>JAGIQG010000002.1:145761619-147225994 GCA_024679065.1 Sphyrna mokarran
CTAAGTGATTGGACTTAATCCATGCCTTTAAGGGATTTCCCTCCTGTGTTTAATAAGCGGTGAAAGATCAAATTGAAGCTAATTTTAGGTTTAAAAAATCAAGTGAATTTGTTGAACTATTAGAGATCAAGGTTGCATGCCAGTAAAAAAAATCCATCTTATATTAAGCTCTTTTGTCCAAGTTATTAACAAGTGTTTTTACTGTCGCTGATTTGAAGTGTCCATACCTTTTGTTTCAATAATGTTTATTTACACATAAGATTTGGGCATTTAAGGCTAGACTAACATTTATTTACTTTTCCATATTCAGTTGAGGCCTGTGGACATTGTTGGCTAGGTCAGCATTTATTGTGCAACCCAAGTTACCCTTGTGTGAGCCATCCATTGAACTGCTGCCATCCATGTGCTGTGGGTGCTCCCACAGTGCTGTTGGGAAGAGTGTCTCAGGAATTTGAGACAACATTGAAGGGAGGGCGATAAAGTGCCAACTTAGATTGTTGTGGTATGCAATGGGAATTTGAAGATTTTTGCTGTCTAGTCCTGAGTGATATTGGTCATAGATTTAAAAGGTGCAGTCAAAGTTGGGAAGAGGCTGGAATGCATCTTGTGATGATACACATTATGCTCTAATGGTTGTGCAATAATCACCAAGTGGAATACTTTCTTCTGGGTGGTTGAGATCATTGGGTGTTCTTGTGGCTGCATTCATCTAGTTAAATGAAGAGTATCCCATCAAACTTCCAACATGTGCTTTGCAGATGATGGATAAGCTTTGGGGAGTTAGGAGGTCAGAAACTCTCCTCATAACTACCAACCTCTGGCCTGTTCTTGCAGCCACAGTATTTATATAGCTAGTCTAGTTCAGTTGCTGGTAAATAGTAATTCTGCAGCACCACTCCCCTACCCCCAACACTCCACATCTAGATATTGGTGGTGGGAGAGTCGTTGATATCAATCCTGTTGAGACTATTGTTACAAGCAACATGCCCAAGAATTCAGGTAATATGTCCTTTATATTTACAGACTAACTTCTCTTTAACTTATCATAATAATACATTCCACATTTTGTTAAATCCAAATGTAGTTTGCTAGTTTTGAAATTGTGGAAATGATGAAGAAAGTCTTGGGGATCAGTTTTTGTGTACCTTGCAGATACATTGAACCAACTTGCACCAGTCTATGTAAGCATTGTGAAATGCTAGATATATCAGGATAAATATTTATGAAAAGATATAAATAGAGTAAGATCATAGCCATCAATTGGAATATAAGGCAAAGCAGAGTAGATTAACTTCAACTAGCTACAAAGTGTTCCTCATGGAAAAATACATATAAGAGACGTATAAGATAATGAAGGGGATGGATAAGGAAGAGGTTGAGGGACTCTTCCTGCTTAACAAAGATAGCAGGACTAGAGCGCACAGCCTCAAGATTAGTGGGGGGGGGGGGGGGGGGTGTTTCAGATCGGAGTTGTGGAGGGGTTTCTTCACGCAGAGAGTGTTGAATCTTTGGAATTCTCTGCCTGATGAGATGGTGGAGGCTTCCTCACTGAATATGTTCAAGTCAAGAGTGGATAGGATTTTAATTGACAAGGGAATTAAGTGTTATGGGGAGAAAGCGGGAAAGTGGTACTGAACAACTACAGATCAGCCATGATCTTAATGAATGGCGGGGTAGGTTTGAGGGGCTGGATGGCCTATTCCTGCTCCTATTTCTTATGTTCTTATGAAAAGTATCACTTTAATCATTTAATCTTACATGAGACGATATATGATCATGTAACTTTTAACAAACCTGCAGTTCTTGACTTTGTATCAAGAACCCTTATTTTCAGCAGTATGGTTTGGGTTGCTGCCTTGTCTATTTTGTTCCATAAGCATATCCTATCATACTGAAAGATGAACAAGCAAATCAATAGTAGTTATGTGTCTATATTTACTTGCAAATATACACTTTGGTACCTTCAAAGGAAAATAATGAAAGATTGCAGATTCCCATATTAAATTAGCTTCTTGTTGGATTGCTATTTTGTTAAACATTAGGAATTAAACTCAACATCATTGCTCCTACATTAAAAATATTATAAAATGCAGTCACTGCTGTAACATAGGAAATTTGGCAGCCATTTTGCATACTGCAACATCCCACCAATATCAGTGTGATAATGACAGGGTTTCTCTTAGTGATATAAGTCCAGGAATGAACATTGGTCAGGTTTCCTTCTTTCAAATAATATGATTTTCTATGTCTGTCCAGCTGGGGTCTTGGTTTAATATTCCCTCTGAAAGACAGCACCTTCAACAATGTAGCACTGTCTCCATACTGCACTGCACTGCACTGGATATCAGCCTAGATTTCACTGTATGGATTTTTAACCCACAATTTTCTGACTTGGGTGGGAGTGCGACGAAGTAAACTACAGTTGACAACACAAGACAAAAATACCTTACTGTGAAAATTAGAGCTTCAGAAGAGATATACATTAATAAATGTATTCTTATCAATTTTAAGATACGAAAATAGACAAATAATTGATCTGGGGAGGATGGGTATAATGTGAGAACCATCAAAGAACAAAGAACAACACAGCACAAGAACAGGCACTTCGACCCATCAAGTCTGTGCCGATTCTTAATCCTTATTTAGAACCACTATATAATGCCCATGCATGGTTTCTATCTCTCTGTTTGTCTCCTGCTCATATATCTATCTTGATATATGTTCACTGTTGTTAATGTGTTTGCTTCCAATACCTTCAGTGGCAATGTGCACCAGGCACTCACTACCTCCTGTGTGAAAAGCCTTCCTCACATACCTCCTCTAAAATGTCCTCCTCTCATTTGAAACCTGTGCTAACTTGTAGTTGACCTTTCGATTGGGAAAAAGCCTCATACTATCCACCCTATCTATGCATCCATAATTTCGTAGACCTTTATCAGGTCACCCCTCAGCCTCAATCTTTCCAGTGAAATACGGAGGCTGAGGGAGATGAATGAGGGAGGAGGAGGCCAAAGAAAGGACAAGGAAAAAAAACTTCCAATATATCGCACAACATCACAACTTTGGGACATTTTAAATAGGTTCGCAAGCAATTCATCACTCTTAAATAATATAGGTATGTTCTGTATACAGGCACTGATGTTAATTTGTTTGCTTTCTCCCTTTCAACTTTGGGTTTACTACAATTTTGGCTGATCACCTCTCATGCCAACCACCATCTTTCAGATTAATGATTTGACAGACAGGTGCTGATGTCAGTAACAGTGATTAAAGCAGAGAAGGATAATTGAGGAAAGGGAAGGAAGAAACAACTGAACCTTTGATGTAATTAGAGATGGTTTAGTGGAGATTAAGAAAAAACAATTGACTGAATGAAGTCAGAGAAGGATTGGATAGGCTTAATGTAGAGAATGGAAAATTAGGAAATAGTACTCAGAGTAAATAGAAATATTGATTGCAGGTTCAAAATATAACTTAGTACAAAAGAGACCGAACCAGACTCCCATCAATCACCAAGGTGAATACTCACTAATTCAATGATCGATGATATATGTCTTTAATGAATGTCACAAAATTACAGAGCCAGGGGTATCAAGCAAAGTGACTGATTTTGAAAAAAAACTTCCAATTTTAATAATAAGTTTGGTGAGCCAACTTACAGATAGCAAACAATTGGAGAGATTGTTTTCTATAAGATTGCCTCAAAAAAATGCATTTCCCAGGATGGTCAGTAAGTCAACGTTACCCTAGAGTATGTTTAGAACTGAAAAGAAAATTCATTTTAAGTGTTCGTTTAGCTCGCTTTTTGATCAGTGTCGCATCAGAATGTATCTGTGACTAAGGATATTTACTTCTGACATGAAATTGCAGACTTAGTCAAGGCAGCATTTCAACAATGACAAGGAATTATGGCTGTCACAGTGAGGTTTGTGGAGGCACGCTTGATTTACACAATGGTATATCTCTCTGCCAAGATAATGTGTTTGCAGCATCTGTGACAGAATGTTATCACACTTCTTTTGGAATATGAAAGGACCCACAAGAAAACATTGAATTGTTGCTGGAACTTTGCTCTCTTTAAAAAAGCTACACACTTGTCAGTGTCTCCCAAAGGTGCTCGGTAAGAGGCAACACAAATGCCTGTCAAACTCTTACATGACTCCCACGAACCACTGACTTAGATTGTATCTGACAATTTCCCTACTGAAGGAAACTCAATCAAGGATGAAGTAAAAGAGCTCTAGAGTAGAATCACCAAAATTTATTGTTCAGGTAGCTTTTAAAATGCCAGGAACAATTTACAGACTGCTAACAATTTGCTTCTGTTTTTCTCTACAGCCCAGAGGTGAAACACATAGAGTGGGATTTTCTATCCACACATGCCCCAAAAATGGTAAATTCCCACCCGAGGTCAAAAGAACTTTAAATGGTTCTCTGTCTCACCCGCTGCAATTCCAGTGGCAGGCAGGACTTGAACATCTATCCACCAACACTACTCCCCACCCCCAACACTTCCAAACCACTACCCCTCCACTGCCATTGGTGACTCTGATTATCCAGTACAGGATGTGCATGAGTTTCAGACTGTAAAATATTGGGAAGATTTAAGTCATTGGGTGGGATTTTCCATCATGGGATCTCACTGATTTCACAGTATTGGTATTATGGCAAGAGGCAAGAAACCAGTCGCAAAGATGGTCTTTCACTCTCTCTCAAACTTACTGTTGCACCGTGCCAATTGACCAGTGGGACGGCTGGTAAGATTGCCCCCAGTGTTTTACCCATTTCCATGAGGAATAGGGTAGAAGTAGTCATTTTGATATCAGGTCACAGGCTTGTCAAGAAATGCTGGCATATCACAAAAAGGAGTTGTAATTTGGTCTTGTGTGGTGTGCAGCCAGCTGGAAGGTACAGAGCAAGAAAATGATATGATTAGCCATCACTGCACTTTGGGCAGAGAAAATGCTGACTCTTATCATTCACCAACGAAGAATGCAGATGAGAGCTCCCATTCAGTTTGAAGGTGGAGTTTTTGAGAAGTTAAAAGAAGCTGGAGGATTTTCCTAGCTTGGAGCTGAGGGAAGAAATTTACAGTGCTAGGAGATACCGTGAACTGTTTGCTATGGAGAAAGTGACAACAATTCATAGAAACTGTTTATTTAGTTTAAAGTTTAGTTTAGTCAATAGTGTTATTTCACTTGTGATGACCTAAACATTTTTTAAAACATGAAACCTTGATGTATCATCCTTTCAGTTAATGACTAAGTTTGAATTTGCTTTAAAATTTATCAGTCTTTTCAGAGATTGGAGCATAAGGTTTCCTATACAAAAGATGATTTCAGAACTCTTGTGAAATAACATAGATCAATGGGCATTCATTGTGTGAACTGCAATTGTGGATTGTACTTGGGTTTTCTTTAATATGTCAGACAGAATTGTTTGGAACTTCTCAGTGAAGAATAAAAATATGGAACTGAACGACCTTGCTGGCAATTCATGCCACTTTAATATGTTCATACTTTTAAAACAATTTCATTTGATTCTAACATCTAACCTTCCAATTGTAACTAACCACAATATCCATAATTAAAAATTAAACTTCTGGACTATAATTCAATTTCCTCCCTTTTATGCAGTCATATAAAACTCACTAATGTATGAAATAGAATTATCTTCCTATCTTAACTGGCAGTGCTTGCTGTAAGTAATGATTTTGTTAGCAATATGAAATAAGAGCAGGGGTGTGCAATGCAGCCCCTTCTAGCTTCCTTCCTGCTCAATAGGATCATAGCTGATCATCCACCTGAATTCCACACTCCTGCCTAATCGTGGATTTTGTTATGATCCAGTTAGGGACTGTAAATGCTTAAAAAGAAGTGTGAACACCCAGTGATCAACTGAAGAAATTACACTACAAGATTCCCTGGTTTAAGCAAATAAATTTTGCTAAACAGCAAAGAAGTGAAGCAAACTAAATGAACATTGCTTTAGGTAAATATTTACACTTTACTTTGAATAACTACAATCACATACACCTTAGACTACAATTCTCAACTAAAGTTCTCCTTTTTCCTCATAATCTCTTCCACAAAAGCTTTATCAAGCTGTTGAAGCTTCCTTCACTTCTCCAAAGTGCCACAGCTCTCAGGAATTCAGTTTGATTTCTCCTCAATGTTCCAGTTATTTTCTGAGGTATTTCATGGGATCCTCCCATTAACTTTTGGTTGAGAAACTCTCCAATTTATTTTTAAAACCTCACAACTCTTGATTCTTCATCTTTAGCGTGGACTCTACTGCATTCTTTCTTAGTGTCTTCACCTCAGAAATACACTAGATTTCTGACAGCTCTTTCATTTCTGGTCTACAATTGTTTTCCAGATCTTAGCAGACTGTGTCAGTTTCTCTGTCTTGTAAACTCTGGCCTTAATTACACCCACCAACTTGGTTCGCCCCCAAAGACCCTCTGGAAAAGTCTCCAAAGCAATTTCCCAAAATTCCAATGAAGTATCAATCTCTACAGCGATGAAGTTTGGTTGAGACGCCAGATGGATTTTCCTGATGTCTGCATGAATGATTTTAAGTTTCTAATGAAATCAGGCAATTCTCCTCAGATTTAGTTCGCCAGCTCAATGCAAACCACTTGCTGCTTTCATCACCTTCACTCTCTTCACTCCATCCTGATTGGAGAAACACTATAAACAGTAATTAGGACAGATCTGTTTACTAGTTCCTTGTGTCATGTTTTCTCATTTATTTTAGATTTAATCTCCAATCTAAAATTTATATTCCTGTGAATATAAATACCTCTCAAATACACAGACAAAATCATAATGACAATATATTCAATGACTGCACCTCCAGAATTTCCTGGGGTACAGTATACCAAACTGATTAAGTTACCAGCACTGAGCTGAGTCTGTAGTTCCGATTTGATTGCAATGGAATTAATGATATTTTACTACTTTGTGAGTTGACCTCTTTTGATATGCATTTTTTTTAATATCACTGTATTAATGTCAGCTAATTATCAATGACAATTAAAATACTGCTAAGGCAGTAAAAAATGGCCAGCTCATAAAATCAGCAACAACAATAAAAAAAATTTCCTTTCATAAATGCTTATGGTTTGAAAAATCATACTCCTATAACACTCCCCACCCGCCACTTCTCCCAATCCCTGCAGACTGAGATAAACTGTAGTTGGTTTGTTGGAGACACAGGATTGATGGGTGAAATAAGTTTTGCTTATTCCATAGTTTATGTTCATGCATGAACCGGTTTTCAGTCTCTCCTCTCCCTCCTTTGCGCATCTATTTGCTCGTGTGCACACGCACACAACCAATACAAGAAAAAAATGGTGTTTATTTCAGACCCATTTTCTTTCTTTATTATCTATTTATTTATATGAATTTATTTATTAGTCACAAGTAGGCTTACATTAACACTGTAATGAAGTTATTGTGAAATTCCCCGAGTCACCACACCTCCAGCACCTGTTCGGGTACACTGAGGGAGGAATTTAGCATGGCTAATGCACCTAAACCAGCATGGCTGTCAGACTGTGGGAGAAATCCCACATTACTGAGTACAGTTCTGTGTATAGTTACTGTGATGTGGAGATGTCGGTGCTGGACTGGGGTAAACACGGTAAGAAGTCTCATAACACCAGGTTAAAGTCCAACCAGTTTATTTGACAGTAAACCCACAAGCTTACATGGTTTGCCCCTTTGTCAGGTGAGTGGAGAGTTCTGTTCTCAGACAGAACATATAGCAGTACGCACAGTTTACAGATTACTGATTAAAATGCGAGTCTTTGCAGCTAACCTGCTATTCAAGTCTTAAAGGTGCAGACAATGTGAGGGGAGATAGCATTAGGCATAGGTTAAAGAGATGTATTGTCTCCAGACAGTACAGTAAGTGAGTTTTCCAAACCCAGGCAACTCATGGGGGTTACAGATAGTGTGACATGAACCCAAGATGCCGGTTGAAGCCATCCTCGTGTGCGGAACTTGGCTATCAGTCTCTGCTCAGCGACTCTACGCTGTCATGTGTCATGAAGGCTGCCTTGGAGAACACTTACCCAAAGATCAGAGGCCGAATGCTCGTGACTGCTGAAGTGTTCGCCAATGAGATGGGAACAGTCTTAAACATAGAACATAGAACATTACAGCGCAGAACAGGCCCTTCGGCCTTCGATGTTGCGCCGACCAATTAAGAAAAAGCAATGACCCTCGAACCTAAACCATTCCTTTTTCATAAACTTATCTACTAACCTCTTAAACGCCACCAAACTTGGCACATCTACAACTGCAGCAGGCAGGGCATTCCATACCCTTACCACCCTGGTGATTTCAAGCGATGTTCGTTCATCCATTGTTATAACATCTGCATGGTCTCTCCAATGTACCATGCTTCAGGACAATGTCAATACTCACCTGAACAATGCCTGGGGCTACCACTGGCAGCCCTGGACACTGAAAAACCACAGCAATGGGTGGGGGAACATTTACAAATGAAACTACCAAATTAGTTGTCCTGGAAGGGAATCCTTTCTTTGACTTTGAATCTTCCTGGAAATCTGTCTTCTTTTTCAGGTGGTCTATCTTTTGTCTGCAATAATAGGTTAGCCTTGTTGGGCATCTTTTTAATATGTCAATGGATTATCCACCATCGGGCCAGCCCCACCCCAAAATGTGGCGTAAAACACCTTGTTGTATAATTGATGAGATCTTTGTCCAGATGATTTGGTTTGTTTTCCTGCTGCTTTCTACAAAGGGAAACACTCCGCTCCCACTCCCACCTGGGGACCTTTTGCACCGATGGAAAAACCCAGAGACTTGGCTCCCATTGCTCTTTCCATTTCAATAAAACATTACGAGGTTGATATTTCTGTGGGAATTCTCCCTATACACCACTGTAATGTTGACAGAAAACCCACTGGAACCCCAGAGGCAATATAAACATTGGAAAATTGGGAGAACCCCCTTTGGAAATTAGTTGCCCACATCTCCAATATGTTTGGGTCCATTAAAGTCTTGTTAAATTACATTTGTGGAGAAATCCTATAGTTTTTTTCTTCCATTTTAGTGCTTGTTATTAATCACCCTTGGGAAATAAGCTGCATTATTTAATAGCTTGTGACAGCACAGAATGTACATGATCTGAAAGGAATTAAGTAAAGTATCTTATTCCTTAATACTTGCTACTCAGTTACAATCCGTCCAGCTTGTGTCAGCTCAGTACCTTTCCATGAACTAATTGATTAAGTACCTTGGTCTTATAACACAGTCAGTGAATGTTAGCTGCAGCATAGGTTCCACAAGGCAATGTTTGAATTCTACTTCAGTCGTAAGGCAATATTCAGTGAAACTCAAATTATATTCTACAATGTGCCTTGGGACTTTTCTCTGTGCTAAATGGTCACAGGTGTTTTATATTTAAAAATATCAGAGTTATATTAAATTTTAAAGTTTATTTATTAAAGTGTCATAAGCAGGCTTACATTAACACTGCAGTTATTGTGAAAATCTCTGAGTTGCCACACTTGGCTGCCTGCTCAGGTACATTGAGGGAGAATTTAGCATGGCCAATGCACCCTAACCAGGATGTCTTTCAGACTATGGGAAGAAACCGGAGCACCTGGAGGAAATGGACGTGGACACGGGGAGAATGTGTAGACTCCACACATCCAGTGACCCAAGCTGAGAATCAAACCTGGTCCCTGGCATTGTTCAGCAGAAGTACTAACCACTGTACCACTGTGTGAGGTGACTCTAATTTCTAATTTAACCTCATCTGTCAGAAGAGCAGTGCTCTGACTGCTTGTGATTTCAAATAAGCCTGTTGGACTATAACCTGGTGTCATGTGATCTCACAAATAGTTTCTAAGCATTTGACACATCTTTATTCAAAGTGCTTTAAGTCCATTTGCAATGCCCTTTGCTTCTACCCTTTGTATACTTTTCCCCAAGCCCAGGGCCAGGCTGAACCAATCCAGTGTAGCGAGTGTTGTCAGCAAAAAGACTCATAATCAAACACAGAAAAATTAAACTCTA
Source organism: Sphyrna mokarran (assembly GCA_024679065.1). Taxonomy (NCBI): domain Eukaryota; kingdom Metazoa; phylum Chordata; class Chondrichthyes; order Carcharhiniformes; family Carcharhinidae; genus Sphyrna; species Sphyrna mokarran. The sequence goes on from JAGIQG010000002.1 coordinate 145,771,675, forward strand.
AGGCCTGTATTGTTGCTGTAATATAAATGTACCTCATGGGGCAATTATAACTCAAATTAACAGGTTAGATACTGGCTGAATCAGGTTTAATGCTAATTTTACGTCCGCCCACTGGGAACAATTTTAACTTAGCTTGCCAGATAGGAAACTGACAGCATTGGGTGCAACGTCAATTTCCACCTCCCACCTGATGTCTGGTCTCTATTAAAATGTATGAGTAATATTGAGCTGGTATAACATCGGTGAAAGTGCAATTACTAGTCATCTATGTGAAGTTACATGTTGCATCATTCTTATTTATTTTACATGCTGTATTTGCTGTCAATTTCTGTTCCCTGAACTATCAGTGATTATTTGAATTCTGCCTTGGTGTAGTCTTCATTTATTTCCTTGTTAGAAGTTTCACAACATTGGGTTAAAGTCCATCAGGTTTATTTGGCAGCACGAGCTTTTGGAGTGCTGCCCCTTCATCAGGTGAGTGCAGGACTTGCTTCACAAACAGAGCACAAAGAGTCACAAACTCAATTACAGGATAAAGGTTGGAATGTGAATCTTAACAGGTAATCAAGTTTTTACAGCTTCAGACAATGTGAGTGGAGAGAGCGTTAAGCACAAGTTAAAGAGATGTGAATTATCTCGAACCAGGACAATTAGTGAGACTTTGCAAGCCCATTCAAGTCATGGGGGTTACAGATATTGTGACATGAACCCAAGATCCTGGTTGACGCCGTTCTCGTGTGTGGAACTTGGCTATTAATTTCTGTTCAGCAATTCTGCATTATCGTGAGTCTTGAAGGCTGCCTTGGAGAACAGTTACCCAAAGATCAGAGGCTGAATGCCCTTGACTGTCAATGCTGTGTATCTGATAGACTGCAGGAAAGGATATCCCAAGGCATGGTACATTGGCAAGACAATGCAGATGCTACAATAACGGATGAATGGATAGCGCTTGACAATCATCAGACAGGAGCATTCCCTCTCTGTTAGGGAACATTTCTGCAGTCAAAGGCATTCAGCCTCTGATCTTTGGGTAAGCATTCTCCAAAGCTTCAAAAAATGCAATGCTGGATCGCTAAGGAAACTCACATTCCAACGATTATCTTGTAATTGAGTTTGTGTCTTTATATGCCCTGTTTGTGAAACAAATCCTGCACTTGCCTGATGAAGGGACAGCGCTCTGAAAGCTCATCTACCAAATAAACCTGTTGGACTTTAACCTGGTGTTGTGACTCTACTTACTGTGCCTACCCCAGTCCAACACCAGCAACTCCATATCATTATTTCCCTGTCATATTTGTCCAATGGTCTTTGCTGCCATTAGCACGACCAAGCACCAGTCTCCAACACTCACATCTCCTTTGAACTCCCCATCTCACCTTCAGTACATATCCCCCAGTATTAAACATTTCAACACTCACTTTCCTTATGCTCTTACTTCTAAATACCTGTAGTGTCTCTTGCTATGTTTTTACATTTCAAGCTAACTTACTCTCATACTCTAAAAAGTTGATCAGGAAAAGTAATTTAGTTATTGTCTCACTTTTTATATTATGACTAAAGATCTGACCTACCACTCATCATTGCGCAGTTATATGCTTTATCCTTAAATCTGACACTTTCTTGAACTTGGTTAGTTAATACAGATGTTTGATGCATCTCTCAGAATTTTTCTTTATGGTAGGAATGTGCTTATTCTGAGTATTCTGAAATATTCTCTTAATAATCTCCCACTACCTCTCCACTGACCTATCCTCGAGTCTTGAATCCCAGTTCACTTCATTCAGCTCAGCTTTCCTAGTCTCAGACCTGCTCTTCTCCCATTCAAACTGCATGTGGAATTGAATCACAATGATTTGCTGCTACCGAGGGATGTCTTTACTCTTCAGACATTGATTAACTCTGTCACATTACACAATATCAAATAGGGGTTTGAAATGATTCTTTGAAAGGAATTATGGCCTGAATTTCAGGCTCCTCTGCCAGTGGAGAAGGGTGATGGGGGGAGGTAAAATTGAAAGGATGGCCAGCTTCCTGCTCACCCTAGCCACACAGCAGTTATACACTGGAGCAGCCAAGGCCCCAGATGGGAAGCCCGTCTTTGCCCTAACTGAGGCTCTTCAGTGACCAATGTTTGGGGGCTAATTCGGGTAACATGATCAGTGCAGGCTTGAAGGGCCGAAGGGTCTGAATGTTTAATACTAGGGGACTAGCACTTAAGGTCAGATGGGAAATTCAAAGGCGATGTGAGTGTTGGAGATCGATGCTTCATCTTGCTTATGATAGCAAATTCCCTTTGTTCTTTGTTCTAAGTCCTCCTTGATCTTAGGTATGGTCTGCCTCCACCCAGTTATTGCAGGTTCATCTTGAAAAGTGTCGACCCAGTGTTCTTATTGGCTCTCCAGCTGATTGATGACATCCCATTGCTTTCATTAAATACTGTCCAATGTTTCAATCTGGTGAAATGAAAGATCATCAGCCTGAACTGTTAACTCTGATCTTCTTTCTTAAATGTTGCCTGACATTCTGGGTATTTCAGTAACAGCTTAAACTTATTTTTTGTATAGAACCTTTAGCATAGTAAGAGAGAATCCACAAAGTAAAATATAATGCCAGGTTAGATGACAGAATCTAAGTTTATCAGTATTCGCAGTGTTTCATTTTTGCATCTCGGAAATAAGTTTAACTTATCTATCTGTTATGTTCCTTAACAAAGTCCTGCGACAGTTAGAAGGTAGATGAAGAATATTTTTGAATTCTTTATTTTCCAATGAATGACATGCTATAAAAGCAAAATCAGCTCTTGATGTTTGATTTGCCACCGTAAAGAATGGAGTAAACATAATTTAATAAGGAGGTACAATATGTGTTTTCACTTTCTGTAACCTCTTTCATTTTCTGTGTGGAGATGGTATTGAATCCAGGAGACAACATCAAAAAAAGCTGCTTCTGTTCCCTGCAGCCCAGAATGGTTAGTCAAATGGAAGCAAGCCACAGATTAAATTCAAATGTATAAACATTGAGCATGGCTGATGGTTGAGAATTAGTTTTAAGTTAAGAGATATACAGGCGATATTTCCAAAATGAGTTTCTGGCTGGTAAACAGAACACTCAGAGTGCTTCAATTGAAATGAATCGTTGGCCTGTGGTATTGACTGGTTTAAGAGCAAGAAGTAAATTGCTTAGAGACCTACAACAGCACTTCTTGCCCGTAAGAGTTACAGCAACTGAATTTATGACCTGCAAACAATTTATTGTCAGTAACACAGTTTCTACGATTCCCTTCCAATGCTGCCAACAATCTTCGATTACTACATTAAAAGACTCAAGAGCTGAGATTATGCTTTGGGCTAATCATGTTCAAATGCTTAACATATTGCTTAAGACTACATTCTCTACAACATCAGTGCTAATTTAAATTGGTCAACAGCTTTATTATTAGAATCACCTGATGAAGGAGCAGCATTCTGAAAGCTGGTGCTGCAAAATAGACCTGTTGGACTTTAACCTGGTGTTGTGGGACATCTTTATTATTAGTAGAGTGTGTGACTTATAAACCAAATTGCAATTTTAGGGCATTAGCAATGCTATTTTTCTAGAAGGTTGCAGATGGAATTGTCCAAAAACAAATGTGTCCAAAGCATCAGGAAAGCTCAATTATAAAATAATATCATGGATGGAATGAAGGTGTTTTCTTACTGCCTTTCTCAATTCGTGAGTGAGTGATCTTATCCTCAGAGTAATTGTCCCAATCTAAACATAGAACATGTTCTATGTTCTATGTTCTATTTCCAAGAGCAAGCTTTAATGCACAGATAGTTATTTATTGTTCCATACCTGCTCCAGAGGCTTACAAATACATGGCCACACTCATTTAACTCACCCACACTATCATCACACCAAACCAAGATACAGATGTTGAAAAAAACAATACGACTTGTGATACATAGATGTCTCAGCCTCTCTGTTGTGGCAACCCTGTAGTTCCTGAGATGAGTTATTTGATTGAGTTGAGATGAAGGTCTTGAAAGGTGGTGTTTCTTGTGCACTGTACAGACAAAGCATACCATACATAGAGTACATAGGGAAGAAGGAAAGGGGAGAATGCAGAATGTTAAGGCACTCACTGGGTGTTAAAATGGGCAGCGTGGACTCGTCGAGCCAAACGGCCTGTTTCCCGTGCTGTGTTGTTCTTTGTTCTTTGTTGCAGCCATAGCTACAGTGTAGAAATAGATCAACTGAATATAAGGTAGACCCCTTCAAAAGTCAGACAGCATCAGGGAAGTAGCTGTTCTTGATTTGGTTCGTATGCAACCTCAGACTTTTATATCTTTTTACCAAAGGAAGAAAGTAGAAGAGATAATGTCCAGAGTGCTTTTCCAAGCCAGCATATTTCATTACTTTTCATTATTTCTGATGATATTGTTGCACATTTTCATAGCAAGTGTCCTATATTCACTTTGTTGTTGGGCTTTTCCATCTCCATTTGCTACCATTTCTTTAGTCCTCCTTAACAGCTCTTTGTACAGATTGCTTGCCTCTTGTTGGAGAATTATTTCAAAGGAGGTGATCACTCTAGCTGCTAATTACACTTGAACATTTAGCCATAAAAAGAGGAAGATTTTCTGAATGCCAAGAGTTCCTCAGCCAGTCTCCAGGTTTGGTTATTGGAAGGGGATGAACATCTCTGCATGATATCATGCTTCACTTGTCTTTCCATTAGTTTGAATGTGCTACCTGGATTCAACTACTTGTGTCAGATTCATGGGAGACTTTCAAAAGTGAAGTCCTCTGGGCACTGTGTAAATATGACTCTCCAAATCTAGAGCCAGAGTTTTCATAAAAATGCAGAGTACGATTCACCAGAAAAAGAAAACATTTGCTAAAAGCTGTAGAAAATCTAAAGGAGTATAAACAGTATAGGGGTGAAGTGAAAAAAGAAAATTCGGAAAACAATGATGTAACTACACTCGAGAGAGTACAAAAGAGATTTACAAGAATGTTGCCAGGGCTTGAAAATTACACATTAAGGGAGGTTGGACAGGCTAAGATGCTTTTCCTTTCAACAGAGGAGGCTGAAGGGTGGCTGAAGGCAAAACTATGAGGCACCTAGTTGGGTAGACAGAAAAGAACTGATTCTACTAGCTGCGAGGTCAATCACCAGGAGGCATTTTAGGCTTAGTGATTGGTGGAAGGATCAGAGGGAATGTGGAATTTTTACAGAGGATGGAATGAGTATCTGGAATTCACTGTCTGAATTGATGGTTGAAGCAAAAATGCGAAACTCAAATCAAACATACCTGGATCTGCAGTTGAAGTGCTGTAATCTGCAAGGTTTGGGACAAGGTGGAAGTGAAGAGAGTGGCTAGATTGTTTGCTTTTCTTTTTCCTCCTTTTTTCCCCTCTATTTTTGGGCCAGTACAGGCACACTGGTCTCGTTCTGCAATGCAATATTTCATACGTTCATAAGTTCACAAGATACAGGAGCAGAATTAGGCCATTCAGTCTACTCAGGTTGCTCTGTCATCAGTCACGGCTGATCTGCTCCTCATCCCCATTTTCCTACCTACTCTCCATAACCCTTCAACAACCCATTACCAATTAAAAATCTGTCTAACTTCTCCTTACATTTACTGACTACCACATCCACCGCACTTTGTGTAGCAAATTCTACAAGTTCACAACCCTTCGAGAACCATTTCTATGGTTTTATGTTTTGAACTGTGGTCCTCTTATCGCTAATCTAGCAGAACTTTGCTCACAAAACACAAAAAATTTGTTCGCTATTTACTCAACAATTGGTGAATGACCTTACAACTAAAGGGCTGTTTTGACTCAACTGAATTCAACAATGAATATTCCAGCTAAGCAGTGACTGAACACATTTCAGTAAGATTTTAAATTGTACGCAGTGCACATCTTGTGAGATTCACGCACTTGCATAATTGGTTTCAATGAGATACATTGATATAAAGAAGCATTTGACTTAGATTGATAAATGATTTAACTTGTATAGTTATCTGAAAAAAAGGTCAATGAGATGGATGAATTGTAACCTGAGGCTCAACATGCAATCTTACGGCAATTCTACCTGTCAAACAATAGTGTTTATCCATGCTGAAGGGAAGGTTGAAATGACTACCATGATATTAAATTACTGCCTGTATAACCAATCCTGATAATGAGCTACTTTCTGAGCCACAGATTTAACAACAATTAAAATGCATCCTTACTTTTTTTAAGATACAACTCTCTTTTTTGGAAATTTCAGCTTTCACAATCCTTAAGGATACCAATCCTAATTTATATTTCTAATTTAGAATAGAATTCTCGCCAAAAAATTTAAAGTGTCAAATTCACATCAAAACTGGAGTAATTTGTGCTGTTTTTTTTCCAACGGGAATTCAAAGAAGAATTTCCCACATTCTGTGCACTGCAGAGGCCCCAGTGTGAATATTGTTACATTTCAGCAGAAGGGCCTATTCCCTCTGGAGAGGCTGAAATCAGCATGCTAAGTGGACCATTGCATATGTACTGATCTATCAGTGCTGAGATCGGAGCATGAGCAGTAACCCCGTGCTAATAGCCTCCTGATTGCTGGCCAGCCTCATGCCCCTGTAATGTCAGCTTTTTGCCTCCCCCACAGCCCCCCAACCATTCACAGGCCCAGTCCCGATCCCTCACCTCGGTCCACTACAATCTTCCTTCATGTTAGTGGCTGACCAGCATTTACTGACCCTCCCTAGTTGACCTTGATCTGAGTGGTTTGCTAGGCCATTTCAGAGGACAGTTGAGAGTCAACCACATTGCTGTGGCTCTGGAGTTACATACATTCCAGACCAGGTAAGGATGACAGATTTCCTTCTCTAAAGAACATTAATGAAGCAGATGAAACAGGCAAGTTTTGAGGTGAGCTATCATGGGACTTTTTGATGAGTATTGAGATGGAAAAATCAGCTGATGACACCTCTGAAGCAAAGGCCACTGCAGGACAGAATAAGCCCATCCAGGGCAGAGGCAAATACACCAATCAATCAGATGGATAAACTGCCATTCTGTACATTTCAGAACATCATTCAGTTTCAGATGCTAACTTCCTTATTTCCTCTCTCAAAATCAAAGGAGTTTGATTCACCATAAATTCATGCAAGTGAAGTGTTCAAAGAGTCCAACATCAGTGGCTCTATCTGCAGGATTCCATTATTTATCGGGAACAGTGGTTCCCTGCCTTTTCAGTAATAAAAATGGTACAGGATGGTGGAAGCAGATACTTTCATAAAATTTAAAAAACATCTGCATGAGCACTTAAATTGTCAAGGCATAGTCGGCTATGGCCCAGGTGCTATAAATGGGCTTAGCATAGGTTGGTATTTGATGGTTGGTGTTGATATAGTGGGCCAAAGGGCCCATTTCTGTGATGTGTGACTCTATGCCTCCCCAAAATAAAGAAAGATAACTTTATGCATGGTCTGTGTCATTGATGGTATTACTGTGTGTATTACTGTGTGTATTACTGTGAAGTCTTCAAGTCTATCAAAAAGGTTTACCTCATAGGACATTTGGCTTCTAAAACAGGAATCTATCTGGGCTGACATTTTTGTAGTGCATTGGAACTATATCAGTCCCAAAACCAAAATGTTGTAAGCCTGAAGTTTATAAGATTTTATTTTATTTGTGTCAGAAGTAGGCAGACATTAACACAGCAACAGAGTGTCAGTTAGAGAATATCACCAGCAGAGTCAATATCTTAAAACTTACTTATGAATGTGTGGTCTGCAGAATTGCCTATGGATCAATTCAGCACTCAGAGCCTTACAGAACATTATTTCTTCAGTCCTATCAGATGTTGAGAGAAAGCTCAGCTGACTTGATGTTGTCGCTATCCATGGAAGGGACAAAGCAGTGAGTGCTTATCAGTTTGCACTCAGCAAAGTCCAGTGCAGTTTTGTGATATTGGAGACGGACTTTTGAGGGTAAGAAGTGAGCTGGCTCCAGTAAAGCTTACATACAACAGCACCAGCGCTGCAAATGCATTCCTGATTGTACTTCACCTGAAAGAATTGGCACAGTTCCTCAATACTACCAATTTCTATTGCAGCTTTGTTCTTCAGCACGTGCAAAACCTCTTTGAAAGTTACTGATTACTGATGGACAATGGGACTGGACAACATTTGACAAGTTCAAGGTGAAGATAGCTCTGCCAGTTCTCATGAATTTCAACTCACCTGCAGAAACATACATCACAACAGAGCAGCAAGAACTGTGACTGGAACTACAGTCTCACAGCAGGGAACACAAGGCATTCCTAGCTCCCGAAAAAGCCAGAGGAAAATGACAGTATGTTGGGAAAATGAATGAAACTCCAATTTCTTCCCCAAAGTGTGAGCATTCAGACACCAAAAAGATCTCTTCAGCCAGGCATTAATGTAACCTGCAATCTTAGAATAAAACTTTGGTCATTTAGAAATGAGATGAGGAGAAATTGCTTCACTTAGAGAGTTTTAAATTTGGGATTTGGACATTGAGAATTCTCTATCCTACAGAGCCGTAATTGTACAATTGTAGATTACATTCAAGATTGAGAATTCTAAAGAAATCCTTTGACATGGGAATACTCTGGGAAAGTGGATATGAAACACAAAACCATTTTGGATGTGGGTGCACACTTGAAGAATCAAACATCCTACTTCTGTTCCTATTTTTTATGCTGTTCAAAAAAAAAATCCCCTGAAAGAGAAATACATTTTTCACTGAACTAATAATGCATTATAGAGGCTTCACAACTCACTGATGTGTTTAATGCTTAAGAAATATTTCTGATAATTCACCAGTTGTAGCAAAGCACTGCTGCACTCAAAATTGATATTGCAATCTTTAAGTGGCAGACTGCAGGAGACAAGGTTGCACTGTCTAAGGGCGTGACAATTATTCTGTTTAAATTGGCTGAGATGTTTCATGGCTGTAACAACATGATGACTGTCCTTTTTATCTTCTTTGGAGTCCAATTAATTATGTTCATTTCCCATTCTGAGAGGAGGTTGCTTCCTGTTGTGATCCCAGCTGAATGTGACACTGGACAAATCAGAGTTCAGAGTGAAACCTGGCTCAGTAGAGTCTAATGTTATTTATGAACTTTGGAGGAAAGTTATTGAAAAAAAATCATTGGAGTCTGTTGATGAACTCAATACAAGAATAAATTATTTATGAACAACTAAAATGAGCTATACTATATCAGACACTAAAAGTTGGAAAGCTCTCAATGTACCCCAGGTTATTGTGGGAGGTGAGGGAAGTGGTTGCAGAGCCCCTGGCGATGATCTTTGCGTCGTCTATGGAAACGGGAGAGGTTCAGGAGGATTGGAGGATTGCGGATGTGGTTCCTATCTTTAAGAAAGGGAACAGGGATAGTCCAAGAAATTACCGACTGGTGAGTTTGACTTCAGTGGTTGGTAAGCTGATGGAGAGGCTTCTGAGGGATAAGATATATGAACATTTGGAGAAGTTGGGACTGATTAGAAATAGTCAGCATGGTTTTGTCAAGGGCAGGTCATGCCTTACGAGCCTAGTTGAGTTCTTCGAAAATGTGACTGAACACATTGACGAAGGAAGGGCGGTGGATGTAGTGTACATGGACTTTAGTAAGGCGTTTGATAAGGTCCCACATGCAAGGCTTCTGGAGAAGGTGAGAGGGCATGGGATCCAAGGGGCTTTGACCTCGTGGATCCAGAACTGGCTTGCCGGCAGAAGGCAGAGAGTGGTTGTGGATGGGTCTTGTTCTGCATGGAGGTCGGTAACCAGTGGAGTGCCACAGGGATCTGTTCTGGGACCCCTGCTGTTTGTCATTTTCATAAATGACCTGGATGAGGAAGTGGAGAGATGGGTTAGTAAGTTCGCCAACAACACAAAGGTCGGTGGTGTTGTGGATGGTCTGGAGGGATGCCAAAGGTTGCAGGGGGACATAGACAGGATTCAAGATTGGGCGGAGAAGTGGCAGATGGACTTCAATGCAGATAAATGTGTAGTGGTCCATTTTGGCAGGAATAATGGGATGAAGAAGTACAATATAAGGGGTAGGAGTCTTAGCTGTGTTGTAGAGCAGAAGGATCTCGGGGTCCGTGTCCATAGGACTCTTAAATCTGCCTCGCAGGTGGAGGAAGTGGTCAAGAAGGCGTACGGTGTACTGGCCTTCATTAATCGAGGAATAGAGTTTAGGAGTCAGGAGGTAATGATGCAGCTCTATAAGACTCTTGTCAGACCCCAGTTGCAGTATTGTGCGCAGTTCTGGTCACCTCATTATAGGAAGGATGTAGAGGCTATTGAGAGGATTCAGAGGAGATTTACAAGGATGCTGCCTGGATTGGGAGGCAGGCCTTATGAATATAGGTTGAGGGAGCTGGGACTCTTCTCACTGGAGAGACGTAGGTTGAGAGGCGACCTGATAGAGGTTTATAAAATGTTGACAGGCATAGATAGGGTGGACTCTCAGAGACTATTTCCCCGAGCTGAAATGGTGACTATGAGAGGACACAGATTTAAGGTGCAGGATAGCAAATACAAAGGAGATGTCAGGGATAGGTTTTTCACTCAGAGGGTGGTGAGTGAATGGAACCGACTGCCGTCGGAGGTTGTTGAGGCAAACTCACTGGGGTCTTTTAAGAGACTTCTGGATGAGTATATGGAAAAGAATAGGATAGGGGGGTATAGATAGGTCTGTGGATTGGTAGATGTGATCGGCGCAACTCGTGGGCCGAAGGGCCTGTTTGTGCTGTATTGTTCTATGTTCTATGTAGACACATGGGCTCTACCACCCTTGTCTGCTACAGAATTGGAACGGGCGAGAGTCTGACAACATAAATCTCCATTGATCTCGGGCAGGAATTGCAGGTCTAGCCCTAACAAGGCTGTAAAATCCCATCCTTTGAGACAATTTCCACTATTCCTTTACCAAAGCAGTATCTTCTTAGATACATAAACCAGTGAAGAGTTACCACTAATGTAACACAAAGACTTCCTGGGACCAACTTAGTTGTAAATGTTTGGTTTTCTTCAGATAAATTCCTGAGCATTCACTTGATGATTCTCACACAATTTGTATCTCTCTGCAAGACATCCAAAACCATTCAACTAGGTTCACTGTTTCTTGAGTAGCAGAGAAAACATATGCCATTCAATCGCATTACCATTATTGAATCTCCCACTATCAACATCATGGGGGTTAGTGTTGACCGGACACTGAACTGGACTAGCCATATAAATACTATAGCTATTAGTGGAAGTCAGAGGCTAAAAATTCTGTGGCGAGTAATTCGCCTATTAACTCCTCCAAAGGCAGAGTCCACCAAGGCACAAATCAGGAGTGTAATGGAATATTCTCCAGTTGCCTGGATGAGTGCAACAACAGTCAGGAATCTTGTCATCATCCAGGATAAAGCAGCCAGTTCAATTCCATAAACTATCACTGTGCTGTGCAGATACATGGATTTGGGCCAGTGTTTGTGGGAGTTTGTGCATTCTCCCTGTGCTTGCGTGGGTTTTCTCCGGGTGCTCCGGTTTCCTCCCACATCCCAAAGATGTGCTTTTAGGCTAATTGGCAAAACAAATTCTCCCTAAATTGTCTCAAATTTGGTTTTTAATCCATAGGTCTATAAACATAGATAGGGATCACGGTTAGAGGTGGGAACATCGGAGTGACGACGCGGGCTTGTTGGGCCAAAGGGCCTGTTTCCCGTGCTGTTTTGTTCTTTGTATTCAAACAATTCACCACCAACAGACAATGGCTGATAAGTGTATCATTTACAAGATTTGTTTCTGTGGGCAGCACCTTCCAAATCCATGACCACTAACATCTGGAAGGGAAAAGTAACAGATATCTGAGATCACCACCACCTGGAAGTTCCCCTCAACTTACTCACCATCCTGACTTGGAAATATATTGCTATTGCAACACTGTGGCTGAGCCAAAATCCTGAACTCCCTCCCCAACAGCACTCAGGGACTGCAAAATTCGAGAATGAAGTTCGCCACCACTACTCAAGGATAACTAGGAATGGGCTATAAATGCAGGTCTAACCAGCAATGCCCACGTCACAATAATGAATTTGAAGAAAAAATCTCAGTCTCTGAGTAACATCTCTGCTAAATTGATAACTTTACTGAGTCCTATAATTAATTATTCAGTTAACTGCTGTCCCAAGAGCTTTGTCATTTTTCTTTCAATTCCTATCATCTTCCTCTGATATATTGAACTCTCTCCATCTCACCCCCAGGTAGAATTCTCCCCATGTTGCCCGCTATGGGGATTGTTGTGGGGAGAGGTGGGGGACCAGACTATGCAAACGTCCATTGACCTCGGGCAAGATTTTTTGATTTTGGGGAAAGCTTTGCTGGAAACTCCTGCACCCTGTCCCTGAACCATGATTGCTAGGAACACAAATTTATGTCTCCAATGGTAACAATACTTTTTACACCTTTCTGCTAACTCCTTTAACTTTGGGGGTTGTAAAACCTCATTAAAATATCTGTATACAACAAACACAAAAGGCTTGAGCCTTAGTCAGGATTCTATCCAGAAACCAAGGCACCTAACAACCTCAATGAAAATGAAACAATTTCACCTGCTTTAATGTACAACTAATTTAAAAATTATGCATTGTTCGTAAAACGTCCAAAGTTTTACTGAAGCACATCTTGATTTATTTTACTCAGTGGGAAAATATGGCAAAAAGAAAGGGCTAAAAGCATTCCACCTCAGCAAGAATTTGCTTTAAATATGCTTTCTGCCCAAGTGGCTGTAAAGTGAGTACTGGGTGTGGAACATGGAAACACACTGAGAAGCTGAGATTTGTGCATGCCTGTGTGGCTCTGATCAGTGATAAAGCCTGCTGTGCGTTGAATCAAGGTTATCATATCACTGTCAAGAATGGAGCTTTATCTCTAACAAGGTAACTCTGGGCATGCACAGGTCTGATTTAGAGCCTAACACAGATGTTTCCAAATTGGCCAAGTAATTCAAAAGTAAACGTATTTTCATAGTATAGATAGTTACATTGCACACTTCAAGAAAATCATAATTGAAAAGCTGTTTTGCCCAGAGGAAAAGCGAATTTACAAACACATATAGCTTTGTCCTAATTTTCCAGAAACAAAACAAAATAGTGCAAAATAATAAAGTGGCACGTTTGTCTTGAACTCTTCTTGATGTCTGCTTTCTCTGCACTTTTCTCCTCCATCTGTCAGACTATTTGGTCTCATTTTGGATCAGTCAATTAGTTACCAGAAAATTAAAACAGCAAGTAACGTAAATCTAAAATTTTAAAAAAAGCACAGAAAAAGTCAGACAGTGTCCAAAAAGAGAAAGGGCTTGAATAGATACACTTTCATTGTGATTTAAGTGGTTAATTCTGACTCAGTGATATGCTAATGAGAAAGAGTAGGAAGTGAACCAATGGCCGGAGTTTTACCAGCACGTCCATCCTGATTTCGGGGCAGGGCAAGGCTTGGGGAACAGCTTTCTCTGTTGGAAATAGGTATGATTGTACAAGCCTTAGGTAGACATACCACTAAAACTCTGCCTAATATCTCCTGATCATGTTCTCTTGTGTGGACCTCATGTTAATTAAGATGTTCCTCAATAAAGTTAGCATCATCTTTACCACAGTAGATTCTGTAATGTTCAATGTTAGTACATGAGGCCGAGAATATTATTTGCTGGTGGCAAATTAGATAATAATTACTTATCTCTCAACAATCTACCTTTACTAGAAAGATTTAATCAGGTCCCGGGATCCATCAAGCATAAACACAGTTTAACTTGTATTGAAGAGAGTGCCAGATATCACACCACATTGCTATCTTCACAGCAAAGACCAATGAACAAGTCAGTACACTATTATAAACAATGGGTAATGTAGTATGATTGACAAAAAAAAATCTATATACACTAAAGTAATAAAAACACTTGAGAACTATCTTAACTTGTGAAAAAACGGTTAGAGGGTCATTGCTTTTTCTTAATTGGTCGACGCAACATCAAAGGCCGAAAGGCCTGTTCTGCGCTGTAATGTTCTATGTTCTAAAATACCATTATTAAGCAGGCTAAATTTAACAAATGTACCAAATAACCAGGGTAAATATTAAGCATCTATCAGCATTCTGTATAGACTTGCAAAAAAACTGTGAATCGCAGCTTAAAAGACGAACTGTTCAGGGACAGATTTGTTGTCGGTATTGAGGATGAAGCAATGCCTGACCATTTTCAGGCAAGGAACAATTTAACCTTAACAAAGCAATTCAACAGAGTGGACAAGCTGATGTTAGGAAGCAAAATCAATCAGTGACTTGGCAGTGACAGGGAAGAACATATTGCAAAACCAACAGTGGAGTGTGTTAAATTTAACAATGGTGGTGCGAGGGTGGGCAGGGGGAGGGTAGCTAGTGTGAAGGAGAATGTCCATCATCTGGGCTAGCTAACTGTAATCAGTATGGCAGGAAAAACTGCAAGTACCAAATGGTCTGAATGCAGTTTATACAGAAAGAAAGGTCACATTCAAGATGTTTGTTACAGCAGGAAGCTTGCACATAATCAGCAAAATGCTTTTGATAGGTGGCAAAATTTATGAAATTGAAGATATCAGTAATGTTGAGGCGCCTTTCTTTGGGGAGATCCGGTAACCAAGCAGAAGTTACTGGAATGCTGGAATAATGAGAGAAACAAGACAGGCTTCAAGTTGAACACAAATGTGACAGTCTTTCTGATGCTGAATAGTGATTCAAGAAACATTTTCCTCAACCACAATGCATCAAACTACCTCAGTCAGAGAGATAGAATTCAAGATCATAGGACAATGGAATGTAACCTTACTATAAATGGATAGAAACAACTAGAAATGTGATCCTGAACCAACATTCACTCACATGCAGCAAAGCTTTTACTAACTTCCATTTGATTACAGATTAGAGAAACACAGAAGCTGAGAAGATCAGTCTAAAATATTCAGAGCTGAATTCCCACAGCTGTTCAACAGGATAAAGAAAGCTGAAGACACTGTGTCAGACCTCTCTAATTCCTGCCTTAAATCTGTTTATACCCAGAAAACATTCCTCATCCACTCTGACCAAAGGCAAAGAATGAACTTGACTGTAAGTTGAAGCAAGTTGTTTTAAGCAGTGACACTACTGGCAAACTGATATTTGGACATGGTTCCAGAGTCAAAACCCAACAGATCTAAGAGAATTTGGATAGATCTTTAGCCACTGAACAATGCAGTTGTTCACTCTACGTCATTTACGGATGAGTGCTCAGCAAAATTTGAGAAGAGTTCAATCTTCACGAAGCTAAATGCCAATGTTGCTTTTTTGTCAACTATGCCTCAGTAAAGAGTCTAAATTGTTTCATTACTCTGTTTGGGAGGTTTTGCTTCAACAGATAAACCCTTCAAATCAGCACCAGAATTCATCCAGAGGAGAAGGTCAAACATATTGAAAGGATTGGATGGACTTGTATGTCATGTGAATGATGTCCTGATGCATGGATCCACTCAAACGAAGCATGACATTAGAGTGTGAATTGTGTGGCAACACCTACAAGGTGTAGGACTTGTACTCACTAACAAATGTAAATTTTGCAATTGATGTCAAGATCCTGTGCCATATTATGGATGCATCTGATGTCAGAGTTGATTCACAAAAGACAAGGCAATCAGAGTTTACACCTTCTTGGAATGTGACTGAGTTCCACAGATTTATGGATATGATAAACCAAGTTGAAAAGTTCTTGCAACTCTAGCTGCCATCAGCCATTAGGACAAGACAACACAATGGTGCTGCGTGTATACACAACAGTGACCCTTTGAGAAAATGAAAGAGATATAGATATCACTTGGTATTTTAGCTCATTATGACTCAGAACCTCGCATCCATTGACTCTCTCTACACTTCCTGTTGCCTCGGAAAAGCA
Organism: Sphyrna mokarran; assembly: GCA_024679065.1. Taxonomy (NCBI): domain Eukaryota; kingdom Metazoa; phylum Chordata; class Chondrichthyes; order Carcharhiniformes; family Carcharhinidae; genus Sphyrna; species Sphyrna mokarran. Next base: position 145,787,627 of record JAGIQG010000002.1, read on the forward strand.
GCCAGCATAATCGACGACCCTATACATCCCAAACATTCTCTCTTCTGCTTTCTTCCATCAGGAAAAATGTACAGAAATCTGAGATTATGTACCAACCGACTCATAGAATCATAAAATCCCCTCTTTGCTTTTCTTCTATGTATTTGAAAGATTTAAGCTCACTATCCTGTAGAACATGCATCTGCAGCAATGATTGTGCTTGACCTGATTTATTATCGTCATATGTACAGGATACAGTGAAAAGTATGGTTTCTTGCATGCTATATCAACAAACATACTGTTCGTAGAGTACATAGGGAAGAAGGAAAGGGGAGGGTGCAGAATGTAGTATTCCAATCATAGCTAGGATGTAGAGAAAGATTAGTTTAATACATAATAGGTCCATTCAAACATCTAATAGCAGCAGGGAAGATGCTGAGCTGTTCTTGATTTCTTGTGGGCAACATGGCAGCACAATGGTTAGCATCACAGTGCTAGGGACCTGGGTTTGATTCCCGGCTTGGGTCACTATCTGTGTGGAGTTTGCACATTCTCCCCGCATCTGTGATGATTTCTTCCGAGTGGTCCGGTTTCCTCCCACGCTCTGAAAAGTGTGCGGGTTAGGTGCATTGGCCATGCAAAATTGTGCCTTAGTGTTAGGGGAATTAGCTGGGGTAAATGCATAGGTTAAGGATATAAGGCATGGGTAGGATTGTGGTTGGTGCAGCCTAGCTGGGCCGAACTCTATGTGGATTCTATATGGAATTGAACAGAATTTGGTAGAGCTACACTTCAAGATAGGGCCAAACCACAAATCCTTAGTGATGCTCTGAGATTTTAAGGATTTAGCAGAAATACCTCCACGAGCTCAAACTAGATTGAGTTTGAGCTGGTCAAATAATGGATTTTGATGCATAACAGGTATGATCCAAGAAATGCTTTGCCCCATTTCCCAGGGGCAAGATGAGCAAGGTAATGTAGCCCTTGTTGAAAAGATAAAACCTTTGCATCAAGAGCAACCACAATCTACCACATTGGGACATTGGAGCTATCCGAGAAGTCCAGGAGATAATGGGGAAGGTTGTGGGGCTGGCTAGCAATTGGTCTGGCCATTGATTGGAGGGCTGGTAACGCGGGGCTGATGCGCATGCACCATTCTAGATTCTGATTCGCGCATATGCAGTGACCTACTCAGCACTCTGCTGCCATCTCTCAGGCGGGAATAGACCCTGCCCCCAGATTTTCAGAGGGAATCCCGTTAGGACACTCTGCTGTGCACAGAATGTGGGCAACTCTATCTGAAAATCACATCAGAAATCTTAGTTAAGAGTTAAAAGAATTAGTCCCATTTTCATCTGAATTGGGACTTGCAGGTTTTTTTTGGGAGAACCCGGCCAAGATATTTCATAGCAATACCCAGACTGGTCCCATGTGATTCCAGATCCACAATAATGCAGTTGACTCTCAGCTGCCCTCAGTTCCAGGGCAGTCAGGGATGGGAACAAATGCTGGCCTTGCAACTTGCACAACATTCCATGAAAAAAAGAAGCAGAAGTATGAGCACAACAATACCAAGAATGAAGAATATTATACTAATTAGTTGTTGTAGTACGGCCCATAAATGTGGGGGGGGTGAGTTCTGAGGGTCATGTGACCATTAAGGGACCTCTGGATCACTGATAGGAAGATCAGCCTAATGGAGAGAGAACATGTGCCCACAGGTCAGGGAGGGACTAGCAATTGGAGACCAGGAATCTAGACAAACAGTCACACTTGCAGAATAATGAATAAAGATCAAAGACAATTACAGCACGGGAATAGGCCCTTTGGCCCTCCAAGCCTGCACTGACCATGCTGCCTGGCTAAATTAAAACCCCCTACCCTTCCGAGAACCATATCCCTCTATTCCCATCCTATTCATACATTTGTCCAGATTACCCTTCAAAATCACTATTGTATCTGCTTCCGCTATCTCCCCCAGCAGTGAGTTCCAGGCACCCACCACTGTCTATGGGGGAAAAAAAAACTTGCCTTGTACATCTCCTTCAAACCTTACCCCCGCACTTTAAACCTATGCCCCCTGGCAGCTGACTCTTCCACTCTGAAAGAAAGATTCTGACTATTGTAGACTAATCCTACTTTGCTGCACATATTTATCAAACTCTGTCAGGAATAAAGCCTTTATAATTGAAATTTCATTGCTCTATTACATCAGTCAAATGATACAGAAAAAGACACACTTTCAAAAATGTACAAACTGTTATAGAGTATAGATATCCTTGAGAGATAAAAATCAATTTTAGTCGCAAGTAAGACTTACATTAACACTGCAATGAAGTTACTGTAAAATTCCCCTAGTTGCCACATTCTGGCACCTGTTCGGGTCAATGCACCTAATCGGCGCAGCTTACAGAATATGGGAGGAAATCGGAGCACCCAGAAAAAACCTACACAGACACAAGTGAATGTGTAAACTCGACACAAACAGTGACCCAAGCTGGGAATTGAACCAGCACTGTGAGGCAGCACTGCTACCCACTGTGCCACCCACAAAGAGAGAAATAGCTTCCAATTTAGGTTTAGGTCACTTGCAGTTTGAGAATTCCAATCTAATCCCGAGTTGAAACTAATCCAAACTAACATTTAAGAACAAGGTTACTGAAGATTTGAATATAGGTGAAAGAAAGAGTTTTCCTCACTATATAATTTCATCACAATTGTGATGTCAAACCCAAAAGTCTTCAATTCCTGCCATGACACCTTAAATATATCAACTAAAATATATATCATCCAAACCATATAATTCTGCGTTCACATCAAATACATGCTGTGCTATCACAAAATAAATTAGTAGTCATTTTGCAAAAACATCAGAAAATGTCATAATCAAAATTAGACTGATTGATGAAAGATCATTTATCTGAACGTATCCGAGCCATTTCAATTTATACTGATTGGCAGTTTTCACTTCTGTCCAACTATTTCAGAAAATTTGTAATTCTGGATGACATGAACTTGTCACGTCACTGACAGATGTACCGACTTGCTGTCTTCAACTTACTGACATTATTTCCTTTAATTGTGTTTGCTCATTCCCAAAGGTAAGATTAACATGAGACAATCCTTCACACACAACCATGGAGCAAAATACACTTCATGGTCATCACACATACTGAAAAGAACAAGTTTTGCCTTTGAATATAATGCCTTCAGTCACCACCAGGTGTCCCAAAGCATTTTGAACTGAGTGAAGAACTGTTACATAGAAACGTAGAAAGCAAAAGCAGAACTAGGCCATTTGGCCCTTCAACTCTCTCCAACATTCATTTTTATATGGCTAATCATTGAATTTAATAGCCTGATCCCCCTCCTACCCCTTTCTCCCATATCCTTTGATCCCTTTAGCCCCAAGAATTATATTTAATTTCTTCTTGAAATCACACAATGTTTTGTTCTCAGCTACTTTTAGTAGAACTCCACACATACAGCTGTCCCTGGGTAAAAAGCTTCCCCTCATCTCAGTCCTAAAAGGTCTAACCCTTATCCTCAAACTATGACTCCCCTACCACTGGAGCCCAGGTTCAATTTGGGTGACTATGTCTGCGTGGGTTTCTTCTGAATGCTCCATCTTCTGCCCACAACCCAGACTAGTGTAGGTTAGGTAGATTGGCCATGGTAAAATGTACAGGGAATTACAGGGATAGGCCTGGTTGGTCTAGTTTATACATTCTTTCAGAGAGTTGGTACAGAGCTGATGGGCTGAATAGCCTCCTTCTGCACTGTCACGATTCAATGAATACAGTTATCTAAGGTACTGCATGGATGCTGTCTCTGTACTGGATTCTTCTTCACAGGCAGTCCACTATCATGTGACTCTTTGCATCACACCAAGGGCAGTGTTGTTCTTCAGTCCAACATTAAGCTTTGCTCTGAGGAACACTCTAATATTACAACGGGTAGTTATCTTGGTGTCCCATGTTACAAAAAGTGAATTTGACTTAGTTGTCAACTTTGATATAATTTATCATATTCTAAAAATAACCCACAGGGATTATTTTAAAAATGCATTTCAATAATCTGATAAGGAGTGCCGGATGCAGGATTAGAGTGGAACCAATCGTAGAGTAGCCATGTCCTTTGATTAACCAATCTTTCCGTGAAGGCTGAGCTCTGCAACCAATTCCGACATTGAATCATTGCACATTTAAGCGGAAGATCGGGCAAAATTCATGTGTGGGAATTGGAATTGAATTATTAATTTTACCTTAAATTTTGATTCAAAATAACCTGTCCCTGACCAGATAATTGGATCGACTGTGTATTAATGAAGACATTTGCAAGTATGTTGCTAGCTGTGGCTCAAATTTCAGGATCTGTTGACACAAAACTGCACTTGGTTGTTCCAAAACAGTGCCGAGGAAGTGCTGGTCTTTCAGTCACAGTGTTAAACCTATCTATTCCCTTGTTTGGACATGAAAGATTCCCTCGTGCTCGTTTGTAGGAATGATGCGGGAATGCTTGTGTTGGACTGGGATAGGCACAGTAAGAAGTTTCACAATTTCAAGTTAAAGTCCAACAGGTTTATTTGGTATCACTAACTTCTGGAGCTGCTCCTTCGTCAGGTAAGTCTGATTTGAAGGAGCAATACTCCGAAAGCTCGTGATACCAAATAAACCTGTTAGACTTTAATATAGAGTTGTGAGACTTCTTAATCTGTAGAATGGCAGTGGAGTTCTCCCTGCTGTAAAAATCAGAAACAACTGCCAAAATTCAACAGATGGGACAGCATGTGTGGAGAGGGAAACAGGGTTAATGGTCAGTATTTTCCGGCAGTTCATGCCAGCAAGATTGTTTGGTCCTGCCAACAATGTGCCGGTGGCATGGGTGCAGTAAGTAGGAAATCCCTACCAGAGGATCCTGCTGCTGGCCAAAGGCGCACTGCCTCCTACTTGGCCTTTTGGCTAAGATCAAATGTAGTTTTGCTGTCCTGTCCTGATAGAAATCAATGAGGCTTTATTTGAAGCATATTTTTAAAAATGGCATCACAGCTTTTTATCTAAGATGCAAATAAAATCAAGCATTAGAGAGGGTGCAATGCCTGCTCCTGTCAGCTTGGATCATATAGATCAAGCCCAAGAAAGGAAGAGACCATCCTACCTTGTCAGCTTATATCTGGAATGTCTCACTTGTTGGGACTTTGAATTGGACTTTGGTTGGATTGAATAGGAATCGGATGGCACGGTGGCAGTGTTTAGCATTATTGCTTCACAGCGCCAGGGACACAAGTTCTATTCCCGGCTTGGGTCACTGTTTGTATGGCGTTTGAACATTCTCCCTGTGTCTGCGTGGGTTTCCTTCGGATGCTCTGGTTTCCTCCCACAATCCAAAGCACATGTGGTTAGATGCTTTGGCCATGCTAAATTCTCACTCTGTGTAACCAAATAGTGTGGCAACTAGGGGATTTTCACAATAACTTATTGCAGTGAGAATGCAAGATTACTTGTGACTAATAAATAAATAAACTACTGCTGAGAAACATGTCACGGAGAGGCCAGAAATTTTCCCAATGTTTCAACTTTGGAAGACTTCTTCAGAACTAAGCAAACCTTTCTTCATCTCTATCCTTCAAAGTATTTCATTGGCTGTAAAGTTCTTTTCTTTAAGAATACTTGTGGTCCCACAAGGCTTTACTTTTCAAATGTGGGTATTAAAACAAAGTTTTGTCATTGCAGTTTAGGGAAAAAAACAATTAGTTTTATTCACTAATATTTTATAATATAACTGAGATGACTTTCAATATTAATGTATTTTAATTTTGGGCATTGACAATTTATAATTCTACATTATTCATCATTTGCTTTTTAAAAAATTCATATGATAAACTTTTCATTATTAATATTTCACAACTTATTATTTCATTCTGAAATAATTGATTTGAAGCTGTACGGGACCTGCTGGTTGTGTGGACATAACTTCAAATTTAATACAAAAACATGCTCGATTTTAGTTGCCCAAAACTTAATCATGAACCTAAATGATGGTGAGTGAGCATTCACCTCAGGTACCAATAAGGGTGGCTGAAAGTATGTGGAGGAGGGAGTGACTAAAACTTCCACAAATTTTGATGATACTGAGTAAACGGAACTATTATTAGGAAGAAATGAACCTGTGTCTTATGAAATAATGGCAGTTTTCGGTTTAGAAAGATAAAATTAAGATGCTCAAGAAGTGGCAAAAATATTCTTCAAGCACAGTTCTTAGAACGGATCAAGATCATTTGTAAACCTAAACAGCATGGTGGCACAGAGGTTAACACTGCTGCTTCACGGTGCCAGGAATCCAGATTCAACTCCATCTTCAGTTACTATCTATGTGGAGTTTGCACTTTCTCCCCATGTCTGCATGGGTTTCCTCCGGGTGTTCCAATATCCTCCCACACTCCAAAGATGTGCTATATGTCTATAGTGTCAGGAGGATTAGCAGGGCAAACATGTGAGTTTGTGGGAACATGGCCTGGGTGGGATTGTGGTCAGTACAGACTCGATGGGACGGATGGCCTCCTTCTACATTGTAAGGATTCTATGATGCTAAAAACAGGGAAACTCTGTATATTTCATTGTTTAATGATGATTTTGCCTCAAAACTGAGCCCAGCTGTATCTTGGATAAATTCTGTGGACACAACTTCAAATCCACGTGATGGATAGATTTGATATTTATTTGTTGATAATAAATTTGATATTTATTCATATTCTTGGCCCAAATAAATCATTTTTTTATATGGATCCAACCTTATCAGGATTATGTGGCAACCCAAAGCATGTGAACTGCAATGTTTCAAGAACGTAGCTCACTGTCACCTTCTCAAGGGGACCTAGGGATGAACAATAAATGCTGGCCAACAGTGACACCCTCATGTTCCGTGAATGAATAAAAAAATCTTTCTATTAAATTGCATATTGCAAGTAATAGCAGTGAATAGAAGCGTGATTTTTTTTACATCCATCTTCACTTGCAAAAAACTGCGTAATATGGTAACGTAATCACTGAATATTAATTATCATGAGTGGTACGGATCTGTACATTTGTTCAGCTAAGTGCAGATGACATTCATGACCCTGCCTTTGTAGCATGGGGTCTCAGATGTTGCTGTTGCCCGCACCGCATATACCATAAACCTCATGCTGCTTCAGAAGAAAGTGACAGGAAATCTAACTCTGTGACAAACATAGCATGAAATGGCAAGTGTTAAATATTCATTGCATATGCAGCCTATTTAGCTAGTGCTTGACAAGCAGGTATGGAACACACACGGCATTACATTTATTATTTACGCAGAGGTTACGGTCATTAACAGATTCTCCAGCTGGTTTTCTTTGTACCTCATGCTGAAAATCTGAAGTAAATTCTCCAAAGCAAAACTACTTACTGTGAAGTGTACATTTGGGTAAATACATCAAACAGACAGAACATTACACAGTGTTTGCTTATAAAAATTATATTTCGTTTTTCTTGTGAGAACAGCTTACATAATTCAATTCTTCCACCTGTGGTTTTTTTTTTGCAGAACATTGCAAACATCATTTATCAAAATACCTTCTGAGCTGTCCAACAACCCTACCTTTTCTGCGAAGGAAACTTTGGCAGCTTTTTAAATAGTTCTAGGCAATAATAATCCTCTTAAAACACAAAACATGTGATTGTGATATGGACAGTCTCAGTAAGCCTGGTCAAAGAAAAGTTTTCTTGATTGTTCCATTCTATTATTTTATAGAGAAGTGGGGTAGAAATTTAAGAATGGAGAGCACTTAGCACTTGCCGTCCTGAGAGTCTGCTTGTAATGTGATTCCCAAAAGCCCACAACCATTTAACACTCAGTTGAAAGTTGATTGGCAAGAAATGGGACTTCCTTTCTCTCTTTGAGGGATCTGGGTGTGCAAGCCCAAAACCCTTGAAGGTAGTAGCACAAGTGGAGAAGGTGGTGAAGAAGACATATAGCATGCTTGCCTTTATAGGACAGGGTATAGAGTATAAAAGCTGGAGTCTGATGTTGCAGCTGTGTAGAACGATGGTTAGGCCACATTTGGAATACTGCGTCCAGTTCTGGTCGCCACATTCCAGAAGGACATGGAGGCTTTGGACAGAGTGCAGAGGAGGTTTACCAGGATGTTACCTGGTATGGAGGGTTTTAGCTATGAGAAAAGATTGGGTAAACTGGGGTTGTTCTCCCTGGAAAGACAAAGAATGAGGGGAGACCTAATAGAGGTGTACAAAATTATGAAGATTATAGATAGGGTGAACAGTGAGAAGCTTTTTTCCAGGTTGGAGGTGATGATCATGAGGGGTCACAGGTTCAAGGTGAGAGGGCCAAGGTATAACTCAGATATCAGAGGGACTTATTTTAACACAGAAGGTGGTGGGGGCCTGGAATGCTCTGCCTAGTAGGGTGGTGGATGCGGACATGCTGGGATCGTTTAAGAATTACCTGGATAGTCACATGAGCAGACTGGGAATGGAGAGATACAAACAAATAATGTAGTTGGACAATGAGCAGCACAGGCTTGGAGAGCCAAAAGGCTTGTCTCCTGTGCTGTACTGTTCTTTGTTCTTTATTCTTTTGTTCTTAGGAGGAAGTCCCAGCTGCGAGAGCTATTGGTCAATCAGAATTCCCACCCAAGATGGAGAGAATTTTCTTCCCTGCTTCCCACCCTATCCACAGCTGCTTCCATCAGCCCAAAAGTTAAGGCTGGGTGGGAAAATGTCCTTAAATGGCCAGTAAGTGACCATGTAGTGGTCTTGATAAATGAATTAGTGTGTTTTCCACCTGTGGCCCTACCATCCCAACTGTGTAGCTGTATCTAGGTTTGGGTAGAGGGATCCTGACCTTTTGGCCCTTCAAACCTAGTCCACCATTCAATATGCCTATAGCTGATCCTCTATTTCAACATCATATGTCTCCCCTCTCTCCATATCCTTTGATAGTTTTATAATCTGGAATAATATCTATTTTCTTTTTAAATATATTCAATGGCTTAGTCTCCACAACTTCCTATAGAAAATTCCACAGATTCACCACTCTCTGAGTGAAGACATTTCTCCTTCTCTCAGGCTTAAATGGCCCACTCTGTCTCCTGTGACTATAACTCTTTGCTCTGGACTTTACCCCAACCAGCGGAAACAACATCCTTGCACCCAGTCTGTCCAGATCTGTCAGAATGTTATGTTTCAATGAGCTCCCTTCTCATTCTTCTAAACTCATTTTTAAAAGTTTCTGTTTTTGCACTTTAGCTCCACATCATCTATCAACATTCTTGGCCTGATTTCCTTCTTTGTTATCATCTGAAGCAGCCACATCACCTCAATTGCCTGTAAGAAACTTGCACATGGATTTCAGCCTCTCCCTGAAATATAGCGAAATGGCTCAAATCAAGTTGCTCTTTTCTTCCTGAAACATGACTCTGCAGTGCTTGAGTTATTCATCTGACTGAGGTTGACATGAGCTAACTAGGGCCCTATTGCTCATGTAAAACCCCAATGCTCCATTAATCCAGCTGATTGTCATTGTTGTTTAGATCTCTGACATTGAAAGCTTAATTAAGAAGAAATGCTGCCTTGTAAAACTTAGAGCAGCAGTTACACTTCCCTGAGCTCAAGAAGGAAATTCTCAGCTTCCACTCTCCCATATTTTCCTTTCCATCCTCACCCTAATGAACACTGAGAAATTCCTCTCTCATTCAGCACCTTCCAATCCACTAACTTGCAACACAGCCCAGGCACCCTCTGGCCAACCAAGTCTTTAATGACCAGTGGTTGCTCAGGTGATTCTTTATGCTGTTTGGGTGATTAGCTGACTGACTGAGATTGTTGGTTGTGAAGCCACATCTCTTGTTGCCCTATGTTAAAATTCACACTTTGATAATTTTGCTTTTTCACCTCAAAGAACTGCTAACATTATACCAGCATGCATCACTGAACTGAACACTCCAGTGAGAAGGAAGACTTGTGATTTTCCAATTGACTGCACATAATTAGGTTCCTCATTCACCAAGAGCAAACTTAAAGCCCATCTGTATGTCAAGAACATTGAAGATCTCACAATCAATTGGTTTTCTCTGGTTTCCTTTGGGACTAAGATGTTAAGACTTCCAGCTGCGCTGTTGGGATATATCCACCTGTCTAATCCACAGCTTCTCTAATCATCTCACCAGGGGCTCTTCCTGGATCTAATTCCAATAATTGCTGACCGATTTTTTTCATTTAGGCATTTAACTGTAAACATCTTTCAAATGTCTCTGCTAAATATGTTTCATTTTCAGAGATATTCTGTCTTAATATGTGTTCTTTTTGCTGTGGTGCCTCATTGGTGAGGTCTTGAGACTTGTATATTTAAAGTTGGACCTTTTTATTGATAGGTTTTAAACTATTTACCAAATTCCAAGATATCATGGTCCTGCTTCACCATACAGGCCAGTTGTTTCTTATAAATTGCTGCTTCTAGATTTTTCTCTGAAAGTTTCTTATCATATGATTCTGTATACACCTTCACATAAATAGTGCTACTCCTCAATTCCATATTAATCATTGCTCTGTCGAGCACCTTTACAGTATAAAGGATGCTGGCACTTATCACCACAGTTTCCATTGAAATGTAACAATGTTTGTGTTGTTTAACATCAGATAGAACAACTCCATCTTTTCTATTGCAATGTATCACTAATTTATTGTACGATTCACTTTGTGAATTCCATGGGTCTGGTAATAATCCAGTGTTACTGCTGATTGTGACTGGTCATGGGACAGTTCAGAATTTGAGGCTCGTGGTTCTGCAAAATACATTCTGCCAGAGCTAGTAAAACAAAGCTCTGCCTGTGACTGTTACGTACTGATTTCCAGCAAAAGTTAACAATTGTTGTAACTAATTCATTATTTTCTAAATAGCAATAATTGATTCCCATCAAATTCTTGCTGCAAGGTTTGATTTTTGCTTTATGATTGCTATAGCAACAGCACTGACAGCCTGTTTTGTTGTTATATAACTGGCCAACAGACTAACTGCCAATCAGTGAATTTGGTAATAATAGCTTGCACAGACCTACTTTGTACATTTAAAAATGTTGAGTGTCCAGCCAAAGATAAGCTTTCTAGATTGACTGAACTAGGATTAGCACACATTAAGACTCTGACTATTGATACATTCCCCGCTGAGGTTGGCTAAATTGATTTCAGCACTTTCAGAAAAAATTGATGTAAGGAGGTGTCACAGGATTGACTTATTGTTCCTGCTACAGTACAAAAAGGATTCCTTCGTGTTTGAAACATGGAGACAGATTCCACACTACAAAAGGAGCAAAATGATATTTGATTTCTGCTCCTGATGCTTTGTTATATTCATTCGATTATTGGTACAAAAAGCTAACAGGCTGGATCTGTTAAAACAATGAGGAAAAAAGGAAAAAAAAAAGCTCATGCAGAAACCAAGATTGATTTAGCACAAGACTTCAAATCCCTAATGGCTCTACCTGGTTAATGTAAGAAATGCTGTAATCAATTAGCTAACACTTAATAAAGTTTAAACTCCTCCAGTCCTTCAAGAATAATACATGCCTCCATTCCAATATCTTACAGATCCCTGAATTTAAACACTCCAACATTGGCAGCCAGGTAATCCAGTCTTCACCTGTGAGCGCTGGAATTTCTTTAAATTTCCCTGCCTTGCTATGCTCCTTGTCTCCTTTAAAGTGCTTCTTAAAACCTATCCGCTTGACCAACTCTTCAGTCACCTATGCTAACGTTTTGTGGAAATTAACTTATGACAAATGGCTCTGTCAAGTTCTGGAAAAAGCTTATCAATAAACAAGGCCTTTAGTGAGGCCAGCACTGCATACTCAGGATAAGAGAGTGATCAAACTTAGTGTCAGTTTCATAAACACTGCATTCCAGGCTTGGCCACAGGATGAGAACAAGGACAAGTTACCATGACAAATACAAAAAAAACCAAAATATGTTGACATAATTACACTAATGAAGGAGATGGTTTTCTATTGGATAAGAAGGAGCAAAAAACTATGCTATAATTACATAGAACATAGAACATTACAGCACAGAACAGGCCATTCGGCCTTCGATGTTGCGCCCACCAATATAAAAAGCAATGACCCTCCAAACTAAACCATTCCCTTCTCTTCCATATACTTATCAACTAACCTCTTAAACGCCACCAAACTTGGCGCATCTACAACTGCTGCAGGCAGGGCATTCCACTCCCGAACCACCCTTTGGGTAAAGAACCTACCTCTGATATCCGTCCTATAACTATCGCCCCTTAATTTAAAGCTGTGTCCCCTCGTGCTAGCAAATTGGTAGACTTTTTACACAAATGAAGGATTATAAATTCTATTGGTTGAAAGTACACAACAGGCTGTAAGCTTATTGGTGCTTTAACTGGCATGTTCTCTTTCATTGGCTAAAGAAAGCTATAACTGACACTGTTGCGGAACTTTGTTAGAAGACCATAGTAAAATTGTTTGTGTCTGTTCTCCTAGCTATTAGGTAATAAAAGCTTAAAGGCTCTGAGCACTCACCAGCATTGCCTGGTTAATCCTCAACAATTTCTTCAGCTCACTCAATGTCTGACTTTGCTTGCTAATACACACATGGTAATCCATTAGTGCATGCTAACTAAATAATTTAAATTCCACAGCTAGCCTCACGGGATTTGAAGTCATTTTTCTGGATCATTAGTTACGGAATTCACTGGATTACTAGTGTGACGATACTGTGCCTTTAAGAAATGTATTTGTGTCACATTTCTTATGCAGACTTTTTTAGAAGTCAGTTCTATTTACTCGGTGCCACTTTGTCTATGACCAGAAGTCCACATCCTGAAACCGTAGAAGCATAATTGGTCCTAATTGCTGGAGTCTTCATTTTAATCCGGATTAATACTAATCTATTATTTTACTGTTTTCTCCAAGGGTTTTTCAGAGTCGGGTTTGCTTAGATTGATTGTTAGGAAAAATTATGTGACTGGCAGGGGGTTGGTCTCACAGCGAGAAACAAGCACAGTTGCTACTTTAAACCTTCAGAGAGAAGTAGCTCCCTCTTTTTCTCTCTATGAAGATTAGAATCTGGGATCTGCCGGAAAATAAATCTTTTCCTTTGGAGTTCTGTTATCTGAAGATAAATCTTTCTCTGGATGCTGCTATATGGGAGGCAGAAGACTGTTGTCTTTCTGTACCTCTGCCCAAGATATTAAAAGCATTGAAGTCTAGCACTCACGTAAACCTATATGTTTTGTGCTAATGGATTCTGAAGAAGGATTAATGTCTGTAGGGACATTACTTACATGGGAGCTATAGAGAGAACTAGAAGTTAAGAATTACACTTTGTAAAAAATGATGCTAATTATTTTTGCTATATTTTAACTATGTTATGGATCTTTGGAGTCATAGAGGTTTACAGCATAGAAACAGGCCCTTCGGCCCAATTTTTCCATGCCACCCAGTTTTTAACCACTCATCAAGTCCCAGTTGATGGCATTTGGCCCATATCCCTCTATACTCATCTTACCCATGTAACTGTCTAAATGTTTTTTAAACGACAAAATTGTACCCTCCTCTACTACTACCTCTGGTAGTTTGTTCCAGGCACTCACCGCCCTTTGTGAAAACAATTGCCTTTCTGGATCCTTTTGCATCTCTCCCCTCTCACCTTAAACCTGTGTCCTCCAGTGTTGTTAAATAAATTTATTTTAATAAAAACTTCCTAGTGGGTCAATAAAATCACAGTTGGAATGAAACACCTAATGCTCACACAAATGCCAAAATCAAAAATGTTGGGGTCTGGGCTAACTTCATAATACAGTCTGGAGTTTCTGATTTGATCCCTATCATTAGCCATAATTTGTGGTGACTATAATAGTTACAAGCACTTGCACCAACGGAAAAATAGAATTCTGATCATTCTGACAATGCTATTCTCTTCCTTTTCTTGAATTGATTGCATTAAGGCCACAATCAGGTCAAGCTTGTTCTTATTGGATGGTGGAGCAGGTTCAAAATTCTAAATGTCCTTCCCCTGCCCCTATTTCTTCTTTTCTCAGCAGCTCAGACCAGAGATGAGTTTATTTCTATTCTAAAAACAGATGTCGTATGACAATGATAAATTCCACTGCGCCCATTCTTCAATTCTTTGTTCACCATAGCTGTGGGATTAGTAAAGTGATATCTCCCATTCTAAATGCTCTTAACTCTTATCTCCTATTCACACAAACTCTCTGCTGGTGGGAGTCACACTTGGCAAAAGGAAGATGCTTGTAGTTTTTGGAAGTCAGTCATCTCAGTTCCAGGACTACAGGAGTTCGACAGGGTAGCTTCCAAGACCTCAGATGCTGAAGCAATCCATGTCCAAATGTAACAAAACCTGGACAATATCCAGGCTTGAGCTGATTATTGATAAGTAACATTCACAGCACACAAGTGCTGGGAAATGGTCATCCCCAACAAGACAAAATCGAACCATTGCCTCTTAATATTCAATGACATTATCATTACTGGATCACCCACTGTATCCAAGGGATTGCCGTTGACCAGAAACTGAACTGGGCAAACCATATGAATAATGTGGTTACAAAAGCAGGTCAAAGACTCGGAATCCTGCAGCGAGTAACTCATTTCCTGACTTCTCAAATCTTGTCCATCAGCTACACGCACAAGTCAAGAGTGTGATGGAATATTCACCACTTGCCCGGATGAGTGCAAACTCCAGCAACACTCAGCAAAATTGATGCTCTCTGGGACAAAGCAGCCATTCAATTGCTGTCCCTTCCACAAACATTCTCTCCCTCTGTCACTGACTAACAACGACAGCAGTGTATACCATCTACAAAAAGCACTGCATAAATTCACCAAATCTCCGAAGCCAGCAAACTCACAACTGCTATCATATCAAAAAACAAGCGCAGTCACCACATGGGGATACCATTATCTGGAAATTCCCCTCCAAGTCACTCACCACCCCAACTTGAAAATATATCACTTCCCTCACTGTTGGATCAAAATCCTGAAACATCCTCCCTAACAGCACAGTGGGTGCACCTGGTCCTCATGGGTGGCAGCAATTCAAGAAGGCAGCTCACCACCACCTTCTCAAGGGCAGCTAGGGATGAGCAATAAATGTGGACCCAGCTATTGACGCCTGCATCCCATAAATGAATTCCTTTTTTTAAGTCTTTCTCTAACTTTTCTCTACAGGATAACTTGAGGGTCACTTCCATGGCTGACCAGGAGACTCACCTACTCTTACCACCTGCCATAAGTGTATTAAAGAGTAACAGGCTGACAATCGATGCGCTTGGCCATATTATGTATGCACTTCCTCTGGCCATCGCCTTCCTGATGTGAGGCTGGAACCCAGAGTTTCTGGATTGGAACAGGAATTCTACCCACAGATCCACAAGGCTACAACCAACTCAGAAATAACCAAAGGAAAAATCCTACTGCTGATGAGATTTGGGAATTGAAACGACCAATATAATTTTTCTCCGAAGTATGTTACGTTTACAACACGCCTTGTCTCAAATTCCTCAATGGGATTCAATCTGAAATCAATGCTAATAACTTCTATTGCCTCCATATTCCTCAGGTCAGTCACAAGGTCATTGTTTCTGCAGAATATGCTTGAATTTAAGCCTTTCATGAGCAGATCATATTCTCTACGGCTCTGCACAAGGTGAAACAACTTGTCATGGCCCACGGTAGCTGGCTTCTCTGGAATTCCATGAATGTCCAATTAGTTTATGATGCCAGACGCAGCTTCTTCCACATTCATGACAAGTTTGCAGGAAGCTGTCATTAACTCCCTTATCCAAGGATCATCTGATGTCCTCATTCCCTATATGGATCAAGGTCAAAGCCACAGATGATTACTTCAAGACTGTCCTGGCTGATGATTCCCCAAAATTAATACCACAAACACAATAGTTATGAAAGTTATAATGATGTTTGAATTTCAATTTGAATAGAATCATGATACAAAGCTTCCACATTTTGAAAAAGTGAATTATGTGCCTTGGCAGGTCAGGAGGGGTTTTGCAACAAGCTGCTTGTATGGTGTCCAGTGTATAATCTAAGCCTACTGTGTATGTTCCATAGTTTTGATCTGCAACCAGTTCTGAAAATAGATCTCTGGAGAAGCAGGGAGAGGCAGAGAATACAAACATCAAAGGCAATAGGCAGTGCTTGCCACAGCATTGTTATCCAACGGCAGCTTGAGAGTTACAAAAACAATTCATTATGGGAAACCTTCAGACTTGAAGGATCTATCACCCTTCAACATACCTCAAACATCAAGACTCACTGCTCATACATTCTGCTGTCTACTCTTCACTCTTCCACTTGCATTGGAGATTAGAACATTTCAAAATAAAGGGAACGCAACAATGATCATTATCATCATCACTTTCAGCTAATGAAACACTACCAGAAGGATGTTGATGCAATGTGCTGATGAGATTTATCAGGATGTTGACCAGTTTGAAGGATATGGACTATGAAGAAAGATTGAACAAACTTGGATTTTTTCATTGGAGCATCGGAGGATGAGGGGGGGACCTGATTGAGGTTTACGAGATTATGACAGGCTTGGATAGAATGGATAGTCAGAACCTTTTCCCCAGGATAGAAGGATGAACAATTATTCAGGGGTATTGGTTGAAAGTGAGAGGGAGAAAGTTTATAAGAGATGTAAGGGGCAAGATTTTCACGCAGAGGGTGGTGAATGCCTGGAATGCACTGCCAGAGAAAGTAGTGGAAGCTGATTCTATAAGAATATTCAAAAGACATCTGTTAGATACATGAATAGGCAAGGAATGGAAGGATATGGACCATGTAGAGGCAAGAAAATATTAAATTCAAAAGGCATTTGTGTCAGCACAGACTAGGTGGGCTGAAGGGCTTGTACTGTGCTGCACTGTTCTTTGATCTTTGAAATATAGAAAACTAATGGTTCTGTAAAAATCTAGTGAAATTCAAAATAAGACATAGTTATACACTTACACCTTCCACATCCTCATTTTAACCCTAATTTCATATTGCTTCTTCATGCCACTTCATTACCAAGCTCAATGATATGCACATCTCTTTTACTCTGAAAGTGTGACCAATGATATGATGTATCTTTGCTCCAGAGGAACTTTATCAATCAGAACCCCTTTAACATCTCACCACCTGGTCACCTCAGGAATACTTCCTCATTTAATGAATGTCATCTCTATTAGACAGCCAGAGTCTGCTTAAGATAGACATCCAGCTCTTGCATCAATGTTATATCCTCTTCTGACTGCTTGTTTGGGAGATCAGTGCAGGAAGAATTTCCCTAGCAATGATTCAGGAGCAAATGCTGGGCTTTTCTTAGGTTTCCCCAGAAATCTTGGTGGAAGCGGTGAGTATGTGAGGGAGACGATTCCCACAAGGGACAGGAAGAGCGACAGGACTCTGAGTTCAATCCTCTGGAGAGAGAAGTAAGCTTCAAAGGCTTCATTCCTGCAATCTATAGTCCAGTGAATTGATGCTGAACTCCATGAGAGTGTTGATAGAATAGTGATGGCATTGCGGAAGTGACATCAACACAGCAGAGGAGGATGGGGCTGGAGGTAATTGTGTCATCTTTGTCTTCCAGCAATCAATCTCTTACATTTCTAGGAGAAACTGATGTGGGGGGATGGGTAAGCGTGGCAGGAAGAAGATGCTGCGATAACTGCCTGTGGAATTGGCACAGACCACAAGGGGGTGATCACATTTTAACCATTCCTGAATGAAATGGTAGCTGTTTTTGCTTAAATTGGTGGCTCCTCATCATGCCTGGTCTCTGAGAGAAGTCATCTCTCACTTTAGATGCTAACATCAGTGGGAAAGCTGTTATATATTGAATAGCCCAAGTAGGGGAATCAGTGGTGACATTCTTGATGCAACTCTTGAGCTGGATGATGAGTAAAGTAAGAAGCCTGAGGTAAAAAGTCATGGGTGATGGTGGAAAATGTAACCAGCTGGTTCTATTGTTGGAAAGTGCATAGATTAATGCCAGTCTTTCTATTGAATTAACTGCCTGATTCAGCACTCTTGAAAGGAGACTGGCCATATATACATCCCAGGAAGAGAGCTACAACAAGCAGGATCCTACCCTATAGCTCCTTTCTCTGGCCATTAGCTGCTGTTCCTCCATTTCATTTAACTATTCTACCATCAAAGATAATGAAGCAAACATGCTGCCTCTGACAAACTGAGAAAGTTCCCTCCAAAGGATAAAATAACTGAAACAAGCAACCTTTCACACAGAACAAAAAACTCCTGGAAGTCCACAATGCATGATAGCACAAAGACCCTGAATGTTCAAAGAGTATTGAAATATCATGTTTAATCAGTCAGAGAATACTTGAAGGCAGATCCATGAGACTGATACCACATTGGGGTCTCAATGTTATCAGACAATCTTGATTTACACACATTGCTCCTTAGGAGGAACACCTTCTCCATCTAAATGAAGTCAACTGTTGGAGGAAGGGAATGGGATGTTCTTTGAATTGATCTATTTTAATAGTCCTCTGGCCCCATTCCTGTCTCCTGGGGAGGGTGGAAAATGACACAAACCCAGCTGATTTCCATGGCAGGAGTCAAACTGCCACATTCTTCTGATTCAGAAATGGAAGTGCCCGGCAGAAAAGGCAGAACCTTTCAATAGAATAAAATAGCCCAGCCACAATGGGAAGCTGTGACATATCCGATGACTGAGTTTAGGCTTGTGGGTATAGATTTTGTGAATAAATGTTCTTTAACATGATACACATATAGTGAGAGGTGCAATATGGGAGATCAAACATGTCCCATTGAGGAGACTTGTCAGAAATAAAGGAAGTTAAAAGATAAAGACAAATAGAATGGAATAAGGACAGGAATGAAAATGTCCAACATGGAAGTGTTTTATTTTAATCATTTTTACAATCCGTGAATGGGTAAAGAAAACCATGACACATTAGCGGTGTAATTTCATTGTTGGTTAACTTAGTTGCTCCTGTGTTACACACTGAACTGTCTTTGAAAGATATTGTTGGACATGTTTGGGGAAGTGACAGTTCATTAAGAATTATTAATGAAGAAAATGAGTTGTTTGCTGACAGTTTCATTACCGCCCTTCATTAATGCCAAAAATGATAGTCTTCAAGGGAAATCAATTTTTAGGGCCGTTCAACATCTGATGAGACTGCAAATGAATGTCACGCTTTTCATTTATAATCACCCAAACCACTGACAACATTGGGACAGTTTTTAAATTATATTCTTCCACCCAGTCCTCATTCAATCAACCATTACAACCAGAAATGAAACCTACATCTCAATGTGGGCACCGATAAGAACTACTCAGTAAAATAGTGGACTGTAGTTTGTTTCTTCTTTGTTAAAGTACATTGTTTTCTGTCCGGCTTTTTTATACACCGACGATACTTTACAATTCCGTGCTGCAGGGACATTTACATGAGTGTACATTTATTATCTTGCTATGCAAATATATGCAAAAGCCTTGTGGATTGCACACTGAAGATTGTATTTTTTTTAGGAATTCAACAGTGAACTGTGTGCTGGCACTTTGCAGCAATGTTGTTAATTATGCCGTGAATGAATAGAGCAGTGGAATGAGATAGAAAGATCTTCCAAAGAGATGACTCAGGCCAAATGGCTTCTTGCAATGCCATTTCAGATCTAAGATGGTACCGAAGCGAGTTGACTTCTTCAAGCTGTCCTCAGCATTCCCTCTAATTATATCTTTTACTCTGGTTCTATGCCTTTAAAAGTGTACTCTAATTGTTTTAAACCCTCTAATAATGTTACACTATATTCTGCACCCTCTTCTTAACTTCTCCTCAATGTAGAAACATAGAAACTAGAAGCAGGAGGAGGCCATTCAGCCCTTCAAGCCTGCTCTGCCATTCATTTTGATTATGGCTGATCATCAAATTCAATATCCTGATCTACCTTTCCCTCTATATCCCTTGATCCTTTCAGCTCAAAGAGCTCAATTTATTTTCTTCTTGAAATTAGGCAATGTTTTGGCCTCAACTACATTCTGTAGTAGTGAATTCCATATCTGCACAACCCTCTGGGCCAAAAAAAAAAAATTCTTCTCACCTTAGTTCTAAAAGGTTTACCCCTTATCCTTAAACTATGATCCTAGTTCTGGACTCTCCTACCATCGGGGACATTCTTTCTGAATATACCCTGTCTAACCCTATTAGAATTTTATAAGTTTTTATGCATTCCCCTCTCACTCTTCTAAACTCCAGTGAATATAATCCTAACTGATTTAGTCTCTCCTCATATGACACAGCTGCCATCCCAGGAATCAGCCTGGTAAACCTTTGCTGTGCTCCCTCTATAGGAAGGACATCCTTCCTCAGATAAGGACACCAAAACTGCTCACAATAGTTCATGTGTGGTCTCCGCAATGCCCTATACAATTGCAGCAGAATATCTCTATTCCTATATTCAAATTGTCTCACTCTGAATGCCAGCATACCTTTTGCCTTCTTTACTGCCTGCTGTACTGGCATGCTTACTTTCAGCGGCTCTATGAACAGTATAGCACATAAAAAAAAATAGTTTTCACTGTATCCCGATTCATGTGGCAATAATAAATCAAATTCATTCTGTGATTCTGTAAGAAACTCTTGTCTTATCCCACTCCCTCGTGGCTATGTTTTTGTGTTAGGTGTCCTCTGCACAAGTTTTGGAAGAATGTAAATAAAATCATTAAAATTCAGTCAATGGTAATCAGAATAACAATGTTGGATTTGGTCCACGGGTTCTATACAATAATCAAGATTGCAATGATATTTCACTCTGTATTTTTGGCATTCATGTCAGTTATATATTTTGAAGGAGACTTGTCCATCAGCATTTATTGATTTGGTATGAATTGCTGTAGTGATTGTCCCTTTTAAAAGTAATACAGCATGGTAAGGGTCATATAGCCTGTACAGGCAATGGGGACTCATTCCCATGGTGAATCTCTTAGGCAGTTGAATTCAAATTTCACTATCTTCCATGGTGGTATGAACCTGGGTTTTTACCTTACTACAGCAGTCACAATATCACTGGACCATTGCCTCCTCAGTCCTGGTCTGTACCTTGTAGATGGTGGAAAAATTTGGGAGAGTGATGAGGTAGTTCTCCCATTGCAAAATAATGAAGGACAAAAAAAAGCACAGTTACTGGTGTAATTCAAGAAATGCACCAGCTAAATTGGGTAGAACAAATTCTAAAAGGATCAATGGGATAATATTCCGACTATCTGTTTTAATTACATTGATTCAGTATCGGTTAGGACAGTCAGCCTATTCTTCTTGGAAATCTTCTTGGAAATCATTTACTTCTTCCCAAGACTGAAAGACGGCATCTTTAATAGTGAAGCTTTCTCCCAGTAACACTTTGACCTGTGCTAGTTGCCACAACATTGATTTGGTTGCTTCAGTTAAGAGTCTGGTCAAATCTGCTTCCCAAAATGTTGATGATGGGTCATTCAATGATAATGCTATTGAAAATCAAGAAGATACACATAGATTCTCTCTTGTTAAAAATAGTCGTTGCCTGGCACTTTTGTGGTGCAAGTGTTCCTTGCCCCTTACCAGCCCAATATTGAAGATTGTCCAGATTTTGTTGCACATGGACAGGGACAGCTCTTTCATCTGAAGGGTTATGAATGAAGCCTAGGTATATTCTGCAGCAGTTTAATGAGTCTGTCTCTACTGACAAGGCCAATGGTCTTGCTAAGATCTGTGATCCCTCAAGGGCAGCAAGGAATGGTCAATAAATGCAGGCCTCGCCATTGACATTCGCACCACATGAACAAATACATTTCAAAAATGGAACAGCATGGTGGCCCAGTGGTTGGCATTGCTGCCTCACAGTGCCAGGGACCTGAGTTCAATTCCGGCTTAGGTCATGTCTGTGTGGAGTTTGCACGTTTTCCCCATGTCTGCATGGATTTCCTCCTGGTGCTCCGATTGGTTGGTTATGTGCATTGATCTGAACAGGTGCCAATAAGGGGAATTTCACAATAACGTCATTGCAATGTTAATGTAAGACCTTCTTTGATTAATAAATAAATGAACACAATAGCGAGTTGAGGGCAATCCTCATAGTATTTCCCTAGTAACTGCCAAAATGAGGAAAACACATCAACAGTCAATCTGCCTGCTATGAAGGGACACTGAGATACTGCCCTGAGGAACTCCTGAAGCATTGCCTTGAGTTGAAAATGATTGTCTCTCAGCAACCGTTACAGATTGTTAAACAGTTACAGATGTTTACTGTAACTAGTAAACATCTTCCTTTGCATTTGGTATGATCCCAGCCCTGGAGACTATCCACTAGATCCGTGTTCACCAGTTTCACTCGGTATCCTTGATGCCTCGCACTGGTGTCCAAGCACAGCTAGTGTCCACCTCATCTTTGTAATTCACCTTCTGTCTATTATTGGACCAATGCTGCATTGAGATCTGGTATTGAGTGCTCCTGATCAAGTTCAATCTGAGTATCAGTGAGTACATTATTGGTGAATAAGTGCCTCTTGATAGCACTATCAATGACTGCTTCCATTATGTTGATCACACTGAGTAACATCAGTGTATAAAAATAGTCAGAATTTCTCACAAAAACAGTCTGACCCATTATCATATCGGGGCTCAGTTCAAATGAATATGTTTGATGTTAACATTAACCTAATGCAGGGTGTCCTGTTTACAAGGTGTTTTTCTATCAATTATGTAGTAGGCAGACGCTTAAGGGATAACTCATTCCATGGATACAACCCGCTTGACATTTGCAACTGTGTGAAGCAGACACACAGTGTGCATTTATCATAAAGGAGAGACCAACAACTTAATAAAAACCGTAAGTACATCTGGCAGGCACACACAAATCCCCATGCAACTTGAACCACCTTGTAGAAGGACAAGTGTGCGATTGGGTTCATCATTACCTACTTACACAATATTATGTCAGTTCATGCTCGTTTAATTCTCCCACAGCACGGAATTATTCTGGTAATTTCCTCAGCAAGCAGTCAAGAATGTAAAAAGTCAGATATAAATGTAGGTAAATAATTTTAGTTTTTTGCTTGACTTACCATTAATGATCTTTGCAGAATCATTTCCCTGTGGATAAAATGAGTGACTAAAGCCTGTGATAGTGTGTAATATACTTGAGCTTTTGGGGTGAATGACCATTTTCTCACTGTATGCTTACTGATCTTGTTACACACTTCAATTTCAGCACAATTCATGGAGTAATTTACACAGATAGTAATTTATTTAGATTTCTATCATTGTTCCAAAATATTGCAATTGTTCGCACAAAAAAACCTTGAATTTGCATTTATATAGTGTCCTTTGTGACCCTAGGATTGAGCAAAGCACTTTACAGACAATGAGATAAGTCTGAAGTACAGCCATTGTTGGAGTATTGGAAATGCAGGAGCCGTTTGATGCACAGCAAGTCATTACAAGTAGCGATAAAATAATAATCACATTACCATTCATAATGTCGATTGGGGAATAAGGCTTTGATAGGATTGTTGTCGGTGTGGTCCTGTCAGCTACTCTACCTGGATCACGTCTGCAGGATGACCCGTTACGTAATTTACATCTTGCCCTCTTTGTCAATAGCTCTGTACCCGAGTACCAAATGGAGATCTCCACACCGGATACACTGTTTGTGACCTTCACTCTGTTGTTGAATTCACCAAACTTCCACCGTCTTGTTGTGCTCAAGCTGAACTGTTTGTCCTTACATGTGCGTATGTCGTTGCCTCTGGTCAATCAATTAAAACCTACAAAGACCCTTGTGACGCTTTTGGTGTATTTCGGGCACTGTGACTGGTCTCTTTCTGCACCGAGGGCATTCATTGATTCTATGGCTTCCAAGTTCATATTCAAAATAGGGCCATTGAATTTTTGGCATTTCAGTTGAGATGCCCCAAGTCAGGACCTTCAGTCTATTTTTCCTTCCCAAAGACTGAACAGGAATTAAAATATCTGATTTTCTAGTTGTGCTTCTATTAAAATGATCCCTGAATATATTATGTGGAATTTGTGGTTTCTCAAAGCTTTATTGCAACAAAATTGTGGGAGAAAGCAATTTTTCCTAACCAAAAATTTTGACGTTTATCATTGTGCAGTTTCAAGTTTTTATTTACATTACCTTACAGCATTGAGAAAATAAACTGCCAAGGTGGCACAGTAAGGTTAGCACTGCTGCCTCACAACAAAAGGGACCCAGGTTCGATTCCAGCCTTGGAAGACTGTCTGTGTGGAGTTTGCACATTCTCCCCATGTCTGTTTGGGTTTACTCTGGGTGATCCAGTTTCCTCCCACGGTCCGAAGATGTGCAGGTTAGGGTGATTGGGCATTCTAAATTGCCCCTTAGTATCAGAGGATTAGTTAAGATAAATTTGCGGATAGGACCAAGTGGGATTGTTGTTGGTGCAGATTCAATGGGCCAAATGGCATCATTCTTCACTGTAGAGATTCTATGATTCTGTTATGAGTAAAAAAACTGACTCCTGGCAGATAACACTGTGTTGGTAATGAAGGGGAATATTTCTTTATAAATGAAGTTTAGATTAAAAATCCTTAGTGCAACATTGTTCTTATACCGTTTGCAAATTTTATTTGGTGAAGAAAATGAAGAAAATGTAGGATGAGCTATGAATTCATATCTGAACCTTGTCGAGTATAAATATTTTATAAATAGTTTCAGCTCAATATGCACAATATAAAGAGGATACAAACCAGATTCACAGAAGGATATGGATGTACCGAGCTGGAAAGATGAACCAGAATGATTTGACTGGTACAAACTATTCCTTTCACACTAATTGCATTGGCTTAATTCTTGTTGTGTTTGGTCAAGGATTAATCTGCATGCATGCAAATCTCCTGTTTTGAACAAAAGTAGGGCAGTTTTCCCCCAGTGTCCTAACCAATCTTTATCCCTCATCCAACATCTGTACAAAAGCCGTAATTATCAACTCATTATCACACTGCTGTCTGTGGGAGCTTACTGTGTGCGAACTGGATACTTCTTTTGTCACATTACAATAGCGATGGCTATTTGAAAATATTTCATTGGCTGTCAAATGCTTCAGAGTCTTGAGATCATGATATGTGCTATAAAAAATGCAAATCCTTCTTCTGGGTGTGAAATTCAAGATTTTTGCATCTGATTTATGATATTTTCAAGTTTTTTTCTTGGGCAGCATGGTGCCACAGTCGTTAGTGGCAAGAACCCCAGGTTCGATTCTGGACGGATGACTGCGGTGGATTTTGTATGTTTTTCCTGTGTCTGTGTGGGTTTTCTCTGAGTACTCCAGTTTCCTTGCACAGTCCAAAGATGTGTAGGTTTGGGGGATTTTATTCATTCATGGGATTCAGCATTTATTACCTGTCCCTAAGGGCATTTTAGACTCAACCACACAGTTGTGGCTCTGGAGTCACATAATGTTCAGATCAGGTAAGGACAGCAGATTTCCTTTCCTAAAGGGCATTAATGAACCAGATGGGTTTTTATGGGAATCGACAATGATTTCATGGTCAATTTCAGGTTTTTTTTTATGGAATTCAACTTTATAATCTGCCATGGTGGGATTTGAACCCAGGCCCCTGAACAATACCCTGGGTCTTCAGAATTAGTTATCCAGTGATAATACCACTACACCACCATGTCCCCAAGATTTGCTGCACACTTCAACAGTAATTCACTGATTAATGAGTATTGGGCACTCTGAGGGAGTGAAAGGTTCTATGTAAATGTATCCCATTGCATAAGGAGCAGTAAATGTACCATTCTATTAACGTGGAACACAGTGCTACAAATGTCACTTTGCTAAACTGACTGTGCCTAATGACACTTATTCAATGTACACCTTGTAGATTAATGAGATTTAGCCTTGCCTCGCTTATTACTGAGGTGTTCACATCAGCTGCTCTGAATTGAGCCGGTTCTTTCCTGTACGAGAACTTTCAGCTTGTATGTAGTTACTTTGAGTCTGATCCATCTTGTTTATTTAGGCAAACAAGCTTAACAAGAAAATAACAGTTGCAGTTCACCTTGCTGCTTCCAGGCCTCAATTTAGATGCAAATTACTTTTGCAGGGAGGAGCTGTGATACACTCAGTGGATGTCACCTTCACACACACAAGAAATTACCAATAGCCCAGAGGGCTCTTATATCTCTCTGCAAACTGAATAATTTGTGGGACACCAGAATATTTATCTCTATTAAATACCACTGCAGTGTTCTTTTGCTTCCCCGCGATGTCCCGGCCTTTGTGAAAGTTCCGAACTGCACTGTCGCTCCCATCACTAACTCAACAGCTTAGACAAAAGTAAAATACTGCGGATGCCGGAATCTGAAACAAAAGCAGAAAATGCTGGAAAATCTCAGCAGGTCTGACAGCATCAGTGGAAAGAGAATAGAGCCAATGTTTCGAAGCTGGATGACCTTTCATCAGAAACCTGAAAAAAGATCACCTAGACTCAAAATGTTGGCTCTATTCCTTCCCCACTGACACAATGGCAATTCAGTGTGCTGACCCTTTTCATATAAATAGTGAACCTTTACTTCTGATGGACAATTACAATGTGAAGGAAATTTATCCTTTCTTGACAGATTTCTCCATCATTAGGAACCAAACTGGCCATGACCATCCAGGGGTGGTATGGGTGGCACAGTGGCTAGCACTGCTGCCTCACAGATCGAGGGACCCGGGTTCGACATTCCTGGCTTGGGTAGTTGTCTGTGTGGAGTTTGCACATTGTCCCCATGTTTGCGTGGGTTTTCTACAGGTGTTCCGGTTTCATCCCACAGTGTAAAGATGTGTGGGTTAGGTGCATTGGCCATGCTAGATTGCCCCTTAGTGTCCCATGGATTAGAAGGATTAGCTGGGTAAATATGTGGGGTTACGGGGATAGGGCCTGTGTCGGATTGTTGTTGGTGCAGATTCAATGGGCCAAACAGACTCCTTCTTTACTGTAAGGTTTCTATGATTCTATCCGGTTCAGGGCAGGATAGCTTGTTTTTCTGTGCTAAGTGATCTCTGTATTTAAAATGGCGGGTGGGGGAGTGGGATAGGGTGGAATTCTCCATTTATGATGCAGAGAAAATTCTTCATTCCTTTTCTGTATACTTCCGACTTGAATGACATAGCGACCTAAATCCAGATTTACAAAGGATTCCTGTCATCAGCAAAGCAACATCAAATGATGGATTTTATGTTCTCTCGGTCTGAAGCCTTGTTTATTGGAAAGAGTGAATCAGAGAATTGGGAATGAAGGTCATTACACCCAATTCACAATGCTTTGAATGTAATTACTTAGCTTAATTAATTTTAATTAATGGAAAATCAAGAGTGCCACATTGTGACCTCGCTCCACGGTTTTTAGATCCTGGAACTGTTTTTCACTGAAGGAATCACCTTGCTGAACTTAATCTTGTAACTCAGTTTACAATTTGTCTCTCAGCTGATCCAATCCCAAAGTCATTTGTCCCTATAGACTTGGCTAAAAGTGAAGATCCTAATATTTGAGCCAAAAACGTGTCATTAGAGTGAGAAGGTAATGGCCTAGTGGTATTATCACTAGACTAATAATCCAGAAACTCAGCTAATGTTCTGGAACCCAGGTTCGAATCCTGCCACAGTAGATAGTGAAGTTTGAATTCAATAAAAAAAAATCTGGAATTAAGCACCTACTGATGATTATGAAACCATTGTTGGAAAAACCTATTCATTAATGCCCTTAGGGAAGAAAATTTGCCATCCTTACCTGGTCTGGCCTATATGTGACTCCAGAGTCACAGCAATGTGGTTGACTATCAATTGCCTTTGGGCAACTAGGGATGGACAATAAATGCTGGCCCAGCCAACGATGCCCATGTCCCTTGAATCAATAAAAAAAAATGAGTGGAAGATTCCGGAATGGCAATGAATACAAAGAGATATCATCAGGGAATGATGTCAATGAAAGGAGGAACAGACTCAAAGGGATGAATGGCCTTTTCCCATCATTATGTATACATTTACTAAAAGGAACAGCTTTTGGCTATCAATGTAGAATTCTGATTTTCTTTATTTCAATCATGTTGGCAAATCATTAAAGTAATTGAGTAATTTTGTTAAAATAATGCAGAAAAATTGTTTTAAACATTTATTTATAAACCGCAGAACGTAAGCTGTAGGAACAAAAGTAGTAAGAAGTCTCACAACACCAGGTTAAAGTCCAATAAGTTATTTGATAGCAAACCTATAAGCTTTCAGGGTTTGCCCCTTCGTCAAGTGAGTGGAAAGTTCTGGTCTCAAACAGAACTCTTCATTCACCCGAATCCCTTGGGCTGTGAGGCAACAGTGCTAATTACTGTGTGACTGTGCTGCTACCGAGTCACTTTGTTCAATACAATCACATGACGTGCTTGCCTTTTCAAATGGTAATTAAAAGTTAATCACAAAGCAATAGCTCTGGAGTCACCTATAAGTTGGTTTATGTCAAGGTTTCCTTACCTGAAGGACATGAGTGAACCAGATGGCTTTTACAATAATCCAGTAACTTCATGGTCACCATTACTGATGCTAGCTGTGGCTCTGTTGGGAACACAATTACCTCTCAATCGCAAAATTCTGTTGTCCAGTTCCTCTTCATCAAGGCTGATGCTCCAGTAACACGTGTGGGGAGTACCACACTGTTGGAGGTGCTATTTTTTGAGATGAGATATTAAACTGGAGACTTTATCTACTGGGATGGACATAAACATCTCACGGCATTATTTTACAGAACGGGAATTATCCCTGGTGACTTGGCCAACATTTCTCTCTCAATCAATATCACAAAGTAATACATTACCTGGAGTCTTTATTACACTGCTGTTTGTCAGAGCTTGCTGAGTGGCTAAAAGGATCAAAGAGTGTGGAGAGAAAGTGGGAATGAGATACTGCAAGGCGCACAATCAGCCATGATTTTACTGAATGGGGATCCAGACTCGAAGGGCCACATGGCTTACTCCAGCACCTATTTTCAGTTTTCTATATTACAACAGTGACTACACTTCAAAAAATACTTCATTGGTTGTGAGGTGTTTTGAGAGGTTCTCTGGTGATGAAAAGCTATGTATTTCTTCCATCTGTTTAATTAATTGAATTTAAATACTCAAACTGCCTTAGTGAACTTGAACTCATGTCTCCATATCCATCCTCTCTCGGTTACCAATCCAGTAATATAAGCATACTGCTGTTTTGATAATTCTTCCAGCTGTGCACTCTGTCTGGGGTGATGTTAGATTAGACACTGGGGGAGGATAATTGTTTAAAACACCACCCACATTTTCAGCACATTATCAAGGCTGCCACCTTCAGTTTCATGCTGAAGGAGCGCAATAGTGTTGGAGGTACCCGTTGGCCAGACATGGTCAAATTGAGATGCTATCTGATGTTGTGTAAGTAGTCATCTGCATTATTCAAACAGAGCATGGATTAATTCCCATATTGTGGCTGATATCTGTACTTCAGCAAACACATAGAGCAACTGACCAGGCATCTAACTGCAGCAAATGGGATCTTGTTGTGTAAAAGCAGTGGTTATATTTGTAACAGAACAGTCACTGCAAGATTAAATAGTTCATTGTATGTGAATTTAAATATGCTTCTTTATTAGTTTGTTGTTAGCAAATGAGGAGAAATGCTAGATAACAGAGTCCTAGAATTTCCATGAAGTGTTTAAGGTGGGGCATGAGAACTTTGTGGATTGTGAAGTACCCACTGAAAATGGGAGATCATGCCAGGTTCTCTTGATGACGGTGGACTGGTTTCATCAACCTCCCACTGAACTCAGTACAGAAGATTGATCAAGGCTGCTGAAACCACAGGATTCTGATGTATCAGGGACTGGCGTATGAGGAGAGATTGATTGACAGGTTGGGATTCTTTTTGCTGGAGTTCAGACTAATAGAACATAGAACATTACAGCGCAGAACAGGTCCTTCGGCCCTTGATGTTGCGCCGACCAATTAGGAACAAGCAGTGACCCTCTAACCTAAACCATTCCTCTTTCATCCATAAACTTATCTACTAACCTCTTAAACGCCACCAAACTTGGCGCATCTACAACTGCTGCAGGCAGGGCATTCCATACCCTTACCACCCTCTAGGTAAAGAACCTACCTCTGATATCCGTCCTATAACTATCACCCCTTAATTTAAAGCTGTGTCCCCTCGTGCTAGCTTTCGCCATCCTAGGAAAAAGGCTATCACTGTCCACCCTATCTAAACCTCTAATCATCTTATATGTTTCAATAAGGTCTCCTCTTAGCCGCCTCCCTTCTAACGAAAACAACCTCAAATCCCCTCAGCCTCTCTTCATAAGACCTGCCCTCCATACCAGGCAACATCCTGGTAAACCTCCTCTGTACCCTCTCCAATGCCTCCACATCTTTCTTATAATGTGGGGACCAGAACTGTACACAATACTCCAAGTGCGGCGGCACTAGAGTTTTGTACAGTTGCAACATGACGTTGTGGCTCCGAAATTCAATCCTCCTACCAATAAAAGCTAAGACTCCGTATGCCTTCTTAACAACCTTATCGACTTGATTGCCAACTTTCAGGGATTTATGCACACATACACCAAGATCCCTCTGTTCATCAACACTATTAAGAGTCCTACCATTAGCCCTATACTCTAAACATTTGTTATTCCTGCCAAAGTGAATTACCTCACACTTTTCCACATTAAACTCCATTTGCCACCTCTCGGCCCAGCTCTGCAACTTGTCCAAGTCTCTCTGCAAACTAGAACAACCCTCTTCACTATCTACCACTCCACCGACTTTGGTGTCATTCGCAAATTTACTAATCCATCCTTCAATACCCTCATCCAGATCATTTATAAAAATTACAAACAGCAGGGGCCCCAAAAACAGATCCCTGAGGTACACCACTAGTAACCGAACTCCACGATGAATATCTCCCATCAACCACCACCCTCTGTCTTCTATTTGCTAGCCAATTCCTAATCCAATTAGCTAAATCACCTTCTATCCCATACATCTGCATTTTCTGCAGAAGTCTTCCATGGGCCACCTTATCAAACGCCTTACTAAAGTCCATATATACCACATCAACTGCCTTACCCCATCCACCTCTTTGGTCACTTTTTCAAAAAACTCAATAAGGTTAGTAAGGCACGACCTACCCTTCACAAAACCATGCTGACTATCCCAAATCAATTCATTTCTCTCTAAATAACTATAAATCCTATCCCTAATAATTCTCTCCAATACTTTGCACACAACAGAAGTAAGACTCACTGGCCTATAATTCCCTGGAAGGTCTCTCTTCCCCTTCTTGAACAATGGGACCACCTTCGCTATCCTCCAGTCCTCCGGAACCACACCCGTAACCAACGACGACCTGAAGATCAGAGCCAGAGGCTCTGCAATCTCCTCTCTTGCCTCCCAGAGAATCCTAGGGTAAATCCCGTCCGGCCCAGGGGACTTATCTAACTTCAAACCCTCAAGAATAACTAGCACATCCTCCTTATCTACTTCAATACTCATCTGTTGTTGTGTTCGCCGAGCTTGGCAATTGGCTTGCAGACGTTTCATCACCAGACGAGGAAACATCGTCAGTGCTTAGCTGTGGGTGTGTTCCTGCATAGTACCTACGTTTATATAGCAAATTGAACAGTAGTAAATCTACTTGCTTTTGATTGGTTAATTGCAATGACCCTAGTCCTATTTGATTAATTAATTGTTGAACTTGCTGTGCTGTGATTCCATCATTTCAGTGACCATGCTCCACTTTGATTGGTTGTTTGATCTCTCTGTGATTCTTTTTTAGTTCATTCGAGGTCCTTGTCTTGAAATTTGATTGGTTGCTTTTTTGGGATTCGCTGGAATTGTTGCATCTGCATCCGATCTTGTCCCTTGATCGCCTTGCGGGTCGGTTTGAATCTTAGTGCTGAGTGCTCCGATTATTCAGTTCTTTCCTGCGCAGCGGTTGATACACTGGATCAATATCTATATGCCAATTGATCGCATGTTCGGTTGAGTGCCACGCCTCGATAAATTCACGTTCTTTCTTCGTTTTTGCCTGACCTAGCACGGTCATGCTATTCCAGTTGAACTGATGTCCTTCTTGGTCCTCATGGACTGATACTAATGACAATGGATCGTGTCTTCGGCTTTCAAGTTGATGTTCATGTATTCTGGTTGATAGTTTCCTTCCAGTTTGTCCCATGTAGTGCTTTTCACATTCATTGCAGGGAATTTTGTAAATGACGTTGGTCTTATTCAATATTTCTCGTTGTCCTTTTGGTTTTGAGAGTGCCTGTCGAAGTGTATTCGTGGGTTTGTGCGCCACAGTTATGCCGTGTTGTCGTAGTAATCTTGCTGTCATTTCGCTAATATTCTTGATGTAGGGTAGAGTGACTCTTCTATTTCCTGTACTGGTGGTAGTAGATGCCGAGTTGGTGTGACGTAAGGATCTCCGGATGACGTTCCTTGGATAGCCATTCTTCTGGAAGACTTGGTACAGTCGTTTTTCTTCTTTTACTTTAGCTCCTATTGTGTTGCAGTGTGTTTCAATTCGCTTGAACATGGTCCGAATGCAGCTGCGTTTGTGGCATTTGGGATGGTTACTGTGATAACTCAGGATCTGATCAGTATGGGTTTCTTTCCTGTATACTTCGGTGTGAAGTTCACCATTCGGGGTTCTCGAAATAAGCACGTCTAGGAAGGCCAGTTTGCCGCCGTTTTCCGTTTCCATTGTGAACTTGATGTCTTCGAAGACGTTGTTAAGTGACTGGTTTGCTCTTGCCAGCTCACTCTTCTTGATTATGGTGAATGTATCATCAACGTAGCGGACCCACAAAGTAGAGCATGGTCACTGAAATGATGGAATCACAACATAGCAAGTTCAACAATTAATTAATCAAATAGGACTAAGGTCATTGCAATTAACCAATCAAAAGCAAGTAGATTTACTACTGTTCAATTTGCTATATAAACGTAGGTACTATGCAGGAACACACCCACAGCTAAGCACTGACGATGTTTCCTCATTTGGTGACGAAACGTCTGCAAGCCAATTGCCAAGCTCGGCGAACACAACAACAGATGATCAATCTACCCGAGCTACCAGTTTTCACTAACATTGCTACTTCAATACTTTCCAGTTTGCAACCCTGTACCTCAGTGTTCTCCACGACTACATTTACATCTCCCTGCGTGAATACCGAAGAGAAATATTTGTTCAGTGCCTCTCCAATCTCTTCAGGCTCCACGCACAACTTCCCACTGCTGTCCATGACTGGCCCTAACTTTGCCCTAACCAATCTTCTATTCTTAACATATCTAAAGAAAGCTTTAGGATTCTCCTTGATCCTATCAGCCAAAGTCTTCTCGTGCCCCCTCTTAGCTCTCCTCAACTCACTCTTTAGCTCACTCCTGGCTAATCTATAGCTATCCATTGCACTAACAGAGCCTTCAAGCCTCATCCTGACATAAGCCTCCTTTTTCCTTTTAACCAGCGAATTAACTTTTTTAGTACACCATGGTTCCCTTACTCGACCGTTTCCTCCTTGCCTGACAGGGACATACTTATCAAGGACTCGCAGTAGATGCTCCTTGAATAAGCTCCACATTTCAGATGTTCCCAGTCCCTGTAGTTTCCTAGTCCAACCTATGCACCCTAATTCTCTCCTGATGGCCTCATAATTACCCTTCCCCCAGCTATAACTGCTGACCCCAGCTTCATGCCTATCCCTATCCATCACTAAGGTGAACGTAACTGAATTGTGGTCACTATCACCAAAATGTTCACCAACTTCCAAGTCCAACACCTGGTCTGGCTCATTGCCCAGCACCAAATCCAATGTAGCCTCACCTCTAGTTGGCCTATCTACATACTGAGTCAAAAAACCTTCCTGCACACTTTGTACGAAAACTGACCCCTCTAACGAGCTAGAGCTATAGCTATTCCAATCAATATTAGTAAAGTTAAAGTACCCCATAACAATTACCCTATTACTTTCACTCCTGTCCAGGATCGACTTTGCAATCCTTTCCTCTACCTCTCTAGAACTTTTAGGAGGTCTATAAAAGACTCCCAACAGGGTGACCTCTCCTCTCATGTTTCTAATCTCAGCCCATACTACCTCAACAGACAAGTCCTCATCAAACTTCCTTTCTGTCACTGTGATACAGTCTTTAACTAATAATGCCACTCCTCCCCCCCTTCTACCTCCTTCTCTACTCCGACTGAAGCATTTGAACCGCGGAACCTGCAACAACCATTCCTATCCCTGCTCTATCCATGTCTCTGAAATGGCCACAACATCGAAGTTCCAGGTACTGGTCCAAGCTGCAAGTTCCTCCACCTTATTGTGAATACTTCTTGCATTAAAATATACATTAATGTGGATGGAACTCACAGAAAATTATAAAATTCGAACAGGTCTAGACAGTGTCGATGCAGGAAGGATGTTCCCGCTCATGGGGAAATCCAGAACCAGGGATCACAATCTGAAGATTGGGGTAGACTATTTAGGATGGAGATGAGGAGACACTTCTTCCCCCAAAGAGTTGTGAGCTGGTGGAATTCATTATCACAGAAAATAGTTGATGATAAGGCATTGAATGTATTCAAGAGGTGGCTGGATATAGCACTTGGGGTGAACATGATCAAAGGTTATAGAGAGAAGTTTAGACTGTTGAGTTGGACGATGAATTGTGATAAATAGCAGAGCAGGCTCGAACAGCCAAATGGCCTCCTGCTCCTGTCTTCTAAGTTTCTATGTTTCTAAAGCATTAGGCCCAAGACAACAGAGTTTCTACTGCAGGTGTAATGGTTTCCATAATCCACAGACACCAAAGGATTTACTTCAATAAGTCACTTTGATCTCAACAAACTTTGAGGATTTCTGAGGAAAAAGGCAGCAATCTCTCAGGCCATTGCTTACTTAAGTAAAAGGACAAACTAGTTAATTAAAAAATTATTTCTTCTTGAACTTTAACCACCATCCTGATTCAGATTTTTTTACATCTTGACAAGGAATGATGGCATGATGGTCGACCCTATAGACTGATGGGAAAGAGTTTATTTAAAATTCTGCCTCAAATTTTCTACAATCCCAAAAGGTTGAGAGGAGATTTGACAGAGGCATTGAAAAGCTTCGAGTCAGCAAGAATCTTACTTATGAAGACTTAATTCCTCTGGTCGAGTGAGAGACAATGGATAACAAGAGCCTGAAGCAATGCCATTAGTCTGGCCCTCCTCCATCTCCAGTCCGTTGCAAATTTTATGAAGAGAATCTGTTCCCATTGGAGAGGAGTCACAAACTAATAGACATTGATTCAAATTGAAAGGCAAAAGAACCAAAGATGACATAAAGAGGTATCTTTTTACACAACACATAACTAGGATCCGGAAGACAGTGTCTGAATTGATCTCAATAAATCAAAAGGAAATTTAATAAGCTACTGAAGGGACAAAAAATGTCCACACCTATGAGGAATGGGTGGGGATGAGGGATAATTAAGTTGCAATTGCAGAACAAGAATTGATGGATTGAATGGTACCTTAAATCAGCATTCTTTAGGAATTCTTTAACTATCCTCATCACTGATCACAATAATTACAAGTATGTGTCATGTACCAATTGTGAAATTGTGCTTTGTAATCCCAAATCTAGATAATTAATATAAAAGTAATGATCTTATTACTAACTGTTGGAACGCCACTGTTTACTTTCTTCAAATCTGACAAACAACTGTTCACTACAACTCTCTTTCCTGTCACCTGAGCCAACTCCATAACAGTACTGCACTATGGTTTTTTCATTCCATGGGCTTCAACTTTGTTGACAAGCCCATTATGTGGCATTTTATCAAATGCCTCTTGGAAGTCGTAATGCATCACATCAGCTATAACCACAGGGAAACTCTACGTATTTCCTCTCAGAAATTGTCCATGAGCAGAAGGTGTTTTGAATTATTTTTGTAGTGTGTTTTCCAAAACTCTGGGTTAGTGTGATCCAAATGAACAAAAGCTCACAACAAACTCATATTAGAATTACCTCCTGGAGGTTTGTTTATTTTAAATTCAAAACCCAGGGGATGGCTGTTCATAACTTCCCACTCCATGCACATATGGTCAGACACACACACACATATACACACACACACTTAAAATAGCAGTTTGAGGATTTCTCAATTCCGAAAGGCATATAGAAATCTAAAAATGATTACTCGAATCATGTCACCCATCCTTCTTCAGATTGACATCGAAGGGGATGTTTATCAAATGTTTAAAAGTAGCTTTGATTCAGGGCTGTCCCAGACACACTGAGGGTCTAGTGTTGGAAAGACATTTCTGAGGCAAGCCTTTTGATTCCGATAGAAGGGTGAGCTTATCAGATGCAAATTTTATCCCTTTGTGTCCTCAATGGTTCCCATTTTAATTGACCTGGACACTTACAGGTGTGGGATGAGCCTGATGGATGATCTTCAGGCATAATGAATTCTATATTTATTTATTCAAGTGATGTGGCTGTCACTGGCAAAGCCAACATTTATTCTCCAATCCTAACTGATATTGAAAGAGTGCTAGTGAGTCACATTCCTGAACTGCTGAAGTTCATGTGGTGTAGGTACTCCCACAGTGTTGTTTGGGGAAGGGGGAGGCTAGTGGATGTGGTTCTAAGATTTTGACCCAGCAACAGTGAGTTAATGGTGATACATTTCCAAACCAGCATGGTAAGTAGCTCAGAGGAGAACTTGCTGGGGTTGTTCTTATAGTGTTTGAACAAAGGTGTAAACTCTGCAATTCTATAAAACTCTGGCCTCAACTAGAACATTGCATCCAATTCCAGACATCACATTTTAAGAAGGATGCAAAGGCTTTAGAAAGGATAGGGAGATGATGTACGAGCTGAGGGATTTCAGTTATATGGATATACATCAGAGAATGTTCTTCTGAAAGAAAATAAAGAGAGATATGATAGAGATATTCCAAATTGTGGGAGATGAGGCAGAATAGATAGAAATCATTCTCATTGACATTTATGTCAATAGGAACAAGATACAAGATGAATAGCAAAGAAACTAATAACAATATGAAGAAAACCCTTTCTTGTGCTCTGAGTAGTTTAGGATCTGAGATAAACTGCCTATGTTGGAGGCAGACACAAATGTAGTTTTCAAAAGAGAATTAGATAAGTACCTGAAGAATTGACTGGGCTACAGGGAAACTGAATCGCTTGACTTGCCCTTAGAAAGACCCAACACAGGTATGATGGGCTGAAAGGCCTTCTTCTGAGCTATAATTGTTTGATAATTCTCAACAGCAAGACATCCTACTTTGTCAGCATCCCTGGGAGAATGTAGAAAATTGTTCTCCTCATATCCAATTTATTGAATGCTGTTGTATTTTGTAAATAGAGCAAACAGAACAAACCCTTCTATTTTTAGGCCCCTTTGGCAAATTGCTTCAAATCCACCCCAGAATTTTGTTAGACTGATTAAGATGGGGACACAACAAACTTTAGTCTGCCAAATACAGTGAGAGTCCAAGTACACCTGGGTCAAAATTTTATACATAAAAGTTGGACCCCACCAAACTAGAGACTTGCAAAAGCACAGGAGAAGACACTGGGCATGCCTACCACTGTCATTGTACCCTCACACAATCTTTCAGTCAGTGGGTATGTGTGAGAGCTGGAGGTGCATCCACTGACAATTAAGAAGCCAATTCAAATTATTTAACATCAAAGGCTGGATTCTCCAACCTCATTCATAGCCAGCATTTTCCAGTCCCACTGCATTGAGTGGAGATTTTGCCAAATTCTCCATCCCCGCTAGCGACAGTGGCAGAGCGTGATGGGCCAGATGATTCTGGCTCAATTGTCCCGAATTTTACTTTGCCCATCTTCTTTTACAGTTGCTGGTAGGCCAATATGCTGGTCAACCTTTACACTTTCACTGCAACCTTGATCCAGGGCAGGTTGAAAGGTCAGGTCTCAATTGGGGTGGCGCGGTGGCACAGTGGTTAGCATTGTTGCCTCACAGCGCCAGGTCCTGAGTTTGATTCTTGGCTTGGGTCCCTGTCCGTGTGGAGTCTGTACGTTCTCCCCGTGTCTGCATAGATTTCCTCCAGGTGCTCTGATTTCCTCCCACAGTCTGAAAGATGTGCTGGTTAGGTCGATTGGCCATGCTAAATTGCCCCTTAGTCAGGGGGAATAGTTAGTGTAAATGAATGGGACAATGGGGACAAGGCCTGTGTGAGATTGTGGTTGGTACAGACTTGATGGGCCAAATGGCCTTTTTTTGCACTGTCGGGATTCTACAATTCTATGAGATAAAATTCACAAATGCGTCTGGAGGCATGGGTCTGTGCTGGACTGTATTGATGATGTGAAGATGCCGGCGTTGGACTGGGGTAAGCACAGTAAGAAGTCTCACAACCCTAGGTTAAAGTCCAACAGATTTATTTGGCAGCACTGGCCTTCGAAGTCTTGGTCCTTCATCAAGTGAGTGAGGACTTGTATTCACAAACAGGGCATATATAGACACAAATGGTTGGAATATGAGCTTTTACAGGTAATACAGGTCTTTACAGGTACCTAAAGGTACAGACAATGTGAATGGACAGAGAGTTAAGCGCAGATTAAAGAGATGTGTATTGTCTCCAGCCAGAACAGTTAGTGAGATTAACCAACAGTTAGTGGGAGGCAAGTCATGGGGGGTAATAGATAGTGTGACATGGACCCAAGATCTCAGTTGAGGCCATCCTCATGTGTGCGGAACGTCGCTATCAGCCTCTGCTCAGCGACTCTGCACTGTTGTATGTCATGAAGGCCTTGACTGTACTATCCAGACATTGTTTGGCATAGCTACAACATTGATATTTATTTTTCATTCAGACAGTTCTACAGCGACTGTTTCCCGGAGGCAGCACATTGGGAGATCTTCCCTTTTCTCAGGAACGTCCGCCCTGCCCCTCCTTCCCTCCCTGTTTCCTTGGCAATTCTCAGCCTCTCTGAGTGTGTTTCAAAACGGATGGCTGTTCTTTGGCCTGTCAGTGAGAAACTTCAGTCTGGGACCACCAGGACCATGTTCCACATACACTGAGAACACACGGACGATAGGTGAAAAATTTAGTCCCCTGCCGCACCCCCCTCCCCACTACCAGTTAGAACAACGTATCCAACAAACCAGCTATGAAACTGAGGCAGTCGGAAACCAGCTGTAATTGGGGGGACAAAAATCACACAAAAGTGTCTGGGAATTTTTATCAATATCTTCATACCAATTGAAATGGAATGAAAACTAAATGGACAGATTCACAGCTACCTGCTGGTGAAGTGGAATTCATCTGAAATAACATTCTGTTTCCAAACTTGCATTCTAAATCATCAAACTACCTGAGGAAGAAGGTTCTACCACTTTCCGATCAAATCATCACAGCATTATTGAGAGAAAGATATGGGTGATTTCAATTACCCCACTTATCAAGACCAACAATAGACCAGCCCTAGGGAAATCTGGAGGTGCAGAAACAATGAAGCTCTGGGCTTCAAGTCCTTCCTTGATGTCTGAGGAAGATGTGTTTGTAATCCAGCTATACAAGTTGGTTATCAGCTTGCAAATCCTTCCAACGTATAACAATGGCAGGTGGTAAGAATGGAAAGAAATTGGAGCCTCCTCCCAATATTACCCATAACTTCAGACTATAACATGCATGTGAAAGGGAATGTTACCATAGCAACTTGTCCTCCTGGGATGGGGATGTGTAAGAGGGCACTGGATGGCCATTACATTTGACAAACTGATCTAATTCACTCGAGAAAGATATCAAACAATAGATCTGGGATTCTGGTAAATTTTTCTTACAAAATATAGCATGAATTAGAATCATAAAATCCCTCCAAAGCAGGAGGAGGACATTCGGCTTATTAATTCTGCACTGACGATAATCCCACTCCAGGCCCTATCCCCACAACCCGACACATTTATCCCACTAATCCCTCTAACCTATTCATCCCAGGACACTAAAGGGTAATTTAGCATAGCCAATCCGTCTAACCTGCACATCTTTGCAGTGTGG
The DNA here is from genome assembly GCA_024679065.1 of Sphyrna mokarran. Taxonomy (NCBI): domain Eukaryota; kingdom Metazoa; phylum Chordata; class Chondrichthyes; order Carcharhiniformes; family Carcharhinidae; genus Sphyrna; species Sphyrna mokarran. Next base: position 145,827,802 of record JAGIQG010000002.1, read on the forward strand.
GAGGAAACCGGAGCACCCAGAGGAAACCTATGCAGACACGAGGAGAATGTGCACACTCACACAAACGTTGCCCAAGCCAGGAATCAAACGTGGGTCCCTGGTATTGAGAGGCAGCAGTGCTAACCACTGCATCACCCTGCTGCCCCTAAAATTGAATTTCACTTGAATTCAAATTTCATGATTTGTCATGGGAGCAATTGAACCTGGGTTCCTGGGCCTTACTATGGTTTTCAGAGTTGCCATTACACCACTGCTTCCCCTTAAAAAAGTAAATGAAATTTACTTTTCTTCATAAGGTGAGTGAATTTGATCTTGAGGTTTGCCCAAAGTGGGAGGTGACGAATCAGTTTTAAATCATAGATTCCCTACAGTACATAAAGGAGGCCATTTGGCCCATCAAGTCTATACAAACCACAGTCCCATTCAGACCCTATTCCTGTAACACTCATCTACCCTGCTAATCCCTGTCACTAGAGTCAATTTAGCATGGCCAATCAACCTCATCCACACATTGTTGGACTTTGGGAGGAAACCTTAGTACCCGTCAGAAATCCACACAGACACAGGGACAGTGTGCACACAGACAGTGACCTAAGACTGGAATTGAACCTGGGTCCCTGGTGCTGTGATTTTTTTTTTAAATCATTCATGGGACATGGGTGTCACTGGCTGGCCAGGATTTATTGCCCATCCCTAGTTGTCCTTGAGAAAATGGTGGTGAACTGCCTTCTTGAATCAATGCAGTCCATGTTCTGTCGGTGGATCCAAATGCTGTTAGGGAGGGAATTCAAGGATTTTGATCCAGTGACTACGGAGGACTGATGATGTATTTCCAAGTTAGGATGGTGAGTTTTTTGTTTGTGGCGGGTGGAGGTGGGGGGGGGTGGAGCTTGCAAGTGGTGGTGTTCCCATTGATCTGCTGCTCTTGTCCTTCTAGATGAAAATGGTCATGGGTTTGGAAGCTGCTGTCTAAGGATGAATTGCAGTAGTCCATCTTGTACATAGTATACACTGTGAAGCAGCAGTGTTAATCAATGGGCTATCATTCCATCCGACTGTGTTTGTCACTCATTCCCTTTTGCACTTATTCCCATGCTGTGGTCAGCACAAACCCAATTTCATCCCCAAAATATCTGGAACAATGCTCAGCCCTCCTTCACTTAATCTGGGCTGATAAATTATTCACTTTCTAAATACAACAGCGAATGTTTCACTACTTGAGAAGCGATTTGTAGATACTCATTGATATCACTTCAGAAATTAACATTTTGAAAATTCTTATTTCCATTTCGCAGAGAAGTTTCTAAGACTAGAACCTCCTGCAGAAATGCAGAAAAATAGCATGGAATGAAACACCAAAATGAGGTTAAATATGCCGTAGCATAAAAAAGCCACATTTATTATGAAGCAGGTGAAATTATATGACGCATGGCGGGGGCTGGGCATATTTTAATTTCCTATGAAATGTTTAGTAGTTGGATAAAATATGTCCTGCACACAACAATTTCTTTTGGAAATGCTGAACCCTACATAAAAGGGCAGATGAGGGGTGAATTCTGTTCTATATGTATGCCACGTTGCCATTTAAAAGAATGCCAACCATAGTCTCATTGTTAAATTTATATAGTTATTTAATGTTGTCGAGATAATTTAAACAGGACAGAAATTCAATTGTTGGGCTGATGTGGACCGTGTGGAAATGTCAAGTAATGCAAGCAATTACTAAGCTTAAAATATTCCAAACTTACAAGCCTCATAGTACCCTGAAGGATTTTGCTTATTAAGCGTTATTTATAACCACGGCAATATGATTTCATCTATAAATCCTACAAATGCACTTGTTAATCTCACTGTATTAGAAGACTACAATGCATTATATTTATGTGATATTTTTTCTTGTATTTTATGAATACAGAGTTAACATCAAATCATGCAAATGTTTTTGCATCGGCATACATCTTTGCAGTGCAGGTAGTCTAACGTAAACAGGAGGGGAATATTTCCCTGTACACACTCCATACTACAGGCTGCCATTGCCTACACAGAAAGAAAGTTATTCCCAGTGGGTAATATCAAGATAGATTTGCTCGAAATCACACATTCCCAGTGTGTGAGGGTTTTCAACTGGGCCTGTGGGTGTGGAATAATGTTAATTTACGATAGCTACGAACCATTCTTTACTCAGTGTAAACTCAAGTTCATTCCAAAGCACTGCTGCTTGTACTTTATTTGCATGTTGCTCCTGCAGACTCATTCTTGACCTGAACTGATTCCCAATTCCCAAAGCCATGTCCTTAAAATTCCTATGGTTATGTTTAAATTCCCCGATGGAATTTTCCACATATATGCTCAAGTTCTAGTTAATAATGTCTCTGATTATATCTGAAAGATGAATTGGTTAGCTAGTCTTTCTCTCCAGCTTGGCACTCCCTCTAATTAAAGAGAATGAAAGATGCAATAATAGGAACTGGACTATTTGTTGCAAATTGTCGAGTGAATCCTTGATCTTTCATAGAATCATAGAATGCAGAAGAAGGCCATTCAGCCCATCGGGTCTGCACTGACCACAATCCCGCCCAGGCCCCATTCCTTAATCCCTCATATTTACTCTGACACTCGGATCAATTTAACATGACCAATCAGCCTAACCCACACATATTTGTACTGTGACAGGAAGTAGCACAACTCAGAAGAAACCCACAGGGAGAATGTATAAACTCCTCACCATCAGTGACCCGAGGCTGGAATTGAACCTGAGTCGCCGGTGCTATGAGACAGCAAAGCTAACCAGTGTGCTACCATGCCGCCACAATTTCCAATTCCAATTATAATATTGAATGCTAAATTTTATGGAAACACTTTGTCAGTTATTATAATCCTCAGCGTTTGGATTTACGTGATTTTAAATTCCCACATTTTACTTCTTATTAACATTAGTCTCTGCTTCATTTTTATGTCACAAATAACAACAATATTCTTTTGTCTGCCCACAGAAATTGTGTGAAGTGAGGATAGCTCGTATTCATCCTTAATCCAAAAGAGATAATCTGGCTTAATGGGATTGCCCCTACTTCTGGACCAGAACCTTCAGGTTTAAATCCAATATCGGCATTTGTTGGACATGGAATGGGTGATCATAGTATGGTCAGATGGGCTAATGATCAGCTCAGGAATCCCTTCCTCATCCTTACCCAAAGGGAAAAACTTGTGTGAAGATACACCTAAAAAAAAACAAGTCCCACTCTCATATTTGCCAAAGTTAATTCTTTTGATCTTTTTATGTTCCAAGCTTGGCTTGAAATTGAACTTTCAAATATATACGTAGTTATATACAAACTCATGGGGACTCACTGAGATCCCTTTGTATCCTAGATCCAACCATCTTCATCTTCATCAGTGACTTTCCTTGCATTATAACTGAGATTACAATGTTCAGCACCATTCCTATAACTCCTCAGATACTGGAGTAGTTCCTGTTCATATGCAACAAGAGCTGGACAACAACCAGATTTAGACTGATCAGTGGCAATTATCATTCCTACCAGACAAGTGCCAGGAATCACCTTCTATAACAGCACAGAATCTAACCATCTCTCCTTGATTTTCTATATTCTCAGGATTGCTAATGACCTAAATCTGAACTGGACCAGTCTCATAAATACCACCACTGCAAAAGTAGGTTGGAGGCTGAGAATTATGTGCAGGGTAAATCATGTTCTGCCTCAGTAAAGTCTGTCCACCATCTATAAGACACCCATCAGGAGTGTGTTGGAATGTGTTGGATGAGTGCAAATCTAACAAAGAAAGTCAATACCTTCCAAAACAAAGTAGTTCTCTTGACTGACACTCAACACATAAACTAAACCATCCTCTCCCCCCATCACTGAAACACAGTTGCAGCAATGAATACCAAGATTCATTGCAATAACTCATCAAAGCTGCTTTGGCAGCACCTTCCAAACCCATAACATCTGTAACCTAGAAGGACAAAGATGGCAGATGCATAGGAACACATGCATAGAACATAGAACATTACAGCACAGAACAGGCCCTTCGGCCTTCGATGTTGCGCCGACCAATATAAAAAGCAATGACCCTCCAAACTAAACCATTCCCTTCTCTTCCATATACTTATCAACTAACCTCTTAAACGCCACCAAACTTGGCGTATCTACAACTGCCGCAGGCAGGGCATTCCACTCCCGAACCACCCTTTGGGTAAAGAACCTACCTCTGATATCCGTCCTATAACTATCACCCCTTAATTTAAAGCTGTGTCCCCTCGTGCTAGCTTTCTCCATCCTAGGAAAAAGGCTATCACTGTCCACCCTATCTAAACCTCTAATCATCTTATATGTTTCCATAAGGTCCCCTCTTAGCCGCCTCCTTTCTAACGAAAACAACCTCAAATCCCTCAGCCTCTCTTCATAAGACCTGCCCTCCATACCAGGCAACATCCTGGTAAACCTCCTCTGTACCCTCTCCAATGCCTCCACATCTTTCTTATAATGTGGGGACCAGAACTGCACACAATACTCCAAGTGCGGCCGCACTAGAGTTTTGTACAGTTGCAACATGACGTTGCAACCCTTCCAGTCCACACATCATCTTGCTTTGGAACTATATGGCTGCTCCTTCACTGTGGCTGGGTTAAAATCCTGGAATTCCCTCCATAGTAGCACTGTGGGTGTACCTACACCTCACGGATTGTAGTGAGTTGAAGAATGCAGTTAAACACCACCTTCAAAAGTAATTAGCGACAGGCAACAAAGGCTGGCTTTGCCATTGACACCCACATCTTGTGAAAGGGTAATAAAATGAGTATTTATGCCATGATTGCTAAAGTATCGCTTAGATAAATCATATCCTTGCCATTTTACATGTCATTAAATTATGAGTTGCACGAAGCTTGGAATTTTCATTTAATGACTTGCGTAGGCCCAAAAAAGCACCTGTAATTGTCAGTACTATTAAACTGATGCGTTTGGAACCATTGGTGCCACATTCTATTGTCTCAGTTTTGATATTCTTAAAATTGATTTTACGTGTAAGATGCTAATAATTATATTTGATATGTCAACCATGGTTTAGTTGGCAGCTCCATTATGTCCACATCAGAATGCTGTGAGTTCAAGTTTCACACAATAGAGTTGAATAAATCAAGGCTGTCACTCCAGTGCGGTACTGAGGAGGTGCTGGCTTGTTGGAGATGCTCATTTTCACTGGAAAAGATAACCCAAGGTCCCAGCTGCTCTCTCAGGTAGCTGCTAATGATCTGCTATTTTGAAGAAGGAATGGGGGGGCGGTGTTGTTGAGGAGAGGTGAGGGGGTGGGGTTGATGTTCTCCCTTGCATCCTGGTGAGTATTTATCCCTCATTCAAAATCACATAAAAGAAATCTGGTCATTTGTCTCATTGCTGGCTGTGGGATCTTGCTGTGCCACAATGGCTGCTGCATTTCCTGAGACCACACATCATTTCCTTTGGTTGTAAATCACTTTGAGATATCTGAGGTTTGTAAAGACCCAAGGTAAATGGAGAGTTCTTTTTGTTTCAGATAAGTCAGGAAGTATTAATCTTTTGATTTAGTGAAGTGATGTTTGGTTTGAAATCAATTTTTGAAAGATCAGAGGTGTTTACATCTGACATTTGGACATATTACATTAAATGCAAAATGCTAACAATAGGAACTCCTTTAAGCCCAACAAATCCCTCACATGTTAATTTTTAGCTTTTAAACACCATTAATTGCTTTTGGGAATTGTTTCAAATTTCCAAGTTGCAGAGTTTTCCATTCTTAGTTCCAAGTGTAGATGTGAATATTCAATATTTAATCCTCAGCAGGCGAGTGGGTGAGGTGGGGAGGTGATGGGTACCTGACGGATCCTTCCCACGCTGCCAGTATGGCAGAGATGAAGAGGTGAATGACGTCTGTCCTTGATGAGCGCTGAAGATATTTCTCTTGGCTTAATTGTCACTTCTGCGGGGCTGTGTGCAGTGATTTGCTGAACTCAGTGAGGTTCTGAGAAAGAGACAGTCAATATCTGTAGGTGAAAATCCCCTGCAAATGTTTCAACTGTGATGTACAATTCACACTTGGGTTTTATAAGCCTCAAATTTTAATGCTTCCCTCATTTAAATGATTTTTCTCCTACTGAGTCTGTACAATTTGAGGAGAATTCCAGAATGATCTTGAAATGACGCCATGGGATATTAATTCATTGGTGCTTCATGTGCTCATCTGAAGTTTCTTCATTTGCAATGTTAAAAGCATGTTTTAACCCATTTATTTTTAATAATGGAAGGAAAAGAACTGGCTGAATGCACACAGTGCTCATATATCAATCTTCCATGCCATAACTTCAAGAGTGATGTGTTTTGCAATCTGACTTTCAAGGTATGTCGCAGTTTTGTAACTGTAGCACTATGGAAAGAGACCTTGGGACCATGTTTCAAAGACCTGTGCTGGCTGAATTGACTGAACTAAAGTGCATTACACCCAAATCCACTCATGTATGTATTTTCTGCATTCTTGGTTTAAGACTCAACTCGGATCAAACTCACACCCATGGTACTCAACTGTTTATGTTTGGTACTGGTTCTCTGTGCTGCTGTGAGCTGTTAGTCAATCCTCACGAGATGACCAAGAAAGAGATATGAACCTGAAAACGCTGGAAACTTTAATTGCAGCCACTTTGTAACAAAACTCCTGTTCACACATAGAAACCCAGGCTGGAAATTTCCGGAATGTTTCCGGGAACTAAACACATTTATTTAAAATGTTTATTTTTGCAGAAAAAAAAAACACTTTTATCTGCTGTATACACAAGATTACATTCTGAAGTATCTCAGGGAATACTGATTTTTTTTTCTTCATTCTCTCACAGTATGTGGATGTCATTCAGAAGGCCAATACTTCTTACCCATCCCTAATTGCCCTTGGACAAAGTGTCTTGCTGAACCAGTTCAGAGGACAATGAACAGTTAACCACATTGCTGTGTATCTGGAGTCACATGGAGGCCAGGTAAGAATTGCACATTCATGAGTCAATGGGAGAGGCTTTCACAACAATCAAAAATAATTTCATGGTCTTCATTTGGTCTTTTAAGTCCAGATTTTTTAAAAATTGAACTAAAATTCCTCCATCTGCAGTGATGGGATTGCTAGGTCAGTGACAACAACACTGCACCACCATCTGTCCTTATGCAAAGAAAGGATAAAAGAAACAATTTTGTTCTATCACAGTGCTTGATTCCACATGACGAGATTGTGAAGACGTCGATGAATTATATTGGCAAGAGTAACTGTAACCCGATGAATGAAATTCTTGGCACGCTTTGGTCAATTTCCTGATTATGTCCAACATGGAGACTCTACTCCCTACTTATGTTACTGTAAATGAATTTATGTTATGACATTGATAGGCTTGCTTTGTCTCCGGATCAATAGTTAGTAGCTCTTGAATAAGAAAGTGACATCGCTGGCAGTTAATTCTCACAAATCCAAAGAACGACTTGAATTCCTAGGCTACATTCTGAAACAGAGTTACAACAATTTCACATTGTTTTTTTCAAGTTGCATTTTTGCTGGACTATTTTTATGATTGTGGATGTGGTATAAAAGCTTTTTCTTCTGCTCTTTTTGTACTTAAATGTCCCACAACTTCGGCTGTGTCAGCATGACATCACCATCGCTCACAATAACCATCCTTGTGACTCCTGTCAAACTGTGCGTGTAATTTTAGTGTTTCCTACTGCGAACATGCGTTGTGCGTAAACTTTATTAAAAGTGTGAATTGGGCCATGATTGTTAGCAGAGTGAACGGACTTTCTCTGTCTGAAATAACTATCAGGCAACATTAACACATTAACAGACAGTAAAACTAACTCCTCACTGGTGTTTTTCAATTTACTGTCAGTGGCTGAATACTAAGAGGTATGGATAAGTGGCCTGCAGCAATTTACCGCTGATTTTTCAATTCCCTCCCTGTAGGGGAGCACTTAACCTTCAGTATGTGCCTCTCTCAGATGACCTGGGCTCAATCTGGAATCTGCCATATGGGAGCGATCCTGTCCTTCTGGTGTGGAGGCAAACATTTGCGAATAAAAATCCAAATATGAATTTAACCCCTATTCCACCATGGACAACTGTCTCATCCCGTCTCATTTCAGATAAGTTTTTTTGAAACAAAACAAAGCATTTGGAGACAGTCAGTCCACACCGACAGTATTAACCAGATCAACTGGGTCATGGCAGTTATTCAGTTATAAGTTGTGTGTTGAGGAATCATCCTTCATTTACTTAGGAAAATTCTCCAAAGTGCTGAGCACAACAAAACAAAACTGTCCTTAATTTAAAAAAAAACAGGAGTATTATTGAAGAAAGACTCTGGGAGGAGTTTTCCATCCCACCTACCACAGGACTCGGGGAGTTGGGGGGAAATCGGGAAGATCATTCAAAAGTTCCGTTGACCTCAGGCAGATTATTCGGTTTTGGGGCAAGCACAGATAGAAAATCCTGCCCATTTTGTCGAAGCATTTCAGCTTGCACTCATCAGGTCAATCATAAAAATACCAATGTCATGAAAAACAACTATCTGTATGCTGTATGAGATGAGAGTGCTGATTGGTTGGCAAATGAACGCTGATTGGGGGAGGTGTGGTCATAAAGAATGCACCAGTTCATGGTGACTGACAGTTAACTGCCAAACATTGTTTGAAATTTAAACAAGGTAATTTGATTTTGGTGAATGCATAGCCCTGTGGAATAAACCAGTGAATGGTTATTACTTACTTTAATTACAGGTGCAATGTGTGTACATGTTCTTTCTGTCTGTGAAGTACAGGGCCCATGTGTTATGCAAATGTGCCATACTGCGAGCTTGACTGACAATTTTAGACTGGTTGTCAGTGTAATTCTGAGCACACAGAGGATTATTTTGCAAATGTCCAACTGAAGAACCATATCTAATGTTGGACACTTGTGTTTTGAATTTTGTTCTTCTGAGGAGTGGCAGGGTCAGATTGCACTCCATTCCCTTTTACATACAGTGGGATGGAGCTACACATTAACCACCTTTAAAACTGACTATTAACCCATCATTGACCCATGATTAACTCACCATTAACCTGCTATTAAAACACACCATTAACCCACTACTGGGGGAATTGTATTAGGATTTTACACTGCTGGGTTGTTGAATTTTGGCTCTCACCAGATTTTCTACACCTGTCTGCCACCAAATCCATGGCAGTTGGACTGGGAAAAATTATGTCCACAGATTCTCTAGTGATTATCACATTGCAACTTGCGGGAGTTTTCTGCATGAAAATTGGCTGCTGCATTTCTTGTCTTACGACCATTGCTGTAATTCAAAAGTTGCAAAGCAACTTGTTCTGAGCTTGTGTAATGCACTAGATGCATGGTGGTTAGTGCTACTGCTTCACAGCCCCAGAGACCCCCGTTCAAGTCCAGCCTCAGGTTATTGTCTGTGGAGTTTGCACATTCTCCCCATGTCTGTGTGTGTCTCCTCAGGATGCTCCTGTTTCCTCCCACAGTCCAAAGATAGAACATAGAACATTATAGCACAGAACAGGCCCTTCGGCCTTCGATGTTGCGCCGACCAATATAAAAAGCAATGACCCTCCAAACTAAACCATTCCCTTCTCTTCCATATACTTATCAACTAACCTCTTAAACGCCACCAAACTTGGCGCATCTACAACTGCTGCAGGCAGGGCATTCCACTCCCGAACCACCCTTTGGGTAAAGAACCTACCTCTGATATCCGTCCTATAACTATCACCCCTTAATTTAAAGCTGTGTCCCCTCGTGCTAGCTTTCTCCATCCTAGGAAAAAGGCTATCACTGTCCACCCTATCTAAACCTCTAAGCATCTTATATGTTTCAATAAAGTCCCCTCTTAGCCGCCTCCTTTCTAACGATATGTGTGTCATGTTGATTGGCCATGCTAAAATTGCCCCTGAGGGCTGGGGGATTAGTAACATAGATGTATACGGTTAAAGGGATATGGGCTGGATGGGATTGTTGTTAGTATGGTCTCGATGGGTCGAATGGCCTCTTTCTGCACTGTAGGTGTTCTGTGATAATATGAAATAGATTATGTTATGTCATCAATGTGCCAGCAGATTAGAAGCCACCAGCATTTCAAAAGGCATTTCATAGGATGCAAGACCCAATAATGAGATCAGCAGTTATAGACAGACCAGAATAAATACATTGTCTTGTTAAAAGAAAACATTTTGGGTAGACGATTTAGGAAGACATACATATGCTATTTTTTTAGAAATAATGGAGGCTGGGAACACAGACAGACAAATACTTAGAGAGAATCTTCAAAGTGAAACAATGAAATTATAAACTTTTCATGGAATCAGGGGGCAGATTCCATCTATCGCAGCCTGTTATCCAGCTCTACTGAGCAGACCAAAGGGAAAAGTGCATGAAACCTTTGTGGAAGCAGTTAAAACCCATATCTTCACTGCGCCAAGAAGAGACATTCTCCATAATCACTAGTCAATCATATACAGTGTGGTAATAGTAAGCTGGCCTTTACTAACAGATCTATTAGATTGGATGCTGTTTGGGAAGAGGAAAGTGCTGAAGGAGTACAGCCCTCGTAAATATATGTTGGATCAAAAGGGAAATTCTGACTTAAACTGTGGCTGTATTTAGTAGTCTCATGTACATAACTGCCTTAGATCATTATAGTCCTTTTTGTATATATGTGTCCTTTATTATAATAAATATCTTTGACAAGTGTTGTACTAGAACTGGATTGGTTACTGTTTTCACGGGGTACTAAATATGATTCCTTACACCACCACAAACCAATGTTTGCAATTTGGGATGCTCTCACAGATAAGATCAGCTGGGATTGTGACATAATGCATTAATGCCTAAAATGTTAAGATAATATTTTATCAAAAGCTGGTCTTACATTTCAATTTTCAACTTACTTAAAAAAAAGTGTAAATTTGCAAATTGAATTACATAGGATGTAAGGAGCAAAATTAAAAAAGCACAAGGTGGCATGGTGGCACAGTAGTTAGCACTGCTGTCTCACAGTGCCAGAGACCCGGTTTGATTCCTGCTTGCGTCACTGTCTGTGTGGAGTGGGTTTCCTCCTGATGCTCCAGTTTCCTTCCATAGCCACCTGATGAAAGAGCAGCGCTCTGGAAGCTTGTGATTTCAAATAAATCTGTGGAACTATAAATTCCACAGAGGTATTGATGACCTCTCACCTTGTCTACCTCAATCCAACAACAGCACCTCCACATCATGCTCACAGTCAGCTAGTTAAGTGCACTAGCCATACTAAATTCACCACAGTGTGGCACCTGAGAGATTTTCACAATAACTTCATTGCAGTGTTAATGGAAACCTGCTCATGACACTAACAAATAAACTTAAATCTCATGAATTTTAATACACATCAAATCAGGCACAATTCCATTAGATGTTTTCATTTTAGCGATATTGTTCATGTAATTGTTTCATGTCTTTTTCGACACACTAATTTGTAATTATTTTGTTAGTGTTAATAGAGTAGCTTTTTCTCACATTCTGAAAATTAATCCAGAAAGCAAATTGTTGTAAAGCAACATCATTATTTCTTACTTGCTTGCTAATTGCTTGTTAACAGGATGATGACATTCAGTGGCACTTCCAGACTCCTTAAGAAAGGATTCATATAATACAAAATTATGAGATTGGAATAGAATGTGTCAGGTTTTTGAACCACAACATTTCAAAAGAATTGAGAAGTGATACATTAGGAAGACAGAATATGAAGAGTCGCGATAAGCTAAATGATTCAATTTTATGGGCTGCTGTAAACTAATCGCTAAAGGATAAGTTGAGATAGCTGTTCAATGTGGGATTTTTAGACTATGTTGGTATAAAAAAAAATTTGAAAGAGTTGTCTGAAATCACAAATGTTCGTGGGGAGAGGGTGAGAAATTGGAATTGAAGTAAATCAGTCATGGCCAAATGCAGAGTTCCCTCAAGGACTGTACAGCTTGCAGTTGCTTCTATTTTTTATATTTTGATAGAGGGGACATGGATAAACTTTCTCATGGCTGAAGAGTCAGTAGCGAAAGATCATAGCTTTTGGGTGATCCGCAATTCCTGACGAGGCATGACTAATCACCTTTTTACATGGCAAGTTCTGATCTGGAATGCACCGCTTGAAAGGAGATGGATGCTACAAAAATCTGAGGTCAAATACTAACTGACTCAAGAACAGCTTCTTCCCTGCTGCCGTCAGACTTTTGAAAGGGCCTATCTCACATTAAGTTGATCCCTAGCAACGATTGTAATATTAAACTCTCTTATTTCCTTCCCAATAAGCATTACACTTTGTCTATATAGTGTGCAAGAAACAATACTTTTTATTATATGCTAAGACATGTGACAATAATAAATCAAACTAAATCAATAGCAACTTTCAAAAGGAAATTTGGTAATTATTTTGAAGGAATTGAAAGGGCAATGCTGAAAGAGCAGGGAGTGAGATGAATTGGATATCTTGAGAAGAAGCTGGAACAGGTACAATAGGTGGAATGGCCTTCTTCCATGCTGTTTCACTTTATGAGTCATGATTTACAGTGACACAGTGGTTAGCACTGCTGCCTCAGCATCAGGGGTCTGTGTTTGATTCACTCTTGGGTCACTGTCTGTGTGGAGTTTGCACATTTTCCCCATGTCTGCAAGAGTTTCTTCTGGGTGCTTTGTTTTCCTCCTATGGTCCGAAATAAATGCTGGTTAGACACAATGCTCATTCTAAATTCTCCCTCATTGTACTCAAACTGCAGAGCTGTATTATGGTGATTCAGAGATTTTCACAGTAACTTAATTGCTGTGTTAATGTGAGCTTACTTGTGACACTTAAATTTAAACTTTAATTCTGCTTGCTCTACTTTCTCAGCATGCTAAGGAAATTTGACATGTTTGCTACAGCTCTCACCAATTTTTACAGATGCAACATAAAAAGTATCCTATCCGAATGTATCACAGCTTGATGACTCCTGATCTGTCCAGGACTGCAAGAAACTACAACGGGTCATGAATGGATTTTTAATCAGAAATAATGCATATCTGACAAAGATTTTCTTAGCATTGGGAAGATCAGCAGGCAATACGCTTTGCCAAAGAAGTAACACTATTAATGAAAGGGCATATTTCAGATTACTGTCCTTTCGTGAAAAATGTCAGAATTTTCCAATGCAATAATATTACGTCTATTCAGAGATTTTGTGTTAAAACACAAGTTGAAAGTTTTTAATGGAACCCCAGATTAAAACAAAGAGCAACCATCTGTATAAAGCTGATATTGTAACTTGCAATAGTAATGATGTTGTGGTGATGGATGTAGCTATTCAAATGGAAAATAATGACCGCTTTGAAAGAGCCTGGGATGCGAAAGTTAATAAATATGAACACTTGTCAGAAGAAATAGCAAATTTAACAAGTAGTTTGAATGTTAAATCCATCACACAAACCAGCCTCCCATCCATTGACTCTGTCTACTCTTCCCACAGCCTCGGGCAAGCAACCAGCATAACTAAGGACCCCATGCACCTTGGACATACTCTCTTTCATATTTTCCCATCAGGTAAAAGATACAAAAATTTGAGGTCACATATCCATCAACTCAATAACAGACTCTTTCTGCTGCCATCAGACTTATGGATGGACCTAGCTTATACTAAGTTGACTTTTCTCGATACTCTGTTTTGACTGTAGCACAATATTCTTCATCTTTTCTTTCCTTCTCCCCTATGTAGTCTGTGAATGATGTGCTTTGTCAGTATAGTGCACAAGAAACTTCCTTTTCTTTGTTTACCAATACATGTGACAAAAATAAATCAAATCAAAATTTGAAAGAGACAAAAACTTGCAAAAGGTACAAGTTCCTAACAGGACAATGAAGAGAATTGTTAAAATGTAAAGTACACTGATCAAAAGAATTTATTGCAGTTAAAAGTTGTTGAATGTGTGATATTATTCATAAAAGATCACATTGATATGAGATGTGTAATAAGACGTATCTTTACGCATGTTTTAAATGTCACTACTAAATTTTTCGACCACTTGCCTAGAAATAGATTTTGGGAAAAGATTGAAAGATTGGCATTCGCCTGTTTCAATGCTTCAGTTATCATGCCACTGCTCGAGACTGAATCTTAACACTTGTTCCTGAATTCTGTATGCAGAAATTATTGTACAACCACAAGACCTTTCTAATCTTTTCTGAGGTATATCATTCAAATGTTGAAGCATGCTTCTGCATCATGTCTTGAACTTGTGACCTTAACACTCCGACATCATCAATGAGGACATTGCAGCACCAATTGCTTTCCTACCTCGAGTCTACCATGAAAATGTCACAGATGTAGTACGTTATTCAATGGTAGGTCAACAGACCCTTTCAACTTTTTGGGAGATTCCACAAGTTTACCATGACAATTTTGTATTTAGTTGTTCAACAAGGCTATGTCTTTGCTTACCAAATCCTCATCCATTTAACATGTGGCCATGCGTGATCAGAACCCACAATATGAGTTGTGAGTCATGCTGATCTGTCATCTGCAGCTATTCACTTACCTGTGATCAATGACTCACTTTGTCAACCTTGTCAATATCACATATTTCCTCCACTGTCTCTTTGTCTGGGCCGATACCACTTCAAGCTGGTACGTTAGACCAAAGTGCCTTGATTTGGAGTTATCTTCAAATGTACCCTGAATTTACATCACTTGATTTTTCCATTGATAATTGTCACCATTGTGGGTTGCCTAGTTAATGTGTTTGTCTTGATTTGTGTATCTTTGCCTGAACCATTCTGATAGTTTGTACCAGGATGAGGAATTGATGGAGTTTCTAATTAGATTGATACAGGCACTTGCTACTTTAACACTGAAACTACGCTGATGTTTGCCAGTCTAACTCTGTTGGTTTGTGAGTATACCCAATGTTGTGAGGGGAAACATTTGATACCTCACGGCTTTTGTGCTGTGGCAGCGTGGATGAGAGGTTGGGGATGGGTGGAGCTTCGTTTGAATTTCAGACTTGGCTGGTCATCCATAAGCTAAGGGCTAGAATTTTCCAGCCTCGCCCATCGCGGGATCTTCCGTTCCTGCCCAAGGTCAGTGGACTTTTGGCTAGTCTGCATCATCGCACACTCCACCCTTCCTCCCAACAGAACATTAAACAAATATCGGATAGTCATCAATAAATCCAGTCAGGAGAAATACATTTAGTCAGTGGGAGATTACCATGTGGAACTTACTACAACACTGAGTGATTGAGGTGAATCATGTTGGGCAGGATTTTCCAGCCACAAATGTCCCAAAAGCCAGAAATTCCCAGCCGGTGCCTGGTTTTGCCGAAGTTTCTGTCTTGCCTGCTACAACTCCCACAGCCGGTGAGAGAGGAAACTTTCACCTTTGGGTGCATTTAAAGGGAAACTGGATGGATAAATGAGGGAGACAGAAAACAGAAGGAGATAGTGATAGTGTTTGGTGAAGAATGGAGGAATGAGGCTTATTGGGGCATCTTCCCTACTGAGCAGAAGGGGGACATTCGGCCGGTCGATTGACCATAATCTCACCCAGACCCTAATCTCGTAGTCCCATATATTTACCCTGCTAATCCCCCTGACATTGGCCATGCTAAATTGACCCTAATCAACCTAACACACACACTTTTGGATTGTGGAAGGAAATCAGAGCACCTGGCGGAAACCCTTGCAAATGTGGGGAGAACATGCAAATTCCACACAGACACAGATAGTCTGGAATTGAACCCACATCCCTGATCATGTGAGGCAGCGTGCTGCTCTGTAGACCCACTGATTAAAATAACCTGTCATTTTGCTATAAATACTGTATAATGAACATTACACAAGACTTCTTCAGAGACTCACTGCTAGTCGGTGAAAGCTGCACATGGGAAAAACAAAATGTTCTGTTTGAAAACAGGATTTATGCTTCAGACGAGAATAGTGGTTCTCTGGTAATTGGCACGCGTTGGTTAGGCACCAGCTTACAGGAAACATGTCATACAGCAAGCTCTACAATAAAACTCAATTGAAACAAATACATTGAAGAAATAGAGTCCTTGCTCAAAAAAGGCTGCAGCGACTGACAGCTCAGAGATAAGCTCTTTTTGTGAAAAGACAAACGTTCCTTTTTGCAGCTTCTTAACAACGCTGAGCTCAATTTGAAATTTTCCTGTTGCCATGGAAACAAACAGTGGGGAAGATGATTTACAATAAAAGGCCTTTGCTGCGGTGCCAGTGGTTGAGAACCATCTATCAGCAGATACTTCCCCTTAATTTTTGTGATTAGCATAACATCATCCAACATGTAAGTTGCAAATCCGTAATATGGATTAAATTGTTACTTGCAGTATATTTGTAATAAACTCTTTTTAGGATTAGCTATCTCTGTAATACTCTTATGCTTGCAACTTATTTGAATTTCATAGGCTTGTTCAACATCCATCTGCTAGTTTTATTTAAATATTCTAAGTAGTGAAGGAGAAAGCTGCTATTTGGTGCACTCGATCCAGTTGAGTTCTAATTTTCTGGCATTTCCATTCCTTATCCCTCTTTGCATTCCCCTTCTATCTTTTCCTCAACACTCATGTCCAGCCATATCTCCAAATCATGACTGCCTACTTTCCCACCCCAACGCACAGCTTCCTGCCTCTCGTACCCCCTTTGCTTCCTCTATATCTCTCACATCTTCAGATGATTTGAGTTTTCTTCATCCTATTTATCTCACACATCTACTGCTCCTCTCCCAATTTCAGTGTCTCTTGAGTCTGAAGGCTCTGGGTTCAAATCTCAGTCCAGGATTGGAGCGTAAAACCTGGGCTTACAGTCCAGTTCAGTCAGCGCTGAGGAAGTGCTACATTGTTGGATGTTCTATCTTCTGAATGAAATATTAAACAAGGATCCCAACTGCTCCTTCAGGTATTTGGAACAGATCCTCCTGTTCTGAAGAAGGAAGTTGAAGCTTTCTCCAGACTCCAGGCACATATATTTTTTCAATCAATGTCATTAACAAAGCAGATTATCTGATCAATTATCACATCTTTGTTTGCTGGAAATGAACGTACACCAATTACTAGGTCTGCAGCCCACATTAAACTGTGACCACACATCAAAAAATATTTAATTAGCTTGAAGATACTTTGGTTCAAGTTGTGGAATGAACGAGTTAAACACAAGTTTTTGTTTTCAATTAGTTTTTATTCACTTCTAAACCTTCTGCACAATCTACGTTCTGCCTCCCAGCACACGCAAGATCTTAACTCATGGATAGTTTAATGTTTCCATTTCTCCAGATAGCTAGCGCCAAGATCCCAAACTCCATTCTTTGATTTGATTTATTACTGTCACATGTACTAACATACAGTGAAAAGTATTGTTTCTTGTGCTATACAAACAAAGCATACTGTTCGCAGAGAAGGAAAGGGTGCAGAATGTAACATTACAGTCATAATTACGATGTAGAGAAAGATCAACTTAATATAAGGTACATTCATTCAAAAGTCTGATGGCAACAGGGAAGAAGCTAATCTTGAGTTGGTTGGTACATGACCTCAGACTTTTGTATCTTTTTCTCAATAGAAGAAGGTGGAAGAGAGAATGTGTAGGATTGGCGAGCCCAGTCCATCATGCGAACCAGACTCCCATCCATTGATTAGTCTATACTTCTGAAATCCTCCTCCTTCTCCCTCCTCACCCACACCAATCATTATAATTCACCTCGCCAATATTTATACCTCTGATCTTGCCATCTCCCAGTATCCCTCCAGCTACTTTTTGCTTCTATCTCAATGTTTCCCATTGGTGCCAAACTCCATTTCCTTCTGACATTTGGCAATGGTGAGCAAGCTATAGGATGAGTTAAATTGTTGTTTTTGCAGTGTTGCAAAAACTTATTTTATAAACTCTTAAATTGCAAAGCAATGCCATCTATCAGCCATGTTCTCATTTGTTGAGAACTATTCGAGAAATGTATTGTATATTTCCTACATGTATGTTGGGCAAAGTAGGGTTAATAGGTCATTAAAAATGAAATGACAAGAACAGTAAGTCTCCTTTTTCTTAACTTATTGCCATTCCATAAAACTGAGCTCAACTGAAACACTATTGCCTGGATTCTAACTCTGACCAACTCCAATTCACCCATCATTTACATGCTCACTGATTGATCTACCAGTCTGCCAACTCCTGGGATGGAAACTTCCTCAATATTCTAGATCGTTACAACATCCAAAATACCTGTGCTCCTCTGTTCAGGTCTTGTATGAATCTTTGATTGTAATCACTTTGCTGTTGTTGACTGTACAGATGGGGTTTTATGGCCTTGCTCATCCCCCAGCTTTAAAATTCTGCCCGAGGTTAATGGACCTTTCCATTGTCTCTCCTTTGCCTACTCTGATTCCTGTGGTGGGTGCGGCAATAAAATTCTGGCCTGTCTCCCCTTATCTTTGGAAATCCCCACACCCCCCCAAACCTCCCCATATCTCAACATCTCCTGGTTCTTTAAGACGCTCCTTAAAACATGACTAAGTTTTTAATCACCTGTTTGAATACCTCCTAATATGGCTCAGTAGTTGATACTATTGTGATGAAAGCACTTTGGGATACTTAGAACATAGAACATTACAGCGCAGAACAGGCCCTTCGGCCCTCGATGTTGCGCCGACCAATTAAGAAAAAGCAGTGACCCTCTAACCTAAACCATTCCCTTTTCATCCATAAACTTATCCACTGACCACTTAAACGCCCCCAAACTTGGCGCATCTACAATTGACGCAGGCAGGGCATTCCATACCCTTACCACCCTCTGGGTAAAGAACCTACCTTTGACATCTGCCCTATAACTACCACCCCTTAATTTAAAGCTATGTCCCCTCGTGCTAGCAAAACTTTGCTGTTTTAAAAGTGCTACACAATTGCAAAAGGGTTTTTTGTTGTTACCTTACGTTTAATGCCCAGTTTGACTTCTCCTTAAAATCTATCGTCCTTAATTAAATTTTCTTTTCATAATTTCTGGTTCTGGATCTACCTGAAGCAGATTCTGAACAGAATAAAGTTTATGGCATATCATATCCATAGCATCGCTAACACTGCAACAAATATTAGCTGGTGGCGAATGCCACAAATATTTGCTGATTTAAATCATAAGATGCAATGTGACAGACTATGAGAAATATTGCACTGTACAAAGCTCAGGCGCTACCATTTAAAAACTGAACATAAAGAATAGCATCCATGGAAAAACTATATCCTAAATTTATTTTACTCTCTGTTCAGGCATATATTGCTGTGTATCAAAGTGACAGAGTTCCATGACATTCATGGCAATGTGTCACAGCATGTCAAATTGACTTTAATAGAAAATATACAAATTTGGTACGCTGTACAGATTTTGACAACCCTGTCTTACACTCATTTAAATTTCTAATAGCTTAGCATTCTACCCCATTCATTTTCTTTGCAGTTGCTTCATATGGAACATTGTGCTTCCACTCTGACACAATGAAAGACAGCACAAATTTCCAATTCCAGAAAGTCAGTCCTGAAATTTTCAATCTGCAAAATGGTCACGGATGTGATATCAACTTCACCTAATCTGTCCTCGCTGCAGACAAGTCTCTAAAGGCACTGAATATAAGTTAAGCAAGAGGGCATTCGCTGCATGTGCTACATTTTAATTTTCGTTTGGCTAGTTTTAAACAAAGGTTGTGTTTCCGAGTTGTTTGCATTTGTTGAGATGAGCAATTTTGAGTCCAAGTTTGCTACAAATTTGTATCTTAACATTGACATAATTCACTAGTCTGTGTCTTTCTTATCATTATGTTATAATAGGTAAAAATGTGAAGGTGTGTGTTTGTGTGTGTGTTTGTGTGTGTGTATGTGTGTGTGTATTAAGCTTGGATCTGATTCTCTACAACAGGTAGGACATCAAAATAATTAGGTGTGAAAAATATGCATTTGAAGTAGTTTGACCAAGTGAACTTTTGTAGATAAGCAAGTAGTAGATAGGAATTTGCATTAGGAGCTAAGAAAGGAGTTGTGTTTTCAGTTGGTGCATTCTAAAGGAAAATAAAAGACCTTTACAATTGTAAAGATCGTGTAAATAAAACAGGAAATGTTATTAAATTCTATTTGACCCAGAAATGGGGGCAATAGGAAGAACATGGAAGATGTTTATATTCTGAGAAATTTAAGTTTCAAAAAGAGGAAAGGAGAATGCAGTTAAGATTTAAGAACAAAACTAATACTTAAGGAATAATGTTGAAGAATTAGATGTGTGGCCATGTAAGACCTCTTGAAGTGATGCTCTGTGCTGAGAAAAGAGTTGTAAAGAGGCAAAGAGAGACAGCTGATCAGCTAAGCCAGGGGAGTGTCAGCTTTTCAGAAAACATTTTAAATAAGCCATCCAGTTCAGTCAGAAAAGTCCAGAGACTGCAAAAAGCAGCCTGATGTCTGAAGTCTCACAGCAGAATGGAAATGAAGAGTGAGATATCTTGTGATACCCAGGGCATTGAGTGTGAATAAGTGGCCTTTGCTCAGATTGACACGCTGCTGCTGGCTATCACAATGATCAGTGCTAGAACCTCAGCTGTTTGCAATTTACGTCAATGACTTAGATGAATGTAACATTCATACAAATTTAAGCATGACTGTAAGCTATTACGGAGAACACAAAGAGATTGCAAAGAGATACGGAGCAGGTACATGACTCGTCAAGAAGATGACCAAAGTGTAAAATATAATGGAGGGAAAGTATGAAAGTATCTATTTTGGTGAGAAAATGGAAAAAGTTTCATCCTAGGATGAAAGGACTTTTCAATGAGAAGAGATTATGCCTACATTCTCCAGAATTTAAAGCAATGAAAAATGATATCATTGAAATGCATAAAATACTTCAAGAACTTGATAGGTTAGATGCTGGGAGTGTATTTCCTCTGACTGAAACAAGGGGCAGTGTCTCAGAGCAAAGCATTAGCCATTTAGGGCTGAGATAAGGAGACATTTCTTCACTTTGTGGTAGAGAATTCTAAAAGTCACAAAGAGCATTGATTACTCAGTCATCGAGTATATTCAGGACTGAGGTAAAAAAAGATTGAACACAAAGAGAATCAGAGAATATGGAAATCAGATAGGAGAATTATCAGCTTTGATCTTGTGAAATGGTGAAACAGGTTCAATGGGTTTTCTGGCTACTCCTGTTCCCTGTTCACATGTACAAGCGCTCTTACATAGAAGACCAAGAATGGTTTAAAATCATGAAGAATTTCATTGGAGGAAATAAAGGGAGTCTATTTCCAATGGCTAAAGGGTCACCAACCAGAGTACATACACGGAATCTTTCACTGTCGCTGAGTCAAAATCCACCCAAATAGCACCAGTGGGATTACCTATCCCAAATGGACTGCAGTGATCCAAGAAGGCAGCTCACCACCACTTTCTCAAGAATACATTAGGGATGATCAGTAAATGCTGATCCAACCAGCAAAGTCCACATTTCATGAATGAATGAAGAAAAATAATTAAGCTGTTTGACTGAAGAACTTGAGGTGATGTGAGTTAACTCGTTACAGATGGTTAGAATTTGAAATGCTCTGCCTGATGCAATGGATCACAGAATTTCAAAGACAATTGGAGGAAGAGCACTTGAAGGAGAAAGAATTGGCTAGGTAGGGGGTAAGAGTCACCCAATGACATTAACTGGATTGCTTTTCCAAAGAGCTGTTTGTCTGATTCCAATGATTCCCATTAGGGAGTTACATACAACTTGGTAAATTAACACTTGACACTTTCTAGATTTGAAGACGCTGGAACTGAATGATTATATTTAAAGGTGAGCTGTTAATAGCATCTGAGTGATGGCGATAAAGGGGTATTTGAATAATGTATCAGCAATCTCCTTAGCGAAGTCCTCTGTTGGGGCTTGGAATAAGACTGAGGCATAAACATTTGAGGGTTACAGTGACTTACTTAGTGTGATCCCTATAGGCAGAAGTGATCTGTTTAGCAAACCGAGTGTTGCACGCACTATTCACCCTGATTCCTTCTCCTCCAGTCAGCATGAGAACAGAAGCTCATTGTCAAACAGAGATATCTTGGACGGAATTCTCCCCAAAAAATGTTAAGTGTCAAATTTGTGTTAAAATTGGAATAAATTCTGATGGATTTCTTCAGCGGGATTTTCAAAATGAATCTCCCACATTTGTGCACTGAATATTATTAAAAACAAGGAGGCAGGGCCTATTCCCGCTGGAGAGATCAGCAGTATAACACTGAGCAGGCCACTGCGCATGCACCAAACTGTCATAATGGAGATCGGCAGTAGCCCACACTTCTGGTCTCCCAATCGGTGGGCAATCCTGTGACTCCCACATTATTGACCGTGCTTAACATAGAAATCCTGATTAACATAATTTATTCAGCTCCATGCCAATTTCCGGCAGAGAGCTGATGATGATTGAAATCCAGGGGATGGAGACCTGTGGAGCACCCATCAAGAAGCCTGCTTGAGTTTCCAGTTGAGTCTCCTGGCCCTTTGCACTAATCATCTTCCCTTCTTTGCACTGTCTTCCTGAAAGAATTCAGAAAGCTTCTTCAGGAATGAAGAACTCACTGTTATCAAATGGGCTGCAATGGTTCAAGAAGCGGTTGACCGCTAACTGCACCCTGAAATGGCCCAGCAAGTTCAGGGATAATTAGGTCTGGGCAATAAACCCAGGCCCAGCCAAGGACACCCATATTCTATCACGGAAATATATAGGAAAAGATTCACCCACCACCACCTTCACAAGAACAATTCGGAATGTGCTATAAATGTTAGCCTTGCCAGTAACGCCTACATTCTGAGATTAAATTGAGAAATTCTATATCTGCACTGGGGAATCAAGGAGCTCTCTTTGGTTGTTAAGTCATTCAGCAACTAGAATGATTCCCTGCATTCTATTCCTGTGGAAATAAATGGGGTCAACTTTAAGAGCAAGGCACTGAGTACAGAATTAGGTCAGTCCCAAACAGTTAGATGTTGCTAACACCGACAGGGACAATGTTCACAGGATAGCTCAGAAAAAAATCTCAACTTTAATTCTATAATTAACCTCATACAACATGAACTCCTCTCAGCTTTAATAAATTGCTCATCTTATTTTACGTAATAATTGTCAAAAAACATTTTCTTTTACAAAAGTTAAAATGACTTTGAAAGCATATTTGTGATAGTAGGGTAGAAATAAAAATAATTTCTTTGTAGCTTGTTTTATGTATTTTTTATTTTTATAAATATAATTCCGCTCAGATGGCAAAATATATCATTTCATCCTATAAATCACAGGACATTATTTCAACATTAGTTTCCTTGACAATCCATAATTGCATTAATATTACATTACAGACTTTAATAAGGAATGTCCAGAAAAAAAATGTTTAGTTATTTCTATCCAATTTTGCAGATGTCACAAAAGTCTGGTCAATTAATCAATTGCGTGATCAAATGCAGTTATAACACCTTCTTAAATATATTTTGGCTGATTTGATTCCTCCAATTACTTTATGAATTTCAAAGGGGAAGTGATAACCTCTGCCATTATCTGGATCTATTCTGATGTGGAGATGCCGACGTTGGATTGGGTTGGGCACAGTAAGAAATCACACAACGCCAGGTTAAAATCCAACAGGTTTATTTTGTATCATGAGTTTTCGGAGCGCTGTTCCTTCGTCAGGTGAGTCCTGTTGGATTTAACCTGGTGTTGTGAAAATTCTTACTGAATCTAGTCTGGTATAGAAGGACAAAGTGACCATACTTGTGGTCACTGATCGTATGCTGAGCTGTGTTAGTTTGTTGGTGGGAGATAATGAGTTGAGGAGCTTCCCTCTGTCTGTAGATCATCCATGGGCAACTGGAAAAAATAATACACGCCCATAATTGTGGGGAAGCCATGTCCTCCTTACTTACTGAAGAAGTGGGATCATCAAGGACGTGTTGAATGCTGCTTTGCAAATGTGCTTTCATTATTATCTGCCTAGTGGAAGCTTATGCCATTTGAGACGAAGCAGGCCAGTCATTCAATTGGAAGGGATTTTATTTTTATTTTTGTTTTCCCGCTTGGAAAACTTATAAAAATCCAGTGTTTGCTCCATCTCTAGTACCATGGTTCTTCAGCCAAAGTTTCAATGGACAAACAGTAGTTCCCTTGCGGAAATTCATCACCATTAGAAATAGGAATGGGGAGAGGCCATTCAACCCTTCCAATCCATTCCACCATTTACTATGATCACGGCTGACGTAACACTCACTAAATTCACTTCCTCATCTTATCTCTGTAATCCTTAATTCCCCGACTGACGCAAAACATATGGATCTCAGCCTTGAGAATGTCCAAGGACTCATCCTTTACTGGGGGAAAGAATTTCAAAGATTTACCACTCTTTGGGAGAAGAAATTCTTCCTCAAATCCATCTTAAATGAACACCCCGTTATTCTATGATTATGCCGTTTGATCCTAGATTCTCTCATGAGTGGAAACGTCTTCTCAACATTTACCCTGCCTAAAATTATTCCATGTGGGATTCGCAAGAGCTTCAATGACTCATCAACTTCAATGATCCAATAGCACAGTGTTTCCTGTAACTGACAGGTAACAAGAAATCCAGTTTCCAAGCAGGAAGTCTCATGGCTGCCATTGGCAGGAAATGCAATTTGAAGGGCACCCATTGAACGTGGTAAAATTAAGAACTCTCCCTCACATTGCTATTAATGCTAATTGTGAATTGTAATCAATTGTCAATTTTAAATCTGAGATTGATAGGTTTTTGTTATTAAGAGATAAGGGTAAAGTGGGGACAGGAAGTCAGGTCACAGGTCAACCACAAACTCAGTGAATAGTAGAACAGGTTTAAGGTGCTAAGTTATCTGTTTCTATCCCACTTAGAGTCATAAAGGTTTACAGCATGGAAACAGACCCTTCAGCCCAACTTGTACACTTGGAGGATGTAATTCTGTGACCTTGCTCATTACCAAGATTCTTCAGTCATATGCAGTGGAAGTAGTTTTGGCAGAATGCCAAATTCTCCATTCTCTCTGAGAGCGGTAGTGGGATAAACAAGACCAAAAAATCCTAGCCGGAATGTTTTGAATTTTGAGCTGGGGTTTGTTGTTGGGGCAGATGGTGTAAGGTTTATTTTCTAACTATGCAGTCTAAATTGGAACTTGATGTCCTGCCTATGTGCAACCTGCTGCATTAGTTTCAAAATATAGTTGCATCCATACAAAACTCACCCCAAAAAATGACTAATTAGTGTATCTGCAGTCAGTGTGTCAACAAAAGGAGTGAGCTACACGCTGGTGAATCAATTTTCTGTGAAGGCTATAGAAAGTTTTCAATATATGTATGATATATACTTTTATTATTGTAAGTTACTATTATGAATTTGGAGCTGGAAAAGACAAGTGAACACATTCTTGTCCTGCTGCTGTATCTGATTTTTTTTTTGTTGAGAATAGCATGATATCAGCAAACAGTTCTCATCCTTGGGAAAGTCATTTTTCACCTATCACGAAACACAGTTGTGCATTAAACCACTGACTGCCAGTGATAAATGGTGTTTGTACAAAAGATTCACATCATTTATGCAATCAGCAGTCTATTTCACTGTTGCAGCTAATAGCTAAAAACCATCCACACCACTGTTGAGCATGCACAGATAGGTTTTCCAGATGCCACTGACAATGTTCTGTTAAGTGCTGTGTGTGAGGCAGATATGTGCCGTGACAGAGATATTTATCACTGATCTGCCTCAGCATTATTTCCACAGCCAAAACTTAAACAAGACCATCTTAACACCTCTTTACAAATTCAGAACTGAAAGAGATGCTGAATGATCTTCTCATTTGTCCTTTTTAATCTCAAATGATTTAAAGCTTTGCTGGACCAGTGTTTGTTTATATTTTTAAGATGATATGATGCTTAGTTTGATACACAAAACTATTTACATGGGAGATAAGCTTTTGTTACAAAGGGATTCATATACATAAGGCCTCACATCTGCAGATTTAAGATTAACTTAACTGATTTTGATTTGACTTACTATTGTCACATATATTGGTATAGTAAAACGTCTCACAGCATCAAGTTAAAGTCCAACAGGTTTAAATGGTATCACAAGCTTTTGCAGCACCATTCCTTCATCAGGTGATTGACTAGCACCTCCACATCGTGGCTATCACTGACATGTGAAAAGTATTTTTTCTTGCACACTACACAGCCAAAGCATATGATTCATAGAGAAGATATGAAGATGCTGGTGTTAGATTGAGGTGGGCACAGTAAAAGTCTCACAATATTAGGTTAAAGTCCAACAGGTTTATTGGTTTCACATGCTTATGGAGCACTTTTCCTTCATCAGGTAAGTCACCTGTTCTACAGACAGAAGGAAAGGAGAGAGTGCAGAATGTAGTGTTATAATCATTGCTAGGGTGTAAAGAAAGAGAAACTTAATGCAAGGTAGGTCCATTCAAAAGCCTGATGGTAGCAGGGAAGAAGCTATTCTTGAATTGGTTGGTATGTGACCTCAAACTTGTATAATCAAACATAAATGCATACAAACTCCATCTGATTCATTTCACTTCATGTAGAATGAAGATCACAAGTTGAACATGATCATCCATGTAATCACCAGCAGATGATGAGTTCTTAGCATTTTTAAGAGATGGCTGACCAAGTCATATTCTCCTGACTGCAGTAACAATTATCTTTTCACAATGTCTGTTGTACACTTGTACAGGGGTGGACCTGCATTTTCACATTAACAGAGGTTTATTTTTCAATAAGAATTCTTCGTGATACATCCAATCAGGTGTCACATTCATTGTTTAAACCATGAAGTGAGTGAGAGCACATCCTGCTTTTATCCAGCTTTCATGAATGTCTGAAGCCTTAATCAATCACAATTTCCACCATCTTTTTCTTTTCTCATCTTGTACTATCTGTATCAAGTTTTAATTCTTCTCTGAAATGTCCACTCTCTGCCCACCAAATCCCCTTTCAGGAATTTCAGTGTTGAACGTTATCGATGTTTATAATGACTGCCCAGTGCTTATTATTTACCCAACTACTGGAACTTAAAGGTAGGGGCGTCATTGCACTTGGCCCATAGCCCTCATGAGGCATTGGTGAGACTGACACACAGGCTGGAATTTTACTGCCTTGCCTGCTGCAGGGACTGGAACAAGCAAGGGGTGGACCATGGAAAGATCCATTGACCTCAGGTAGGATTTTATGGTTTCAGGACAAGCGAGGCCCACAGTGTGCAGTTGTGGTCTCTTTACCAAAGGAAAGACATACTTGCCTTAGAGAAAGTGAACAACAGTTAAGTAGATAGGCTAACCAGTAATATTGGTTCAGTGTTTTAAGAATGAGATAAGGAAAATCATTCTTCACTCAATGTGTTGTGAACCTTGCCACAAATTGAACAGGCTATGTTTAAATTTTCCTTCATTAAAACATTACCAGTTCTCTCATTGGAAACAGTATAACAACACAAGCTCAGGGTTAGAATCTCATGGGAATTTCATCCACGGGAATATAACAATGTTAGTTACTCAATATTTAACACAATTGTGTAAAATTTCTTTCCTTCTGCTATTTTAATGAAAATGTCATTCCATTTTTACCCTAATATTGCAAACTATTCTCCAGACTAAATTCTATAACAGACTTTAATAACAAATGCACTCATGGAACATCATCATTCTGAGACCTTTACTGAGGAAGCCTTTGATAAGGGGCTCAATGAGGCCCATGACGTGGTCCATGAGCTCCCTGATTGAGGTTATGATTGGCTGCCCAATCAGCCATCCCCACCTATGAATGTAATGAGTATCAGTGGTACTGGCACTCTGGATTCTGACTTTGAAGCTGAATACTCTTAGGAGTGGAATTGAGTTTCTATATAAAGGGAAATCTGATGAGGCCATCAGTGCTCAGAATGTTGGCCATCAGTGCTCAATATAACAATCATTGCTATCCAAAAACAATGAAAATTTTAACCATTTTAATTCATTCTGGGATATGAGCAATTATTTGTCTATCTCTAGTTGCCTTGCGAAGGTGGTGGTGATATGTCTCCTGGAATGGTTGCAGTCCATCAGGAATGGGTGCACGCAATGAGTTGTGAGATCACAGGTTTCCAAGATTTTACCCACCACCCACAAAGCAGTAGTAATGTATTTCCAAATTAGAATAGTGTGTGACATAGATGGGAACTTGATGATATCCTCGTGGTCTTGCTGCTGCCCTTGCTTTTCAAGGCCTGTGTGGGTTTAGCAGCTGTTGTTGAAGGACTTTTGGCAAGCTGGAGTAAACGTTTGTGGTGTTGGATCAGGGTGCAGTCTGCTTTGTCCTGGATGGTATTGAGCTTCCTAAGTTTTATTGCAGTTACACTAATGAGGCAATTAAGTGGAGAGTATTCCATCACATTCTGGACATGTCCTTGTCACTAACATGTGGTGTTAGGAGTTGAATCAGCACAGAAAATCCAGAATCTGACCTTCACCTGTATCCTTGCCATTTATATTCCTGGTCCAGTTGCATTTCTGATAGCACCTAAATTATTATGGATGTCAAGGGAAGGTGATTGGACTCTGATATGACATGTTTTGCACAACCTTCTCTACATATAGACACGGTAATAATTTTTAAAAGTTTAATGTTTAATTATTAGTCACAACTAAGGCTTACATTAACATTGCAATGAAGTTACTGTGAAATTTCCCTAGTCACAGAACCATAGAAACCCTACAGTACAGAAACCTTATAGAACAACATTTGGCCCATCGAGTCTGCACCAAGCACAATCCCACACAGGCCCTACCCCCATATCCCTATGTATTTACCCACTAATCGCTCTAACCTACACAACTTAGGACACTAAGGGCAATGTTTAGCATAGCCATTCAACCTAACCCGCACATATTTGGACTGTGGGAGGAAACAGTCCAGCACCTGTTCGGGTCAATGCAGCTAACCAGCAAGCCTTTCAGAATGTCAGAGCAAGCCAGAGCACCCAGAGGAAACTCACACAGACATGGGGAGAATGTACAAACTCCACATAGACAGTGACCCAAAACAGAAATCGAACTCGGGTCCCTGGTGTTGTGAGGCAGCAATGCTAACCACTGTGCTACCATGCCACAAGTGAAAATGAGGAAAGACAGTTTGAGTAATTTGCAGCAGTCATTTGCACCTTGAGATTGCTCTTGCAACATCCATTATTCATTACATATTTAACCAAATCTATTGTAGAGTTTGAAAAAGAGGAAGGTTTACCAAAATTGGCACATAAACCCTGAAAGCTTGGGTTTCCTCCGGTTTGTTCCCACAGTGCTTCACTGTGTCAGTAAGGTGGATTGGCCATGCTAAATTGTCTCTTAATGGCCCAAGATGTATAGGTTATGGGAATTAGTGGCGTAAATATGTGGGGTTATGGAGATTGGGTCAGATGCTTTGGTCGGAGGATTGGTGCAGACTTGCTGGGCTGAATGGCCTTTTTCTGCATTGTGGGAATTCAAAGATGCAGAATAGTTCTGTCCCTCTTTTTGCTGAGCCTCTGCCAATCAGCACACAGGACAATTGAATTGTCTGGAAACAAAAATTCAAGAGTTTTCCTGAAGTTGGTTCATGCTTCATTATGTTTTATTGACTTCTTTGAGACTCAGTGAATGTTGTGTTTCTGCAAGAAATCAATCTGAGTTTGTCCTGAGGTAAAACTATTCAACTACCTCAGGAAGTTTAAGGTTAACCAAGTGATAGCAGGAATATTAAGCACATTTAAAAAACACAAATCTTTTTTCATTCCCATCTAATTCTGCGTAAGAACACATTTTCATTCGAAAAAGTCTCCTTCTCAGGTGTGCTTAGAGCAGAACACAACAATTGTCGACGGGCAACTAATTAACAATATCATTGGGCAATTTTTATGTACTCATGATACTTTGTGAATAAATGCAAAAAAAATCAGGAATTTAGACAAAAACTGTCTGTAATTCCTCTCCGTCCAATCGGGATGAACTTTGTATTAAATAAATCACATTGTGACACACTAAGAGCTCTGGAAATGTCAGAGTGGATTTTGTTTCTAACGGGGTGGTTGCATCAGGGCATACAATCATAAATATTCATTAAATCAAATTGGGATATAATTGGACCAGGTTATTTGTCAGAAATTAAAACGTCAGTCAACAGTGACATTGTCCCGAGGTTTTCTCTTCTAAATATAACACATTTTCACATCGTATTTGGTGCATTTTTTTATATGCATTTTCTTCACAAAATGTGAGTGTTGTTGGTGAGTATTTCTGTCTAATTGGCCTTGAGAAGGTGGGGGTGAGCCACTTTTATCAACAGCTTATTTGATAGGGCATAGGTGCAGCTATTGTGCTGCGGAGGAACAATTCCTTCACTCTCAGTTCAACCTTTTACACCACATCCCCTGACTTTTAATCTCTCAATCCCAGTTGTAAATACACTAAATGATAGAGAATTACTAAGACACACAAATCTCTGAAAAAAAAATCTGTCTTCATCTCAATCCAAAATGTTTGGATGTTGATGGCGAAACAGAGATTTCACTGTAAGATTTGATTCGCTGAGTATGACAATGTCAGGCTATTGGTGAGTCACTTCTCCCGATTTTGGCGCAAGTCCTCAGGTCGTAGTGTGCAGGACTTTGCAGGATTGAATGCAAATTATGTGTCCTTGTCACATCCAGTGATTGGGTGATGTACAGTATTTAGTCCATTTATATCCTTATTCAGCATTTTTATAGAACACTAAAGCACAAACAGGCCCTTCGGCCCCCAAGTTGTGCCGATCATATCTATACCTACCAGGCCATAGAACTATCTGTAACTCCCAATCCCATTAAATCCCATGTACTCACCCAGAAGTCTCTTAAAAGACCCCAGCGAGTTCACCTCTACCACCACTGAAGGCAACCGATTCCATTCACCTCACCACCCTCTGAGTGAAAAACTTACCTCTAACATCTCCTCTGTACTTGCCCCCCAGCACCTTAAACCTGTGTCCTCTCGTAGCCCTGGGAAATAGCCTCTGAGAATCCACTCTGTCTATTCCTCTCAACATCTTATAAACCTCTATCAGGTCGCCTCTCAACCTTCGTCTCTCCAGGGAGAAGAGACCTAGCTCTCTCAACCTATCTTCATAAGGCATGCCCCCCAATCCAGGCACCCTTGTAAATCTCCTCTGCACCCTCTCAATAGCTTCCACATCCTTCCTATAATGAAGCAGCCAGAACTGCACACAGTACTCCAAGTGGAGTCTGACAAGGGTCTTGTGATCTTGAAAAGGACAAGAAAGTTTCAGTTAGAAGCATTCAGGAATGTGTATGCTGCACATGTTGTTAAAACTGCGGATTCCTCCTAAGGATGACACAGTGGTTAGCACTGCTGCCTCACAGTACCAGGGACCCGGGTTCGATTCCTGGCTTTGTCACTGCCTGTGTGGAGTTTGCATGTTTCCCCCGTGTCTCCATGGTTTCTTCTGTATGCTCTGTTTTCTTCCCACAATCCAAAAGATGTGCTGATTAGGTTCATTGGCCATGCTAAATTC
Source organism: Sphyrna mokarran (assembly GCA_024679065.1). Taxonomy (NCBI): domain Eukaryota; kingdom Metazoa; phylum Chordata; class Chondrichthyes; order Carcharhiniformes; family Carcharhinidae; genus Sphyrna; species Sphyrna mokarran. The sequence continues at coordinate 145,859,500 of JAGIQG010000002.1, forward strand.
TCCCTCGGTATACTCAAACAGGTGCTGGAGTGTGATGCCTGGGGGATTTTCACAGTGATTTCATTGCAGTGTTAATGTCAGCCTACTTGTGACAATAATAAATAAACATTAAACTATTTTCCTTCCAGACTCCCTCGAATGATTCATGTGCATTATAGCTTTAAGTGCACAAAGTGCAATCCTGAATACACTTTTTATAACTGAATTGTTTCCTCGGTAATTCCAGAGGGTAGTTGAGAGTCAACAACATTGTTGAGTCTGGAGTCATGTATAGGTCAGGCCATGAAAGATTTTGGATTTCCTTCCTTAAAGGGCATTAGTAAAACGTTTTTTTTTTAACAACAACCCAGTAGTTTTATGGCTGCTATTACCGATGCTAAGAAGATTGGAGCCTCTATTGTGGCTATCCGTGGCTCCAAGTGTTATAAGTAACCAATTCATGGTTCATAGTTACACTTTAGAGGTAATATTTAGTTTTGCAAAAATTAACATTTAACTATGAATTACCCTGTGGCAGATACGATGAGTCATTCAAAGATCCATTAACTTTATTAGGTCTCGAACAGTCCATTGGTGTCTCGGGGAAGAGATTGAAACGCTGTGCTGTCATTGGTGTAACCCCAGTTAGAAGAAATTCAAAGGCTTTATTTTCAAAAATGAAAAGTATGAAGCCCCTTATGAGGATGATAGTTTCAATGAGGTTGATCAACTTGCGGGCTGGAGGATTTTGTCCATTTATGCCAGTGGGATTTTCCCATCCCGTTGCAATAAACGAAGATTCGGCTGGGTGCCGAATTCTCTGAATTCACAGTGGAATATTTTGGTCACCACGTTTATAGGAAGGATGTGATTACACAGGATGGGGGCACAGAAGTGACTCACCAACATGCTGCTGAGAGTAGAAAACTTAAATTACAAAGACAGACCGAGTAGGCTTGGGTTGTTTTCATTTGAGCTGATAAGGCCGAGAGGGTGACCTGATTGAAGTGTACAAGATTATGAGGGGCATAGACAGAGTAGATAAGGAACAGTTCTTTCCCTGAATTAAAAGGTCAGTCACAAGGTGACATAGGTTTAAGGTGAGGGGCAGGAGGTTAGGGGGAATGTGAGGACAAATATTTTTTCTCCAGAGGGTGGGGATGGTCTGGAATGCACTGTCTGAGAGGGTGGTGGATGCCTCACAGCCTTTAAGTATTTGGATGAGCACTTGGCACATCATAACAATCAGGGCCATGGGCCAAGGCAGGTAGGATTTGGTGTGAGGTGTTTCTAATGGTAGAGACTCAATGCACTGAAGGGCCTTTTCTACATTATGATTCTACACTCTATGAATGTGAATCACATCATGATATGAATTCATAACTTGGAGCAGAGGGGCATCCTCACGGCTAAAATTGTGACGGTACACTTCTCTCAGAATCATTCTCTATTGTTCAATGAAGTCACAAAACTGATTTCTAAAAATGTCAGTAAAAATCATATAAATGTTATGAACTTTCCTCACAAAAATTGCTGCTATAGTCAACCATAGACAAGTTTTATCTACCACCCTTGTGCCACCATGTTTTAGACAATATAAAAGACTTGTGTCTATAGCCTGAAAATGGTCAATGGCAAATTGCAAATGCTTAGGTTGTCAGCAAGCTCAGAAGGACAGCCAGGCTGTTGATTTCAATGCCAGTTTGGCTTCTGTATTATTGAAGACAATTTTAATGATTTTGGATTGTTGATTGATTGCCACCATGCTGAATATTTCCTCGTTGACAGCATGTCTCATTTGGGTGAAAATATGGCGCAGTGACTAGCGTTGTTGCCTCACAGCACCAGGGACTTGAATTTGATTCTGGCCTTGGATGATTTGTATAGTCTGCACATTCTTCTTGTGTCCGTGTGGGTTTCCTCCGGGTGCTCTGGTTTCCTCCCACAGCTCAAAATTGTGTGAGTTAGGTAGACTGAACATGATAAATTGCCCGTTAGTGTCCAAAGATGTGCTAGATGATGGATTGGCCATGGTAACTGCACAAGGTTATGGGGATAAGATGGTTGGAGTCTCTTTCAGAGAGTTGGTGAAGATTTGATGGGTTAAAGAACAAAGAACAAAACAGCACGGGAAACAGGCCCTTCGGCCCAACGAGCCCGCGCCGCCACCCCGATGTTCCCACCTCTACCCGTGATCCCTGTCTATGTTTATAGATCTATGGATTAAAAACCAAATTTGAGACATTGAATAGATTCTTTCTGCACTGTAGGAATTCTAAGAGAATATAAAATTCAGCTCCCTGAATTGACAATAATGCACTTCCACTACTACAGATACCCAAGTTTTTTTTAAAGTTTATTTTGGAGATATTTAATCAATTGAATTTAATTTTTCCAGCTGCCATGGCAGCATTTGAACTCACATCTCTGTATGATTAGTCCAGGTCTCGGAATCACTCGCCTAGATACAGTCACTCCGTTTCCCATCTCCCTGTTGTGCAAAACATTGCATTTTTTATACTAAATTAAAATTACATCTGTAAATATTTATTCTCTTAAATTAGCTATTGTTAACAGATTAGTTAATAACATATTTCAAATGTGTTTCCTTTTCTGATTAGTACAACATGAATTTGAACCTTAAATAAACAGCATCTAATTAAGACAAATTGATGTAGAAGCAAAGTACCTGTTAACAATTTTAAAACATGGTGTGATGAATATATTATTCACTATCATTACACATTTAATGAGAGCATGTCTAAGATATTTGTAACATTCAGTTTCTGTATCTCAGGTATTAATGTTAGATGTTTTACACTTTTAGGTAGAAAGTGAAATTGGCATCTGGTGATAATGTAACTGGATTGTAGCGAATTGGTAACACATACACACCCCTTACCTTCCTTTATCGATGGGACAGAATTTGGGGCTGTGAGTAAAGCAGACTGGCTGTTCATGAACATTTGATTTTTTTGCCATTCAGGAATAACTTCACCCTCAAAAGCTCTTGTGCCACATTAAAGATGTTCATATGACATGTTGCTTAATGAAATAGTACAGCATCATTGTCATAGTTATAGAATCATTGAGGTTTACAGCATGGAATCAGGGTCTTCGGCCCAACTTGTCCATGCCACCCCTTTTTTTAAACCCTGAAGCTAGTCCAATTGCCTGTGTTTGGCCCATTTCCCTCCATACCCATCTTACCCGTGTAACTATCAAAATGCTTTTCAAAAGACAAAATTGTCCAGACACTCACCACCCTCTGAGTGAAAAAATTGTCCCTCTGGACACTTTTATATCTCTCCCCTCTCACCTTAAAGCTATACCTCTAGTTTTAGATTCTCCATTTTTGGGAGAAGATATTGACATCAAGCTAACCTATGCTCCTTATTATTTTTTTGGACTTCTATCAGATCACCTCTCAGTCTCCTACATCCAGGGGAAAAAAGCCCCAGTCTACCCAGCCTCTCTTTACGACTCAATCTATTAAGTCCTGGTAGCATCCTAGTAAATCTCTTCTATACCCTTTCTAGTTTAATAATATCCTTCGGTGTAGGTTGTAAAGTTTGGAGTGGATCCTGGGGTGTGGTTCATAGAATCATAGAATCCCTACAGTGCCAAAAGAGGCCATTCTGCCCATCAAGTCTGCACTGACCACAATCCCACAAAGATCTTATCCCTGTAACCCCATGTATTTACCCTGCTGGTTTGCCTGATACTTGAAGGGCAATTTAACATGGCCAGTCCATCTCACTCACACATCTTTGGACTGTGGGAGGAAACTGGAGCACCTGGTCGATAATGAAGTGAATAATACTTTAAAGCAAAAAATAAGAGTCTTAATGAAACATTGGAGAACCAACTATCCTTGAGGAAGCATGTGTGATTGGAAACTTGCATCAAGAGAGATTATCGATTGAATACAAATAAAACAAAACAAGTACCAGAGACTTGCAAAACGAAACAAAAACCCATGCAGACTCGGGGATAATGTGCAGACTCCACACAGACAGTGACCCAAGCTGCAAATTGAACTCAGGACTCTGGCGCTTTGAGGCAACAGTGTTAATAACTGTACCACCGTGCCGCCCCATGGTCAGATGGAGAGGTGGGGATATTGAAAGGAGTGAACATCTCTCTGTTTCTCCCCCAGTTTTAACCCAGGTGCTTTGTTTCCAGCAGGGCTCCCACCAAGCGGTAATCTTAAAAAAAAATCATTTGATCCCAATAATTTCCTAAATGTCTTTTCTGGGTCATTGTTGATGTGGGCTACTTTAGTCATCATATTCTGCTTGACCTCTGTATTTCGCGATTCGTTTCGCCTGTGTTCTTTGCTCTGTCATCAACCTAGCTTATAGCTTTACTTACATCGTCATTAGTGTTGAAACATTTTTCTTTAGTGTGATGTTTCTTTTTAAATGTATTTTATATCTTTCAGTTTTCCTCATGCACTTGACCACAAGGCTGTCACTGCTGCCTCACAGGGACCTGGATTTGATTCCAACCTGTCTGCGTGGAGTCTGCATGTTCTCCCCATGCCTGCGTGGGTTTCCTCCGGGTGCTCTGGTTTCCTCTCACAGTCCAAAGATGTGCAAGTTAGTTGGATTGGCCATGATAATTGTCCCTTAGCGCAGGGGGTTTAGCAGGGTAAATACATGGAGTTACAGAGATAGGGCCTGAGTGGGATTGTTGTCCGTGCAGGCACTGTAGAGATTCCATGATTCTATGGTTATGGATGATCTGGCTGAGTAATGTAGTGGGGCTTGGGTTGTAGGAGGGGAGTTACTCTGAGAATGGGCCATCCTTCCTCATGTCTAGGCCTCCAATTAGACTCTAGAGTGTCTTCAGCTGAGGAACCCTCCTTCACCAGAGGTGACAGGCACAGTTTCAGTTTCTCTATGCATGCTGCCTGGCTATTGGCCTGCTTAATACCGGTGGATGGGAGATAAGGCTGTTAAGAGGTCATTAATTGGCCACTTAAGGGCCTTGCTTGGTGGTGGGAGGGGCAGGCCAATCACAGGCCATCTGGCCATAAACCTTCTTCTGATAATGGTGGAAAGACAGTTGGGTTTAGGAATGCTATTACTCTGATTAATTACAACCCCTTCCACATCCCAGCTCAGCACTGGTGAGCATAGAATATTCTAGCCTCAGGATCAGAAGCACAGGCAAACATTATGAGGAGTGGGTGGGAAAGAAACTGAATTTAAAATTGCCAGTGGGTGCGTAAGCATGGAATGATGATCGGAGGCTGCAGACAGATCAGCCTCTCGAACTAATCCATTCAAATAAGAAAGATTGAAATTTCACAAATGTGTGAGATATTTAAACTCAAAACAGAAATCCCAGTATGCTGGATATCTGTAATCTGCCTTGTCTTTGTCTGCAATATATGTCCTCTGGAGGCATTGATTAGTTAGGCAATGTGCATTTGAGTTGTAGTTTGCATTAATACTTACATTGGTCCCAATCTCTAAGCCTAACACAAAACCCCGGGCTCTTAAACACCAATGTTAACTTTGTATTTTAACTGTGGTGATTGTCCCCGGAATTATGACAGTAACTCATCAAAAATCTCTCTCCCTAATACTATTACATTGTCCACAAGAATATTTCCAACTGTGGCACTCTTTTTTGCTCCACACTGCTGCCATCTCCAGGTCACTTTCATGTCAGCATTAAAGCTTCTTTCCACTTATTTCTGTATCAACAACTATATTACTGCATGTCTCCCACTTCATTTTAAATAAAATGACATTGAAGTAAGGGCAACTATACCTCCTGTGCATTTGATGCACCACAACTTGTCTGGTGACAGATATTCTCCGGATCTGATAACTGATAAGTAGGGCAGAATTCCAGGTGGTCTACAATGAGAGGGATCGGGCCATTGTTGTGCAGGGTGAGTAAGGGTTGATTTGATTGATAGTTGGCCGGATCAAGTTTAAATTGTGCTCTCCAATGTGAACATTAGTTGTGCTGGAAAATGCCACCTTACCCCTACTTTTTTAGAGCAGCATCCAGTACACAGGTTAGATTCTGCAAGGAGATGTGCAAGGCAGCTCCATCATTGCTGTCCCATAAATGCCTCACTCAAAACACGGAGCAAGGTCTTACCACACCAGTCCTACACTTCCATCGCTCGTACCTGACATTTATATGAACCTGGTAAATGATGCTATCAATTAATGGCAATTAGCAATGATGAATGGAGTGATTTGTAGCACAGACCCCTGCTGTCTTGAACTTAACTAAACTTGTTTCTCTAAGAGCTCTTCCACTTAACCATTATTTGATTGTTTTTGCCAGTGGGACCCCTCACTTGCTGGGAATGCACAATGCACAATTAGGCAGCTGCTGTTTGTGATCATTTAAAATAATGGTCAGAAAGTCGTACACAATTGTTTATTTTCCAGTGGTTAAAATTCTCTGTTACAAACCCAAAGCTGGAAAATTCTTCCTTTTATTCCTTCTTCCATCACCAGAGATTGGATTTAAATCAAAGTTAAAAAGAATTAGAATCATTAGAAGCCCTAACTGCAGAAGGTGTCCGTATGATCCATCCAGCCTGCACCAACAGCAACACCACCCAAGCCCTATTTCCGCATCTGCATAAATATACGCTACTACCAAGGGGTAATCAACCTAACCCACACACCTTTGGACTGTGAAAGGAAACGGGGGCACCCGGAGGAAACCCACACAGACCCAGAGAGAGAATGTGCAAACTCCACACAGATAGTTATCTAAGGCTGAAAGTGAACCTGTGTCTCTGGTGCTGTAAGGCAGCAGCTCTAATCACTGTGCTACCTTGCTGCTCGTAATTCTTTACGTTCATTGTCCCAATGAAATTATGGGGTATAAGTTACGTCCTGGGTATTTTCACTGCTGCAGTCCCTGAGGTGTAGGTACACCTGATGTGGAGATGCTGGCATTGGACTGAGTTAAACACAGTAAGAAATCTCAGGTAAGAACTCCCATTCACCTGACAAAGGAACAGCTTTCCGAAAGCTAGTGGCGTTTACCACCAAATAAACCTGTTGGACGTTAACCTGGTGTTGTGAGACTTCTTACTGTGTAGGTACACCCACAGTGCTGCTAGGGATTGAGTTCTAGGATCTTGACTCAGTGACAGTGAAGGAATGGTAATATAATTCCAACTCAGAGTGTAGTGTGTGAGTTGGAGGGGAACATGCATCTGGCAGTGTTCCTGTTCATCTACTGTCCTTGTCCTTTGAGGTGGGAGAGGCCATGAGTTTGGAAGGTTTCCTGGGTTGATGCATCTTGCAAATGGTTCACACTGTAACCAGCTGCAGCAGTGATAGTGAAACAGATGCTTATTCTGACTGGTTAGGTTTCTGATCAGGCAGGCTGCTTTGTCCTGGGTGGCATCGATCCATTTGCACTCAATCAGGAACAGGGAGGATGTACCACCACACTCCTGACTTGTGGAGTGCTGCTGAAAAAGCTTCAGGAAGTTAAGAAGTGAATTACTCACCACAGAACTCCAGACTCAGCCCTGTTCTCCAACTCAGAATATTGATGTAGCCGATCCAGTTTCACATGTTCCTTGATATATAAAACATCACAAAATATTATCTTGCAGAACAGAAGGTTGCAAACTCCCTTGGAACCAGAGAATTAAAACTCTGTTATTGTACTGGCGCGCTAACAGGGAATGATGGAGGGTTATATTGAAGGTCGTCTGTATTTCAATCTCTATTTTGCTCTTATTATGTTATCTCCCTTTACTAACCCATTTATTTACTCATTCACTGGCACGTGTTCAAGGACAACAGATCAGTTTATTGATTTTGAAAGAGAGTTTGAAGGGATTCATTGCAGCCTTTGGATTGTCTTCCTTTCAGTTGGTTTAATATCCTGCCTGTTGGCAGGATCTTCCAGTCCTAATAAACTTTAGGTCGGTTGGGCTGGAAAATCTCAGCCTGTGTTCTCAATTGGAGATGATGTCAAATGAGTTGCTCATTCACAATTGTCCATTTTTCACTCCTGTTGGACATTTCATTTCACCCCTAATTTCTTAAATCTATAACAGTGTAAATATAAATCAAATGTACAGGAGCAGAGATGCCTAGGGTAGAAGAGCAGGGATGTGTTATTGCAACTATACAGGGCCTTGATGAGGTGACACCTGGAATACTGTGGGCAGTTTTGGTCACCTTTTCTGAGGAAGAATGTTCTTGCTCTGGAGGGAGTGCAGTGACGGTTTGCCAGACCGATTCAGGGGTTGGCGGGACTGATATTTGCAGACCGAATGATTAGGTTACGGTTGTTTTCGCTGGAATTCAGGCAAGTGAGGGGCGATCTCATAGAGACTTATAAAATTCTGACAGGTCTAGACAGATTAAATGCAGAGAGGATGATCCCGATGGTGGGGGAGTCCAGAACCAAGGGGTCACAGTCTGAGGATTTGAAGTCAACCATTTAGGATGGAGATGAGGAGACATTTCTTCACCCAAAGATTGGTGAATCTGTGGGATTCATTACCACAGGAAGTAGTTGATGCCAAAACATTGAATATATTCAAGAGATGGCAGGATATTAGCACTTGGGGCAAATGGGATCAAAGGTCATGGGGAAAAAACAGGATTAGGCCACTGAGTTGGACAATCAGCCATGATTGTAATGAATGGCAGAGCAGGCTCGAAGGGCCAAATGGCCTCCTCCTGCTTATATCATCTCTGTTTCTATGTTCAGTACAACCATTGCACTGTAACACTCAAAAATACCTTTTTGGAGCTGTTTAAACTGGTCAGTCTGAGACAGAAGGTATAAATGTGTAAGTATGATTAACTAATGATCACATCATTATTTGAAACCTACTCTTGTTCGCCACTGTGAAATAATTTAAACAATTTAGAGATGGAACTTACAGCAATGACAAATTAAATGTGTCTTCTGTCACTCATTGGCTGTGTTAAAGTGAGCTTGCATTGTGTGTACAGGTATACAGATAGGTGGGGCAGAATCATCTGATACATTGCCAACATCTGCTGGTTTCAGTGAGAAAACTGGGGCCTTCAGCCCCACAGCCGGATTTCCTCACTGGATTCTCTGGTACTCTGTGTGCTCTGTGGGAACATGGTTTCCACTGTCATTCTGACGGGAGGGTGGGTGTGCTGGAGGAGGCAGGTGTGCAGTGCTGGGGCCACAGAGATCTAACCATCTTCTTTAAAGGGTGTCCCAGTCAGCGTAAAATTAAGATTCCTCTCCCACAGATACAGGGAAGCACCCACAAATACTGGGGTACCCCATTGCATACAAAAGGGCAACCACTCTCCCCTATGTAAGCACTGGGGGCAAACCCACCCCCAAACATTACGCAGTGGTACTCTCCCCACCACCACACGTAAGCACCTCAGCAACTGCCCAACTCTTGAGATACCTTCCCAATGGCACACCTCAAGGGCAGCACAGTGGTTAGCACTGCTGCCTCAAAACACCAAGGACCAGGGTTTGATTCCTGGCTTGGGTCACTATTTGTGCAGAGTTTGCAAGTTCTCCCCATGTCTGCATGGGCTTCCTCCGGGTGCTCTGATTTCTGCTCACAGTCCAAAAGATGTACTGGTTAGGAGCATTGGCCATTCTAAATTCTCCCTCAGTATACCCAAACAGGTGCCAGAGTGTGGAGATGAGGGACTTTTCACAGTAACTTAATTGCAGTGTTAATGTAAGCCTTATTTGTGACACTAATCAACAAACTTTATAAACTTTAAACAGAGAGCACAATCCTGGCATTGCCACCCTGAATGGGAACCTCATTGCATCACCAGAAAGAGTGGGGTAAATATCAGAACAACTTCACACTGCCAATATTTTCATGAGATTTTTAGCCAGCATCACTACTTTTGTCCATGACAAACACTGTCTGTAGATCCCACCTCCCCCCAGCCCTCTCCAAGTGATGCAAACTGTGACATTATAAGTTTCCGATCTTTATTTTTCAAGCCAAGGATTTCATGTTTGCTTCTGTAAATCCCATAGTTAAAGTATGAATTCTAGTTACAGACAACCTGCCGATGTGAGAGTGGATTCTTCACTGTTAAATGTCAGTAAGGAGACAGATGGGAGCTGAAAGTAGTTTGCACTTGAGCCAAGATAATGCATTAAAGCCTCAATAACTTCCGAAACTGCATTAGGTTCAACCCAACATTGGATTAACTATTTTCGGACGGTACAGATATCCCCAAAGCATTAAAACAATCTCTTTGTTGTATAATGCATTATTTAAACTTTTAAAAACATCACTGACCTTTCCTTCAGTATGAAAAAAGATATTTTGCTGACTTCATGCAAGTTGAAACTGACAGTTATTTTTGGGATCTCTTAAGTCTTCTAATCCAAATTAGATTATAAAACCATAAGAAATCGGAGCAGGATTAGGCCACTTGGTCCATCGAGTCTGCTCTACCATTCAATCATGGCTGATTTTATTTTAATTCTGATTCTCCTGCCTTTTCCTCATAACCACTGATCCCCTTATTAATCAAGAATCTATCTATTCTGTCTTAAAAATACTCAATGACCTACCTCTATTGCCTTCTGCGGCAAAAAGTTCCACAGATTCTGCTCATTTTTGTTGAAAAGGACTGTCCCTTCAGCCTGAGGTTGTACCCTCTGGTTCTAGTTTTTCTCATAGTGGAAGCATCCTCTGCACGTCCGAGCTATCCAGGCCTCTCAGTATCCTATAAGTTTCAATAAGATCTCCCTCACCCTTCTAAGCTCCAATGAGTACAGACCCAGAGTCTTCAACCATTCCTCATACAACAAGTTCTTCATTCCAAGAATCATTCTTATGAACCTCCTTTGGAATGTTTCCAAGGCCTGCACATCCTTCCTTACAAATTGATCCAAAACTGCTCACAATATTCCAAATGGGGTCTGACCAGAGCCTCAGAAGTACATCCCTGCTCTCATGTTCTAGCCCTCTCGGGACTAGAAATTTGCCTTTCTGACTGATGACTGAATGTTAACATTGAGAGAATCTTAAACAATGTCTCCCAAGTTTATTTGTGTTTCTGATTTCCCACTTAGAAAATAGTCTATGCCTCCATTCCTCCTTCCAAAGTGCATAACGTCAAACTTTTCCATATTGTATTCCATCTGCCACTTCTTTGCCCACTCTCCTAACCTGACTCAAATTGTCTGAAGTTTCCAGTATTTAGTTATTTAAGACTTCCCATTGCAATAATAAAGCTGTGATAACAAGCAGGATTTGGAAATATTTCCATTTACACAACCAAAGTGAATAACTTCCATTCCGAGTGTTACTATTAACTTTTGTCTTTATATTTCTAGCTGTTGGATCAATATTTGGGACATTCCTACCCTTGGCCTTTCCAAAGTTTGAACCAAAGACAAAAGAACAATCTGTAATAAGATGAAAGTCAGGACAACCTGCATAACAGGAGAGATAATCCAACAGGGACAAAGGAAATGGTGATGGGACAGGAAAAGAAACAGAAAAACAAGAGAAATGTTTTAGTTTGATTTGATTTGATTTATTATTGTCACATGTTTGGTCCACAGTGAAAAGTATATTTTTTTTGTGTGTGCTATACAGACAAAGCATACTGTTCATAGAATATATAAGGAGAAGGAAAGAAGAAAGTGCTAGAATGTAATGATACAGTCATAGCGAGGGTGTGGAGAAAAATCAACTTAGTATAAGGTTGGTCCATTCACAATTATGATGGCAGCAGGGAAGAAAATGATTGAGTTGATTGGTTCATGGTCTTAGAATTTTGTATATTTTTCCTACAGGAAGAAGGTGGGAGAGAGAACATCTGGTCCTTCCTTATATTGGCTGTTTTTCCAGGGCAGTGGGAAGTGTAGATGGAGTCAATGGCTGGGAAGCTAGTTTGTGTGTTGGACTGGGTTTTGTTCACCACCCTTTGTAGTTTCTTATGGTCTTGAACAGAACATGAGCCATACCAAGCTGTGATACAACAAGAGAGGATGCTTTGGGTGTAAGTGTGCTACTGTCTGAAAGAATAGAAAAAAGAAACAAAAAAAAGAAAAGGAAACCAAGAGTTTATAGTCTGAAATTGTTGAACTCAACGTTGAATCCATTAGGCTGTAAAGTGTCTCAAAAACACAGCATGCAGGTGCAGTAGGTGATGAAGAAGGCAAATGCGATGTTGGCTTTTATAGCGAGGGGGATAGAATATAAAAGTAGGGAGGTTCTGTTGCAGCTGTATAGGGTACTGGTGAGGCCGTAGCTGGAGTACTGTATGCAGTTTTGGTTGCCGCATTTGAGGAAGGATATATTGGCCTTGGAGGGGGTGCAGAGAAGGTTCACTAAGCGGATACCAGAGATGAGGGCATTGGATTATGAGGAGAGACTGAATAGGCTAGGTTTGTACTCTTTGGAGTTTAGAAGGCTGAGAGGGGATCTTATAGAGACGTATAAGATAATGAAGAGGATGGATAGGGTAGAGGACGAGAGACTGTTCCCGCTTAGTAAAGATAGCAGGACTAGAGGGCACAGCCTCAAGATTAGGGGGGAGCTGTTCAGATCGGAGTTGCGGAGGGGTTTCTTCATGCAAAGGGTGGTGAAGCTTTGGAATTCTCTGCCTGATGAGGTGGTGGAGGCTTCCTCACTGAATATGTTCAAGTCAAGAGTGGATAGGTTTTTAATTGACAAGGGAATTAAAGGTTACTGGGAGAAAGCTGGCAAGTGGTACAGAATCACTACAGATCAGCCATGATCTTATTGAATGGCGGGGCAGGGGAGGGGCCGGATGGCCGACTCCTGCTCCTATTTCTTATGTTCTTACGTCCAATCCGAAGATGTTGCACTTTGAGTTGAGCTTCTTTGGAAGTGCAGCGGGATGAGGGCAGAGAGATTAGTGTCAGAACAAGGCGGAAAAATAAAATGACAGGCCATCGGAAACTTTGGGTTATCCTTACAAACTAAATGGAGGCATTCCACAAGATGATCACCCAATCAGTGTTTGGTTTCTCCAGTGTGGGTGGGACCATTCTATGTGCAGTGACTAGGATGTACTAAATTAAAGAGTTAATGTAAATCATTGCTTCACCTGCAAGGAATAGTTGAGGTCTTGGAAGATGAGGAGATGGGATGTAAAAGGGCTGGTCATGCGTTGGTATGGAAACGTGTGATGACGAGGAAATGAGTGCTGAGGATGAGTGAGGAGTATATCAGAGTGTCATGGAGGGAATGTACCCTTCCAAATGCTGAAAGGGGAGGGGAAAGGACAATGTGTTTGGTGGGGCATCATAACAGAAGTGGCGGCAAATGATTCAATAAATACAAAATATTGTATAAAATTCTGGGCACCACAATATGGGAAGGAAGCAAAGACGTTACAAAGAGAGTAAAACAAAAATATATGAGAATGATAACAGACACGAGGGATTTCAGTTATTTGATTTTTTTAAATTTGATTTGTTATTGTCACATGTATTAACGTACACATTGTTTTTGTGCTCTCTTTGGACAAAACATACCATTCATAGAAAAGGAAATGAGAGACTGCAAAATATAATGTTACAGTCATAGCTATGGTGGAGTGAAAGATCAACTTAATGTGAGATAGATCCATTCAAACGTCTGATGGCAACAGGGAGAAGCTGTTCTTGAGTTGGTTAGTACATGACCTCAGGCTTTTGTATCTTTTTCTCACAAGAAGAAAGTGGAAGAGAGAATATTCAGGGCTCGTGAAGTCTTTGATTATGCTGGCTGTTTTGCTGAGGCAGCGGGAAGTTAGACAAAGCCAATGAATGGGAGGCTGGCTTGCGTGATAGATTGGGTACATTCACGACCTCTTGTAGTTTCCTGTGGTCTTAGGCACCAGAAAGAATGCTTTCTATGGTTATTTGTAAAAGTTGATTTGATGGGGATATGTTTGTTGTTGATTCTTCAGATGGTGGGGAGGGAAAATCCTAAACATTGAAGCCCTGGTAAAACCTGAGGCACTTGTCACTTTGAAGTGAAGGAAGTCCAATGTTTTTATTGACTTCAGTTGGTTCCTTGTGCAAATAGAGTTCTATTGGATCTATAATTAAATCAAGAAAATGAGTCTCATTTACTAGGCATCCCTTCATTGTCTGCATCAATAAGGTATAAAAGCATCAGGTTTACAATTACTGTCTGACGGAACCCTTGCTGAAGAACTGAACACCAGCACTCACATTCAAAGTGAGAGCTACCTTCACCTTTCCTCACATTAACAGATCACAACTTGTTAGTACATGACACTCCAAATCTCCTTTTAATTGTTTGCACAGCTCGTAAAGATTCTGCTTAGTAAACTTAAACCTAAAAACACACATTTAGTGTCAGACCAATCTATAAAACTAATCCTCTGCCTGTTTATCCTGGGAGATAATGCCCTTTGTCTATCCCTACAATTCCTCCGTAAAACAGTAAAGGAGTTCAGCATTTTGGAAATCAGGATATTTTTAAGCCTGGTTTAGTTACTCTCATTCATTCCACTTACAAAAGTAGCTGGAATAAGGGTGCAGAATATTAGCTACTTCCTTGTAATTGGATAATTGTGATGCCAAAATGTCCCACAGGGTCTCATTTCCATGCAGGTGGTTAACAATGGTGTTCAGTGCCAGCTATTACTGCTCTCCTGTCTCACCGTTTCAAAATTAATTGTACCTCCTGGAGTCCTATAAATTGATGGTGTAAATAGTGGGTAATAAAATGATACAATAGCTCTCACTGTGACAGTGAGTTCCACACCACAGAAAGATTAACTCCAACTCATTTACCATCCATCAACTGCACCACCTTTAAGTTATTTGATAAGTAGAACTAAATCAGACGGTGATTAATTATCCAGGTGATTCCACAATAATGTAGGGAAAGGGTCAGAATTCATTCAGCAAATAGGCTTCTCTCAACAGCCACCGGCTTAAAGTTCATCTACCACATCAAGAACTGAGTAAGTCTAACACTGCGACTTTAACCCAATAAACACTATTATGCCTACATCAACTGTCCAAATGAACATCATGGTTAAAGGCCATTCCCCTGCCTTTTTCTGCAAATCACTTCCAATCTTTTTTTAAAATTATTTTATAAATGGAAACAATTTCTCCCTACTTGCTCTGTTCCCCTCCCTCATGATTTTGAACGTCTCTTTCAAATCTCTTGTCAACCTTTTCCTCTCTAAGGAGAACAGTCCCAATCTCTCCAATCTATTTGTTTCTCATCCTTGGAACCATTCTTGTAAATCTCTTCTGCATTTTTCCCAATGTGTTAACATTCTTCCTAAAATGTGGTGCTCAGAACTGTTCACAATACACCTTCTGATGTCTAACTAATGGCTTATATAGGTTTAGCATAACCTTCTTGTTCTTGTATTCTAAGATCATGTTAATAAAGCCCAGAATAGCATATGCTTTATTAATTGCTCTCCATCTATCCTGCCACACCCAGTGATCTATGCACACATACGCCCAGGTCCTTCTGCTCCTGCACTCCCTAAAAAAAATTTGTTTTCTTATTGTGTCTTTATGCTCTTCCCAACAAAATGTATCATCTCACACTTTTCCACACTGACCGTCAGCTGCCATCTATCTACTCACTCCACCAACTCGATTGTGTCTTTTTGAAGTTCTACATGGTCTACTTCACAGTTCACAATATTTCCGGGTTTATGACTCTAACTTATGTTTCATACATTGTAATGTTAACTATTGTGAAAGCACTGTTATGGAAAGCACTAACTGAATGTAACTATTTTTAAAAGAAAATAAGTATTTATTATAGTAATATAACTTATTGGCAGAACACTATTACCAGGACATGATCGATTATGCAAAAAAATGTTGGTTTTGTGGACTTTTAAAATCTTTGTTTCAATGATAATTATGTTAAAATCGTAACATCTGATCTTGAAATTCTTATCACCTGAACCACTTACGCATTGAACTCCTGGACCCAGAATCAGATAAAGGCATCCTGTCCTCATTTAACTGATAACTTTCACTGCATCTTCTCTCAAATTCCATGAACTTGTGGTGAAAATATTGTGGCTTGGAATGTGACCAACAAGATTAAGCTTGCAGCAAAATTTAAACCTCTGTGAAATTACAGGTAGAAACACAAGCATTACCTAAATGTGCCAAAGTAACACTGGCATTAGGAACTCTAAGTCAACTAATGTGTCTTTCAGAAATCTGAAGCTATTGTTTATTTAGCAGTGGTTAGTAGTTTTGGCAACAGCTTCCATTGACTGAAACAGGGTCATTTCCTGCCTGATGGGTTATGGAAGCTTATATTAACACGTGCTGATACATTTCACAAACTAGACAAAAGCTTCCTCAGCTCAGCAACTTAACAGTCCATTACACTTCATTCTTTCATAATGATTACTGTCCTGGGTAACTTCTTTCCCTGTTCCAGTTCAGTTTAATAATCCAATCAAAATCCAGTCAATGTCATACAGCAATGAAAAGCAAATTTCATTACTTTCTCAGAAGATTAAGGAAATTTGACATTTCAGCTATGACTTTGATCAACTTTTACAGATGCATCATAGAAAGTAAGTTGTATCACAGTTTGGTGTGGTCTGCCCAAGACCGCAAGGAACTACAAAAAGTCATGAATGTAGCTCAATCCATCATGTAAACCAGCCTCCCATCCATTAACTCTGTCTATACTATCTACTACTCGGCAAAGCAGCCAGCATTATTAAGGACCCCATGCTATAAGATGGGACAGACATTCTCTGTCCCATCTTCTTCCATCAGGAAAATGATGCAAAAACCTGAGGTCACGTACCAACTGACACAAGAACGCCTTCCCTGCTGCTGTCAGACTTTTTAATGCTCTTAACTGGCATTAATTTAATCATTCTCAACATCCTAGCCATGACTGTAACACTACATCCTGCAGTCTCTCATTTCTTTCTCCATGAACAGCATGCTTTATCAATATAGCATGCAAAAATGTAACAACAATAAATCAAATCAAATCAAAAATCACTGTTATTTTTTACTCAAAGCCAATGAGCAGTCATAGACTTTACTGTCATTTTTATTGAGATTTCAGGTAATGGAATGGGAGACTTGCAAAAATATCCAAACTGCTGTGTAAATGTGTTCTTATTAAACAAATTAAGGTATAATTCTAAATAAACTATTCAAATTCATAAATTTCAAACAAAACGTCTTTTAGGATGGACAGAAATTTTAGTCAATTGAAGAGTTTCATCGGCCTTTTCCTTTCCCTAATTTTCACTTGCCATATTAGGTGTTCCCACACTTCCAAATGGCAGAGAGGTTGCCGTGTGCTGATTTTGTTGTTTCTCTGAATCAGTAGCCCTTGTTATCTGAGCGGTGATAATTCTTTAATGTGTCAATTATGGCTCAAAGCCGTGCAATCAAATCTTGAGAGAGCATTTTTGATTTGATTTGTTATTGCCACATATATTGGAATACAGCAAAAAGTATTGTTTCTTGCCTGCTGTACAAATAAAGCATACCGTACATAGAATACATAGCAAGAGGAAAGGAAAGGGTGCAGAATTTAGTGTTAAGAGTAGAGTTTTAAAAGCATAGAAGAAGAGTGAAAGAATTGGGAGTATTCTGGGATCAGCTTGCAAGAAGTCACCTCACTCTGACACCATTTGGAATCAAATATACCCATATAAATGATTAAATTAATGGTTTGCCAAGTTGACTGATCTGATGTGGAGTTGCCAGCATTGGACTTTGGTAGGCATTGTAAGTAATCTCATTACACCCTAAGGTTAAAGTGCTACCAGATAAACATGTTAGACTTTAAACTGGTATCATGAGACTACTTAATTTGACTGATCTTGACCAATATAATTTCAATGCTGGGATAATAATAATAACTTTGATAATAAGGACATCCAACCTCCTGATGAATGACTATTACCCAAATATTCTGCACACCTCTGTCATTTAGATGTTGATCAATCCGTCTTTTTCTAAATAGGAAAATAGTTTTTTGTCACTCATTTTCAGAGTTTACATTTCCTTTTTGCTCATTTTTGCTTGCGTAGTTTTGAAGTTGTTGTTGTGGTCTTGACATTGCTTTTAATCTTGAAATTCAGAAGTAAATGGATTTTGTGAATCCTTCCATTTTGATGGTTTTCCTGTTATTTTTAGCGGAGGAACGTTTTTGGCTTGTCAACCATGAACTCAGCTTTGACAGGTGGTGGCTGTTTAAACTGCAGCCCATTTGTCATCATTAAGTATAAACACACTTTCCAATGGGTAAACTTCCAGGTCATTTGGCTTGTTTTACTAATCTAAAGATTTATAAGTAAACGATCGCAGGAGAGAAATTTGACTGTGTAAACCACAATTAAACCTGACTTCATAAATAAAGTACAACTACCCAAATCACTCATGCAAACCTTTGTCTGCAAATTACACCACAAATGGACAATTATCTTTGAATAATGCAATTTGCAGGCCAGAAAGAGATCTGAAAGGATCCTAATTAGTTATTAGATGCAGCTCATTTCTTAAAATGCAAAGGCCAGTTATTCCTTTCATTTACATAATCCAGTAACAAAAAACAGTAATCACCTTATGAGCTTTTTCTCTTTGACTGAGAGACCGTTCAACATAATTAGTTCCTCATGAATGGCACTCAGCGCCTCATCAGAAACCTTTAGCAATTCAACGTTCATTGCATTCAAACGTGTCTCAAAAATAAATTTGCATTTTAAATGTCTTTTCAAAAAATAGTATCCAACTTATTAGAAATTCACTCTGCAAAATGTCAAGTTATTTCCTCAGGATTTAGAGTGGAAGAGAAAGGTCAAGCATTTCATTACCTGATGCATAGATAATGGCAAGGTTAAAGTCTGATAATCACTCAAGTGAAATTTTAAAATGGATAGATTATGCGGCTTGCAAATTTAAAAAAAAATGCAAAAGCAAAATGAGGCGGTGCAAATTCATATACAATCTCCTCCGTTTTTGAATTTAATGCGAATCAAGATTATTCGCTTCAAGAAATAAATCGATACAATATGCGATCACGTGATTGAAACGCCTTCAAGAAGTTCACGCAATGGGCCCAATTTTACCATTTTGATTCTAAGTGAGGAATCTGGGAGTGTTTCAGATTCAACTTTTAGATCTGTTCTCCTGTGCTCCTGTACACACTCTGCCTGGAAAAAAAGAAGCAGTGATTCAAAATCAGGCAGTAGAAGCCTGTTGGACGAGGCTTATCGTGTTTGAAACTCTACTGCTGCGATCGAAGTCTTCAACTGCATGGTAAAAAAAATTGACACATGCTTCCCTGCCACATTGCTCCTGGGCCTGATAATACCTGCTTCCTGCCCCCCACAGATATTGTCCCACCCCTGCAACATAACTTTCCCCCTTATCCCCCCCACCCCGCCACCCAGAAGGTTGCAGTCCCCTTCCCCTCCACCGATCATATACGGAGTGACAGCAGACCCCGTCTTCCCCGCCCCCACCGATCACATGCTGAGTAGCAGCAGAACCCCTCTTCCCGCACCACTCCCCTCTCTCCCCCACTGATCACACGCAGAGTAGCAGTGGAACCCCCCTTCCCCCCCTTCCATCAGAGAGCCTTCTGACCCGCCTCCCTCCCTTCCTCCCCACCAGAAAGCCATTTGACCTACCTCCTTTCTCTCCCCCTCCCACCAGAGAATGATCTGACTACCTCTCTACAGCCCTATAGATAGCAATCTGACCTGCCTCCTTTACCACCTCCACCCCAGCACCAATCTGAGTCAGAGAGCCACTGGAAGCTCTGAACGTACCTCCTCAGAAGCTGGAGGGGTGCTGAATCGGACTTTGACGGATCGTGTCTATTTCACATCAAATCCAGATGGCTGAATGCTGTAGTAAACCAGGATGTACCGGTAAGTTTGTGTCTCCAGCCTATTAAGTCAATTTAAATGCATGCAAATGCGTTTAAATTGCCGTCGTGCCCATTTCAGATGCAGTCCCAATTGCGGCCATTGTAGGCACTTGGTAAAGGGGGAATGGGTACAGAGACAGTCGTTGATTGCGCTACCTTTTCATGCCCAACTTTACCAAGTTTTCGTGCTCGAAAACAGGTGCAACTTGATGGTAAAATCCGGCCTAATGAGTTATTTTTGGAGTGCTGGGTATTGTAATAGGAGGCTATTTGGCCCTTCGAGACTGTTCTGACTTTCAGTGAATCCCTTAGCTCCGTAAGTTCTTTCATTAACTTAGCTGGCAAAAAGCCAGCAATCTCACACATAAACCCCATTCATCAAACTAGCATGAACTGCTGTTTGTGGGAGAGCTCCAAACATTTTTATCATCTTTATCAATTCCGGTCAAAATCCTAAAACCCTCTGTCAAATTGCCACTTAATCTCCAATATTGCAAAGAATTCAAATCTAGTTAGTGTAATCTTCTTCATAATGTATGTAACCTTCGCAGCCCTAGTAATATTCTGCAGAATCTGCACTGCACCAGTTAGATTATTGCCATGTAAGTAAGCCTATATAGTGGTAACACTATCATGTTTAAAACCAAGAATATCTGAACACAGAACTGCAATTAGCCTGAAGGATTTCAGATACTCGACCTTACTTGGCATCTGTTCTGAAAGTTTTTCCCATCGATTTTTAAGATCAGTTTATTGTGCTGAAGATAAGTCAAAAATACTTGATTTACATTTGAAACATATGGGTCTAACCAATCAAGCTGCTGACTGACTGACACTTTTTGTTTTATTCAAGGGAAAATCGCTGTGTGCTCCAGAACGACTTTGAATGATGCTCAGCAACAATAATCATAAAGAATAACATTGGGAAGGGAAGCAATAAAGTACAAGTATCAAATAAAGTACAAGTTAAATATTTAAGTTAAGCACCTACAGTCTTCATAAAATGATTGAGAATTGTGAAAGGCAACCTTCAGATAAACAGTAGACATCCCAGAAAGACGACATCAGAGAAATGGAGTTATATTTATGTTGCCACTGCCAATCAGTGGGGATGACGTCTTTCCTGAAACATATATTTGTTGTAGAATCTTCAATCATTGAGTCTCAACATTGGAAATCTTGAATTTGCAGAACAAATAAAATCATAGGGGTAACTTGCTGATGGAATTACAGATCTTTATATTGCCATTGGTTATATTTTGGACACAAGACTGCATAATATTTAGCTGGCACCAATCATAATTGATGATCACTTTACAATTTGCAGTATTGGCAATTCTGCACTATTGTAACTCAAACTCACCTGGCATCATTAACATCCTTCATGTAATTAAAATTTGGGCATTCCAACATGATTTAGAACCTGGTTTTCACATATCGATAATACATTGGGCCATGCTTTTTTGGGCTGACCATGTACTGATTTGCACACAAAATCATTTCTTTTTGATTTTATGACTGACGAACTGAGGAGGGTGTCACAGTGGTTAGCACTGCTGCCTCACAGCACCAGCAACCAGCATTCAGTTCCGTCCTCAGCTCACTGTCTGCATGTTCTCCCCGTGTCTACATGGATTTCCTCCAGGTGGTCCAGTTTCCTCCCACAGTCCAAAGATGTGTAGGTTAAGTGGACTGGCCATGGTAAATCGACTCTAGTCAGGGGGATTAGTAGGGTAAACATGTGGCGTTATATGAGAATAAGGCTAGGGTGGGATTGTAGTCAGTACAGACTTGATAGGTCGAATGGCCTCCTTCTGCACTGTAGGGATTTAATGAGGTATACCTGCAAAGCAGATCTTTGACATTCTGTTTAGATTCTGATATGCAAGGCGCTAATTTATTGTGCAATTGTAAACACCCTAATAGAAGATAATTGCCGGAATTCTCCACCTGTTTTGACCCATGCAGCTGCCAGAAAGGATAGAGAATTTGGCGTCCAGCCAAATCCCCATTCATAGCAGCGGGAATGGAGAATCCCGGCTGTCAGCAAGGTTGGAGAATCCAGCCCAAAATAATGAACAACTCTTGATGTAAGTGGATTTTTGTAGAATGTTTAAAGATGAATGTGGGAATTGCATATCAGCTGAGGCTATGGAGTGATGTCAAAGAGAGAGCGAGAGAGAGGTCGCAGGGTTTAATCTATGTGCAGGCTACGGACATTTACGCATTCTTCACAATATTGGGTGGAGGGAGGATTCTCCAGGTTTCATGTCAGCAGGATTCTCCAGTCCCACTGCAGTGAATGGAGATTCAGCTGAGCACCAGATTCACCAACCTTGCTGGCAGCAGCAGAGAGGTGTGGATTATCTGAAAATTTAAGGAGCATTCAGAATATCAGCACACTGGTCTCCAGTACCAGTGTGGCGAGCTGCTGTTTTCACTTACTGTTTGACTGGCATCTTCAAGCCCCCAGCCATAGTAATTATAGGAATCAGGCAGGCATCACTGTTTGAAGGAGGTTTCACAAGTACACTGTTTTTTTTTTCTCTCCACAAGTAACAGCATCCTCCGGAGTCTGAGTCTTAGCCGCTGAGGCCAAAGAGTGACTCATTTCATGTTGTTAAGTTCAAATTGAATGTCGGACATGGCTGAGTTAAACAAAAACACTTTCTTACGTTTAGATGAAGATAGCAGTTAGCAATCTAGCCCATCAAGTCGGTACTGCACGCTTGACAATTATTCTCACTGAATGAGCTTTGGTAGACACCACTCCGCAAACGACAATGCTTACAGCAACTAATTCAAATAAATGATAAACTGCAGAAGCTCAGCAGTATCTGTGTAAAGTGAAATAAAATTGACCTTACAGATTCATCAAAACAGGGACCAAAAGAGAAAATGCTGGAAAATCTCACCTCTGACAAAGGGTCATCGAAACATCAGCTCTTTTCCTTCCTTAAAATGCTTCCTGATCTACTGAGATTTTCCAGCATTTTATTTTTTGGTTTCAGATTCCAGCATTCACAATAATTTGCTTTTATCCATCAGAACTGGGTTCAGGTTTACAGTGAAAGGTCACAGATCTAAATCACGGGGGTCCATTTTAGTTTCTGACAATGTGTACGTTGGGTTCAAATGGGAATATCAAAGGTTAAATTTAAACTCAAACCTGAACCTAATCCACTTCGAAGCTGCTACCTTCTGGTTTTAGTGACAGAATGTTTGGCAATTGGCAACTAATCAGGGTCCCTCATTTCAACATGTTATTAAAGCTGCACATCTTATTAATTTTCCACGGGTCCAGGGTTTGCTGGAAAGTAAGCAGCTGGGGGGATGTTGCATGGGAGAGACAAATTGTTTTTCCAGCACTACTTGGAGGTCAAAAGCAGCAGGAGTGCTCCCTGACATGAAAATTTATTAATATCCCCAAGGGCAATCAATGTCCTTCCTGGTCCTTCCCACATAGATTTCACTACATCCCATTCCCATCAATAATCCCTCTTCCCCCTCAACCAACTTGAAATGACCTATTGCCACCACCTCTCAATCTGGATAACTGAGGCTGGGATACATTGCAAAAATGGTCATCAGTTCCGGTTGTGAGGTTTAATAGAACATAGAACATAGAACATAGAACATTACAGCACAGAACAGGCCCTTCGGCCTTCGATGTTGTGCCGACCAAAATAAAAAGCAATGCCCCTCCAAACTAAACCATTCCCTTCTCTTCCATATACTTATCAATTAACCTCTTAAACGCCACCAAACTTGGCGCATCTACAACAGCTGCAGGCAGGGCATTCCACTCCCTAATCACTCTTTGAGTAAAGAACCTACCTCTGATATCCGTCCTATAACTCATACCCCTTAATTTAAAGCTGTGTCCCCTCGTGCTAGCCTTCTCCATCCTAGGAAAAAGGCTATCACTGTCCACCCTATCTAAACCTCTAATCATCTTATATGCTTCAATAAGATCCCCTCTTAGCCGCCTCCTTTCTAACGAAAACAACCTCAATCCTTCAACCTCTCTTCATAGGACCTGCCCTCCATACCAGGCAACATCCTGGTAAACCTCCTCTGTACCCTCTCCAATGCCTCCACATCTTTCTTATAATGTGGGGACCAGAACTGCACACAATACTCCAAGTGCGGCCGCACTAGAGTTTTGTACAGTTGCAACATGATGCTGCGGCTCCTAAATTCAATCCCCCTACCAATAAAAGCTAAGACTCCATATGCCTTCTTAACAACTTTATCCACTTGACTGCCTAATTTCAGGGATCTATTGACACATACACCAAGATCCTTCTGTTCCTCAACACTATTAAGAGCCCTACCATTAGCCCTATACTCTACACATTTATTGTTCCTGCCAAAGTGCATTACCTCACACTTTTCCACATTAAACTCCATTTGCCACCTCTCGGCCCAGCTCTGCAACTTGTCCAAGTCACTCTGTAAACTATAACACCCCTCTTCACTATCTACCACTCCACCGACTTTAGTGTCATCTGCAAATTTACTGATCCATCCCTCAATACCCTCATCCAGATCATTTATAAAAATTACAAACAGCAGGGGCCCCAAAACAGACCCCTGAGGCACACCACTCGTCACCGAACTCCACGATGAATATCTCCCATCAACCACCACCCTCTGTCTTCTATCTGCCAGCCAATTCCTAATCCAATTAGCTAAATCACCCTCTATTCCACACATCTGCATTTTCTGTAGAAGTCTTCCATGGGCCACCTTATCAAACGCCTTACTAAAGTCCATATATACTACATCAACCGCCTTACCCCCATCCACCTCTTTGGTCACTTTCTCAAAAAACTCAATGAGGTTAGTAAGGCATGACCTACCCTTCACGAAACCATGCTGACTATCCCCAATCAATTCATTTCTCTCTAAATAACTATAAATCCTATCCCTAATAATTCTCTCCAATACCTTGCCCACAACAGAAGTAAGACTCACTGGCCTATAATTCCCTGGAAGGTCTCTCTTCCCCTTCTTGAACAATGGGACCACATTCGCTACCCTCCAGTCCTCCGGAACCACACCCGTAACCAACGACGACCTGAAGATCAGAGCCAGAGGCTCTGCAATCTCCTCTCTTGCCTCCCAGAGAATCCTAGGGTAAATCCCGTCCGGCCCAGGGGACTTATCCAACTTCAAACCCTCGAGAATTTCTAGCACATCCTCCCTATCTACTACAATACTTCCCAATTTGCAACCCTGTACCTCAGTGTTCTCCATATCTACATTTCCAGCACTCTGCGTGAATACTGAAGAGAAATATTTATTCAGTGCCTCACCAATCTCTTCAGGTTGGTCGAGTGGAGTCGAGTGTTCTTCTTCAGGATATTTCTTCACAGTTCATCAGCTCCCTACCTCTCATATCATGGCCCTGCCTGCTCCCTCCTGCTCTCTCCACTCCTGTCACCAATAAAGTGGCCCTGCTTTTCCCTCTCTTTCCCTGACTGTTCCCTGATTTACCGACCCTTTCCAAATTGTGGGCCATAACTTTACACACTGGACAAAAGTTGCATCATATTGGAATCACAACAGTGTAAGGCACACTAATCCACTCTGGAAAACACTCTTCAAACCACCTCTGGCTGGAACTATTTGGAGCCAGCAGTGAAAGAATCCCCAAAGACCCCAGCGCAGTGCGAGTCAGGGAAACCATACTCTCCTCTCCCCTTTAATCCCCTCCCTTTGTTTCAGCACTGTTGCAGCAGGTCATAGATTCATAGAATCTGCAGTGCAGAAGAAGTCCATTCAGCCCATCAGGTCTGCACCGACCACAATCTCACTCAGGCCCTATCCCCATAAACCCATGTATTTTACTCTACTATTTCCCCCTGAAACTAAAGAGCAACTTAGTGTGGCCAATCAACTTAATATACACATCTTTGAACTCTGGAAGGAAACCAGAGCACCCGGAGGAAACCCACATAGACATGAAGTGAATTTGCAAACCCCACACAGACATTGACCCAAGCCAGAATTGAACCCATATCCCTGGCACTGTGAGGCAGCATTGCTAACCATAATGCCACTGTGCCACCAAACTGATAAACCAAGTTGGTTTAAAAGATCCAGTAAAACTGACAAGCCAGAGGGAAGGGAAGAAAATGGTGTTTCGTTGATCAGGAGGATTCATAGGGAGGGGTGAAAGAGGTTGGACGTCAGAGGTGGAAAGTCAGGCATTGTTGGGGAGGAATTAACATCAGGTGGTGTGGGAGTCGGACAACAGGGAAGGTGAGGGCTGAGACATGGGTTGGACCAGGTCGAGGGAGACCACCTCATGTTGGTGGGTGGGGTGGTGGTGGTGGAGGGGAGGGAGCTTGTGAGGAAATGAGTCTTTTGAGTTGCATTAATAGAAGGGTGGTCATGTGGATTCCAGTCAGGTGTTGGGGGTCAGGTGGGGGGGGTGAGGGGAAACCCGTGGGAAAGGGAATGGAATCGCAGGTGGGCTGTTTATTTACGGACACTTGAGAGGGGAGGGTGCATGAGGAGTCTGGGGTGCATTCCATGCGGGGTTCAGTCTGGATATTTGAAACAGATAACCTGAAGTTAGAAGTGGTTTTATTTTATCGAATTCTTTCAGAGTAACTATCAGAGTAAAATAATTGACAAAATAAAGTTCGTGATTTGCGACCAATTTATCAGATGGTTCTCAGCCCAACACAACTGTCCTGGGGATTTTGCAATTTTAGACAGTTTCCAAAAGGAATTCCCTAGCATGGCTTTGGGGTAACTCCCCAAATCTGATCCTGGGGAGTCAGGAATTAAAGAGGCTTTTCTCAGATTTCCAGTATCTATCGTACTCTGCTTTTCACCAAAAAAAAACTTTTGAATCTCCATTTTGAAGCATGAAGGGATTTTCCACAATTGTTTCATTCTCTATTATTCTTTCTCATAAACACTTGAACGTAAAGAAAGATGCAGAATTGAAAAGATAGGGAAGGTTGTATTTTCACTGATGAAACACGACCAAAGCAGCTGATAAAATGGTTCATTTTCCCCATAGTTTGTAAAGCTTTCTGCAGCAGTTGCTGGTTAATTGGATGTTTTGCTCATTGTGAACTGTAGGAATTCGGCTTTTCTTAATAGCCTATTTTTGAACTTTTTATAAACTACAATCCCCCTAATAGGACGTGAGGGAATTGACACTGATTCCGATGTATATTACGGTGCGTGTTGTTCATTGACTCTGAAGTAACTCTGAATGTCCTGAGGATGCAAAAAGAATTGGAATATGTATGGGTTTCCACAGTATTGGCAAAAAAATCTGCCGTGGTATCACATAACGACTTGAAATGTTGGCTGGATTTCGCTGACTATTCACACCAGCGTAATTCTCCACTGCTGCCAGCAACAGACTTCCACCCGTGCATTTCCCAGCTGTGTGAGGTGCCATCAGTGGGAAATCCCATTGACAGTGGGTAGGACCAGTGGAACACCCCACTTGCGAACAGCACACCACCTCCCACCACCAGGAAATACACGTCTGGGAGGCTGGGTAAACTCACCTATTAACTCTGTTTCCCTCTCCACAGACGCTCCATAACTTCAAATTTCAAGATTGTGCAGTATTAAGCTTTTGTCAAAAGGTACGGTTGCTTCAGGAAAGCTAGCATGTATCATTGCCCTGATTATATCAACTTATATAGATTATAATGCCACCCCACAAGGATATTGTCTGCACTCAGCCTGGGCAGTGACCTATATCAATAAATAACACTAACTATCTACCATTACTAATGACTTCAATAACAAATGTTTCACTTGTAATACTGTAAACACACCTGTGAATCAGGGCAATTCAGTATGCTTTCAGTAAGAAACATACAGGATTCTTAAGGGGCTTGGTAGGGTAAATGCGGGAGAATGTTTCCCCTCATGGGAGAGTCTAGGACCACAGGGCAAAGTCTCAGAATAAAAACATGCCAATTTAAGACTGGCATGAAGAGAAATTTCTTTTCTCAGGGGATTGTGATTCTTTGGAACTCTGCCACAGAGAGCTGTGGGGGCAGAGTCCTTGTGTATATTTAAGGCTGAGATAGATTTTTGATCAGGAGGGGAATTAAGGGTTATGGGTCAAGGGCAGGAAAGTGGACACAAAGAATGCCGAAAGATCCATGATCTTATTGAATGGCAGAGCAGTCTCAAGGGGCCAAGTGGCCAGCCCCTTTTCTTATTTCTTATGGTCTTGTGGTAATTTAACTTACAGTGCAATTGAATACTGTTAACTATTTTGACAAGTTGAATTTCTCTGAGTACTGTTCGTAACGTATTATCTGCTTCTATTGTCTCAAGATTGAAGATTCCTGCCGCAAAACGTGCAAAAGAGAAAAAAAGGTCTTAGCTTACTGCTCCCTATAGATACCTCTGTGTCAATATCAATGAGGAATAAAACTGAAAAGCTCACAATTTCAACTGGGCATTCCTTAAAATGCTCTCCATCCGTGATGATATGAACCAGCTGTATATCAGCCTGGAAATTAGATTCCTCTACATATGTGCAACTGATGAAATTTTCTTCTGCAAGGACATGAACACATTTACAAAATGATTTATCTTTGAGCACAAGCTGGATTTTTGTACCTTGAGCAGGTCATGGTGCTGTGAACTGATACTTGTTCTTGTAACTGCACTTGCAATCTTGATTCACAGCACAGTGAGCAGTCAGCAGATCTCCAACAGCAAATACTGAACAATTCAACACAACACCCGTAACTTAGCTAGTAGATTAGAGATCATAGTTCCTGACCTCTTAAAAATCTTAAGTAGAGTATTCAATAAATCATCCACTTATGTTTAAGTTGCATTTGCACAGCCAAGCCCATTATACATGGTGGAGACTGCAGAAGATGTACAATGACGGAAAGCAGTTCAGGAAGAAAGATTATTAATTAAGCTCAAAGATGTAGGTGTACAGGGAAAAAATCTTATAAATGGATAATTAGTACTAGTTAGAGGTTAGGCAGTGGGAACATATTCAGGCTCCCAGTAGAGCACAGCATTTGATCATCTATCCTTTCCAACCCACATTGTTACTGTATTGTTCTTGGAAGGAGTGCTACATAGATTTACTAGAATATGTGGACTCCAAGGTTTAAGCTACAAGGAGCGATTGAATTAACTAAGGATGCATTTCCTTTATGTTTATAAAATTGATTCACTTGAAATTTTCAAAATATCAAGGGAATGACTAAGGTAGGGTTAAGAAAAATAATTTTCACTCAATTGGAAATCTAGAACAAGAGAAAATTGTCTTAAAATTAAAGCAAGACCTTCCAGAAGAATTTAATTCTTTCATGGAACATGAGTACCAATCGCTGGTAAGGTCAGAAATTGTTGGTTATCTTTACTTGCTCTTGAGAAGGTGCTGGTGAGCCGTGAGCTACAGTCCATGAAGTGCAGGTACATTCAAAGTGCTACTGGGGAGGGAGTTGCAAGATTTTGATCAGCAACAATGAAGGAACAGCAATATAAATCCAAATCAGGATGTTGAATGATTTGGAGGGGAACCTCCAGATGGTGTGTTCCTATATTCTGCTGCCCTTATCCTTTTGGATGATGGTAGAAAGTGGTTTGGAAGAGATTTGATGAATTCCTTTAGTGCATATTGTGGATAATACACACTGCTGCTATTGTGCATCAATGGTAGAGGAAGTAAATATGTGTGGAAGAAGTGTCAATTAAGTGGGATGCTTTGTCCTGGATGCTTCTTGAATATTGATGGAGCTACACTCTTCAAGCAGCTGGAGAATATTAAATCACATTCCTGACTTGTACATTGTAGATGGTGTACAGGCTTTGGAGAGTCAGGAGGTGAGTTAGTCTCTGCAGAATTCTCAGCCTTTGATCTGCTCTTGCAGCCACACTATTTATATGGTAGTCCAATTCAGTTTCTGATCAGTGGTAACGCCAGGATGTTGTCAGTGAGGGATTCGGTGATGGTAAAGCCAATTTATATCAAGCAGAGATGATTAAATTCTCTCTTATTTGAGATGGCCATTATCTGACATTTGTGAGGCAAAAATGTCACTTGCCATTTGTCATCCCAAGGCTGGATATTGTCCAGGTCTTTTGGACATGGACTGCTTCAGTATCTGAGGAGTCGTGATTGGTGCCAAACATTGTGCAATCGTCGGCGAACATCCCCACTTCTGATGTTATAATGGAAGGAAAGTCATTGATGAAGAGCTGAAGATGGTTTGGCCTAGGACATTACCCTGAGGAACTCCCATAATGATGTCCTGGGATCGAATGATTGACCTCCAACAACCACAAACATCTTCTTGTGTACTGGTATGACTCCAGTCAGTGGATGGTTTCCCTTCTGATTTTCAATGACTTCAATTTTCCAGGATTCCTTGATGTTACTTTGTCAAATTTGATTAACTTCAAAGGCAGTTACCCTTTGCTGTTTTGTCCATGTTTGGACTAAAACTGTCATGAGGTCAAGAGCGAAATGTCCCTGATAGAACCTAAGCTGAGTGTCAGTGAGCAGGTTATTGCTGAGTAAGTGCCACTTAATAGCACTGTTCATGACCCCTTCTATCACTTTTCTGATGGTAGAGAGTGGATTGATGGGCCAGTAATTGGCCAGAGTGGGTTTGTACAGCTTTTTATCTGTAGAACATAAATGGGAAATTTTCCACATTATTAGAGAGATGTAAGTGAAACAGTTTGTTTTGGAGCACAAGTCTTCAGTACTTTTGCCAAAATATTATTGTCAGGGTACATAGCCTTTGCAATATGCAATGCATTCAGCTTGATATCATATGAAGTGAATCGAATTGGGTAAAGGCTGAGATCTGTGATGCTGGGGGCCCCTGGAGCAGGCCAAGATGGATCATCCATTCGGCATGTGTGGTTGTAGGAAATGCTTCCATTATTTCTTTTGTTCTGATGTTCTGGGCTTCCCCATCATTGAGTTTGGGGATATTTGTGAAACCTCCTCCTTCTCCCAGTGAATTGTTTAATTGTCCACCACTGTTCACAACTGGATGTGGGAGGGATGGAGAGGCTTCTGGTGGAACTGCTAACCTCTGTCTATCAATTATTGCTTCTAATGTTTGGCACACAAGTGGTCCTGTACTATACCTTTACAAGGTTGAGACTCTATTTTTAAAGTGTTGTTCCTGGTATGTCCTCCTATGCTTTGTTTTGAACCAGGGTTTATTCCTGGCTTGGTGTTAATGGTAGAGTGGGGGATATACTAGGCTATGAGGTTAAGGATTGTGGACAATCCTGCTGCTGCTGATGGTCCACAGTGCCTCATTGATATCCAGATCTGAGTAGCTTTACCAATTTTGATTCTATCCTATTTAGCACACTGGTGCTGTCACATAGCAGAATGCAGATTATGCTCAATGTTAAAATGGGTCTATGCAGTCGTTACTCTTAAAGTTTATTTATTAGTGGCACAAGTAGCTTACATTAGCACTGCAATGAAGTTACTGTGAAAATCCCGAGTCACCACAGTCCAGCACCTGTTCAAAGAATTTAGCACATGCACCTAACCAACATGTCGTTCATTTCTTTGTTGCACTTTGATTGTTGGTCTGTTTGATGCTAATGCCCAAATCTTTGGACTGAAGTACAGTAAAAAAAAGGTTCATTTGTGCATATCCACCTTTTCAAACCACAACTGGCCACCTAAATCTTCAGTCACCTACGTCCCACTCTTTGGGCTGGTAAAACTTGCTGTTCCTCTTTTAAGATCCACCTTGAAACATAGCTCTTTGACCGAGTTTCTGATCATCCCGTCTGATGGTTTGACTCAGAAGTAAACCTCTTAGAACTGAGGTGAGGAGAATTTTCTTCACTCAGAGGATGGTGAACGTGTGGAATTCACTCCCGCAGAATGTCATTGATTTCAAGAAGAAATGAGATATTGCTTCTTAGGGTTAAAGGATCAAGGAACACGGGAGGAAGGGGTATCAGGATATTGAATTTGATGATCAACCATGTTCAAGATAAATGACAGACAGACTTGAAAGGCTGAATGGCCTACTCCTGCTTCTTGTTTCTATGCTTTCTTCCTAATTCTGCACCAAAACACATTTTCTATTCCAAATATCTTAAGATGCATTATTTCAGGAGGAAAAGCTGCCTCTATTGCCACACAATCCACCAAGTATACTGAGATGATTTATTTAGCTGAACTGCTCCAATTACAATAGTTATAGCTGATACTTTAACACACTGACATTCTGGCTGAAAGTCACAATCACAAGTGCTTCACTGAACCAGAACTTTCCAACCTTTGTTATATTTCTGGTTAGGAAATTTATACACCGCAGTGTGTCATCTCGTAAAAACTCCTCAACTACACAGCAATAAATAGCTTTGTTAACCTTCATTTAGAAACTATGGCAATATTTTTTTCCAGTTTTACAATGATCAAGCCAGCGAATCCTAAAGGAACAGCTCGAGGTTTTTTTTATCATAGCTTTTTTTTTAACTATCTTAATATAGAGCCCAGAAGTTGATGGGGAGAGCCCTCCTTTTGTTATCATAGAAATTCTTGATTCCATTCCACTACCTCCTCCTCCACCTCCCCTATTTCCCTGCTCCTGATCTAGTTCAAGAGTGCCCAGCAACACAAAGACCCAAAAGTGACCGTCACTGCAGCTGAGCTCCGTGAGATCACAGGCATATAAGCCCAGGCATGAGGCCCATTGGTCTTTTCTTGGGCCTCGACCTACCCATTGCAGTGGCCATTCTCTTGGGCCCAGTTCATACTGTTTAGCAGTGAAAGCGTGATTCCTAATTTCCCTAAATCTTGTTTTTAATTCATCTGTGGGACATACGGGTCACTGGCTGGGCCAAGATTTATTGCCCATCCCTAGTTGCACTTGAGAAGGTGGTGGTGAGCTGCCTTCTTGGATCATTGTGGTAGTGATTGATATAATTGAGTGACTTGTTAGGCAATTTCAGAGAGGAGTTGAGAGTCAACCACATTGCTGTGGGCCAGACCCAGATGAGGACAGCAGATTTCCATCCCTAAAAGACATTGTTTAGAAAAATCCATTTGGTTCACCAATCAACAATGGTTTCATGGTTATCAGTAGATTTTGAATCTTAGATACTTTTCTTGAATTTAAATTCCACCAGAACATGAGCTGAGTTTCTGGATTAATAGTCTCGTGATAACACCATTGGGTCATCACCTCTCCTCAGCTGGGAAAGAGACAGCTCTGTGATGGCAGGAGGCATCACACAAATATCTAATGCCAAAATATTAAAAAAGAAACATGCATGTTAGACAAACATATTGATATTTCCAAAGACAATAAATGAAATTCAAACATCACGGGGAAGATCAAAATACCTTGAGACTCATCTAACATTGCTGAAACCCCGTTATCACTGATATTTATGTTGCTCTAGTGGGAAAAGAACATTGCATTTACTTCCAGAGACTGGAAATGAAACAGTGAAAACTTTTTGAATGCTGGAGGTGAAATAAGTTAATCAAAGACTTGAAAAAAATAATTGTATTGTTTGGATGTTACAGCACCTTATTATCTTAATAGATCCCAGATGTAATCTAAAGAAAATTCTTTGCGGGAAATGAATGTTAACTTGCCTTTCTTTCAGAACAAAGACAGAAACCTTCTGCTAATATTGAATTTACCAATGCCTGGAATTATACTTTGGAAGGTTTTGTGCTTCACTGGATAGTGTTCCTGCCTCTGAGTCAAACGTTGTGGCTTCAAACCTCACTCCACGACTTGATTACCAATGACGGTACTTTCATAACACAGCTCAAACAGATAAAGTATCCATCTGCAAATCTCTCCAAAGCAAGCTAATGGCAGGTAGAAAGATCAGAAGAGATTTCTGGCCAATCATGTGAAGAAA
This sequence comes from Sphyrna mokarran, assembly GCA_024679065.1. NCBI lineage: Eukaryota > Metazoa > Chordata > Chondrichthyes > Carcharhiniformes > Carcharhinidae > Sphyrna > Sphyrna mokarran. Next base: position 145,893,254 of record JAGIQG010000002.1, read on the forward strand.
ATAAATTTGGAGTCTCGTGTTATAAATGTAGGTTAGGGTGCATGCTACGGGAATTAGTTCCTCCTAGAGTGGAACTCAGGGAGTGAGTCTAGGATTGACTGTGGAACAGTACACACCTTTAATAAAGAAGTCCCATTGTTTAGTCTTCAAGGTCTTCCTCATGGTCCTTTTTATACACTGATTGTGATATCTATACATAATATCTCTATCCACAGTTCCAGACTATAACATGTATGTAAATGTATATGTTGCCAGAGAAACACAAACTCCCTCAGAACGGTTACACATGCCACCACAGTTATACTTCAGACAAAATGTGGGATGTTCATGTCATTTCTTGGCCCTCCATCAAAGTTATCATGGATGATCAGCCTGTAATAACAGGGCCGTGCTCTTCAAATGAAAATCAATGCTTGCTTTCTTCTACTTCAAAAGTCCCCAATCTCTTTTGTAGCTGGGTGCCAAATTCTCCATTCTTGCTGGCAGTGGAGCTGGTACAGGTGAGATTGAAAAATCCCATCCCTAATGCCAAGCATTGGTTGATTTTTGTGAGTGCAATCAGAGCCCCAATCAAGGAGATGAATTATTTTACAAAGTCAGTGAAGATTTGTTCTTGTTTCAAGATAAAACATTCAGGAACTTTCTCAGAATTGCTCTAAGTATGTCGTGGGAATTTTTCTGAAGGTTTGGTGAAATCTCTACTTTACTTATGTAAATAATATTCCTATCAAATTGTTGGTGAAATAATGGTGTTGGAATAGATGTATTCCCACTTGTAAAACCGGAAGTTAGCACAAAAATGTGTACAAGTCTTCAGCTCAAAATGTCTTTTTGTTTGTAAACATACACAAGGGATTTTCAAATTGATCAATTGCTGGGCCCTCTCACTAACTTTTACAGATTCATCACAGGAAGCGTTCTTTCTGGATTATCACAGCTTGGTAAGACTCCTGCTCTGCCCAAGACAGCAAGAAGCTACAAAGTGTCGTGAACGAAGCCCAGCGCATCACTCAAACCAGCCTCCCATTCATTAATTCTGTCTACACTTCCTGCATCCTCAGAAAATCAGCCAGTATAACAAGGACCCCACACACCCAGACATTCTCTCTTCCACTTTATTCCACTGGGAAAAAGATATAAAAGTCTGAGATCATGTAGCAACTGACTCAAGAACCGCTTCTTTCCTGCTGCTGTCAGACTTTTGAATGGGCCACTCTTTGGGATTATAAAACTTGCTGTTCCTGTTTTAAGATCCACCTTGAAACTTAGCTCTTTGACCGAGATTCTGATCATCCTGTTTGATGATTTGACTCAGAAGTAAACCTCTTAGAACTGAGGTGAGGAGACATTTCTCCACTCAGAGGATGGTGAATGTGTAGAATTCATAAAGTTGATCTTTCTCTACACCCTAGCTGTGAATGTAACACTACAGTCTGCACCACCTTCTTTCCTTCTCTATGAATGGTATGCTTTGTCTGAATACCGTACGAGAAACAATACTTTTCACTGCACATTAAATCATGTGACAATAATAAATCAAATCAAAAAGGATGACAACAAAACTGAGAAGTTACAACAATCAGGAATGATTGAAGAGGTTTGGGTTTCCATTCACTTGGAAATTAGTGTTGACCTGATGGAGATCTTTGAAATTATGAAAAGGGATTAACAAGTTAGATACGATGTTTTCATTCATGGGGGAGACCAAAACTAGAGAGAATTGTTATCAGACAACTGAAACTTCCAATGAGAAATTCAGGGGAAATTTCATTTTGCAGAGTGGTGAAAATCTTGCTACCATAGGTTCAGGCAAAAAACATTGATGCTTTTAAGGGAAATCTAGATAAACCTATGAATAAGGAAAGCATAGGAGGTTATGTGTGGATTATTTTATAACTAAGAGGCACTGAACTTAGATATGATCCACTCACTGAGAAGTTAAGAATACAGAGAAAATATCTGAGGGTGGGTATGGTGGTACAGTGGTTAACAGTTCCGAGAACCCAGATTCAATTCTGGCCTTGAGTGACTGCCTGTGTGGAATTTGCAGGTGCCTGCATGGGTTTCTTTCTACAATCCACAAGATGTGCAGGTTAGGTTGATTGGTCACGCTAAATTCTCTCTTAGTGTCCCAAGATGTGTAGGTTAGATGAATTAACCAAGATAAATGTGTGAGGTTACAGAGATAGGGGGAGAGGGCCTGGGTAAGAGAGAGGGTGAGACTCGATGGGCCGAACAGCCTCTTCTGCACTCTAGAAATTCTATGATTCTATGAATCAAATCCGGGACTTCCTGGCCTATCAGAATTATTGCTTTACCTGATGGGGTCATTACTCAATTAACCAATGAGGGATCAACATAGCATTAGCCATCACTTCATGAATTCAACATCATTTTTGACGAGATTCTGTCCTGTCCAGCAACATCACAATCCTAATTTGTCAGGTGTTCTTGTCACCTAGCCAGTAATCTGACAAGGTATTTATGTGAACTCTTATTGTGATGGCTGTAGAAATTCAACAGAATAGACATGCTCTTGGCTCATTGATGATTCATGTTTCGTCAAATGATCTGTTCCATTAACATCCAATTACTGTGAGTTTAATCTTAAATTTCTTGTGTAGCAATTAACTCATTCCATGGATTACAATTCCTTCCCTGGGAGGAACAATCTTGTTTCACCCACAATTATGTAAATGACCTGAGGAACTGGCTTTGAAGCTTGTGTTCAGTCACAGGTTTTAGATTGATATAAGGGCTAACCTCGCTGAATATATTCCTGATGAATGCCCTGCACCTGAGATGTTAACATATCTGTTCAGTTTATGGAATATCCAGTGAATGATAGAATAATAGCACAACAGAAGGAGGCCATTCAGCCCATTGTGCCTATATCAGTCCTGTAAACATATAATCCAACTAATCCTGCTACTCTTTCCCCACAGCCCTGTATATTATTCTTCTTAAAGGACATATCCAATTTTATTTTAAAGTGAATCTGTTTCCACCAGAGAGTGAAAAATCTCCAGCAAAATCTTCAAATGAGATTTGTAATAAAAATTTCTTTCATCGTCACGAGTACTGATTTACATCTTCGAAAGGATTAATCTAGTTTCAGATCGGAATACAACCTTATGTAAATTTATGTAAACACAGCAGTTGGATAATTGCTCCTGTGTTTTATTTAACTGCATTGTTTCTGGCACACACACACAAAAAAAATCCTCAATCGTGTCCAGGCCACGAGGTGAAGCTGAAATGTTTGATCTGAAAGGGTTCACTATTCTGAACCAACCTTTGTCTCCATGAGGATCAAGCTTAAATACCAAACAGGATAAATGTCCTAAGCTGCATAGATATTACCAACCCAAGGTCACCTTCTCAGGAGTGACAGACAAAAATTAAGCCATGAGGATTTTAACACTCAGAACCTTTATTGAGCTAAAATTAATTGGATAAAGCTGCAGTAATTGGAAAACACAAATGCAAAGCACTTGAATTCACAGCTTGTTGCAGAAAAACGCAGCCATGTTAGCAATGTCATTTTGTTTCAATCTTTATCTTCAGTACTATAAAGCTGTAAACCTGTGGATTGATTCAGACATCTTTTCTTTGCATTTCTCTCTTTATAGATTTTTAAACATTTCATTTTTTCTCCCATGACTAGATTAACAGGAATAAAACAGTACTCTGCCTGTCAATTGTGTAAAATGTAATTATGGGCTCCAAACACCAAATTATCTTTATTTACTAGTGTCTCCATGATTTTCCTCTCTGGAAACTCTTCCCACATGATTCTTTGACTTACACACTCTGACAGAGTTTAGATTTCCTCCCCAACTCTCTTCACCCATTAGAAGCACAGCCTAGTGCCTCTCACTTTGAAATTCCTTCTCAACACCTTCTATTTCCCCTGCCTACTTTGCACAGTCTTGCTCCATGTTTACCAGCTTCCTTAGGCCCATTTTGCTCTCCTTCAGTTACTTCCCCAAATTCTGTCCATGTCCTTTGGGGTTTCTACTACCGAATCCGATTCTCTTGAGAATTTATTTAATAACTTTAATGGCACTTCAATGTTATAAACTGTTAGTGAATCAAACAATATGGAAGTGAAATTTTGGGAGCGAATCATAGTTGGGCTGCATTAAAAGGGGTCATATAAGTTTTGAAGAATTTTTAATAGAATCAGTGACTTTAATGAAGGCTGGGAAAAAAATGACAATCGGAAATCCCTTGGCCACAGTTTCATTCCAGCAGTGGTCATGTGCTGAAATTAAATAAATTCCAATTGAAGGAATTACTTGTTATAATAAGATTGGTTCTATATGTCTATAATATTGGTTCTCTGCCCTCTAACAGCTCAACCCAGCAATTGCAAACTGGAAATGACTATACTATGCGCCATCAACAAAAGGAGATTCTTTTCCCCCAAACAGTAGGTTCTCCTTTGAGTGATGTTTAAATTTACTTTTGGGAACAAATTTAACACAGAGAAACCACAAGACTAAAAGATGTAGGAGCAGAATTAGGCCATTCAGCCCATCGATTCTGCTCCACCATTTGATCATAGCTAATATGTTTTTCCATTCTTCCGCCTTTTCCTGTAACCTTTGATCTCCTTACCAATCAAGAACATATCTATCTCTGTCTTAATGACACTCAATGACCCAACATCCACAGCCTTCTGTGGTAATGAATTCCACAGATTCACCAGTCTCTGGCTGAAGAAATTCCTCCTTATCTCAGTCCCAAAAGGTCGTCCCTTTACTCGGTGGCTGTGCTCTCAGATCCTAGCCTTTCCTCCCAATGGAAACATTTTCCCCACATCTACACTCCAAGCCTTTTGTATTGTGTAAGTTTTAATAAGGGTGGCACGGTAGCAAGTGGTTAACGCTGCTGCTTCACAGCTCCAGGTACCTAGGTTTGATTCCCAGCTTGGATCACTGTCTGCGTGGCATTTGCACATTCTCCTCATCTCTGTGTGGGTTTCCTCCAGATGCTCAGGTTTCCTCCCAAAGTCCAAAGATGTGTGGGTTACGGTTGATTGTCCATGCTAAAATTGTCCCGTAATGTCCTGGGATGTGTAAATTAGAGGGATTGATGGGTAAAAATGTAGGGATATAGGAATAGGGCCTGGGTGAGACTCAATGGGCTGATGGCCCTGTTTCTGCACTGTAGGGTTCTATGATTGTTCTATGGTTCTAAGATTCCCCCCTCATCCTTCTAAACCCCATTGAGTACAGACCCAGAATCCTCAAACGCTCCTTAAACGTCAAGCCTTTTATCTCTGGGATCATTCTCATGAATCTCCTCTTGACCTCTCCAGGGCCAATAAATCCTTTCTTAAAGGCTCAAAATTGCTCACAATATTCCAAGAAAAACCACAAAGTTCTAGACTTAAATGAGAAATCTGTCAGTGTTGACAAATGCAATGTATACATACATTGCCATATATTTCCACAATATCCTGAACTTCACATTAACATGCAGAAAATACAAGATGAAAATCCAGAAAGCCAGAAGACAAAAGGCTGCTGAGTTAAAAGAAGATGTTTTCTTCACAGATCAGGAATTATTTGCTCTGTTGGCCCAACTGTCCCAATCTCTCCTGAGAGAAATAATTAAGTACACGCAAATCTTCCTAGAGAAAACAATTTTTCCTGCCTTTTAAACTTAATGAGAATATTAAGCCAGTACACATTACTAATGGGAGGGGGATGGAGGATGGATGGGGTGACTGACGGTGGATCAGTTGGTTTAATGAGAGCACAGATTTAAGGGAAAAGAATGCAACATGGACAACATAAGCTCAGTGAGGTCATGTTGTAGAGACACTAGCTTTGGAGTGGGGTGTACATAGTAAAAAGTCTCATAATATGAGGTTAAAGTCTGTGTTTGATTTGATTTAATTTATTATTGTCACATGTATTAACATACAGTGAAAAGTACTGTTCCTTGAGCACTATATAGATAAATCATACCATTTGTAGAAAGAGTGCCGAGATGTAGTGATACAGTCATAGATAAGATGTAGAGAATGATTAACTTAATGCAGGTAAGTCCATTCAAACATCTGACAGCAGCAGGGAAGAAGCTGTTCTTCAGTCGGTTACTACGTGACCTCAGACTTTTGTTCCTTTTTCCTGAAAGAAGAAGGTGGAAGAGAGAATGTCAGGGGTGCTTTGCTGGGCAGCAGGAAGTGTAGACAGAATCAATAGATGGGAGGCTGATTTGAGTGATGGATTGGGCTACATTCACGATCTTTTGTAATTCCTTGTGATCTTGGGCAGAGCAGGAGCCATACCAAGTTGTGATATAACCAGAAAGAATGCTTTCTATGGGGCATCTGTAAAAGTTGGTGAGAGTTGTAGCTGACATACCAAATTTCCTTAATCTTCTGAGAATATTCCTGCATTATTTCTAGTTTAATAAGGCATTCATGGGCTTTCTTAACTATAGTGTCAGCCTCGGGGGAACCAGGACAGGTTGTTGGTGAACTGGACACTTAAAAACTTGAAGTTTTCGATCTTTTTTACTTTTGTCCCCATTGATGTAGACAGGGGCATGTTCTTCCTTATGCTTCCTGAAGTCAATGACAGTCTCCTTCATTTTGTTGACAACAGGAAGAGATTATTGCTGCCACACCAGTTCACCAGATTCTCAATCTCATTCCTGTATTCTGTCTTGTCATTGTTTGAGATCCAACCCACTATCGTGGTGTTATCAGCAAACTTGAAAATCGAATTGGAGGGAAATTTGGCTGCACAGTAATAGGTGTATAAAGAGTATAACAGGGGCTGAGAACACACTCTTGTGGGGCACCAATGTTGAGGATGACCGTGGAGGAGGTGTTTTTGCCTATGCTTACTAATTGTGGTCTGTGAGTTAGGAAGTTCAGGATCCAATCGCAGAGGAGAGTGTCCATGTAACTAACCTAAATGCTTTTTAAAAGGCAAAATTGTACCTGCCTCCACTAGTACCTCTGGCAGCTTGTTCCAGACACTCACCAGTCTGTGTGAAAAAATTGCACCTCATTTTTAGTATCTCTCCTCTCTCACCTTAGACAATGGCCTCTAGTTTTAAACTCCCTTAACTTTTGGAAAAGATATTGACTGTCTAAATGATCTTTGCTCCTCATTATTTTATAGACCTCTATAAGATTACCTCTCAGCTTTCTACACTCCAGAGAAAAAGTCCCAGTCTATCCAACCTCTCCTTATAATGCAAACCATGAAATTACAGTAGCATCCTCGTATATCTTCCCTGCATTATTTCTAGTTTAATAATATCCTTTCCATTATAGGGTGACTAAAACTGCACACAGCATTCCAAGTATAGTCAATGTCTTGTACAACTTCAACAAGATGTCCCAACTCCTGTATTCAATAAAACGTTAACTGAATTTTCAGGATTAATAGTCTAGCGATAATAGCACTAGGCCATCATACTCCCCTGGGCACTGGTAATTTGTAAGTGCTTTTGTAAGCAAAGTGGAGCAAAGTTTTCTCTCTAAGAAACAGCTACAGGAAGTAGTGAAGTTGGAAGGAACATAGAATATAGTAACGACCAGTGGATAGGCCATTTGACTCATTTTGTAAACTGAGGTGTGTAGAAATTTCTTCTTGCGGGGAATGGTGAATCTCTAGAATTCTCTGCCCCAAAGGGTATTTGGAGGATGGATTATTAAAAGTATTTAAAGTGGAGGTGGATAAATATTTAATAGATTGAGGAATAGAGGGCTATGGGAAAATGGCACAGAAAAGAAGTTGAGATCAGCAGAGATCAGCCATGATCTTGTTGAAAGGCATGATGGTCGATTTCTGTTTCTATTTCCTGTGTCCTTGTGTATCAAGCCTATTCCATCATTTAACTACATGATGATTGTTGTACATTGGTGACTTTTTCCTGCACTATCCCAATATCTCTTTATGCTTTTAATGTTTAAATACCTATCAACCTCTATCTTGATCATGAGTTTCTACAGCCCTCTATGATGGAGAATGCCAACGATTTGCCACCCTCTGTGTGAACAAATTCTTCCTCATCTCAGTCCTCAATGGGATGGCCTTTATTCTGAGACTGTGTTCCCTGGTTTTAGAAAACCCAGATAGGAAAATACCTTTCCTACATCCATCCTGAGAAAATTTTGTATATTCCAATGAGATCATCTCTCATTCTTCTAACTTCTAGAGAATACAGGCCCAGTCTCCTCATTTTTTTCTCGGGACAATCCTGTATTCCAGGAATCAGTCTGGTGAACCTTTGTCACATCCATCAATAGCACATATATCCTTCCTCAGGTAAGGAGACCGAAACTGTTTGCAATACGCAGATGCAGTTTGACCGAGATTGCACACAAATGCACTACAACATTGTTACTCATGTCAACATTTCAAATCTAGATGACCCTTTGTCAGAGTTGAACGTTGGCTCTATTCTCCCTGCACAGATGCCGTCAGACCTGCTGAGACTTTCCAGCATTTTCTGTTTTTGTTTCAGATTCCAGCCATCTGCAGTATTTCATCTTTATCATTATTTCTGTACTCAAATCTCTTGCAGTTAAGGCCAATATATTTTCCTATTAGCTTGCTGCACCTGCGTATTAACTTTCAGTGACACACTGCCAAGGACATCTTTTCAACATCATTACATCACAACCTCTCACCATTTTAAAAAAATACGCTATTTCTGTTTTCCCTATAAATGTGAAAATTTCACATTTTTTTCACATAATCTGCCATGTTCTTGACCACTCAGTTAGTTTGTTGAAATCCCCTTGAATCTGTTTTGGCTTTTCCTTACAACTCATCTTCCCACATTGTTTAGTGATGGATATCAGTAAATTTGGAAATATTACATCTGGTTCCCACATTATTCACATCAAGGGTATAGGTTGTGAACAGGTGAGACTTGAGCCCTAATTTTTGTGGTACTCCACTTATCACAGCCTGCCATCCTGTGAATGACCCTTTTATTCCTACTTTCTGTTTTCTCTTTAACCAAGTTTCAAATCCTATGAGTCTCTTATACCCAATTCCATGATTTCTAATTATGCTTAATAACCTCTTGTGTGGGTCCCTCTTGTGTGGGTCCCTCTTGTGTGGGTCCCTCTTGAAAGCTTTCTGTAAATCCAATACAATATTTGCACTGATTCCCCCTTGTCATTTAATACAGAACATATTCCAACAGGTTTGTCAAACATGGTTTTTCTTTCATAAATTCATATTGACTCTGCCCAATCTTACCATTATTTTCTAAGTGTTTGATTATCACATCCTTTATAATGGGATCTTACATTTTCCTTCCTACTGATGTCAGAATAATAGGTCTGCAGTTCCCATTTTTCTCCCTCCCTGCTTTCTTAAATAGCAGAATTACATTTGTTATCTTCCAATATGCAGGAATCATAGAATTTTGGAAGATGACCACCAATGCATCCACTAGCTGCACAGCCATTTCTTTCAATACTGTGGGAAGCACATCCTCTGGTCCAGGAGATTTATCAACTTTCTCCAATACTACATTTTTACTCATACGAATTTAGTTTAGTGCTCCACTTCTGCTAGTCCCTTAGTTCTCTAGTTATTTTTGTATCGTCTTCCATTAAAACAGAGCAAGATATTTAGGTAGATTCTCTATCATTTCCTAATTGCCAATTATAAAGTCTTCTGCTTCAGCCTAGAATAGACTCACATTTGTCTTTGCTAATGTTTTCCCTTTTTGTATAACTGTAGAAACTTTAACAGTCCATTTGATGTTTCTCACTGGTTTACTCCCACAGTCTATGTTTCTTTGATTAGTTTCTTGGTCCTCCTTTGATGAGCTCTGTAGTTGCTCCCAGTCCTCAGGCTCACTACATTTTTTTGGCAACATTGTGATCCTCTTCCTTTGATCTGATACATTCTTTATCTTTGTCGTTAGTCACAGTCAGATCACTTTTCTGAGTTTTTGTGCCTCAGAGGAATTTATATTTGTTGTTAACCATTTATTAATTATTTAAAGCTAGCTATTGGCTGTCTTAACATTTAATGTAGTTTTCCAATCTGCTCCAGCTAACTTTTACCTCGTCCTCTGTAATTTTCTTTGTTTAGGTTTCAGACCCAATTTTCAAATTGAACTCCAACATTTTCAAACGCAACATAAAATTTAAGTATGTTATGGTCACTCTTTCCAAAAGCTCTTGGGCAACCTAAAGCCAAATATTTCCTGCCATTCCTGCCAGCTGGACTGCTTTGTCCATCCAATGGCAATCCACCCTCACTGTCATCATTGTGGGTTCCCAGCAGTGGAGGGTATGAATGAGCCATGATCTTATTGAATGGTGGGAGCAGACTCGAGGGGCCAGATGGTCCACTCCTGTTCTTCATTCTTATGAATAACTAGAAAATCCATGAATAGCAGTGGCACCTGAAGATTACCCCACCAGCCAATGGCAGGCTGCTTTCACCACAATGAAATTCACCAGGGGAGAGGGAGTGGGGGTTGCAGAAAATACCTTCCACCCCCAATCCCTTCACTGTTCTCTCATTGGTTCCTTAATACACTGTTCCTGAAAAAGGTTGGATATATATTTCAAGAATTTGTCCTCCTCAACATTAAAGTTAATTAGATTTAGTCAATCTATTTGACTAAATCTATAAATCTATTTGACTATGTTACCACTATTGTTCAGTTGCCTCTATGCAAGTTCCACTAAGAGCACAATAGCACAGTGGTTAACGCTGCTGTCTCACAGTGCTAGGGACCAGGGCTCGATTCCTGGCTTGGCTCCCTGTCTGTGTGGAGCTTGCATGTTCTCCCTATGGCTACGTGGGTTTTCTTTGGATGCTCCGGTTTCCTTGCACAGTCCAAAGATGGATAGGGTTGGGTGGATTAGCCATGATAAATGTGTGGGGTTATGGTGATAGGGCTGGGTGTACAGATGCAGCCTTAATGGGCTGAGTGGCCTCCTTCTCCACTGTAGGGATTCTACGTTATTCTGTGGTTAAGAGTAAAGATCAGTGGTGAATTGATGATAGCAATCAACTGATATCTGCTATTCTGAGGTAAACCTTAAAAAGTATAATAAAGCAAGGGGGCTTCAGTAAGAGCCAATGCATAACCATTAGTAAAGTCTGAATGAAAAATCAACATATTACAACAGTTATCCACAATAAAGTTAGAGATGGCAGGGCCTTGTCTGTCAGTGAGCAGACTTTCTGGAGAGAATATCTAGAGCAAAAAGGACTGGAGATTTGCAGGTTGCACTCAAGGTCAAAATGGTTCAGGGCATCCATGAGAAATGAAGAACATTGGTGAAATTAGCATAAAGATTGGGTGGGAAAGTGGGTCAGAGAGGAAGAGATAGCAGTCAGGACAACTTTGGCTTTATGTCAGATGGCATAGATCCGTTGCTGATTATGTGGCACTTGCCATTGTCAGATACGTGTGTAAAGAGCCAGGGAATATGTGAGTAAATTTTATGAATTCATGCTTTGAGCGAAGAGTTTAATCCATTGGGATCACATAGCAGAAATTTGAGCAGGAAGGTCAGTGTATGAACATTTAGACAGATACCCTGACAGGAGTATATATCACGGGTTCCAGACACATCCTTAACCTTAGCTCCTTGTAAAGGAATGATCTTGAGTCACCAGACAGAAAATGACTGAAGGTCAATGATGGCTAAATTTGATTCAGTAAAGAACATTTCATCAAACAATTTGGATTGTATTCACGTACAGACAACCAACTTCCCATCAGGAATTGCAGAAGGTACTGAGTTATTAAATTATCCATTTCTTCCATGAAACTCTGATATCCCCCTGCAGCTGACGGCTATTGCTACACAATCTTAACTTTTCAATCTTCTCTCTCTGTTGGAGGTACACTTGTCATTTTTACAGACACACGTTTCTGCAGATATCAGACAGAATGCTACTAAAAATAATCAGAAACAAACCGAGTCGCCCCTTAGCTGTGCGTATCTGGAGCACAAAACCAGTGAATTCACAAAAGAGAGCTTGAATTAATGCCAATGTCCACTCACCTGACAAAGGAACAGCATTCCAAAAGCTAGTGGTGTTTTCTACCAAGTAAACCTGCTGGACTTTAACCTGGTTTGTGAGACTTCATACTGTGTGCAACCTTTCACATTGTCAGGGACTGCCAAAGAAATTTCTCATGGCAAAAAGAGACCCTTGCCAAACTACGCAAAACTGTTCCCTATAAATAACAAATGCACAATCAGATAATATGTTTTTGGTAGTATCAGCAGAAGCAAATCATTTCAGAGCTGTGCATGGTATAACTATCAGCAATTGAGGAATTCTCAAGAAAAACTCATCCTTGTGAGTTTTTTTTTCATCATTTGTAAGACATGGATGTTGCTGGCTGGCCAGCATTTATTGCCGTCGCTAGTTGGCAGTTGGTGAGTAAAGAGCATTGCTGTGGCTCTGGCGTCACATGTAGGCCAGACAAGGTAAGGATGGCAGATTTCCTTCCCAAAAGTGTACAATTGAACCAGATGGGTTTTTTTGGCAATCGACAATGGTTTCACGATCATCAATAGATTCTTAATTCTGGATATTTAGTGTAATTCTGGACACCAGCATCATATTTTATGAAATATTCTGGTTCAACAATTCCCATAATGAAAGAAGTTGAATTAAGGCAAATTATTTTTATTGGCAAGTTGTCCACGACTACATAAATATTCCAAAATTCTTTAATCATTTCCCAAACAACAAAACGCAAACATTTCAATTTGGAGATCATAACTGTATGTGTAAATAGGTTCATTCTTCAGACAGCCAGTAAGTCATAGCGAAGTCATGTTACAATGTTAGAAAAGTTACAACCATGTGAGGGTGTGTATATTCAGTGTGTACAATGAAATATTTTGTGATTCAGAAACATTTTCTGGGGCTATTAAAAGAAGCAGGGAAACACAATTCTCTGTTTTGAACTGGTGGGTAAATCTGTCTGTTTTTTCATCATATAAGAAGTTGATTTTACTCTTGCCGCTAGATGCACATTCTGCACTTTCTCCTTTCCTTCCCTCTGAATGGTGTTCTTTGTTTATACAGAGCAAGAAACAATGTTTTTCACTCTATCTCAATACATATGACAATAATAAATCAAATTAAAAGATAAGGTAGCCACTTTATGCAATGCCTTAAGCTCATCAGATAAGTGCTGCTGATGGACCTGTCACTCAATGATCCATTGGAACATTCTGGAATGAAATGACTGTAAAGATTCCTGGGATGAAGAGGTTAACTTGAGAGGAAAGACGTCACAGTTTGAGTCTGTCGATGGAGTTTAGAAGGTGATTTGATTGAAACCTGTCAGGTCCTGAGGTGGATCGACAGGGTCCATTCTGAGAAATTTTTCCCCTTGTGGGGGAGTCTAGAGTTTCAAAATAAGGGGCCTCTCATTTAGGCCAAAGCTGAGAAAGGATTTCTTTTCTCAGAAGGTTGTTAATCTTTGGATGTAACAGTCTATAAATTACCACAATAACACTATTAGGATAATCCAGGATTGAGTGCCATTTCACTGACTTTAACAAATGTAGCAGGAGACTTTTTTCAGACTTTATGTCATTGTGCATGTTGACTGTCAGTATCATTCCCTCTCAGAAATCTATCATCAAATGATTCTGTACCCAGGATTCTATTCTTGGCACATGGATAATGATAAATTCAAACTTGTTTTTCCAACACTTCTTGAGCAGAATTTTCACCCCACTATAGAAGGATGAGTAACGCGGTTTGAAGTCACCTTTCCAAAGGTTCCCACATCCAGGCTATAGTTTCAGGCTCCTCTATGAAGCTGTACGGAGCCACAAGGTGTCCTTGAGAAGCTTGGGATGCCTAACACTCACCCATAGGAGCTGGCCAATTCAGGAATGTGGAGTGTGGTCTCGTTACATGCATCCTTATCCCAAACCAGTGAAAATTGGGGTATCTGGAATTTAGGGTGGGAATCCTGGATCTGGTTATTCCCATCCATTTTTAAAAGTTGTTGGAGTTTCCATGACTACATGAAAATCCAGTTCTAGAACTTTCCAAAATTTGTCACCTTTCTGTTCCATCCGTTTTACCAATAATTCTGACATTTCAATTTGGGACTCAATATATTATCCTAGGTGATATTTATTTGATGACGTTTATTTAAATAATCCTCTCTTATATATCACACAAACTACTTCAGTGACCATTCTGACTTCACATTTAATATTGTCCTTGCGCAGAAACTTCTGGAGGCAATTAGCTGTCTATCTTGGCCCACTGAGTCTAGCCTCACAACTTCTCCTCGTCCAGCATGCATGCTACAATCTGTGAAGACACACATAATTACATACATACATCTCCTCAATAATTTCTTCCATTTTCCTCTGCTGGATATAATAGCTACCAAAATTTGCCAAGTGTACTCCTGCCCTCCCAGTGTGATTTTGATGTGATTTCTCTGGGCAAACTGGACTTTTCACTGATCTTTTGTTGAAGTTACAAGAATTAATTGGGAGAAATTGCAGAACTTAAGGATCAAAATGTCCCATGAATATTAACTCATAGAGCACATCCATTTTCTTACTCTCAATATTGATATTATTTAGACTTTCCTCCTTAATTGGCTGAATTCCTTAGCTCATTGGTACAGGTGTCATTTATCGATCTCCAGTGCTATTCTGACACATGGTAAATCTGCAGATAATGAGATCAAATCTTTCCAATCTTTATCACCCGTCTGCCTTAACTTTCAGTGCTCAGTGATAAAATTCCCTATGTAGTGATCTTCACATTACATATATATTCTGTACTGTGTATCATCAGATTCCCTGCTAAATTTGAAAACTGAACAAAAATATTTATTCCTGTTTCTATAATCCTGAGTTCATTCAAACTCTGTTTCCTACACTGATTCATACCAAGTCACGTTTAGTTATCATGCTTGTGTTTGTTGAGCTTACATTGACTCCCCTCCCTGAGGTCAATGGGCCTTTCCATAGCCCTCTTCTTGCCCGATCTGATTGCCAAGGTGAGGGGTGGGGATGGGGTAAGAATTCTGGTTGTTATCCTGGGGATGTCATCACATGACTCAGCACCTTCAATTCACCCAATCCCCATTCTCATCTCATTGGTCACGGAACACTTTCCACCTCTTCCATCCACGGCCAATCAGAAATCAAACACACTCCTGATTACCTGATTGTTTGATTGAAAGCAGATTATCATCCAATCTTTCATTTAGCTACCTCCAATACAAAGAACAAAGAAAAGTACAGCACAGGCCCTTCAGCCCTCTAAGCCTGTGCCAATCATGATGTAAAGTTTACCCCAGTCCAACGCCGGCATCTCTATATCATGGCCAATCATGATGCCCTAACTAAACTAAAACCATATGGAGTCTGTACCCTTATAATTTTCTAACTAAAAAGAAGCAATACAAACTAATAGAAGTATAATAATTTACGGTCCCTGTGATTTTTTTTCTCTGTTGCTCACAATAGTGTCCTTGAAATTAACCTACAACTGCTGGAAACTTAAGCATTCTTCTAAAGGAGTTTCCACTCAAATTTGAATGGATTCATGGGAATCCCATTTGTCTTGGTCATGTGTCTCAGAAACCCAACTAAATAAATTGCAGAGCAGCAGTGGTTGGACACTGGGTCCTGACCAACATTTTAGGTCTGCTATGCTCCTATTTAGAAGGTCTTGTAATACAAAGCGGGTAGCACCCCTGCCTCTGAGCCAAAAGCTCTGTGTTTGAGTCCCACCCCAACCATGAATGGATGGCCCAGGAAAGTGTATTTGTAACATGGCCAAAAATGTTTAGTGTCAACCTGAAAATCCTTCCAACACACACCAGTGATGTTTACTTTTTGTAATTTGCAAATCCCCTCATGTGACTCAGCTCAATTTTGTTTAAATAATACCCCTGAGTCATGCAGCACAGAAAAGGCCTTTTGGCCCATCAGGTCTGCACCGGCAATAACCACACATCAGCAATGTGATGGTAATGTGATCTTTTATATGATTGTTTACAGTTTCAGACTGTAATCTACATGTAAAAATATCTGGTGCCACAGTAACTTGGACTTTCTGACTGAACTGTAACACATAACTGTAACACAGGCTCCCATTTCCATTGGGTGAAAAACATTTAAACTCTCCTCTAATGTGCTCCATCGAATTACAATTTGAGTAATTTAATATTTTACTTTATAACATTACCATCGAATCTCTACAGTGCGGAAGGAGGTCATACAGCCCATCAAGTCTGTACCAATTTTCTGAACAAGCATCTTACCTAGGCCCTTTGCTCTGAACTATCCCTGTGCATTTACTGTGTCTAATTCAACTAACCTATATATCTTTGGACACCAAGGGGTAAATTACTATGGGGAATCCACCCAATCACTGTGCCATTATATTGCCTTTGTAAGCTTTTATAGAAATTCTTGGAACTATGTTTAAACCCATCACTATACCTGAAGGAGTAGCAACTAATTTAAGTTCATCAAACATTTGTTGGAAGTACATGCAAGATCCTTGACTATTATAATTTGAGTTTGTGAATGATAAATTCCTTAAAGATTTCAGCATATTTTCAGGTTAATCTCCATCTTTTTTATTCCACTGAAACTTGTCAAAAAGCTTTGATTATTTTAAGCGAGTGGAATACTCAACAATGTATAATAAAGATTAAACCAGCAAATCTCTTCAGACATTTGTGTTTCAAATTTGACTTCAATACTTAGAATGAGTATATTAAGAAAAAAAAGTATCAACCTCTCTCACTTTTACGGATGGCAGCAAAAGTAACTCAAGGCAAGTGCAACACTTGCCATCATTAATGATAGGAAGAGTATTTAAGAAAAAGAAAATCACCCTCCCGCCATTATAACCACATAACCAAATCTACCAAGAATCGGGATTGGATCAATCTTGCACTGCAGTAAACTTGAATGAAAAATTCACACACTTTACACTGCAGGCCACATCTGCAGCATCAGAACCTTCTGTGACCAACTTAAGTATTCATAGTAATGAATATATTGATCTAACTTTGAATCAAGACAGGAACTTTGTTCTGCAGCTGACAATATTTCGATGGGACAATAAGAGGAGATGATTAAAAGAATCCTGAGGCAACACAAGGAGCGAGCAGGTAAGCTGTGGAGTCGCTGGTGTCAAATTGATGCCTGGTAATGCCCTACAGTCAGCCTTGGAATATTTGAAATGAAGCCGTTATGATTAATTTATATTCAGCAAGGAAAATCTGAGGGAATGTAATGAGTGGCTGGGAGCTTTACTTTTATCACCTGATTAAAATAGGCTTCATATCAGCAGTACATAAAAAAATACAATCTCATTCTTACAGAACGGACGGGATTATGATCAACGTTTCACCAATTTCAATGTTATGATCGTCTGTAATTAAAATTGTGCTGCTAACACTGTCAATGTTCCCTCAAAAAGCATTTGCTTGAAGCCGGGTTAGGGGCGGGGCTGGGAGTGGTGGTTCCCAACACAATGCCATTAATACAGTTAATTTAGGCCACCTATGTTTTATAGTTTTTGTTCAATGTTCAGGGCAGCAATACATCTGCGTAAAAGGAGGCAGTGTAAACAGGAAAAGTTAAAACTTGGAGCTTATGATCCTCCTCCCAAATCAATGTGCTTTGGATTTGTGCCAAACTGCTCTTGAGAGTCACTTTTTATGTTGCCTTTGCAGAATTTCCCATCTCAGAATTTCCACGTTCAGTTTTAAACTCTTTATGTTTTTAACATCTTGAGATACAAGAGAATACACTTTGCATGAGCAACTGATACAGACTATCAAATAATCAAAATTACACCCGACATTTAAAGATGAAAAACAATTGTTTATTTCATAGTTAGTATTGTTAAGTGCTGATACAGGCTGGAATTCGGTGATGATGTACGGCCCACCATCACTTCCAGTGAGAATGAAGAATTTAGCGCTCGAGGTCAGAAAATTTCAGTCTATAGCTTTAATCTTCAGACCTATTTTCACTAATTGACACAGAGCAGGGTTTGGGATTTGCAGGGCTGACGATTAATCATTGATAGATTCCAATGCTTTGACTTCTTACTGATCAAGCTGGATTGTCACTGCTTCTCACCTGTATGTTCTGCTTGTCTACGAGATTTCCTTTCCTGAAATATGTCCCTTCTTTCAGCCTGTACCAGGCAGCACTGGATAGACATTAGAAAAAGAACGTCAGAAACTCAATGAGAAACCCAGTTGTATGCATTCTAACCAAGGAAATTATTAATAAATTAAGAATTCAGGAGATACCTTTTTCTCTTTATTTATCTTATTCATGGGGTAATAGGTGTGACTCAATTTGACAATCGTACTGGGCAGTTGTCGGTGATTGATAAGGATTAGATCTTTGAACCACTTCGATAAATAGGTTAAAGTTATCTTCTGGTGGTCCAAATTAATCAGTCTCTTGGTGTCCCTTCTCTAATTGATGCTGCCATTTGCCTTCTTAACTACTTGTTGGACCTGCCTGTTAGCTTTTGTGATTCATGCACTCGAACACTCAGATCCCTCTGCATTTCACTCACCTGCAGTCTCTCTACACTTAGATAATAACCTGCCTTTTGATTTCTCCTACCAAATTGCATGACTTCACGCTTCTCTACATTAAACTCCATTTGCCAGGTTTTCACCCCATTTATCTACTGCTGGTTGCAAAACCTTACATTTTATTTCTTCAAACATATAATCATATAAATAGTGAGTAACTGTGGGCCAAGAACTGATCCCTGTGGATTAGTTATATCTTAGTTATATTAGTTATATCTTTATACCCCATTAGTTATATCTTTCTACTCTGAAAAGAAGCTATTTATTCCAATTCTCTGTTTCCTATCTGACAGTAAAGTTTTACAACACCAATTTTAAATCCAACCAATTTATTTGATAGTAAATCCGCAAGCTTTCGACACTATGTGCCTTCGTCAGGCAAATGCAGTGTTCTGATCTGCAGAGGCACTCATATCCACACAGACAGTTACAGATTGCTGATTAGAATGCGAATCCTTACATCTAACCTGCTATTCACGTGTTAAAGTGGCTAACAATGTGTGTGAAGGGAATCCTGAGCATTGGTTAGAGAATTGTGTATTTTCTCCAGACAGCACAGTAAGTGAGGTTTTTTGCTAACCCAGGCAAGTTACGGGGGTTACAGATAGTGTGTCATGAAGCCAAGATCCTTGTTAAGACTGTCCTCATGTGTGCGGAACTTGGCTATCAGTCTCCGCTCAGCAACTCTGCGCTGTCGTGTGTCACGAAGGCCCCCTTGAAGAACATTTACCCGCAGGTCAGAGGCCAAATGCCCATGACTGCTGAAGTGTTCACCCACAGGGAGGGAACTGTTTTGCCTGGTGATTGTTGAGCGATGCTCATTCATCCGCTGTTGTAGTGTCTGCACGGTCTCCCCAATGTACCATGCTTTGGGACATCCTTTCTTGCAACGTATTAGGTAGACAACGTTGGCCGAGTTGCAAGAGTATGTACCGTGTACCTGGTGAATGGTATCCTCACGTTTGATGATGTCGTCTATGTCTATGATCTGGCATGTCGTGCAGAGGTTGCTGTGGCAGGGTTGTGTGGTATTGTGGTCACTGTTCTCCTGAAGGTTGGGTAGTTTGCTGTGAACAATGATCTGTTTGAGGTTGTGCGGTTGTCTGAAAGCAAGAAGTGGGGGGGAGGTGGGGATGGCCCTAGCGAGATGTTCATCGTCATCAATGACACGTTGAAGACTCCGGAGAAGATGTCGTAACTTCTCCGCTCCGGGGAAGTACTGGACAACAAAGGGTACTCTGTCCACCGTGTCCCGTGTTCGTCTTCTGAGGAGGTCAGTGCGGTTTATCGCTGTGGCATGTCGGAACTGTCGATTGATGAGTCGAGCGCCATATCCTGTTCTCATGAGGGCATCCTTCAGCCTCTGGAGGTGTCTGTCACGATCCTCCTCATCTGAGCAAATTCTGTGTATACGGAGGGCTTGTCCATAGGGAATGGCTTCTTTAACGTATCTAGGGTGGAAGCTGGAGAAGTGAAGCATTGTGAGGTTGTCTGTCGGTTTGCGGTACAGTGAGGTGCTGAGGTGACCGTCCTTGATGGAGATGCGTTTGTCCAAGAATGCAACTGATTCTGGAGAATAGTCCATGGTGAGTCTGATGGTGGGATGGAACTTGTTGATATCATCATACAGTTTTTCAATGATTGTTCACTACGAGTCCAAAGGAAAAAGATGTCATCAATGTATCTAGTATATAACCTTGGTTCAAGATCTCGTGTGGTGAAGAAGTCTTGTTCGAACCTGTGCATGAAGATGTTGGCATACTGAGGTGCAAATTTGGTCCCCATGGCTGTTCCATGTGTCGGGATGAAAAGCTGATTGTTGAAGGTGAAGACATTGTGGTCCAAGATGAAGCGGATGAGTTGTAAAATTGCATCCGGAAACTGGCAGTTGTTGGCATTGAGTACTGAGGCAGTTGCAGCAATACCATCATCGTGGGGGATGTTGGTGTAGATTGCCGAGACATCCATTGTGACAAGGAGTGTCCCTGGTTCAACTGCTCCATGTGTGCTGAGTTTTTGTAGGAAGTCCGTAGTGTCAAGACAAAAGCTGGGGGTTCTTTGTACAATGAGTTTCAGGATGCCCTCGATATAGCCGGAGAGGTTCTCACACAGGTCCCATTGCCCGATACAATGGAACGGCCGGGTATGTTTGCCTTGTGTATCTTTGGGAGGCAGTAGAGATCTCCAATGCGGGGAGTACATGGAATGAGAGCCCGGAGGGTGTTCTGAAGATCCGGATCAAAGGTTTTGAGCAGAGTGTTGAGTTGACGAGTGTGTTCTTTGGTCGGATCTGCTGGTAACTGTCTGTAGTGTTTCACATTGTTTAGTTGTCGGTACACTTCTTCCTGACAGCCCTGCTAACACACTTCCTCCAATTCTATAGCTTTTACTTCATGCACCGGCCTCTCACACAGCACCTTGTCAAAAGCTTTTTGTAAATCCTTAAGGAAGGGTTAACTGTAACTAAGGTTCACTAAACTGATTCCTAGGATGCAGGATGGTCATCTGAGGAGAGCTGAGGAGACTGGACCTGCTTTCACTAGAATTTTGAATAGCAAAAGGCAATCTCATTGAAACATAAAATTCTTATAGGTCTCCACAGGCCCTGATGCAGGAAGGATGTTTTCTTCACTGGGAGGACTAAAATCAGCGGACATAGGCTCAGAGTAAGGGTAGACCATTTAGGACTGAGGTAGTAGAGTCTCTTCTCTCGGTGTTGTCAATGTTTGGAATTCTATACCTTGGAGGGATATGGACGCTCAATTATTGATTATGTTCAGGACAAAGATTGATAAATGTCAGGAGGTATCAGGATGATTTTCGAAAAATGATGTTAAAGTTGTATATTAGGCCTAATCTAATTAAACAGCAGTGCAGGCTCAATGAGCCAAATGGCCTGTTCTTGCTCCTATTTTCCACAGTCCTGTATCCTTTTTATTGTCCTTTACAATGAGGTACAGGATCACTGCACCCAATGTAAAATTCAGTCCTGAATCAATATCCCGATTCAATGATGTAGGTAAACATGGTAAGACATTATGTAAATTCAACTCTATTTTTCAATAAATTGATGCTAATTTTACTGAAATAATATCAGCCTCATGAAACAAACCTATTTCCAATATATTCAATATATATTCAATATATTCAATTGGAATATTCAATATTCCAAGAAAAAATAAAGTCAATATATAGGTAATGAATGCACTAATCAAGCTGGCCCCTTTCAGGAACAGGATCTATTCTGGCTGCAGACACCAACTTGCTTTATCTGGATCACGAGCTCCAAGAATATTGCTCTGCCAATGAAGTAACATCATAGCACAAGACTCTCATCAATTTCCTTTAAGGCAGCAATGGATGCCTGGAACTCACAGAGTTTCATGATAGGCTTCAGCTTTTGAAGTTACAGATCACTGACATCAGATAAGCTGGACTGGCTTGAGGCAATTCACACCTCTTTAACCTGTGATTATCACTCTCTTCACTCACATTGTCCGTATCTGTAAAGACTTGATTATCTGTAAAGACTCGCATTCCAACCATTTGTCCATAAATGTCGTGTTTGCAAAGCTACTTCTCCACTCACCTGATGAAGGGGAAATGCTCCAAAGACTCAAAGCTCATGATTCCAAATTATCCTGTTGGACTTTAACCTGATGTTGTGAAAATCACGTCATCAGTTGTTAGATCTTCTGATCAGCAATTCTCCTTTGACCAACACAATTGGTCACTTGTGTCTGTTGGATGTATTTGTGTACAAAATAACCATCACATTGGCTGACATGGCCCTTTGATTACATTTTAACATTTTTTGTTCATACCTTTCATAGCATCCCTATAATGCACAAGGAGGCCATTTGGCCCATCCAGTCTATACCAAGCACAATCCCACCCAAAGCCTATTCCTGTAACCTCACATCCTTAACCTGCTAATCTTCCTGACACTACGGTCAATTTAGCATGGCCAATCCATCTAACTTGCACATCTCTGAACTGTTGGGGGAAACCCACACAGACATCAGGGGAATGTGCAAACTCCACTCAGACAGTGATCCAAGACTGGAATTGAAACACTGTCCCTGCCACTTTGGGACAGCTGTGCTAATCACTGCACCACCGTGCCACCCTTTTTACTAATTATTTTGAATGCCACTAGTTGCCACGGTGGGATTTGAAACCATCTCTCCAGAACATTAACCTGCGTCTATCATTGGCCTAGCGACATTGCCACTGCACTTCTGTCACTTTGAGAAACATGGTAAGACATTATGTAAATTCAACTCTATTTTTCAATAAATTGATGCTAATTTTACTGAAATAATATCAGCCTCATGAAACAAACCTGACTTGTCTTGTAGACTTGTTTAATATGGGCTTTTCTTTTGTTTAATGTTAACAGTTTGTGTTTTATTAAACAATCACTCAACATTATTCATCTTCCATTTTCAGGTGGAAATGTGCTCTCTGCCACCCACACTACAAACTGTCATTTCACACACCCCTACCCATGCTAATGATGTTCACAAAACTCATGCCTCGTATAAATAAACAAGTCTGTTGAAGAAAATTAGATTCTACCACATTTAACTCTCCTTCTTTGACCTTCTCAGCTATCTCTCTTGAAGGTAATCCTATCTGTTATCGCTCACTGCGTTAGTAAAGCTGTTTCTCCCGGGGATTCTGTCTCAGACTCTGCACCTGTCATTAATAACACCATCACTGAAAAATTATTCTTAACCCCACTGAGACTCCTGTAAATGTAAAGGGTGCTTCTTGCCGTTGTGTGCTGCCTCCTCCTCTTGATAGTCAAGTTCCACATGCAAGAGGACAGTCTCAACTGGGATCTTGGGCTCAAGTCACACTATGTGTAACCCCCACCATTTGGCCTGGGTTTGCAAAAATTCTACTAACTATCTTGGCTTGAGACAATTCACACCTCTTTAATCTGTGATTATCCCTCTCTCCACTTGCATTGTCTGTATCTGTAAAGACTTGAATACCTGTAAAGACTTGCATTCCAACCATTATCTTCAATTGTGCCTTTGTCTATAAATGTCGTGCTTGTGAAGCTACTTCTCCTGATGAAGGGGCAGTGCTCCAAAAGCTTGTGATTCCAAATTAACTGTTGGACTTTAATCTGGTGTTGTGAGACTTCTTACTGTCCTCCTCTTTTGAAAGATTGCCTGGCAATTGGTCATTAAGCACAGGGAGAAGGGACATCACCACAGATCTTCACCTCCTCCTCAACCCTTTCATTCACAACATGTTTTGAATGGAAATTTGAGAGAGTCTCTGACTGGAGATAGCAGCCTGGTTATCAAATCAGATTGGATATATTCCTAGAGGTTTCATCAGCTGATCTCTCACCTTAGATAGTCACACCCTTATCCTTCTATCATTGGCTAATCAGCCAGGTCTCCCCATTGCTAACTGGAAAGGAATTAATAAGTAGCCTCACAACATTAGATTAAAGTCCAACAGATTTATTTGGGGTCATGAGCTTTCGGAGTGCCACTCCTTTGTTAGGTGAATGAGAGGTAGGTTTCACAAACACGGCATACATGGACAAAGGCACAGTTGAAAGATAATGGTTGGAATGCAAGTATATTCAAGTAATCAAGTCTTTACAACCACTTCACACCGGATTCCATTCACCTGAGGAAGGAGCAGCACTCTGAAAGCTCGTGATTTCAAATAAACCTGCTGGACTTTAACCTGGGTCTTGTGAAACTTCTTACTGTGCCCACCCCAGTCCAACGCAGAAAATGAGAAAAAGTATTATTGTTACTGCTGTCTGATTTTTCTCCCAGTATTTGTGCTGCATCTGATTTGGATATTGTTATTTTCTGTCTATTTCTGGAGGCTGCAGGGCAGTTTTGGAGAATTGGAAGCAGATCCCTACATCAGTGACAGGAGCCAGATTATAAATTTAGGTACAGATGGGCAAAATGTGAGCTGTATTTTTAATTCTAATGAAAGGGGGCAAGTGATGTGAACTGGTGTCTGCCCGATGATAATAAGCTAGGCTGTTTTACTTGTTGGAGGTCAGAAGACTGAAATGATTTTATTGAGAGGGAGGTGCAATGTATTTACGCTTGGGGACAATGGCAGTTGCATCCTCTGAAATCTCAGAAAGGTAATATCAATGTCAATTACCAATTTGTAAGCCATGATCCTGGAACCTATCCCATTATTCTAAGAGGGAAGGGCAGATTTGATGAAAGGTCACTGATTAGCATTTCTAGTTAGATACAAAGCTTAATGTGTTCTCCATGGGGAAGAAGCGAGAGGTTCTATGAGCTTATATGACAATAGACATCCCTATAAACCCTGGCATATGAGTTGTAGTTTTGTTTTGTATATCTGCAGATGACTGGGGATAAAGATCAAGAAAGAGATAGAATTAGCCAGGTATGCACCTTAAGCAGAGAAAATGCTGACTCTATCGTTCACCACAAAGAATGTGGGAGATTGTGTTCAGCTTGAAGGCTAAGCTGGAAGTTCAAATTTCTCTTTATAACTTATTATTTACTCCAGGGGTTACAACATAGATTCTCTGAAAACAATTCTATGTGTCGAATTTGTGTAAAAACTGGACTAAATCCCGCTTTTATTTTCAGCCGGATTTTCAAAATGAATCTCCCACACTCTTTACATTGCAGACAGCAGTAGTGTGAATCCTATTAAAAATCAGGGGGTCAGGCCTATTCCCGCTGGAGACAACAACTGAACTAAGCGGGCCACTGCATATGCTCCGATCTCATGGCGCTAAGTTCAGCGCATGCGCAGTAGCCCCGCATTGCCGGCCTCCTGATTATATAATTATGCTGGCTACTTTTCTGAGGCAGTGGAGAGTGTTACAGAGTCGATGGATAGGAGGCTGGTTTGAATGATGGACTGGGCTTCATTCATGAAACTTTGTACTTTCTTACAGTCTTGGACACAGCAGGAGCCATACCAAGCTGTGATACAATTAGAAAGAATGCTTTCTATGGTGCATCTGTAAAAGTTGGTGAGAGTTGTAACTGACATGCCAAATTTCCTTAGTCTTCAGAGAAAAAAGAAGCAATGATGGGCTCTCTTAACTATGGTGTTGGCCTGGGAAGACCAGGACCGGTTGTTGGTGATCTGGACACCCAAAAACTCGAAGCACTTGACCATTTCTACTTCATTGTCATTTATACAGACAGGAGCAATTCCCCACTGTTTTTCCTGAGGTTGATGGCAATCTCCTTCATTTTGTTGACATTTGGAGAGTGATTATTGTTACCGCATTGGTTCACCAGATTCTCTCTTTCCCGTACTCTGTCTCATCGTTTGAGTTCCACCCACTATGGTCATGTCAACAGCAAAGTGAATTGGAGGAGAATTTGGCCACACAATCATGGGTGTATAAGGAATATATTAAGGGACCAAGAACACAGTCTTGTGGGGCACTGGTGTTGAGGACGATTGTGAAGGAGGTGCTGTTGCCTATCTTAGAACATAGAACATAGAACATTACAGTGCAGAACAAGCTTTTTGGCCCTCGATGTTGCGCCGACCAATTGAGAAAAAGCAATGACTCTCTAACCTAAACCATTCCCTTTTCATCCATAAACCTATCCACTGACCACTTAAACGCCCTCAAACCTGGTGCATCTACAACTGCAGCAGGCAGGGCATTCCATACCCTTACCACCCTCTGGATAAAGAACCTACCTCTGACATCCGTCCTATAACTACCACCCCTTAATTTAAAGCTATGTCCCCTCGTGCTAGCTTTCTCCATCCAAGGAAAAAGGCTATCACCGGCCACCCTATCTAACCTCTGATCATCTTATATGCTTCAATAAGGTCTCCTCTTAGCCGCCTTCTTTCTAATGAAAACAACCTCAAATCCCTCAGCCACTCCTCACTCTCCTCACAATCTTTACTGATTGTGATCTGTGGGTTAGGAAGTTCAGGATCCAGTCACAGAAGGAGGAGCCGAGGCCCAGACCACAGAGTTTGGAGGTGAGTTTTATTAGGAATAATGATGTTAAAGACTGAACTGTAGCCAATAAATAGGAGTCTGACACAGATGTCTTTGTTACTTAGATGTTCCAGGGTTGAGTGCAGGGTCAGGGAGATGACTTTTGCTGTGAGCCTGTTGCAGTTGTAGGCAAACTGTAATGGATCAAGGCAATCTGAGAGGCCAGAATTGATTTGTGCCATGATTAACCTTTTGAAGCATTTCATAATGATGGATGTCCGAACCACTGAATGATAGCCATTAAGCACACTGCCTGTCTTTTCTTTGGTACCGGGATGATGGTCATCTTTGTGAAGATGTCTGTGAATACCCCCAGCAGCTGATCCATGCAGGACCTGAGTGCTAGTTCATAGCCCATTCTGGCCAGCCACTTTCCATTGGTTGACCTTCAAGAAAGCTGCTCTGACATCTGCAACAGTGATCTCGGAATCAGATTTGTCCGAGGGTTCTGGGGTGGAGGGCATGCTCCTGCAGAGCTATTGCTCAAAACAGGCATAGAATGCATTGAGCTCATCAGTGAGAAGTGTGTCGGTGCTGGTGATTTTACATGCCTTCATCTTGCAGCCTGTTACGTCTTGCAGACATTTCCATTATCGGCAGATGTCCGTGTGGCTAACCTGAGACTCTAGCTTTGCTAGTCTTGGTAATGTTTTCTTAATTCAGTCATGGGACATTGGCATCACTCACTGGCCAGCAATTATTGCCCATTCCCAGTCACCCTTGCTCAGAGGGCAGTTGAGAGTCAATCACATTGCTAAGGCTCTAGGTCTCATACAGGCCAGACCAGGTAAGGACAGCAGATTTCCTTCCTTCAAAGACATACGTCAACAAAATGAGTTTTTCCGACAATAGTTTCATGGTTATCAGTAGATTCTTAATTCCAGATTTTTTTTATCCATGATGGGATTTGAACACAGGTCCCCAGAACATGACTGAGTTGCTGGATTAATAGTCTAGTGATAATACCACTAAGCTATCGCCTCCTCATGACAACATGAATTGTTGTAAAAAACCCATCTGATTCTCTAATGCAGGGAAAGAAATCACTTGGTCTGGTCTCCATGTGACTTCAGATCTACAGCATTGTGATTAACTCTTTATTGCCCTCTGAAATAGCCCAACAAGTCACTCAGTTAATGGGCAATTAGTGATGGACAACAAATATGGCCTTGCCAATGACACCCACATCATATGAAAGGTATAATTTCAAAAAAGGAAAGAAAGTACAGGTCTTTAAGATTATTCTGATTTTAGCAACAATTTTTGATGAGTAGGATGACAAAATCTTTGTTGAAATAAAACATAAATCCAATTATTAATTACAGGCTCTCTGCAGGATAAATTGTTAATGAATCTCAGCCCATAATTCTCCAAACTTTAGATTTCTAATATAATCCTTTCATGTGCATATAAGCAGCACTGAATTAACCCTAATTATTACTGCTAAACTGAAGCTACTGCTGAACTTCTGTGTCAAAGACTCTCCTTTTGCAAATTAAATTTAATCCTAAACAGAGCCACCGGATCTCCGAGCACTCCAGCCTCACAAAGAAAGATTAAAAGAGTTGTGTGGTTTTGAAAATATCTATGCCACCTGACATTTTATGAGTAATAATTTATGCAAATGTTCATGACAATGATAAGCAAAGAGACTTAAAGAAATGCACAAAGTTATGAGGCTTCTTTCCTTTGGTGGCGGTTTTCTTTTAATAATTTTCTACCTTTCATGTTTCGAGTGAAATGAATTTCAATCCCCAAGGGGCATCTGAATGATGCACTCTAAAGATTAATGGAGAAATAGTACTTATGTGAGACATTTCCACCAGTGGTGTGAATACTGAGATTCAGTGGATTATTTCTGTACAATGAGAAACATCTTGCATCACATTTGAAGAAGATTGGAACTAGAATATGATTTGTTAATTGCAGTAATTTTTTTCCATCATTGACTGAAAATTGATTTTCTGGAATGCCAATTGAGAGTGAATTGTTAGCCAGGACATGTAGGGAGAACAAAATAGTGTAATGAGATCTTCAACGTCCCTCCACACCTCCCCCATCCCCCCATCTCACTCCCCCTATACCCACAATGGACCAGATGGAGCCTCAGTTTAATGTTTCATCTGAACAACACCTCTACCAATCGATAAGGACTCCCACAGTCCTGGGCTTTTATGCCAGCCTAATATTTTGTACTCAAATCCTGCAGTAGGACATGAACCAATGATCTTCTGACTCATAGGAAAGACTGTTATTATTAGTGCTGCTAATAACAGCACTGCAGCTGGAAAGCACTGCGAAGGTGGCACAGTGGTTAACACTGCTGCTTCACAGTGCCAGGGACCTGGGTTTGATTCAGGCCTTGCGTCATTGTCTATGTGGAGTTTGCACATTCTCCCCATGCCTGCGTGGGTTTCCTCCATGTATTCTGATCTCCTCCCACAGTGCATAGATGCGCCAGTTAGGTTGATTAGCTGTGCTAAATTGACCCGACTGTCGGAGGATTAGCAGGGTAAATATATGGAGTTACAGGAATAGGGTCTGGGTGGGATTGTGGTCAGTGCAGACTTGATGGGACAAATGGTCTCGTTCCGCACTGTCGGGATTATATGAATACTACCACAAGGTTATATCACCTGCATTTCAAAGACCAAGATCGAGATTCCTGCCCCCACACTTCTCCCTCCCAAGCAGGGTTTCTGGTGGTAGAAGCATTTTGCCACTGGCAACTTCACTGGTAGAACTGTTGGCCAACCATGAAAAGTGCTGTTGATTTCTGTGAAGATCCCATAGACAGCCGATGGCCAGCCACCTCCTCTACCTCTATTTTGGCAAAAATTGTTGTCCCTTCCCCTACACACTGCACTTCCTATTTCCATGGGGACGGCATTGCTGAGGCCACTAGCCAGTTAAATCTCAGCTGTCTCCTTCAGAGTGGAATTGGCGTAGGCAAGGAGTGCAAAACCCAAAGTGTGCAGAGTGAACCAGATATGAGGAGAATTCCATTTGGTTGATTCAGTTATATAGCAAGGATATCCTTCTGGAGATTTAAGATACTCCTCTGGATTTGGAACCGAGAGATTGTTAGGTGAGGTGAGATGCCTTTTGTTGTAGATCAGGTGCCCTTTGTTAATGCATGTAATAAATGCATAAACGCATTATTATCAAACTTATTGGAACTGACACCAGACATGTCAAACTCAATTGTCATAAAAGTCAAATGTACCTACCAAAAGAGCCCTCTCAAAACGATGAGAAGCATCACTCTAAGGAAGCTGTCAATGCATTTAAATATGCTGCCCTTTAACAGTCCAGACATTAAAAGATTATTTAAAATAATGATTGCTTACTATTTCATTCTGTTATTTGACATAAACCTTAGGGGGTCTTGGATTAGCTTTGCATGACTGATTTTACAACCATTCATTATCACAGTAGGGTGCCTGCTATTTCACACTTTAATTGATGGCTTTAAGTGGTTATAAACTTTTTGAAGGCAGATTATGAAATTTCAGTACTAGTCATTATAAGGTGCACTGCAGTGGAATAATATGATTGTTCATAATAAATAAGGTTTTATTTAATTGAAGGAATACAAATGTACAAAATGCATTTTATTGTGACGTAAGTGTAGCTTTAAGAAATTTTGAAAAATCATGTCCTCTGCCACTTTCAGCTCTGTGTTACCGAATTGTCTGTAAAAGTTTTTTTTATTGCTGCTTAAATGGGATTTGTTAATTTTTACTCTGGGATTTTTTATGACCCTGCATTGTTTGGAGGAACTAGTGGCAAATGATTGTTTTGAACAGTTTTCTTTTCCTTCATAATAAATTCAAAGTTTTATTTTCTGTTTTTGGCCGGTAGCAGTTTAATTTTTAGAAAGGACATCAAGCTGAAAAGAAATGTCTCTTGCTCTCTCTCTCTGTTTTTGTTGTGAAATTCTGCTGGTTAGCTGAAAGCAAAATTTCTTACCTTCCTGGAGTACAGAATCTGCTGTTGGTAGCTTGGCCAGAAGCTTTCCCTGGTGTTCTGGGAATTTTTCTGATTCCAAACTTGTCTGTGCATGCTTCAAGAGAACTGCAGCATTCAGCCAAAGGACTCATTTCCAGTATGATGTGAACATTAGTTTTTGCTGTGTTGAACCTGTCGAAAGATTTTGTATATGGGTTTTATTTGATTGGAACATTTAGATATTTTTATTAAGGGTTATATGTGATCGTGCTTGTTTTGTTTTTGCTCGTAATTGATAAAAGTTACTGCTAATTTTCTTTCCATACACATGAACAATATTCTTAAATAAACTTTGTTTGATGAAAGCTCCCCAGTGAGTCATTTGGATCATACCTTAGGTGAAACCTATCATGCTTGTCCGAGTCAAATTCGAGGTGCAAAACGTATGATCCAGACAGACTCCATAAAACACTTGGAAGTTTCTGACCTGAACCATAATATTGCAAATGAGAGTGTTGTTTTTAATAGTGACATTTACAATAGATGCTGAGAACTTTTATTTTATCTCATTTCTGCATAATCCCTGAGGCCTGCCCATGACAGATAATAGGCGGCTTGGCATGGTGGATTTAAAGGAGAATGTTTGGTAAATGGGTAACACGCTTTGCCAGGAGTTTGTACTAAGTTACTGTACTGGCTCAAATGGGCCATGATGTCTGTGTGTGGAGAAGCATATGTTTCCATGGAGGGAACAAGGATCATGGTGGCAGGTAAGGAACATGAGGTGGCATTGTTGGGGCATAGGAAGTGTGTGGTGCATACAAGTGGTGAGAGCTAAGGACTGGGGGAATGCTTCATGTTTTAACCTGCATTCTTAAACTTTGGATGCAATGCTAGAGTCCCAAGAATGGGCCTTCACCCCAGCCCACCCCCACTCTAGGCAGTTTCTTGAATTCTTTTGTGAGTTCACCTTTTCATCTACTGCCACACTAGCTTTTTAATGAGTCTATGTAAAATTTTGCTTTCCACTGCTTTAACGTTTACCCTAATCTCTTTAAATAAACAGGATCATGTTTTTGTTAAAATTGGAAAAATAAGACACTGTCTTACATGTATAGGCTTTCCCTCTTTCATTTTTATTTTCTTGTTCTTTTCCCTCTTTGAAACTCACATTTCCCCAGAATATTCATCCTTCTTCCCTCACTTTTGGGTAAAATAAAATTCAGACTCTGCCCTTATTTATTTGTGATCTTTTTCAAGATACAACCTCCCTTTCACTTCCTTTCAAATTGTAGTACCTGAACACAACAAACCTTTTTTTTATCTCCTAATGCAAATTTCCAGCCATGACTCATTTACTTGTAAAAAATTCAACTTGGCCATATTTATTTCAAGTGCCAGCGTTTGATACTAGACTTCTTTGATGAGTTCAATTCTACAGTAGATTAATAGTGTATTGCATAAGTAAATTATGTTCACATAATTTAGACACACACAATCGCCACAAATCAAAGAATAGCACAGTAAACCCTCAGAATATTAAATAAAATAATGCCTGTCTTTAGAGTATTGGAGGCTTCTGTCTCCTGTAGCTTTGCCTTTAAAGCCTCAAGGCATTAGCATGGCAGGCTCCGACTGTAGAGTGGAGATAATGTGGGCAACCAACCCTCTGTGATTGGCCTTGACTCAGGAATCTGGTTAAGGTAATGACAGACTTGAAATAATGCATAATCCCACACTGATTCTTCTCCTGTTACCAGACAACAATCCAGGCCCAGATGTGATTGGAGTTAAGTATTGTGGTCAGCGCGATGGGCCGAACGGCCTCTTTATGTATAGTTCTCTGATTTCTAATAATCCAGGCCCATATGTGATTAAAATTGTGGTTTAATTGAATCAAAATTCAACATATCCAGTTTAATTTCTTAATGTCTCAAGTAAGCTTACATTAACACTGCAACCAGTTGAGATACAGAAGGTACAGAGGACAATATATAGGTCTAACAACAAGATTGCACCAAAAATCTATTCCTGAAAGGTCTCAAGTCAGCCATCCTTAAGGGACCAGTAGCAGGCAATATGATATCCTGCAATTAAGCTCTTATATAAGCCTTGTTTCCATTTACTCAATCCCCTAAACATTTCACATGGTTGCCGATGGCATTGTATTAGAACTCATAAAATCCCTACAGTGGGAAAGAAGACCATTCAGCCCATGGGCTTGCACAGACTTTCTGGAACAGCATCTTACCCAGGCCCATCTCACTCCCTACCCCTATAACCTCATGCATTTACTCCAACATTCCCCCAAACCTACACATCTTGAGACACCAAGGGGCAGTTTTGCATGGCCAATGCACCTAAATTGTACATCTTTGGACTGTGGGAGGAAACCGGAGCACCCAGAGGAAACCCACGGAGACGCGGGGAGAATGTGCAATCTCCACAAAGACAGTCAGCCCCAAGGCCAGAATCAAATCCAGGTCGCTGGCACTGTGATGCATCTCTAAATGATAGATCACAGCCATGATAAATAAGCATGTGAATGCAGGAACTCAAGTTTAGGGATGAGAAGCAAAACTGCATGTGACAATATTATTGTGTGCAGTTCTCACTGGCTACCAAGAGACCACTAAAATGAAGTAACTCAAAAGCTTTACCATAAAGAGTACTGTGGGATTATTCAGTTATTATTAATTGATGATATCATGTCCACTTTTCCCATTCATTAAATCTCTTTAGCAGCCCAAGGTTGGAGCAGTGTTATGTGTGCGTCACTATATAAAACATTTACTCCACAGTGGCGTGAGGGACTGGCATTGCTGTGAGCACTACCGAGATTCTCACATACATAAATCATCCTGTATTTAATCTTTACTGGCTGGACATCTGTCAAACTAATCTGTCAATGACTTTGAGGCAAAATGATCAGTTCAACAATACAACAATATAAGACTTTGCTTAATATTAAGGCGAATGCCCATAAATGCAGGGTTTATTGAAAGTTTGCTCTGAAGTATCGAG
The DNA here is from genome assembly GCA_024679065.1 of Sphyrna mokarran. Taxonomy (NCBI): domain Eukaryota; kingdom Metazoa; phylum Chordata; class Chondrichthyes; order Carcharhiniformes; family Carcharhinidae; genus Sphyrna; species Sphyrna mokarran. Next base: position 145,926,852 of record JAGIQG010000002.1, read on the forward strand.
GATATATTCTTTTTCACAAGAGATACACGTACTCCAGAATAGTTCAGTTTAGGTGTGTTGGTTATGTAATATTGTTTTACCTTATTTATTATTTCAGTTACCAGAGACAGAGGGAAAATTTTTCATTTGTTCACTGATTAAAGAAAGAGACTCTCCAAGAGAATAATTGACCAATTACCACTTCTTTCTTCCAATTTAATACTTCAAAGTGGGTTAACACCTTTATGAAAATACCACACAAATGCAAGCATTGACATAGCCACTACAAATACTGAGCACTGAGATTTCAACCAATAAAAACAATTTTAGCGACACAAACTGTGTATCTTATTTGTGTTCATAGAATCATAGAATCCCTGTAGTACTACTTGAGGCCATTCGGCCTATCAAGTCTGCGCCAACCACAACCTCACCCAGGACTTATTCCCGTAACTCCACGTATTTACCCTAGTACTTCTGTGGCTCTGTAGACAGTCACATGGGTAAGATGAGTATAGAGGAATCTGGGTCAAATGCAGGCAATTGGGACTAGCTTAGTGATTAAAAAAAGGGGCGGCGTGGACAAGTTTATGTAGTCATAAACCTCTATGACTCTAATCCCCCTGACACTAAGGGATAATTTAGCATGGCTAATCACCCTAACCTGCACATCTTTGGAGTGTGGGAGGAAATTGGAGCATTCGGGAGATATCCACATAGACATGGGAGGAATGTGCAGACTCCACACTGTCACCCAAAGCCAGAATTGGATCCAGGCACTGTGAGGCAGCAGCGCTAACCACTGTGCCATTGTACCACCCCTCATTAGTGCTCAGTCAACGAGTTCAGTTGGTAGCACACCTCAACAATTGAATCAATCAAGCTAGAGCTCACCAGATATTCTTTTTCTTGGTGCACTTAGAATTTAGGTAAGGTTAACATATCTTTTATTTAATTGCCCCTGGCATAACAAATTAAAAAGTAGAGATTGAGAACTTTTTTTTTGGATATCATAGAATTCAGATAGTGCAGAAGGAGACCGTTTGGCCCATCGAACCTGCATTGACAACAATCCCACCCAGGCCCGATCCCTGTAACCTCACAATCTTACTCTGCTAATTTCCCTGACATTAGGGTCAATTCAGCATGGCTAATCAAACTAACTTGCATATCTTTGGATGTGGGAGGAAACCGGAGCACCTGGAGCAGGCACAGGAAGAACATGCAAATATTCTTATGTAAAGCAAAGGAGATTTTCTCTAAACTCTTGGGAAGCCTTGTTGCTAAAGTAAGAGAAATCCCTGAGCAAATTCCCAGTCCAAATCCTTCATTGGTATTGTTTGTGCATCTTTGACTTGTGTGAAACGGGTACACAGAGAAACTCATTGCTGCATCTAGTGTCACATTGAAAAAGATTTCTTCCTGGGTCACCAAGTCATAGAAAGGAAAAAAATATGATTTTGTAACACAGGATATAGAATAACCCTTCGATGACTGTTTACTGCATCGTTACTTAAACTTCTTTCAATCATTGGTGGAAGTTTCTAGTCACACAAGCACCGAGGAGCTCAGCAGACAAACCAAAGCTGACATTAGCCAAAAATCAGTTTCCCAATGACGAGATAACTACAGGAATTCTATCCTTGAGACAAAGGGAGGGGAGGGAGGGGAGGAGGAGGAGGAAGAGTGGAGGCAAAAGGGAGGATTGATCAATCTGGTGAACATTGTGTGGAAACTCTTTTACAGATCCCACCATCTCACCAGAATTAAAGTTCTCTGTCAGTGAGAAATTCATGTCTTAACCGTTTTGACCAAGTACAAATGGCACACACCAGGTGAAGTAGACTACTTTTGTGATCAACAGTGAGTTACCACTGCATTGCCCAGCTTGGGAGTGTCTGCAAATGCCAGCCTCTACTTGAGATAGGGTGGTGGCCAAAGGAGGGGGGTACAAGGAAGGGGGAAGGGTGGAGGAGTGGACAGGGAGAGTGCAGAATATCCAGGGAGGGATAATGCAGTATGGGAGGGGTGATAGCAGAGAGTATCCAGAAGGGGGAATAGTGCGGGGTGTGGAAGGGAGGACAGTGCAGGATTTTTTTTTAATCGTGAAATTAACTACATTATTCTCTATGTCTGATGAATCTTAAGCTTTAAGAATAAGTTATATCATTTATTTATGTAACTTGGTACTCTAAAAGAATATTCTGTCATGTCCAGACTGATGAAATGTGTGCAATGAAACATGGTTTCCAGTCTTTTGTCATCTTTTATCAGCATCTTGAGTACATGAGTGAGTCACTTGGAACAATTTAAATTGATGATTGTAATTGACACTAAAACACTTTTAAAATTAACATCTTATGCCTCCCACTAAACTATTACATGGTAATGATTACATCTGGTGGAGAGAGTGCAGAACAAGGAGGCAGAATGTTACAATTAGTGTTAAGCCACTGATGGGTGATGTCAGGAGCTGCCTTCCACACAGTGGAGACCTGGGTGACTCTTCCCCATGAGGTGGTGAGACAATTCTGAAAGCAAGATTATAAAGGGATCAAGCTGGTAAATGTGTCCAAATCTCCCCACTAGCTGGCACTCCACGTGTGTCACTTGCCTCCAATCCTGTGTGAGAGTTAAAATTAACAACAATATGTTTCAACGCAAAAACCATTTTACATTTATGACAATGTGGTGAACAACTGAGTCTGTCCCTTACTCATTCAAGTCGTGAATCAGTCCTACACTCACTCACCTTGTCTGTTATCTCTGTATGCAGCCTAACACGCCACATCATTAATAGCAGCCTTCATCTCACAGCTAGGGCATGGCACCAATTCAATCTTTCTTTCTGTATGGTTCACTGATACCTCTCATATATCATTGCACAGCGGCACACTTTCAGTTTTGTGGAGGTCAGGACATTTCCCAGTAGGAAGGTATAAAAATACTTCCTGGTCACATTGCAGTCGATATAGCGGGAGCCATACAAGAGCATTAATTTTCCTAAAAATAAGCAGCATTCACTTGAACTGGATGCAAAAAGCATTGCCTAGGATGTGCTGCCAACCTTGCAGGGACTTCTCCTGTTAGTTGCTTAAATGGAATGCCACCCCAACATTATTCAGATCTGAAAGAAGAATAAAAACTCATAACTTGACCTGTAATTTGGAAGTTACTATCTTCAAAGTTGTTGAAATAGTAAACGTTGTGATACGTAGCAAACAGAGAGTGAGCAATATATTTGAAAACAAACCACAATCCACACAGTCTTTGTAAAAAAGAGATTACAAGTGCACCCTACTATCTTAAACTGACAGCATTCATGTTTATACAAAGTATCATGCTGGATAAACTGAAAGAAGAAAATATAAACATGAACTGGAAAGAAGCAACAGAGAAACAAAGGACTTCTGCTCTGTGATTTCTTCTTTTATTCATTCATGAGACAAGGATGTTGCTGGCTAGGCCAGAATTTATTGCCCATCTCTGGTTCCCCGAGTGCAGTTGAGAGTCAACCACATTGCTGTGGCTCTGGAGTCATGTGTAGGCCAGACCAGGTAAGGACAACAGATTTCCTTCCCTGAAGAATACCAGTGAACCAGATGGGTTTTTACAACAATTGACAGCAGTTTCACAGTCATCAGGAGATTCTTAATTCCTGACTTTTTAAATTGAATTCAAATTCTGCCTTGGTGGGATTTGAACCCGGGTCCTCAAAACATTAGCTGAGTTTCTGGATTAATAATCTAGCGATAATACCATAGGCCATTGCCTCTCCAGATATATATCTACTTGACAATTTTACTAGGTAGATTCTACTGATTAAAGATGTCAATTATATATATCTGTCCTCGGTTTAACACACAAAAAAAATAAGAATATAAGAAATAGGAGCAGGAGTCGGCCATCTAGCCCCTCAAGCCTGGTCTGCCATTCAATAAGATCATGACTGATCTGAAGTGGATCAGTTCCACTTTCCCGTTTTCTCCCCATAACCCTTAATTCCCTTGTCTATCAGAAACCTATCTACCCGTGACTTAAGTATATTCAGCGAGGTAGCCTCCACCACTTCAATGGACAGAGAATTCCAGAGACTCTCTATCCTTTGAGTGAAGAAGTTCCTCCTCAACTCTGATCTAAACTGCCCCCCCACCCCCCCCTGGTTCTGCTATCCTTTCTAAGCGGGAAGAATCTCTCTACCTCTAAAAGGAGCCTGAATAAATTGATGTCAACACCATAAGTTTGAGATGGCCACTCATTGTAAGTGCATTATCCAGAATATTATGACATGCAATTATCAGAAAATTAGTTGGAATGCTCACTCTTATTGTTACTCACGGAGATAAGTAAGAAGCAAATTAGCTTGAAAAGTACAAGTACCTGAATACTTTAAAGAATGTCTGGAGAAAAGGCAAACAAGTTTATAATTTAAAGGCTTTACAGTTTCATTACATGTAGCGTGAAAAGAACGTTCCCTCTCCCTCCCTGATCAGGAGGACATGAATGTGAGTTCACAGGACATCATTTAGGTTGCTTTGGTAGCCCGTCTAAATTCACAGGCAGGCCACGAGATGGAGTGCCAAGCAACAGGGAGACTTTCTCTTTGGAGAGATAGAAAACCTGACATGGATAAACTTGTCCGTCTTAAACTTGCCCTGCTGACGATCACAGAACTGTTTAATTCCAACAGCCAGGGAAAGAAATAATAAATCATTTTGATTCAAGACGACAGCGTAGGGAGGAAGAGGGCTAGACAGAGAAAGAAACATAGAACAGAAGAAGGTCATTCAGCCCCTCGAGCCTGGTCTGTCCTTCACTGAGATCATGGCTGATTCTCTGCCTAACTCTACACACTCAATTTTATCCCATATCCCAAATTATTACTTGCAATTGATGATCTGTTTGTCGATGAGTGTTTTAAAATTTAGGGATGACACATTAAGTACAGCAAACAGTGAGGAAGATATAAAAGACATGAAGAGGTTATATCCAGGCTAATGGAATGACTGGCATGAGAGAGGGTGAAACTAATTTAAGGCAGAAAAGTGGAAAGTGAAGTATTTTGGTAACATGAGTAAGCAGAGACAACAAGACAAAGGGGGGCAATTTTAAATGGGGAGCTAGAAGAAAGCAATTTTGCTGAGGGTGGGTGAGGGGGGAATGTTTGTGTTTAAAACTTCGAAAGAAGTAGGACAGATTAACAATTTAATAAATTATGTAGAATCCTGAACTTTGGATAGATAGGTAGATATAGAGGTAGAAAAGCTAAAAAGGTATGGTATATATGGTTTATAAACAATGCTAGTTTCACTGAATTCTTTTGTTACAGAAGGAGGCCATTTGGCCCATTGAGTTCTCTGACTGCAATCCTAACCAGCCCTCTCCCCATAACTCTGTGCATTTATTTTACCTTGTCCGCTTGACACTAAGAGGCAATTTTGTCGATTAGGCCAATCCACCTGATCTGTACATCTGTCAGAGGAAACCAGGGAATCCCACACAGACATGGAGAGAATGTACAAACTCCATATAAACAGTGACCGAAGGCTGGGAGTCAATCCCAGCTCCTTGGCGTTATGAGACAACAGTGTTAACCATGGTGCCACCACCTCTGTGCCACAGTTTGACCTCAACTGGATTATTGTGTTCAAGACTAGTCACCACAGTGGAATGAGAGCTTTGGAGAGGATACAGGACATATTTACCCCAATGGTCCAGGGGTGAGGGAGAGAGACTGATAAGATGAGATTAGATAGAGGTGCTCATAATTATAAAGGGTATAGATAGAATGAATAAAGACAACCCTTTTCTGATCATTGAAGGGTTTTTGGAGGTGATGCTCTAGTAGTATTATCACTTGACTATTAATCCAGAAGCTCAGATAATGTTCTGGGGACTTGGGTTCAAATCCCACCATGACAAATGATGGAATTTGAATTCAATAAAAATCTGGAATTATGAGTCTACTGATGACCATGACACCATTGTTGATTGTTGGAAAAACCCATCTGGTTCACTAATGGCCTTTATAGAAGGAAATCTGCTGTCCTTACCTGGTCTGACCTACATGTGACTCCAGAGGCACAGCAATGTAATTGACTCTCAACTGCCCTCTGAGCAAGGACACCTCAGATTAGGCATAAATTCTGGCCAGCTAGTGATGCTCATGTCCCATGAATGAATACAATTGAAAACAGGGGGGGTGGGGGCTTAAATGTTAGGTGAGTGCCAAAGGTGAGATGAGAAAAAAAAACTTTGAGTGCCGTGAGTGGTTAGAATTTAGAAAGTGTGGTTGGTAATGATGATAGGAATAGATTCATAAGCAACATTGAAAAGAAAATTAAGTAAATACTTAAAGGGGGAAACATACAGGGATACAGGAAAAGCAGAGGAATCAGACAAACTGGATTGTTTTTCAAAAGAGCTGATACAGACTGGATTCACGAATAGCTTCATTTTGTACTGTACCTTCTATTATTCTATGAAAGTCCTACATTATTTCAATGATAATGTTCATTCCTCTTTTGTTAAAATACAATTTGCTGTTTCTATCATAAGATGTAAAACCTCTTTCCTATTTAGAAAGGAAGGTTACACATTAGAAAAAATATTCCATCTCTCGGTACTTTCACCTCCTGCTGCTTGTTTTTTTGTGCTTTTGTGAATTTGAAAATGTGCACTGCACAATTCTTTTGCCAAGCTTTATTAAAAATGTTTACTAAAGACTATAAATATGCAAATAATTCCATTAGGATGCTGCTTACTTTAAAACCAGATCCATTTAATTGGTGTTTTAAAAAAAACCATTATCTGCAATGTGTTCTACATTTTCGTTCCTTGATTGTTGCATTCTGAATTGTTGATCTTAAGTACTCTTAAATTAAATTTCTTAGGCATTATTCATTGTTACACTTCAGGCTGTGGGCCAGATAACAGAATTGCGCTTATCAAGTGTGTCAATATGCTGCATATTGTCACAATGCCCCTTTGTATACTGGTTGAGACAATGGCACAGTAGTTAGCACTGCTGCTTCACAGTGCTAGGGACCCAGGTTCAATTCTGGCTTGGATCACTGTCTATGCGGAGTCTGTATGTTCTCCCCGTGTCTGTACGGGATTCCACTCGGTGCTCTGGTTTCCTCCCACAGTGTGAAAGGCGTACTGGTTAGGTGCATTGGCCATGCTAAATTTTCCCTCAGGCACCAGAGTGTGGCAATGAGGGAATTTTCACAATAACTTCATTGCAATGTTAATGTAAGCCTATTCGTGACACTAGTAAATAAGTAAGCTAGTGTAGGTTTGTCTCAGGGATCATTAGCTTTTTATTTTAGAAGAGATCTCACTGGAGACAGTGGGCTTTATTCAAAAATATTTGCTTACACGCCAGCTAGCTGTGATCCACTACCAGTTAGGAACCAGAAAGTTCTGTTTATAGTAAACAAAGTTTGAGATTCAGGACATTCGCTCAGTGAAAAAAAACAAGATTCTATTGTACTTGAATGAACAGAAATGTTGTTATAGAAGGTCAGAAAGGCAAAACAGTTTACAATATCTATCTTACATTCTAACATTCAGGGTAGATATGAGTTACATGTGAATTAACAAACCAGCAATGGTCAAAAACATCTGTTATTGTTGAGTTCTTGCAAGCTATTCACAGGAGTCAACAATTTTCAGGTTATTTTCAGACACTGTGACGCAGGGTATATTTTGCTCCAAAAATTATCTGTCTTCCTAATCTCTTGTTGCTATCAGGTTTAGCTTTGCACTGTCAGGTTTGAGGCAGTACAGGAGTCACTGCTTACACTAGCTAGCTGCTCAAACACATAAGCAGTCTTTATATAAATTAATGTGTCCTTTTCTCCTCATTGTGAAATTTTACTTAAACTTTCTAATAGTTTTACATAAATCCCCAACAATTTGGTGACAAAAAACTTAAACCTTATAATGATCCCTTAATAAACAACACTCACTATGTGTCCTAATAAATTGTTGTAATGAATCATATTTGTTATTTCCTTCTTACAACATCATACTATACAGAAAAAAATGGTAGATGTGACTATGACAGAGTCCATGGATTTCTCAAAACCACACCCAGACATCAGTAACATTGAGTGAACCAAACGCACTGAAACTTTCTCATGATGGCTTCCAGTCTTCACCTTTGAAGATTTCACCTTGGAATTCTTTCCAAAAGTTGCTCCAACAGTAAGTTAAATAATAGGCCAACTCAAAAGGTTGCAATCTCATCTCTGAGAATCTGGTCCATTGGATTCCTGAATACACTCAAGTCCCAACTCATTACCACCACTTCAGCCCTTCGGCCATGTTGAGCAGGGCGCTATCACTCCAAGGGTTATCTTTGAGCAAATAGCTCACCACATGAAGCGATCAAGCTTTGCCTACCTCTTTGGATCTTCTGGGCTTCACTTGGGCCATCATTGATGCCTTCAGTTTCAGATAGCATTCACAATAGCCCACCCCGCAGAGTTTCAATCTTGTCTTCCGAGATTCCGTTCCCACGGATTCCTACGTCGTCATACAAACATCAATCTACAGACACAACTTCAATTTCTCAGTCTTGCTTGGCAGAATGCTACAGCTAAAATTAGGTACCTTTACCCAATAACCTGCAACAGAGAGTTACTGACATTCACCAACCTTCTTCACTTCTAATGTCTAGAACTCCCAGCCTTTTCCCTGTTGGAACAGTCTGGTCCTCAGAGCTTTTCTCTGTTTGGAACCCGCTTCTCAGTTCCTCTATTTTTAACTAAATTTAACTGGGACCTTTCTCTCTCACCTGTCCTCTATCTGAAATTCCCTTTTTGGGACCTTTCCAAGTCACCTCTTGTCTTTAGGACTTCTCTCTATCCTCTCTCCTTTCTGGGAAGATCTTGAATTCCATGCTATTAGTTGAATGTAAGATTCTAACTCACTCAGTGGGCTTCTCCTTCACCTTAGCTTGATCATCACCTTTCCTTGCGACAGTCAAAGGAGTGGATGAAACAAGCAAGTTGATTCGTATTCCTGCGCCCACCAAGAAACTGCATAAGGCAAATCCAATGTGCAATGGTGTTGAAGGATAACTAAGCAAAGCGAGTTCAATGTCTTCATTCTTCTTCAAGAGATCTTTCATGGAAAGTAGCATAGAAACAAAGTAAATAGAAGCAAAAGAAGGCTAAATGGTCCTTTGGGTCAGCTCCACCTTCACTTGATGCAGCTGGTGTACTTGGCAAGCTTGGCAAAATTCTTATCCACTGATGGCATTGGATACATCTCTCTTTCAAATACCTTGTTGTGGTGTGTTAGATTAATGCAAATATAGAATGGAGCCATTAGCATTTGGGACTGGCAGCACACCAAAGCATTACCTGGTTGGTTACATGAAGCTGAGATGTTGCAGTGTCACCTCAATTTCAATCCTGAGATGCTGGACCTTCTTTGGCATGAATAGATAATATGTTTAGCATCATTTTGAGTATAATGTGATAAATAGTCTTCAGCTTACCTAACTCTTTAAAAATTGTTGGGGAATTTCATGGACTATTCAGCACATTGTTGAACATCGAAACATAGATTAGATTGCCAATCGCCTAAACCACGCTGGAGATTCTTTATCACCTTATTGCATTGCTGGAGTCAAACTAGATATTAGTAAGGGAACTTATAAAAACATATTTTGATCTGATTTATAACCTTGTGTGAATGTATTGTTGGATCTGCTATGATCACTGATAGACTGTCAATCCAACCTCTCTTCTCTGTGTCCCAAAACAGCTCTGCATTTCTGGCTGGGACTTCCAAACCTGGCTCCTCCAGAAAAGAATTGGTGAACTCGATGATGTTCATTGGGGAACTCAATCGCAATGATATGGAGTTGGGAGAAAGATTAGGTCGGCTCCCTTCATACAGCACTAGCTGCCATATAGCAAAATCAAATAATCAGTCTAAATGTTGGTGAATGGATGATTATGTGAATGAACCGGGTGGCTGGGAGGGTAAGGTAAGTGGTATGAGTAGGGTGACAGGTATTAGGTGGGAGACGTGTCAGGTGAATAGAGTGGTAAATGGTAGGGCAACAGATCAACAGGGTGCAAGGCAGGGAGGATGGTCAGTGAATAAGTCGTGGTATCGAGGGAGCGTGCGGGACAGACTGTGTGAGTGATTGTGAAGGCGGGATATTTCAGTTCTGTATTACCCAGCAGTTAGGTTAGGATTTTTCTGTCTCATATTTCCTGGGTAACTATCCAGATAAGGGAGTAAGAATCTTCTGAAGTCTCCAACTCTTACTTAGAGTGTTCTGGGCAATAGGGAAATTGCCCATTGGAATTTCAAACATTTTGGGGAATTCCCATGAATGTCAGTGCACTGGAATTTCCACAGGGCCTTATCAGATTGCCTAGGTTGAGTGTTCAGCTTCTGATGGGTGTGAGACCAGAAGATGTAGGCCTTTGTTTTATGACCTCACAACAATTCATTCCAACCACTGGAACCTGAGGCACAATAAATTGGTGAAAGAGGAGCTGGTATTTGTAAGGGTATCAGTCAAACAATGAGCTGAATAATAAGCTGAAGTGCTGGGAGGGGCTTCCACACCTGGAAATTGGAGGCTTTTTGACTCCCTGGTCTTCCTTCAGAACACTCAGGATAAAACAGCAATTGGAATTGGTTAATTTCCAGGTGGATTTGAGGTGGTCATCTGACCCAATCAGTGTTGGAGGATGGGTGTCCAGCCTCTGAGATCATTGGCTGTGCCCTGGAGTGGAATTACAGTCAATAGTTTAAAGAATCTTTTGTACGGGGCAGTGTTAGGGGAACTGGCAAATGCAGCACCCGTTCCAATTTGTCATTGAGAAGTTGATAGGCTTCCAAGGTATGCATTTTATTCTGAGTTCTGTTGTCTACAAACCTTGGCACTGATTAGATGGAAAAGTTGTCTTGTTGTTACATGTTTGTCTTCAAAGATATTTGCAACATTGGGAGGGAGATCAAACCAACCCTTAGTTTGAATGAGGACCCCTTGGACCCTTCCTATGTGATGTCTCTGACCATCATGAGTAGCTAGCCCTAGCCTTGGTAAGAAGGGGAAGCCGAGGCAGACATGTGCACCTGGGGTGAGGCGACCGAGAAGGTCAGCAATGTGTGTTGCTCAGAATGAAATGGTCCCAGTGCTAGCTAATGCTTAATGACCAAATAAAAGCAGCCAGGGTGTGTAAGGTCTCGGTGTGTTACAGGGCATGTTCACAAATGTAGTAAGAAATCCAGTTTGGTTGGACCTCAAAAACATGATGATTCATCAAGGACGTAGCTGTCTGCGAGGGAGTCATTCCCCACTGACGTTTAGTTCTAGTTGTAGGGTGGGTAGTTGGCGGAATTAGGATTATGGTAGATCAGTGCAGCATCCAGACTGGTGTATATCTCACTCATAATAGGCAGGCAACATGCCACAAAATAATCTGAAACTGTTAGATAGTGCACTCATAAGCAAGGCCATAATCCCCTCTCTCTCAGATACTTTTGAAGTGAACTAAATGGAATAATTCAATATTGAAATTTAAGCACATTTACAGCTTTAGAAATAGGTGAATGTAGTTTGAATATTAATTTTAAAAGTCAGCTATGGGATACTTCCAGGTATGAGGGGAAAACTAGCCAGAACAAGGCATTAAAGAGATAATAAAGCAGAGAGTTACCCTGTTGAGATCCAGGAAAGAAGCATTATGGAGATCATCTATACAAGCTCTGTAATTGGTTTATTGATGTATGTGTGAGATCTCTCGTTTTTCTGTAACCAAATGATATGAATATTTTACATGGCCTTAGTATCAGGCAGACATTCAAGTATGCTTCTGAAAAAGGTCCCAAGCTTGCAAACTTGAGTGAATTCAATCTTTACCACAATTACACAGACCCCTAAAAAAATGGTCAAAATCAAAAGCTAGCACCCAGCAGCTGAGAAGAAGCCTTTAACTCGAATTATTTTAAAATGTAAAGATTTCTGATTAAAATACTCCCAGCAATAACAGGTAAAATTGAGGCTCAGATATCAACTGCTGCTTTTAAACCTGCCTGAACAATCTGCTTCTTAAGAGAAATCGGAACCACTAATGACTCTAAAGGAGTATTATAGCATTCACACATATTATGACAGTCAGTTGGCAGAGAAAGTACTTGGGTGTCTCCTAGCGCCGAAGTGGCTTGCCCGCTTGGGCTAGTTCACACCACGGAGGGGACAATTCAAGGAGAATGAAAGCAGTGGAGGTGGATTAATAATATTAGCTTTTAACTAAAGCAGTAACATCGAATCAGAACATGGATAAATGCAGGATACTTTTTGTTGGCCTGTCTGAGGAATAATTTAGTATGAAGATGCATTGTATTTGTATTGGCTACCCTCAATTGATGACTTGCAATGGTAAAAAAAAACACGCATAATATGTTTTATTTTCCAGATCATCATTTTGTACCTATCACATAACCCAGTGTGCTGTACTTGTGTCACATACCTGGTGTTCATGTCAGCCTCAATTGCAGCAATTTTTAATAAAGTAGCCGCATTACATATGAAATTGCTGCTGGTGGAACATCAATTATGCTGCTAATGATATAATAATAACAATATCCAGTAATTACAATACTTGAATAATATTAACTTCCATGGTAATATGCCCATAATGAATGTTCATTGGTGTTTCAAGACAGAATGGGGACAGAGAGCTCATTAAAACACAAAACTTGTCGAGTGAGTTAATCAGCTCAAAGTTCCCTAATCCAGCATAAAACATATTGGAACCTTCATTACCTCTACATGACAGCAATGAAAAAGACTAACACCATCACTCCCATCTATACAAGGATTTCAGTGCATTGTGTAAATTCCATTCCAATTACAGATATGTTAATGATTTTTTTCCCCATCATTGCTCATCTCACCAGGCTCTCAAGCCCTCTTGCCATCAACAGTGAAAGAGCAATATTACACAAATTATATTGCAAAATCCTTTTCCCTAAATCTTCCCAGTGCATGGGCTGCTAACCTGGAGGCCAGCCATTGGTGCTGCTTATCTCAACGAGATTCGCCTCATTCTCTGACTTTGTTTTTGTAGCTCATCAGAATGGCAGAGCTGGGAAGGATCTGAAAGAGAAGTGAAGATGCTCACACACACACACACACACACACACACACAAAAGGGCAAAGGAAAAGAACAAAGAAGGAAGATGAAAGCAAAGGGAATACATAAAGGAGCTTCAGTGACAGAAGGAAAGTTACAAATCTTTGTGAGTCAACATTAGAAACAGTCACAGTAATGACAGCATGTCATATATTTTGGTTCTTATTCATTCGCTATATCTGAGAAAGTACACATGAAAGCAAACCTCAATAGGAAGAATATTGCAGGACAATGTGCCTGAAAATCCATCTGCCAACTATCACTCACTGGCTAGATTGTGACGATCCCATTAAATATGTCACCAGTTAATTTCTAAGAGAGCTCAAATAAAATATACATTAAATCAACATAAATTCTCACCAAAAACAAATTCAATATGGGCATGTATTTATCTACTTTTTGTCTGAGCATGTCTGACCCCGAGGATAGCATCCTCTTCACAACATTTGTTCGTCTGCAAATGTGAATTGATTTTAAAGAGGTTTCATTGTGCCATGGCTGAAACTTGATGAATTTCCCAGTGGATGATTTGCCCAGTGGTTCTATCTTGTCATTCTGTGAGCTTTCATTGTTGCCAGAATATAATGACCCTCAATAACTCTTATTAACCCTTAATTCCTTTACTGTTCGAAAATGTATTTATCTTTGCCTTACAAACATTCGATGAGGTAGTCTCAACTGCTTCACGAGACAGGGAATTCACAAGAACTTTCTCCTCAACTCAGTCCTAAATCTGCTTCTCCTTATTTTGGAGCCATACCTCCTCATGAAAATAACTTCCCTACTTCCATCTTATCTATTCCCTACATAGTTTTGTATGTTTCCGTAAGATTGCATCTAAAATCTTGCTTCTTCAGTTTCTGAAATGACATGGAAGAATTACACCACTGAAAGAGTGGGGGAACTGCGAGTTCACAACTTTGACTTTAATTCTGAGGTTTGTTCATCGCTCATTAGGAAATAGTCCAAATGAACCTGTTTTTATTGGCTAAGGCTGAAGGTCATTCGATTGCCAACCAGCCTCCCACCCATTGATTTCCTGCTGTCTCAGCAAAGCAGCCAGCATTATCAAGGACCCCACACATCCTGGGCATTTTCTCTTCCACCTTCTTCCATTGAGAAAAAGGTACCAAAGTCTGAGCTCATGTACCAACTGATTCAAGAACAGTGTCTTCTCTGCTGCCATCAGACTTTTGAATGGACCTACCTTACATTAGATTGATCTTTCTCGACATCCTAACTGTAATTGTAACACTACATCCCGCAGCATCTCCTTTCCTTCTCTGTGAATGGTACGCTTTGCATGTATAGAGTGCAAGAAGCAATACTTTTAACTGTATAATAATACGTGACAATAATAAATCAAACCAACTCAGACAAATGTCCATCTCTTATATTTTTAAGCCCCAGAGGTTACATTTCACTGTAAACAATATCACATCCTTGCAGATGCACATTGCAGCTGTACAAATAATGCCACATTCGCTTGTGATACAGATTATTGCAGATAAGTCACATAAACATGTTAACATATTCCTATGGCTGCTAAGCAAATTAGGGACAGATGTTAGCAAATATTGTGAAGAAGATATCTTTGTGAAATATTGGTATCCTTACTCCAGGAATGTGGTTAACAGATCAAAATATTAGCAAACCTTAATCAAGTTTTAAAATAAGGGTTCTTTTTGACATATATCAAGATATTGAGATCAAGCTGTTGGCAAAGTGTTTTGCTTATTCCTTTAAATCTAACAAGAAATATTGGATTGCCCATTCTGTATTTTTAAAAAGTGTGCTGTTTTGAACCAAAATATTTAACACTTTTACTGAACAGAAAGGATCATTCTTCATAGAGCTGCTGTGTTTATTCTCAAAGTGCTTTCATAGAATCTCTACAGTGCAGAAGAGACTATTTGACCCATCGAGTCTGCACTGACTTTCCAACAGAGTATCTTACCAAGACCTTCTGCCTCACCCTATCCCTGTGCCCGGCGCATTTATCGTGGCGAATCTACCTAACCTTGACATCTTGGAACGCTAAGGGGAAATTTAACAGAACTAATCCTCATAACCAGCACACCTTTGGACTTTGAGAGGAAACTGGAGCATCCGGAAGAAATCCATGCAGACGGGGGGAGAATGAGGCCGGAATTGAACCCGGGTCCCTGGAACTGTGAGGCAGCAGTGCTAACCACTATGCCACCGAGCTGCACTTCAGCTGTTCAATTGTCTCAACTAACAGATAGAAAAGGTGGATAAGGTAAGTTACTAAAATATTAATTAAAACCAACACAGAGATTAAAAATTAGGAGTATGATGAAAACCTTAGATTAAAATCTTGTTATCCCCAATTTGAGATTTCCCATTTCCCCCTAGGTGCTCTGATCCCTACACCCCCCAAAATCCCACCAATATCCTGGCTCTGCCACTATCTGTGTCGCTTTGTAATGGACCCCCTCACAGCCCCAGCAGTTCATCCTACTCTCCTCTGGCACTGTCAGCCAATAGGATTGGCTGAAAGCTCTCAAGGATTGGGCTATCTTCCATGGAGGGGCGAAAGTTGAGTCCTGAGTTTGCTGAGGCCTCAGAGGTGTACTGTTACTGCGGCCTTTATTGAAACTGGTCAACTTTGCTCCCATGGAGATGGAGTGGCTGCTGGTACATCTCCCCCTTGTCCCGTCCTAACCCAAACCTAGCATCGTGACCATGCCGACCCACATTGAACATTAGTAACTCAGGCAAATGCCACTTGGTCCATCATATCTGTGCTAAAATAAACAAACCAGTTTAGCTGATTCCCACTTTCCAGCTCTTGGTTTTCAGCCTCTGAGTTTTAGGTTCATGTCTGTTTATTTTGAAATGTGATAAGCGTTTCTACTTCCAGTGTCCTTTCAAACAGGGAGGTCTAGGTCAACAGCACTGAAGACTAACACTTGGATCAGGGAGAAGATGGTCATGGAAATAAGTTTCATGCCAAAGAATTGAAATGTAGGAACATAGAAAATAGGAACACAAGAAGACCATTCAGCCCTTTTATCGTGGTTGATCATCCAACTTATTAAAAAAATTGATTTGATTTGTTATTGTCACATGTATTAACATATAGTGAGAAGTATTTTTTTTGCGCAATATACAGACAAAGCATACCATTCATCAAGAAGGAAACAAGAGAGTGTGGAATGCAGTATTATCATCATAGCTAGGGTGTAGAGAAAGATCAATTTAATGCAAGGTCGATCTATTCAAAAGTCTGATGGCAGCAGGGAAGCAGCTGTTCTTGAGTCAATTGGTATGTGACCTCAGACTGTTGATATCTTTTTCCTGACTGAAGACGATGGAAGAGAGAATGTCTAGGATGTGTGGGGTCCTTAATTATGTTGGCTGCTTTGTTGAGGCAACGGAAAATGTCGACAGAGTCAATGGATAGGATGCTGGTTTGAATGATGAATTGGGCTATATTGACAACCTTTTGTAGTCAATTCAATAGCCTGATCCTGCCTCCTCCTTCAGATTCTTTGATCCCTTTCACCCTAAGTGCTCTATCCAACTTCTTCTAGAAAACATACATACTGGAAGTTTTCAGCTGTTCATGTCACACACTCACTACGAGCGAGGATGGAGAATTTAGTTGTTCTGCTAAAATTCTGTTTTATCCAGATGGCCCAGAAAATCCTGCTGGCATGCACATCTTGTCCTGGACACCCATGCTACTTGAATTTTCCTTCTTGCATCTACCCTGTCTTGGCCTGTTAGAATTTTATAGATTTCTATGAGATTCCCCACTCATTCTTCTGAATTATAGCAAATACAATCCTACCCGACTCAATCTCTCCTGATATGTCAGTCCTGCCATCCCAGGATTTGATTTTGAATTGCTGTATTGGTGTCAAATGTATTGGGATACAATGAAAAGTTTTGTTTCTTATGCATTATAAAGACAAAGCATACCATCCATAGAGAAGAAAAGGAGAAAGTGCAGAATGTAGTGTTACATAGTAAGGGTTAGAGAAATATCAACTTAATGAAGAAATTAAATTAAAACATTGTTAGAGAGTTTAAAAGTGTTCGAAAAAAAGTTTTAGAAGCATAGAATGAGAATAAAAGATAGAATTAGAAGCTATGCTGGGTACTGCTTGCAAACATCGTCATGTTCTGACACCATCTTGTTTTTTTTAATCATCTGGTAAACCTTTTCTGCATTCCCACCAAAGCAGGAGCACCTTTCCTTAGATAAGGGAAACAAAACTCCACACAACATTCCATTGATCTTCAACTCATTGGCTGAAAACATTAATTAAACTCTGAAAAAAAAGAGCAGATATTTTTAAAATACTGACTAAAGTGACTTGAACTGATAGCTGAGTAAGCTCCCTAATTTGCATTACTGCACACTGCACATCCTCACCCCACTGAGATGGAGACAGAATGTTTTCAAAAACCCATAGAAGATGATGATCTCAGAGGAATGTGAATGAACCAAATTTCTTGTTCCTGCAGCATAATGTCCAGATGGTGAACTGGTTGGAGACAAACCATCAAACTTTATCGCTTGAACAAAGGGACACTGGCTAATCTGGGAATTCTCAGATCTGATCGAATCATGTTACAGTTAGAATATGAGATTGTGCTTGAATTCTTGTTCAGTTGCACGGGGTAGTCATAGGCTAACAATTGGTATGTTTTAAGCACAAGTTTTCCCAACAGAATGAGAACAAACAGTTGAGAGAGATCCTCTCTCTTCCCCAACTTGAAAGGTTTTGGACCCTGCTTTTTTTTGTTTGACTCTCTTCCATGGGTAATGGTGATTTTAAACAAGGAACTCAACTTCAGAGCTGTGGCTCCAGAAGGAAAAACAGATCATCAATCCGTGTAGCTTGAAACTGCCTCAGTGCTTAAAATAGACCTTTGGATATAGCCGGCTGAGTCACCAAAATACAGATGGCACGGTGACACAGCGGCTAGTGATTCTGCCTCACAGCACCAGGAACCCGAGTTCGAATCTGGCCTCAGGTGATTTTTTGAGTGGAGTTTACACAGTGTCTCTGTGTCTGAGTGGATTTCCTCTGGCTGCTCTGGTTTCCTCCCTCAGTACAGGTTAGGTGGATTGGTCACAGTAAATGTGTGGAGTTACACAGAGAGAGGACCCAGGTAAGATACTCTGTCAGAGAGTCAGTGCAGGTAAAATGGCCTCTTCTGCACTGTAGGGATTCTATGAACTACAGACTCTGGATTCCTTTTAACCTTTATGAACTCTTGTTTAACCTTTATGTACTCTGTTTTTTTAAAAAAACAAGATGGTGCCAGAGCGAGGCAACTTTTTCCAAGTTGTGCCCAACATACCTTCTAATTCTATCT
Source organism: Sphyrna mokarran (assembly GCA_024679065.1). Lineage (NCBI taxonomy): Eukaryota > Metazoa > Chordata > Chondrichthyes > Carcharhiniformes > Carcharhinidae > Sphyrna > Sphyrna mokarran. Next base: position 145,945,361 of record JAGIQG010000002.1, read on the forward strand.
TTTACTCTGGTTCTGTGCTTCCAACCAACTTCTCCTTCTCCTCTGTCATCTGAATTTGTTTGAATTCCCAGTTTGGTTTTCTGTGTGCAAAATCGTGGCGTATTTCACTGTTTGACTTAGATTGGTTGAAGTGCAGAAAAGCATTACCGTTCTTCCATTACCGGGAAACCTATCCTACTGGTACCTTTAAGATCAGAGCGTCTAAACAGTTAAGTATTTACTGAATTGGTAAATATAGCCTTTCCAAAATGAAAACAATATATTGCAGTCAACTGAGAAGATTTCGAAGAGGGAGCCATTCAGGTGGCACATTAGTTAGCACTGCTGTCTCAGGGCACCAGGGACCCGCATTTGATTCCTGGCTTGAGCCTGCACATTCTCCCCGTGTCAGCGTGTGTTTCCTCCCTTCCTCCGGTTTTCTCCTGCAGTCCAAAAGATATGCTGGTTAGGTGCATTGGCTGCGCTAAATTCTCCCTCCGTGCATCCGAACAGGCATCGGAGTGTGGGAACTGGGGATTTTCACAGTAACTTCATTTCAGTGTGAAAGTGACACTAATAAATAACCTTTAAACTTGAAGACTTTCCAACTACTCATTGCCTGGTCATAACAAAGTAGAAAAGGGATGTATAATAGAAAGAAGGAAAAAAAATAAAAATGACGCTCGTCATGTTTGCATTCATTACAAATAATCTTCAAAATGGTTACATGTAATAAAATTAATTAGTCTGTTTGAGTGTGCAAATAATACGGGATCTGAATGTTGCTTTCAGAATCTATCTATTTGGCTACGTTTGATAATGCATGTTCTTTATTTTGTGAAAACTGCTTTGAAGAATAGTTTGCTTTTCAGAAGTTCACTTCATTTGGTTGCGAGGTATAGTCTGCCAGAAGAGAATGACCTTGACATATTGCCTCTGAAAGTGAGTGGAAGCTGATGACCATTTTAAAAGGCTGCTCAAATTGTGTTCCCTGTATTTTAGCGACTGCAGCGTAATTGACCTTGGAAAAATGAATAAGGGAGCTGCCATTACAGGATGACAGAATAATGGCTGTGCGTGTAATAGATTACGACTCGTTCCTGAAACACTGCAATCATTTTTTTCAGGCATGTAATCTTTTAGCTGGAAAGATTAATAAAATTCACAGGATATAAGCCATGCAACGGTCTATCACATTGAGTACCCCTTAGATTCTGACTTGGTTTGAAAGCTTTTTTTAAAAAAAAATAAAATTATCGGTGTCGTAATTTAGGTCTGCTCACTTGACTTATATAATCGGTCAGGTATAAAATTTGTTCTCTGACCACTGGAAGATAGATTTTTGTAAAGGCCCATTCAGAAACAATACCATTAATAGTGAGTACAACTTATTTGACTCATAGTGGTCATTACGTACTTATGGTAACAATAAACCTTCCAGTGCCTTCTCGTGATATATGAGAACTTCACTAGAAGTACTTTAATTAAATTTTAGCTCTCTATCCCAAAATGGAACACTCTAGAATGTTAATTATTATAATTAGATGATGGCCATTCTCAGGCTGTGTTTTTCACTGCTTAATGATGGCAGCTCTCTCAGTCAAATGAATTACATGTTTAGAATGAGCGATCTAATAATGTTTGCCTTTGTCCAGCGTTGTCTGGTAACAGTACAATTAATTTCTCTATTGACTGCTCTTTGCCACTGCTTTCACATTATAGGACACAGTTTCAGAGTTCTGCTATTAGTGTAACCCAAGAGGTCCATCTAAACTCTGACCAATGTGAAACTACCCCAGGAGGTACACAAACTCCACGACCTTCATATCAACAGATGTAAAATCACAGCACTGTGGAGCCAAACTCAAATAAATCTCCAACAGGAATGTGACCACAGTAATATAATGGAAAAGCTCTCTAGATGGCCATTATTGGAAAAAGACTCTGCTATCTTTTTTCACTGCAATGTCCAGAGCTTGTATTTTGGAGGATATATCAGAGTACACTTTGCGATTGGACATATAAGACTGACAAATAAGAATCCAACAGCAGCACCATTACAAAACTTGAAACACTCTCCACAGCCATGTCTTGGTGAAGAACAAAATCATCAAAATTATATTGTATGTTCAGATGTTTGGGTGTTTTAGTGGATAGCTGAAAAAAATGAAATGATTGATCAATGTTTTTGCATTCAAACATGTTCATGCTATGTGAATCATTAGCAGGAATATTATGAATGGTGGAATGATGGGATGTTGCGTAGTTAGCAATCAGAATATAAGTAGTGTAACTTGATGTTGTTTCTAATTTTCTTCTACAGGTTTTCAGGAGAGTCCTTCTTGTTATGAAAATCCTGTCAAGACTAATCTACCGACAAAATAAACTTCTAAAGTGTTCACAGTTGAGAGGCAGTACAAATCCATAGTTTAATAGTATAAACTGGAAAGGTGATGTGCAATGATCATGTTGGGGGGGGGGGAGATAGAGTAGCATTGATGGCAAGTTCCTTCCTAAGGTGACAGATTGAATGGTGGTGATGTAGAATCCTAAAGATCAGATTTCAACTCCCAAGTTCATGCGGGTCACTCAGCCAAGGGTTTGGTCAGGTGCCAAATGGAAATTTATTGCATAGTAAATCTACTCACCACCAAACATCCCTCTACACAACCCATTCATCCTCTCCAACACCCTCCTCTCATCCCCCTCACCCACATACCCAGCCTTACCACATTCACGCTTGGGGCAGATGCCATTTTTCTTTCAAGAAAGTAAAATCGCAGCCAGATTTATGATGAAACCCTTAAAAATTCTGATGTGGATGTACTGAGCTGCAATTGTTCAAACAAGCCATTCCACTTTGGCCAAGATTAACTAATCAACATATACAGATCAGTCACAAATTATGAAACACCACAAACTATCGGGTCTGATATTTTCCAAAACAGTCAATTAGAAAACTGCCTTAAAATCTATGCACTCTGACTGTTTAAGTTTAAATAATAAATAAACACCTCTGGTATTGCTCACATTAAGGCAGATGATACGTTGTCTGAGGGCAGGGGTTTTACATTTTGATAGCCCTTTCCTAATGGGTGTAAAGGAATTGCCTTGAAGGAAGCTAACTGCTGCCGAGGTGTAACGGTGCTTATCTGGCCTATCTCTTTAAAACCATAAAACTTTATTGGTGTAAACACACACAGCATGAGGTCAATTAGAAGCTTATTGCTACTGCCCAGGGAACTGTGACTGTCGACTGGCATCTGCTTATAAATCACCAGCTCTTCCCCTGAGGGAAGGACAAGGATATGAAGGTCAGAAAAAAAACTGACAGAGAATCCTTTGCTTTTTTTTTAACGTATTTACCATCTAATATGATACTTGCTCATTTGTAACTTGTCCATCCATTGCATTGTGAGTTGTCTTATTTTGTGAATACATTTTCGACAAAAGTCTTTGCACATCTGATACTTTTAAATGAGATGCGCAAAAATGTTACAAGAATTGACAATGGATTTCTGGACACAGTAAGAAGTCTCACAACACCAGGTTAAAATCTGACAGGTTAATTTGGAATCACTAGCTTTTGGAGCACTGCTCCTTCACCAGTGAATGGAGAGGTAGGGCGCATATATGACAGAGACACTATTGCAAGATAATGGTTGGAATGCTTTTCAAGTAATCAAAGCGTTACAGGTACAGACACTGCGAGTGGAGAGAGGGAAAATCATAGGTTAAAGAGGTGTGAATTGTCTCAAGCCAGGACAGTTAGTAGGATTTTGCAAGTGCAGGCTAAATGGTGGGGGTTACACTATATGTGCCATTACGTGACCCCAAATTTTTCCCTTCAGGATCTGATAGACATTCACCCCAAGTTCCCTCTACGTCTTTGCAGATCTTATGGAGGGGATTCCCTAGTCTCCCTGTGATGTTCCTCATGATGGGAGATGGCAGCAGCACCTTGTTTACTGATGTAAGCTGTTGTCGATGGGATTTCCCATTAACTGTTTCCCACTCTGCCAGGAGACCTAGGATAGGAGTGTGCTATCCGCAGAACTAAAAGATCTGCCAGAGTCTAACAGCCAGAAAATTCCAGGCCTTATATCCTCTTCACAATTTACTCTCTGACCTATCTACGTACCCAGATTTCTGATCTGTTTTCAGGGAAAATTATTTGCAATTGTGCCTCCAAACATCCCAGATAGCTAGACCTAAGATGGGAGTGAGGAATAAGTGGACAGGACAGGTGTGAGGTCAGTCTGGGAATTGGCCTGAGGAATTAACCTTGAATCTCAAAAATTGGTCAGAAAGACAAATGTTCTTCCTCATTTCCTCCCAAAGGAATGTTTCCCAAGTCATACGAGAACATTTGCCACACCTAAACAATTCCAAAATTATCTAAATGTACATGCAAGCTGTTCATTTAGGCAAAATTATTCAACGCTGTGACAATTTTTAAAGCCATCAGAAATTTAAAAATACTCTCATCTAAATCATTAACACACATGTTAAAGAGAAATGGCCCCAACGTGGGGCTTTATGTAATTCCACATCTTTCCATATCCCATTCCGGTGATGACAGTAAACCGCCAATGAGATTTCAGCAATATAACATAAGATGATCAATTTTCTTTCCAATTCTCATCATTATGATTCTTTAAAAAAAACTATTAATTTATGGTTAGACAATCATGTGTTGCATGTTTATTTAATGGTCTTAATGAAGTCCATGATTTTGGCCTTCTGGAACATGAGCTCTTTGATTGAGGTAATGATTGCTTATCCAATGAGGGGGCCTTACTGTGTATGTACTTTATATAATGTAAGGCCTACTGACACTCTGGATTTTGACTTTGTGTCTGACCTACTCTTAGGAGTGGAGATAACCTCATTAATTAATGAGAATCTGGCAAAGGGACACCAGCACCAGCTTCTGAGGAGTTCTTTCAGTTGAATTCTCAATGTGCAGAACAGTTCCCTTTGAGAAAGGGGAAATCCTCACCATGATCTTTCTGTAAAGTCATAGTTATTGTCGGCCAAGATTTTCTTTGGTTTTCTTTTCTCTTCCATTAACTTATTGTTTTACAGATAACCTTCAGAACAGATTCAATTACTTGTCCTGTTACTGATGAAAAGTTACTGGAGTTGTTCCAGCCCAGGTCAAAGCATTCACTTTTGTTAAATATCAACAATCTTCTGGATCTCCTCAAGTACTAAAGAGCCTCCACTACGCTAAGCGATTCTTTTACAATCAATTTCACTTGGCACTCTGTGTTGTACATCATTTGACCAGGGGAGTTTTAGAGTTATGTCTTTCTAATATCTCAAATGCCTCTGTTATATTTCAAAATCCTTCAGGCTGTGGTATATATTGAATAACTCAAATAACAAGTCAGGCTTATCTGTGTTCTACACTTTTCTTTGATACTTTAGTTAAGTTTTAATTCTGTAACTAAGAACATAGCAATAAATTGGGAGAGGGGAGTGTACAGTGGGACCTGGGTGTCCTTGTGCACCAGTCGCTGAAGATAAGCGTGCAAGTGCAGAAAAGAAGGTAAATAGCATGTTGGTTTTCATTGTAAGAGATTTTGAGAACAGGGGCAGGGATAAGTTGTTGCAATTTTATAGGACTTTGGTGAAGCCACAACTAGAGCATTGTGTATAGTTTTGGTCTCCTTTTCTGAGGAAGAATGTTTTGGCTCTTGAGGAAGTGCAGCAAAGGTTTAAACCAAAAGAGAAAATACTGGAAAATCTTAGCAAGCCTGGCAACATTTATAAGGAGAGAAAAGAGCTGATGTTTTGAGTCCAGGCAACCCTTTGTCAACTCACTGCAGCAAAGTCTTATCAAGCTGATTCCAGGGATGGCGGGACAGATGGGTGAGGAGAGATTGACTGGGGTTAGCATTGTTTTTGCTGGAATTCAGATGAATGAGGGATGGGCAGAACCTCATGGAGGCTTATAAAATTCTTTTTGGGCTAGACAGGGAAGAAACTAGGAGGATATTACCAGGAGTAATAGTCTGAGCTTTCAGAGTAGACCATTTAGGACGGAGGTGAGGAGACATTCAAAGAATGGTAAGCCTGTCGAATTCATTACCACAGAAAATAAGTGATGTCAAAACATTGAATGTATTCGAGACACGGCTATATATAGCACTCGGGATGAATGGGGTCAAAGTTTATGGGGAAAACTAGGATTAGCTATTGAGTTGGACAATCAGCCATGGTCGTAATGAATGGTGGAACAGGCTCAAAGGGCCAAATGGCCTCCTTCTGCTTTTATCTTCGATGTTTCTACAGTTAACTCTATTTTCCTCTTTAACTTTCTGTTTTAGCGTTACAATGCTGAAATATTTTTATGATATATATGTTTAACAGTTGTATCTATATTAATTTCTGGAATATGTCAACACTTTTAGTTTCCCTTTTTAGATGTTTGAGTTCATTTCTAATTGTGGCATTGAACTGACAATCAAGCCATGAATAAGAAGGGCTGTAATCCTTTAGTTAACACTGCAATAGACTAAGCCATCTAGTGGGCAGTTAGGTGATGTTATTTAATGTTACTGCTCTAATGGATAGATACAGGCAACCAACCTGTGGAAATAAGTTCGACTTTAACACTCTGATCATGAAAAATCTAACATACACTAAATAGAGCGCTACAAATTAATAAGATCATTAGAAAAGAGCACCTAGTTTCTTTTTCCAAGGGATACAGCTGAAAAGCAGAGAAGTTCTGTTAATTTGTGCAGAACTTTCATTAAACCATGCTGGAGTATTGTGAACATTTCTGGTTTCTACACTCTAAAGATATGCAGAGGTATTGGAGAAATTCAAAAACAAGATTTACTAGAATTGTACCAGACCCTCAAGGTAATAACATTCAGGAAAGACTGAACAGCCAGTATCTGTAATCTTTGGAGAAATGAAAAATTGAGGGGTGACCTTATAAAAAGACTTAACAGGTTAAGGATGGAGAAGGTGATTCCATTTGCAAGGGGAGACCATAATGAGGGGTGACAATTGGTAAATAGTCACTAATAAATACAATAAGAAATTCAGGAAAACAGAGAGTGATTAAAATGTGGATCTTGCTACAACGAGAAGGAATTGTGAATACTAAAGATGAATTGGAGAGGAAACTATACAAATATACAGAAGAAAAAGGAGTAAGAGGATTAATTTATTGGGTTCAATGACAAAGGGAAGAGGTTTAGGTGGGGCATGGACCTGTTGGACTGAATGGAATTCTTTGCACTGAAAATATTAGGTAATTGTGTCAGTGAGAGGTCATAGAATCATAGAGGTTTACAGCATGCAAACAGGCCCTTAAGACCAACTTGTCCATGCTAATCCCAATTCCCACATTTGGCCCATATCCCTCTGTACCTATTGTACCCATGTAACTAGCTAAATGCTTTTTGAAAGATAAAATTGTACCTGTCTCTATGACTACCTCTGGCAGCTTGTTCCAGACACTCACCACCGTTTGTATGAAAAAATTGCCCCTCCAGATACTTTTGTATCTCTCCCCTCTTACCTTAAACCTAATCCCTCTAGTTTTAGACTTCCCCACCTTTGGGAAATAATATTGACTATCTACCTTGTCGAAGCCCCTCATTATTTTATAGACCTCTATAAGGTCACCCCTCAGCCTCCTATGCTTCAGAGAAAAAAAGTTCCAGTTTATTCAACCTCTCCTTATAACTCAAACTTAAACTTTTAAGTTTAGGTTTATTCATTAACACCAATGAAGTTATTGTGAAAATCTTCTAGTCGCCGCACTTTACTGCCAGTGCAGGTACATTGAGGGAAAAATTTAGCATGGCCAATTCACCTAACTTGCACATCTTTCAGGCTGTGGGAGAACATCAGGAGAAACTCATGCAGACGTGATGAGAATGTACAGACTCCACACAGACAGTAATCCAAGCCAAGAATTGAACCTGTGTACCTGACACTGTCAGGCAGCAGTGCTAACCACTGTGTCACTATGCTCCCCATGCTGTTCTGTAATACTTTCTAATGCACTTCTAGAACAGCATATAGAACATAGAACATTACAGCGCAGAACAGGCCCTTCGGCCTTCGATGTTGCGCCGACCAATTATGAAAAAAGCAATGACCCTCCAAACTAAACCATTCCCTTCTCTTACATAAACTTATCAACTAACCTCTTAAACGCCACCAAACTTGGCACATCTACAACTGCCGCAGGCAGGGCATTCCACTCCATAACCACCCTCTGGGTAAAGAACCTACCTCTGATATCCATCCTATAACTATCACCCCTTAATTTAAAGCTGCGTCCCCTCATGCTAGCTTTCTCCATCCTAGGAAAAAGGCTATCACTGTCCACCCTATCTAAACCTCTAATCATCTTATATGTTTTGATAAGGTCTCCTCTTAGCCGCCTCCTTTCTAACGAAAACAACCTCAAATCCCTCAGCCTCTCCTCATAAGACCTGCCCTCCATACCAGGCAACATCCTGGTAAACCTCCTCTGTACCCTCTCCAATGCCTCCACATCTTTCTTATAATGTGGGGACCAGAACTGCACACAATACTCCAAGTGTGGCCGCACTAGAGTTTTGTACAGTTGCAACATGACGTTGCGGCTCCAAAATTCAATCCCCTACCAATAAAAGCTAAGACTCCATATGCCTTCTTAACAACCTTATCGACTTGACTGCCTACTTTCAGGGATCTATGCACAAATACACCAAGATCCCTCTGTTCATCAACACTATTAAGAATCCTACCATTAGCCCTATACTCTACACATTTATTATTCCTGCCAAAGTCATTACCTCACACTTTTCCACATTAAACTCCATTTGCCACCTCTCGGCCCAGCTCTGCAACTTGTCCAAGTCTCTCTGCAAACTATAACACCCCTCTTCACTATCTACCACTCCATCGACTTTAGTGTCATCTGCAAATTTACTAATCCATCCTTCAATACCCTCATCCAGATCATTTATGAAAATTACAAACAGCAGGGGCCCCAAAACAGACCCCTGAGGTACACCACTTGTCACCGAACTCCAAGATGAATATCTCCCATCAACCACCACCCTCTGTCTTCTATCTGCTAGCCAATTCCTAATCCAATTAGCTAAATCACCCTCTATCCCATACATCTGCACTTTCTGCAGAAGCCTTCCATGGGACACCTTATCGAACACCTTACTAAAGTCCATATATACCACATCAACCACCTTACCCCCATCCACCTCTTTGGTCACTTTTTCAAAAAACTCAATAAGGTTAGTAAGGCACGACCTACCCTTCACAAAACAAAAACTGTTTTAAACTGATATATCTTTTCTTTGAAGAGAAACAGGATTTTTGATAATGGAAAAAGATTAAAAGTGTTGAGGAGCCAATTATAACAAGACAAAAGATAATAGTAACATGTTCAAGAATTTCAAAATATAGAAAGTTGCAGAAAGGGAATTAATGATTTAAAATGTGTGGCTGGATTCTGAATAGTGCATTGGAACTAAGTATGTGGAGGAAAACAAGTACACATAGCCTGGATAAGTATTATGCAGTAAGTTTGCATGTCCTTTAGCCTATGATATTCTTGAAACTGATTATGCAGCAATCTTCATATTGGACTAAGCAACAACACTCATCATAGTCTTTAATTAAAATTAATGAATTGATTGCTGTTGTTTTATCTTCTGGAACAGTCTTGTTAAGATCGTTGTGAGTTGTGGTCATAAAATGTTAAGGTAATTTTCACTTCTTTGTCCAGATGAAAGATGGGGGTCATCAGTCATCGGCCCATTTTACACGTTGGCTGAGCTCCTTTTGTGGTCGAGCATTAGGGGTGATGTAAAATGAACCAGTGATTTGCAGTCACCCGTTTTATATCTCACATAGTAGGGAATGTTAAAATGACCCACTTTGTCACATATAATCACAAGTGATTCTTCTAAATTTATGCCTTTGGAATTGTTACAACACACCAGCTAGACCACCCAGGCAGCAAATGGATCAAGAGTTCACCACCTGTATTGAATAGGCTATGTGTTGTTACAAACCAGAGCTGGCTTCTGGGAAGAAGGCTCAGAATAGCTGAACCAGATCAAAATCTTAGGCATAAAAGATAGGTGCAGGAGTAGGCCATTGGGCCCTTCAAGCCTGGACCACCATTCAATATGTTCATGGCTGATCCTGCACTTTCAGTGTACCACTCCTGCTTTCTCTTCAAAATCCTTTATTCCTTTAGCCACATCCAGCTCCCTCTTGAACATATCTAATGAATTGGCCCCAACAGCTTTCTGTGCTGGAGAATTCCACAGGTTCACGAGAAGTGTTGCTATCACAATTCAAAGGATTTGAATAAAAGGCCATGCTTGCAGTTGCCTTGGGAATCTCCTCGCATATCTCCTTTTGTGGCTCATTGCCATATTTTGTTCTATAGCTTTCCTGTGAAACAGGACACCTGGGGACATTCTGTTATGTTAAAGGCACTGAATTAAAAATAAGTTGCTGTTAGTTGAAAGAGTCAAGACAATGTCCTCATGCCATGCCCATTAAAAATACCAGATTAAAGTCTAATAGGTTTTCTTGGTAGCACGAGCTTTTGGAGCACTGCTCCTTTCTCAAGTGAGTGAAGAAATGGGTTCAAAAACAGAGCATTATATAGAAACAAACTCAATTACAAGATAATGGTTGCAATGCGGGTTCAACAGGTAATCAAGTCTTTACAGGTACAGACAATGTAAGTGGAGAGAAGGTTAAGCACAGGTTAAAGAGATGTGAATTGTTTCCAGCTAGGACAGTTAGTGAGATTTTGCAGCCTAGGCAAGTCATGGTGGGGTTACAGATAGTGTGACATGAACTCAAGATCCCGGCTGAGGTGGTCCTCATGTGTGTGAAACTTGGCCATCAGTTCTGTTTGGCGATTCTGCATTGTTGTGTGTCTTGAAGGCCGCCTTAGAGAATGCTTACTCGAAGTTCAGAGGCTGAATGCCCTTGACTGTTGAAGTGATCCCCGACAGGAAGGGAACACTCCTGCCTGGTGATTGTCAAGCGGTGTCCATTCATCCGTTGTCCTGGCATCTGCATGGTCTCGCTAATATATCATGCCTTGGGACAGCCTTTCCTGCAGTGTATCAGGAAAGGATGTCCCAACAATGGCCAAATCGCAAGAGTGTGTACCATGTACCTAGTGGATGGTGTTCTCACGGGAGATCATGCTCATTACCATGGAGCATACAGAGGAAGATAACTGTGGTTGTGTTGTGAGTGGAATCACCATAAACCAAAGACCCCCTTAAATTGTTTGGCAGAGTCCAGTTGTCACACAAAGTTAATGAAGATAACAATGAATAAAAATATAGAGAACAGACCCACTGAGAGCCCAAATCTCCCCAGAAAAGTGCTCCCTGAAACATGACACAGTACCATACTCCTCATTCTAATAGTCACATAATTGTCAACACCAATGTCAAATGCCTTGCATCCTGTAATGCATGCTAGCACAATGAAGATTATTGGTGTGTTTTTTAACTTTGGGAATTCACATCTTTTAGAGAATTTCCAGAAGGTTACCATGAGATGCACAGACTGATGAACCTGAAAAAAAAACAGAAAAACATCATTTACATTCCACAAATGCTGACTTTCTATCACCAACAATACACTCAAAGGAATCAAGAGGCAAATACTAATCAGTCACTTGCTGTTCTGATTCTCTTCCCTCATTTAATGATGCACTAGGGCAAACTTTGTTTCCATTGCTAACTACTCCTGGAACAGAGCACATTAAGTAATGGCTGACTAAGAACGTCTTGTCTGAACTGGACTAAAAGATTTAAATTATGAGCACAGGTTCCAAACATGAGGTTGTATTCCCTTGAGTATAGAATGTTATCAACTATAGAAAGTTGAAATGAAAATGTTTAAGATGATTAAACAGGCTGATTGGAGTTGTTTGAGAGAAACAATTCCTTCTGATGGCAGAATGCAGAAAAAGGTGATGTTGAGATAAAATTAAAGCCAGATAATTCAATACATTGGCAGGAAACACTTTTTCACACAAAGTGCAATGGAAATCTGGGCTGCTCAAAAAGCTATTCAAGTTGGGCATTAATTGAAGAATTCAAAACTGTGATTGATTTGTACTGGGTGAAGGTTATCCTTCAAGGAAAAGTCTGTATGTATTAGAATGTAGAAAAATGAGAGATGATCTTATTCAAACATTGGATCCTGAGGAGATTTGACACGGTGGATGCTTTCCCTTGCAAGACAGACTGGAATTGGAGGACACTGATTAAAAATAAAGGGTCTCCCACTTAAGTTGGAGATGATTCAATACTTTTTCCCCCAAAGAGTCATAAGTCTTTGGAAATTTTTTCCACAATGGGTGGTGGAGGTTCGGGTAATTAAAAAGATTAAGGCAGAGATAGATAAATTCTTCACCAAGAAGGGGTTCAAAAGATTATCTGGAGTAGGTGGGAATGTGGGACTAAGACTACAATCGGATTGGCCATGATATCCCTGAATGGAGGAACAGTTCAAGGGATAGAACAGCCTACTCTTTCTCCTAATTCATATGTTCATAAGTTTGTATTCATCAAAGTTTTTGGAACTAATGTGGGTGAATGGAGTTAAGATATAGAATAGCCTTGATTGAATTGAATAACAAAAACATTCATTGGATGAAATGACTTCCTCCTGGTCCTATGTTACCATATCAAACTATATCTCTGTAACGAACTAGTGCAATGAATTTAGCTGCAGTTCATGTCCAACAGCTTTCCAAACACATACATCATTCACTTACTTATCAATACGTAGGATTAGACTCTCCTTTTGTTGTTCAAATTTAATTGTCACTTTCTCAAGTATACCTGTTAACATCACATGTAACATAATCGTAAAGCATAATGGATAAGTCCAGTTGAATGTGAGCTGAAGTTTTGCACAATGCTGAGAAGTGATAAAGGCTGGGTAGCTCAGTTAATGTAAGACACTGCTGGAAGTGCTTTAACCTGTCAAAAATCGCAGGGAAATTTCTAGCCCTTTGTCCAGAGAAAGACTCTAAATATACCCTTTCTGGTAAAGAGCTGGAGAAACAGCCCCTCCACTTCTCAAACCTTTCAAGCTGCCAATGTTAGCTCAGTGACCATGGAACCACAACAGCAGGAGGTTTGAATTTTCAATCTGAGAGACGTGAAACCAAAAGAATCAGTTGCATAGAGTTAACAGCATCAAGAATGTGTGAGACCAAAGCCTCTGTAAACAGCAAATGCAACTTGTATGTTTGTGAGGGTCTTGCATTAAATCAAGATATAGCTTTGATGGATGACTGAGGGAATTATCAATTAATTGACCAGTTAGGAAAGATGCTTTACTGAATGTGTGACAAGAGCCAGGTCTGGCAAAGGGTATAAAGTAAGAATTTGTCAGATCCCAAAGTCAATGACAGAAGATAGACCTCAATCAAGATTCAAACGCCATAGTCAAATTCTGCAAAGATTATGAAAACATGTTTGTTTCCAGTGTGGCCTGTAGCTGGTCTGAATAGTCTCCCAAATTAATCTGTAATTGTAATTAACCATAGACTTGCAATTAAGATGAAACAAACACCAGATACTGCAAATGTTTAAGGTTATTTGATGTTTTAAAAAAAAAACAGAATGTAATCCTGAAGCCAAAGCAAGAAAAAACTTAAAGTATCTTCTTACAGAAGATAAAAGAACTCTTGAGAACTGTATCTGACATTCCTATAATATGCAACCAAAGTTATCTTTTCAGATCTGGTAATTAGATAGTGCCAGTTATTGAATATTAAATACATGTGCTAAAATGTCAAGAACTGAAATACCTCTCATCGGACATTGATACAATTGAGCCAGTGTGACGCTAAAATATTGTCGGCAAAATATTGAGGTGACCGTGAGGAAACCAGCTCACTCAGACTATTGATAAATGTGTCCGATTGCATGTGGAGAGGCAAAGGAACATGGTGCCGAGGATCTAGTCTAGAATTGAGATTGGGCAGGAGAACATGGGGTCATGTGAGATACTGGCACTGGGTATTCCACTTAGAGTGGGCAATACACAAAGGTTTAAAGTTTACTTATTAGTATTATGAGTAGGTTTACATTAACACTGCAGTGAAATAATTGTGAAACCCCCCCCCATCACCACTCTCTGCAGCTGCTTGGATGCACTAGGGGGGAATTTAACATGGCCAATGCCACCTAACCAGCACATCTTTCAAACTCTGGGAGGAAACTGGAGCACCCGGAGGAAACCTATGCAGATATGGGGAGAGTGTGCCAACTCAAGTGACTCAAGCCGGGAATCAAACCCGAATCCCTAGCACTGTGAGGCAGTAGTGCTAACCACTATGCTACCGTGCCACATGCAGGGTTCAACGCCTGCTGCAGTTTCAGGCAGACGAGTGCTTTTGTTTGTCCTTACCTTAAAGAGAAGTGGCGATATCCTTTCTGCTACTCATTCGGAACCTTAGTAGATGATGTAGAATTTGAAAAACAGATGCAACACATCCAAAATTCAAAATTTCTGCCATTTGGCCCATCTATGGGAATGCTACAATTCCAGTTCTTTAACCACTTACCAGATATTGAGTCCTGAACAATTTGCTCAGCTCCTTTCCCCTGTTTGTTGTCTCTGTTGCATCCATTCATTAACATGCAAGCAGGACGCTTGCTGTTCATTTTCCTTGGTGGCATTTCACATATTCAGTAATTTTCTGTCAGATACAGAACTATTTTATCCTCTGGGTTTTGGTGACATTAATATATTCGTGTAAGAGGTGATTTGCATTAAGCCATTTGAAGCACATATAAATTATTTTCTCCATAAAAATGCTCCTGTCACAAACATTTCCCAGCTGTCAGTTGAGAATATGGGAGTGAAGTGATGCAACGTAATACTAATGGGTTCATTGCACAATGCACCAATGGCAGAAAACACATCTGTGTTCCTTCAGGAAAAATTTTTTTGGATCATCAAGGTTAAAACATAGGTTTAGTATTGCAAATTATATTATCGAACATATTTTACAAAACAAAAATTAAATGCATCAATCCAAATCTGTGGATCTTTCCAGAGCATAATTTGAGATGGCATTGAATATCTGTGGTCAGGAACTGGGAATGCGGCTCAATTAGATTTATTGGGTCTGACCACTAATAAGTAGTTAAATTGACATTTCAATTAACTAACACCAGTCATTTTTACGGTTCAGGGAGACAGTAATATAATGATATTGTCAATGGGCTAGTAATTCAGAGACTCAGAGCAAGAATTGGGAACTCGGTTCATAGCCGGTGTTGGGTGTCTTGTTGAAGTTGTACAAGACATTGGTAAGGCAACACTTGTAATACCGGGTGCAGTTCTGATCACCCTTCTGTAGAAAGGATATTATTAAACTAGGAAGATTTACTAGGAAGATACCAGGATGATTTGAGTTATAAGGAGAGGCTGGATACAATGGGACTTTTTTCTCTGGAGTGTAGAAGGCTGAGGGGTGATCTTATACAGGCCTATAAAATGATGAGGGACATAGATCAACTGTGATATGATAGAGATACAAAAAGCAAAGAACAAAACAGCACGGGAAAGAGGCCCTTCAGCCCAACGAGCCCGTGCCGCCACCCCGATGTTCCCACCTCTACCCGTGATCCCTGTCTATGTTTATAGATCTATGGATTAAAAACCAAATTTGAGACAATTTAGGGAGAATTTATTTTGCCAATTAGCCTAAGAGCACATCTTTGGGATGTGGGAGGAAACCGGAGCACCCGGAGAAAACCCATGCAAGCACGGGGAGAATGCGCAAACTCCCACAGACAGTTGGAAAATGGCCCAAATCCATGTATTTGCACAGCACAGCGACAGTCACTGAGCTGTCATGTTGCCCATCAAATGGTCCAGGTCAAGCGTACACTAACGACGTGAAGCACTAGGATACTCTCGAAAAAACACCCATGACCCATTGCGTGTATGCCCCTTGTTAGACAACAAGGTGGACCAAAGCACCTGTAGGATAAAAACAAGTACATCAACATCATCATCTATTTACACACTTCCCAGGGACTCCCAAGGCTCATGATCCCTATTTTAAATCAGTTTTCTATACACCTCCATTCCCATTCTGTTCATGCGCCTATCTAAGTATTTCTTAAATATCTCCAGAGTACCTGCCTCCACCACTTTACTTGGCAGCGCATTCCATACCCCCACCACCTCTGTGTGAAAAAAAACTCCTTCTAGCATCCAAATTATACCTTACCTCCCTCACCCTAAGCCTGTGACCCCTTGTGCTATTTGAGTTCATCCTAGGGAAAAGCTTAACCCTGTTTACTAATCAATATCTTTTCCCAAAGGTAGGGAGTCTAAAGCTACAGGGCATACATTTAAGGTGAGAGGAGAGAGATACAAAAGGGTGCAGAAAGCCAATTGTTTGGATGGTGAATGTATGAAACAAGCTGCCAGAGGTAGTCAGAGAGGCAAGTACAATTTTGTCTTTTAAAGACAGTTACGTGATAAGATGGGTATAGAGGGATATGGGTCTAAAGTGGGCAATTGGGATTAGTTTAGAAGTTAAGAAAAGGAGTGGCATGGACAAGTTGGACCGAAGAACTTGTTTCCATGCTGTAAACCTCAGTAACTCTATGACTCTTCAATAAAAATCTGAAATTAAAAGTCTAATGGTGACCATGAAACCATTATCAATTATCATAAGAATCTATCTGGTTCACTAATATCTTTGAGGGAAAGAAATTGGCCATCCTCACCTGGTCTAACCTACATATGACTCCAGACCCACACAATGGGATTGATTCTTAAATGCCCCCTCAAGGATAATGAGGGATGGGCAGTAAATGCTAGCTCAGTCAGAAACACCCGCACCCCAGAGAAGAATAAATAAATAAGTTTTTCTTCTCAAATATTGGAATGCAGGTGGTGATAATTACTGAAAATCCCTTTTGCCGCACAAAATGCAATATATCCGGTTGGTCAGAATTTCCTAGGAACATTGTTGATGAAAAGCAAATGCTAATTATTGATCCAAAGCAGTTTTGCAACAATTCAGTGAACCTTAAAATTGGATAGCAATCATAAAACAATATCCCTGTAACAATACACTCCGGAACCATGAACAATACTTACCACTTCTCTCTGTTTTAGAACATAGAACATAGAACACTACAGCGCAGAACAGGCCCTTCGGACTTCAATGTTGCGCCGACCAATTAAGAAAAAGCAATGACCCTCTAACCTAAACCATTCCCTTTTCGTCCATAAACTTATCTACTAACCTCTTAAACGCCACCAAACTTGGCGCATCTACAACTGCAGCAAGCAGGGCATTCCATACCCTTACCACCCTCTGGGTAAAGAACCTACCTCTGACATCCGTCCTATAACCACCACCCCTTAATTTAAAGCTATGTCCCCTCGTGCTAGCTTTCTCCATCCTAGGAAAAGGCTATCACTGTCCACCCTATCTAAACCTCTAATCATCTTATATGTTTCAATAAGGTCTCCTCTTAGCCGCCTTCTTTCTAACGAAAACAACCTCAAATCCCTCAGCCTCTCTTCATAAGAACTGCCTTCCATACCAGGCAACATCCTGGTAAACCTCCTCTGTACCCTCTCCAATGCCTCCACATCTTTCTTATAATGCGGGGACCAGAAATGTACACAATACTCCAAGTGCGGGTGCACTATTATTTTGGAAATAATTTTATTGGGAGCAAAATTTTGGCAATGCTAGACATCAAAGATACTGGTTTAGTGAAGAGGTGCTATTGAATAGTGAAAGATGCTTGAGGGAGAAAACTGCCTCCTCCTGGTTCTCTGTTTCTGTATTATGCTCTGTAAAGTTTTACAACACCAATTTTAAATCCAACCAATTTATTTGATAGTAAATTCACAAGCTTTCGACTTTATAGCCTTTGTCAGGCAAATGCAGTGTTCTGGTCCAGAACACTGCATTTGCCTGACGAAGGCTATAAAGTCGAAAGCTCGTGAATTTACTATCAAATAAATTGGTTGGATTTAAAATTGGTGTTGTAAAACTTTACTGAGTTTACCCCAGTCAAACGCCGGCATCTCTACATCTGTATTATGTGACATACTAGTGCAGTAAATTTAGTGATAGGTTGTTTCCAACAGTTTTCCAAACATCAACATTCCAGATTTACCTATAAATGTACAGGATTAACCTATATTTGCCCAATCATACTGGTGTTCAAATCCAGTTGTCATGTCCTTAAGTGCACCTGTTAACATTCTAAGCAACGTAATTGTAAACTATGATATTTAAGATGGTGGATGTGATGTCAATCTTCTAACAGGCTCCTTTGTCCTGGTTGATGTCATGCTTTTTGAGCATTGTTTGAGCTGCTCTCATCCTCCGTTAGTGAAGATTATTCCATCATGCCATTGACTTCTTGATGGTGGACAGGCTTTGAGGAGGAATGAGGTGAACCTCTGGCTTTCTCTTGTAGTTGCTGTATTTATATGTCTGTTTCAGCTTCTGGTCAGTGATAAATCCCTGGGATGTTGATAGCGGAAGATTCAATGATGGTAGAACCTTTCAATGTCAGAGGCAGGTGGTTAGATTTCTTTTATTGTTGAGATTATCATTACCTGGTACTAGGAAAGCATGAACATTCATTACCCAAGCCTGGATATTTTCCAGTTCTTGCTGCACTTTGATATGGACTGTATCAACAATGTTCCTAGGAAATTCCGACCAATTTCAGTATCTGAGGTGTAACAAATGGTACTGAACATTGTGCAATCAATGGCAAACATCCTTATTTCTGACCTTTCATCATCCCAATGGGATGCAGATGAAGGCTTGACTGGAACTTCCCCTCATCCCTGATTCTTTATGACACTATCAGGAAAACACATTGGCTCAGCGCATGTCCACACTAACATGGTGCGCAGAAGTCAAGACTTACCTTAACAAGGTCTGGGGCTGTCTTCAAAGTTTGGGATTGAGCCTGGAGTGGGTGGGGGCAGCATCTTTCAAGTAACTCTTCTGGATTCAGTGTCATTGAGGAAGTTTATATTCCAGTCTCATTATATCCCTGAAGATCCAACATCTTCTTCCAATGATAGGTCGGTGATGTAGTGCATCTTTTTAATGTGGCGCCCAGATATAATAGCAGAATGTCTGCCATCGAGCTCACCCAACCACAGAAGATAGTGAGAACTAATGCATCATTAATTGTGCTGTTGTCGAAGACATAGCATGGTTTCCCATCGTGGGAAATACCTCCCATATCTGTCCCCACCTTTAATTCCAGAAGGGAGAATTCTACCCAAGTGCCTATAAAAGGTATGGAAAGGTTATTGGCAGGTAGGGCATAATATGGGAAAATTAGAATTTTTCATTTTGAGAAGGATAAGGAAGCAGGATATGATTTAAATGGAGAAAGACAGCAGAATGTTGTAGTGCCTTCGAATCTTGGTATCTCTGGATATGTTTCAGAAAATAGGAATCCGAAAATAGCGCATAACTACAGCAAATAATTAGGAAGACAAGTGAAGTGTTAGTCTAACTACAGGAGAATGGAGGATAAACATAGATAAGTCTTGCTGCGATGGTATAATCTTATTGAGATTACACTCAGAATACTGTGCGCAGTTTTGATATCCTCACTTACAGCTAGATAGACTTGCATTAAAAATGGTTCAGAGATGATTCATTGAGTTGATTCATGGTCTGAGGGTGTTATGAGGAAATATTGAACATTTAAGTTTAGAAGATTGAGAAGGGAACATACAAGGTTCTAAGAGGTCTCGATAGGATAGTTGCTGAGTGAATGATTCCCCTGTATGGGGAAATATAAAAATAGGAGGCAGTTTCCAAATACAAAGCCTCCTATTTAAAAAAGAGATGAAGATATTTTTCTTTCTCCCAGATGGTTATTTGTCTTTAGAATTTTCTCCCACAGCTGAGTTAGACAGGTTTTGATCGAGAAGGTATCTGAGAGTTCGGGAGGACAGGCAGGAGAGTGATGTTAAGGCTACAATCAGATCAGCCACAATCTTATTAAATAGCAGAGCAAGCATGAGGGACCAAATGGTCTATCCAGCCCTTATGTCTTATTTTCTTTCACTCTTATCCTTTTTTATTATCTTATTGTCATACACATAGACATTTCATTTATAATGTCTGTGTTGATCCCTGGAGGACCCCTATGGCTAGTCTGCCCAATTAAAACTATCATCATTGACAATTACTCTCTGTTTGTTATTATCTTGCCAATTAACGTCCAATGTGCACATTTACTTTGAATTCTTATGAGATTTTTTTTCGCTTGGAAGTCTTCTATGAGAGACCTTATCAATGTCAAGCTTGTTAAAAGTCAAGTCATCTGTAAGTCAAGACATATAAATTGCACCAACTCTATTGTGTAGCAGAATGCCAATAAATTGGATAAGCATGACCTACCTTTCACTAATATACTCTGTTTTGGATTTATTGCATCTACACTCACTATATCTTCTGTAACAAATGCTGTTTTTAGAAAAGTTTCCAGTATTTTCTGCACTATAGATGTCAAACTGAGAGGTCTATAATTCCCAGGATCATGCAGTTGACCTTTTATGAGAGTAAATTGCAGATAGCTTTCTTCCATTCCTCAGTGACCACTGACCTTCAGAAAAATTCTATCACCAGTTGCTTCTACAGTTGTGTTCCAGGTCATGACCAGGCCTTATCCTGTAAATGAAGGCTTTTTCTTTTTTTTTCTTTTTGTGGATCCTCTGTGGATTTTGCTGTACATTTATGGCAAATGACTGCGTAGGCAATGAAATTGTTGATGTAGTTTAATACGAAGAAAACAGTGAACTACAGGCCAGTGAGCCTCACTTCAGTTGTTGGGAAAGTGCTTGAATCTATCGTAAAAGTAAAATATTGTGGATACTGGAATCTGAAACACAAATAGAAAGTCTCAACAGGTCTGATAGCATCTGTGGAGTGAGAATAGAGCCAATGTTTTGAGTCTGGATGATCCTTTGTCAGAGCAAAGAATAAGAGAATCAGTAGATATTGGTACGATTCTCTCTCCACGGATGCTGTCGGACCTGCTGAGATTTTGCAGCATTTTCTGCTTTTGTGTGTGCTGGAATCTATTATTATTAACAATTAACGTACTTAAGCAGACTATGATCAGATAAAGTCAACATGGTTTTATGAAAAGGAAATTGTGTTTGATATATTTGTTGATGCTTTTTGAGGACATAAGATAAAGCTGAACAAATTAAATGTCATTTATTGGATTTTGAAAAGGCATTTAACATGCAACATGGAATTGCATATGAAATTGGGAGTCAAATATCAGCGTGATAGGTGGGTTGGTTAATGAACAGTAAGCAAAAATTAGAATAAATGGAATTATCAAGGTGGCAGGCTGTGACTCAGTAATTGCCACAAAGGTCGGTGCTGGAATGTCACATAGTTATAATCGATGATTAAATGACATAGATGAAGAGATCAAGAGTAATGTAAAAGCAAAATACTGCAGATGCTGGAAATCTGAAACAAAAACAGACAGTGCTGGAAAAGCCTGACAGACCTAGTGGTATCTGTGGAGAGAGAAACAAAGTTAGTGTTTCGAGTCTGCATGATTCCTCTTCAGAGAAATAGAGAAAGAAATGTGATAGATTCTATACAAGTAAAGGGCCAGAGCAGGTAGAACAAGGAGGAAGTTCAATGATGGGTGTGAGTGAAGAGAAGTTGTACAAAAAATATTTAAGACACAAGAGAAAGGAAGTGTTATTGGCAGCCTTACAGACTGTAGAAGGTGCCGGGTGGTGGCAGAATGTGTTCATAGGAGAACAAAGGTCAGTGTTCAGCGGGAACAAAACTGAAGAACAAGTGAGAGATGGCCCAGTGGGGGTGGGAGAAGTGGGGGAGGGTGCTAGGGATCGCACTTAGATAAAAGACACAGTCGGATGAAGAAAAAAGGTCAAAATGCTGGGAGAAGTTCACATTCAAATGATGTTGAACTCAATGTTGAGGTCAGAAAGCTATAACATGCCTGATGGAAGGTGAGGGAGATCATTTTGAGCCTACAAGCTTCGTCTGCAGGCAGCATGTTCAAAATCCAGAAAGTGCAACTTGTGTTAGTGAGCTCCTGAGTGCCAATCCTACCCAACCCCTCGCTGGCTGAGTGGCATGGACCCTCAGAAAACTCATTTTCATACATTAGCATGTCATTAGTGAGCAATCTCTCCGGGGCACCCTCCTCTCTTACCAAATATTCATCAGACGCTGGTGTGACATCACTCCAGTGCCATTTACAACAAGTTCAATGAGATATCAATGTGTCATGGGGGTCTCTCCAGGAGGTGTAAAGGTAAATATAGCCCCTGGGAGAGAGAGAGAGGCATGGCCAGGCAGGGGGATTGGAGAACAGGAATAAAGAAGGCTTGTTACACCTGTATAGAGCTTCAGTGAGAACAATCTGGAATACTGTGCATAGTTTAGTCTCCATATTTAAGAAAAGAGATACTTGCATTGGAGGCAGTACAATGAAGGTTCACTGGATTGGTCCCTGGAATGAGGGCCTGAATTATCCGGAATTGAGAAGAATGAAACATTCAAGATTATTCAGGGGCTTGGCAGGGTAGCCCCTGAGAGATTGTTTCATCTGGTTGGAGAATCTAAAACACAGGGTTACAGTTTCAGGATAAAGGACCATCATTTCGGACTGAGATGTGAAGAAATGTCATCATTTACAGATTGGAGAGTCTTTGGAATTCTCAGTTCCAGAGGACAATGGATCTCCATCATAGAATATCTTACAGGTAGAGATAGAGCATTTTGTTCTCTCAGGGAATGAATGTCTAGTGGGAGCAGGCGGGAAAGTGGAATTGAAAATTAGCTGTGGTTGTTCTGAATGGCGGAGAAGGTTCGATAGCCTGTAAGCTTTACTGCTGCTTGTATTTCTTAAGCTCTTACAGCTCTACAGATGAAATAAATATGCTTTAGGAAATAATATTTTATATACAGTAGCCTTGAATTTTTTTGAGAGAAGTGTCTTGCAAATTACAACAGGAATTGAACTTTTTTTCCTCAACCTTTACATAGTTGTATATCTGCACCACAAGTTGCCAGAAGTGAGAATTGATAATAAGTCAATGTCATTGGGGCTTCAGGGACCTCGTCAATTTCCATTGCCCACTCAACTCTCTCCTTAATCAATAGGATAGCAAATGAGGGAGAGTGAATGATGGAGAAGGAAATAGGATAATTTAATGTCAAATTAGCAGTGGAAAGAGATGAACAGAAATCATAGAATCCCTACAGTGAAGAAAGAGGCCAATCAGCCCATCAAGTCTGCACCGACCACAATCCCACCCAGACCCTATTCCCGTAACCCCACATATTTATCCTGCTAACCCCCTGTCACTAGATTTAATTTAGCACAGTCAATCAACCCAACACATACATCTTTGAAGTATGGGAAGAAACTAGAGCACTGATAGGAAATAGACGCAGACATGGGGAAAATGTTCAAACTTCACACAGATGGGATGGATTAGGAAAGAGACAGGAGGAAGAAGTAAGATTTTTTGAAAAAGAATTGGCAGAGAGAGACTATAATAACCCTCTTGTGTTTAAGGACTGTTACATTGGCCTTTGGGAAGTTAATGGATTAGTGGTGGAGTACATGTACAAAATGTACAAGCATTGCTTAACCATGAATTATTGAAGAAAGATGACAATCACGCTAAGAAAGAGTGATGTTTTCTGTATAGACAGAGGTGCCAGCTTAGATCATACACACAAGTCCCTGGAGTGTGAGTCTAACCCAGGAGCATCCTATGCAGAAGGAAATGTGGTATTTCTGAACAGCAGCTTATATTTACAAATAAAATAAATCTTGCGATCATCAACAAACTCAGAATGTTCCAAAATGCTTAACAAGCAATGTTTCATTTCTTATTGACCCAAATTGCTTTTGCCCTGTGCTAATCTGTTGCTTTTCTCAATGGTTTCCCCCTTTCCTGTCTCTGTAATCTCCTCTAGCTTCACAACCCTCTGCGATATCTGTACTCTGGATTCTTGATCCTGACATTAATTAACCTATATTTAGTGACTCTGCCTATAGATACCAAATATTAAATTCTGAAAATTCCTACCTACTTCTTTTCATTTCTCTCTCTTGCTTGCCTTAGGACACTCATTGAAAGCTGCATCTTTAACCAAACGTTTGGTCTAATATCTCCTTATAGGGAAATTGCAGGATCCATTGTTAAGATGGTTATAGCAGGATATATAGAAAATCATAAAGAGATCAGACAGAGTCAACATAGTTTTGTGAAAGAGAATTGGTGTTTAACTAAGTTGGTAGAGTCCTTTGAAGAAGTAATAAACAAGGAGAACCTGAATTTGAATTTGCAAAAGGCATTTGATAAAACGTTATTAAAGTTTACTATACGAGATAAGAGCACAAAGCATAGCAGCAACATATTTGCATGGATAAAGGATTGGCTCTCTCACAAGAAGCAAAGAGTACAGACATATGATATAGAGCAGTCCTGAAGAAGGCATTGGTGCCATGGACTTATATTGGATTGGTCCATCATTATGCCTGGCACATTGCTGCAGCAGTTTGTTGTTGCATTTTCCAATATGGTTGACGAGGAAAACCTCTTGTTCATACTGCCTGCCATCAGATGTATTGGAAGAGTTTACAAGCTAAAAGTCAGCCAGTTTTGATCATGGAATGAACATATATTCTGTGGTCATCAAGCCCCAGCGTGCAGCATAAACCCAGAGCTTCTGATCCAGATCTAGGGACAGAATGTTTACATTGCAGAGGGAAGCTGTTCAGCCCATCATGTCTGCACTGACTCTGACAGATGATCTTGCAGGACCTATTACTGCCCTATCCCTGTAACCCCATACATTTCTCGTGACCAATACACCTAATTAGACACCTTTCGGACTGTAGGAGGAAACTGGAGGAAACCCAGGCAGACACGGGGAGAATGTGCAAACTCTGCACAGATAATGACCCAAACCAGGAACTGAACCCGAGTCCCTGGCGCTGTGAGGCAGCAGTGCTAATCATTGTGCCACCGTGCCACCCGTTGGTATACAAAGCGCCACAAGATATCACTCTATAGGCTCACATGGTTATAATTGTTGTTTTATTCCTGTATAATCCACTTTATAATGTTGGCTTCATATTTTAATGCTCTCAATCCCAGATTTTACACACAGTAACTTCCTCCTCAGCACCACAGGAAGGGAATAGCCATGGGCAGAATGACGAGTGCTGTTACAGTAATGCTGCTGATTGTACACTGGTGGAACATCAGCTGCCTGCAGGTAAACCAGATGGCAATGTGTTTACTGAAGAATTATGGATGCCTTGTTGCTCATGTCCTGAGCTCGTGGGTCCTCGTCACTTCAAGACAGCTCACGTGATCTTCTCCCAACAACTGTCAAAAGCTCAGGTTGCTGCATCCTTTGGAGAGTTAAGCCTGTTTTATATAAAAAACGGGGTCTTTGGCTGTCCAGTGTGTCAGTGTCCTCCCTTCCTGCATTACTTGTTCATTTACTGACACAGTAATGGTGGTTTAGTTGATATCTGAAATGCTCTCGGAAGGGATGATTCATCTACGTGGCTAAGAATGACAGAATTATGAACTGATGATTTGACCTGTGTCGAGTCTGTGCTTGTTACTGTTCATATTTGTCAGTAAAACATACCATTAGATGACTCATTGAATAATTATGTAGCAGCAGATATTATTAGACGGTGAATAGTTTAAAGTACAGATAATTGGGTACATTAATCAGTATATATGTGTCATTTCTAATGTTGCTATATTACTTTCTGTCATAACTTTTGTTCTAAGATTTTATAAAATATGGACTTTTCAAGTAATCCTATTTATGTCTTCCAGGAATTAAAATATAAAGAGATGGATTTTCAAATTTCTTCCATTGAAATCAATGCAAATTAAATCACATGGTAACTGTTACTAAGCAGTTAATCCATACATCCCACCTTTATATCTGGTCAGCAAGTTCAAAATGTATCCCTAAAAATCAAGCTGTGACTTTAACTCTCAATTCCTGACACTTTAATCCTTTACGTATTCTATCATAATTTGTCAAATGATGCCTTGGCAGCCAAGACCTCTTGAATGTTCCCATGTTTCAGGAATTCATCCTTGCATGTTCTCTCTGTGTCTGCATGGATTTCCTCTGGCCTTTCTGGTTTCCTCCCACTTTGCAAAGATGTGCAGGTTAGGGTGGATTGGCCACGGAAAATGTGTGTGGTTAGAGAAGAGGGCCTGTGGGATACTCTTTTGGATGGGTTGGATGGCCTCTTTCTGTATTGTAGGGACCTGATGATTTCATTCTATTCTGCTGATCTGTCTCCACTGTTGCCAAGTTCTGACCCATCCATAGAGCTCATAGAGGTTTACAGCATGGAAACAGGCCCTTCGGCCCAAATTGTCCATGCCACCATTATTTTTTTTTAAAACTCTAAGCTGTCCCAATTGCCCGCATTTGGCCCATATTCCTCGATACCCACCATACACATTAACTATCTAAATACTTTTTAAAAGATAAAATTGTACCCACCTCTACTACTACCTCTTGCAGTTTGTTGCAGGTACTCTCCACCCTCTATGTGAAAAAATTGCCCCTCTGGACACTTTTATATCTCTCCCCTCTCAACTTAAACCTATACCTTCTAGTTTTAGACTCCCCTATCTTTGGGAAAATATATTGACTACCTATCTCGTCTATGCCCCTCATTATTTTATAGACTTCTATAAGATCATCTCTCAGCCTTCTACGGACCAGGGAAAAATGTCCCAGTCTATTTAGCCTCTCCTTATTACTCAATCCATCAAGTCCCGGTGCATCCTACTAAACCTTTTCTGCACTCATTCTAGTTTAATAATATCCTTTCTATAATAGGGTGACCAGAATTGCACACAGTATTTCAAATGTGGCCTTACCAATGTCTTGCACAACTGCAACAAGACATCCCAACATCCATAGCTGCAAAATCACCAGGCAAAAATCTACCCCTACGTGGTTCAAACTTCTTTCACATTGTTTCCATGTGCAAAATCATTCCAAAATGACTGTACAATATCAGAACAACATGTTTGATCTGAAAGCCATTAGATAGAAAAAAACACCAGTACTCATGTAAAACCCTGGTATAATATGATAGGTGACTTGAGAATCTGGGTGACATTTCTCTAATATTCTGTTTGGTTTTGAATGGAAGCTGCACATAGCAATACATTTAAAAACATAGAAGCTAGTAGCAGGAGGAGGCCATTCAGCCCTTTGAGTCTGCTCTGTCATTCATTTTGATCATGGCTGATCCTTAATCCACCCTTCACTCATAGACCTTGATCCTACAGCTCAAGGGCGATAACAAATTTCTTTCTGAAATCGCACCTTTTGCATTCTATTACATTCTGCTGCAGTGAATCCCATGCATTTACCACCTCTGTGTGAAGAAATTTCTCCTCACCTCAGATCTAAAAGGTTTACTCCTTTTTCTCAAACTATGACCCCTAGTGCTGGGACCCTCCCACCATTGGGAACATCCTTTCTGAATCTGGGCAGCTCGGTGGCACAGTAGTTAGCGCTACTGCCTCATAGCTTCATGGACACAGATTCAATTCTGGCCTCAGGTCACTGTCTATGTGAAGTTTGCACACTCTTCTGTGACTGCATGAATTTCTTCTGGATGCTCCGGTTTTCTCCTACAGTCTAAAAATGTGTGGGTTAGGTTGATTGGCTATGGTAAATTGACCCTAGTGTCGGGAGATTAGCAGGCTAAATGTGTGGGGTTACGGGAATAGGGGCTGGGTAGAATTGTTGTCAGTACAGACTTGATGGGCCAAACGACCTCCTTTTGTATTGTGGAGGCTCTATGATTCTAATCTGTCTAACCCTGTTAAAATTTTATAAGTTTCTATGAGATCCCCACTCACTCTTCTAAACTCCAGTGATTATAATCCTAACCGATTTAGTCTCTCCTTATGACAAACCTGCCATCCCAGCAATCAGCCTGGTAAACCTTTACTGTAGTCCTTCTACAGCAGGGACATCCTACCTCAGATTGCCTGGATCTTCCTCTTTGAGGCAGTTTTGATGGGATGATATTTATCTGATGGGTCAAGTAAATGGGTCTGCCCCAGTAGACCTGTACAGTGGTCTGCAAGTAGAATTCCTGCCACCAGTGTCACCTGCTGGAAACTTAGGCAGTTCTGCAGTGGATTCAGGAACAAAGTCTTTGGCAGATAGATCAATAGACAGTGAAGAGGCTGATAGACGTTTTCACTTTCTATTTGAAAATGTGCTTAAAGTCACCTTTATATCTAAAATAAACCAATTAAGTGGAGGAGTGAATGAAAATGCCAAACTTCTTTTGTGAGTTGACATTCATGTCAAAGAAGGCAGAAACTGGCAATGAATTTTACACTGCTTGCCAAATACCCATGTAACAATCCGTATGTTTCTGTATTTTAATAGCTGTACTATTCAGATAACTTTCAAGGCTTGTGAGTGTTCTTGAAAGTGATAATGAAAATAAAAAAAAGTCAGTTCACCTTGATATGCGGAATAAGGATGACTTAAGCCCTGTAAAAAAACACAAAATTCACAGAAAGGCTGAGTTTTTCTGTTTTGTTTAAGAGTACAATTACTTCTTTCCTCTCTGGAAGCACTTCACTGAAAATTTTGCAAAAGTAATTCAATGATACTCGTCTGACTTGATGTGTTTATCAAATTCTTTATGGGTGGCACTCTGGCACAGTGGTTAACACTGCTGCTTCACAGCACCAGGGACCCAGGTTTGATTCCCATCTCAGAGCCTGTCTATGTTGAGTTTGCACATCTTCCCTGTGCGGGTTTCTTTCAGAACCTCCGGTTTCCTTTCACAACGCAAAGATGTGTGGGTTAGATGGATTGGTCATGTTAAATTTCCTTTCAGTGATATAAATTAGGGCGATCAGCAGCATAAATACATGGAGTTATGTGTAAGTCCATAAAGCGGCACGGTGACACAGTGGTTTAGCACTGCTGCCTCACAATGTCAGCGAACGGCGTTCGATTCCCAGTTTGGGTGACTGTATGGAATCTGTACATTCAGTCCATGTCTGCAGCGTGAATTTCCTCCGGCTGCTCCAGTTTCCTCCCACAGGCCAAAAGACATGCTGGTTAGGTGTATTGGCCATGCTAAATTCTCTCTCAATGTACCCGAACAGGCACTGGAGTTTTGGACTAGAGGATTTACACAATAGCTTCATTGCAGTGTTAATGTAAGCCTACTTGTGACAGTAATAAATATATTAAAACTTAAACTTAAAGCCTGGGTATGAGTTGGTGCAGACTCAATAGGCCTGATAGAATCCTTCTGCACCATAAAGGTTCTGTGATTCTTTGGATGTTTTCCAGACCTGATTCTGTAATGACCCGTTCAATATCTGTAAATAATTATTCTTGAATGACTATTTAATCTCTGTTCCAAATAGTTTATGACATTATCGATACTGTCAGTTTTCTTCAGTAATGGGCAATGGAATGGAATTTTACATCGTCCATTTGCAAGTGTCACAAAGATTAATCAGTGTCACAGCTTACATATTCTACGCTCACCATGAATAATACTGGCAAAAAGAACAATGCTGCTTGTTAATTTACTCACTATGGGCCCAATTTTACCATTTTCATTTTCAGTGCTGAATCTGGGCACAATTCAGATCTGACTCGGGAATCAGTTCTCAGGCGCCCCCATCCACACTCAGTCTGAAAAATAAATCACGAGTCTGAATTGTGTTGAGGGCGGGGCTTAGCAGGTCTAAACAACTGGAGCTCTGAACCGCACATGCGCAGTTCGAAAAAAATTTAAAAAGCGTGTCCTTGTCTAGATCGCTCCAAGACCACAAAAAGCAGATAAAAGTGGCCTGGAAGCAAAAAGCAGGAGCGATGGCCCCCACAGATATTGCTGCCCTCCTTATCCACTTCCCCCTACTCAGACCAATTATGACCCCCTGCACCCTTCCCCCCTCCGATTGTCTGCAGAATGACAGTGGACCCCCCCTCCCCCCTCCCACCATCACTGCCTACTAGAGGTCCATCTGACTTCTCCCCCCCCATCAGAGATACATCTTAACCACCTCCCTTCTTCCCCCACCAAACCAGACAACTACCTGTCGTCCTTCCCCCACACCCCACCCTCCCCCAGAGAATGATCTGATCTCTTTTCCCTCCCCTCACACCCAGATGTACATCCGATCCACCTCCTCCTTCCCCCCACTCTCCATCAGACAACAAATGGACTTCCCTCCTCCCTCATCCTCCACCTCACCAGAGAATGATCTGACCCGCCTCCCTCACTGTCCACCACTGATCTGAGTCAGAGAAGTTCTGAACTCACCTCTTCAGCAGCTGGAGCGCCTGATCCAGATTTTTATTTAGTAGGCCCATTTTGGCCCAATTCTGGATTGATGAACGTGATGGTAAAGGGGAAATGCTGATAAAATTGGGCGGGCAGTTCATCAATTCAATTGAAATGTGTGCAAATCACCATTTTGGGCGTGAATCTGATTGTGACTATTTTCAGGCCTTGGTAAAGTGGCCATCTGCGCGGGCGCGGGCGTGGGTCATGTTAATGGCTTCACATCCGATTTACCAAGTTTTCACACTCGAAAATAGACACGACACAATGGTAAAACCAGGCCCTATGTTTATGATATTGATATGTCTCCCACACTGTTTCCTTTACAAAGAAATTCTTTTTAACCTGTAATGATGGGATGCCAATTCATTGCCGGGTTATGTTAGGTGTCTGGTTGCACCGAGCTTGGGAGTTGCTTGGTGGCACAGTGATTAGCACTGATGCCTCACAGCTCCAGGGACTTGGATTCGATTCCCAGCTTGGGTCACTGTGTAGTGTTTGCATGTTCTCCCTGTATCCACGCGGGTTTCTTCCGCATGCTCCGGTTTCTTGCCACAGTCCAACAATGTGTGGATTAAGTTGATTGGCATGTTAAAATTGTCCATTAATGTCACTGGATGCGTAGGTTAGAGAGATTAGTGGGGCTAAATACGTGGGGTTACAGATATAAGGCCTGAGGGGGATTGTTAGAACATAGAACACCACAGCACAAACAGGGCCTTTGGCCCACAAGTTGCGCTGATCATATCCATATCTACTAGGTCATAGAAATATCTATAACTCCCAAGCTCATTAAATCCCATGTACTCATCCAGAAATCTTTCAAAAGTTCGCCTCTACCAACGCCGATGGCAGCCGATTCCACTCATTTACCATCCTCTGAGTGAAAAACTTACGCCTAACATCTCCTCTGTACCTGCTCCCCAGCACCTTAAACCTGTGTCCTCTAGTAGTGACCATTTCAGCCTTGGGAAATAGCCTCCGAGAATCCACTCTATCTAGCCTCTCAACATTTTATAAACCTTGATTGTTGTTGGTGCAGACTTGATGGGCTGAATGGCCTCCTTCTGCATTGTACGGTTTCTACGATTAAGGGCCAGATTGATTGTGCTGAGTTCAAGTCACAAGCAGTTATGTCAGCCTATTAAGAGGAGCAACTTTTATCATGAACAGACTGGGAATATAGGGATACAAATGGACTGTCTAGTTAGGAACACATGATCAATGCAGGCTTAGAGGGCCGAAGGGCCTGTTCCTGTGCTGTATTGTTCTTTGTTCTTTGAAACTATTTGAGTTTTTTACAAAATGACAGCAGATTTTATGGCCATTTAATGCAGCTAATCACAATTGATGTGATGGATTCCATTCCACAATCTGCCATGGTGAGACTTGTATTGAAAACATCTAGATTGTTGATATAATACAAGGAACACTGACCTTCAATACCATATTTTATCTTTATATGCAGTAAGTTAGAAAAAATTCTGAAACTGTTTACAAAGATTGTCTCCAATCAAATTTCCCCCAAATTGCTGCCTGGGTAATATTATCTTGCAGCCAATGAAAAATCTGGACTACATTCTGGCAGAATAATGTGGTTTCTGTTCGATAACAATGATG
The DNA here is from genome assembly GCA_024679065.1 of Sphyrna mokarran. NCBI lineage: Eukaryota > Metazoa > Chordata > Chondrichthyes > Carcharhiniformes > Carcharhinidae > Sphyrna > Sphyrna mokarran. The sequence goes on from JAGIQG010000002.1 coordinate 145,977,442, forward strand.
TGACATATCTTAACTCCTTCATCAGTCCTGTCCGTTTTGCAGCAATCTCTTGCTCCTTGGATAATCTTACCCTGACTCACCCTGACACTTTTGATTCAATCTAAATTCTGACATTTGTCAGAACCAATGTATTTTTACTTGTCTGTAGCTGCGAGATTATCGTGCAGATTATTCAATCAGTGATACTGCTGGGCCGTCAGAAATGTGATTCAGTGGAATTCACAAATTGCCAAAGTTAAATAAACAACATTCCACCGTAAAAAATTAAAAGGGGAGGTGGAGGCTGCAGTGGAAGGGACAGGAGGGAGTAGTTTGGCAGGGTTCCTCCAAGATTCTCATTAAGTTTTGGATGAAAAACCTTATCAAAGTGATTTAAAACTATTAAAACGTCTCCCAAAGTTCTAACGATATGCCACTCAGATTGCGATGGAATGAAGGAGAACCCTTATTCCTGGCAAATCGTAAAATATCAAAGTAGATCTGAATGTGTCAGTTGGAAGGCAGTATTCTTCCTTTTAGTTTATGGTCTTTGCTTGAAGGGAGACTTTTTTGGCTTGTCTGAATGCAGTGATTGCTGCAAGGTCAATCAAAGAACTTGCATCAATTCCTTCCAATCATTAAAACCAAAGGAAAATTAGAAAGCTTTCTGCCCAGCCATGCATCGTGACATAGTTCACATTTTACATAAGAAACAGAAGCAAAAGCCATCATTTGAGCCTTGAAGTCTACTCTACCATTCAGTAAGGTCATGTCCAATCTTCAACCTCATATTTCCACAATATCCCCATGTCCTCAGTAACCAATAATTTATCGATCACTGTCTTGAATATACTCAATGATTAGGCATCCATTGTACTCTGGGTAGAGTTTCCAAAAAATCCCCAATCCTTTGAGTAAAGAAGTTCCTCCTCATCTTAATCCTAAATGTCTTATCCCTTATTCTGAGACTGCGAGCCCATGCATGGTAATTAGCACTGCTGTCTCACAGCACCAGGGACCTGAGTTCAGTTGCTGCTGTGGGTGACAGTCTGGGTGGAGTGTACACATTTGCCCCTTGCCTGTTCCGGTTTCCGCCGGGTGCTCTGGTTTTCTCCCACAGTCAAAAGATGTGTAGGTGAAGTGGATTGGCCAGTCTTAATATGTGGGGTTAAGGGGCAAGGGGGGGTGGCTCTGGGTAAAATGTTCTTTTGGAGAGTTGGTGCTTGAGGGAGGCATCTAGCCTTGGCAACCATGAGTCATTAGCAGCTTCCTAGCCCTTGGAGAGCACTGGGTCTGTGCAAGGGTGACCCTAAAATATAGAACATAGAACACTACAGCACAAACAGGCTCTTCAGCCCACAAGTTGTGCCGATCATATCAATACCTACCAGGCCATAGAACTATCTGTAACTCCCAATCCCATTAAGTCCCATGTACTCACCCAAAAGTCTCTTAAAAGACCCCAGTGAGTTCACCTCTACCACCACTGAAGGCAACCGATTCCATTCACTCACCACTCTCTGAGTGAAAAACTTACCTCTAACATCTCCTCTGTACTTGCCCCCCAGCACCTTAAACCTGCGTCCTCTCATAGCTGTGGGAAATAGCCTCTGAGAATCCACTGTATCTATTCCTCTCAATATCTTATAAACCTCTATCAGGTTGCTTCTCAACCTTCATCTCTCCAAGGAGAAGAGACCTAGCTCTCTCAACCTATCTTCATAAGGCATGCCCCCCAATCCAGGCAACATCCTTTTAAATCTCCTCTCAATAGCTTCCATATCCTTCCTATAGTGAGGCGACCAGAACTGCACACAGTGATGCCCAGATTATTGAATCTCTGAGGTCAGGAAGGAGGGCAGCATCAGAGGCAACTTGAATTCCATCTCAGTTTACTTTTTACAATAAGTGCTTAGACAACATGGTGGAAAAGCCGACCAATGGGATTGGCAAGTCCAAATATTCTTTACCCGCCTGACATCAGATACTGCCGATTTTTGGGATGATTCCACCTATGACTTTGACATTGAGTGTGTTTCAGTGTTGTAGTGAAATTGATTATAGAGCTAGGAAATTATCTGTGTCATTCTCATAATCGTTTAAACATCGTGACAACCAAATCATATCTGTTATGTAACATAGAACATAGAACATTACAGCACAGAACAGGCCCTTCAGCCTTCGATGTTGCGCCGACCAATATAAAAAGCAATGCCCCTCCAAACTAAACCATTCCCTTCTCTTCCATATACTTATCAACTAACCTCTTAAACGCCACCAAACTTGGCGCATCTACAACTGCTGCAGGCAGGGCATTCCACTCCCGAACCACCCTTTGGGTAAAGAACCTGCCTCTGATATCTGTCCTATAACTATCACCCCTTAATTTAAAGCTGTGTCCCCTCGTGCTAGTTTTTTCCATCCCAGGAAAAAGGCTATCACTATCCACCCTATCTATACCTCTAATCATTTTATATGGGCCTCTCGGCCCAGCAGAGCTTAATGTGTTTAATGTGAAAAAGTGTGAGGTAATGCACTTTGGCAGGAACAATAAATGTGTAGAGTATAGGGCTAATGGTAGGGCTCTTAATAGTGTTGAGGAACAGAAGGATCTTGGTGTATGTGTCAATAGATCCCTGAAAGTAGGCAGTCAAGTGGATAAAGTTGTTAAGAAGGCATATGGAGTCTTAGCTTTTATTGGTAGGGGGATTGAATTTAGGAGCCGCAGTATCATGTTGCAACTGTACAAAATTTTAGTGCGGCCGCACTTGGAGTATTGTGTGCAGTTCTGGTCCCCACATTATAAGAAAGATGTGGAGGCATTGGAGAGGGTACAGAGGAGGTTTACCAGGATGTTGCCTGGTATGGAGGGCAGGTCCTATGAAGAGAGGTTGAAGGATTTGAGGTTGTTTGCGTTAGAAAGGAGGCGGCTAAGAGGGGATCTTATTGAAGCATATAAGATGATTAGAGGTTTAAATAGGGTGGACAGTGATAGCCTTTTTCCTAGGATGGAGAAAGCTAGCACGAGGGGACACAGCTTTAAATTAAGGGTATGAGTTATAGGACGGATATCAGAGGTAGGTTCTTTACCAAAGAGTGATTAGGGAGTGGAATGCCCTGCCTGAGCTGTTGTAGATGCGCCAAGTTTGGTGGCGTTTAAGAGGTTAATTGATAAGTATATGGAAGAGAAGGGAATGGTTTAGTTTGGAGGGGCATTGCTTTTTATTTTGGTCGGCACAACATCGAAGGCCGAAGGGCCTGTTCTGTGCTGTAATGTTCTATGTTCATGTTCTATGTTTCGATTAGGTCCCCTCTTAGCCGCCTCCTTTCTAACGAAAACAACCTCAAATCCCTCAGCCTCTCCTCATAAGACCTGCCCTCCATACCAGGCAACATCCTGGTAAACCTCCTCTGTACCCTCTCCAATGCCTCCACATCTTTCTTATAATGTGGGGACCAGAACTGCACACAATACTCCAAGTGCGGCCGCACTAGAGTTTTGTACAGTTGCAACATGACGTTGCGGCTCCGAAATTCAATCCCTCTACCAATAAAAGCCAATAAACTGCAACATTTAATCCTGAAGTTGTCAGTTAGTGAAATGAAATTCAAGCAATTGTAGGAGAAATAAAGAACATAAGGTAGATAAAGGGATGATATTGTTGCTGACAGGATCAATTAACCAATTGGTTAGTAACTTTGATTACTTTGTTTCCACAGAGAGACCTAATTGAAATCAGGACAGTTGATAAATCACTACATTTGTGTTTGAGTTCCCCGACCAATTCTTATTGCCAAAGAGAATCTTGCTCCTCTCCTTTTAATAAACTAGCTACTTAATTCTAACAGTTATTTAACTTTGTGTAATTATATCCACACCCTTCTTTACTAATACCAAATGATGGAAAACATCGACAAAACAATTTTCACACAAAAGGAAAAAGCTCAGCCCCACAATGACAGAGTTGGATCGACATACTAGCACAAAACAACCAGGATTTTTCCAAAAGAAAACTAAATACCTAACGTGCAGGGAAACAGAATTTTTCCCCACCCTTTTTTTGGGGCAGATTTACCAGAGAAAATCACTGACACATTTTGAGCATTGCAGAATGCCTCAGCAGGATTCATTCGGGTAAGCAGGGGGCTATTTCCTCCCGGGAGATCAAGCTGGTAATATGGCACTGAACGGGTCACTGCGTATGTGCCAATCCATCCCTTACACATAAGGGAAGCATTTCCAATGGGGCAACACAGATGTCCTACTCCTGAAAGTATTGAATTCTAATTCATGGAAATCAGGTTCATATCCAGAAAGGCATGAACTCGATTACATTGCTGACGGGTGGGAAGGGATGGGGAGAAGGAGGGATAGAGGGGGATGAAACAGAAAGGGAAGGTTGGAGTGGGTGGGGGAGGGGGAGGGGGAGGGGGAGGGACAGTAAAGATCTCAAATGGACATCTTGCTGTTCCAAATTAGCAAGATCTCAATTTTTCTCTCAATATTTCTCAATATTTAATGACCATAATGGCATTTGTCTCTGTGGCCAATGGACCCTGAGAATTGTGCTCTCTGATTTCAATTTTATATTTTCTCTCTTGCTCTGACCGTACCAACTTATTATTTATACTCCAGTGCTATCCAGCTATCCAAATATTCCATGTACCTTGATACTACTCTCTGGCATTTCCTTCTTGTTCCCAAGTTAGTTTAAATTTACCCTAATACCACGAGCATAATGCCTTAAAAGGAATTCAATCTCAGCTCGGCTTAGGAGCAAACTGTCTGGTTTCTACAAATCCCAACTGTCCCATAATCTAAAACACTGCCTTCTCTTTTCAGCCACACATTCATCTGCTTTATGCTTCTATTTTTATACTGACTTGTGAGTGGTATTCTGAGTAATCCAGAGGTGGCTACTTTTGAGGAGCTGCTTGCTAATTTCCTGCCTAGTTCCCTTAGATTTGACAGCAGGGCCAAATTCTTCGTGTTCATTTGTACAAATATGAACCATGATTGCTGGGGTTTGACTCTCCCTTCTGAGCATGCTCTGTAGTTTCTCAGTGACATCCTTGACTGTCCAGTGGAAGGGGGCAACCCAGCATCCTGGATTCATGTTTGCTATTGTCTGTTCCCCTAACGATTGAATCACTTTCATTATTGATCTTCCAGGCTTCCTTGAAATATTGTTTGCTGATGCGAATGGGAAAGATTTGAAGTAACTTGGCAGGGATGTGGGAACCAGGAGGAATATCAGAGATGGCATGGTAGCACAGTGGTTAGCACTGCTGCTTCACAGCACCAAGGAATCATGTTCAATTCCTGGTTTAGGTTACTGTCTATGTGGAGTCTGCATGTTCTCCTTGTGTCTATGTGTATTTCATCCGGGTGCTCCAGTTTCCTCCCACAGTCCAAAGATATGCGGGTTAGGGGGATTGGCCAAGCTAAATTACAATTTAGGGGAAGGAGCTAGAATAAATGCATGGGGTTATGGGAATAGAGCCTGGATGGGATTACAGTCAGTGCAGACTTGATGGGCTGAATGGCCTCCTCCTGCATTGTGGGGAATTCTATGATTCTAGGAATGGCAAGGTGTACAGAATACTGCGCAAATTAGATAGCAGCAGCATCGGGTATAGCTGAGCCAATTGTGATACAATGGACAGCAATCCACAGGTAAACCATTACTCTCAAGAATATTCTGGACTGCATTGGAGAGTGGACACTTCAAGCAACTGTTTTATGACCTGCCTGTATCTACTTGACCATCTGGTGGCCACCCATTCCTTTATTCATTGCATACTCTTCCGCTGCAGAGTGACCACATCTATAAACCTGCTCCCCACAAAGTTCTCAATCACAAAACCACTGTTGTGGTGCCAGCTATTGTTCAGGTTCCAAAACACAGAGCTCAAACTGCTGCAACTTACAACTTCTCCTGCACAAATGGTTATCCAAGGAATGGGAAGATTTCCAGAATTCCCACATAGCACAGGTTGCACACTCTAGACATTGGAGCAACTGATCATTCCTACTATACTCTACCTATCTATGAATGCAATCAGTGAGATGACTGAACATATTTGTGCATGCACAAAGCTTCTCCACTATAATTTGAACAAGATCTGATATTTAAATTCTGCTTGTGTTGAATGTGTGTCTAAAATATCAATCATATGCATTGTGACATGTTTTAAGCTGGCAATATGGTATTTTGAAGATGGCAGCAGTATTTTGTGATGGGGGAGTGTTAAATAATGTTGTTTATAACAGGAACACAGCTGCAGTCTGGGCATCATTAATAGTAGTGAGTAATGCAAAAGTTTTATTTAAAATTTGACATTAAGTACCAACTCTTCTGTTATGTCAGCATATGGTGCAGAAAGACAGCAGTGCGTTCAACCAATTACTGTTTTACTTAAGTAAACCATATCTCAGTAAGAAAATACATTAGTGAGACAGTTTGTGACAAGTAGATTAACTCCACCAATCTGTTCTTGTGGGTTTATGCAGAAGGTTTACAATGACTCTGTGCTAACCAGGTGCTCTGGTTTCCCCCCACAGTCTGAAAGGTGCATCAGCTAGGTTAGGTGCATCGGCCATGCTAAATTCTCTCTCAGTGTTCCCGAACAGGCGCTATGGTATGGAGACTAGGGAATTTTTACAGTAATTTTCATCGCAGTGTTAATGTAAGCCTACTTGTGACACCAGTAAATAAATTTTAAAAAACTTCCCCAGAAGAGATATTAGCCAGAACTCTACCACCACGGCACCACAGAAACGGAGCAGGCAAGAGTGTGACAATGGAAATCTCCGTTGATGTCAAACAGGAGCTTCCAATCTCACCTGAGTAAGGTCATAAAATCCCACCCAGTGCTTCAAATCCCTCAGCCTATTAATGGTTTATATTTGGCAACAAAACCTCCTCCATGATCATCCTCAACACTGGTGCCCCAAAAGGCTGTGCTCAGCCCCCTACTATACACTTACACACCTCTGACTGTGTGACCAAATTCCCCTCCAATTGGATTTTTCAAGTTTCCTGTTGACATCACTGTAGTGGGTCAGATCTCAAATAATGATGAGACAGAGTACAGGAATGAAATAGAGAATCTGGTGAACTGGCACGGCAACAATAATTTCTCCCTCAATGTCAACAAAATGAAGGAACCAATCATCAACTTTAGGAAACATAAAGGAGAACATGTCCCTGTCTACATCAATGAGGAGGAAGTAGAAAGGGTCCAGAGCTTCAAGTTTTAAGGTGTCCAGATCATCAACAACCTGTCCTGCACCCCCCCACCCCCCGCCCAACCCCATGCTGACACTGTAGTTAAGGAAGCCCACCATTGCCTATACTTTCTCAGAAGACTAAGGAAATTAGGCATGTCAGTTATAATCTCACCAACTTTTACAGGTGCACCATAAAAAGCATTCTTTCTGGTTGTGTCACAGGTTGGTATGGCTTCTGCTCTGCCTAAGTCCATAAGAAACTGCAAAAAAGTCGTGAATGTAGCCCAATCAATCAAGCAAACCAGCCTCCTATCCATTGACTCTGCCACACTTCCTGCTACCTCGGCAAAGCAGCCGGCATAATTAAAGATCCCACACACTCTGAACATTCTCTCTTCCACCTTCGTATGTTGGGAAAAAGATACAAAGGTACCAACTGACTCCAGAACAGCTTCTTCCCTGCTATCAAACTTTTGAATGGATCTGCCTTACATTAAGTTGATCTTTCTCTACATCCTAGCTGTGACTGTAACACTACATTCTGCACTCTCTTGTTATTTTTTTCTCTATGAATGGTCATTCTGTATAGCGTGCAAAAAAACAATACTTTTCACTGTATGTCAATACATGTGACAATAATAAATTAAATCAAAATCAAACCAAGTTCATCCTAATCAAGGCGTTTGATAAAGTACCTCACAAAGGTGGCTGCAAAAGGTTAGGGTGCAAGGAGTTGGGGGTAAGGTGTTAGCATGGATAGGGGATTGGTTGTCTAATAGGAAGCAGAGAGTAAGACTCAATGGGTACTATTCTGGTTGGCAGCTGGTGACTAGTGGAGTGTTCCAGGGATTGGTGCTGGGGCCTCAACTGTTTACCATGTACATAGGTGATCTGGAGGAAGGGACTGAGTGTAGCGTAACGAAATTTGCTGATGACATGAAATGAGTGGAAAAGCAAATTGCGTAGAGTGTGTGAAAATCTGCAGAGAGATCTGGATAGGCGAGGACCTGGCAGATGGAGTATAATGCTAGCGAGTGTGAAGTTATCCACTTTGGTAGAAATAATAGTAGGAGGGATTATTTTTACTTAAAAGCAAAAAGCTGCAGAATGCTATGGTGCAGAGGAACCTGGGGGTCCTTGTGCACGAATTGCAAAAACCCAGTCTGCAGGTGCAGTAGGTGATCAAAAAGGCGAATGGAATCTTGGCCTTTATAGCTAGGGAGATAGAATGCAAAAGTAGGCAACTGTACAGGGTGCTGGTGAGGCCACAGCTGGAGTACTGTGTGCAGTTTTGGTCACCACATTTGCGGAAGGATATATTGGCCTTGGAAGGAGTGCAGAGAAGGTTCACTAGGCTGATATCGGAGATGGGGGGGGTTAGCCTATGAGGAGAGATTGAATAGACTGGGTCTGCACTCATTGGAGTTTAGAAGGTTGAGGAGGGATCTTACAGAGACATATAGGATAATGAAGGAGATGGATAGGGTAGAGGTAGAGAGATTCTTCCCGCTTAGAAAGGATAGCAGAACTAGAGGGCACAGTCTCAAATTAAGGGCGGAGGGGGATTTAGATCAGAGTTGAGGAAGAACTTCTTCACTCAAAGGATGGTGAATCTCTGGAATTCTCTGCCCATTGAAGTGATGGAGGCTACCTCACTGAATATATTTAAGTCACGGGTAGATAGGTTTCTGATAGACAAAGGAATTAAGGGTTATGGGGAGAAAGAGGGTAAATAGAACTGATCCACTTCAGATCAGCCATGATCTTACTGAATGGCGGGGCAGGCTCGAGGGGCTAGATGGCCTACTCCTGCTCCTATTTCTTACGTTCTTATGTAATCAGATTTGTTTCAATTTCTGATTTTAACATCAGATATATAATAAGGAAAAAGCTGGGAAACTTACATTCTCTGGAACTTGCATTGCAGCATTTCTGCCCAATCCTTCTTCCTTCCAATGATTTAGGAGCAGTGGTGTCTTCACAGGTCACATTTAATGTCAGGTTCCCCAAGTAATGCAATGTTCTGCAGGGAGCAAGTGTAACTCAAGAATGTTCCCTGCAAACTCAAATCAGGGCCAAGACCTTATTATATGCTGCTTATTATATGATTTGATCAGGGTTTCTGCAGACTCAGCCAGGCAAGGAGGTGGCACGTGTATATAAGGTGGCCACAAGTGTTATATCCAGTCTGTATTCTATTGAAGGTTGTCCACTTGCTCCAGAATCAATTGAAGTCTGGTTGTTGAGATGTTAGGTCAGAGACAAGTGACATAAATCTTTCAGTCCTGCCCAGCAAGGGTCTCGTGACAATATTCGATGGACAATCAAAAGATCCATTGACCTCAGATAGGAATTTCCAGCCTTGGAGCAGTGGGACCAGAAAACCCTGTCCAATTGTTCAAATCACCTTCCTCCGTTGTGGCTGAGGTTTTCCACTGCCACGGGAAGTGAGCGGAGCTTTGGTTAGATGGGCTAAATTTTCTCACTAACATTAGGTCCCACAGGACCAGATAATCCAGCCGATTGTGTCTATATGGGCAGTTGGTTTTTTGCCCAAACCTTCCTTCAGGTCTGAGTTATGAGGAGAGATTAGGCAAACTGGGACTGTTTTCCTTAGAAAGACATAGACTTAGAGGAGATCGAGGTGTACAAGATTTTGAAGGGGGTAGATAGAGTAAACAGGGTTAAGCTTTTTCCTTGGATGGACTCGAATAGCACAAGGGGTCATGGGCTTAGGGTGAGGGGGGTAAGGTATAATTTGGATGCTAGAGGGAGTTTTTTCACACAGAGGGTGGTGGGGGTACGGAATGCGCTGCCAAATAAAGTGGTGGAGGCAGATACTCTGGAGTTATTTAAGAAATACTTAGATGGGCACATGAACAGAATGGGAATGGAGGGGTATAGAAAACTGATTTAAAATAGGGATCATGAGCCTTGGGAGTCCCTGGGAAGTGTGTAAATAGATGATGATATTGATGTACTTGTTTTTATCCTACAGGTGCTTTGGTCCACCTTGTTGTCTAACAAGGGGCATACAGGCGATGGGTCGTGAGAGGACTGCTCTTGGATTTTTTCGAGAGTATCCTAGTGCTTCACGTCGTTAGTGTACGCTTGACCTGGACCATTTGATGGGCAACACGACAGCTCAGTGACTATCGCTGTGCTGTGCAGATACATGGATTTGGGCCTGTGTCTGTGGGAGTTTGCGCATTCTCCCCGTGCTTGCGTGGGTTTTCTCCGGGTGCTCCGGTTTCCTCCCACATCCCAAAGATGTGCTCTTAGGCTAATTGGCAAAACAAATTCTCCCTAAATTGTCTCAAATTTGGTTTTTAATCCATAGGTCTATAAACATGGACAGGGATCGCGGGTAGAGGTGGGAACATCGGGGTGGCGGCGCGGGCTCGTTGGGCCGTAGGGCCTGTTTCCCGTGCTGTTTTGTTCTTTGTTCTTTGTTTCATCAGTGTCATTGAGTTTGAGATTTTTGATTCATCTGCAGACAGGGTTTCGCACAGCATCGTGATGCACCAGGGGTGGCGAAAGGGAGGGCAGGTGATGCTCTTGACAGTCCCTTTGAGTTGGGAGGTCCAATTTGCTGCTGATATGAATGATTTCAGTTTCTACATGTTGTTGTGGCCCATCAGATAGAGAATACAGTTCGATATTTGAACAGGCTGGTAACTATTGAACTGAATTGATCTCAGAGGTCCAGAGACTATCCTCATTACTGAGTGCAGTTGTGTGGCTGATTCTAAGCACTAAATAAATGTTGATAGTTTCAGTTTTGCTTCCACAGAGCAATAACTTTTCTCCTCCTATTAACACATTCTGCTATCTGACCTTTTTGTCACTGTCAGAACTCCTTAATGGCTGCCATTAACATCCCCTTTGTGTTATGTCCATTTCATCATTCTCAATCTTTCCTTAGCTTTGAACTATCTTTGACCTTCAAGTTCTGCCCTACCAGCCTCTCCAGCTATATAATTCTTTTCCATTCCCTTTTAGTTCTGTAGAGTCGTATGAACTCAAAACATTGTTTGGAATTTTCCCCTATCCTCACCAGTGGCACCTTCTGCTCCTGCCGATGGTCAACGCCCACCTTTGGAACCCCCAGCGGCAGTAGATACATAGAACAAGAAACCCTGCTGACATCAGAAGATCCTGCTATCGGCCAAAGGTGAGCTATCTCTGCCACTGCAAAACACACTGCTGGGTTTGGAAAAAAATCACACCCCTTCATGTTGTTTCTCTCTCTCCACAGATGCTGCCAAACCTGCTGAGTTTATTCAGCATTATTTTAGATTTCCAGCATCCATTGTGAAGTTTAATTATTAACCACAAGTAAGACTTACGTTAACACTGTAATGATGTTCCTGTGAAATTCCTCGAATGGCCACATTCTGGGGCCTGTTTGAGTCAATGCAACTTTCAGACTGTGGGGGGAAACTGGAACACCTGGAAGAAACCACGTAGACATGGGGAGAACATACAGACCCCACACAGACAGTGACCCAAGCCAGGAATCAAACACAGGTCCCTGGCACTATGAGGCAGCAGTACAAACTACTGTACCACTGTGCCGCCCCTTATTTTGCTTTTAGAAAAAGAAATGTCTATGTTTCCCATTCTAACAGGAATGAGTGACAACAATTACGCAGGAACTATTAGCAATGATTCTGCTTGTACCCATCGAAAAGAGATTATATTTGAGTTTTCAATTTGAGGAATTTGATTTTCCTTTCTGATTTTGGCTCATTCTTATTAGGAATGGGTTAACAGGCCTTCTGATTAAGTCCTAATTTGATGTCAATTATCCAATAGAAGTTACTAATATATAAATGGGCTACAGGCAGCATAGGGTGGTGATGGAGAATTGTGTGTGGATTTGGATTGAAGAGAGAAAGTTAGCTTATGAGAAGTTGAACTTGTGTTCCCTTTACTGAACTACCACTGAGAGGCTCAAACAACTCTGCTTTCATTTTGTTTCTTTACTACTGGGATATTTTGATCCCTGCAAGTAATTCTGGTTCTTTCCTCTTTGAGGAATGGAACATTTTAGTAAAAAGGCTAGGTGTGAAATGAATGTAAATCAGATGTGAGGGACAAGAGGAGGGTACAAGACAGACCAAATAATCTTCTGCATGTGAGAAGGAAATGTCACTTGCTGAACAATCAAGTCACTAAAGTTGTGGAGATGTAATCTAAGGCAGTGAGCTAAACCAAAGTGTACTTTGGTATGTTTTATGCAGGGCAATGTGAGATGAAGTGACTGTTCTATGTTGATAGATTGGGAGTTAGTCCAGCTGGCATTGATCTTAACTGCTTTCATTCCCAGATAGAGGGTATAAATCATGCTGTGAGATATACCTTGAACAATATAATTTAGATTTTCAGCTAATATCAGCATTTTGGTTAATTATATTCAATCAGAGATCTGGCAGATGGTGTGTGCAGATATAGTTGAATTTCAACTGTCATAAGGAAATTATGATGCTGATCCATAATTGATCTTGGAGAAGGATAAAGCATGGAAGTGTTGTGTGCAAGTTTTGCTGCATAAAGAGACAAAAATGCACTCTCCATTGTGAAACTGCACTTCCCTTAATTTCACAGATATAATTGACATTTGGTTGTCAAACAAGAAATAAGCTTGAGTGTTATCAGTGTTCAGTTTGACTGATAACCTTTTAAATCTTTTCCTTAGACTTAACAACTCAAGTACAAAATTTGCTGTCATGACAAATCCATTCAATCCTTCTCACCAATTCACAGTTCATAATTAGCCCTTCAGTTTCTCATTTCTCCTTTTGATTGTGAAATATTGTGCTGAACAAAATGTAAAGCAAATCACTTTGTAGAAATCCTATAGTGCTATTTGGCCTATTGAGTATGCACTGACCATAATCCCACCCAAGCCCTGTCCTTGGAAACCCAGGTATTTTGCCTAGTTAATCCCTCTGATACGCAAGGGCAATTTAGCACAGCCAATCCACCTAAATTGCAAATCTTTGGGACTTGGAAGGAAACTGGAGCACCAGGAGAAAATCCATGCAAACACAGGGAGAAAGTGCAGAATCCACACAGAGAGCCAAGTTGACAGCAGTGCTAACAACTGTGCTGCCCAATTTATGATTCTGTTACCTGATATTTTGATATTCAAACCTCATTTTTCATATTCTAACAAAACATATCCACCAGTTCTTGGAACAGAGAAACTGGAGGCTATTTGGTCCCTCAAGTGTGTATTGCTATTCAATTTTACCATGGCCAATTTATCTGAATCCCACCTACCTGCCTTTATTTGATAACTCTTAATACCATTTCTGCCAAAAAATTAGCAACTTCAAATTTCATCATTGGACAACCCCCTCATCTGAGGGAACAATTTAGTGAATCTTTAATCTAACTCCAATATTCTAAAATCTGGAGATCCAAACTGTAGGTGTGAGGTGACCAAAATCCTTTACAATTTGAGCAAGACTTCTTATACTTTCACTCCAATCCCCATGTAATTAAGGTCAACAGGCCATTTGCTTTCCCAGCTGCTGCTGTACCTGCATGCTAACTTCCTTCATGCTTTGAACAAGCTCATCAATCTCTCTGAACATACAAATCTCTCACCTTTTAAAAATATTCTGCCTTCTTTAATCTTTCTATTCTTGTAATGGATGAAGTTTATTGTTGGGTGAGAATTAGAGAATCAAGGCAGATTGGCTATGATCTAATTGTGGACAGTGGGAAGAAGGCATTTGACATGCTCAGTTTCATTGCTCAGAACATTGAATACAGGAGTTGGGGCGTTTTACTAAAGTTTTACAGTTCATTGATAAGGCCACACTTGGAATACTGTGTATAGTTCTGTCACCCTATTATAGAAAGGATATTTTTAAACTAGAAAGAGTGCAGAAAAGATTTACTAGGCTACTACCAGACTTGATAGATTGAGCTATAAGGAGACTTTTTTCTTTGGAGCGTAGAAGGCTGAGGGGTAATCTTATAAAGATCTATAAAGAATGAGGGGCATAGTCAATATCTTTCCCCAAAGATAGAGGAGTCTTAAAAATAGACTGCATAGGTTTAAGGAAAGATACAAAAATGTCCAGAGAGGCATTCTTTTCACAGAGGGTGGTGAGTGTCTAGAACAAGTTGCCAGAGGTAGGAGTCAATGCGGATACAATTTTGTCCTTTAAAAAAGCGTTTACGGTTATACAGATAAGATTGGTATAGAGGGATATGGGCCAAATGGGATTAGCTTAAGGGTTTAAAAAAATGGAAACATTAACAAGTTGGAACAAAGGGCCTGTTTCCATGCTGTGAACCTCTATGACTCGGAGTCTATGTATTGGGAATAGGCTCAATGGGGGCTGAATGGCCTCCTCTTCCTATGTTTCAATGTTCCTATTACCGGTGACAGTATCTTGTTAGCTTTCCATTTTAAACTGTCATGTCAACCAATCCCTTTGGCTCTCTCTCAGTTAACTCTCTGCAGATCTGTGGTGAACCCCTCAAATTCAGCACGGATATAAAATAAGCGATTGTGAATTGGTTGCCTCATTTACAATCTGCTTGATATTTCTCTTTGTTGGCTTGTTCATGAAGAAAGCGGGGAATTCCTAACAAATTCTCATCAATTCTTGGTGGACACCATTTTATTTCTGAACATCATGAAAACATTTTCTGCAACGTCACCACTGTTTTCCTTTTTCATTTCTGATAATCTTTCAGAATTAAGGATTCCTTTGACATGGCTGATTTCCCGCTCCTCTCAATTAAAGACCTGAGCTTGAAAACCTGGCAGAGCTAATACTGAAGTCTTCTGGGTGCGATATCAACCAACATTCCCCCCTCATACCACCCCCAACCCCCGGCATTTTCCTAGCAACCCGGCCAATGCGCTCTTTATTTCAAATAATAGAGGGAGGCATTCTCCTCAGAATCCTGTTCAATATTTATCTCAGCACAAATAATTTGTAAAAGGAAAACGACAGATGATCTGATGATTGTCATGTTTCTGATCACAGCATCTTGTTGAGCACATCAGCTTTGAACTTTCCTGCAGGGATTGGACAAGAAAAATGTTTCATTGAGTGTAAAGTGCTTTGAGACATTCTGAACCCCTGAAAGGTGCTACATAAATGCAAACCCTTCTTTTGTTGTGCCAGTATTTGCAGGAATTGTTCAGACTAAAAAGTTGAAAGACTTGGTGACGAGTTCAAGCCACAGACACCAACTGAGGACTAGTTATGTGTAAATTGATGCATTGAATTGATAGTTATAGCTTTTGACGCTAAAGGGATTAAAGGATGTAGGGGGAAGGTGGGATCAGAATATTTGATGATCAAAATAAATGGCTCAAAATTGGAGGCCATTTGGCCCCTCGAATGTGAATTGCCATTCAATTTTTCCATCGTCTTACTTCCACCTACCTGCCTTGGTTCAATAAGTCTTGGCCCACCCCTTTTCTAGTTTTATATTTTTACAGATAATCTTAAATTTCAATTCCTGTTTTTGACCAACAAAATGCATGAGGCTGGAAATAAATTCAGTGCCTGATATAAATGTCCATATGTGTTTGGAAGGCTTATTTAATGATGTAACATTAAGATTAACGTGAGTGTAAAGGTGGTGTTGGTGATAATGGTGAAGAATATCATATTGCATTTTCCAAATCATTTCTGATCAGCTGATGCAGTGTGATATAAATTTCAAGGCTGCGCTACATCTATCACAGTGCAAGGAGTATAGCGTTGCTGTCACGGATGATACAGAGTTTTGTAAGTCAGTTCACCACACAGCCATATTGTCCCACAAGGGATATATATAAGAATTCAGCAGATGGCAGCTTGTTCCCTCAACATCTGTTTTCCTTCATCCTCTAGTGTAGTATCGCTCCTGCCATTACTAGCTGCGGTGTTAATCATATGGACAATTTGTAAGTGCGTGTTCTACAGAGACCAGGGTTGTTCTGGTCAGATCATTCATCAGATTTTAGAGAGATAACAATCCCTTAGGTATGGTTTGGCTTGCTTTACTGTTGTATGAACAATTGCATTCATTAAGTTGGTGGGGAGCCATCAGCCACTGCGAAATTTATTGCACCAACATGTTTTTACATTGTTTATCACAGGATCTAAAGTAAAGCTGAACCAAATGTGTTGGGTAATTTTGTTTCCAAACACGGCACTCCAGATGCTTTGGCCGCTCTCTATATTTCTCTCGATCATGCACGTCTGTTACAGTGACATTGTCACAGCTTCCAGTGACCTTGTGACTGAGATTACATTTGGAGTCAATAATGTGACTTATGAGGTCAGAATTATGCATGTACAGGATTGCTGGAAATATGGTTGCCCTGCTTTTGAGGAGGTTCGCACATGAAATAAAAATGTACTATTCAGACCAGGCTGATTTACAGTCTAATTAGAATAGGAATGACATGAGATATCTTTCATTTATGCCATTTTCAATTGGTAGGGCGGCGAGTGGAGAAAATGGTTAAGGACATTGCATGTGTTTTAGGAATGTAATGATTTACAACTACTGGCCAACAGAAGTATTATAAATCACTCAACCCATGCAACCAAGCAGTCAGCAACCAACCATATTTATTTCCACAATATAGTGGATAACTTTGGTTATGAGGAAACAAATATTTCACGATACGCACATTAAACTTGCATGCAGAATGTGAACTACATCCATGAGACAGAATTAACTGATCTGATATTTGATGGGTAAATCCTTTCATCTCCAAGACTGTACTGAACTGGTGTTATATTTTTGATCTATTTTGTAACTCTCAATATCACTGCATGAATTGATGCAGGCTTTGGATGGGGTGGATGCAGTAAGAAGTCTCTCAACATCAGGTTAAAGTTCAACAGGTTTATGTGGAGTCAAGAACTTTCAGAGCACCACTCCTTCATCAGGAGAATGACCAAGAGCTCACGTTGTAAGGCTTCTTACTGCATGAATTGGGCACTTTTCTCCTTGTGGGCAAAAATGGGAGTTCTACACATATAATCAAACAGATTCACCTTTGTCCTCAACTCTGGTGTCTGATTGGGCAAGACAAGGTAAACAAAGATCTTGCATTTTTTCTTGTTTATGTGGTTTGGCTCTGCCCCTTTAGTGACCCAAGATGGTAGGAGGATTACGAGGGGTAAATGAATGGAATTATGGAAACAAGGCAAGGTTGAGCATAGGTAAATTGTTCTGTCGGTGAATTAGTACAGACTCAATGGGCCGAATGGCCCCCTTCTGCACTGTGGAATTCTGCGATCTTTGATTGTAATTATTGCAACATGATGAGGTCAGACCTGTCTCATTTCAGTTTACAATTAACACAGGATACACCAAAAAGTTTTGTGAAGTTAGCCTAGATCTTAAGTTTTACATTTAATTTTGGCATTGGTAAGCATGAGGTGTTCCATTCCCTTTCATTGAAAACATATTTAAAATATATCTAAAAGAGATTCAAATTACTTACCTGCCTTCCTGTCGGTTTCCAATGTGTTCTGACTGATGACAGTTCACTGGCGCTGGGAAATGCAGTTAATTCTGTCTCATGGATGTAGTTCATATTCTGCATGCATGTATTCCCCGTGCATGCACAAATCCCAGAACAAGGCCAGTGATGCGCATCTCCCACCATGACCCACCAGAAAAGTTGAGGGTCATGATGGGAGAATTGCGGCTAATGTTTCCCACTTTGTGCAATCAATTCCTTTCAAATTTCCCAAAGGGATATCAAAACTACCATGATATATTTCATGGAATGCAAGTTTCGCTTCACAGAATTACAGAGTAGTTATAGTACAAAAGGAGACCAATATGATAGGCCTATCATATCTGCACAAGCCTTCCAGGCGAGCGTTATGACTTAGCGCCGTTCCCTTCCTTTATCCCACATCTCTGCACATTGTTTCTGATTCTCTCCTGAATGCCACAATTGAACCTTCCTTCACCACCCTCCCAGGCTGCGTGCATTCCAGACCCCAACCACTCACTGTGTTTAAACACTTCTGCTAACATCTAGCGAGTCTGTGTAGGTCAAATTACCCTTTTGAGGGATTTGTAAAAACAAGAGAAGAAAGTTCTGAGGATCAATGATCACAGAAAATTGACAATGTAAACACAGTGGATCAATGTGCCACTTGCTGGGATTAAAGTAACATGGATCAGCAGATCCCAGGCTGGAACTGCAATCAGTACAGAGACAACTATCTCAAGGCATGACATTTCACTTTAGTATCTCCAATTTAGAAGAAGAAAATGAAAACCCATGAGGATGGCCCATTCTGATTGCTGTCATGTGGCACTCACTGGGAATGTGTGTGTGACAGGAGGCAGGAATGTGCTGGATCACAATGTTTCCAGTGATGCAATAAATTTACTGTCTTCACAAATGAAGGGAATTTATTTGGATAATGTTTCAGAGATCCGAGGACACTTGTGGAACTGTGTTTTGTACCCTCTGTGGAAAATCTTGAAAAAACAGAAGGAAGGCAAGAATATTTATGTGGGACAGTGATCAGCTGGAGCCCTGGGAGGAGTGGAATGGTCTTTTATTCAACAAACCTTTCCTGATGTCCTTTCCAGAGTGTAAAAGAGATAATGAAAGAGTTGTCGCTGATTTCAGACAAGTGCTGATCCTTCAACTCAACGTGGCACCAGCCAGCTAGCTACAGGACACAGAATAATTCAGAGCACAGGTCTTAGAGCAAATAACAAGGGCAGGACTTTCCAACACTTCCCGATGGTAGGATTTTCCAATGATTCTGTGCACCCACACACCCCTCCCCACACAGGATTCCCTGATAACAAGATAGGTCATGCAAAACACCATTGACTTTGGTGGGAGTTGGTGGTGTCTGGTACGGTTGTTAGACTGATAATTCAGAGAACCAGGATAATGTTCTGGGGACCTGGGTTCTAATCCCACCACAACAGATGGCGAAATTTGAATTCAATAAAACATCTGTGATTAAGAGCCTAGTAGTGACCAAGAAAACATTGTCAATTGTCAGAAAAACCCATCTGGTTCACTAATGTCCTTTAGGGAAGGAAATTTGCTGTCCTTACCAGTTCTTGCCTATATGTGGCTCCAGAGCCACAGTGGTATTGTTGATTCTTAACTGCTCTCTAAAATGGGCAATTAGGGATGGACAATAAATGCTGGCCCAGGTACATCCCACGAACACGTAAAAAGGATCAGAAGATTCTGTGCTAGCCAATGGCTAGTAGGAGTAACAGCATCTTTGGAGAGAGAAACATAGTTAACGTTCTGAGTCTGTAAGATCCTTCTACAGAACTGAAAAGGGAAATTTGATGGATTTGAAATGTAATGGATTATATACCTGGAGAGGGGAAGAGTGGAAAATCAGTGATAGGTCAGAATTAAGGATGTCATGGAGATGGGACAATGAGATGTTAATGGTGCCAATAGGGACTGAAGAGTGTTCATTGCAGCAAAAAAATGTATTAACAGGAGAACAAGAGGTCAGTGCTCAGTGGGAGCAAAACTGAGGAACAAAAGAATGTTCAAATGGATGAAGGCTGAGGTTGCTCTGGGACAGGCCCAGGAGAACTGAATAACAGAAAACAAAAGGTGGAGTCAAGATGGGGGAAAGTTCAGTCTAAAATTGTTGAACTCAATGTTGAGTCCAAAGGCCTAATCAGAATCATAAAATCCCTGCAGTGCAAAAGAGGCCATTCAGCCCATCGAATCTGCAGATTCCCTGACAGAGCATCTTACCAGACCGTTTCTTCCACCCCATCCCCGTAAACCCACACATTTCCCATGGCTGATCCGCCTAACCTAGATATCCTGGGACATGAAGGGCATTTTAACGTGGTCAATCCACCTAATCTACATATCTTTTGACATCGGAAGGTGAAGTGTTGTTCTTCCAGCTGCAGTGGGATTCACTGGAGCATTGCAGCTAGCTGAAGATGGATATGTGGGCTTGACAGCAAGAATGTACCCAACACGTTTACATTTCTTTCTCTACAGACACTGTCAGACCTCCTTGAGTTTATCAAACATTTTCAGCATCCACAGTATTTTGTTTGTTTTTGTATGGTTTGAACCTCTTGCCAGTTACAATTCCCAGGTTTCTCTCTGCCATGTTTCCAGGTAATCAGTTGCCATTTTTAAAGTTCATTTATTAGTTACAAGTAGGCTTATATTAACACTGCAATGCAATTACTGTTAAAGTCCTCTACTCTGGCACTTGTTCAGATACACTAAGGGAATGTAGCATGGCCAATACATCTATCCAGCATGTTTTTTTGGAAGGGGGGAGGAAACTGGAGCACACGGAGGAAACCCACACAGACACAGGGAGAACATGTAGATCCACACACACAGTGATTCAAGCTGGGAATCGAACCCAGGTCCCAGGCTCTGTGAGGCAGCAGTGCTGACCACTATGCCACCGTACTGCCCTCAGCTGTCCTCGCTATTTGTCAAATTTTAAATCATTTCTGTTTTCAACTGTTCTTATTGTCAAAATAACATAAGAATTTTGTCCACTCCTTTGAATGTTTAGTCTACACTGCATTGATGTTACTAATGATTTCCTCTTGATAGTTACAGAGATGGTAACACTCTCGCTTCTGAGTCTGACATTTGTGTTTACCTTTCTCTTAGAAAACCTGAGTGCAGAATTCAGGTTAACACCCTGTGACATTATTAAAGTTAAGGTCTTTTAGCTGAAAAATTAAACTTTGAAGTGGATGAGAATGAATCCAAGCAATATTTAGAAGTGTCCTTGGCAATATTTAATCCTGAACTAGCCATCAAAAACACAAATGATCAGGTCATTGTCCCTCTGCTGTTTGTGAGAACTTGCTGTGTACAAATTGCCAACCACATTTTGTACATTAATGCTATTAAATGACTACACTTCAAAAATAATTAATTGGCTGTATAATACATTGGGAAATCATGAAAGGCATTATATACATGTAAACCTTTCTTTGCATGGTACTTTAACGATACAGAGCAAGATCTGACAGCATGAAATTAACCAAAGTCTGTACATCTGGTAAATATATTCTGCAACATTATTAAGAGGTCAATCGATTAATAACCAACAGTATCTTTGCAAACAAATTGAGTTCAATAGGAACATAACTTGATTGATGCTGCTGTTCTTAATTTCAGACATTTTTGTTTGAATGGTCTATATTAATAAGGA
Source organism: Sphyrna mokarran (assembly GCA_024679065.1). Taxonomy (NCBI): domain Eukaryota; kingdom Metazoa; phylum Chordata; class Chondrichthyes; order Carcharhiniformes; family Carcharhinidae; genus Sphyrna; species Sphyrna mokarran. The sequence goes on from JAGIQG010000002.1 coordinate 145,998,856, forward strand.
TTAAGTGATGAGTAGAAGACATTATTGCTCATTTTCATAATGTTTTTGAAGATGATGCCTAACAATTTGTTGCAAATGAATATTGATCCTTCGCAGCAAATATAAAAATCATTTTATTCACACGCATGGGCGGGACTTTTTGGATCGCTCATCCCAAAACTGAAAACTCCTGCCTGAGATCAATGGACATTTCCATGGTTCACCCCTCGCCCGCTCTGATTCCCATTGTGGACAAAATGGGAAAATTCATCTACATACCAAACCAGTGTTTAAAATATGTGATAAGTTATATTATTAGATAAGTGCATTGATAATTTAGTTTTCAGAGAACTCTCTTTCTAAACCTATTTGTGTGCTACAAGGTTAAAAATATGAACTCACTTGAAGTGAAAATCAGGACAGATGAAAATCATTGAATATTATCTAAAGTAAAAATTATCCATTTACTTACTTTGATAAAGAACACATTGTTTTTAGTTAACTGTCAATCAGTTCCTCATTGTGGAAGATTTTGATATGCCAAGAAACTTATTCATAGCTTTCTGGAGAGTAGCTTTGTGGAGCGGTCCGCGTCCAACTTCTTAGAGGGACAAGTGGCGTACAGCCACACGAGATTGAGCAATAACAGGTCTGTGATGCCCTTAATGATTAAGAGGGACGGCCGGCGGCGTTCGTATTGTGCCGCTAGAGGTGAAATTCTTGGACCGGCGCAAGACGTACTAAAGCAAAAGCATTTGCCAAGAATGTTTTCATTAATTAAGAAAGAAAGTCGGAGGTTTGAAGACAATCAGATAACTAAAACATCCAATCTGCTGCTAGAAGCCATGGCAGGAAGAGAGTGAGATTTTCAGCCAATGGGAGATATTGTAGTGTGCCTTTAATGGCTAGCAGCATATTATCACTGAAACGGAAATGTGTCTGGTGATCCAGTCAGAGTTTTATTTTTGCCTGTGGGCAGAACACAGCACAGCTCTGTTATCCTCTAGCTTTCTACCCATGTACACCTGTTCACATGTGTCTAGTTTTAATAAATGAACCCGCAACATGTTCACACAATCCTTTGAGTGAGTGATTGATGCTTTTACGTCATTCTGAAAACATGACATATCCTTTGTGGTCAAATCAGGAGAAAGCAAAGAGGGAACTGATTCCACTCTTCCTCACCTGGCCTCATAACATTGGACTAAAACTGTGGGCTAAATATGGAACGTTTGTCGCTCGTAGATTTTCTTTTCATTCCCTTTCTCTATTTTGGAAGATATTTTTTCATGATATATTTTCTGTTTTAAATTATTTATTGGCAAGATTCGGCTGACAGAAAAATTACACTGTTCCATATAAAGAAGTGCACATCTCTCTTAGCAGATCTCAATCACACTTTTTTTCTTTACTGACATATCCATCAACTCTTTCTCTCTCCAGAAGGACATTCATTTTCCTCTTGAATTTGAGTACATTGTTATCTATGGGAACAATGTCCTGTTGTAAGATCTGGTTCATGCTCTTTCTGTTATCTTAACATTCATTATAGGGGGAGACAGTGGTATAGTGGTATTATAACTGTACTAGTAATCCAGAGACCCAGGGTAATTCTCTGGAGACCTGGGTTTGAATCTCACCATGGTAGATGGTGACATTTGAATTGAATAAAAGAATCTGGAATTAGAAAAGGTACAACGACAACCATGAATCCGTTGTCAATTGTTGTAAAAACCTATCAGTTTTTTGAATGTCCCTCAGGGAAAGAAATCTGTCGTTCTTACCTGGTCTGGCCTACCTGTGACTCCAGATCCGGAGCAATGTGGTTAATTTTTAAAATGCCCTCAAGGATGGGTGTTAAATGCTGACCCTGCCAGGGATGCTCACATCCCATAAATAAAAACAAGACTTAGACTCATGATAACTGGAACTCAAGACATTTCCTATCCAGATGTATCACAAGTTGGTATGGCTCTTGCTCTGACCAAGACCACAAGAAAGTAGAGAGTTGTGAACATAGCCCAATCCATCATGCAAAGCAGCCTCCCTCCATTGACTCTGTCTACACTTGCCACCGCCTCAGGAAAAACAGCCAGCAGAATCAAGGACCCCACATACCCTGCACATACTCTCTTCCACTTTCTTCTATCAGGAAAATGATACAAATATCTGAGGTCATGTACCAACTGATTCAAGAGTAGCTTCTTTCTTTTGAATGGATCTACTTTATATTAAGTTGATCTTTTTCTACACCCTAGCTGTGACTGTAACATTACATTTTGTACCCTCTCCTTTCCTTCTACCCTATGTACTCTATGAACGGTATGCTTTGTCTGTATAAGTGGCAAGAAACAATATTTTTCTCTGTATTTCAATGCATGTGTCAATAAATCCAATTAAATCAAATGATATAATTGTTAAGCTGGTGCTGTTTTGAGTTCCTTATCGGCATGATTGTTAGCACTGTGCCATGAGGCCTGGGTAAGATCATCCTCAGAGTTTAAAATGTGAAGCTGCATATGAATTGATCACAGTTTAGTTTCTACTGAAAGTGACAAGCCACTTCCAACATCAGAAAACCCTTCATGGAGAGGAGTGGAGGTGAAGAATGCCCTGGCTATTGTGTATGCATGGACTTGGATAAAGGATTACAGTGCAGCTCTATCTGGCTTACCAAATTACGTTTGTCTCAGACAAGAGAGTACATTTTGGACTTTGAATTCTTGAGGCTGGGATCATTGCACAGAAATCTTCTGATAACCTTATTACAATCAATTATTTACCTGCTTGCCTGTGTCCACATCCACTAGATCATATGAACTACATCTACTCTCTTTCATCAACAGCTATATTTGCTGAGCTAGTCATTTCTGGGGAAAGTCTGTGGTTTTTCTGCCATACAATAACTCTAAACTTGATCACCCAGTGATATGTTGCTTGTGCTAATAATTTCTATTTTAACAACAGTCCAGTAATGCTGATTTATTGTTCCTTAAAAAATCCTGTATTTTAAGTGATGGCTTGAGACATTTTTCTAATGTCTAGTGACCTGAGGCTCTGGCCATTGTGTGAGTATTTGAATCATAGAAACCTAACAGTGCAGAGGGAGGCCATTTGGCCCGTCAAGTCTGTATTGATTACAATCCCACTTCAGGCCCTATCTCCACAACCCCATATATTTACCCCGCTCATCTTTCTAATCTACACATCCCAGGACACTAACGGGTAATTTAACATGGCCGATCAATTTAATCTACCCATTTTTGGATTGTGGGAGGAAACCAGAGCACTCAGAAGGAAAATCGTGCAGACACAGGAAGAATGTGCAAACTCCACACAGATTTGAGGTTAAGTTCTACGCATTGCTGTTACGAATGATTCTGCCAAATGTTTGTAACACAGAGCTCAACTGCAAATCGTGCATCCAAAAGCAACTTCTAGATTGTTATTATGATACTGAACATCCCATTTTCTACAACTTTGATTTGATTTACTATTGTCACATGTATTAGTATACAGTGCAAAGTATTGTTTCTTGCACACTATACAGACAAAAAATACCATACATAGAGAACAAAACGAGAAAGTGCAGAATATAGTGTTACAGTCATAGCTAGGATATAGCAATTTAATGCAAGGTAGGTCCAGTCAAAAGTCTGATAGCAGCGAGGGAAGCTGATCTTGAGTCGGTTGTTACAAGGCTGAATATCTGTCTGGAGTGTTTGGGGTCCTTAATTATGCTGGCTGCTTTGCTGAGGCAGTAGGAAAGTATGGACAGAGTTAATGGATGAGATGGATTGGGCTACATTCACGACCTTTTGTAGTTCCTTGTAGTCTAGGGCGGAGCAGGAACCATGTCAAACCGTGATACAACTAAAAAGAATGCTTTCTATGGTGCATTGTAAAAGCTGGTGAGAGTTGTAGCTGATATGCCAAATTTCCTTAGTCATCTGAGAAAGTAGAGGCATTGATGGGCTTTTTCAACTGCAGTGCCAGCATGTGGGGGACCAGGAGAATTTGTTGGTGATAGCCGATAAAACATGAATTGTAAATGGTTTCACTTCATTATATAGTTGCAAAACAAAAGGGAAAATCATTTAATTTTGTTAAATTAGTATCCTGACATAAAATACAAACTTTTCAGCTGCAGTAAATGCATCAATTTTCCCAGAGCTACCCTGTATGCTGCGCTGTTCCCAGTCCATGGGCAGGATTAATGAAAGTTGTAACAAGGGTAGATATTAAGCAAACTGGGTGAATCATCAATCTATTGAAGTAGCTCCCAGCGAATTGCACAAGCTGGTCTCTAAAGACTTTCCAATATAACACTGAATGCGGACAAAGGCTATGACCAGCATAAATTAACACAATGGCAGTGCCTTAACTCTATCGGGAATTCACAAGAACTACCGCAGTAATTAGGAAGTTAAACAGTATTTAATAGATTCTGATTCATTAATGATTTCTGAGCCTCCCCTTCATTGTTTTTTTTTTCCTGACCTATTAATCTTAATTACCATTAAATTATTATTTTCTTTGCCTCGATTATATGAAATCCAGCAAAATAATGAATGATGTGACCATGGTTAGATCAGTCCTTTCCTACGGCCAGTTCAGATCTGAGTTTGATCAATTCTTTCACCACAGTTAATTCCTTGCTATTTGACAGGGTGATATTTATGTATGTGTTATACTGGTTGGAAGGGCTGCTGTGAGGTAATTTATTGATTTAGGATGACTATTTATCAATGAAAGGTATAGGGCACATAACACCTGAAATAAGCACACAAAGTTGAGAGCTTATTAATTTAGCAATGTGTTATTGCAAAACTTCTCTCATTCTGCTAAATGATTTGATGTTGATTTGATTTATTACTGTCACATGTATGAACATACAATGAAAAATATTGTTATTTTTGTGCTATACAGACAAAGCCTACTGTTGATAGAAAAGGGAAGGAATGAGTGCAGAATGTAGTGTTACAGTCATAGCTAGGCTGTAGAGAAAGATTAACTTAATGCAGGGTCAGACAGCAGCAGAAAAGAAGCTGTTTTTGAATCGACGGTAAGCGACCTCAGACTTCTGTATCTTTTTCCCGACAGAATAAGGTGGAAGAGACAATGTCTGGGGTGCGTGGGGTCCTTAATTATGCTGGCTGCTTTGCCGAGGCAGTGGGAAGTGTAGACAAGAGTCAATGGATGCATTGAAGTGTATAGGTTATGTGATTAGGTTAACACCTTGAATTGGTATCCCACTCTGACTGAGGTAAGGAGACTTTTCTTCAGCCAAAGGGTGCTGAATGTGTGGAATTCACTACGACAGAAGAAGTTGAGGCCAAAATGTTGTCTAATTTCACGAAGAAATTAGATATAGCCTTTAGGACTAAAGGGATCAGCAGAAAGTAGCGGGGGAGGGGGATCAGGATAATGAGGTTAATGGTCAGCCATGATCAAAATGAATGGCGGAGCAGGCTCAAGGGGCAGAATGGCATAGTCCTGCTTCTAGTCTATTTTTTATTTTTGTTTAATTCAATACCCCTCTGCCTATTTTTCAGTTGTAAAGCTGGCATAGCAATAAAGCTATTTTTCAGCGAGGATCATCATCATCAGGTTTTTGAATTAATCTACCTTGCACTAAGTTGATCTTCTCTACACCCTAGCTATGACTGTAACACTACATTCTGCATTCTCTCCTTTCTTTCTCTATGAACAGTATTCCCTGTATAATGTGGGAGAAACAATACTTCTCACTATATATTTTGTCACATAGGTGACAAAAATAAATCAAATCAAAAAAAAAACTTTCACCCCAATGACTGCAGTGGTTCAAGAAGGTGGCACACCAAAACTCCACTAAAGGATGAGTGATGTATTGTGTCGTTTATCAGTGATGCTGACTGACTGATTAAATAAAAGTACGTACAAAGCATGAAGACTTCATTAAGACCCATTTACATCACATCACAGGACATTTCTATTCTATTACTGAATTCCAGTTCCCTGATTTAATTATGGGTTAAATGAAGGGCAGTACAGTGATTTGCACTGTTGCCTCACAATGCTGGTGACCTGGGCTTGATTCCAACCTTGTGTGACTGTCTGGGTGGAGTTTGTACATTCTTCCTGTGTCAGCATGGGTTTCCTCCTACAGTCGTAAGATGTGCACGTTAAGTAGATTGGCCATGTTAAATTGTCCTTTAGGGCCTAAAGATGTATAAATATGGTGGAATTGCCATGGAAAATGCAACAGAGTAACAGAGAGAGTGCAGAAGGGAGGGCTGGGCAAGATGCTCTTTTGCAGAGTTGGTGCATACTCAGTGGGTTAAATCGTCTCTGCCTGTACTATAGTAATTCCATATCTTTATAGAGGTTCTATTGTTCTAATTCCAATGTGTAGGATGATATTTTACTATAAATATCACAAGGTCTCAGATTTAATCACCACCCAACAAGAGTCAATGAATTCAGGGAGACAGTTAAAACTTAGTGTGAGGTAATGCACTATGGCAGAAATAATAAATGTGTAGAGTATAGGGCAAATGGTAGGATTCTTAGTAGTCTAGATGAACAGAGGGATCTTGGTGTGTAAGTGCATAGATCCCTGAAAGTAGGCAGTCAGGTCGAGAAGGTTGTTAGGAAGGCATATGGAGTCTTGGCTTTTATTGGTAGAGGGATTGAATTTCGGAGCCGCAACGTCATGTTGCAACTGTACAAAACTCTAGTGAGGCCGCACTTGGAGTATTGTGTGCAGTTCTGGTCCCCACATTATAAGAAAGATGTGGAGGCATTGGAGAGGGTACAGAGGAGGTTTACCAGGATGTTGCCTGGTATGGAGGGCAGGTCTTATGAGGAGAGGCTGAGGGATTTGAGGTTGTTTTCGTTAGAAAGGAGGAGGCTAAGAGGGGACCTGATCGAAACATATAAGATGATTAGAGGTTTAGATAGGGTGGACAGTGATAGCCTTTTTCCTAGGATGGAAAAAGCTAGCACGAGGGGACACAGCTTTAAATTAAGGGGTGATAGTTATAGGACGGATATCAGAGGTAGGTTCTTTACCCAAAGGGTGGATCGGGAGTGGAATGCCCTGCCTGCAGCAGTTGTAGATGCGCCAAGTTTGGTGGCGTTTAAGAGGTTAGTTGATAAGTATATGGAAGAGAAGGGAATGGTTTAGTTTGGAGGGGCATTGCTTTTTATATTGGTCGGCGCAACATCGAAGGCCGAAGGGCCTGTTCTGTGCTGTAATGTTCTATGTTTACTTCTCTGAGCAACTAATTTATAAATTCATCAAACTCCTACCTATTATCTAGCAAGTACAACTTCAAGACTTGTGTTGGTTGAAACATGGGCCTCCCTTGGGACAGTATAATTGACAAAACCCATGAGGCTGTAAGAACTTAAAGTCACAAAGCCACACAGAGCAGAGAAGGTCGTTTGGCCCTTCATGCCTGCACTGACAATAACTACAACTGAAAGTGTGCTAATTCCATTCTCCAGCACTTGTCCCGTATTCTTAAATGTTATAATATTTTAAGCACTGATCCAAATATTTTTCAATGGTTGTAAGGTTTCCAGTCCCCACTACCTTCCCAGGAAATGCATTCCAGATTCCCATCACCCTCTGAGTGATTTTTTTTCTCAAACCTCCTCTGAATCTTCTGCCCCTTTTCCTAAAACTATGCCCCCTTGTGATTGACCCTAACATTATGGTAATGTGGCACACATAACAATGATATTTCTCCATCCACAAAGTTTCTTGAAGTAAGCAGCCTGTGATTGTTTTGACCCCAATTGAATTGGGTCACTTTCAAATGGTGTCTGAGTGGAGAAGCAGTAAATGGTATCCATGCACTGTGAGGACAAACAGGACAATTAACAGAAAATACTCCCTCACATTCACAAAGGGGTTGGTGAGTGATGACATTGGAAATAAGAGGCAGAGAACAGGTGGTAAGATCTGTGCCTTGAGGGATAATAATCAATAATGAAAAGACGAGAAATGCAAGGTGAAAGAGACAGAAAAAAAAAATAAGAATGAAAATGTTATATTTCTTGCATATTGATGATCTACTATTGAGAGTGACAGGCTAGCCTATACAATTCTTAATGCATAGCCTTCATTATTCGACCTAAAGCGGGAATTAGTAAACAGATGGAAACAATGCTGTAGGCTGCCAAAAACTAAAGGTGACCCTTGGGAAGGGGAGAAAAGAAAATAGTTCAAGCATTAGCGAGTGCATGAATAAAACACACGGGATAAGTCATCACTCCAATATCTGCGTGTTCAAAGATATTTTGGAAGCTTTGTTTTAAGCCACATTCCAGGAAATGGATTCATGCAGCATAATTTTGAAAGAATCACATTGAGGAGACTAATTTGTTAATGCAAACAAGTGATATACTTTAGACTTCTGAGCAATTATTGCAGAATGTCAAAGGAAAGTGTCAGTCTCCTTTCTGCCCAGTAATCTTAGCTGTCAGATCTGTGTTTAAATTAAACCCAAAGAATTATTTCTGCACGCTCTCAGCCTAGATAAGGAGCACAGATCAACAGCGAGCAGATTCCTTCAGTGAATATTGAGACCAATCTTCAGCCTTCAAAATAGGTTCCATATTTTCATATAAATAATATTTAAGATGCGTAACACAGTCTTAAATTTCCAATACAAATTGCCATTTTTTTACATGCAGGAGTTTGCAGGCTGTCTCTGAAGTATTGCAAATGCCACATTGTTTTCATAATTTAATCACTGCTTGTTGCATCACTAGTGGAACTAATGTAAATAGCATTCTCAATGCTTCAAATACGTTTTACTCAGTTTTGTTAAAGGGGACAACGACTGGCAAGATAAGGAGAAGGAAAGTACAAGGAGTAGCATTAAATTTGTTTACTACAACCATAGAAACAAAACAGTGCAGTAAGAGGCCATTTGGCCCATTGAATATACACTGACTCTCCAAAGAAACATCTCATCTAGGCCCACCACCTCACTCTATTCCCGTAACCCTGGCAAATTGTAGATACCTTGGGACAATATGGGGCAATTTAGCATTGCCAATCCACCTAACCATGTTTTTCAGACTGTTGGAGGAAACCAGAGCAACCAGAAGAAATCCACACAGATACAGTGAGAATATGCAAACTCCATACAACAGTGACTCAAGGCCGGAATTGAATCCAGATCCGTGGTGCTGTGAGGTAGCAGTGCTAATCACTGTGCTACTTTCTTCCCATTCCCTGTGGGGGGTAAGTCCCACTTTCTCTGATAAAGGGATGTAATATTAGGGCATGCTGAACAAATCATCAGCTGTTTGTTTAAAGTGTTCACCCAGGACAGAACAAGGAGAAAATTGGAAGTAACTTTAATAAAGATGCTGGAATTGGTGTTAACAATGGAAAATGCAGAGAAAGGGATCCTGGAACTGCAAAATATGCAGAATGGGGTTTGGTGGGATTATTCTGTCTCAATGTCAACTGCCCACTGTGTTTTCTGTTGGTGTTCCTTCCAGAAGGATTAACTAACTGGATGATTGTGTCCATAGTGGGATGGGCAGGAATATCAGATGGAAAATGTAAGAATTGGTTGGATATTCAGGTTGATGCATTATCAATGAAGGCCATGAGAATGACAAATAACTCGAGTTACAATAATAAGTGAACCTTGTGAGGGAACTTTCATGTACACTGGATAGGGCATCAGACTGGATATACCAGGGATCCAATAGCAGTATCCTGGAAAGACTTCAACACACAAATGAAGATTACAGTCTGATGCAGCAACACACTAGAATGGAGAACCCAATACTATCCCAGAAAAATAGCAATAACAAAAGCCCCCATGATCGAGATATTTTTGTAGCTGTCAACTTAGGAGATAAATCAGGCAGGAGGCTAAATAGAAAGAGTTAGACCATTGGAGGGACTTTGCAAAATGGAACCTCTGAATATATGCCAATCAGTCAGTCAGCATTGTGACAAAGATGGATCTCCACAGTAAAGGTCCAACTGGATGGAACCTGGAAGATGCATCATACTTTGCAGTTAGATCCGTTTTGTTAAAGTTGGATTGTCTCCAACAGAAGGCAGATTTTGCCATGTTTTATTGGTAACAGATCAGGAAACTGTCAAGTAATGTTGACAGGATAGTACCAGGAAGTTGCAAAATAATGGGTAGGAGTTTACAGTCTCGCTCTTCCTGAAGACATAACATTCCACCCAAGGTGAACAGATCTTTCCAGGGTCCGCCCACTCTGATTCCTGTGGCAGGCAGGATGGTAAAATTCCAGCCAACGTCATTGACCGAATTAGAACTGGATTAAAGTTGGGGGTCAGGCTTTGGAGGCCTTTAACTATATTGGATTTGAATTAAGGCAGTATGGGTCTGATGTTATTTTGCATTAGAAATCTTATTTAGAAAACGTTGGCTGGAATTCTCTGACTGTTTGTGCTGATGGAGTTCTCCAGTCCAGTTGGCAGCACACCTCCACCACAGGTTTCCTGATAGAGTGAGGTGATGTCAAAGGGAGTTCCCATTGACAGCAGAGGAACCTGAGAATCCCGCCACACTCAAACAATGGCGGAAGCACATGGTTGGGAGGCCACAAAATGTCGCCCCACAACTCTATCATACTCAGTTGTTCCAGGACCTCACTGAAACTGCAAATGGTTTCAAAGCAGAGAGATATGAAGGCTAATCGGAAAATTGAAGTGTTTGGGTATTTGGCTGATACAAGATTTAATGTCTTAGACTGGGTACTGTAATGAAACATCCAAAGATGAAGGACATTTTTTTGGCTGAATAAACCAAGTTAATATTAGAAGAATTAACAGAAATTTCCATCCTTGGGTGATGCTAAAAATACAAAGGCAATGTTTCTCATGTTACCCTAGGTTTATAATTGCAACTGGTTTGATATTATTTCTGATGGGAGGAGATGGGAAGTGATGCCCGTTAGCTTGGGAAATCGGGAGAATAGTGGGAGAGTAACTGTTTTACTTCTCTTTCTCCAGTTTTTAAATTTTGCCTATATATGTGTTTACCTTGAGGCTCCAAACTCCTCCTCTTCTTCAGTGAATGAGTAATGAGTTAGAACAACATTATTGCCTCGTATCCCTGAACATTTTTGGTATTAAAAAAACAATTCCAATCAGGTTTAAAATTGAGCTCACATCATGGCTGTGCGGTGGCACAGTGGTTAGCACTGCTGCTTCACTGTGCCAGGGACCCGGGTTTAATTCTCAGTAATCTGTAAACTGAATGTGCTGTTATATGCTCGGTCTGAGGCCAGTACTCTCCATTCACCTGATGAAGAGGGAAACCTGCAACATTTATCCACCATCCCTAGTTGTCCTTGAGAAGGTGGTGTTGAGCTGGTTTCTTGAACTGCTGCAGGGTTCATGTGGTGTAGGAACATTGTTATTAGGGAGGGAATTCCAGGATTTTGACCCATGCAACTGTGAAGGAATGGTGACACAGTTCCAATTCAGGATGGTGTATGGCTTGGTAGTGCCTCCAGACGGTGGTGTTCCCAGATATCTGCTGCCCTTATCCTTTTAGATGTTAACAGTTGTGGATTTGGAAGGTGCTGTCTAAAGAGCCTTGGTGAGTTCTTGCAGTATACCTTGTAAACGATATACACAGCTGCCACTATGAATCAGTGATAGAGTGGGGACGAATGTTTGTTTGTGGATGAGGTGCCAATCAAACATATTGCATTTTTATAGATGATGTTGAGTTTCTTGAGTGTTGTTGGAGCTGCACTTATCCAGACAAGTGGAGAGTATCCCAACAGTATCCTGTTGGTTGGGAGGGACTTTGATCAGTCTGTCCCTGTGAGAATTGACAATTTGATCTGGTTGTAACTTCAATTTCTTTACTTTTGACTGTGTTGTACGTTGTATGTTATGACTATCTCTAGCTGTTTTCCTTTCATTTCAGTGGAGACAAAAATTTCAGAAGATCTGGAAAGTTTCTCAGTGTCATGTTTAATTGCTGTGGCCCTTTGGTTTGGAATTAAATGTCAGGACTGTTCACATCTGGATGACAGTTGCTGAGTGACAGTTTGATGAATTTGATCGAAGTAGATTGTCAACACACTGGCACACACCCAGTGCTGTGTAAGATGCACATCCCACTTCTCCATTGATGACACTGTATTTCTAATTTTACCCTGAGGCTTTGGAGAAGCCTCCTCAGAGAGAAAGAGAGAGAGAGAGACCACTTTCATAGTCTTCAATAGCTTGCTGAAGAACTCATTAGCAATGCCTTAATTAAGATGAGGGAGTATAGTGGTGGTAGTGTGTTACAGATCAGTGAGGGAGCCTGAGCTACCTTTGCTAACATGCACTTTCACATGCAAGTTTTTGGCATTGGATGCCACATAGATGTTAGGCCAAACCTTATTTGCCAGGACTGGTACGATCTACTAACAGTGAGTGAGTTTGGAAAATCGCCCCCATCGTCTGGAGATTTGGCAAGTGCTTCAAGTTTTTTTTTACATCATACAGCTGGCCAAGAACTTCTTCCACCCTTATCTCCCACTATTGGTGTATATTGGAAAGATTTGGTTTGGTTCCTTTATGAGTGCACTTACCTTGGCCATCAACGCCTGCGATGGGAATCCATCCAAAGATTGTGACTCAGTATCAGACACAGTTACAGACTGATCCACAAAACCTCCATGAAGCAGAGAAAAATATACAAATAAATTAACTTCTGGTGGGGCGGTACAGTAGCACAGCAGTTAGCATTGCTGCTGGGCTTAATTCCTGGCTTGAGTCACTGTTTGTGTGAAGTTTGCACATTCTCCCCTGCGTGGGTTTCCTCTGGGTGCACACATTTCCTCTCAGTCTGAAAGATGCACTGGTTAGGTTAAATTACCCCTTGTGTCATGGGGACTGGAAAGCTAAATATGTGGGGTTACAGGGATAAGGCCTGGGTGGGATTGTAGTCAGAGCAGATTTGATAGGCCGAATGGTCTCTTTCTGCACTGTAGGGACTCTCTGATTCTAGACGCATAAATCAATTTTAAAACTTGCGGCATTATCGACATGGGCTGTATATGAAATTGTTACTTTCCTATTTTTAAAAGTTGTTTTTGAAGCTTACTAGGGAGATATCTTGAGAGTTCTGTTAACCAAGCTGGAATGAGGGATTTGAGAGAAAAAATATTATTTGTTACCCAGCAGAGATAAAATATGCTGCAGTTTCCATGAGCAGGGTTGTGTTTTTAGCTGTGATTCACAGAGAACAACATAACTTACGCAGAAGACAGTACAATTTATATTTAAAATTTTACATTGTGCCACTTTGCAATCTTTTGTGTTAATTTTTAAAAATGATAGGCCTAACCCATGAACGCCAGGGCAGTGTATCTGGAGGGCACCCTAAACCTGTACAGGGAAACCACTTTGGAGGCTCGCAGGTAAAGATTTTATAGGGGGTAATTTAGCTCTGAAATTCAAATTTCCACTATTACCTTTGTAATGGTAACCATCCAAAAATATGATTTAATTCACAAACTTTGGATGTTTTGACTATGTTACAGCAATAGTTACCCAGAAAAATTAGAAGAATGAAAATCACTTCTAACCTCTAAACAAATATAGCAGTGCCACGCACTTGAACTCCCCCCCCCCCCTCCCCCTCCCCCTGCCAAACACCCTCTCCTCCACCAACCCCACTGCAGGGACTATCAACACCTCCCTGATATCTCTTCCCTTGGGAATCTCCCACTCCTCCCCAGTCTGAATCCCAACTCCTGACTCTACCACCATCTATCCCCCTATCCCCATCCACCCAAAACCAACTCACAACCCTACCCCCACTGCCCAAAACCCACCGTTGCTCCACCAAGCCTCAGGCCTAACTCTCACCAGTCCCTCCAGGCCCAACCCTACAGCCTGCCATGAATCCCATCCACTTAATTTGCAGACTTAACTTCTCTCTGGCCTGTCAAAGACTTTCACATCTGGGCATTCAAACATATCTGGTTCACTGGATCCAGTGCAGTAATATAGGGGGCAAGGCATTCATCGTTCAACTGAGCAGTCTTTGACTGCAGGCCCTGGGAGTTTGCTGCAGGATACAGCCAGCAGGTTGGATCACCTGGATTTCCATGTAGGTAATTTTGAGTGATTTTTGTCTCAATTGCCACTTGATTGGGAAGTTACAGCTCAGTGAGTTAGAAAATGACATCACCCAGAGTACTGACCATGCCCTCAGGATGAACTGATCATTATTTGGAGTTTCTGCCAATTGAATTCATTTTTATTTTAGTGTTTATTTATTAGTGTCACACTTCAGCTTACATTAACACTGCAATGAAGTTACTGTGAAAATCCCCTAATTGCCACACTGCAGCACCTGTTTGGGTACACTGAGAGAATTTAGCATGGCCAATGCACCTAACCAGCATGTCTTCCAGACTGTGGGAAGAAACGGGAACACCCGGAGGAAACCCATGCAGTTACAGGGAGAATGTGCAGACTCCACACACACTGACCCGAATCTGGGATTGAACCTAAGTCCCTGACACTCTGAGGCTGCAGTGCTAACCACTGTGCCACTTTTAAGTGGGCTTCAAAGTGAAGCTGAAACCTTTGGGTCCCAGGACAGTAACAGGAACAAAATATCGTAATAACTTTTGAAGCATAACTTGTTTTAAGAATTAGGTTTTGAAACATTGCCAAATTGTGTTTGAAGAAACACAAATGAGTTACAATCATGAAATGTGTTGTTCAAAAATGGATGTCACAAACATCTTCGGTTTTGCTTCTTATGTTTGATAATGGAGCTGACAGCTCCCAGTCATCACTGTGAGGGGAGATATTATTGACTTCAACTTCTTTTTGATATTTAACACATCAATTTATTGCTGATTCTTCAATTCCGTTGTTATTTCCCCATCTGCGTCACTCAATTATTTTAGGATATCTATTTACTGAAACAGTGAACACTGCCAGCATCAAACACTCTGCTCTGGGAAAACCACTGCATTGTTGGGGAGTGGAATTATGTTTTAATTTTGAAGCCATCCAACTACTGAAATAGCACTTTTTCATCTGCACATACGCATTGGCAATGATTTCATTAGTGCTTCATTAGCAAGGAACAGCAGCATTAAAATCCAATATTAGATCGAGATGGCCTTATATTTGTTTTGCATTTGACTTGCTTTTTATAGTTCGTATTTGCTGTGGACAATCAGTGTAGTGTTTTCTCCAATAACAATCACTCTCTCAACATTTAGCTGCAAGTATCTCTAATCATTTTCAGCATTAACTTTTTAATTTAATTCATAATGCTCAGGTACAGGAATACGTCATGTTAAGCATAAAACTCAATGCTAAAAATAAATTGATATTCCAATTACTCAAGATATTGCTGCAGCAACATGCCATACTGATGGTTAAGGCAGGATTAATATACCTCACGCCAATCTTAGCAATACTGTTGTGGGAATAAACTGAGTGAAGTTTGAATTGGATGATTTGGCGACAGCCTGATAGCAGATCATATGTAACTCAGAGAGACAATGCAAATGCAGAGGAAATGTAACAATTTCCAACCCAGCAAAAAAGTCCAGCCTTCATTGCCCCTGTACTAGTGTGGGGAAAAGTCCTGCAACAAGTTCCTGATTAATCTAGCTGGACTTACTGAAGGTGACCACAGAGGAAAGTGATTGGATTATTCTATTGCTAAACCATGCTAATAATATAATTTCACCCTCTGAAGAATCAGCTTGGACAAAATTGACCACTGGGGAGGGATTTTCCACCACACTCATCCAAAAACTGGAAAATCCTCCCAAGGTCAACAGACCTTTGCATTATACAAATCCTGTGGTGGGTAGGATGGGAAAACTCCCCTCTAGTCTGCACTCGGTTCTGGTCTCCTCAATTGAGGATAAATATATTGACCTTGAAGTGAAGCATAGATTTGTCACAGTGATTGATACAGATGAGTCCGAGGCTTAACTTACAAGGAGCAATTGAACAAATTAGACCTTTATTCATGGAATCTAAGTTAGCAATATGTTAAGAAGGGTGGATAAAGTCAATAGAGAGAAATTATTTCCATTTGAGGAAGTCTGGACCAAGGGACAAAGCCTAAGAAATTAAAATCAGTCTTTTCAGGGGTGTAATTTGGAAACACAAAACGTAGTGGGAAATTTGAAACTCTCTTCTGCAAATAATTTTAAATCTAAGATTGATGGATTCAGTTAACCAGAAGTATCAGGGATATGGAGCTGAAGTGGGAATATGGAGTTAGGCTGCAGATCAGCCCCAATCATTTGTTTCATTTGATCACCATCTTCCTTTTGGGTCACCTGATGCAATCTTCCATCATATATCCTACATAAACTCGAACTCCTCCAAAACCCTGTGGTCCACAGCTTAACTCCCACAAATTCCCATTGATCCATTATCCCTATGCTTTCTGGCCTACACTGATTCCTGGTTCTGCAGCTCCTCAACTTCATTCTTATCCTTCCTCTCAAGCCCCTCCCTGGCCTCCCTGCTGCCTATCTCTGTAACCTCCTCCAACCCTGAAACATCTGTGTTCCACCGCTTCTGGTCTCTTGTGTACTCCAGATTTCTATCGCTTCACCATCACCAGCCTCTTTGGCCATTAGTTCTGGAATTAATTTCCAGAACCCCATCACCTCTCCATCTCTTCCTCTTCATTAAGACACTCCTTAACAACAACCAGTTTGGACAAGTCAACCAAGTGATTTGCACTGCTGCCTCATAGCGCCGGGGACCCAGGTTTGATTCCCAGTTTGGATTGCTGTCTGTGCAGAGTCTGCACATTCTCCTCATGTCTGTGTGGATTTCCTCCAGGTGCTCCAATTTCCTCCAAAATATGTGCTGGTTGAGTGCATTGGCCAAAAGTAGATAATTGTGAACAGTTAGTGGTTCATCAATTGATTTATCCATTTTCCTTCAATGTACCCTAACAGATGACGGAGTGTGGCAACTAGGGGCTTTTCATAGTAGCTCCATTGCAGTGTTAACTAAGCCCAATAATAAATAAACTTTAAAGACTTTTGGTCATCTGCTTAAATATTTCTTCATGTGACTTGGTGTAAATATTGCTTCTGTGTACATTCAGAAGTCTTCAAACATTAAAGTTGCGTGATAACATTCTGCAAGGCAGGAGGTAGTCTATTTAAGTTCACAATCTGTAATTTACTACGCTTGTCATAGAGAACCCTGTTCTGACAATATTTATTTATTTATTTATTTTTACTATCAGAACTATTCTCCTCAATTGTTAAGATCAAATATTTTCAAATCAGCTCATGATCAAACCTGAAAGTGGATCCATTAAATTCACTGAAGAAGCCAGAGTTTCATCTGAATACATTCTAAATAATGAGAACCTTATCTTCCAAGAAGGGTTGACACAGTCAAGATGAGATGAACTTAAATCATTAATCAGAAGACAGCATTGTAGAATAGATATGGATAAATCAATTTATGAACAACTAACTTCACAATTATCTACTTTTGGCAGGTTGGGATTCCTTATCAGCCTGTATTGATAATAATTACATTGATAAAGTGGAAGCATGTTTATTATGGAAATATATACTGCAGTATGAATGATCACTGAAGTACAATGTGAATTTGAAGAAAAAGTCATGTGTGTGTGCGCGTGTTCAAATTCTGGTTTTGTACTCCCAGGGGACCCAATTCCCAGTCAGTTTTGTGACTTTGTAAAATTCTCTCCAAGGTGCAGATTTAGACTGAAGACTGATTTTAACATAAATACAAAGAACACAGATCAGTATGTCTCACCAAGCCTGTGCCGATCACATTGTCCTATCTAGACCAACCACCTGCATCCCTCTATACCCTGCCTGTTTATCTGCCTCGGCAGATCAGTCTTAAACATCGCTCACACGTCTGCTTCAATCATCTTACTTGGCAGTGCAATCCCGCTCCTACTACCCTCCGTATAAAGAACTTTCCCCGTACATCTCTATAAATACCTTTGCGTCCACATGACAATGTGGGTGTTCTACATCCTGGAGTTCATTTTGTATCTTAAGTAGCTTTTTCAGGGAGTTAATGTCCCAGTTAATTAGGATAACAACTGTTGGAACGATAGGAACAGGAGGCGACCATTCAATCCCTCGAGCCTTTTCCATTATTCAATTTGTTCTTTAAAAATTAATTGAAGGAACATGGGTGTCGCTGGCTAGGCCAGTACTTATTGCCCATCCCTAGTTACCCTTAATAAGGTGGTGATGAGTTGCCATCTTGAACTGGTGCACCTTCAATGCGGTTAAGGAGGAGGCATGAGAGGGTAGTTCCAGGATTTTGACCCAGCAACGTTCTGGCTGATCTACAATCTAACTCTATATTATCTGTTTTTGCATCAGCTCTGTAATACATTCTGTAAACAAAAATCTGTCAATCTTAGATATAAAATTAGCAATCGATGCAGCATCAGTTGACGGTTGGGGATGAAGATCTCACATTTCTGTCATGCTTTGTGTGAAGAGGTGCTTTCTAACTTCACTATTGAATGATTTGGCTCTAATCTTTAGCCTGCTACCACAATCAGACAAAATAATTCCAATCCATCTTCTCTTACCTGTAATAATATGAAAACTCCAATCATAAGAACTAGGAGCAGGAGTAGGCCATCCAGTTCCTCAAGCCTACCCTGTCATTCAATAAGCTCATGACTGATCTTTTTGTGGACTCAGCTCCGCTTACTCGCCCGCTCACCATAACCCTTAATTCCTTTAATGTTCAAAAGTGTATCTATCCTTGCCTTAAAAACACTCAATGAGGTAGCCTCAGCTGCTTCACTGAGTGGGGAATTCCACAGATTCACAACCCTTTGTGTGATAAAGCTCCTTCTTAACTCAGTCCTAAATCTGCTTCCCCTTATTTCTAGGTTATGCCTCTGAGTTCTAGTTTCACCCACCCGTGGAAACAACTTTCCTGCTTTTATCTTATCTATTCTCTTCATAATCTTATATGTTTCCATAAGATCTCCCTTCATTCTTATGAATTCCAATGAGTAAAGCCCCAGTCTGCTCAATCTCTCCTCACAAGCCAACCCTCTCAACTCCGGAATCAACTTAATGAATCTCGTTTGACCCTCCAGTGCCAGTATATCCTTTCTCAAGTAAGGAGGACAAAATTGTACACAGTACTCCAGATGTGATCTCACCAGCACCTTATACAGCTGTGACATAACCTCACTGTTTTTAAATTCCATCCCTTTAGCAATGAAGGATAAAATTCTATTTGCCTTATTAATTATCTGCTGCACCTGCAAACCAAATCCTTGTGATTCTTGCACAAGGGCACCCAGGTCGTTCTGCAAAGTAGCATGTTGCAATTTTTTACCATTTAAATAATAGTTCATTTTGCTGTTATTTCTACCAAAATGGATGCTTCTTGTATCACCTTTCCCAGGTCTGTGGAATACAACATTAATTTGTCTCCCTTTTAAAATTTAATTTTTGGAATCCCAGGATCAACTTGCAAATTCTTACATCATGATGAAGGATACAACAGAGTATTTGAGGACAAGTTAGCTTTATTCCTCCATATTACGGGTAGCACAGTGGTTAGCACTGCTGCCTCACAGCACCAGGGATTGGGGTTCAATGCTGGCCTTGGGTCACTGTCTGTGTGGAATTTGCATATTTTCCCCATGCCTGCATGGATTTTCTTTAGGTGATCTGGTTTCCTCCCACATTCCAAAAATGTGTAGATTAGGTGGATTGAATATGCTACATTGTCTCATACTGTCCAAAGATGTGTAAATAGGTGGATTATGAATGGTAAATGGGTTACAGGAATAGGGCAGAGAGGAGCATCTTGGTGGAACCCTGTTTTTGAAGGTTGGAGCAGAGTCAGTGGGCTGAATGGCCTCTTTCTGCACTATTAAGAATCTATAGATTCCATAACAGTTAAAAAAATGAAAAAAATTAGAACATAGAACCTTCCAGCGCAGAACAGGCCGTTCGGCCTTCGATGTTGCGCCAACAAATTATGAAGAAAAAAGCAATGCCCCTCCAAACTAAACCATTCCCTTCTCTTACATAAACTTATCAACTAACCTCTTAAACGCCACCAAACTTGGCGCATCTACAACTGCTGCAGGCAGGGCATTCCACTCCCTAACCACCCTTTGGGTAAAGAACATACCTCTGATATCCGTCCTATAACTATCACCCCTTAATTTAAAGCTGTGTCCCCTCGTGCTAGCTTTCTCCATCCAAGGAAAAAGGCTATCACTGTCCACCCTATCTGAACCTCTAATCATCTTATATGTTTCGATTAGGTCCCCTCTTAGCCGCCTCCTTTCTAACGAATACAACCTCAAATCCCTCAGCCTCTCCTCATACGACCTGCCCTCCATACCAGGCAACATCCTGGTAAACCTCCTCTGTACCCTCTCCAATGCCTCCACATCTTTCTTAAAATGTGGGGACCAGAACTGCACACAATACTCCAAGTGCGGCCGCACTAGAGTTTTGTACAGTTGCAACATGACGTTGTGGCTCCGAAATTCAATCCCCCTTACCAATAAAAGCTAAGACTCCGTATGCCTTCTTAACAACCTTATCGACTTGACTGCCTACTTTCAGGGATCTATGCACAAATACACCAAGATCCCTCTGTTCATCAACTCTATTAAGAATCCTACCATTAGCCCTATACTCTACACATTTATTATTCCTGCCAAAGTGCATTACATCACACTTTTCCACATTAAACTCCATTTGCCACCTCTCGGCCCAGCTCTGCAACTTGTCCAAGTCACTCTGTAAACTATAACACCCCTCTTCACTATCTACCACTCCACCGACTTTAGTGTCATCTGCAAATTTACTGATCCATCCCTCAATACCCTCATCCAGATCATTTATAAAAATTACTAACAGCAGGGGCCCCAAAACAGACCCCTGAGGTACACCACTTGTCACCGAACTCCACGATGAATATCTCCCATCAACCACCACCCTCTGTCTTCTATCTGCTAGCCAATTCCTAACCCAATTAGCTAAATCACCCTCTATCCCATATCTCTGCATTTTCTGCAGAAGTCTTCCATGGGCCACCTTATCAAACGCCTTACTAAGTCCATATATACCACATCAACCGCCTTATCCCCATCCACCTCTTTGGTCACTTTTTCAAAAAACTCAATGAGGTTAGTAAGGCACGACCTACCCTTCACAAAACCATGCTGACTATCACCAATCAATTCATTTCTCTCTAAATAACTATAAATCCTATCCCTAATAATTCTCTCCAGTACTTTGCCCACAACAGAAGTAAGACTCACCGGCCTATAATTCCCCGGAAAGTCTCTCTTCCCCTTCTTGAACAAGGGGACCACATTCGCTATCCTCCAGTCTTCCGGCACTATACCCGTAACCAACGACGACCTGAAGATCAGAGCCAGAGGCTCTGCAATCGCCTTTCTTGCCTCCCAGAGAATCCTAGGGTAAATCCCGTCCGGCCCAGGGGACTTATCTAACTTCAAACCCTCAAGAATATCTAGCACATCCTCCCTATCTACTTCAATACTTTCCAGTTTGCAACCCTGTACCTCAGTGTTCTCCACAATTACATTTACATCTCCCTGCGTGAATACCGAAGAGAAATATTTATTCAGTGCCTCTCCAATCTCTTCAGGCCCCACGCACAACTTCCCACTGCTGTCTATGACTGGCCCTAATCTTGTCCTAACCAATCTTCTATTCTTAACATATCTAAAGAAAGCTTAAGGATTCTTCTTAATCCTATCAGCCAAAGTCTTCTCGTGTCCCCTCTTAGCTCTCCTCAACTCACTCTTTAGCTCACTCCTGGCTAATTTATAGCTATCCATTGCACTAACCGAGCCTTCAAGCCTCATCCTGACATAAGCCTCCTTTTTCCTTTTAACCAATGAATTAACCTTTTTCGTACACCAAGGTTCCCTTACTTGACCATTTCCTCCTTGCCTGAAATTGGTGCTGTTTTTGTTTCCATTAAGTTTAGAACTTAATAGAATTTTTTTAGCAGAGATGATAGTGAGTTTTAAGGGGCGTCTTGACAAGTACATGAATAGGTTGGGAATATAGAGTATAGAGATATGGTACCCGGAAGCGTGGGGATTTTAGTTCAGTTGGGCAACATGGTTGGTGCAGACCGAAGGGTTTGTTCCTGTGCTGTAACTTTCTTTGTTCTTTGTTCTTAGCAATTAGATGCTGCAAAAAAATTTACATCTTAAATGTGAGCCATTGAAAATAAGTTAGCTATTTCCTGTAACAAACACAATTTAATATTGCCTCAAATAAATCAATTTAAATGAGACATCTAATTATTAAAGTAGTGTAGTGTTCCATATTTAAGGTCCAATGCAATTAGAAATTCAGTAATGTTAGAACAACCTTGAGTTATTTGATGAAATAAGTTTGATAGAATGTGTAGCACTATGTTCAGGTTGTAGCTATGACTCCTTGTCTGGCCAGTTGGTATCAATAACAAAAAGAATTATGCATTTTCTTTTAATGAAGGGCTTTTTGGCGAGACTGTTTGGAAATGTGTGCTGACTGAGCAAAAAGAGACACTAATGGAATAAATTGGTTGAGATTTTCTGCACAACAGTGTTCTGTATTCTGATCAGGTCGTCACTTAGTGATTCTTTTGCTGTACAACTTGTTGGATTTCCTTTAGTTTGATGAACGATTATTGCAAGGTGAATATTGATCAATTGCAAATATTCTTTTCCAAAGCCCTTTCTTTTTTGAACTGTGGTTTGGATTTTTACATTCACTTTGTCCTCGGCTGGTTTCACAATCTTGAAGCCCGTAACTCCTCTTTTCAGTGAATTTATTTAAATATAATGACTGAGTTATTCTGGATGGAGCCTGGCCCAAGTGAAACAGAATTTTGACGATCCAGCAAAATGGCCACTAATCTTATGGAGTCATAGAGTCACAGAGGCTGTCCAAGCCACCCCCTTTTTTAAACCAGAAGCTAGTCCCAATTACCCGTGTTTGGCCCATATCCCTTTGTATCCATCTTACTATGTAACTGTCCAAATGCTTTTTAAAAAACAAAATTGTATCTGTCTTTACTACTACCTCTGGCAGCTTGTTCCAGACACTTTCCACCTATGTGCGAAGAAATTGCCCCTTTTTGTGTCTTTCCCCTCTCACCTTAAATCTATGCCTTCTAATTTTAAATTACCTTATCCTTGGGAAAAGATATTGACTATCTAGCTGATCTGTGCCCTTCATTATTTTATAGACCTCAATAAGTTCATCTCTCAGCCTTCTATGCTTCAGAGAAAAAAAGTCCCAGTCTATTCAGCTCTCCTTACAACTCAATCCATCAAGTCCTGGTACCATCCTGGTAAATCTTTTCTGCACTCTTTCTAGTTTAATAATATCCTTTCTATAATAGGGTGACCAAAACTGTATACAGTATTCCAAGTGTATCCAGACTGATTTGCACTGAAAAATTCCAGCTGGTTTCTGTAAAATGGGATAGAATTAAAAGGCCAAATACTTCCTGAATGTGTGCAGAGAAACATTTGCTGGTGTTGTTGCTAGGTGAACAAATCTGAATGCTGTTGGCGCACAATGAGATCCTGCAGCGGTAAATGGTCAAATGTTTTTTGATGCTGATGAGGGGCTACAAAACATTGGAATGAATTTTTATTTAGGGGCTGGGAAATGGGCATAGGGGGCAACTTGCAGGCCCTGACCTGACAAGCCCGTGCTTTACTCATGCCTGAAGTGATTTAGTGTCCCTTGTGTGGTGACACAGTGGTTTGCATTGCTACCTCTTAGGGCCTGGGACCTGGGTTCAATTCCAGCCTTGGGTGGCTGTCTGTGCAGAGTCTGCATGATCTCTCCCTGTATTTGTTTATGTTTCCTCTGTGTGCTCCAGTTTCTTCTCATTGTCCGAAGATGTGCAGGTTAGGTGGATTGCCCATATTAAATTACTCTTTGCTGTCCTAAAATCTGTTTCGTTGAGAGATTAGTGGGGTAAATACGTGGGGGTTAGAGGACTAGGGTCTGGGTGCGGTGTTCTGTCGGAGAGTCAGTGCAGATGAATAGCCTCTTTCTACACTATTAGGATTCTATGATTTTCAATCAAAGGCCAAGGATCAGGCTCACCATCCAATGAAGGATGGTGGGTAGTCCCTGAGACTTGCTGTTCGGCTGGAAGCTGTTGTGAGGATGCAGACAAGGAACAGGCAAATGCATAGAACATAGAACATTACAGCACAGAACAGGCCCTTCTGCCTTTGATGTTGCGCCGACCAATTAGGAAAAAGCAATGACCCTCTAACCTAAACCATTTACTTTATTTTTTTAATATGCCACAGGTAACTAGCATAATACTGCTAAGACCCTCTGAAAGCCATTACAGATGTGTGAGGGAATTGGGATCCCTTGTTTGATCCATCATCCTCCCATTTCCAACTTTGAGCTCATCAAAGACAACCTTAGTTACTGTTAATTAATGACAATTGGCTACATACTGCTCTCTGGCAGCAGCCAATCAGACACCCTCTTCCAAAATGGCGGTGGGGGGGCAGCATTATAGTGGGAACCAAAACACGTCAAGGCTGGAGCACTGATAGTGCAATACCTATCCATTCCTGGTCCAAATTTAAAATAAAATTCTCTCTCCTCTCTCTTTCTCCATGGATCTTACCAGAGCTGGTGACTTTTTCCAGCATTTTCTGCTTTTATTTACACATTTCCAACATTCACAATATTTGCTTTTGTATGAATGTTCTTAGCTTCAGCTGAGAGCAGAAAGTTATTGACCACTCCATTATTAAGGAAATCCTCGATCATCTTCAGTTCATGCTTATGGGAATCTGACTGGAATGAAGGATTAGGCCTTAGATTAAAGATCTACCTGAAAGTTTTCAGTGCAAAACTGCCTGAGCTGTTAACCTAGGTTTTGTACTCAGGTCCATTTTAGAAGTGACAGGTGTGGGATAACATAACTTCATTGATACTAATTTAAGCTTAATTTTCAGTCAGAAGTAAAGATTGCTATTTTGTTTGAGAGCTGATGTCAAGATATTGAAAGAAATCTTTATTCTTCTTCAGATAATTCCAATTGGATCTTTCTAATTGACATAAGTAGTCAGACAAGATTTTGGTTTGAAATCTCATCTAAAGTTGGTACTTTCAACACTACAGCACAACTTAAGTCCGTGCCAACTCTGATTTATTTACTTTTTTTTTGTTTATTTACCTCTGGACCTTTCAGAGGAGAGGACCCAGGTAGCTGTAGTAAAGCTTCCTTTAAAATTAGGAAAAAGAGAAGGATGCAGCTATCACAGAGAATTGTGGAGCTGATATAGGTTACAGGGGATAATTCTAGTGTGCTGGTACGTTTCTGTATATGTAAATCATGTAGATGATATTTCTGCTAGTTAAATACCTTTTAATATTCTGAAAACTGGACAATGAACAATTGAATGTTTCGAATTTTTGTTGCACTTTTCTCAGAAGGATCAGTAAGTGCTCAAAACTGAACATCGTACTGCAGATCATATCTGGACTCTAGTAGGGCAGCACAGTGACACAATGCTTAGCATTGCTGTCTCACAGCTCCAGGGACTTGGGTTCAATTGCAGCCTTGAGTGACTGTGCAGAGTTTGCATGCTCTCTCCTTGTGTCTACATGTGTTTCCTCTGGGTGCTCCAGTTTCCTCTCACGTTCCAAAGCTATGCAGGTTGGTGCACTGGCCGTGCTAGATTGCTCCTTAATCTCCTGGGATGCATAGGTTCGAGGGACTAGTGGGGTAAATATGTGAAGTTATGGAAATAAGGCTTGGTGTGCGATTGTTGTCAGTACAGACTCGATGGGCTGAATGTCTTCCTTCTACACTGTAGAGTTTCTATGATTCTATGTCTGACCAAGTGCTACAACTTATTTTGTCAATTGCAACGTGTTTGAGATAAAGCTCACAATTAGATTTTCTGAATACTTTTGATATCTTTACAAAAGCTTGTTGTAACCTTTGGCTTGTGTTCATGGAATCCACAGTCATCCTTGGTCAGTTCCAAGCCAATTGATTTCTCTGCAATGAGACTTTAATGAGAGATGTGGGGACATTATTTCTATTTCTGGGGCAGAAGAACATTGAGGTGTGCATGTACATCAATTATGTTGGTTACCAAGGGCTGGGATAATGCATCTTCAAAGCATAAAGCTGAGGAAATTAAGTTCAATTTGTTTTACAGTCATGGGGTGAATTTTACCATTCCGTATGCTACAGCGATCAGGGCGGGTGAAGGGTGAAAAATGAAAAGATCCATTGACCTCAGGCTGGATTTTCTCATTTCAGGGCGAGCAAGGCCATAAAATTCCAGCCGTTGAGTCATACAGCCCAGAAAAGACCTTTCGGCCTATCGTGTCTGCACCAACAATAATGACCACTAAAGTTCTGTTCATCCCATTTTCCTGCACTTGCCCCATGTCCTTGAATGTCATGATAGTTCACGTGCTCATCCATATATTTTTTAAAAGTTATAAGTTTTCCGGTCTCCACTACTTTCCCAGGCAATGCATTCCAGATTCCCATCACCCTCGAAGTAAAAAAAGCTTTTTTTTTCTCAATTCCGTTTTGAATCTGCTTCTCCTCACCTTACCCTGAAACTATGTCCCTTTGTGATTGACTCCACAACTAAGGAGCACAACTGCTCCCTACTCTCCCTGTCCATACCCTTCATAATCCTCAACCATGGACCCCTCAGCCTTCTCTGCTGTGTAAAAAAAAAAAAAAGCTACTTTGAAGCAAAGATTAACACCATCAAATTAATCTTGATTATCAAATGCATTTAGTCTGTGAAGAATTTAGTGCGAATGCCTGACTCCAATATATATGGTCATTTTATTTCATTGGGGTGTTACAGCTAAATTGCTATTTCAATCACACCATCATGAAAAAATTGATATTTTATGTGAAAAACATGAAGCCTATGTGTTGTCTATCCAACTTGTTTAAATCAGAATTTCTCAGCAATTGCCCCACCTAAAGCCAATACCAGTGAGCAAAAGGCAACATCACCATTTAACTGGTCTAATAGCATAATAACATTTTTTCCATGAGACACCCCCCCCCCCCCCCCCCCCCCCCCATCCCTGGCACAGACTTGCAATTCTTTATTTAAAATTGATAATGGATGGATAACACTCCAGCCATCTATAAACTAATAATTTACCAAATGTTATCCCTGATTATAGATTACATTTCTTGTCCTGTGGCCAGTAGTTCTATTTTTATATTATTTTATGGAGGAGATATTATCCAAACATCATTAGGAATTAATCATTTGTGTACAGGTCAGTAAATGACCAGCATCATTATCAAATAAATCAGTCGGAATAGCTGAATCGCTTAAATAATTCCTCAAACTGTTCAGAGTTACGGTTGTCTCATCGGTACAAATGTCAACCATATTGATCTTTGTGTATTTAAAATATTATTAACTAAATTGAAGTATTGATGTAAAACATTGTCTGGTAATGAATATCTAAATATTCATCATTGTTTTCAAAGCCTGCAATAACCTTGTCAGTATCTTTCCCTGCAATCTCACCTAATCAAACAAACCTTTGCGATCTCACACTCTTCGAACTCTGGGTCCTTTTGTATCTTGGTTTTAATCAACCTCAGTGTTGGTGAAGAAGAGGTCTTGAGGCACAGTGAGTAACATCTCTACCTGGGTACCAAAATCACTGGGTTTGAATCCCACCCCCAGGACTTGATAGTCAAGGAATATCTATTCATAACAGCACCAAAGAGGTTGAGTGTTGACCTGCAAGACCTCCCAACATGCTGATGACAGGCAATAAGAATGAGAGAGATGCCTCATCAGCCATGTTGGATATAGAGTGGCGCTGCTCAAGCTACAAGTTTGTGATGACAGGCTAGCAATCTCACTGTGGAATCAGATAAATATCTGCCTTCTGCAACACCAGGGGTGAATTTTACTGACCTGTTCCGATTCCTGTGGTGGACCATGGACCTTGGAATTTTCTGGTTCCGGGCTGAGCAAAGTGGAACATTCCGTTC
Organism: Sphyrna mokarran; assembly: GCA_024679065.1. Lineage (NCBI taxonomy): Eukaryota > Metazoa > Chordata > Chondrichthyes > Carcharhiniformes > Carcharhinidae > Sphyrna > Sphyrna mokarran. The sequence continues at coordinate 146,026,913 of JAGIQG010000002.1, forward strand.
TAAGTGTGGGAAAAAGCAACGGTAATAATTATTGGTGGTTATGCCTTCACTAGTTGAGATGGCAAGTTCTGGAATTTGCTCCGTCAACCTTGTTGCTTTTCTCTCCTCCTTTGAAATGCGACTCAATATCTAGCTCTTTAACTATGTTTTCTGGCCAACTTACTTATTGATGCCCTTCTTTAGATTTTGTCTGTTAATCTCTTCTAAATGCCTCCCACAGTGGTTAGTACTACTGCACCAGTGACCTAGGTTCAACTTCAATCTTGGAGTCACTGTCTGTGGAGTTTGCACATTCTCCATGTGTCTGCATGGGTTTCCTTCAGGTACTCTGTTTTCTTCCCACAGTCCAACAATGTGCAGGTTAGATGGATTGGCCATGCTTAATTGCCCTAATGTACCAAAATATGTAGGTTAGGGAGATTAGCAGGGCAAATGCGGATACGGTAAGGGATGGACCTTTGTAAGGTGCTCTTTCGGAGAGTTGGAGCAGGCTCAACGGGCTGAATGACCTCCTACGACTCTGTAGGGATTCTGTGATTCTATGATATTTTGCAATGTTAAAGAAGCTATATTAATGTCAATTGTTTTTTTTTGCAAAAATAAGTTATTGAACTAAAATTGGTAGAAGAAATTTCAATAATCCTTATCAGGTGAGTTGTTTCTGTGGCCAATGTCTTGAAATTTCTGCATAGGGAATTCAATGGTTAACTTTCCAAGACTGTCTGTCATGCTAGCTCTATTCTCTCTCCACAGATGCTGTCAGACCTCCTAAGACTTTCCAGCATTTTCTATTTTTGTTTCTTCACAGAAACTCTGCCGTCTGGAAGTCAAGCAGCTATGCTTACTGTTTCCTGGGGTTTACAAAGTTGACCTGTACATATATATTAATGACTTGATCTGATTTGATTTAATTTAGTTTATTATTGTCACATCTATTAGTGAAAAGCATTGTTTCTTGCATGCTATACAAACAAAGTATACCATTAATAGAGAAGAAATTAGACTGTACAGAATGCAAAGTTGCAGTCAAAGCTAAGGTTTGGAGAAAGGTCAATTTAATGCAAGGTAGGTCAATTCAAAAATCTGATGACAGCAGAGAAGAAGCTGTTCTTGAGTCAGTTAGCACATGATCTCAGACTTTTGTATCTTTTCCCCGATGGAAGAAAGTGGAAGAGAGAATGTCTGGGGTGCATGGGATCCTTAATTATGCCGGCTGCTTTGCCTAGGCAGTGGGAAGTATAGACAGAGTCAATGGATGGGAGGTTGGTTTGTGTGATGGATTGGGCTTCAATCACAACCTTTTGTAGTTTCTTGCGGTCTACTTAAATACGATTCTTTAAATATGTTTTTCCCCTTTGAGCTTGCCCTGATCTGCCTTATCTGCCCTAACCTCTTTATTAGTGTACTTTCCCTGTTTGAATTCTCTTCATTTCCAGATTTTAGTGTGCGGAATTTAAAAGTAAAGAAAACTCACTTTATGAATCTTTAACATGGCCCTTCTTCCTTACATTTTATATCCCTTACTTAGAACAACTTACGTAAATCCATTTATGTTCTGCCTCCATTGTTACTAACTCATTTGAGATAACATGCTGTTTTCAGAGTGGCTAAGCTCATTAACACATCAGCTGGAATTCCCCATTCCCACCCGTCACAGGAATTGTAGCGAAGATGCAAAGACCCATTGACCTTTGGCAGGATTCTCCGGTTTTGAGGCGAGTGCAGCCTGAGAATCCAGCCCATCAAATGTAGTAATTCCATAAATGCAGTTGCTCTGTCCCTGCTTTTTAATTATTTTTCACATTCCCATTTAAAATATCCAACCAGAACATTAACAGTGGAAAATATTCCAACTTCTTGGATTTCCTCCGTTGTTTCATGACACCAATATTTTCCTGGTAGATTGTTAATATGTGAGGCACTGTTCCTTGTGGCATTCCTCTTTTTACAGCCTCTCAACTTGAAAATGTCTCAATTTCTTCCTCCCTTTTGTTTCTTATCTGTTCACTAAATCTCTATCCATGTAAATGTTTAACCTCCAACTCCACAATCCTAACATTGCATTTTATCGTTTTGTGTAGTACCGTATTGAATACCTTTTGGAAGTCTGACTATACATCTACTGGTTGCCCTCTACTATACAACTAGTTACATACTCAAAAAAAAAACTCCAATAAATTTGCCAAATACCATTTTTTCTTTGGAAAACCATGTTGATTTGAAAGGCAATGAATTGTTCCCTAAAGCATGCTTCGGAATTTTATCATCCTGTTTGCCATGGGAATTGGGGTGGGTGAGAGGCGGACAATAGGAAGATCTGTTGACCTTGGGTAGGAGTTTAGGATGAGCGAGACCATAAAATCCCATCCACAAAGTCAGACTTATAAGCTGTGCCAACATTCCAGATTCCAAAAGAGAAAATTGAATATTTTGGAGGAAATCCCCAAGCGGTAATTCTTTCATATCTCTGAGCACTTAATTTGTTTAGATAAGCAAATTTGTGGATGTTAGAATCTGTAACAAAAACAGAAAATGCTGGAAAATCTTAGCAGGTCTGACAGCCTCTGTGAAGAGAGAATAGAACCAATGTTTTGAGCCTGGGGGATCTTCATTACTTGAAACGTTGGCTCCATTCTCTTCCCACAGATGCTGTCAGACCTGCTGAGATTTTCCAGCATTTTCTGTTATAGTCCATTTGCTTATCCATTTCCTGTAGAATCATAGAATTTTACAGTTCAGAGGGAGGACATTCAGCCTATTGAGTCTGCACGAACTACAATCCCATCCAGATCCTAGCCTCATAATGCCATGTACATTATCCTAGCTAATCCAAAGGGGCATTTAGCATGGCCAGTCCACCCATCTCTCACATTTGTGGATTGTGGGGGGAGACCGGAGTATCTGGAGGAAACCCACGCAGGCACAGGGAGAACATGCAAACTCCAGACAGATAGACAGAGATCCAAGGTAGGAATTGAACCAAGATCCTTGGAGCTGTGAGGCAGCAGTGCTAATCATTATGTCACTGTGCCTCCCCATAGCCAGGGCAGTTCAGCCAAATTAATGAAGAGTAACATTAATTATTTTCGAGAGGGAATCAAATGTCTCTCTGCTCAATAAAAATATGAAAGCTTGTGAGGCAACAAAATATGAATGGAACAACCTATATGTGGGATGATTACATATAATCTTGTTGTATGGATATTGTATAGTAACAAGCTTTGAATATTGATGTGATATTGTTCTGTATTTGCTTAACTTTGTGCTTAGATACGTCACAGTGCTGAACAGAATTGAAGAACATCTGATTTGGAGAAAGGCCATGTTGTTAAGCCGGTTGTCATTTTAATTATCCTGGAGAGGGAATGCAAATTTTAATATTTTGCATTTTAATTCAAAAATAATTACTTGCCACCGTTTCATTATTTTCAGTTTTTGCTACCTTAAGCTGCCACTGGTGACCATATTTTGTATGCTGATGACTGTTTTATTAAATCAGTGGCAAAATAATAAAAACCTCACTAATTAAAAAAGAAAGCTAGAGGGAATTTGAAATCTAGTTGCGTTGCCTTAGGCCTTTAACATTTTAATAAAGATTGTCACATAAGCAACAATAGACTGTTAATTTTATAAATCTGCCATCACACATTTCTCAGAGGAACTGTATGTAAATTTACTCGATTTATGTTCACCTAAACAGGTTTTGTTTAATTTTGCGATGGACCCTTTCTTAAAGTGAAATGGTTATGTTCAGGCCTTTTTAATTTGTTTTAGATATAGGATTGGAGTTTAGTGGGACCTTGGGAGATGTTAAAGATATTGTCTGACTGATAGCTCAATCTCATCTCCCATCTTAGCTGAGTGACTTTAGACAAAAGCAATATCGCTGAAATCGGGCACAGTGGTTAGCCTTATATCTCCTGGGACCCAAGTTCGATTCCCGGCCTGGGTCACTGTTTGTGTGCAGTTTGCACATTCTCCCCATGTCTGCGTGGGTGCTCCTGTTTCTTGCCACAGTCCAAAGATGTGCAAGTTAGGTTCATTGGCCATGCTAAAATTGCTCCTTTGTGTCCCAGGAGCAGTTAGTGAGGTAAATATGTAGGGTTATGGCGATAGAGAAACACATCACGGGGAGGTGAGAGGATTCCTCCTTCCTTTAGATTTTAAGGAGGTAAAGTTCCATTTCCAGCACCCAATGAGTTAGTGGCAAAATGCATCACCGCTGATTCTAGCTGCCTCACTCCATTTAGTGAGAAAAAGAGCATTCATTGTTTGGAGGCAGAGCTTATCACCCCCAATCGGGAGAAAGCCCTCTCCCCCCTCACAGTGCTGCTGGACAATCAGATTGGTTGGAAGTTCTCTCGTATCAGCAGCCCCAGCTGGAAGGAATCTGCCAATGCCTTCCCATCCCCTACTCCCCTCGTTTCCCTATCCAAGGCCGGTACAAAGTTATTTTCTGGGCTTTTTCCCAGCCCCTGAACTCTTCCTCCTATCTTGAAAATTGATGTCGGGTCCCTTAAATGGTCACTAACTGACCACTTACGGACCTTATCTGGGCCATGGCAGATTGACTGACCATGACCTCGCTCACACCACTGTAAAACTGTGCAGTGGTGCGGAGGGGCCAGAAGCCCAGTAGAAGGCCAGCTGAAGAAGTTTACAAACCTCACGTGCACACAACCCGATGGTGGAGGAAAGTTATATTCTCACCCTCAAATTTGGAGCCAATTGCTGATTTCTATTATTCTTTTGCCTTGAACCCTAAGTTTCCAATGATCAAACTCACTCACAACCATAAAACCAGCTTCTCGTGTTGCGAACATATAAATCACAGCTTCATTTCTTTCTGCTCGGTGTGACTCTTGGTTTGTGCTTGGATTATAGAGCGTGGGGATGTTTGGGGAGGATTATCCATTAGTTAGTTGCTTCATTCTCCATCACCATTCCTGACTGGTGTGTCAGGAATCCAATAATCATGGTTTGCCAATCTCACTGCATTGATGCATTGTACAAAGTCTAGGCATCACTGAATAACTGCTCATTGCTCCCTTCGCATGGACTCACAGCAATAGCCACTGAGAGTCCTTCAGCCATTGAGTTGGAGGCTGTGAGGCAGCGGGTGCCCTCCAGGGCCCGCGACAGAGAATATCTACCAAAATCACCATGGGCATCAGGCCACAGCAGTTACAAGCTGCCTCCACTCCAGCTGCACCAAGGTGTCATGGTCAGATTAAGAAAGAAAGTTAAAAGGTCTTGATATCTAAGGTTATGTCTGCTCTGTCACTGTGAATAAATTCCACTTCTTGAAAACCATCCCATGGGCTTGTGAATCTAATGATCAGATGAAGGCCTTTTGGCTTGGATCTTTGCAATCTTCTTGCAATGTGACTTTATGTTGGCCGGTTCTTGACTTTGTGGCTCCCGATTGGTAATCTGTTCCCTCCCACCAACAAACCTGCTGCAGCTGGGATATGGGAATTCAGCCCTTCTGTCTACTTTTGGACCAATGTCGCAGTAAAGTCAGGGGCTGAGTGACCGTGACAGAATGCAAACTGAATCCATCACTTTAGTGCTGATCAAGGATACGCTGATGGGCTTAGGTTGCATTTGTCCTGTCTTTTGTGTGTCAGAACACACCTGGTTAATTTTTCTGGCTAGATGCCAGTGTTGTAATTGTACTGGGTCAGCTTGGCTTAGCGTGCCAAATCACGGAATTAAATCATGGAATTAAAAATGTTCCATGCAGCAGACATGATCCTAACTGAGGTTGATGCAAAACAATAAAGAAAGTAACTTAACCAGTGTATAGCTAGCTGTAGTAATAATCAACAACAGTAAATTCACTCAGATATTATCAGTATAATGATGGTATAATGATAGTGGTTTGCACTGATGCCTCACGGTGCCAGAGGTCTAGGTTCAATTCCCGGCTTGGGTTGATGTCTGTGTGGAGTCTGCATGTTCTCCCCTTGTCTGCATGGGTTTCCTCCAGGTGCTCCAGTTTCCTCCATCAGTCCAAAAATGTGCAAGTTAGGTTGATTGGCCTAGCTAATCCCACCGAGGGGATAGGCTAGGGTAAATGCATGGGGTTATAGGGACAGGGCCTGGGTGGGATTGTGTTGATGCAAACTCGATGGGCCAAATGATCTCCTTCTGCCTTGTAGGAATTCTATGAGTCTAGTATAAGTCATCGTGAGATGATGATGTTTGTCTTCTTGGAGGACTTAACTACTGCTTGTTGGGAGAGCACATGAAATAATTTAGAGTTCCCATTGAGTGACTGATTTTCTTTAAGAGAAGAAATTCCTGTCTGGTTTTAAGCATCTTCGCATGTACTTTGTGCACTGTCAAAATGTGTGGCCAGATACTTGGTCCATGGAATGGATTTACATATAAATGAATCTCATCAAATATTTCACGAATAGGTATTTATTGCACATCTAATTTGCATTACAAAATGGCTCTTTTGATTGAGGTAGAGGCTAGTAACAAAGTGTTTATTAACAAAGTGTTTAAAGCTTGCACCTTGAAGGTGCCTTGCTAGCTGCTGACAAGAAAGGCGTGATATACTTGATGCCGTTTTTCTATTTCTGATGATCAGAGTGGTTGAAAAATCCACTAAGTTTATTTGACATTTTAAGTTTGAGACGCAATCCAGTGGACCCCAGTGGAGAAAATTGTTCAGCGAGATGGCATTGCGAGGAACACGTAAGCACACAGTCCTTAATTTTCAATCACAGTGACAGCCTGCACTTAAATAGTGCTTTCAATAGACAAAAAGAATCACAATGTGCTCGGTAAAACGTTATGAAACAAAGGAGAGGATGTTAGGGTGACCAAATGGGATCTCTGAAGGAGGTTTTAAAATGACAAGGAAAAGGAAAAGCTGAGTTGGAAAATGTATGTTATTACAATCTAAGGAGTGGCGAGGCAATGGAGGGATTCAAAAACAGGGATGGGAATTTTCAATTGGTCACATTAGGGAACAGGAAACATAAAGCAGGCCAGTTGGGGTGGTGTGGACAGGGCTAGGTGTGAAGCAGGGTATGGGCAGTGATGTCTTCGGTTCAACTCAAATACCAGGAATATATTCTCTGGAATTTTACCATCCTGCCCAAAACAGGATTTGGAGGGGGTGAGGAGCAGAACATGGAGAAGTCCATTGACCTCGGGTGGGATTTTACAGTTTCAGGATGAGAAAGGTCATAAAACATCACCCATTATCTCCATCAGCTCCCAAACTGCCAGGGGTTACTCCCGGGTGGCACAATGGCACAGTGGTCAGCACTGCTACCTCACAGCTCTATGCACCCGGGTTTGATTCCTGCCTTGGGTCATTGAATGTGTGGAGTTTGCACATTCTCCCTGTGTCTATGTGAGTTTCCTCTGGATGCTCTGATTTCCTCTCTCAGTCTGAAAGTTGGATGCTGGTTGGGTGCATAGGCCATGTTAAATTCTCCCTCAGTGTACTCAAACAAGCGCCAGAGTGTGGTGACTAGAAGAATTTCACAGTAACTTCATTGCAGAATTTATGTAAGCCTTACTTGTGATTAACAAACAAATATGTTTTTTACCTTTCCTGGACGTCCCCCTCCCCCCCAAGTTTGAGATACAAAACATGAACACAAATTGAACCATGAAGTTAAACATTGGAAAACGAAAATTAAATTTTGAGAACCAAATGATAAGTAATTGACAAATTTAAAATTATTCCTTGAAAATAGGGTTTCTATCTAATAATCTGGTAATTTAACAGAAAAAAGGAAAATTGTGAATTATTAGCAAATAAAGTTCTTGTCAATTTTGTTTTATACTTGCTACAGAATTATTCTTTGTGAAGAACTCAGAACAGTTTGAAAAATTCCTCATAATACAAAGGGCCTCATCATTAAATGCAGTCCAATATCCACAATGGGCCATTAATCCTATGGAAAACTGAAAATAGAAGGGCTGTGATATAGAATTCTCGAGGCTCTTGACGTAATGCATCCTGAGGTTTGTCACGTATGAGTTATGTTGTTAACCTCCTATATTTCTCATAACACATTGCTAGCCAGGGCGTGCACCCTACCTGTTTTATTCTTTTGTTGTGCAGAAGCATCACAATCCTCAAAGGCAATAACATCTGAAAAATTGAAGCCTTTTCCTTGTTCTTAAAAAACTATTCTATACCTTTCACTGATACAGAAATGTCAGTGCATGTGTTTCGATATATTGGCCTTTCCTGGGCAGGTTAATATATTAGTTTTCTTCATATTGGCGTAGAACGGCGAAGTTATTCTGTCCATTAGAGAATAGACCCATGCAAAACTGCATTGGAACTCTGAGCCAGAAACAAACGTATAGTCATTTGCAAACAGGAAGAAGTGATGTATGTCCTTGGAGATCTTGGTTTTTACCCTGAGCCACCTCATGTTATGCAGGTTACCATCTGTGCAATATTTGATTTTGATGCTGGAATCAGCATCAGAAAGCATGGTGGAAAAAAGACATGCTGAAGAACATAGAACATTACAGCACAGAACAGGCCCTTCGGCCTTCGATGTTGCGCCGACCAATATAAAAAGCAATGCCCCTCCAAACTAAACCATTCCCTTCTCTTCCATATACTTATCAACTAACCTCTTAAACGCCACCAAACTTGGCACATCTACAACTGCTGCAGGCAGGGCATTCCACTCCCGAACCAGGTTTGAAGAAGGTTTGTGCTAACGCATTAACTCTGCATAACTCTTCACGACTGGGAATAAATCAGGAGACTCATCATCATTGGGTATGTGGAACTCTAAGGCACATTCGCTGTCCACTTACATTGGAGTTAAGTTTGTTACCCAATACTAATTCATAAGAGGACTATTGGTGAGATTGTCCCAAGAACCTTCTAGAATATTCTTTGTTGGGAACTCTTTTCAGTTTTGAGGGACAAGCATCTTACTACTGGCCCACCATTGACTTCTGGATCTTTTCCACCCCACATTTTCCCCACTCATGAAACATCTTACCTGCCTCAACCCAATCTATGCCTTGAAGTACTTTGTACATTTCAATGAAATTATCTCTCATTGTTCAAAACTCTTGAGAATACAAGATCAGTTCCCCCAGTTTGTCTGCACTGAACTATCTCACTATCCTGGGCAAAAAAGTCTGGTTAACTTTTGTTGCAGTCTCTCAATGGCAATAATATCCTTTTTGAGGATAAAAATTGCACCCAGTACTCCAAGTACAGTCTAACTAAAGTTGTATACATTTGAAGAAAGACCTTACCACCCCTGTACTCTAATCCTCTTGCGAGAAAAGGCTAATGGTGTGCCAGCCTGTTAATTGCTTGCTGCACATACATGTTAGCCTTTAGGAATGTACTGACCCAGCCACCCAGATCCTTCTGCACATCTACACTTTCTAATCTCTAACCATTTAAGGAATACTCTGCACATTTATTGCTCTTACTAAAGTGAATAATCTGACATTTTCCCAAAAATATACTCCATCTGTCATGTTTTTGCCCACTCACTAAAACTGTTCAAATCCTCTTGAAGCTGGTTTGCATCTTCCTCACAACACACATTCTCACCTATCTTTGTGTCATCCACAAACTTGGAAATGTTACATTTAGTCCCTATATCCAAGTCATTGATTTGTGTTGTGAACAGCTGGGGTTGAAGAATTGATCTTTACAATACCTAACTGATCATATCCTGCAATTGTGAGAATGACCTATTTATTTTCACCTTCTGTTTTCTGTCTGTTATCCAACCCTTAACCCAGGACAGTATATTACCTCCTATTAGGAGATATACTTTAATTTTATTAACCTACCTTATGTGAAGGAAATTATCAAAAAACCTTCTAAAAATCCAAGTATATGAAACCCACTCCTTTATTATTCCTGCTTGTAACACACCCCTCAATATTCAATGGCTTTACCATCGCTGAATCCCCCACTCTCAACATGTGGGGTTACCATTGACCAGACCCTGAACTGGACTAGCTATATAAATACTGTGGCTACCAGAACAGGTTAAAAGCTAGAGATGCTGTACCTGACTCCCTGGAGCCTGTCCACCATCTACAAGGCACAAACCAGGAGTGTAATGGAATGCTTTCCACTTGCCTGGATGAATGCATCTCCAATAATACTGAAGAAACTCAATACCATTCAGGACAAAACAACCCATTTGATTGGTACCTTATCCACAAACATTCAGTCTCTACACCACTGATGCTCTACAAGAACTCAACAATGTTCCTTAAGCAGCACTTTACAAATCCATGACCACTATCATTTACAAGGACAAGAGCAGTGGATACATGGGAACACCATCACCTGGAAATTCCCCTCCAAGTCATTCACCATCCTGACTTAGAAATACATCGCTGTTCCTTCACTGTTGCTGGGTCAAAATCCTAAAACTGCTGTTTAAGGATCTTTGGTCGATTGCTGCTGTGCATCTTCTAGATGGTACACACTGCTGCTATTGAATGACAGTAATGGAGAGAATAAATATTTGTGGATGAGTGATGCCCATGGAGGGGAGGTTGATAGATCTCCCAATATGCTGAGCGATAAGTGGGTGAACACAATAATGCTACTAGCAGTCTGTAGCTGTTTAATACTGTGAACAGGGTCCACCCACTCCCCCTACTGGTGGAAATCAGATGATGTCTTCTGTATTTTATAAAATGCTATAAACTCTCATAACTTACCTGGCTGGAAAAACAGGTGAGAAAATGGAATGTTTTCTCATCCATTCGACAGTAATGCTGGAATTTTCTCAGAAAAATTCTAAGGTTCTGATTTGCAGACTGTTCACACTAGGAAGATTTTTCATCCTGCTGCAGTGAATAGAGATTTAGCTTGTTATCAAAATCTCTGTCTTTGCTGCAGTGAGAGCATGACATAAATGTATGATAAGACTGTGCCCTAAGTGTCAAACAGGTGAGAAAATGGGAAGTATTCTCACCCACTTTTCTAGTGAGGTAAGTTACATGAGTTTACAGCACTTTGTGCAATACAGAGGCTCTAATCTCATTCCCACCTGTAGAGGGAGTGGGCGGAGCCTGTTCACACCAGGAAGCCACTTGCAGACTGCCAGAGGCGTTATTGCACATGCGTCCTGACCTCCCAGTATACTGATTACAAGTGTACACGGTATACTGGGAAAACTATCAATTCTCATCCTCCCATGGACATTGCCCCAATCCCAGCTTGCCAGCCCCATCCCACTGATCGCCAGCCACCTGATTGCTGGCCTCCTAATTTGCATCCCCAACCCCTGATCGCTGGCTCTAAGCCCCAATCAGTATCTCAACACCTGACTGGAAGCACCAACTCGGATTGGCAGACCCACCAACCAGCTCCCACCTCCTATCCTACTAGCTCCATGTCATCAGGTCCGCCCCCTTTGCACTACCCCCAGATGCCAAACTGGCAGAGACAGATTTTGCCCAGTTCTGCCCCCAACCACTCGGGGGCTTCAATAGGCTGCACAATGCCATTATTGTTGGCACTCCTGACTCTCAGTGCCAGGGACTTGGTTTTGATCCATGACTTGGGTCACTGTACATGTAGAGTTTGTACTTTCTTCCTCTGTCTGCATGGGTTTCTTCTCCAGTTTCCCCCCAGAGTCTGAAAGACGTGCTGGTTACGGTGTATTGGCCATGCTAAATTCTCCCTCGGTGTACCTGAACAAGCGCTGTAGTGTAGCGATTAGGGGATTTTCACAGTAACTTCATTGCATTATTAATGTTAGCCTATTTGTGTCACTAAATAACTGAACTTAAAACATTAAAAAAGAATGACCCCCTCACACCGGTGATGCTATCACAACTGGTCCCCTGTTGGTGGAGACCATCTGCGATCCTCACAGGTGAGGATCTCCAGAAGCGAGGTCAGGAAGCTCTGTGACCCCAGGCTATTACATCCTGGGCTCACTAATAATATTAATATAAGCTTATTAATATTGAAATCAGCCTCGAGGCTCATTACACTGGCAGAACAGGGCTGGCAGTTTTGGGAGAGGTGAGAAATTAGGTGCAGTCCCAATTTTTTCCCCTCTCCCTTGTATTTCCTGTGCCTCTGCAATTCTCGATCAGCGCAGTGGGATGGAAAACTTCCGCCCTTGGAAAATTTCGGGCAAAATTCCGCCCTTAATTTTCTCATCCTCCTTTTTTGTTTTTCTTTCCCCACTATAATTATTGTTCAGGCATGTGCCTGATTATATTGCTGTTAATCTGTCACTGTGGTATTCTGGATTTAAATGTACATTTCTATGTTTAATATGTTACATGTTTGTACACTGGGTGACTTCTATTCCTTTGCACTGCTTTATTTTGACTGCAGAGGGCATATGTAATCCACAAAACAGCACAGATATCCAAAGCAACGGAATAGGCTGAGAACCTGAGTTTATCTTGCATTCGACTAGTTTGCTAAATATATTTCTTCAAATATTCCTTTGAAGACTTCAATGTACACGGCAAAGTTGTTTCAGTACAACATACGTGATAAGAGAGGAGTTGAATTTCATGATTTATGCAGATTCACATGGGTGATACAGTGGTTAGCGCTGCTGCTTCACAGAACACTGCACTTGCCTGAGGAAGACACAAGAGTGTTGAAAGCTCGCTTTTTTACTATCAAATAAATCGGTTGGATTAATAATTGGTGTTGCTAAATTCTTACTGAGCTTCACAGTGCCAGAGACCTGGGTTCAATTCCCACCTTGGGTCACTATCTGTGGGGAGTTTGCACATTCTCCCCATATCTGCGTGGGTTTCCTCTGGGTGCTCTGGTTTCCTCCCACAGTTAAGTGGATTGGCCATACTAAATTGACCCTAGTGTCAGGGGGATTAGCAGGGTATACAAGTGAGATTACAGCGATAGAGCCTGGGTTGGACTGTGGTCGGTGCAGACTCAATGGGCTGAATGGTCTCCTTCTGCACTGTAAGAATTCTATGAAAGCATCTTATGTGAAAATATGCAAAAAAAATTGGTAGAAGTACATTAGGCAGTGTGTTAAATGTAGAGCTCTGAGGAATTTAACCCGCTGTAGACAAAAATAAGAATCACTCCTGAACTTTGAGTCACCTCTTAGTTGGGGAAGAAATTTTGGATAAGGCAATCGCCCCTGTAATTTGGGAGAATGAATAGTCACATATTTTGAGACAGAACATTTTAAAGATGCAATATGATGCAGGTTCTGGGAGTAGAAACTTGTTGGGGATCTTGGTCAAGTGTAAGTGGGCCAGCTGCACTCCTTTAAGAAAATTAAAAATGTTATTAAAGAAGCCAGCTTTCATAGAAAAGCAGAGAAGATTTTCCTAGTGCCCTAGCCAACGTCTATTGTGGGATTGTGGTTAGTGCAGATTCTATGGGCAGAATAGCCTCCTTCAGCAGGGATTCTATGACTCTGTTTAAAACCAGCCTCTTCACTCAAGCTTTTGGCCATGTGTTCAAGTACCTCTGACACTGTCAGTGCCAACAGTTCTTTGACTATAACCCTGTGAAGCACCTTGGGGCATTTTATTACATTTGAAACTATGGACCAGATTCCTGGGTAGTTGGGCTGACTTGGCAGGGAAGGGACCTGGAAATGGCTGTCCTCTGCCCATTTTCAACATATTCCTATTGTTGCCACATAGGGAAGAAGGAAGAAAATGAATCACATAAACGGGGTGCATATTGAACAAGGTGATTTCAAATGAGTGTGGAGTTCAAACAGGCTTCTTTACTTTGTTCCGAGGTTCTTGACCCATAGTGTTGGAGTCGTGAAATTATGAAATAGATGTAAATGCTCTTGAAGGCTTGAACGGAGTCCTGTGCAAGTGTCATGACTATGAGGCTATTTAAATTCCTAGCTCTCAAAAAGAATAGGCTGCATCTATTAGTTAAAAGGGCTGATGAACCGCTTTGATTGACAGACCACCTGGGCTGTTGCACTGCTTTGATTTGCAGGCAATCAGGTGTAGGTTAGAAAAAAATGATCGGTCCCTGTAGTTTCAATAGAATTCTTTGCTAACATTTCCCATGGGTTGTTCTTATGACTGAGGTCATAATGAATGCTTGGCTGACTTTCTGCATCTTGCAAAAAACATCTCAGGGTTGAGGTCACAATTCCAATTGAAAGTTTGAAGAGGCTTTTAAGGGATTTGTTATATTTTATATGGTTGCTGAATAGACTTTTTTAGTGCAGACTGAGAACTTTAGGGAAATTAAATTCTTATAATCATTCCCACAGTGCGCAATCTGGTCCAGTCATATTTACCAGTGTAAAATAGTGGGCAATCCAGCAGCCAACTGGGAATTATAATCTCTGCGATGTTTCACAGGGATGAAGCTGTACAACACTGACATGTCATATAAGACTCCGGATCTTTTTCTTCTTTCATTGGAAGTGGGTATCACTAGAGAGATCAGCATTTGTTGCCCATCTCTATTTACCCATGAACTGATCATGTATAATCCCTGCAGTGCAGAAGGAGGCCATTTGGCCCATTGACACTGCACTGACTACAATCCCACTGTTAAGTTGGGGCACCTGGAGGAAACCCATGCAGATACGGGGAGAGTGTGCAAACTCCACATAGTCACCCAAGGCTACCACCCCCCCCCCATTTCATTCCTATTGACATCAGTGGGGTTTTGATAAATGTGATGTGCAGCCTGCCTGCTGCCCACACAGTAGTTATACCAGCAGCGAGGGTGGCATTGGGTGGTCCACCAGCCTGTGGGTCAGTTGAGGCCTTTAATTGGGCAATAAATGGCTGCTTAAGGGTCTAAGCCACCTTCCTGGGATTAAAGTTGTCGTGAGAGAGTCAAAAAACAGAATCCACTGGTTAATCTGGGCAGATTCTTTTGCTGTCAGCAAGCAAGGGCGAGGGATTGAGGAGTTAGGGAGGTTTGGAAGGGACTTCTTTTTTAACTGGCCCACAAGCTTATCACCCATTAGCCTCTGACCCCTGACCTGTTAGATATTTGTGTGTTGATCCAAATCCTAACCCAATATCCCATTGCTGAAATGCTGGAGAGCTGCTGACTTCTTATTGTTCGGCTGTTCTCTGAGGCAGATCCCTTCTTCCTGAAGGGTCAGAAATCTCACCTCCAATCTCTTCGTGGCAAAATGGCTGTGAGGCAGATGTGTGCCCCTCGGCTCTCTCTCCATTCATGCCCCCATGCATCCCTTCACCCATAACTGCCCAGCAATGTCACCCCCCTTACCCCATCCTCCCTGACCCTGAGGGGTGTGAAATTAGACCTCCTGTAAAATTCAGTCCAAGATCATGTATTCAAGGTCAGAATCTACCACATTATAGCTGATTAATAATGTAGTTGTTCAGTGAATAAGTTGTTATTCCTGAGCACTGGCACTGTAATATATGACCAGGTATGAATGGGATTTTGCAAAGGTTGACCCCTGAGTGATTAAACTAATGAATAGAGCATGACACAGTGAAAAGTCTACTTTATATTTGCAAGGTGGCAGCCCAGCTATACGTCACTGACAGCACTAACAGATTACACTTGTGAAGTAACAAACAGTGTTAAACTCTAATTAGGGATGTTTGCAATATTTAATGAGCTGTTTTCACACAATATGTTTAGATAAGAGGAGAACATGCAGTTTTTTGTGCCCTTCCTAGCTTTTCCTATGTGATTATTCTTTGGGTTGAACAGACTCAAGCAGCTGAACATCCCATTCCAGATTCTCTGTTCCCGCTACGAGTCCTGTTCATCCATCATACCTATACTCACTGATTTACTCTTGTTGAAGCAGTGCCGACATTTCTAAATGACTATCTTCATGGTCAAATCACACCCTGGATATTCCCTCTTCCCTAAAGCTGTCTGAGATTCCTGCTTCCTCCAATTCTGGCCTTTTGTTTGTCTCTTCACATCCTTAGTGTCTGCAGTCACTGTCAGATACGAATCCACAATCACTGTCACACAGTCATAGCCACTAGGTTTACCTGCAACCAATCCTAAGAAGCTATAGTGTGAATTCCAATTTGGGCCTTATAGTGCTGGTTCCAATGTAAATTGGAATATGATTTCTTCCTTCAGTTCGGGGACAGACTCCAGATTGAAGCAAAGGATGAAGTAAAATGACTTTAACCAATCTTGCATGTTGTAGCATCAATACAGCTTTACTCACATTGCTGTATAGCTAGATACCAAGATCACTTGTTTGCAGTTGGACATAGAACATTACAGCGCAGAACAGGCCCTTCGGCCCTTGATGTTGCGCCGACCAATTGAGAAAAAGCAATGACCCTCTAACCTAAACCATTCCCTTTTCATCCATAAACCTATCAACTGACCACTTAAACGCCCCCAAATTTGGCGCATCTATAACTGCTGCAGGCAGGACATTCCATACCCTTACCACCCTCTGGGTAAAGAACCTACCTCTGACATCTGTCCTATAACTACCACCCCTTAATTTAAAGCTATGACAGGATATTTATGTGCTGGGTTGAATCTGTACAGGATTTTTCTATTCCTTTCTGAAGTGTAGATTGTACAATCAAGGAGTGATGTTGTCATAATTAATCATGGATTTGGACCTGTGTCTGTGGGAGTTTGCGCATTGTCCCCATGCTTGCGTGGGTTTTCTCCGGGTGCTCCAGTTTCCTCCCACATCCGAAAGATGTGGGAGGAAACTGGAGCATTGCTTTTTATTCGGGGCATTGCTTTTTATTTTGGTCGGCACAACATCGAAGGCCGAAGGGCCTGTTCTGTGCTGTATTGTTCTATGTTCTATGTGCTCTTAGGCTAATTGGCAGAACAAATTCTCTCTCAATTGTCTCAAATTTGGTTTCAATCCATAGACCTATAAACACAGACAGGGATCACAGGCACAAATGGGAACATCGAGGTGGCGGTGTGGGCTCGTTGGGCCGAAGGGCCTGTTTCCCGTGCTGTTTTGTGCTTTGTTCTTTGTTCATAGGGCAGCATGGTGGCACAGTGGTTAGCACTGCTGCCTCACACGTTAGGGATCCAGGTTCAATTTCAATTTCCATCTTTGGGTTACTGTCTGTGTGGAATTTGCATGTTCTGTCCATATTTGCATGGGTTTTCTCCGGGAGCTCTGGTTTCCTCCCACACCCCAAAGATGTGCAGGTTAGGTGCATTGGCCATGAGAGATTGTTATACTCCAATTGTCAATGTGTAGTTAAGGGGGATTAGCCATGGCAGATGCATGGGGTTATGGAGATGGAAATGCCTTAGTAGGCTGCTCTTTTAGAGAATCAGTGCAGACTCAATGGGGCAAATGGCCTTTTTCTGCATCATCTGGATCCTATAAATACTATTTTCTAAAAAGACTTGGAATAAATATGTTGAAAGCTGTAACAAATTGACTACTTCATGTCTCAGAAAAGAATCACAAAGCACAAATGAGGCCATTCAGCACATTGTACATGTGCTAACTTCTTGGTCGAGTTATTTATTTGATTTCACTCTCCTGTTCTTTCCCCAGATCTTTGTGATTGATTTCCTTTTTCTAATTCCCTTGTCAAAGTTACTATTAAATCCATGTCCACTGAATCAAAATAACTCGCTGTATGAATACATTTCTCCTCATATCTCAAATCCTTTAACCAGCGAACTTCCAGATGAAAACACTGCAACTATTTGACTCTCCAGCAAGTATTGATTGGCTGAACTCAGGAATTCGGCCCCTCACTCAGGAGAAAGACCTGCTTCGGCGAGCTGCTGGACAATCTGGCCAGAAGCTCTTTAGACATAGCAATGCCAGAAGCTGTAGGGACTTCAAGCAGTCTCAGAATTCCAGGACCAGTTTCTTGTAGAGGTCTCGGGGCAGGGTGGGGTGGTGAGGCCCAGGGAGATGGATAGATGGGGTTGGAGGTATTGATGGAGAGGCCAGAGGAAAGAGGGATTCTAGAGGGGAAGACCTTGTAGGAAGGGGAGGTGCCAGATGTTAAGAGAAGGTTGCTGATGAACTCACTCCGCCCAATCCCCCAGCCCACCATCATCCCACCACCAGAGGCCTGAATGTAATTTATTTTCACAAAAGCAAATTGTTGCGGATGCTGGAATCTGAAACAAAAACATAAAATGCCAGATCTCAGCAGGTCCAACAGCATCCATGGAGAAAACAAGGTTTTAATGGGTTGGATCTTAAGCCCACTCTTACCGTCCATCTGAGTGGTGGCAAGTCTCAAGATCTTGCAAAACCCACAAACCATGAATTGCGCCAGTGAGATTGCAATTTTGGTTTTTTATTGCTCCACACCAGTGATGTAATTAGGTTCACGGCCATTTTTCAATACATTTGTCTATATTCCAATTAAACATCCCTCCTGTCAGATAGTGGGCCCTCACCATATTTTCAAACCTCACTGACGTGACATCATGATGTCAAGGTTTAAAACAGATTCATCCTGAACCTGTCAGAGTACCTGCCTGAGGGGTGTAAATTTGAATATATTCCCCCTGGGATTGGGATATGGCCCAGAACTGCACACCACACAGTGAGGAACGGCCAAACTGGCATCATGGAAGTGTCAACCAGGCGCTTCCCCAGTGGGAGTTTAGTGGGAGGAGTGAATTCATTTATTGCTGTTAATATATGGGATTGGGAATAGGGTGATTGGGGCTGGTATTGACTGTTTAGGGGGAACAGATGCTGGTTCTGATTGCAGAAGGAGGCTGGAGTGGTGGCTAGTGCTGACTCTCATCACGGAATGGGAGATGTGAGACTCTGAGACCTACTTGATGGGGCGGCGGGAGAGGTTATCTTTTGGTCTGATTGGTGTACTCTTCAGACATGGCGCCCTAATCTCAGCGCAGCCGGGCTTTCCCAGTGTGTTGACAGTCGGTCCCTCAACATGACGTTGTGAAAAATGCCCACCCCAGCGTTTGGTGCCTGGATGATTCTTCCGAACTGAAAGCCATTTAATTTTCCAGCTCCCCTCCACTCCCCCACCCCTGAATTTGTGCCACCAAGCCGAAAATTGAATTTGAGAGGGACACAGACTTTATGGGGTCAACAATTGACCACTTAAAACCCCAAAATGGGAGCAAGTTTGGGGATCAAGTGTCCAAGCATGAAATTGCAAAGAGATCCAACTAGACAGGAGGCTGATGGGTGCCCACCAGAGAAATTTTCTAGTCATCCCTTCACCAAGCATCACTCTCCCACCATCAAACATGTAACAACAAATATAATATTCTTCCATTCTGATTTTGAAATATCCGGGATTCTCTCTGTCTATTCCATCAAAGCTCCTCAGAATTGTGCGCATCCCTATTTAAGCTACCCAGAACGGCCTGTGCGGTGAGGAGGACAATGCCAACCCTTCCGACCTTTCCAGGGGTTTTTCAAAAATAAAATTGAAGCATGTTTTATTACATGAGAACTGTGAAGTTGAAAAGTTCTCTGCTCCTTACATTATGGGGAATATCCAAGCCAAGGGAAATTATAAATGGTGAGTTATGAAAGATACTGGAACACGGAATACACACACGCATACACACATTCCTGTGCTTTTTTCACTCTGTGTTACTTCAAGCATAATCTGTAGATGGCACCATTATCACTTAAGTCTGTTCAGGTTTGCTTGAATTTCAACCACAACAACAAACCATTTAATTTCATCGGCAGAACATCATTTTAGCTCTTAAAAGTTGAGCAGTACAATGGTTAGGGGACTCAATTAGAAACCTAGGGGCCAATTTTCCCTTCCCATCCAGCATGGGTATCATAGCGGACGAGGGGCAGACCATGGAAAGGTCCTATGATCTCGGGCAGGGTTTTCCAGCTTCAGGGTGAGTGTGGGTGGAAGATCCCACCCACAGAGTTTATAATCTTCAACCAATCCTGCATCGGCAATTTGCAAAAATTGCATTCAATAAATCTGATCATTTTTCAGGTGGGCAGAAAATTCTAACGAGTTGACTTGTATCCTTTAGGGAAGAGAAGTTGGCCGAAATCAGTCAGAAGTCTCACAACACCAGGTTAAAGTCCAACAAGTTTATTTGGTAGCAAAAGCCACAAGCTTTCAGAGCACTGCTCCTTCGTCAAATGAGTAAGAACTTACCTGATAGGCTGAATGACCTCATTATTAGGTAAGTTCTCACTTACCTGATGAAGGAGCAGCGTTCCGAAAGCTAGTAACTTTGCTACCAAATAAACCTGTTGGACTTTAACCTGGTGTCATGAGACTATTTACTGTGCCCACCCCAGTCAAATGCCAGCATCTTCACATTGTATGGTTGTCTTTAAGTACCTTTAGAGCGCAGAAATTTAGCAAGTTACTTAGTTGTCACAGAAGCTAGCAATGGAGTTGTGAGACCACTGCCCACAACCTGAAATGTTAAAATTCAATAGTTTCATCGATCATATAGAATCTCCACAGTACAGAAGGAGGCCATTCAGCCTATCCAATCTGCACCGTCCACAATCTCACTCAGGTCCCACTCTCGCAGCCCCACACATTTACCCTGCTAATCCACTGACACGGGTCAATTTAGCATGGCCACTCAATCTAATCTGCACACCTTTGAACTGTGGGAGGAAACCAATGCACCCAGAAGAAACCCAAGCAGACATGGGGAGAAAGTGCAAACTCCACACTGACAGTGACCCAAGACTGCAATATAGCTGGGTCCCTGCACTGTGAGACAGCGATGCTAACCACTGTGCCACTCTGCCCCCCCACAGAGGCACATGACATTGTGACTTGATACAAAAGGACAAATCCATGCCATTTTTTACCATGCAATCAAGTAAAGTTGCACAGATACCAGTAAAAACATTTACCGTGAAAGTGGTTTAATGAATTAATTCTCCCGAATAGTGTTGAAAGATGTTTAATATTGCCTACTTAAAATGCTCCTGATTAAGATCATAATTTGTCTCACTGAAAAAGTTAAGAATGGTATCAAATTGAAAGTGAAGGCATACAATGCCTTAAAGATTAGTACTCAACCAGAATATTGGGAAAGATTTTGAAATCAAAGAATGGATAATTGCAAATAATGTATAAGGGAGAAATTAGAATGTGGAAATAGACTAGCAAAGTATATAAATGGACAGGAAAACTTCTATAAGTATTTGAAAAGGAAGAGATTGGATAAAATAAGTATTGGTTCCCTCAGTGTAAGAGATTAGGGAATTAATATAGGGGAAAAAGTGAATGGCAATATATTGAAAATTTTGGACCTGTCTTTACATGTGAAGGCACAAGATGTATACTAAGAAGAATAGAAAGCCAAAAGGTAAAACGGTGAGAGGAATTTAAAACAATTATAATCACTGGACAAAATAATAGGAAAGCTAATGAAACAAAATAATTAATAGTTTGCACTCAAGGGTCTTACAAGAAGTAGCTCCGAAAATAGCAGTTGCATTGGTTGTATCCTTCTGTAAACATTGATTGCAGTGGATTTGACAACCATAAATGTTACACTTCCATCAAAGATCAATCATTGGGAAAATTCATTATTAAGAAAACAACAGCAGGAAATTTGGAAAATTATATTCAGGCAGCAGCAACATTGCATTCTGCAAAGAAAATTACATTTGATATATTCATTCAAAATTTTAAAGACATAACAAGCAAGGTAGAGAAAAGGAATCAACAAATGTAGTGCATTTGATTTGTAATAGGCATTTTTGATCAGGTGTTACAGAAATGATTACTATAGAATCAGGCTAATAAATTAGCATGGATGGCAATTTCACTCAATAACACAAAACAGAATCAGGATAAGAAGGTTGACAAACTATAAAGAGTGAATGCCATAAGGATCAGTCCTGGGGACTTAGCTATTTATGATTAATATTAATAATTTGGAACACTAAAGAGAAAGTTTATTGTAGCCAAATTAGCTGATGATACAACAATAATTAGGATGGCAAATCATGAGGAGGTCATAAAGAGTCTGCAAAAGGATGAGATGAGTTAAACAATTGAGCAGAAGTTTGACAATGTAGGGAACTGTGAGCTTGTTCAATTTGGCATGAAAAGTAGAAAAACAGAATACTGCATAATTGAAGTGAAACTGTGGCATTCTCCAAATCAGAAGGACCCGAGTATCCTTATATATAAATCACACAAAGTTAGCATACAGGTACAGCAAGCAACTAGGAAGGCAAAAAAAAAGTTCCCCTTTATTGCAAGAAGAATAGTGTATAAAAGCAGGGAAGTCTTGCTGCAACTGTACAGGGCATTGGTACACCTAGAGCTGGATTTTAGGCTCCATGCCAGTTAGCTTGAGTTGCATAATTTCCTGACTTTGTACACTCAATTTGGTTTTTAGCGGTTGTCACACAGATTTTTACTCCGATAAAGGCAGGAGCAAGTGGAGGCAAGTCCGCTCTGTAAGAAGATCACAGGTGGCTACAGAGGCAGGCAGATGTCAGAACAGGATGATTGGAAGATCACTTCAGTTCTTGGGGTATTTTGCCCAATTGTAAGAAAAGCAGTTGAACCTTCTTGTCTTCTGTGAAAAAAAAATCCATATCAATAGCAGAAGCATCAAACACTTAACACAATTTTGTCCAAATAAACATTGAGGCATTGACAAAAGAGATAACAAAAATAACAACTTATTATAATCTAAAGGTATCAATCAATCAATCAAAATGAACAATTTAATTGAATTTTCAAAACATAATGAGGACAGGTGGCAGCCCAGATGATTCAGCCTCATTATGTATGCCTGGCTGAGAGCCCAGACTAATGAAAGCATTAACTCAGTAGGGACAATTAAAGTGAATTGTTGACTTTGGTATCTTTCAGTGGTTACATTGCTGAAAGAAGTGACATGCTTTCAAAGCTTTTTATTTTGAACTCATAGGACAGATGCAAGAATGCCAAATTTCAAAGGCAACAATAATCTGCATAAGAAAACTGCCAAGATAACTCTGGGCGAGATGTTGCTATGGCAAATCTGCCAGAGAGCTATTAGTCCCTATACTTTTGTTTATTCAAAAAATATGCAATGTCTGGACATGTTCCTTTTGGCTTAGAGGACAGGCGTCTGCATGTAATTATATGGAGCTTCTAGCAAGTGTAAGTGAGCTAATTGTGAACTCAACTGATCATCATAAATTGGTTGTTCACGTAGCACACTGGGGATTGCAGAACAAGTGCAGTCCATTTGAAGAATCATATTAAATATTATGTTCTTAGTTTTGCAAGTAAGGGTGGTTGTGTATCAAATAGCCAAAAGGGATATTGTGGTGTTACTTTTTGCCAGGCATTAATGGTGTGGATAGTGCACATTGGGTGAATGACATACATGGGCATGAGTTAGCATTGAGTTGGCATGAAGAGTTAGAGGATCTGTGGAATGTGGAAGGCTCCCAATTCCAGGTTTTACTTCATGACTCCATTGAAGGGATGATCGACAATTATTGGAGAAGCCGGCCTGATTCCATGAAAACTATGGGGCACTACATGATGCTTATCCCTGAAATGGAGCAATCAAGATCAGGAATCTGAAGGTGCGAACTTGCTTCCTACTGATGCCAAGAATGGGAGCTGGAGTTCCAGAATCAGATTCCGTTCACCATTTTTAAATAGCTCTGGGGTCATTCTGACTCCATGGAAGCCGAACCCCTTGAGTACAGCTTCAGCTTAAAGACCTCCTGTTATTTAAGAAGAGAGATACTTGCACTGGAGGCAGTTCAGGGGAGGTCTGCTGGTTGATTCCTGAGATGAAAGGGTTGTCATATGAGGAAAGATTAGACAGTTTGAACTTTTAATCATTCGAAGAATATGAGGTGAACTTGTAATGTAATGCCCTGAGGGATTGATAGTACAATTTCAGAATAAAACAGCTCCCACATAAGGCAGAGATGAGGAGAAATCTCTTCTCTCAGAGGATTGTTAAGCATTGGAATTCTCTTTGACAGAGAGCAGTGGAAATTAGCTCATTGAATATCTTGATGTCTAAGACAGATGTTTGATAAGGAATTAATATTATGGGTTTGGAGGGATGGGGAGCAGGAGAGAGGAACCGAGACCACGATCAGATCCCCCGTGACCAGATCTCCTGTGATCAGATCTCCCATGGTCATATTGGTTGGTTGTACAGCCAAGAGGCACAGTGGCACACACTGCTGCCTCACAGCACCAGGAACCTGTCTCGATTCCGGCCTCAGTTCACTGTTGTGTGGAGTTTGCACATTCTTCTTGTGTCTGCGTGATTTCTTCTGGGTACTCCGGTTTCCTCTCACACTCTGAAAATGTGGAGGTTAGGTGAATTGGCTATGCTAAATTGACCCTTTTTTACATGTTAGACGGATTAAAGGGTAAATATATGGAGTTACAGAGATAGGACTTAGATGGGATTGTTGTCAGTACAGACTCGAAGGGCTGAATGGCCCCCTTCTGCACTGTAGGGATTCTATGATCTATGAAGAGAGTCTGGATTGGCTACATCTATTTTTTATGTTTTATTTGCATCGCACCGCTATCTCTAACAGAAATAACTGGCAGAATAAACATTTTACAAGATGAAAATATATTTATTAACATAAACACAACATAAGCTAATTTATGCTGCAGTGTTCCTTAATTTGTTTGTACAAATTTAGCTTCCTCCCTGGCCTTGCAAAATGTTGCTAATTTGCATAGTCACAACTTAGAAAAGATGCATAATTATTTAACGACAAAAACATATTGTGCTTTTGTTGTCTTAATCCAATAATGATTTTTCAAAGCATAACCTTGTTCTTCAAGGCAAACGTTTTGATCTATTTCCCACAGTTCATGGAATAATTTTGACCCAAAACTACACAGATCAGTATTATACATATTTTGAGCTGCTTCCTTCAGAAATCAGTAGCTCGCACTCTGTTATCATTTGTGAAAACAGGAGAAAATCTTACTGGGGTGCTGACATTTCTAACAAATGGACCACAAGGCACATATTCAAAATTAAGGTCCCAGGGAGCCATGATGAATATCAGAAAAACTGTTGGTTCTCCATGAGAAAGAGATAACACACATTGAAAGAGGGTAAAGTGTATGTGAGAAGTTCTGTAGCTGAAATGCCCTTAGTTTTATTGAATTTGAAACCGACACAACTAATTTGAAAGGTTTTTGAGAAGAATGCAGCGCTGAGGGACATTTTCAGATGGAACAAAGTGAAGAATCTCTTCAGAAACTCTCAAAGAAAGAGCTCACTTTTGGATATCAATTATTAAGTACAGAATCATAGAATAGAACCATAGAATCTCACAGTACAGAGGAGGCCAGTTAGCTCATCAAGCCTGCACAGACAACAGTTCCACCTAGACCCTATCCTCCTAACCCCATATAACCCCTTGCAAGTACCCATGACACTAAGGGGCAATTTAGCTTAGCCAATCCACTTAAGCTGCAGTTCTTTGGAGTCGGGGGAAACTGGAGCATCCAGATGAATCCATGCAGCCAAGGGGAAAATGTGTAAAGTTCGCACAGACAGTCATCCTGATCCTTAGTGGTATGAGGCAGCAGGGCTAACCACTGTGCCACCATGTCACCCAACTAGTTTAAAAAGATTAAACAAAGCTAAGTATATCCGTACTATTGGAGGATACAGGTGACAGTACATCCTCCTCACATCTGGCTGGATGCAGAGCTGTGGCTGTTGGCTTAACCCCTGTAAGTGAAATAGAGATAAGAGAAGTTTAGTATTTGACTAAAGAGGCTGCTTAATTAAACAAACATGTTAGTCTGTGGATGCAGCTGCAAACTGCAGGCTGAAGGCAACGTCACTGCCTTCCTGGGAGGACATTCCATCTCACCTTCAGCACAGGTATAGTCCTGTTCCTCCCCCATTATCTCAGTGGGCTTCTCCTCAAAGAGTTGAGGCTTTGAATATCTGGAATTCTGCCTTTGTTGTCAGACTGATTCCGCTTCCTATGAATGTTTTTCTCCTGCAGAAAGACGGAAGGATTGCTAGTCACCTCAGTGGGTGCAGGAGCAGTAGGAACGTGCAACAGCCCTATTGCAGCTGCTGAACGCTTCCCATTAAGTGATGAAGACTGAAGTTGTCCTTCAGCTGACAGCATGAAGGGGCTCTCACTCATCTGCTGATGAGTGCCAGCTCCTTTCTAATATCATTGTGCATCAACTGCTTACACTGTCTGATGTCCACATCAATGTCAGTTGGCAGTGAGAATCAATGGGGCAGTTGCCCTGGTGCAGCACTGCAGATCATTCACTCTGTTCCAACACTGCTGGGAATTTCTGAAAGGACTAACCTCTGCTACAACTGTGATCAGGCCGCTGTGGTCAGATAGGAATGCCCCCTGTTGTCACCGTAGACAAACAGCACCTCCCACATTCTCCAGACAGCCTGGAAGACAGACATCAAAGAAACTTCATGAACATTGGAGTTATATGTTATTTTCTTCTCTGGAGCATGAAACACAAGCAGACTGAAACCCCTGACCAGTAGTGAGTGAATGGATGTCTGGGTGTCCTCTATGTACAATGCTCAACCTGCAACTGAGGTAATGGTAGGGATAGCAACCTCCTGCCTGGCCCAGCAGTAAGAGTCACTGTGGTCCACACAGATGCATAGACAAGTGCATGATGAGCCATCCCATACTCCCAGCAGAGATCTCACCCACCTCCCCGTCCATCACCGCGCTTAGATCCACAGAAGAAATTTCTGCTCCGTGATTCTGTACCCAGCAAGAAAAGTTGCCTCCACCTTTTGTGTTCAGGTGTTAAAACTTGCACTTTCCTTTCAATGGGTGTTGACCTAGGCCCTATGTCCCCATGGCAACCAGGTCACAAGATCTTGTCTCTAGGCAGCTTTCGTAGGAGGTGACATTCCCGTCTCCAAGCTATTCCAGTTTACCATGAGTTAGAGGAGACAGTTTAACATGCAATTGTCCTAGAAAGACTAGCATTCATACAGGCTGCATTCAAAAATATTTAATTAGCTGCAAAGCAAGCTAGAAAATCCTGAGGTTGTGAGAGGCTCCAGATAAATGCATTTATTTTGTTTTGCTTTCTAATGAGAGAAGCTTTGCTCAGTGACAGCTGTAGATGAAAACCTACCCTGTGATTAAATTGACTTCAGTAGTGGTGCTGAAATATACATTTTAATGCTGACACAACAGGTCGCGCAGCCAAGTGGAAGAAACCTTCCTGACAATCAGCTTTGAACTATAATTAAGAATCTTGGATCGAGCTGTATTAGCAGTGGGGAGGCCAGGGCAAATGTTAACTGAGCAATATTGTTTAAAAAAAAAAATTGAACGCAGGAGAACAGGAAAGTAAAACATAACTGAGTAAAATGCTCATTTAGTGAGAGACTTTGGGAAGATCAGCAACATGAGGGAAAGAAATTAGCTTGGCATCAGAAACTCTTGCCAGATGATGGGCTGTACCATGAGGAGGATGGACGAAATGGGAGAGGGAAGATTGCGAGAAGCACGGACACGTGAGAATGTTTCAGCAGCTGCCACACACGGAAAATGCTGGAATTTGTCCCGTTAGAGACCATTGCCGAGGCTGCAAAAAATTATAAGCTGCTGAGCTCCACCCAGATTTCATCTAACCTGACAGCAAGAAAGGAATGATTGTATTTTTATGGCGTTATTCATGAGATTAACACATCCTGCAGTATTTTACAGCCAATGAAGCACATTTGAAGTATTATAATGTTACAGCCAATGTAATGCACAGCAAACCCTCAAACACAGCTAATCATCTTTATTGGTAAGGTTGATTGAGTTTTAAAGTTTGTTTATTAGTGTCACAAATAAGGCTTACTTTAACACTGCGATGAAGTTACTGTGCAAATTCCCGAATTACCATACCCTGGTGCCTGTTTGGATACACTGAGGGAGAATGTACATGGACAATTCACCTAACCAGCTCTTCTTTCGGATTGTGGGAGGAAACTGGAGCAATCGGAGGAAACCCATGCAGACACGGGGAGAATGTGCAAACTTCACGCAAACAGTGAGCAAGCCAGGAATCAAACCAGGGTCCCTGGTGCTTTGAACTGTGCCACCTGCCAAACCACCACCGTGCCACATATTGTATATTGACAAGGATACGATAGTGACTTTTAAGGGGTGTCTTGACAAATACATGAATAAGATGGGAATGGAAGTACATGGTCCCTGGAAGGGTACGGATTTTAGTTCAGTCGGGCAGCATGGTTGGTGCAGGTTTGGAGGGCAAAAGGGCCTATTCCTGTGCTGTAATTTTTTTTCATCTTTGATCTTTACTCTTTGACACTGGAGAGAACTCTCCTGCTCTCCTTCCAAAAGGCACCGTGGAACTTTTATATCAACCTGAGATAACTACCATGGCCTCAGTTTATCATCTCTTCTCTAAAATGGCACTTCTGCAGTGCAGCATTTCCTCAACAGTGGCCTGAGGAGAGCTAGCCCTCACCTTAAAATTTATTGGGATGAGTTCTGCTGCATTTGGCCAAAGTCTGTCTCAGATCAGAATGTGAGAAAGGCCTCCCAGCAAACAGTTTAATCCCTTCATTCTTGAACATCCTAAGCAGGAGGATTAGTCGGGTAGCAGTCCTTCTGTTAAAAGCCTGGGACAAACAAAGCTTTGTTTGAGTGGGGACTTAATGTTCTTAAAGAGGCCTCTCGCAAGTCAATATATCGCTCCTCAATCTGCGACATAGCAATGTACCTGGGATAAATTGCTCAATAACAATGACATTGTCACTTCTTCAAGTGTTTTTAATATCTCTGCACCATTCTGCTGCTGACTGGGCAAGATGGGTTTTATATAATGAGGGTTGACATGTACTGGAGGTGCCCTGCAGCCACCTAATCTATTGGCTTGTTCAAAATAGGTCATATCAGAATGGGTGGGGCATGGTAAAACTGGAGCTTTCTCCCTGGATCAGGGACATGTACTTTTATCTTTATGTCATGTTACATTGTCCAACTGAGTGAATGAGGCACAGGCAACATCAAGCACAGTCTCTGATCATGAATGTAATACATGAGGTTTGTTCCAGCGAGACATTGGAGACAGTTTTTACTATTGACCCACATAACATAAGAACTAGGAGCAGGAGTCGGCCACCTGGCCCCTCGAGCCTGCTCTGCCATTCAATAAGATCATGGCTGATATTTTCGCGGATTCAGCTCCACTCAGCTACCCGCTCACCATAACCTCTAATTCCTTTACTGTTCAAAAATGCATCTATCCTTGCTTTAAAAACATTCAGTGAGGTAACCTAACTGCTTCACTGGGCAGAGAATTTCACATCTCATTGGGTGAAGAAGTTCCTCCTCAACTCAGTCCTAAATTTGCTTCCCCTTATTTTGAGGCCATGCCCCCTTGTTCTAGTTTCACCTGCCAGGGGAAACAACTTTATCTACCCCCTTCATCATCTTACATGTTTCAGTTAGATCTCTCTTCATTTTTCTTAATTCCAATGAGTGTAGTTCCAGTTTACTCAGTCCCTCCCCATAAGCCAAAATTTTCATCTTCAGAATCAACCTAGTAAATCCGTTCCGCACTCCTTTCAGTGCCAGTGCGTCTTTTCCCAAGCAAGGAAACAAAAATTGTACACAGTGCCCCAGCAGTGGTTTCACCAGCACCTTATACAGCTGTAACATAATCGCCCTATTTTTAAACTCCATCCCTCTAGCAAGAAGGACTAAATTCCATCTGCCACCAATAAAGGACAAAATTACATTTGTCCTAAGGAGTAAGAGTGGAAATAGTCCAGACGGCTCTTTAAACCCATCCACCATCCATAAGAGTATAAGAATTAGGACCAGGAGCAGACAATGGAACCTTCTGAGTCTGTTTCATCTTTGATAAGGTCATGGACGATCTTATCTTGGCTCCCTATAACCGTTCATCACACTACTAATTAAAAACCTGTATATCTCCTCCTTAAATTTGTTTAGTGTTCGATGTCTACAACATTCTGGGGTGGAGCATTCCACAGATTCAATAAGACCATGGCTGATATTTTCCCTCCATGTTCCAATGATACTTGATTCCTTGAAGGCTCATAAAGCTATGGATCCGAGTTTTGAATATATTGGTTGATTGAACATCCATAATCGTATAGTGTAGAGAATTGCAAACATTCCAACCTCTAAATCTCATCGTAGTTGCTTTAACCTGAGACTGTGACCCTGTGTTTTAGTCTCTCCAGCCAAGGGAAGCAACTTTTCACATCTTTTAAGACTTTTATATATTTTGATAATGTTGGGAGGAGTTTTCCCATCCTGCCGACCATGGTAATCGCAGCAGGTGGTGGGAAGATGACCATGCAAAGATCCATTGACCTTGGATGGGATTTTCCGGTTTTTGGGCAAACACAGCTGGAAAATCCCACTTGGAATCTCTGATTATTCTAAATCGCAGACAATATCGACTCCTGCATGTCCATTCTACTCAATCTCTCCTCGGCTTCTCATCCCAGGAATTAGTTAATGAACATTGTATGACCTCTAATTGTGGCCTTTTAATGCAAAGATTAAAACTGCACGTGACAGTGGAGAGAGAGCAGTGAGGTTGGAAAGAATTTAAATGGTTTTGTTATCTCCTTGCTTAATTGTCAACCTCCTGACCCAAAATGGCCTTAAGCTTAGTGGAAAGCAACTAAAACTGGGAGGATCGAAGACCTGGGCTATCAAGAGGAATGATCCCTGGCATGAGGTTAGAGTAGTCTCACAGCACCAAGTTTTTCAACCTGTTCCAACAGGTTTATTTGGTAGCCCAAGCTTTCAGAGTGTCACTTCTTCTTTAGGTGAGTGAGAAGTTGTGCTCGCAAACGTAGCATATAGAGACGCAAACTCAGTTTACAAGATAATGGTTCGAATGCAAGGGAATCAAGTCTTAAAGATACAGACAATGTGAGTGGAGAGAGCATTAAGCACAGGTTGAAGAGATGTGTACTATCTTCAGCCGGGACAGTTAATAAGATTTTGTTAGCCTAGGCAAGTCATTATAGTTACAGATAGAGTGATATGAACACAAGATTCTGGTTGAAGATGTCCTCGTGTGCAGAAGTTGGCTATAAGTTTCTGCTCAGTGATTTTGCATTGTCGCGTGGTGTGAAGGCCACCTTGGAGAACACTTACCCAAAGATCAGAAGCTGAATGCCCATGACTACTGAAGTATCCTCTGAGACTTCTTACTGTGCTTACCTGAATCTGACATTGGCATCTCCACATCATGGCTATCATCAACACCGCAACTGTCAGTTCCAAGTGGAAAGGATCTCCAAGAAGATTCCGCGTATTGACACAAACATTAAGTTTCTGCCTATAAAGACCATTATCTTGTATATTGAGTTTGTGTCTATATATGCTCTATTTGTGAACACAAGTCCTTACGCACCTGATGAAGGAGCAGCACTCTGAAAGCTTGTGCTACCAAATAAACCTGTTGGACTTTAACCTGGTGTTGTGAGGTGCTGACCCCCAGTCCAACACCGGCATTTCCACATCATGAGGTTAATGTATCAGAGACGGGAAATTACAGGCAGAAGGGATGATAGTAAGAGAGATGTTTGAGTCAAAAAATTCCAAGGCTTCCCCTAGGGTCCTGTGTCCTATTTTCCTGGATTGCCACAGAACATTTCCCAAGAATAAAACAAACACATGTTTTCAGAGGCAGAAATCCCTTCACCAAGATCCATTTATTTACAATTCCAAATGCAATAGAGTGCTATTAATCAGCAGTCTACCTTCGGGAACTCAGAGGAACTGACACTCCTGGTTAAATACAAGGAAAAACATATCCCTGTTTAGTCCATTAATTGACTCCTTATTCAGGGAGTTCACCTCCCAATCAGCTTCAATGGCCTGATTGAATTCATCAACGTATACCTACCTAACGCTCTTGTACTCCGAAGTACAACTACAATGTTTCACCACTCGGGTTTTGCTTGGCATAATAGTTTGGCCCAATGTTTATACACAACAAAGTGCTAGCATAAGGTAATTTCAAATTGGAGTTTGTTAGATCAGGTTGGGAATGGTGTAGGTGCTCATGTTATTTGAACCTAACTCTGTGCTCAAGAATCCATCACGTCACCCTCATTGTTCAGTTTATTTTCACCTTCTTCTCTCCTCTTTGGTGTTAGTGTATATCAAAGCTGTTTTATATTGGGCTGCGGCTAAAAGATTCTGAGCTTCTCTGCCACGTCAACTTAAAGCTGCTGGAATGTTTCTCTGAACATTGACAAGGGACACCCATTTCTCATTCTGCCCTCTGGGCTGCTGTCATTCTTACTGAAATTAGTAGCCGAGCTGCTGTAATTCGGCATTCATGCGAGTGGAAGAACATGAGCCAGACAGATACTTAAGGGGATAATTTTAATCTAACTTGCTGGCTCCCTGTGTGAGATACCCACTGAAATAGGTGGAAAATGGATTTACACCTGCCTGAACATGTGGTTCCCGTGAAATTAATTGGGGCCTCAGGAGGTTGCTAACGTCATTCAATTATTTTGATTGTCGACCTGCCTCTTGAGAACAGATTTTCTGTCCACACATTTGGCCATAGCCATTAAACCCAGGAATATCGAAAGTAATATCGGGTTTCTGTTTTTTTTTAATGTAAGAGCCTCTCCTGATCCCAACATGCATGTTTTGGGGTGTTAAAACTTAGCCCATGCTTTGCAGATAATTTCTTCAATAATTCTTGAGAATTCTTGCCAATAAATCACGAGTATCACTGCTTCAGGTTCATGGCTTCAAAACAGACAATTCTGTGACTCAATGTGCACGTAAAAGTGGAGAAAGTTGCTAATTGTTTTTCTTGAGGTTTCGGCATTTTACACTGGTGGGAAGGTTCATGGAAGCAATAGGATCATTGTAAAAAATATCACAACCTCTCCTGTAATAATCAGAGCAAAGCAGTAAGCAGAGACGACAAATTGATTTGGAAAAGGAACTCGATCAAAGAAAACAAAAAGAAGAAAAAAGGCCAAAAATTCATTGCAACATATCTTCAGGCACAGGGGTCATGATTGGCTATCCATCAATAACCGTTTCCATTGAGTTAAGCAGCACAAAAACATTGTTATCTCCTGATTTCCATGATTCTGTGTGCCGAATTTGATGTTTTCTTGTTATTGCGTATTCCGCTCACTGTATGAGAAACAGGGGCCTAACAAATCGGTGGGGCCAGCATGAATGTAAACCAATATCCAGGTCTTAAAGGCAGGCGTCCTTCTTAATCAGATGCCACACCAAATTCACGGAGTTAGCTGCCGACAGTTACTTTTGCAAACTGAGAGAATGGAAATGGAACACCAGGGCCAAGAGAGGCTTCTGCACTTCAGAGCTTTGTAATGGAGGCATTAGTCGTACAGTTGAACAGGAGGAGTGATGTCATATTCCTACTGGAAGCTGAGAGACCCTCAAGGACATCCTCTGAACCACCTGGGAGCGAGTAACCAGGGAATCCAATGCTGGCTCTCTGGCTCTGAAGACATGATACCGGTGGCAAAGATGTTTCATTTCTTCACCTGAGTGGTAAAGGTCAACATCTTCACATATGTGGCACAGTGGTTAGTACTGCTGCCTCACAGCGCCAGAGACCCCAGGTTCAATTCCAGCCTCAGATCACTGTCTGCAGGATTTGCACGTTACCCTCGTGTCTGAGTGGGTTTCCTCTGGCTGCTCCCGTTTCTTCCCGTACTCCAAGAACAAACGGATTAAGTTGATTGGCCACGCTAAATTGTCCCTTAGTGTTAGGGGACTTGCAGGGTAAATATGTGGGGTTATGAGGATTGGACCTGGGTGGGATTGTGGTTAGTGCGTAATCAATGGGCTAAATGGCCCCCTTTTGTTGAGATTCTATGATGTCATTGCATTGCCTTTTAAGTGGCACAATCATTCGCACTGCTGCCTTACAGTGCCAAGGTCCAGGTATGATTCGCATCTTGGGTTACTGTCTATGTTAAGTCTCCAAGTTCTCCCTGTGCCTGTGGTGTTTCCTCCCACTCTCCAAAAGATGTGCTGGTTCGGATGCATTAGCTATGCGAAAATTTTCCCTCAATGTACCCGAACAGGTGGAATGTGACAACTGGAGGCTTTTCACAGGAACTTCATTGCAGTGTTAGTGTAGGCCTATTTGTGACTAATAAATAAACTTTAAAACTTTAAACTCAGTTTGCTCAATGCACCACATCCCTATCACTGAACCATCAGCAGTCTCTTAACACTTCAGACTCAAGACAAGCATCCTAAAACTCCAGCCCAATCTCACACATCTGCAATGTTTCTCACCTCACAACCATTTCTCACTTCCTGCTGCCTGCAAATACTTCCAACTATTCAGCTACGGCAGGCACATCATCCAAACAGTGTAAAAATTACAGTTTATTCATTAGTCACAAGTAAGCCTTACATTAACACTGCATTGAAGTTACTGTGAAAATCCCCTAGTCACCACACTCTGGCACTTGTTTGGGTCAATGCACTTAACCAGTACGTCTTTCTGAATGTGGGAGGAAACCAGAGCACCCAGAGGAAACCCATGCAAACATGGGGAGAATGTGTAAATTCCACACAGACAGTGACCCCAGCCCCTGGCACTGTGAGGCAACAATGCTGACCACTATGCCACTGTGCTGCCCACATGTGACACAGTAACTAACATTCTGACGTTTTGTTCTCTCTCTCTCTGGCAAAACAAAATTGCTCACAGTAGAAGGGAGGGCTTCACTTGGGGGAGAGGGGAAATGGGGGCTGGATTCAGGCACACCTTACCCCGAGTCCGCAGGAGGAGTTGGTGTTGCAGACACCAGACTGGCTGCAACACTACATGCAGAATCCTACATTCCTGGCAAAATTCAAG
This sequence comes from Sphyrna mokarran, assembly GCA_024679065.1. Classification (NCBI taxonomy): domain Eukaryota; kingdom Metazoa; phylum Chordata; class Chondrichthyes; order Carcharhiniformes; family Carcharhinidae; genus Sphyrna; species Sphyrna mokarran. Next base: position 146,061,701 of record JAGIQG010000002.1, read on the forward strand.
ATGATATCTAATATCAGTTTAACTCCCCTCTCATCCTCAGCTGATTTTTCCCAATTCCCTTCCAACCCCTAAGATAGACTTTCATCTGTTTCCAGAGCCCAGAACATGTTACAACTCTGTTGCCAGGGGCTTATAGCTTGAGGGGTGCTACAGCAAGTGTGCCTGATCAGGAGTCTCTCCCCCTCTGACCGTCAGCCATTAGCACGTTGGCTGGATTTGCAGTTTGACATACCATAACCTAGTTGGTCACATTATGGAATCACCTCCCATGTCTATCAAGTCCTGTGTGGGAATCTAACCTGGAGCTCCTGGCTCAGAGACAGAGTCACTCGCTATCCACTACATCACAAGATCACCCACCATCCCATTATCCAGAGTCACAAGCAAGCTGCTGATAATGTAACAATGGAGGTATTGCTTTAGAGCCAGGTACATCCTTCCTTCACCCCAACTCTGCTGCCAATTTCTGATTTTATGCTTTCAGACAAATGAGAACTGCGGCTTGCCCACAGATTTACCTCCGAATATGAAGTGTTATCATTTTATCTGGTGTTAAGATTCTAGAATGGTGCAAACTTGAGAGCAACACAGAGTCAGGACTGCACATATTGGGCATGAGTGGAGCGTAAGCCATTGGGAACGGACAATTCCTCTGTTAGCAGAAGATGAGGTTGTAGAAGATCCCTTCTATAGGGGACTGAGCTGAGCACCTTAATGGAGAGAATGCTGATGAACATTAACAATGAGATGTTTTGTGCAGTGGGAAACCTGCCAATCTCCAATCAGGGTGGATGGACGAACTTGACTGCAACATTGCAGAGGACAAGTGCAGAGCTTGGAAATCATTCTTTCAATTTCCTTGGCTTTGTGTTTGGGGGCAGCCAGGATATGCTGTTACTGGCCAATGTCTCAACTTCCTGAACAGCATAGACAGAAACCAGCCCAGTGTCTCAGAAATCTGAGACTTAGGGCAGCTGCTAAGAGGGCTATCAACCTTTGTAATTCTCTGGTAGTGTACTCCTGGAAACGGGGAACATGGCATTTTCCAAGAGGCATGTGAACAGTGAGGATCCTATACATCACCACAACCAGCAGCTGAACCAAACAACAGGAGGGACTGGACCACGGATTGAGGAGCATGGACCACAACTCGAAGAGAAATTGGACCATGGATTGAGGAGCGTGGACCACTGGTCAGGGAGGGACTGACGGTTAAGGCCAGGAAATCCAGGAGAGCAGTTGCACTTGTTTAGCCTTATCTTATTATACATGTATGTATTTATTTTGTTGGCAATAAAGCCTTTATGCTTAAAACTGTGTTGAGTTGCCCTCAATCTATTAGAAATACTCAACCTCAAAGGGCTGGAGATGCACAGAATGAAAATATTCAAAACTGTAATCACTAGATATTTTGAGGTGAAGGGGATGGGAATTGGATGGGAATGTTAAACTAAGATCAGCCATGATGTTAAATGGTGAGATAAGTATAAGGAGATGCCTGACCCCCTGCTCCTATTTCTGATGTTTTTATGTTCATGTGGGGAAGAACAAATCACCATAGCAACTGTTAGAGCCTGGATACAGATTGACTAAATATTTATTTAACTTGGCAATAGGAAAGGCACTGAGAGGAAATAAATGGAATGTCAGTCAACTCCGGGGTTGTGCTTGAAGTAGCTGATTCACGTGAGTACCCCAGAGGTGTGGTTCAAAATTAAAAATCAAATATGTAAGGCTTGTGTGTTTCCTCACTGCCATACCTCATTATTTCTGGATACAGTCTTCAAAATTGCCTTTCTAATTCCTGATCTGACTACCAATTATATCACAATTTGTATCCTTCAGGGTATTTGAAGGGCCCTCAATGGTTTCAGCCAGTCGAGAAACTCTTGTTAAGATAAACCTTTGCATCTTGCACAGTGGGAAGTCGGAAGAGTACTTAATGTTCTTCTTTCTTTTTGAGTCCAACATGTTGGTTAATTGCAATATTGCTTGTCTAATGTACTGCAAATTATTGTTCTCTTCACAAAGTCATGGTTTATCTTTAGGGATATTAGTTAAACATAAAATTAAATCATGTGTGAATGGAAAGGTATTTCCTCAAATTAAAGAACAACGGAACATATTGTGCCTTTCGACCCCACTGTGTAGAACAGCAATCAGCGAGAATATAGGAGAAACTCCCTGCTATGTGTTTATTTAAGATGTCTAAGTAAAGCTGACAATGATTTGAAAATTGATAAATTTTGCTTATTACATCTATCAAGAAAGTGGAATTTTTACTCTCAATGAATTTGTAACTGCTTTTTCGATGCAGTTGCGAGATCTATCTTGCACCTCCAAACATATAAATGTAGATATTCTACAGGCCATTTGACCCATCAAACCTGCACAACAACAATCTCACCCAGGCTTATCCCCATAACCACACGTATTTTCCTCTGCTAGTCCCCCTGACACTAAGATAAATTTACTATGGCCAATCCACCTACCCTGCAAATCTTGGGACTGTGGGAGGAAATCGGAGCACCTGGAGGAAACCTATGCAGACACGGGGAGAATGTTCAAACTCCACACAAACAGTCACCCAAGATCAGAATTGAACCTGGGTCCCTGCCACTGAAGCAGCAGTGCCAACCACTGTGCCACCGTACACTAAAAAGACATTTAGTCGATCAGACTCCTCCATGCTTTACCAAAAGTCTCTCCCTAATCGGATTCAATCTCTTGTTCTTTCAACAAAACTACAAAATATTTCCTTTTCAAGCAATTATTCAATTTCCATTTATTGACCCTCCTTCCGCTGCCCTTCCAGTTAGTGAGTCCCAATTCATAACAATGTGCTGTAGAGAATACATTTTCTCATCTTACACCTGAATTCTTTCGCCAATTATTAAAAATTTGCGTCCACTGGTAACTGCCCCTTCCACCACAATAACTTCAGTCCTTTGACTCCAGTGAAAGCCCTCAGAATTTTGAATATTTCTGCCAAATATTCTCTTCTAATAGAGAAAGAAAACAAAACCAGCTTCTTATTGATTTGATTTAATTTATTACTGTCACATGTATTAACATACAGTACGAAGTATTGTTTCTTATTTACTATACAAACAAAACATACTGTTCATAGGGAAGGAAACAAGAGAGTGCAGAATGTAGTGTTTCAGTCATAGCTAGGGTGTAGAGAAAGATCAAATTAATGTAAGTTAAGTCCATTCAAAAGTCTGACAGCAGCAGAGAAGAAGCTGTTCTTGAGTCAGTTGGTGCATGACCTCTAACTTTTGTAAGATTTTCCCAATGGAAGAAGGTGGAAGGGAGAATGTGTGGGGTATGTCTCTCATTGCATTCTTCACAATTTAGCAAGGACAATTTAACAAACTCGCATATGTTTGGACTCAGGAAGAAAACTGGACCACATGGAGAAAACTCATGGAGTATGCATGTTCTCCCCGTGTCTGTGTGGGTTTCTTCCGGGTGCTTCGGTATCTTCCCACAATCCAAAGATGTGTCAGTTAGATTGATTAGCCAGGCTAAATTGACCCTAGTGTTAGGTGGATGAGCAGGGTAAATACTTGAGGTTACAGGGATTGGACCTAGGTGGAATTAGTATTTGTGCAGACTCAATGGGCCTAATGGCCTCCTTCTGCATTATAGGGATTCTTGGACTAAATGTCCTCTGCACATCCTCCAAGACAGTGATATCCTCTCTAAAGTACAATGTCCAGAACAGAAAACAAGACTCCAGCTGAGGCTTGAACACTCTGATTTATAAAGGTTTAACACAACTTCCCTGCTTTTGTATTCCACACCACTGTTTAGAAAGACAAGGACCCTGTGTGCTTTTGAAACAAATGCCACATCTTATCCTGCTACCTTCAATGTGTTCAGTGTGTTTTATTTAACCACCAGCCTGTGCCCAGCATTTTCTGTGTTGATTTTTGATTTTTACTGAGCATTTGGGTGTGGAAAGAGACACAAATCCCTCCGATAAACCCATATAATGAGCTTTAAAACTGTCATCATAGCAGTGACATTTGGCATCAGCAGATGTGAGTGCCTGATCAAATTTGAATTGACTTTAATAAGCCTAGCTCACACTTAGCAATTTACAGAATGTGTTTCAGTCCCCCACGAACTTTTATGGTCGAAAAAACAAAACAGTTAACTAAGCAGAAGTCAGGCGTTATGACAAGTTTCCACAAGCAGAATAAATAGTATTTGAGTTGTTTCATGAGATGGTTTGTAAATTGGAACGGAATTGTGCCAGTTATGCCCATAAAACTAATAAGGACTCATGCCAAACATAGTAACGTAAAAAGTAGGTACAGGAGCAGGCCATTCAGCCCTTCAAGCCTGTGCCACCATTCAATACCATTATGGCTGATACTTTCAGTACCACACTCCTGTTTTCTCTCCGTACTCCTTGATCCCCATAATCAAGGGCCAAGGGTAATCCAAATACAAATTCCAATTCCAAGGGCCTGTTGAGAGCAGCCAAACTCAAACCTTTGACTTTTGACTTTTACTTTAAGACTTAGAATAAGGGGTCTCTCATTTGAGACAGGATTAGTTTTCTCTCAGAGGGTCATGGATCTTTGGAACTTTCCTACACAGGGAGAAATTGTGGCTGGATTATTGTACATATTCAAAGGTAAATAGGCTGAATTTTGACTGCTTCAGGGGGTCAAAAGTAATGAGGGAATGGGGGAGGCAGGAAAGTGGATTAAAACTACAAACAGGTCAGCCATGATCTTCATAGAATCATAAAACCCACAGTGCAGAAGGAGGCCATTCAGTCCATCGAGCTTACACTACACTAGACTCTATCCCTGTAACTCCACAAATTTACCTTGCTAATCTCCCTGACCCTAAGGGCCAATTTAGCATAGCCAATCAACCTATCTCGCATATCTTTGGAATGTGGGATGAAATCAGAGAATCCAAAGGAAACTCATGCAGACACAGGGAGAACGTGAAAACTCCGTACTGACAGTGACCCAGGCTAGAATTAAACCCTGGCACAGTGACGCAGCAGCGCTAAATATTTATTAAATGTTGGAGCAGTGTTGAAGGTTTGAATGGACTGCTCTGATTTCCTCTACTCTTATCAAAGGATAGAAAGTAAATTGATATTGATGCAAAACATCACTGGTGCCACTACAAAATGTTTCAAAAGGCTTTGCATCAGCTATTTAGGAAATTAAGCTGCAGTTTGCTTTGTAAGAAAGATGAAAAAAATCTTAAATTTGAGATTGCAAGTCTCAGCCTCCAGTTAATTCCTGGAAGCTAAACCATTAAACAATTTGTTTCTTCCTTTGATTATCAGCCTCATCTTAAACTTTGATCCATTTTGCTTGTGCAGGCAGGATATCTGTAAACTCAGGCTTTTGTTGTTGCGATGAAAGGTTTTCTATTTGAGCATTGTAATAATTTGCCTCCACCACTATTACCGAATGACAAACATTTATTAACAACAGCTATTTACAGATGATGTCAATTTAATGCTTTCACTCTTGCCTCCAGGATCTAACTGCACAAAATCCCGTTCCGATGATCCCGCCTACTATTGCTGATTGGATGAACGGGTCACATGATCCTGCAGAAGATTGCCCTTTACTATCTCAGTGGAAGATTGAAGAACGTCAAACCCTGATTCATCATTTCAATCTCGATATGTTCAATGATACCCAACTGCTTTGCATACAGGCAAGAATAGCATCATAGAATCCCGACAGTACAGAAAGAGGCCATTCGGTCCATCAAGCCTGCACCAACAACAATCCCATCCACACCCTAGCCCCGTAACCCCTGCTTATCCACCTGATTCTAAGAGGCAATTTTTCTGCATGACCAATCAGCTTAACTTGCTCGCCTTTGGACTCTGGGAGGAAACTGGAGTACTCAGAGGAAAACCACCCAGCACGTCTTTTGGGATGTGGAGGAAACCCACGCAGACACAGGAAGAGTATGCAAACCCAAGTGCGAATCGAATCTGGTTCCTAAGAACTATGGAGCAGTAGTGCTAAACACTGTGCCATCATACCACCTAGAAATATCATTAGGAGCAGCTATCTTGATAATGATCCTCTGAGTCTGCCTCTTAGACCAATCCCAATATGAATGTGGTTGACACAAGCCAGACATATCCAATAATGTGAAACTGTAAGCAATGTAATAATGTGTAAATACTCTCATTAACAACCAGAAGATCAAACTACTCTTATTCCTGGGGAAGAGATCTAACTGTGTATTGAGACCCACACCTCTTCCCCCATTTCCACCCGCATGCCCCACCCTGTCCCGACATTCCCCTGACCACCCTGCACATGCACCCTGCTCTGCCCCCACATTCCTATCCCAGCTAATTTCACCCCTACGTTTCTTCTCATAATCACCCGCTCTCTTCCTCCTACTCCTCCCCACTGCTGCCACCTGTCCCCACCCCCCCGATAAATTTTGTGCTCAGCCGTTCATAAAGTGCTCAGAATTATTCAATAACTCTCCTCTCAAGCCACCAGAACAATTTTTTTTTAAGGCAACAAAAGCTAGGCACAATATTCCAGGTGCAGTCTGACTAGCAACTGGTATCATGGCAGATGTTGTCTCTTAGCTAGACTCTTTCTCCTTACGTACACATAAAAAGCTTTGGGGTTCTCCTTAATCCTGTCTGCCAGGGACATTTCATGGCCCATTTTTGCTCTCCTAAGTCCTGTTTAAGCTCATTCCTGCTATCTTTGTATTTCTCAAGAGCCTTATCCATTTTCAGTTTCCTGAAATTTATCAACAGAGTTTTTGAACCTTGCCAGCATGCTCCCACTTGACACTCTGCCTCCCCATTCAGAGAGCTTGGAGACCCCTTAGCACTTGTTAAAGAAAGGCAAATGGATGCATGCACAAGTATGACTCAACCAAGATCATTACAATAGTTTCATTAATCACTTATCTGAGTTTTGGAACCTGGCGGATGAAAATTAATTACTCCTCATCACTACATTCTAGCAGTGTTTATAAACCAACTTAATTGGCTGTGATAAAAGCCAAATACTGCAGGTGCTGGAATCTGAATTAAAAACAGAAAATGCTGGAGAATCTCAGCAGGTCTGAAGCATCTGTGGAAAGAGAATAGAGCCAATGTTTCAAGTCTAGATGACCTTTGACAGAGTTAAGAACAAAGAAAATCTGAGTGGGGGCTGTAATTGCACAAAAGAAATGTAAATAACGATGAAGGTTGAGAAATGTGCTAAAAGTGAATAATGAAGGTGGACAGGGTATAATATATCAGAGCGTAAATCTCTTCTGATTTTCTTTGCTTTTAAATCTGACGAGGGATCATGCAAACTCGAAACAGTGGCTTTATTTTCTCTCCAGAGATGCTGTCAGCCACCCTGAGATTTTCCTCATTTTCTGTTTTTGTTTCGCTGGCTGTGAGATTGAAGATGACCAAAGGCCATGAACAGCACATTATTAAATGGAATTTCTTTCACAGTGCAGGATGGTAGCACAGTGATTAGCACTGCTGCCTCACAGCGCCTGGGATCTGTGTTCAATTTTGGCCTCGGGTGACTATCTGCATGGGTTTCCTCTGAGTGCTCCAGTTTTCTCCCACAGCTCAAAGATTTGTGGCTGAGGTTCATTGATAATGCAAAATTGCTCCTTAGTGACTGGGATGTGTAAATTAGAGGGATTAGTGGGGTAAATATGTGGGATTATGGAGATAGGGCCTTGGTGGGGCTGTTATCAATGCAGATTCGATGGACTGAATGACCTCCTTCTGTACTGTAGTGATTCTATGATTCTTTCTTTTACTCCAGCTATTGAAAGGGTTACAGCTGGCATTTTATAGAATCATGAAAACCCTACAGTACAGAAAGAGACCATTCAGCCCATCAAGTCTGCACTGAGCACAATCCCATCCAGGTCCTACCCCATAACCCTTTATATTTACCCGCTAATCCCTCTAATCTATGCATCTCAGGACACTAAGGGGCAATTTTTAACATAGCCAATCTATCTAATCTGCATATCTTTGGACTGTGGGAGGAAATCAGAGCACTCGAGGAAACCATGCAGACACAAGGAGAATGTGCAAATTCTTCACAGACAGTGATCTAAGCCGAGAATCGAACCCAGGTCTCTGGAGCTGTGAAGCAGCAGTGCTAACCACTATGCTACCATGCTGCCCACATTTATGTGTAAGTGTACTGTATTGTACTGAAATGGTATACTGACTGAAATTTAAAGTCAATAACTTCACAGTGCTCTTGGTGCAAAGCCAAAAGTGATGTTAGAGCTACATTGGGTGATCAAAAAGGAAATGTGTCTTAGGGCACTGCTCCCACACGAAAACAGTGCAGGCACCTGGGAATTGGCCGTGACTGCAGTTGATAGCAATTACACAGCATGCAGAAATAGTTCTCAAGTACCAAGAATCTCCCAAGTTACAAAACAACAGTAACCGTACTCACTCAGGCAATTTGTCAAATTCAACATATGTCTTTTTGACACTGAGTAACTCACTTCTGACTTCAAAGAGTTTAAATTCCTTTGCCTTTTTTTTTAAATATTCACCAATCTGTTTATTTTACGTGCATTAACAACTTTATTGAAAAAGGACTTGCATAAATTTGACACAAATGTACCAATCAAAAGAAGCCAGATGAATGTATTGATTTAAATATCAATTAACGCTGTCACGATTAAGCCAAGTATTTGGCGTTTTGTACCTCAGACAGAAGCAAAGGTGACATCCGCTGATTCGACGTGTGAACAAGAACTTTGTACAATTCTCTCAAAATGTCTGCAGGTTTGAGCTTCTATCCTGATGTCATTTTGTCTTTCCACACCCATAGACTTGGCTAACAGCACAATGAGCAGTCAACTGACACACGCACACACTCACGCACACACTCACGCACACACTCACGCACACACTCACACTCACACTCTCACACTCACACTCACACTCACACTCACACATACACACACACTCTCACACACACTCACACTCACACACACACACTCACACACACACTCACACACACACTCACACACACACACACAGACACACAGACACACACACTCACACACACACACACTCTCACACACACACACTCTCACACACACACACACACTCACACACACAACTCACACTCACACACACACACTCTCACACACACTCTCTCTCACACCACACACACACACACACACACACAGACACACAGACACACACACTCACACACACACTCACACACACACTCACACACTCACACACTCACACTCACTCACACTCACACTCACACTCACACTCACACTCACACTCACACTCACACTCACACTCACACACACACCTCTGAACTCAACACAAAGGGAAACTATAATTCTTTAACTTTGAACATTTAGTTTGAGATCTTTGCTAATCAGTTCACTAAAATTCTGCAACTTGTTCTTTTTTTTAATTTCAGTTTTCACTTTCCAACTACAATATACATTCCCCTGTGTTTTCGTGTAAAATTCTAATTCATGCTTTGACTTTCTGTTTTCATTCTTGGCTCGTCCTGCTTCTGTAATGGTATTTCATTGCTTTTAATTATTTCTTCTACCTTCTGTGCTTTCCCCTGAAGCCAGCAGGATCCTTTCCATGGCTCATCCATCAAGTAAATGATGCTAGGTTGTTTTTCTATGCTCTGGTCCATTTTTCCTTCTTCTGTTGAAGCAGAACACTTTGAAGGACTGTGAAGAACAAATATAGGACTATCTGTAACTTAAAGCCTCAGAGTATTTTTACAAAGGGCATTTCATTCCTCTCTTTGTTGCCTGTTTGTGGTAGGTGGGACGGTAGACAAATGGGAAATCGGTTGTTGTATCAGTTCACCCTCTGCACCTGGATTTCTGGGGTTGGAGGACAAACAACAAAGTACAGTACAAAGAAAAGGCCCTTCAGCCCACTAAGTCTATGTCAACACAATTGCCTCTCTAATCAAATATTTTCTTGTCTCTATGTGATCCATATCCCGCTATTTTCTGTCTAAACATTTACCTATCCAGATGCTTCCTGAACTTTGTTATAGAATCTGCTTCCACCACTCCTCTGACAGTGTGTTCCGGGCATTCACCATCCTCTGTGTGAAAAACTTACCTCTTACATCTCTCTTAAACTTTCTCCTTCTCACTTTCATCCTATTCCCCTGAGTAATTGACCCTTGTCCCTGGGAAAAAAACTCTGACTATCCACTCTATCCAAACCGGTCATAATCTTGCAAACCTCAATTAGGTTCCCCCTTATTTTCCGACGCTCCAGTGAAAACAATTCAAGTTTCTTCAAACTTTCTTCGTAGTCCATATCCTCCAAACCAAGCAACATCCTGGTAAATCTCTTCTGCACCCTTTCCAATACATCAACACCCTTTTGGTAGTGTGGCGACCAGAATTGTACACAATATTCCAAAGTCTGATACAGCTGCAACATGATTTTCCAATTCCTATGTTCAATGTACCGACCAATGAAGGCTGGCATGCTATATGCAAACTTGACCACTTTGTCCACCTGAGTGCCACTTTCAAGGAACTTTGTATCTGCACACCTAGATCCCTCTGTATGCTAATATTTCTAAGGGCTCTAACACTTACTGTATATTTCTCAATGAAAACAGTGAAAATTCCAGATGGCTGGAATTTCTATCTGAAAGAGGCAGGATTTTCATTAATCAATGCAAATTGAGATGGAATGATACAAACTGAGATGCCAAAGTGCCTTCTGACCTCGCCAAGTTGTTGGAGATCGGTTCCTTCACCCACCTACATACCAATGGTGACCAGTAGAGTATAATGGTTATTTTAATTGCTACTTTAACCTGTTGTCAGCAATAATGGTTTGGAGTTTATGGGTGCATTTTTACGATACAATTTTTTGGATATTACGCCCTTAAAGTAAATAAGTGTAGATTTTGAACAGAGAAAAGTTTTGTTCTTAGTGTAGTTGTATCTACACAAGGACATATTTATATCTCACAGTCGGGGGAAAGAAGGGCGAAAATAAAATAGAACTGCAGTTTCATCAAAATAAAATAGAAGCATATCAACTTGAAGAAGATATCTCCACCACACACAATTCCAAAGGCATGAAAAATGCACCTGCAGTTGTCTGAGGAACTATGGATAGAATTCTCCCATGCCCCCAACACAGGTTCAATGGTTCATGGGGAGGGAGAGTGGGAGGGCAGGGTTGTGGGATTGGGGGAAAGAGAGGATGAATTTGGCCAAAAAATAGGTTTTATAACAATGTGAGCTTCCCATGGGATCATCTGCTGGTGCCAGGCATGGTGGATCAGCAAATCAGCTGGAGGCCTGCTTGAGACTCACTGGCATCCCACTAAAGGAATTCAGATGGAGGCTTGACTGGAATATTCCACCCAATCACGATTCCTCATGGTGCCAGGAGATGGTGCGAAACATCCTTAGAATAATGTGGTGCACAGATGTTGAGTCCCTCCTGCACAATACTTGTCTCCAGAGTTCAGGTTGGAGGCCACCAGCAGCCCTGGATCCTGTTACACTACAGGAGTGGGTGGGGGAGCATTTACAGGTGGATCTTTCAAATTTCATGCCCAGGAGAGGGTGAATACATCTCACAACCTCAAAATGTTCCTGGAGATCCATCTCCTGTGTCAGGAGGTCCAACTTTTTTTTCTTCAAAAGTGGGTCAGTGATGTTGGGCGCCTTCTCAATATGTCACCCAAATAAGATGGTAGATTGTGTGCCATCATGCCTACACTGCCATGAAATACGGCACAAAATACCTTATTAATGAACTCAGAGCCAGAGTATGTGGTATGAAAATGTTTTATTTAATTCCTATAAAATCCTAACCACTTCTATCTTCAATGTCATTGTATTAAACAACCATAGTAAGTACTGTATGGGAAACCCCAACCCTCCGGGGAAGAACCCCGTCCCAATTAAGCACCCCACAGTATTCCCTAACATCATCTCTCAACTCATGGAATTTCTGAGCCCCCCCCCCACCCAATCTAATCCTTAGAGCTGACCCAATCCCACTGTTCCCCTTCCCCTGCACCCCCTCCCGATCCCATACTAGGCACTGGCCTTATCACCCTCCAATCCACACAATTTCCTGATGTCCAACTCCCTCGCCATTCCAACTCCTCCCTCCATGTCCAAACTCTCTATCATCCCCTGCACCCCCAACTCCCGATGTGCAACTCTCTCTCACTGATGTCTGACTTCTCCCTCTCCCAACAAGTCTGGATTCCCCTTCCCCATGTCCTGATGTACAACTCCCTATTCCTGATGTCTGACTCGCCCATGAATATCTGACACCCTTTCCCCCAGGGATATCTGGAACGACCAACCCATCCCCCGATATCTTCAATATCTGAATCCCCATCCCCACATTCCATTAAGTTACCGTAGAAACATACCTTCTCCTTCTCTTGATATTTCCAATGGTATCTTTAAAAAAACTGCTTTATGGCAACTATGCCATAATGGAGAGATCATGTCTCCCTACACTCTGCTCCTTTTACATCTTGTAGCTGGACCTGGGGAACCCTTCACTGCTAGAGTCTCATCCAGCCCAAGACAGGAGGGTCTGGCAAAAATAGTGCTTTAGAATTGAAGCAAAGATGAGTTGGTTTGCAGTGGCAATCCACCATTGATCGTAACTCCAAGGAAGTTATGGCCTAATATTTGCAGCCGTGACCTGGTTTGTGGCAGGGTTGGCACTTGCTGATATGCCAGTGAGTTTGTGTAGGTTCCCAGTGGGGAAGTATATTTTCAAAAGGGGTGCAATTTTCAGTGGAAATCATGCCTGAATCTCCAATCGCGCTTGAATTTCCAATCATGCCTGAAGTCAAAATTTGACCCCATTGGGACAACAATGTAGCTTGGGTCAGATTTGTGTTCAGGCTTGTTGCTGCAGAGGCACTGTACATGCAATCTATTGTTTGTGCTCGAGAATTGAAACTGGAGGACAAATGGAAATCTCCAGTTAGCTCTCAATAAGATTTGTAAAGTTTATTAAAAGAAATTGGTACTGGGAGCTGTTAGTGTGAGATGAAAAGGTATTACTTAATGTAAACTGCATCTTCAGGTCTGGCATGGTATTTGTAAGATGGAAAATTAAAATTGTTCATGAGATGAGGTAAGTGATTGCTAATTTTGCTGGCTATGCATTATTTTTCACAGTAATGAAGTTGATGGGGATATCTTTATTCCTGAAGACGTCGGTTTTGAAACCAGGGAATGATTAATGGATTAGTCAATACATCTTAAAAGTAATACACGAGAGGGCTACAAAAGATAAAATGTGAATATTCATAAACTATGAGGAAATTACAAAGCAGAAGAAGTTAAATGTTGAACACTTATTAAATTGTTATGTGGGATCGGCAGTTTTTGAATCCTGATGAAAAGTAATTGTAGCCCACGTGTTTGATGCAGCTGATACTGTGAAAGCTATTCTCAATGTTCACGGTGTCTCGCAGTGTGTAACACTATCACTACTGTTGTATATTAATAATATATCAGCTTGTATCTGAAATTTAGCTGATGGTTCCCACAAACCCTCCAAAATATTTTCTTAGTTTGTTAACCAAATATCTTTTGAAGCAACTGAAAGTTTATAGAACGAAAGAGCTTTGGCACAACGAAAAACGTCGGAAAGACTTATAAGTCATTATTTTCAGTGCTCTTGTGTTTTTTTTTATCCAATTGCTCAACATTTTCCAAAAGCATTGGTTTGGACCAAATGGAGGGAATGTTTCTGGAAGGTCTCCATCTTCCTTCTCAGTTGGACACAAAATATTTGGTGATTCCATTTCAAGAAGTCCTTGTGTCCCTGTGCAACATCCATTTATCAACCAACATTGCTAAAACAGATTATCCAGTCATTTATCCCAATGCTCTTTGTGTGACTTTAATGTACATGGATTAACTCCAATGTGTCCCTTCATTATTAAACAATAAGCATTCTATTGTACCTGCTGATTTGGGAAATCCTGATGTCAAGCAAGTGATTTATAATTGTAAGTTCCTACTCTGAACAAAAAAAAAAATGCACAAGAGAGGCAGAGAGAATTCTCAGAGATGGGACATAGAATTTGAGGAGGCTGAAGCAGGTTGTGACCTCTCCTGGGAGATGTGACCTGACACTTTGTGTTGATCAAAAAGGGATGGTTTGGATTAATGTTAGACATAGGATGGTGGCATAGTGGTTAACATTGCTGCCTCACAGTGCCAGGAATGATTCCTGGTTTGGGTCACTGCCTGTGTGGAGTTTGCACATTCCCTGTATGGGTTTCCTTTGGGTGCTCCAGTTTCTTCCTACAAACTAAAGATGTGCAGGTTAGGTGGATTGACCATGCAAAAATTGCCTCTGGGTGTCGGGGAGGAGGGGGCTGGCTCGCTTAAATGTATGGGGATGGTCCTGGGTCATAAATTTATAAGCACCATGGGAATATTATCAACTGAAAATTATTGTGATTCGTAAGGATGCTCTGAAGATGCCCAGTCAGAAAATGCACATTGAAATATTAGCAAAGGTTTGGCTCATGTATCTGCAGGAGTTCACTGATACGCACTGATAGGAACATTAAAAAAAAGAGACAGATGCTTGAACAGCCCCTGTATTCCTGGAAAATATCCAATAGAATCCCTTTGCCGAAAGCCTCATTGACAATCATAAGTTACGGCTGATCTTTCAGGGTGATTCATAAATTGAAAATTTGCCAACCCTCTGAGATCTCTTCATTCCTCTAATTCTGGCCTCTTCAGCAACCCTGATTGGTGACCATACCTTCATCTTGCTTTCCCTCTCTCACCTCTCTTCAATTAAGATGCTTCTCAAACTTAGCATTTAGCCAGACGTTTGGTCATGTGCTCTCCTATCCCCTTATATGGTTTGGTGTCAGGGTTTATTTGAGAGCACTCCCATGAAGTGTCCTGGGATCTTTGCAAGGTTAATTGTGCTATATAAATTCCAGCTGTTGTTGTTGCCGTTAACACAATAATCTGTATCGAGCACAATACGGAACTTTGGCCCCAATGAATTGCTAACCTGAAGGTGACCCTGAACAACATTCTTCCAAGAGAATTGCTTCCCCAGTTGGAATGATTAAAATGTAAAGTACCAGCGACTTTCTTGCTGATAAAAAGGGTCATTGCTGACAACATTAAATTCAGTCTGATGATGAGTCTTCATCGGTGCTGAAGAAGCATAGAAATATAAAAATACGTTCCGAACATGATAGGGGGCAAGAGGGGAAGTCTGGTGTAGGGTGGGGTGTGGGCAAGCTTGATTGACAAAAGGATATCTGGGAATGGGAAAGGAAAAGACGATGTATGAATGACAGAACTGCAGGTGTCCAAATACAACGTGAAAGAATAAAGAAACAAGAAAAATTAAACATCAAAAAATATGTTAAACAAAATGGAGGCAGAGGATGTGATCTAAAACTCAGTGTTGATTCCAGAAGGCTGTAAAATGGTATGTTGAATGATAAGGTGATGTTTCTTAACGTTACATAGAACATAGAACATTACAGCACAGAACAGGCCCTTCGGCCTTCGATGTTGCGCCGACCAATATAAAAAGCAATGCCCCTCCAAACTAAACCATTCCCTTCTCTTCCATATACTTATCAACTAACCTCTTAAACGCCACCAAACTTGGCGCATCTACAACTGCTGCAGGCAGGGCATTCCACTCCCGAACCACCCTTTGGGTAAAGAACCTACCTCTGATATCCGTCCTATAACTATCACCCCTTAATTTAAAGCTGTGTCCCCTCGTGCTAGCTTTCTCCATCCTAGGAAAAAGGCTATCACTGTCCACCCTATCTAAACCTCTAATCATCTTATATGTTTCGATAAGGTCCCCTCTTAGCCGCCTCCTTTCTAACGAAAACAACCTCAAATCCCTCAGCCTCTCTTCATAAGACCTGCCCTCCATACCAGGCAACATCCTGGTAAACCTCCTCTGTACCCTCTCCAATGCCTCCACATCTTTCTTATAATGTGGGGACCAGAACTGCACACAATACTCCAAGTGCGGCCGCACTAGAGTTTTGTACAGTTGCAACATGACATTGCGGCTTCGAAATTCAATCCCCCTACCAATAAAAGCCCTACATCGAGTCCCATTGGAGTGTATTAAGTACTAAATTGAAAGAAGTATGCATAAATAATTAAAATATGCTCTATCACATAAAGAAACTTTGTAACAGCACAACAGGAAGTATTTTACATCTAGTTTTACATTTGTCTTTGTGATGTGAGTAATGTGGGACAACCGCATTTATTTCTCCTCCTTTGACGTTTGTGCTGAGATTCTTCCTTGAACTGCTGTGTCCTTTGGGAATGATGTATCACATCCATGTTCAGTAGAGAATTCTGAAATTTAAAAGGCATGATGATGAAGGAACAGCAATGTTTGTCCAAGTTGGGATCATATATAAAGGTGTTGTATAGCACAGTGAGTCATATCCCTGAACCAAAAACTGTGGGTTGAAATCTTGCACCAGCATACTTGCACCAGTGGCAGGTGGTAAGATCCTTGCGATAGGAAGACTACAACTGCATTGCTAAATATATATTGCTGCAGAAATTGGGCTCACTCTGGGGTAGGAGGGCAGTTGATTGGAGAGCTGGTGAAGATCAGATTGATGCCAGCCACATGGGGGTCTTTCTCTGTTCTGGCTGGGGTGGATTTGGGGTCTCCTTCCTTTTCCCATGGTAGAGAGCGTGATTCTTGATTCTGTGGGTTGGATCCGCCTTCAGGAAGAGAACTACGAAAGGTCGTGAATGTAGCCCAAACGTTCTCTCTCCCATCTTCTTCCTTTAGGAAAAAGGTACAAAAGTCTGAGGTCACATATCAACTGATTTAAGAACAGCTTCTTCCTTGCTGCTGTCAGACTTTTGAATGGACCTACATTGAATTCAGTTGATCTTTCTTTACATTCTAGTTATGATTGTAATAAAACATCCTGCATTCTCCCCTTTCCTTCTCTGAACAGTATGTTTTGTCTGTACAGCACGCAAGAAATGATACTTTTCACATGTGACAGTAATAAGTCAAATCACATCAGGTAGAAAACAGAGTGTGATCTTCTGCACCCTCGGCAATGTTTTGTGGCGGCGGAGGTGATCTGCTTTTGGCCAGCGGTGGGATCTTCCGGCCACACCACTGTCAAAGGGATTTCCCAGAAAACCAGGCCAGCAGGAAATGTGAGAAAATCCCTATCATTGTGTGTGATTTGGAGAGGAATTTGGAGAAGATGGAGTTCCCATTATGTTGCTAATCTTATTCTCCTCAGGGGCATTGTTTCATCTGCATGTGCCAGTGTTTTGAACAACTGAGTTAAACAGTCACACTCCTTCAAATGTTCATTCCCAGGGGCCTTGAAAATCTTCGCTCTTTGGGAATTTATTTCATTACTTTTTGAAAGTTCCTATTGACTCTGTTATCATGCTCTCTCATGATTCTAAATCATTACAACTTGCTACATAAATCTTCTTTCCCCATTGATGCTATTTATAAATCTGTGTGGATGGGACTTTTGGGCTGCACGCTCCGAGATTGGAAATTCCTGCCCAAGCTCAATGGACCTTAAAATGGTCCACCAAATGTTCTGTCCTGCTTGCTACTATTCCCGAGGCAGATTGGACCAGAAAATTTACCCCTGTTTCTCTTTTTTTTTTAAGAGCAACACAGCACGGGAAACAGGCCCTTCGGCCCAACGAGCCCACGCCGCCGTCATAACTATATAGTAGCAATTCCATTATCCTATTCTAAATTTAGGTTATTCCTAATATGGAAGACTCTCACTATAGGGACAATTTGTTTCCCAATCAGCCTAAGAGCGAATTTTTGGGATGTGGGAGGAAACCGGAGCGCCCGGAAAAAACCCACGCAACCACGGGGAGAACGCGCAAACTCCCGCAGACACCGGCCCAATTCCAAGTGTCTGCACAGCTACAGCGATAGTCTCTGAGCTGTCATGGTGCCCTTCAGATGGTCCACATAAAGCACTCATTTACGACATGAAGCACCAGGCAACCCATGAATCAACATCCAAGAGCTGTCTTCGCACCACCTGCCGAATGCATGCTCCTTGTTGGTCAAGTATGGACCGAATTACCTGTGGAAAAAAAGCCATAGTTAAACAGTCCTACTACATCCCTCTATCTGCATACCGCTCATGTGGCTGTCCAAGAGACCCTTAAACAGCCCTAGCGTGCCTGCTCCCACCACCTTACTCGGCAGTGCATTCCACACCCCCACTACCCTTTGTGTGAAAAACTGCCCTCTAATATTCGTCTTATACATAGCCCCCCTCACCCTAAGGCCATGACCCCTCGTCCTATCCATTTCTTAAGGTGGAAAAAGTTTACCTCCATTTACTCTATCTATACCCCTTATAATCTTATACACCTCTATGAGATCCCCTCTAAGCCGACGTCTTTCAAGGGAAAACAACCCCAGTCTATTTAATCGTTCCTCATAAGACAGTCCTTCCATACCAGGCAGCATCCTGGTAAACCTCCTCTGCACTCTCTCCAAGGACTCCACGTCCTTCCGATAGTACGGCGACCAGAACTGGACGCAGTATTCCAAGTGAGGCCTAACCAACGTTCTATACAATTGCAACATCAAACTCCTACTCTTGTATTCTATACCCTTTTCTATGAAAGCTAACATACTATACGCCTTCTTTATCACCTTCTCCACCTGTGAAGACACCTTCAGAGACTTGTGAACCTGCACCCCCAAGTCTCTCTGCATCTCTATGCTCCGTATAGTTTTACCTTTTATCCTATAATTCTCTTCTACATTTTTCCGGCCAAAATGCATCACCTCGCATTTATCCGGATTAAATTCCATTTGCCATCTATCTGCCCAGTCTACCAACCTGTCTATGTCCTGTTGTATTGCCTGACACTGCTCCTCTGTACCCGCCAATCCAAGCATCTTGGTGTCATCAGCAAATTTGCTGATCTCACCACCTACCCCACTTCCAAGTCGTTTATGTAGACCACAAATAGAAGAGGACCTAGTACTGAGCCTTGTGGCACTCCACTAGTGACAGGCTTCCAGCCGGAAAAAGAGCCTTCCACTACTACCCTCTGTCTCCTCCTCCCGAGCCAGTTCTCAACCCATCTACATACCCGACCCTGTATCCCATGCGCCTTCACCTTCTCTATCAGTCTACCATGAGGAACCTGTCAAACGCCTTACTGAAATCCATGTAGACGACATCAACAGCATGTCCTTCATCAACTGTTTTTGTCACTTCTTCAAAAAATTCCACTAGATTCGTAAGACAAGACTTCCCCTTGACGAAGCCATGCTGCGTATCCCTGATCAGATCGCAGTGCTCCAGATGCTCATACATCCTGTCCCTGAGGATCCTCTCCATTAGCTTACCTATAACTGAAGTCAAGCTCACCGGCCTATAGTTCCCTGGGTTTATACACTTTGATTTATACAATCAAAATCCTTTCAAATTTTGAATACCTCAATTAAATCACACCCCCCCCCCCAACCTTTTCTAATCTAAGAGCAACCCCAAATTTTCCAGAGTCTTTGATTTGATTTATTATTGTCAAAAGTATTAACATACAGTGAAAAGTATTGTTTCTTGTGCACTATACAGACAGAACATACCATTCATAGAGAAGAAATGTTACAGTCATAGCTAGGATGTAGAGAAAGATCAACTTAATGCAAGATAAGTCTATTCAAAAGTCTGACAGTAGCAGGGAAGACGTTGGTCTTGGGTCAGTTGGTACGCGACAAAAAGAAACGTATAACAGTACAGCATAGTACAGGCCCTTCGGCCCTCTATGTTTTGCTGAGCTATTTCCAAACTCAAGATCAAGCTATCTCACTCCCTATTCTTCTGGTGTGCTCCATGTTCCTGACATTAGACTTTTATATCTTTTTTCTCGAAGGAAGAAGATGTGGGGTCCTTGACTGTACTGGCTGCTTTGCTGAGGCAGCAGGAAGTCTAGACAGAGTTCCTTTTCCATCACTGAAATCTCTCAAAGCTGTTGTAGCTCAGATACATCTCTTTCACATCAGGTCAAAGGAATTGATATCCTTTCTAAAGTTTGGCATCCAGAAATGTCCAGGATTAACAGAGCTGGGGAGAGAAATGGAAAAATGATGGAAGAGTTAAATATTGAAGAGGACGGAAACAGATATGTGCTGAGAGAAAATATAAAGACAAGAATTTCTGATTTATTCTGCATGAGCTTCAAAAATGTTATCCTTTAAGAGGCTAACAGGGCATTCATCTTATACAATTCAGCAGCGATTGTAAATCATTTAAAATAAAATTTAAATTAGCATGCAAAGGGTTTATCCACTAATATCAGCAACTACGTTTTTTCAGGCTTCAGCAGGCAGTGTAAATCCTTCCCTTTGAATCTTGTGTAATTTGAAACGTATTTTAGCTTTATCTACAAAAGCAAATCTGCAACAGTGAAATATTTGTTTTCTGTCAATCCCTATTAGTTTCTGGACTTAAACATACACAAACCTCTTTTAGTTTGAATGTAAGAGGCAGAAAAATAACTGATGTAACTTGGGTGGCAGCTTGATCCTGGGCTAAGTAATTTAGATCAAATCAATAGGTTATAGGCTGATCTAGCCCAGATAGAGGAATGGTCTCCAAGTTAATGCGGACAAATGCAGTGCTGTGTAATTGAGGCCAGGCAACTGTGAGCATCTTTGTAACACACAAATTTATTAGTGAGGGATTTATAGATCCAGAGAGACACCTCAGGCTAACTTGATCATGAACAAATTATGTGTAATGGGCTTGCATTGGCTATGAGGAAAATAGATAAAGGGTTTTATTAGCAGGGTTTAGGTCCTTAAAATTGTGACTAGGCTCCAGGACCTATTTGGATGAAATTTTCCCAACCCGCCTGCCACATGATTCACAGTGGATGGGGCATGGACCATACAAAGATACTCAGGCAGGATTTTTTCGGCATTGGGGTGATGTACAAAGCTCTTCTTCCAACATCAGTGATATTTGATTTTATGCCTGCTCCAACAGGTTGCACTCCCAATTTTAGAAAATAATTCACACCATGTGCAATGTAAAGATCTGTTCTTGAATTTCATTCAATTTGTATACAGGGAAGGCAGTAGCGTAGTGGTATTGTCACCGATTAGTAATGCAAAGACTCAATGTTATGCTCTGGGGACCTAGAGTGTGAATCCCACCATGATAGATGGTGATGGAAATTTGAATTCCATAAAAATCTGGAATTAAAAGTCTACTGATGACCATGAAACCATTATTGATTGTCATAAAAACCCGAGTGCTTCATAATGTCCTTTAGGAAAGGAAATCTACCGCCCTTACCTGGTCTAGCCTGCATGTGACACCAGACCCACAGCAACGTGATTGACTCTTAAATGCTCTGAAATTGCCAAGCAAGTCACTCAGTTCAAGGACAAAGAGGGAAGGGAAATAATTGCTGCTCCGGTCAGTGACAACCACATGAACAAATTAAAAAACACTGGCTAATCCTCAGATATTTAAAATTTTCATTTTCCAGTATTTTTGGAAAGAAATAAGCAGTCCTTCAGCATCCTACATACAAATATTTTGATTTAGAAGAACAAAAGAAGAGCAACACAGCACGGGAAACAGGCCCTTCGGCCCAACGAGCCCGCGCCGCCGTCATAACGTTATAGTAACAATTCCATTTTCCTATTCTAATTTTAGGTTATTCCTAATATGGAAGAATCTCAATATAGGGACAATTTGTTTCCCAATCAGCCTAAGAGCGAATTTTTGGAATGTGGGAGGAAACCGGAGCGCCCGGAGAAAACCCACGCAACCACGGGGAGAACGCGCAAACTCCCGCAGACACAGGCCCAATTCCAAGTGTCTGCACAGCTACAGCGATAGTCACTGAGCTGTCATGGTGCCCTTCAGATGGTCCAGATAAAGCACTCATTTACGACATGAAGCACCAGGCAACCCATGAATCAACATCCAAGAGCTGTCCTCGCACAACCTGCCGAATGCATGCTCCTTGTTGGTCAAGTTGGACCGAATTACCTGTGGAAAAAAAAAAGTCATAGTTAAACAGTCCTACTACATCCCTCTATCTGCATAACGCTCATGTGGCTGACCAAGAGACCCTTAAACAGCCCTAGCGTGCCTGCTCCCACCACCTTACTTGGCAGTGCATTCCACACCCCCACTACCCTTTGTGTGAAAAACTGCCCTCTAATATTCGTCTTATACGTAGCCCCCCTCACCCTAAGGCCGTGACCCCTCATCCTATCCATTTCTGAAGGTGGAAAAAGTTTACCTCTATTTACTCTATCTATACCCCTTATAATCTTATACACCTCTATTAGATCCCCTCTAAGCCGACGTCTTTCAAGGGAAAACAACCACAGTCTATTCAATCGTTCCTCATAAGACAGTCCTTCCATACCAGGCAGCATCCTGGTAAACCTCCTCTGCACTGTCTCCAAGGACTCCACATCCTTCCGATAGTACGGTGACCAGAACTGGACGCAGTATTCCAAGTGAGGCCTAACCAACGTTCTATACAACTGAAACATCAAACTCCTACTCTTGTATTCTATACCCTTTTCTATGAAAGCTAACATACTATACGCCTTCTTTATCACCTTCTCCACCTGTGAGGACACCTTCAGAGACTTGTGAACATGCACCCCCAAGTCTCTCTGCGTCTCTATGCTCCGTATAGTTTTACCTTTTATCCTATAACTCTCTTCTACATTTTTCTGGCCAAAATGCATCACCTCGCATTTATCCAGATTAAATTCCATTTGCCATCTATCTGCCCAGTCTACCAACCTATGTCCTGTTGTATTGCCTGGCACTGATCCTCTGTACCCGCCAATCCAAGCATCTTAGTGTCATCAGCAAATTTGCTGATCTCACCACCTACCCCAACTTCCAAGTCGTTTATGGAGACCACAAATAGAAGAGGACCTAGTACTGTGCCTTGTGGCACTCCACTAGTGACAGGCCTCCAGTCGGAAAAAGAGCCTTCCACTACTACCCTCTGTCTCCTCCTCCCAAGCCAGTTCTCGACCCATCTACATACCTGGCCCTGTATCCCATGCGCCTTCACCTTCTCTATCAGTCTACCATGAGGAACCTTGTCAAACACCTTACTGAAATCCATGTAGACGACATCAACAGCATGTCCTTTATCAATTGTTTTTGTCACTTCTTCAAAAAATTCCACTAGATTTGTAAGACAAGACTTCCCCTTGACAAAGCCATGCTGCGTATCCCTGATCAGATCGCAGCGCTCCAGATGCTCATACGTCCTGTCCCTGAGGATCCTCTCCATTAGCTTACCTATAACTGAAGTCAAGCTCACCAGTGTATAGTTCCCTGGGTGAACCCTCTGATCTTTTTTAAACAACGGTACTACATTTGCTATCCTCCAGTCCTCTGGGACCTCACCTGTGTCCAAGGAAGAGACAAAGATTTGCGTCAGAGGCCCAGCTAGGTCATCCCTCAACTCCCTTAGCAGCCTGAGTTAAATGCCATCAGGCCCCGGAGCTTTATATGTCTTTAAGTTGCCTAACAGCCCCAACACCTCTTTCCTCGTAATCTTTATTTCCCTCAACGGATCCTCAACTTCGTCAAAATCAGCAACAGACATCTGGCCAGTCTCCTGCGTGAATACCGACGCAAAGTATTCATTCAGGATCTCCCCCATTCCCTCAGGCTCTCAGCATAGATCCCCTCCTCTGTCCCTGAGAGGTCCAATCTTGCCTCTAACCATTCTTTTTCTCCTTACATAGGAGTAAAATGCCTTAGGATTTTCCTTAATCCTACCTGCCAGAGCCACTTCGTGGCCCCTTTTTGCCTTTCTAACACCCCTTTTAAGATCCCGTCTACACTCTCTATAAGCTTCCAGCGCTGTCTCAGTCCCCAGTTGCCTAGATCTAATGTAAGCATCTCGCTTCTTCCTGATCAAGTCCTCAATATCCCTGGTAAGCCACGGTTCTCTAATCCTACCTTTCCCATCCTTCCTCCTTGCCAGCACGTATCTTTCCTGCAGAGAATTTAGTTTTCCCTTGAAAGACTCCCACATGTACCTTGTTGACCTTCCCTCGAAAAGCTTATCCCAGTTGGTATCTTTAAGATCTTGCCTAATCTGGCTGTATCTAGCCCTCCCCC
This sequence comes from Sphyrna mokarran, assembly GCA_024679065.1. Classification (NCBI taxonomy): domain Eukaryota; kingdom Metazoa; phylum Chordata; class Chondrichthyes; order Carcharhiniformes; family Carcharhinidae; genus Sphyrna; species Sphyrna mokarran. Next base: position 146,085,919 of record JAGIQG010000002.1, read on the forward strand.
AGTTAAATACCTTCCCTTTTGGGCAGGTCTCGTCCTTCTCCATTAATATCCTAAAGCAGACAGAGTTGTGATCACCATTTGACACATGCTCTCCTACCTCGACGTCAACCACCTGCCCTGGCTCATTCCCCAGAACCAAATCCAGTATAGCCCCCTCTCTAGTCGGGCCATCCACATACTGGTCCAAGGACCCTTCCAAAACACAATGTACAAATTCCTCCTCATCCACTCCTACAGCTCTGGGCACTGTCCAATCTACTCCAGGGAAATTGAAATCTCCCACTACCACTACCCTATTTTTCCTACACTTATCTAAAATGTCCCTGCATATCCCTTCTTCCACGGCCCGCGGGCTGTTGGGCGGTCTGTAGTAAACACCCAACATAGTAACCACTCCCTTCCTATTCCTCAACTCCACCCATAGAGACTCAATTCCTAAATCATCCATACCTCCCTCCCTCTGCACTGCTATGATGTTGTCCTTAACTAATAAAGCCACTCCCCTGCCTCTCCTCACACCAACTCTGTCATGCCTAAAACACTTATATCCTGGAATATTCAATTGCCAGTCTTGTCCCTCCTTCAACCACGTCTCGGTCACCGCCACCACTTCTAAACTCCTCGTGAACATTATTGCCTTCAGTTCATCTGTTTTGCCAGTCACACTCCTCGCATTAAACACATGCACTGAAGACCCTCAGCTCTCGGATATTCCTTTCTACCTTCTGGTGTTACCCTATCATCCCTCTCTCTCCCACTCCCAGTTCCCTCTCTCTCCCCACCCCCCCTCCCTATTAGTTTAAACACTTCTGAAACACTCCAGCTAACCTCCCAGCTAAAATATGGGTTCCCCTCCCAGACAACTGCTCCCTATCCCTCTTGAATAGATGACCCTCCCTCCTGAAGACTTCCTAATGATCAATGAATATGAAGCCTTCTGACCTACACCAATCCTTCATCCATGCATTTAGTTGTAGTGTCTCATTAGTTTTTACCCTAATTGGTCCCGGGCACAGGCAGCAGCCCAGAGAACGCCACCCTGGAGGCCCTACCTTTCTGTGGCTGGAAAATCCTTCCCATCGTTGAACAAAGACTACAATATGAGACAGATTGTGACTTATTTGTATATTGTCCAGGAAATTCACTTTGGGGATTTAATGTGAGGGAATGGGCAGAATGCCAATAGTGGGAATCATGGCACGTTGTGTGTTTATGTGTGTGTGTGTGAGTGGGTGGGTGGGGTGGGGGGGTGGTAGTGGGGTGGTGGCATGCACTAAATTTAGCCTGTTTGAAAAAGTCAGTCTCCCAGTAATGGAATTTGGTTCCCCTCCCCACAACTTTATTGGTGGGTTAAAGATGGGGCGGGTTTCCCTGCTGATCCATATTTACATTTGTTTGCATCTTACAAAAACTCATTGAAAGATCACCTCCCCTCCGAACTCAGAGTTCCCACCAGCAGCTAATTAGAACATTCTGCTTCAGTTCAGTCATGACTCAGAGGCCGGTGAATGCTGTTTTCACCTCTTTATAATGTGATTGCCTGAAATGCACACACCAAGGCTGGACCTGAGAGGCAGGACCAATGGGTAGTGGTGATACGGAGGCCAGGCAGGAGAGGGCTGGCAGGGGAGGGCTGGTAGGGAGGTTCTGCACACATTAACAATTTAGAGGAATTAATTGAAGACACTGTTACTAAGTTTGTAGATGATACAAAGATATGTAGAGGGACAGGTAGGATTGAAGAAGCAGGGGGGCTACAGAGGACTTGGACAGGTTAGGAAGGTGGGCAAAGAACTGGCAAATGGAGTACGATGTGGAAAAGTGTCAGGTTATGCACTTTGAAAGGAGGAATGGAGGCGTAGTTTATTTTTTAAATGAAAGAATGCTTAGGAAATCAGAAACACAAAGGAACTTGTAACAGGACACAACAAAAGCTTCTAACATAGCAGGCAAGGTCACTAATCTCACAATGATCATGAAAGCAGGGTCACCCTTTGAAGGCAAAGTGGCCTTGGCAATATGTGGACCATTGAGGAATATGATTAGCCCTTCACAATCATACTTCCTCATGAAAAATTTACCTACTACATTCCTTTCAACCATGGAATCAGTATGTCGGTGGGCTTGCATACGAACAAGGAGCAGGCTTAGCTTATTCAATCTTTCAAGTCCGCTCCATCACTTAATAAGATCATGGGTGATTCGATTAAAGCTCCAGATCTGCATCCCACCTACTTCTAGGTAACCTATCATCCTCCGTCTTGCTAAGAATCTATCCAACTCTGCCTTAAAAATATTCAAAGATTCTGCATCCATCATCTTTCCAGAAAGAGTTCCAAAGACTCATGACCTTTTGAAAGAAAATAATGTCTAATCTTTATTTGAAATGGGTGACCCCATATTTTTAAAAAGTGATCCCTGATTCTAGATTCTCACTCAAGAGGAATCATTTCCTTCACATCCATCCTCAATCCCCCTCACAATCTCACACATTTCAATTGAGTTTCCTCTTACTCTTCTAAACTCAGTAGATACAAGCCTAGTCAGTTCAACCTCTTACACGGGTGACTCCTTATTTTTAAACAGTGATTCCTTCATCCAAGTCATTGATTTAAATTGTAAACAGTTGAGGTTTCCACACCAATTCCTGCAGCATACCACTCGCCACATCTTGCGAACTTGAAAAGGATCCATCTATGCCTAGTGTTTGTTTCCTGTTAGCCAGTCAGTCTTCTATCCATGCCAGTGTCAATCCTTATACCATGAGCTTTTATTTTCCACAATAACCGTTGATGACACCTTTTATTTAATTCCTTCTGGGATGTACAGTACATCCACTAGTTTCATAGAACATAGAACATTACAGCGCAGAACAGGCCCTTCAGCCTTCGATGTTGCGCCGACCAATTAACAAAAAGCAATGACCGTCTAATGTAAACCATTCCCTTTTCATCCATAAACTTATCTACTAATCTCTTAAACGCCACCAAACTTGGTGCATCTACAACTGCCGCAGGCAGGGCATTCCATACCCTTACCACCCTCTGGGTAAAGAACCTACCTCTGACATCCATCCTATAACTACCACCCCTTAATTTAAAGCTATGTCCCCTCGTGCTAGCTTTCTCCATCCTTGGAAAAAGGCTATCACTGTCCACCCTATCTAAACCTCTAATCATCTTATATGTTTCAATAAGGTCTCCTCTTAGCCGCCTTCTTCCTAACGAAAACAACCTCAAATCCCTCAGCCTCTCCTCATAAGACCTGCCCTCCATACCTGGCAACATCCTGGTAAACCTCCTCTGTACCCTCTCCAATGCCTCCACATCTTTCTTATAATGTGGGGACCAGAACTGTACACAATACTCCAAGTTTCCATGTGTTACTTCCTCAAAAAACTCCAACTAGTTGGTTAAATGTAATTTTCCTTTAACAAAACTATGTTGACTTGCCTGATTACCTTGAACAAGTGTCCTGCTAAAAGACCTTTAATAAGAACTTCTCACATTTTCCCATGTGCCAAATGTTAAATTCACTGGCCTATCGTTTCCCATTTTGTGGCACATTTGTTGGCACTGCTGCCTCACGGTGCTAGGGACCCAGGCTCAATTCCCGGCTTGGTTCATTGCCTCTGTGAAGTCTGCATGTTCTCCCCCTGTCTGCATGGGCTTTCTCCAGGTGCTACACTTCCTCCTACAGTCCAAGATGTGCTGGTGAGGTGCATTGTCCATGCTAAATCCTCCCTCAGTGTCCCCAAACAAATGCCAGAGTATAGTGACCAGGGGATTTTCACAGTAACTTCATTGCAGTATTAATGTAAGCCTAACAAGATGTGTGAGTCAAGTTGATTAGTTATGTTAAAATAATCCTAGTGTAAAGGAATTAGCAGGGTAAATTAGCAGGGTAAATATGGGGGTTACAGGAATAGGGTCTGTTTGGGATTGTGGTCAGTGCAGACTCGATGGGCTAAATGGCCTCCTTCTGCACTGTAGGGGTTCTATGAATACTTATAACACTAATAAATAAACTTAAAAAGCTTAACCTTGCCTCTGCTCAAAAGCACGACCACTTTCAATGGGCCAATGGACACCTGGATGCATTTATGCCAATATCACACCAGCTTAGCAAGGTGGCACAATCAGAAAAACATTTGCCGATGGTTAACCCTTGGCCATATCAAGAGGGAGATGGGCAGCACCATCTTACCAATCACCAGCTCTGATGGATGAATAATATCACCTTGCAACTGAGCCCCAATATGCCGTCAGACACTAGGACCCGGTGCTCTGTTACTCTGCATCATATATCCCAAGCTTTGAGTTTTGTTCATATTTGTCTGCACCGGGAGTGGTTTACCAGGACCATGGTGGGGTTACTTACAAGCAGTTAGGTCTCTGCAGTAGTTGAATGCCTGCCAAGTTAATGTCCTGGATGACCTTTGCATTAGGGAGAGATGTGGCTAGTCAGTATTGATGCAACAATGACAACTTCTTCCCCTCACAGATCCTGCCGAGGGCTCTGGAGATTTGCAAATGCATTGCTTTCAGAACATGACAATCCATGACATTGTCCAGCTGACAAAGGCCAATCCTTTCTATATAACCCAGATCAATGAGTGCAAAGTCATGCAATGAATTCCATTGTGAGTTGTGTGCTGTGCCTTTGCAGAAAGATCCTGTAAAGTATCACTGGGCAGCCGTTTAACAGCAAAGTAAAATCCTCACAGCTGAGGAGATGGCCTCATCAGATGAGCACACACCTCGTATGTCACAGACATCATCCCCTTTTGTTGATGTTTATAATATTCAGCATCATATAATGTTAGAGATGATAGCAAGCTGTAGCGGGGAATTGACATTTAATTATACTGCTTTCCAAAATCCATTGCAAAATTCACTTTCGAAAAATAATTGTACTTTTTTTTTAATGAAAAATACTGGTGCCATCCACAAAGAACAGACATCGATATGGCAGAAGTAGAATCATAGAACCCCTCCAATACAGAAGGAGGCCATTTGCCCCATCAAATCTGCACTGACCACAATCCCATCCAGCCCTATCCTATTCCGGCAACACCATGTATTTACCCCACTATGCCTCTCACACTAAGAGGGAATTTAACACGGCTAATCCACCTAAACCTACACATGTCTGGATTACGGGAGGAAACCGGAGCACCCGGAGGAAATCCACACAGACACAGGGAGAACATGCAGAGTGCAAGCCGGGAATTGAATCCAGGTCCCTAACACTGTGAGAAGCAGTGCTAATCACTCTGTCACCGGAAAAACCCTTTATCATGAGGATAACCAAATAATATCTGTGTGAAATCAGTTGGATTGTCCAGCCATAATTCTCACTGAGGATGTGCCTTTGCTAATGGTGAGGGTTAATCATTGTTGTGAGAGTGAGTGAGAGTTATTGAAGCAGGGGATGCAGACGGGAGCTAGATTTTTCATCATTAAATGAACATGGAATCTTGACTCACATCAATTTGCCATTGGATACCCGAGACTTGAAATTACATAAATGCTAACTATGTTGTCAAAAGTTAAATGTCTACCCAGAGGGTGTACACCCAGGTATATTCCGTGCGTCGTCAAAACTTCTCATTTTTCGAACCTGATTACAACATCTAGGCTCAGTCCGGGCATCTGCAGGAGAGATGGGGTCAGCCCCGCTGGCTGCTATACTCTGTTGTTATGGATTACTATGGTTAACGGAAGCCTGGAGATTCCGACCTGCTGAGAGTCTCCTGATCTCGGATAGGTGAACCTTACCCAGCCTGATGTACTGGGCTCACTGTCAGATGGGATTTGGAGTGGCAGGATACCCTTGGAGTTTTCTCATTGGGTGCCCACCTGGTGTCTGGCTGGCTTTTTTCCCCCCTTTGCATGCTGACCTCCTTAAAGGGAAGGCTGATCTGGAATGAAGTCAAGATGCCTCTCCCACACTCCCCCTGCCCAACTGCTAAAGGAATTCACCCAAAGTTAAAGCGATAGTGCCCAGATCCGAGCACAAATCTCGTATAAACTGCTGAACTCTCTGAGCAGAATGTTGACTTTCTAATGGAGACTTTGAAACTCTTGCATTCAGAGTCACAACATCACATAGAACGTGGACAGCTTCCTCCATCCACTACTTTAGTCTGCCTGATAGTCTCCTGCCTGTCTTTGTAAAGCCTACACTTCTCAATGGGCCAAATCCAAAGGTTCATCATTGGGCTCAGACTCAGCAGGGGTCTGTGATTATGAGAGACCTCGGCTATTACAACCTCTGCTGGGCACTGACGTGTGTCCCTGAGGTAACCCTGATCCTCAGTCCCACTGAGGTGTGTATATTTGTGCTGGAGGAGGCTGCAGGTGAACACAATGAAGGGGGTTCATTGATGTTACGTTCCCACAATTTGAGGAATGTGGAGGCCTGGGCTGTGTCATTTCCTGGATGACGCAGAGTAAGGGCTTTCAGTTCACATGGGCAGCATGGTCAGTACAGGCTTGGAGGGCTGAAGGGTGCTGTAATTTTCTTTGTTCTTTGATGCCCTTTTCTTGCTGGGAGCTGGAATAAGAGAACGAACAATGGGGTCCCAGGCTGTAGGTCACTTACAGTAAATGTCTGCATGTAGTTAATGCATGTTTTGCTGCGCCTTCACTGGCCTGTTGGGGGAAGCTGAGTTGCCTTTATGCAGAAACAATTCCAATCCTTTTCAGCCAATTCTGCTGCCTATTCCTTATCAGAGGGAAGTGTCCTCCACCCAGAAACCATTTTCCAGTCTTGGCTTTTGTTATGTGGGATCTTGCCCTGCACAAGACAAATGGATTGATTGTGAATTCTATAGATGAACAATCACTTCAGAAACACACATACCTGCTGTTAGCACTGATCGCTTGTCAGTAAGGGATAAAGATACCATTTTACAGGAAATGGTGAGCTGATAGCAGCTGCCAAACAGTTAGTGCTGATATTCCCACTGCTGGTCATGTTTAAAGTTTATTTATTTATTTGGTTATTAGTCACAAGTAAGGCTGACATTAATACTGCAATGAAGTTACTGTGAAATTCCCCTAGTCACCATACTCCAGCACCTGTTTGGGTCAATGCACCTTTCAGACTGTGGGACGAAACCGCAGCACCCAGAAGAAACCTACGCAGGCACGAGAAGAATGTGCAGACTCCACACAGAAAGTGACTCAAGCCAGGAATCAAACCTACCTGGCACTGTGAGGCAGCAGTGCTAACTGCTGTGCCAAATGCTACCTCTTTGATGCCACTGTGTGATGCCCTTTTGGCCTCCAACCCCTAAGCTACCTGATCCCTTGATGAAAGTGTGACATTGAAGTGAGTAGAAATTTCAATTACACTGGCAGAGTGTAATTGAATAAATTATTCATCCTTTCTCTGCATTTGTGTTGTTTGTCATAGGCACTGGCCTTCCCGGTGACCGCCTCCTGGCTGGCATGGTCAGGTGAGTGGACAAGCAGCTCCCAACTCCAGGAAAGAAGAATTCCTGCCTTTTCTGGACAGCTCCATACAGCCTCACTGAACTGTGAGGCAAAGAACAACACAGCACGGAAAACAGGCCCTTCGGCCCAACGACTCCAAAGGGTTTGGAATCTATCGTGGATTACGTGCCTGACAGAACACCTGGGCTGCAGCAAGGGAACATCTGCATGGCTGCTGTTTAAAACTGGTGCCAAGATCTTCAACCCCATGACAGATGGAGAAATCCCTGCCCACCCTCACACTGGGATTCAACATGGTGCTTACTGATACATAATCAATCAGATGCAAGGGGAAGTTTGCACTGGTTCATCTACCCCACCACCCAATGGGAATCATGGTGGCTTCCCCATCTGCTTACACCAGCCGACTCCCCCTTTGGTTCTTCTTTTCATCCTCAGTGGAGTAAACTTTCCCCATTGGCTGAATAATAGATGGCACTGCCCCATGTACTGAGGCTGCAATAGGCAGAAGTGTTTCAACAGCATTAACAAAATTAAAGATTCCTCAGGACAGAACTAACAAAGCCAATTCTTCAGCAGAAATTGGAAGAAAATATATGAAATGTCAAGAGTAAAGCAACAAACTCTCACCTGAGCTCTGAGCAACTCATACATACAAAACTCCAGCTGCCTTTTATCCCTTGGAATAGAAAAGTGCGCTGACCTAAAAATCATTCACATAACATAGAATACCAATCAAATGCCCTTTTCATTGTCCTAACTAGCTGAATAATTGGCAGAGGGCACACTGCCAATCCCCATGCATGCCCACCAATGAAAATATTGTGCAATTGTGTGATGCCATTGGGACACGCTCATGGCACCTTCTCAAGATGTCCTGATCTTCTGTGAAGATCACGCACCCAAAAATTACAAGTACAATTCTGACCTTGATATCCAGAATTGAAAATTACAGCCAATGCATCAAGGCAAATCCTCCCGTTGCAACTTCACAAAGTTTGGCAGCCCACCTCTGTCCATTTGTCTCTGATGTAAAGATGCCGGCGTTGGACTGGGGTAGTAAGAACTCAGTAAGAATTTAGCAACACCAATTTTAAATCCAACTGATTTATTTGATAGTAAAATTGCGAGCTTTCAACACTCTGTGTCTTCGTCAGGCAAATGCATTTACTTGATGAACACACAGGGTGTTGAAAGCTCGCAATTTTACTATCAAATAAATTGGTTGGATTTAAAATTGGTGTTGCTAAATTCTTACTGAGTTCCATTTGTCTCTGAAACAGGAAACAGGTTCTCATTCAGCACATGCTCCCATTTTGACCCTTGCACAAGAGGATGGTTTCAACAAGATGTGGAGGAAGAAATCTTCAGATCAATGTCACTTTTTTTCTGAATTCAGGGCTGTTTACTTTTGAGAAATTAAGACTTGGAGGAGAATGAAACAGGTTTCTAAAATTATATATAAATGGAACTCAGTCATAGTGAATGGGTTATTGGACAATTTATTTTATTCATTTGTGGAACACAGGTGTTGCTGGTTGGCCAGCAGTTATTGCCCATCCCCGTTATCTAAGGGCAGTTGAGAGTCAACTACATTGCTGTAGCTCTGGAAACATAAGTAGGTCAGACCACTTAAGGATGGCAGATTTCCTTCCTTAAATGACATCAGTGAACCAGATGAGTTTTTCCCACAATCAACAATGGTTTCACAGTCATTAGTAGATTTTTAATTCCAGATTTTTTTATTGAATTCAAATTTAACAATCTGCAGTGGCGGGATTTGAACTGGATTGTCAGAACATTAGTTGATTATCAGCATGGTAATAATACCGCTAGACTATTGCCTCCTCCAGATTAGAGATGAAGTGACTAAATGGAAACCATAAATCTTGCATTGGGAAAAAACATAACATGAGGCATTTATTAATCCTGAGCTGGGTAATTGTTTTCTGGAGTGGGTGAGCTGGGATTGGGGTGGAAATTCCGACAGGTTCCTGACTGAAGGTTACATGCCCAAATCAGATTTCACATGGATTTCCCAGGCAGCCATTGTTCTCTAGGTTGGCAAAAGAAATCCCAAAGAAACAGCCAAAACCACAGGAGGGAATTGGATAAATCCATGAGAAAAATCCGCCCAAGCCTCTTCCCAGTTAGCGACAGTGAATTGTTCATAGTTAAAAGTAAAGGTTATTTATTAGTCACAACTATGCTTACATTCATACTACAATGAAGTTACCGTACTAGCTGTTGCTAGTGGCTGCGATGATTTACGAGACCTGAAATCTCTGGGTTTAGTTCAATTGCCTTTGGAAATCAAAAGAAAAATTTCCATAGTTTTTTTTTTCCCAAATTGATTATAAATTCCTTTGTCATTTTCTCTCCCAGAATAATTCATGGCTGTAGAGTGGGCCAATGGTATATAGAATTGCACTGGTGTGCTGATAATGAAGTAAAGCCAAGGAACTTGGGACTTTTCTCTGTGTTCCTGGCATGTTCTCTAATTTAGCTCACTGGAAAAGAATGGCGATTTTCTTGATGAACTTTATACAAGTGCTTAGTAGCTAAAATTGTAACTAACTTGGGGCTGTGAGGTAATGAGACCACCTCGGCGAGCTACAATCAATAATAAGCAGTCAGCACTGCCTGGTTATTTATACTTGAGTGTAGTGGCTAAGGCAAGTACGATAAACAGATTAGCCACTGGGAATTCTGAACAGCTATTTGTGTGACAGTTATAGGGAGCAATGATAATATTTTTCTTCATCACATATATTTTAAACAGGATACACAAGATAATGATTCATGGAATATCTACAATATAGAAGGGGGCCTGTCGAGTCAGTACTGACCACAATCCCACACAGGCCATATTCCCACAACCCCATTTACCTTGCTAATCCTTCTGACATTAGGGTCAATTTTAGCACAACCGATCAACCTAACCCGCATATCTTTGGATTATGGGAGGAAACTGCAACATCACTAGAAAACCAATGCAGACACAGGGAAAATGTGCAAACTCTGCACAGTTAGTGACCCAAGGCTGGAATTGAACCTGGGATCTTGGCGCTGTGAGGCAACAGTGATAATCACCATTGAGAATCGAGGGAATATGATGCATCTTGGCGTACATAAAAATTCATCCCACGCCACTGCTCTCTAATGTTAATGAGCAGAAGAACAAGCATTGCAGTTTGAGAATCAAAACTGTAATTCTGACAGAAAATAAATCACTGGGGACTTCTTTGCTTATGAAGAACGGAATTAATTACAAGGAAGAAATGAGCATTTGATAGGTTAATCTTCCTGTGAAATTTTAATTAAGCTTGAAGTTTTTATGTGGCCAGTTTGTTAACCGTTGTCTTTGTGTTTTGCTGAGAGTAAAGTTCGCCTGATCCAAAAAAAACTAAATTTCTCCAACAAGGCAAAAACTGCCTGAATGTAAAGGCAAAGATACAATTATAAAATTAACAAACCTCAAATAATTCAGGATTGAACGGTATGTTTTACTTTCCCCAATGGACAAGCTGATAGATTCTTGGACAATCAATGCTCCAGAAAACAGAAGGAGGTTAGTGAGTAAATAACAGAGATGCTAATTACGATATTTCAAAATTCATTAGACGTGGGAGCCATGCCAAATGATTAGTGGGTAGCAAATCTCATACTGCTGTTCCACAATAGAGAAATAGTTAAGTTGGGCAACTATTATTACCTAGACTTATATTCGGTAGTGAGGAATTTACTGTTAATCAAAATTAGAAATGCAATTAATTACTATCTCAGAGGTTGTTGGACAGTTAAGTTATTATGTGTAAAGTAGGTCAGGCTTTATTAATCAGTAGAATATTTTGAGTGAGGAATAGAAAAGATTTGTAAGGGCAGAAGCCAGAATAGCTTAGGATCAAGAGAATGGAGTGGGGTGAAGGACAGAGAGCTATAGAGTCATAGACGTTTACGCGTGGAAACAGGCCATTCAACCCAACTTGTCCATACCACCCTTTTTTAATCTCTAAGCTAGTCCCAGTTGCCCGTTTTTGGCCTATATTCTTCAATATGCATTTTAATCATGTAACTGTCGAAACACCTTGTAAAAGATAAAATTGTACTCACCTTTACTATTACCTCTGGCAGCTTGCTTCAGACACTCACCACTTCTGTATGAAAAAATTACCCTTCTCAATTCTTTTATATCTTCCCTTTTGCACCTTAAACCTATGCCTTCTAGTTTTAGACTCCCTTACCTTTGGGAAAAAAAAATATTGACTATCTAGCTGATCTATGCCCCTCATTATTTTATAGACCTCTATGAGATCACCCCTCAGTCTTCTATGCTCCAGAGAAAAAAGTCCCAGTTTATCCAACCTCTCCTTGTAGCTCAAACCATCAAGTCTCAGTAACATCCCAGTAAACCTTTTCTGGTTTAATAGTAGGGTGAACTGTACACAGTATTCCAAGTGTGGCCGTATCAATATCTTGTGCAACTTCAACAAGATGCCCCAACTCCTATGTTTAATATCCTGGTTGGGGAAGTGTTGGGGGAAGGCAGGGTAGAGGTGTTGGTGGCTGGAGTGAGGAAGAGGTCAGGGATTTGGGGGAGCATATAGGGCAGGGGGACTATCCGGCTGTGATGGGGAATAATACTCTGCAGTTTGCATCCTCATCCCATCCATGGCTGCACTCACCACCCACACTTGGAGCTGCAGCGACAATCGCCGGAATATCGGGAAGGGGTACACCTCAGCCTGCAATGCACAATGGAGGAGTCTATCTGCATTCACCCTGAGGCAATCTGAGCGCTGGAATTCCAATGCACTGACAACAATGTTGTCATGATGGAGGCTGCCAGAGACCTTGACCCAGGACATTGATCCTGCACTGCTGCAGAAGTCCTTGGTGACATCCATCAGTGTGAATGCAAGAGGGGTAGAGGGTCTCTTTAGCTGACCCTTCTCCTCAAGGAATCAATGTGGGATCTTCTCTGGGAGGGCAGCAGCTCGACTCACTGAGGCCATCTTTCTAGATGACTCCGGGAGTGTCCGGCTGATCCCAATCCCCTGTCCCTGTGACCCCATTATCTCCAGCTCCACAGACTGAGGAGGACGCACCTGACCCACTGCAGGACACAGAAAGCAGGCCGGAGCCTCCAGGTCTCGGTTCACCAGAGGACGCCCTCCCAGGTCACCACAGACAACAGGGTGTAGCAGTTAGCAGGCTGCCCCATCTCCACTGTGGATGTTGGGGAAGCACCAAGACAGAGCAGTAGGTTAGGAAAGTTTGACAGATTTAGCAGCACAACGGAGACACGGGTATTAACAACATGTACATAATATTTGCCAATGTATACTGAAACACTCCCATTATTTATTTCCTCTTATCTATGCCTCCCTTTTTTATGATGAGATGTGTTACTGTCAATCCCGTGAGACAGCATGGTCACAATCCCACTCGGCGCAGATGTCGCTATCATGGGCCTCCTGTCTATGTGGTCTGTTTCCAAATTACCTCAATGAGTGGCATTTTTCCAGAACATTCTCAACATCAGTGATGTTGTGACCTTAATGTTAAGTGTGTTTGTGGAATGAATCTCGCTCACAGGCTTTGCAACGTCATGTTATATTTACTCTTGGCTGTGTAAGATTGAGGCAGAGTGCTCTCCTATCATATCTATATTCCTGAAAGATGAAGGTGTAGTGTACAAACAGAGATGTGTTCACATGTGGGAAAGGGTCAAATATTGTGCAATTTATGTGCTCTCTATTTGCAGCAGGAGCATTATGTCAGGATCTCATGCCCAGAGCCGTGTGAGCTGCTGTCTGACTTTCCAAGTATACATCTGCCAAGCTAACTAATAAGAGGGGGCACCTTGCCACCTCAAGGTGCCAAAGCTGGTTTCCTATCAGCCATATTATCACCCTGATACTTAAACTACAACCTTGTGCATTTTCCACTTTTGATTGTCTGGATTGCAGCCACAACATTCTCATCACAATGTTGGGATGGTGTGCTGTGTGTCCCATCACCTAAACACTCACTGAGGCAAGCAATTCGGATTGCAAATGGTGATATTTTCAACATCATTCTCCGGAAATGCGCAATGGAGCTTTAGACAATGTTGAAGATGCAATGGGAGTGGAATGTGAGGACATACGGAAGCTGAAATCAGCCCTTTATCAGCAATGATGCCGAACCGTGGGGGCTTCATTGTGTTTGAAAATGTTGGAGTTGGTAAAGTCAGGGCTGGTCACAAGGACAGACGCACCTTGGGCTCTTTAAACTGAGTATGCATGGGATCCTTTCAACGACATTAGGAAATGTTCTGATTCAAGCTAATCTACTCACTATAGTAGTAAAAACCCTGCCCTTACACAAACACACACTCACTAGCTCACAAAGACACATACTGACACTCACTCACACATTCATGCACTCACACACATCCAGGGTGGGATTTCCCAGTCAGTCACGCCAACAGGATTCTCCAGTCCTGCTGCAGTGAACCAAGATTTGGCTGAGTGCCAAATTCTCCATCCTTGTTTGCAGTGGTGGTGGTGAGCAGCCAAGAATTCCAGATGCAGAGTGAGACAGGCAGATAATCCCATACACATACACTCTCCTACACATACTTACATATACACACTTATACACAACCCCACAAACTCATATTCACGCACACACACACACACACATATACAAATGCACGCGTGGCTTGACTCCTGCTAAAGTACTGCCGTCCAGTGTTGGTTATGTTTGACAATCAATTTAATTGCATGTTAATTAAGTCTATGGAAATTTACAGTTAGATTAAGTGGATTTGGGACTGACATTAATCAGTGGAAACTGCAAACATTTCCAGTGGGGTGAACTTTGCACATGCTGCACCCTTACCCTGCAGCACATTCAAACCTGTTGTCTTTGCTATCATTGACATTTTCCACATGTCCTGCCTGTTGTATCACCATGGTAGCAGCTTGCTCCGAATACTGGGCTGCCTCCTGTTTGTGGGAATGAAGTGGGGTGAGATGGGGCACAGTTCAATGACTGTGGAAGCAGGAAGGCATTTCAGCAGCCCTTTGTTCCACAGGAGATTTGATTTAAAATTGACATGTAATATTTTGGGTATACTCCTTTGGATTGCAAGTGGAGAATGCGCAGCAGCTGCTCAATAAAAATAAAAATAAAAATAACATGGTCCTCCAGTAGATATAAAAATATAGGAGCAGAATTAGGCCATTCGGCTCATCGAGTCTGCTCCGCCATTTGATCATGGCTGATATGATTCTCATCCCCATTCTATTAGCATAAACCAGAGTCTTGATTTAACCAGCCTCAAAAATAAGAGGATGGAGGCACTCGTATCCCCGTTGTTACAGGACTGATATGTACTCTCTGTTTAAATCTATTGGTTCACAGTTTACTGGAAGAGGGGAATGATTCCTTTAGCCAGGAGTTAGAACTATCCCACTGCATTTATACACTATTATTACTTTGTGCAGGGAATTGTGGAAAATACAAGGAAGTAACTATTTGATTGGACAGGCAGCAGTCAAATAACCCTCTGAACCACATGGTTCTGTGGCGGATGATTTGAAAGGAGACGTCGACACCCTCCTTTCCAAATCCAGTTCCCCCCGCTCTTCGCCTGCCTGAATCCAGCCCACAGGGAGCCAACTCTACATGTTCACTGAGTTTCACCCTCAGTGGGAATCTTGCCTTCCATTGGAAAGATCCTAGTAATGTCACCATTTTGACTTCATTGAACATCATTAGCTAACTGCTACTTAGAATCATAGAAACATAAAACCTTGAAAGTGCAAAAGGAAGCCAATTGGCTCATCAAACCTGCATTGACAACCATCCCACCCAGGCCCCATTCCCGTAACCCCACACATTTACTCTGCTAATCCTTAAGGGGCAATTTACCATGGCCAGTTGACTTAATCTGTGCATGTTTGGACTGTGGGAGGAAACCGGAGAGCCTGGAGGAAATTCACGCAGACCGAGGGAGAAGATGCAAAATCCACACAGTCAGTGACCCAAATCCAGAATGGAACCCGGGTCTCTGGCGCTGTGAGACAGCCATCTCACCACTATGCCACTATGCTGCTCTTGGAGGTCGGAATGCGTCACGGGGATAGCTAATGTGAGGATTTGTAATTTTGCTTCTGATCTTGCCTCCAAACATACCTTCCTGGTAACAGAAGTATTCAGCCCTCCCTGCAGGGATATTGGGTTGTACCTGATGCCGAAATACGGTGAATCACACACCATGAACTACTTTCCGAGTCAGTAAAATCTAGTCTATGAAGTGAGAGTGAAACAGTACGTTTCAAATTGTAATGTTTAGATCTCCACTTTTAATTGCACATCTGTTCCTCACCTGATGTTGCTGTAGCATTTTCGCATAAGTAACAGCGAGCACCATTACTCTCACTGTTATTTTGACAGCAAATTATAGCCCAATATATCATTCTGAGAGACATATTTTTGACTCCCTTTGTTACTGGTTAAGTTTCAAATGTTGGAAGATATTTTCCAGTTCACCAGAGAGTTTGAAGGGATAAGTAGAAGATTCTGTAAGGAATGCCAAATGTAACTATGATTGTGAATGAGAATCAGGTTTTATTAATCATTATAACTATTGAATAATAGATATATTTAGTAACTTGCTGGATTAGACCTGGTTACTACTTCTTACTTCTATTTTTAAATAAACATGTTTTGCAGATTATCGTCAAAAGAATCAAAGAATCCCTACAGTGCAGAAGGAGGCCACTCAGCCCATCAGATCCATAGAACACCTACAGTGCGGAAGGAGGCAATTCAGTGCCTTCAAGTTTGCACTGACCACAATCCTACCCAGTCCCTATCCTCATAAACACATGTATTTACCCTACTAATCCTTTGATGCTAGAGTCAATTTAGCATGGTTAATCAACTTAACCTGCACTTCTTTGGACTGTGGGAGGAAACTGAAGATCCAGAGGAAACCCATGCAGACATGGGGAGAACATACAAACTCCACACAGACAGTGACCCAAGCTGAGAATTGAACCCGGTCCTTGGCGCTGTGACGCAGCAGTGCTAACCACTGTACCACCGTTCCACCCACTGAGTCTGCACTGACAACAATTCCAACCAAGCCCCAACCCCGTAACCCCACATATTTAACCTGTTAAATCCCCGTGAGATGAGGGGACAATTTATCATAGTTAATCAATCTAACCTGCACATCTTTCAGACCGTGCAAGGAAACTGGAGTACCCAGAGGAAACCTGCGCAGACACTGGGAGAACATGCAGACTCCAAACTGATAGTCACCCAAGGCTGGAATCGAACCTGGGTCACTGGCGCTGAGAGGCAGCAGTACTAACCATTGTGTCACCCCAAAAGTCTCAACCGTAGTTTAACAGAAATGTCCTTTCATTATTTTCTTAACTGTTGACAGGAATGTGAGGTTCAGCGTGGTGATGGAGATTTTTTGATTGTGTCTTGGATATTACAAAAAAGATAACATTTCACTTCATAATCACAACATGTTGCCTTTTCTGAGACTGGTCTTTGATGGACAAATGGGAGTACCTGAGCAGAAAGTGCCTAAACACAAGAGTGCTGGCATTATGTTGAAGGGAACTGCCCTGGTGCCTATACCAATGAAGCAAGGTGCCCAGGAGAGGGCAGTAACTGTATAAACAAGTAAGTGGAAAGAGCAACATTCCCTTTTGCTCCACTCACAGAATCCAGGGATTTGGAAATGTGGGATTCAATTAAAATTTAATAGACTATCCAAATAAGAATGAAGGAGTATAAAATTAACACATTCTGTGTTCAAACCTTAATATTAATACATCTAAGTTCAAGGTCAAGATGCAACCTCATGCTCCTTACTTGTTTGCCATCTCAGTGACTCATATATTCGTTGCTCTATCAGGATTTGCAGTGTTATTCAAACTGCTGGATTATGATCTTGTAACTTTTTCCCAGATTCAAGTGATATGTGTATATATCGCCTATCCATCTGTCAATAATGGTTTTGTGTTCTATTTGAATGTTATATTTGAATGTGAATGATCTTTAACTGTTAGCACACAAATCCTGAGGTTCCACTCACACATTTGGCCTTATGTTTTTAATCTGAACTCTTCAACTCAGAACTGAGAAAGAAAGACCAACTACAGCTACTTTGAATCAGTTTAAATGTTGTAGTTGCTTTACAGGGGCTAGGGGAAAAATCTGGCAATATTCTCACAAACTACAATATAACTTTATGGCCCGTGGATTTCTTGTTTGTTCTTTTGTAAGAAACATTACCCTCCTGATACTATCTGACAGGATTGCTGTTGTAATGTTCTACTAATTTTTAGGGTTTGTTATCTGTCTGTAATGTCGATGGATTTTATTGCTTGACCACATTTTAAATGGCTTAGTTTGAATTTCTGTGAGTGAGACAATGGGCAGTCAAGGCCATTGGGATGTGCTGTGGCTGTTGTTTGTGAGAAATGACACTTAATTGGTTTGCCACTTAAATTGCCTTAGACTCGTAGTCAGCAGCTCTGTCTGAAGAAATGGTTTTACGCACTTTGTTCTTATAATCACACCGTATGTTTAAATAAGCCATGCATTGTTTTCATCCATCTTTACCCAAAGGAACCTTTATTTTTTGACATTATGACAGGAAGTGCTGTTAACATACCATCTCAAAGTGCCAGGGACCCGGGTTCAATTCGGCCTTG
Organism: Sphyrna mokarran; assembly: GCA_024679065.1. Classification (NCBI taxonomy): domain Eukaryota; kingdom Metazoa; phylum Chordata; class Chondrichthyes; order Carcharhiniformes; family Carcharhinidae; genus Sphyrna; species Sphyrna mokarran. Next base: position 146,104,115 of record JAGIQG010000002.1, read on the forward strand.
GGTCATTATGGAGTTTGCATATTCTCCCAGTGTTTGTGTGAATTTCCTCCGGGTGCTCAGATTTCCTCCCACAGTCCAAAGATGTGCAGGTTAGGCTAAATTGCCCCTTAATGTCTAGAGATGAGCAGGTTAGGTGAATTGGCCATGGTAAAGTGTGCAGGATTATTAGAAGACACAGGAGCAATATTAGACCACTCAGTCCATCGAGTCTGCTCCACCATTCAATCGCGGCTAATATTTTTCTCATCCCCATTCTCCTGCCTTTTCCCCATAACCCCTCATCCCCTTATTAATCAAGGACCTATCTATCTCTGTCTTAAAGACACTCAATCACCTGCCCTTCATAGCCTTCTGTTACAAAGAGTTCCACAGATTCACCACTCTTTGGCTGAAGGAATTCCTCCTTATCTCTGTTTTAAAGGATTGTCCCTTTAGCCTGAGGTTGTGCCCTCTGGTTCTAATTTTTCCAACTAGTGGAAACATCTTCTCTAAATCCACTCTACCCAGGCCTCGCAGTACCTTGTAAGTTTCAATAAGATCCCCCTCATCCTTCTAAATTTCAATGAATACAGACCCAGAGTCCTCAACTGTTCCTCATACAACAAGCTTATCTTCCAGGGATCATTTTTGTGAACCTTCTCCGGACCCTTTCCAGGAATAGCACATCATTCCTTACATATAGAGCCCAGAGGGTCCATATTACAGTGATATATCTGCTTCCATATTACTGGGATAGGACAGGAGAGCGATCCTGAGTAAGAGAGTTGGTGCAGATTTGATGGACTAATTGCCCTCTTTCTATACTGTTGGGATTCTATCATTCTGGGATTTGTTCCAAATGATTTAAATATTTGTGTGAATTGGTTAAATTATGTTGACTAGAGAATATGACCTTGTGACCCAAAAGAGGTGTAATATTCGTTAACAATGGAATGTAAACTCCAAGAAGTCCAAGGAAACAAGGGATGAACCTTTGTCTTAATCTATATGGCACAAGTGCTGAGGTCAGGTTACACAAGATGACTTGACGGTAGCTAACGGGAGAAGTGAATTTGTATTATTTCCAAATAAGGAAGGAGGACTAATGAGACTGAGGGACAAAAGCTGGAAAATTGAAATCTTTGTGAACACAGTGTTACCATGGTTTTTATGGTAAGTTTCTTCTGAACACAATTCAAAGTCAATTTGAAGACAATGCTATAATCCAGATCAGAAACTTCAAGATGTTTTATGCAGTTTTATGCAGTGGCATGGTAACACAATGGTTAGTACTGCTATCTCACAGTGCCAGGGACTCGGTTTCTATTCTGGCCTCGAGTGTCTACAGGGAGTTTGCACATTTTCCCTGTGTCTGTATGGGTTTTGTCCAGATGCTTCAGTTTCCTTGCACATTCAGAAATGTTGGTTAGGTGCATTGACCCTGTGACAACACAGGGGAATTTCACAATAACTTAATTGCAGTGTTAATGTATACCTTACGTGTGACTAGTAAATAAACCTTTTTTTAAAGTCAGCCTAGACCATAACTTTTGCGCTCTGAATTTGGTGTGAGTAAGTGTAAGATGTTTAATTTCAAGTCTGATTCAAATGATCCACTAGGGAGCTTTTATAAACAAAGTTTATTTAAGAATACAGTTAACATGCTTTGAAATAAAATTAACAATAGCTTTTACCAATCACAAATGAGAAAAAGACACAATGATATTGTACAAACCTTAACAACTGAATACACTGTTCTAACACAACAAACCTCTTGATATATAACACCTTTCCCAGGCTTAACCCAGAAATTAAAAATGCTCACATGATGCAGGATTTTTGAGCTCTGCAACACTTGCTGTGAATTTATCCTTTGGATAGAGAATTGAAACTCTGACTTTCAAGGTCTATAGCTTCCAGCCCACTTCGAGGTAGAACTAGAATCTCCTCTGGCCTCCTGCAAAAATTTCAATCCAGAGAAGTAATTAGCCAGGGAAACACACAGAAACACTTGTCAGTCTGGATTCCACACCCCTATCTAACCTACGAGCAGCACAATGGCACAATGGTTAGCATTGCTGCCTCACAGTGCCAGGGACACAGATTTGATTCCAGCCTTGAAACACTTCAAGTGTGAAGCTTGCACATTCTCCCCATGTCTTTGTGTGGGTTTCCTCTGGATGCTCCACTTTCTTCCCACACTCCAAAATGTGTGGATTAGATGGATTGGCAATGCTAAGTTACCCCTTAATATCAAGGTAAACACTTGGTATTATGGGATAGGGTCTGGGTGGGATTGCTATCATTGCAGGCATGATGGGTCAAAGTCCTGAACTCCCACCCACCTGACAAAGGAACAGCCAGTTCTAAAAGCTCGTGGTGTTTGCTACAAATAAAACTGTTGGATTTTAACCTGGTATTATGAGACTTCTTACTGTGTTTACCTCAATCCAACACCAGCATCTCCACATCATGTGTTGGTAACGCTCAGGAACATCTTGGAACTAGAAGGATGCTTTGTACTAAGTATATGTTGAATCTTGCTTTATAAATTGAATTGAATTCTTACTTACTAGTTATTCCTATCTTGTCAGGTCGAGCAAAACTATGTTAAAAAATTTTAAAAATTCTGATTTAGGGATTTTAATTATAGAAGTTTTAAATCTTGGAACTCTATCATCTGACACCACCGCAGCTTTTGCCTTCAATGTTAAGAAGCTGTGATGTGAGAATAGGGGTCCTCCACTAGTCCCGGTGTGGTGAAGCAGAAAGAGATTTGTTCCAGGTGGAGAATACCCAAATATTAAAATCCACCCAAAAAGGGAAAGACCATTCTAGAAGAGATAGGGTATAATCAGAGAAGACGGTGCAATTGAATTACAGAATGATACAGCCCAAGGGACCATCCGACCATTGGTAGGGGGATTGAATTTCGGAGCCGCAACGTCATGTTGCAACTGTACAAAGCTCTAGTGCGGCCGCACTTGGAGTATTGTTTACTGTTCTGGCCCCCACATTATAAGAAAGATGTGGAGGCATTGGAGAGGGTACAGAGGAGGTTTACCAGGATGTTGCCTGGTATGGAGGGCAGGTCTTTTGAAGAGAGGCTGAGGGATTTGAGGTTGTTTTCGTTAGAAAGGAGGCGGCTAAGAGGGGACCTAATCGAAACATATAAGATGATTAGAGTTTAGATAGGGTGGACAGTGATAGCCTTTTTCCTAGGATGGAGAAAGCTAGCACGAGGGGACATAGCTTTAAATTAAGGGTGGTAGTTATAGGACGGATGTCAGAGGTAGGTTCTTTACCCAGAGGGTGGTAAGGGAATGGAATGCCCTGCCTGCTGCAGTTGTAGATGCGCCAAGTTTGGTGGCGTTTAAGAGGTTAGTAGGTAAGTTTATGGACAAAAAGGGAATGGTTTAGGTTAGAGGGTCATTGCTTTTTCTTAATTGGTCGGCGCAACATCGAAGGCTGAAGGGCCTGTTCTGCGCTGTAATGTTCTATGTTCTATGTTCCTAATGCCTGTGCCAGACCTTGATAAGAGCTTTGCCATATTTGTTCCAAGTATCATGCTCAGACTGAAAAACCGAGGAGTAGACCTCCAGCCCCCCAGCACAGCTTCCTCTCCAAATCTCCAGTAGTTCAGAATAAAACCAAACCATGGGCGGGGTTTATGCCTTCACTCTGGTGGGGTGGCCCCTGATGGAGTTGGCAGGATATAGAGATACCAGCGTTGGACTGGGGTAAACACAGTAAGAAGTCTGCTTACAGAGTTGGCAGGAACAGTTCCACAATGATGGGGGCACCTTCTTTAAAGGGTGCCCCAATCAGCACAGAAACTGAACAGACCCCAGCTGTCCTTTCTCCTTCTACTGGTAGAGTCCCACCTCAGAAACATCGGGGGGCTGCCCACCAGCACTGCTGAAGCCAGAGAGCTCTCCCCGCCCTCACAACACCAACGTCATGGTACCCTTCCTCAGAGGCATTGGAGTGACCCCTCTAAGCCCCACTCCTCCCTTCACAGGCATCAGGGCAATGGTGTCCCCTACTCTCCCCCCACCCCCCAATAACACAGCAGTTTCAGGGGTACTCTTTTCCCACACAGCCATCAGCCCTCTCCAACAAACATCAGGGGAACATCTCCTATTGGGCTGTTCAGCCCTGACACTGTGTTTTGACATAGATTGGCATTTCTGGCTTGCAATAGGACCATCCTGGCATTTATAGATTTTGCCAAAGGGCAATGCTAGGGTCTGTGCAAGAGTAGTGCCCCAGGTTGAAAATTTCACCCTCCTCACCCATATCCCTGGCCTCATCCTCAACTAAGTAATACGCCACTGCCTCACAGTGCCAGGGACCCAGTTTCAAGTTCAGGATTGGGTCACTGTCTGTACGGAGATTGTGCATTTTTCCGTGTCTGCAAGGGGGTTTCCTCACACAGTACAAAAGATGTGCTGGTTAGGGTGCATTAGCCATGTTAAATTCTCCCTCAGTTCACTTAAACAGGCGCTGGACTGTGGCAACGAGGGGATTTTCTCAGTAACTTTATTGCAGTGTTAATGTAAGCCTACTCATGGCACAAATAAATAAACTTATAAACTTCAAACTCCCCCCCCCCTTTCCATAGAGTCCTGAAATTTACCCTTTTCAAGGATTTAAGGTTAAGCTGTAAATTGCTGCTGTGTTTGCTTCTACCAATCTTCCAGGCTGTGCATTGCAGATTGTACAACTGGCTGCACAAAATACAATCCTGTCACCTCTGGTTCTCCTGCTGCTTGCTTCAATCCTCTGCCCTCTGGTCACTGACTGTTCGTCGACAAGGATCAGTTTCTCTTCATTTTCTCTAACAAAACTCTTCATGATTGTGAACACCCCTGTCAAAATGAGTTTTTGTTTTACAGTCACGCATTGTGTCACTGCTGTTATATAACGGTTCCATTATGCCTTATTACACGTGATTATATCACAAGGCTAATGGCAACTTGATAAATAAAGTTGACTGGAACAAAAGACTTGGGCTGCGTTACAAGTCGAGAATTTGGAAGACAGAGAAATGAAATATTATCTCATCTACCCGTGCCAGCTGTGATGGGAGGGTGTAATTACAAAATATGACGTTCACCTAATCAGATTCCATTTAAAATTTGGACACCAAAGTTTCTCATGGATGAAAATTATTTCAGAAGTGTGTTGACCTGAAATGTTTTAAGATTATTAGTGACAATATAGCTGAATTTATTTTTGCAAAAATGGGAATTTCTTCAAATATTCACATTCACACTGTTCATCATTGTGAGTAATAGATATTTGTGATGTATTTTTGATAATTGGAGGATTAGTCCTGAAATTTGTTGGTGTTGTCTCCAATTTATTATGGCATCTAATAATGTGGACAACTTCAACTGGGTTCAAAATAAGCAAATTGATGCGTGGCCCAATCTTCAGTTCTTAAAAGTTGTAAGTAGCCGAAGAACTGGTATTTCTTTTTTAATTCTTGGGATGTGGACATCATTGGTCGTGTGCCAGCATTCAATTCCCATCCCTCATTGCTCTTGAACTGAGCGGTATGCTGCAGAGGGAATGGCAAGGGAGCAGGATGATTACACTGATGTCACATGGAGGCCAGACCGGATAAGTGTAGCAGATTTCCTTTTCTCAAGGATGTAAGTGAAGCAGATGGGTTTTTTATGACGATGGTTTCATGGTAATCATGGTCACCGGTGTGCCAGGTGGGCACTGCCCTGTCGTGTCCCCGATCACTCAGGGCTTTCAATGGCCTCTGAGCCCCTTTGCTTGGCCATCACACCTGGTATCTGCCACTGGACACCAATAGTGATTCTTGCTGCGTTGTTGCCATGCCTGAGGATTGGAAGATCCCGGGAGCTGGGATAATCGAGCATCAGACAGAGTAAACGTTTAAATACCACTTTAAATATGCTTATCGCTGTCAGGCACGATCTGGGTGTGATCCAGTTTGTGGTATTAGAAAGGAACTGGGATGATTGCAAACAGTTTGGCACCAGGCACAGGATCCGTTTTCAGGTCCATGTGCAATTTTCCAGGATTGGTACGAACTACACCAGATGCAGCGAGGTCAGAAAAATCACCCCCATGTCTTGACTATCTCTCTTACCACAATAACTGCCTCCCTGCTGTCAGAAGGGGAAAGACGTGGATGACTTAAAATTTCTTTCAGCTTTTCATTGCCTACCCCATCCTCTTCACCAGCCACATGCAGATTGAACCAAGCTGTGCAGAACCTGTATCTGGTTTGACTTTCGAATGAACTTCAAGCCTCACTTCTGATCTTCCGCCATGGCCTTGGATTATCTTGCCTCTGCCCTTAGTCTTTACCTCGAACCTTGACTATCCCAATGGACTTCCTTATGATTCTTCAATCTCTACAAAGAGACTGGGGTGTGCTCCAACAGGAATGCAGGAAGCTAGGGGCAACAAGCAATTAGGAAGGCAAAAGGCATGTTGGCCTTCATTGAGAGATGATTGGAGTTCAGGAATAAAGAATCCTTACTCCAGTTAAATAGGTTTTTGGTGAAACTGCATCTGGTGCAACATACGCAGTTTTGGTCTCTACCTTTTGTGAAAGGATAAAAGGCAAATACTGCGCAGGCTGGAAATCTGAAAGAAAAACAGGAAATTCTGGACAAACTCAACAGATCTGACAGCATCTGAAGAGAGAGAAATGGGGTTCACATTTTGAATCTGAATGATTGTTCTTCAGAGACCTTCCAACTTCAAGATCAAATTCAAAACCCCATTTCTTTTACCAAAGGCAAAACTTTACAGCCCCTGATGTTCTGAGATGGTCCATAATCTGTGGAATTTTGGCAAAGCGTTGATGAAGAAAGAGACTCTTGTCAAACTCTGGTATCTGCTTGACTCTCTCGTAATAGTTCTACACCTAAGTATTAAAACCACATCTAAATAGGTTACAAAATAAGCATGTTGTTCCAAAGCATGCTGTTGCAATCCCCTTCTCGTAAGTCTAAACACAAATGACTGATGTTGGTGGAACATTATCATCCACATTAGCATACCCCACCTGTTAGCCCTTTAACCTACACCTCCTTGAAGTATACTATCCAATTTTCAATAACAATGTGAAACTATGGCTGGAATTCTCCAGCCATTCACCAGCCCCACCATCTGTGCCAGCGAGGATGCAGAATTTGGCACTCAACCAAATCTGTGTTCACTGCAGCGGACCAGAGAATTCTATTGGCATGAACAGCCGGAGAATATCTATATCTTTAACTATTTATAAAAGATTTCTGTCATGTCCCTTTTATAACAATAGCTTCTCCACAATACCAATATCTAATGCTTCACTTTCTGAAATCACAGCTCTGAAGAGTGATACAAAATGGAAACATTTACTCTGTTTCTCTCTCCAATAGAAAGGGTCGAGAGCTTTAAGTTTTTATGTGTCCAGATCACCAACAAGCTGTCCTGCCCCCCCATCCCCCATCCCCCACCCCCCACGCTGACACTATAGTTAAGAAAGCCCACCAACACGTCTACTTTCTCAGAAGACTAAGGAAATTTGGCATGTCAGCTACAATTCTCACCAACTTTTATAGATGCATTATAGAAAACATTATTTTTGGTTGTATCACAGCTTGATATATCTCCTGTTTTGATCAAGACTACAAGAAACAACAAAAATTCATGAATGTAGCCCAATCCATCACACAAACCAGCCTCCCATCCATTGACTCTGTCTATACTTCCCACTGCCCCGGCAAAGTGTCAGCATAATTAAGAACCCCAGGCATCCCAGACATTCTCTATTCCAACTTCTTCCATTGGGAAAAAGATACAAAAGCCTGATGTTATGTACCAACTCACTCAAGAACAGCCTCTTTCCTGCTGCTGTCAGACTTTGGAATGGTCCTACCTTGCATTAAGTTGATCTGCCTCTCCACCCTAGCTATGACTGGAAGACTACATTCTGCACTATCTTGTTTCCTTCTCTGTAAACAGTATGCTTTGTCTGTATAGCATGTAAGAAACAATACTTTTCACCATGTTAATAAATGTGACAATAATAAATCAAATCAGATCAAATCAGATACTGCCAGGCCTGCTGAGCTTTTCCAACATTCCCATTTTTTTTAATCACACTCCCAATAGATTCAGTCTTCCGCATTATGGTCAACCCTCAGGGAAGAGATTTTGGAAACACGTGGGATTTCCTTTATCCCAGAGGACATCTTCAGCATCAGAATGGGACAGCAATCAGCAGTATCGCTGCTGCACAGAGCATTGGTTTCAAGATGACTGATCTGTAAGCACATTGAGGATTTTTTGATGCCAATGAAGGGGTATTAGCTGAAGCCAGTGTGTTAATGCCAGCTCCAGTCTCAATCTTAAAGGTGATTTCAAAGACATACTTTGCATTGTAACTGATGAATAGTTTGAATTGAGTTATTAATTTCTCCATGAAACTGCAATGTTGTTGTTACCTTGATTTCTAATTTCCCGGATGGAGTGTGTTATGTAACTACTTTCCTGTATTCTACCTCAATTATAGTTGTTGAATGTACAGAAATGATTGGCATGTCTAGTCTTGCCACATTGGAAGAACCCTGTGCCCCCTGTAGGGCAGCCCTGGCATCAATGCTGCACTGACCTAGTCCTAAAGCTCCCAACACTAGACTGAATGGAATCGGCTGCTGTCGGTGGTGGTGGAGACAAACTCACTGGGGTCTTTTAAAAGACTTCTGGATGAGTATATGGGAACTAATGGGATAGGAGGTTATAGATAGGTCTATGGCTTGATAGGTATAGATGTGATCAGTGCAACTCGTGGGCCGAAGAACCTGTTTGTGCTGTAGTGTTCTATGTTCTATGAATGTTGTCCCAGCCATGGCCACTGCTCCCAGGAGAAATGCTGGGTCTAAAAGCTCCTGGTCAATTTAAGTGATGACCTTGTGCTTTCTAACACAAATCTCTGTAAAGTATGTGGGTTCTGTCTACTTGAAGATCTCTGATGAGGTTTATTTACAGCTAGATCTATCCAAACAGGAGAGCAATCTCTAGACACATCCTGTCGTCAAGGGGATAACAGTGCAGAGACAGACTGTGGTTCCTGATGACATCCTGGTACCTGACTCATCTGTATGTTAAGCTTCTTAAAGGAATGACATTCTTAAAGTGATATTACAATATCCCCTTTCCTTCAAACAAAATCTTGTACAAGTGATAAACACACTGAACAATAATACTTGTTGTAGAGAGATAGAGATTGTGAGTTATATGAGTATCAAAATAATGATTGTAAAATTTCTGAATTTGGAAGCCACAATGTCCATTATATTGTTTTGGTGATTTGACAACTTTTCCAGATCTTGGTTGGAATTCTTGTCTGTTAATTGGCATTGCCAGCAAGAATGAAGAATCCCAGCTGTGGATGAGGTTTGAGAATTGACCCTTTGTTCCTGTAGAATCTTCTGGAGTTGTAGGTTTTGCCCTTGGCTGTTCTTAATTCACAGACATGCGGGCTGTGTGTTGATGGTTGCGCCTGCTTTCCATCCCACTGTCACCAGCTGGGTGTGTGACACAACATTTCTCCACCTCCTTTAATCAGCTCAGAAGATGCAGGTTCATTGCACATTTTGGCTGCCTCTGTGGATAACTATGTTCCCATTGCTGGGTGCACAACTCTGACTGTTTGTCCTGTGTTAGCTGAGATATTTCTGCATCTGCATTGCTGCTCCTGTATCACCTTCACCTCTCGTGCTTTTTTCTTTGAGAAGTGCATCTTATATTTTGGAGGATCTGCTAAGGTTATATCTTGGCAAAATGTTTCCTACTTGCCTTCAAAACATGAACTCTGCAGGCGATGGTAACCCAATGTCAAGTGTTATAGTTTGGAGGTGTGACATCCTGTTTCATTATCCTACACTTCAGGTTAAGTGATTTAAGGATGTGGAGCAGCCACTCAGTGATGTTGGTAAACTGAGGGTAATGTGAATGAAGTCAGGTCACAGGAAGCTTTTGTCATCAGCTATCATTTGAACATAGAACATGGAACATAGAACCCTACATTGCAGAAAGAGGCCCTTTGGCCCATCGAGTCTGCATGAACACAATCCCACCCAGGCCCTACCCCCTTATCCTGACATATTATATTTGCTAATCCCTCTAATCTGCTCATCACTGGACCCTAAGGGGCAATTTCTTAGCATGGTCAATCAACCTAACCCGCACATCTTTGGTCTGTGGGAGGAAACTGGAGCACCCGGAGGAAACCCACACAGGCATGAGGAGAATGTGCAAACTCCACACACGGTGACCGGCGCTGTGAATCGAGCCGAGAATTTGCCCAAAGAAAAGTTGCAAACATAAATTAAAAACCAAGATTGATACGGGAGCCAGCGCAAATATTCACCGGTGATTCACATTGCTGCCACTATGGTGGAGACAATGAATGTTTAAGGTGGTGGATTTAGTGCGATTCAAGCAGGACTGCTTTATCCTGGGTAATGTCAGGTTTGTCGAGTTTTGTTGAAGCCGCACTTATCCAGGCTAGTGAGGGGTATTCCATCCTGACTTGTGCTTTGTGGATGGGGCAAAGGCTTTCGGGTATCAGGAAGTGAATTACTTTCCATTTAATATTCCATCTCGTATGTAACACAAAATAAAGCAAGAGAAGAAACTAAAAAAGCAGAAAGCACAGCAGGAACACTGCTAGCGGCGCATACAAATATCCTGCATATCAATAGAGTCTGAAATATGCTAAAAGAAACCCAGCAGATGGATGGATATAAAATCCCCAGCATAAACTCAAAGGCTGTTGAAGTCCTATTTAAATTCAACTTTATAAACATAGAATGCTGCTATCCTTCATGGGACTTAAACTGGAAATACAAGCTGTGAAAGTACTGACAGCAATTGGTTACAAAGTGTTACACAGGAAAGAAAGATCCCACAGAGATATGGAAAGTGTGGGACGATCAGCTTTGGGTAAAGTTAATTTTAGAATTTATCGCCGCAAATTGAGGTCCAGCAGGCAAAAACCCCTTGATCGACAGAACAATTCATCAACATATGCCGTGGCAAGGCTGAAAAACATGGCTTTTCAGAGACTGAATCGTCAGAACAAATAATGGAGTTGCTGATTGTCTCAACATCTATCAAAATATTCCAGAAAGAGCCCTTGGAGGAAGGAAAGAAAGGTCATAGGATTGATGTTCTGCTCAAAGATGGCAGCAAATAAGAAGCCATTGGAATAGGAGAACAACATCTGCGAACACTAGGCACAATTAACTGTATTGGCATAATAGTCAAACCGCAAGGGGCAAGCAGGCTTTGTGATAAGTGTGGTTTGTGATTGCAATGTTGTCCTGCTCTCAAAGATCAATTCAAGGCATAGGGTGCAAAAGGACATTGGGCCTACCCTTGTGAGAAATCTGACTTCAGAGGCCCAATGATGTGGAGATGCCAATGTTGAATTGGGATTTCCCTAGTAAATCCCTAGGGATTTCACAGTAAGAAGTCTCCAACACCAGGTTAAAATCCAACAGATTTATTTGGTAGCAATAGCCACTAGCTTTCGGAACGCTGCTCCTTTGTCAGGTAAGTGGAAGTTCTGAAAGCTCCCCTTACCTGACGAAGAGACAGTGCTCTGAAAGCTAATGGTTTTTGCTACCAAATAAACCTGTTGGACTTTAATTTGGTGTTGTGAGACTTCTTACTCCAGAGTTACAGCCAGAGGGCACAACAGGATGCAAGCAAACAGGTGCAGCAGAGAGAAACCTGTGCAAATGTAAGGAAAAGGTCAATGTTCACCATCTAAGACAAAACAGCCTGCACGATCAGCATCCTATGTACCATCTTCAAGATGCACTGCTGTAAATCAGCAAGACTCCTTTGACAGCATGATCCAAACCCATGGACTCTAACACCTTGAAAGAGAGAGGCAGCAGGTGCCTGGGAACACCACCACTTGCAAGTTCCCTTCCAATCTCAATAAAGGTAACCATGATAGTATGAGGCATGAATTGGCCATGATAGACTGGGAAACATTACTGAAAGGAAGGGCAGTGACCAGGCCATGGCTGGCATTTCAAGAATGAATAGGTGAACTCCAGAACTTGTTTATTCCTGATTGGTGCAAGAGTGGTAAGGGAATTGTGGCTAAACCATGGTTTACGAGGGAAATTAGAGATTGTATCAGGCTCAAAGAAGAAGCATACACATTGACAAGAAAAAGCAATAGGCCTGAGGATTGGGAGTAGTTTAAAATTTAGCAAAAAAGGACAATGGGATTGATCAAGAAGAGAAAAATTGAGTTTGAAAGTCAGCTAGCAGGAAACATAAAAACTGAGTGTGTAAGTTTTGATTGATAAAAAAAAAGAATGTAGCCCCCTACAGTCAGAAACGAGAGAATTGATAACAGAGAATTAAGAAAAAAGACTGAGGAATTAAATCTGTACTTTGCTTCATTTTCTCAAAGGAAAGACATAAATAATGTATCAGAAATGGTGAGAGAAATATATTTAATGAGGAGTTGAAGGAAATCTATAGAAATAGTAGAGAAATGATTTGGGGGAAATTGATGGGATTGAAGATGGATAAATCTCCAGGTCCTAATAATCTTCATTCTAGAATACTAAAGGAAAAGGCCCTGGAAATTTTGGATCCATTGGTGATTACTTTCTAAAATTTTTTGAATTCAGAAATAGTTCCTATAGACTGCAGGGTAGCTAATGTAAGCTCACCATTCAAAAAAGGAGGTAGAGAGAAACCAGGGAACTATAGACCTAACGTGAGGCTAATGTCAGTACTGGGGAAGTTGCTAGAGTCCATCATCAAGGTTTCCATAACTTGACATTTGCAAGGCAGTGGTAAAGTCAAACAAAATCAGCATGGATTTACAGAAGGGAAATCATGCTTGATAAATTGATAGACATTTTTTGAGGATGCAATTCATAGAATTGACTGAGGAGAATCAGTGGATGTGGTTTACTTAGACATGTAGAAAGCTATCGACAAGGTCTTATGTAACAAACTGCTATGTAAAATTGAAACATATAGGATTGCAGGTAATGATGGATATAAAGCTGGTTAGTAGATATAAAACAAAGAGTTGGGATAAATATTTTTTTCTCTGATTGGTCTGTGCTAGGACCCCAACTGTTCACATTGTATATTAATGATTTGGAAAAGGGAACTGAATGTACTATCTCTAAATGTGCAGATAATACAAAGTTGAATGGGGGGCGGAGGGGAGGCTGTGAGGAAGATGCAAAGATGCTTTAGCGTGATTTGGACAGTGTGTGGACATGTGCATGGCAGATGCAGTATAACGTGGATAAATGTGAGGTTATCCACTTTGGTAGTAATAATAGGAAGGCAGATTATTACTAGAATTGGTGCAAATTAAGAGAGGCGGATACTCAACAAGACCTTGGAATCCTTTTGCATTAGTTGCTGGAAGTTAGTGTGCAGGTACAACAGACAATAAAGAAGGCAAATGGTATGTTGGCCTTCACAGTGAGAGGATTTAACTATAGGGAAAGGGGATGTTCTGCTGAAATTGTATATGGCGTTGGTGAGGCTACACCTGGAATATTGTGTGCAGTTTTGTTGTCCTTATCTGAGGAAGAATGTCCATACTAAGACGGAGTACAGCAAAAGTTTACTAGGCTGATTCCTGGGATAGTAAGTCTCTCATATGAGGAGAGAATAAATCAGTTAGGATTCTATTCACTGGACTCTAGAAGAATGAGAGGGAGTCCCTTAATAACTTATGACATTCTACCAGGGTTAGACAGAGTAGATTCAGAAAGAATGTTCCCAGTGTTGGAGGAAATCGAGAACTAGGGGTTATTGTTTGAGAGGTAAACCTTTCAGAACCGAGTTGAGGAGAAATTTCTTCACCCAGAGGATGATGAATGTGTAGAATTCACGACCACAGAATGTAGTTGAGGCAAAACATTGCCTGATTTCAAGAAGCTATTAGATATAGTTCTTGGCGCCAAAGGGATCAAGGTACGTGAGGGGAAAACAGGATCAGCATATTGAATTTGATGATCATCCATGATTAAAGTGAATGATGGAGCAGGCTTGAAGGACCAAATGGCCTACTCCTGCTTCTAGTTTCTATGTTTCTGTGTAAGTCACTCACATAGAACATAGAACATAGAACATTACAGCACAGAACAGGCCCTTCGGCCTTCGATGTTGCGCCGACCAATATAAAAAGCAATGCCCCTCCAAACTAAACCATTCCCTTATCTTCCATATACTTATCAACTAACCTCTTAAACGCCACCAAACTTGGCGCATCTACAACTGCTGCAGGCAGGGCATTCCACTCACGAACCACCCTTTGGGTAAAGAACCTACCTCTGATATCCGTCCTATAACTATCACCCCTTAATTTAAAGCTGTGTCCCCTCGTGCTAGCTTTTTCCATACTAGGAAAAAGGCTATCACTGTCCACCCTATCTAAACCTCTAATCATCTTATATGTTTCGATTATGTCCCCTCTTAGCCGCCTCCTTTCTAACGAAAACAACCTCAAATCCCTCAGCCTCTCTTCATAAGACCTGCCCTCCATACCAGGCAACATCCTGGTAAACCTCCTCTGTACCCTCTCCAATGCCTCCACATCTTTCTTATAATGGGGGACCAGAACTGCACACAATACTCCAAGTGCGGCCGCACTAGAGTTTTGTACAGTTGCAACATGACGTTGCGGCTCCGAAATTCAATCCCTCTACCAATAAAAGCCAAGACTCCATAGATCCCTCTGTTCATCTAGACTACTAAGAATCCTACTATTTGCCCTATACTCTATACATTTATTATTTCTGCCATAGTGCATTACCTCACACTTTTCCACATTAAACTCCATTTGCCACCTCTCGGCCCAGCTCTGCAACTTGTCCAAGTCTCTCTGCAAACTATAACACCCCCTCTTCACTATCTACCACTCCACCGACTTTAGTGTCATCTGCAAATTTACTAATCCATCCTTCAATACCCTCATCCAGATCATTTATAAAAATTACAAACAGCAGGGGTCCCAAAACAGACCCCTGAGGTACACCACTTGTCACCGAACTCCACGATGAATATCTCCCATCAACCACCACCCTCTGTCTTCTATCTGCTAGCCAATTCCTAAACCAATTAGCTAAATCACCCTCTATCCCATACATCTGCATTTTCTGCAGAAGTCTTCCATGGGCCACTTATCAAACGCCTTACTAAAGTCCATATATACCACATCAACCGCCTTACCCCCATCCACCTCTTTGGTCACTTTTTCAAAAAACTCAATAAGGTTAGTAAGGCACGACCTACCCTTCACCAAACCATGCTGACTATCCCCAATCAATTCATTTCTCTCTAAATAACTATAAATCCTATCCCTAATAATTCTCTCCAATACTTTGCCCACAACAGAAGTAAGACTCACTGGCCTATAATTCCCTGAAGGTCTCTCTTCCCCTTCTTGAACAATGGGACCACATTCGCTATCCTCCAGTCCTCCGGAACCACACCCGTAAACAACGACGACCTGAAGATCAGAGCCAGAGGCTCTGCAATCGCCTCTCTTGCCTCCCAGAGAATCCTAGGGTAAATCCCGTCCGGCCCAAGGGACTTATCCAACTTCAAACCCTCGAGAATATCTAGCACATCCTCCCTATCTACTTCAACTTCCTGACATGGAAATATTTTGTCGTTCCCTCCCTGAGTCAAAATCCTGGAACTCCTCCTGAGCAGCATTGTGGGTACACCAACACTTCACGGGACAGGAACAGTTCAAGAATGCAGTTCATCACCACTCCCTCCAGCCTAATTAGGATGGACAATAAACACTGGCCCACATTCCATGAACAAATAATAAAAATGACGTAATGCTATTACTGCTATGGTGCACTCATTCCGCGATCATCAGTGACGAAGTCCATCACCATTCTACGTATACAATAAATACTTTTCATTAAAAAGTAAACTCGAGAATCAGTATTGATTACAGAAAATTGAGTCAAGACCTTGCTGCTAAGAATTGACGAGATACTGTTGTTTGGGGTGGAATAAATTTATTTACAGTTTAATTTGTTACAATTCTTGATGTTTTTGTCAGGTAATGACGCATTCAATTTGAAATGTTTGCTTGCATTTAAAACAAGTACTGTTGCAATTTATAGTAATTTATTGTGTCTGCGACTATCCAGTCATTCATGGAAATTATATGAAGTGAATTTTAATAGGAAGTTGACTGTTGTTATTTACTCCAGCACAGTGCACATCGCAGGGCTACATAATAGTCACTGGTAAAGGAATCAAACAGGATCACATTTTCTATCATCAACCTGTCAATGTATGCAGTCCTGGGTTTCCTTATCTCAGAAGTGTTGGGCTGGATGTTCAGCTTGTCATAATGTTACTGTTTTCAAGATGAGAACTGCTTCATTCTGCAGTGAAGAAAATGCCAATTGATATTTTGCAAATATACACATTAAAGCATTTGAGCTGTTAATTTGACAGTACCTTGATGCCTTAATGAAAGGATTTCAAAATGTGCGCCCATGGAGTTTGCCTTCACTGATTGTAATGCCAAGAGAATTTAGACCTTCATAGATCCTTAGCACTGCTGCACATTCTACAGTTAGAAGTTGTCGAAAAACTGAGCAATGGGCTGCAAAGTGAGAGGAAAAACAATAAATCCAGCAGGAGCAGGAGTTAATTTGGTTCAAACTAAAATCTATTGGATTACACATATTTCCTGGTTCAAAGACAAGGTTGTCTCTTAATCACAATTTACAATTAGAGTACTCTTGCCCGTGGTAGTGCTCGTGACAGCAGCTAACAACTTTAAAGCTGCAGTCTCTATCAGGCTCTACACCTAGTAGTTCTGATGCCATCAATCCGCCTGACATTCATGTATGTATTAGCAGGTAGCAGATGCACTGATGCAGAGGACACTTACATCTGACTAGAACTTTGTAAACACTATCATTTTACATGTCTGTCTACTCAATGATCCTGTTTGTTAATTACATTGTGCAGAGGCAGTTGTGCTTCAAATGTGGGTGAAGCGATAATTTGAAACAATATTATTTAGTGAACATGAATTTATGAATCATGTTTTGTTTGCAACATCTTCAGAAATGCACTGGTTTCTCCTGATTTTAGTGTCAGAGGCTTGAGGCAGCTGAGATACAGCAGTGACGTTCAAAAGCTGACAATGCAATCAGTCTGAAGACCAATTCCCACATTCTCTTCCCCACAGCTCAGAAAATTAGAATGATACACAATTCACTTTATTATTGAGGAGGTGCCTTAAAGGACTTATTTGTATTGGTGAAGTATTGTAAAACACCTATTCATGTGTTTACGCACATTTCTCTTTTTTTTAACTAAGGCCATGAGACATCTGCACCAAGAACAAGACAGAAGATTAGAGCATTAGACTCATGGTAAAAATAATGAAAGGGTGACATTATCTCGAAAACCTCGACGGTGGATTCCTGGAGTGCATCGGCATAGACTACCAAAGATACTTTTTCTGATATCTTGTGGTTTTCCATGCTCACAGTCATATTACTGTTCAGTCTGACATAACAACAGGAGGGCAATTTTCCCAAAATAATTCCAAGTGTCAAATTTGTAATACAACTGGTGTAAATACTGCTTCTCTTTCCAGTGGGAGTTCCAAAATGAATCTCCCACACTCTGTGCACTGCAGAGGACATGACATGAGCATGAATCATGCAAAAATTCAGCAATGGGGCCTCTTCCTCTCTTCCCATTAAAGGGGCTGAAATCAGTGAGCTAAGTGGGCCCCTGCGAATGCACACATCTCTGGGAGATGGCTAAACAAGTCCTCCTAGCATTGGGTCACTGGCCTCCCACTGCCCCATAGATATTGCTGGCTTTCACCCACCCTTTTCCCCCCAACAAGAATATTGCTGGCCTCCTGGCCAACAGCCAGAGCAATGTAACAGACACCAACCTGAACAGCACTCAGTAAAGGACCCTACCCCAACCCACAAAGACTACATGGAACATCTCTGGGGCTGTGGACAGCACTTCCAGCTCTATAGGAAGTTTGCCACATCAAGTAGACATTTTCCTGTCCCTGCCTCCAACCTGTCCCGCACTATGGGGGTTGCAGCTCCACAACAACTTACCTCCTTACTCCTGTTCAAAGCAGCTATCTCCTGATTTTCATAGAGCAGTTGTAAACCCTGCCAGCGTGATGTCCTGACAGAGATGGGGGGAGATTCTAGCGGGGATGAGATTCCAGTCCCGGACTCATTAACGACTTGCTAAGCTATGTTAACAAATGCAAATTGCCGTTATGCTGATTTCTAGTGTGGATCCATCAGCGCAAAAGGATTGAGGCCAGGAGATGCACAGAAACCCAGCTACCCAGTGCAAATCCCGTGAACCAGCCATCACTAATGTCACCCAGCCGGGCGACAGAAGCAGTGCAGCAGGATAGGAGAATCACCTCCCAGATGTTTTCAAGCAGAGATTATGCTACTTAAACACTGGGGTTGCTGACATGACATTGTGCTACTGATCCAGATTCCAGTAAAACCAACATTGTCTCGGCCTGTTTACTATGGCAATACCTCATTTCACAAAAAGTACATTCCAAACCCAACAATGTTTTTGGGAAGCAAACACGACACTGAGCCAAGGTGCACATGATAATCCAATTGAATTAGAGGGACTGAAAAAGCAAAAATATAATGATAGAGCAACAGGGGACTATGGTTCAGTTTGTAATCAAGTACAGTGTTCCCTGAATACTAACTAGAACCCGTCAATATTTGGTTATCACCAGCCAGCACCTCAATGTTTACGCAAAACATAGTCAGAAACGTCAAAGAATTCTCTTCAGCGTCCCTTGTAAATAAATTCATGAACTTTACCGCAGCCAAGTTTACTTGTGGGATCAATTGACATCTTTCTCTGATCAGGTAGTAATCTGGCCAAACAGACTGCCTGCTCCTTCTGGAAGCTTCCAGGTCGTGTTCTGGGGATTTGGTTGTAATAATTTGCCTTGTCTGGACCTGAATTTGATTCACAGTGTCAACGGCCTTTTGATGACATGTAACAGGAATTCCTTGGGAGATTTTGCTAAACTGTAACTTGACAGATTTTAAAATTTATTTATTTGTGTCACAAATAGGCTTACATTAACACTTCAATGAAGTTGTTGTGGATGTTCCCTGGTTGCCACAATCGAGCGCTTGTTCAGAGGGAGAATTTAGCATGGCCTGTACCTAACCAGCATTTCTTTCAGACGGGGGGGATAAAAAAAACAGAGAACCTAGAGGAAATCAACACAGACACGAGAGAATGTGCAGACTCTACGCAGACAGTGACCCAAGCCGGGAATTGAACCCAGTCCCTGCCGCGATGAGGCAGAGTGCTAACCACTGTGCTGCTCTATCTGGTGGCCACCCTAGATGGACAGCATAAACCCTATTCACCAGATTGGTGCTAATCTTCCATCGAAACCGCTGCAGCTGATCACTCGATTACTGCACCCTTGTCTCTGGAGCCACTTTGCATGAGGTCGTGCCAGCCCCGGGTTCTCAGAATGCACAAAGAAGTGACATCTGTGCGTTGGGCTCCACCTCACCAGAAGGGTGCATCAGGATATCTTGGACGTAATCCCCGTGAATCTCCATCCAACTGATTGGATTATTCTAACATTGGCAATGTGAGCTCCCAGCACAAAATAAAAAAAAGCTTATGATAATTTTGTTTGCAATGTGAAGCACACAGCAAGTAGAATTTCCAATTTACCACATAATAAAGCAGACAGCCCATTTACAACACTCACACTTTTATAAATTTATAATCAAATGAACACAAGAGAAATCTTATGCACCTGCCAATACGGGCAATTATATTCTCTACAGATGGCAAGAATTCCAATCCTGGAAATACAAAAGCAATTTCAACTGTTTATGTTTCAACAATTGGGGGGAAATCTAAGGTGAAATTTCTTAAATTTACTCATTTTGACAAAAACACAGAAACATTTCACCAAGGCCAGAATTTTCACTCCTGCTCGGTTATTTTATTGTCAGGGTTTACTGAACATTAATATGTAGAGGAGAATTTTCACTGCATTATAAGGAAAGGTTTGCTGGTGTGTTGCAGTTCACTCAGGGAGTCCGGAGTTGCTGTGGCAACATGCACTTGTATATTGGCATGAGCGGGTGAGATGGGGGGAGCTGTCTCCCCTCGTTCCAAATTCTTCACCGCGAGGATCTGCAGTGTTCACGTCAGAACATGTTTAACTATTTAAACCGTGAGCAACAAGGAACCAATCAAACAGGGTTTTCCTGACTTTAAAATGAGCAAGTTTATTAACCACCAAAACCTGAAGTAAAATTTAATAAAACATGTTGCCACACACAAAACACATACATAGGTATCAGAAATAAGGCAAGTTAAGGTCCAATGAAAATAAAGTTCAATGTCCTCTGATTTTTCTTGAGGCACAAACTTTAAACATTGTGCCAATTTACAAGAAAGATGAAAGGGGCAGTCACTATAGTGAGGGTGCACTACCAACAGCTGAGGGAAGTTCAAGGACAGATATATAAGCAGACTCATAGAATGTAGAACATAGAACATTACAGCGCAGAACAGGCCCTTCGGCCTTCGATGTTGCGCCGACCAATTATGAAAAAAAAAGCAATGCCCCTCCAAACTAAACCATTCCCTTCTCTTCCATAAACTTATCAACTAACCTCTTAAACGCCACCAAACTTGGCGCATCTACAACTGCCGCAGGCAGGGCATTCCACTCCCTAACCAACCTCTGGGTAAAGAACCTACCTCTGATATCCGTCCTATAACTATCACCCCTTAATTTAAAGCTGTGTCCCCTCGTGCTAGCTTTCTCCATCCTAGGAAAAAGGCTATCACTGTCCACCCTATCTAAACCTCTAATCATCTTATATGTTTCGATAAGGTCCCCTCTTAGCCGCCTCCTTTCTAACGAAAACAACCTCAAATCCCTCAGCCTCTCTTCATAAGACCTGCCCTCCATACCAGGCAACATCCTGGTAAACCTCCTCTGTACCCTCTCCAATGCCTCCACATCTTTCTTATAATGTGGGGACCAGAACTGCACACAATACTCCAAGTGCGGCCGCACTAGAGTTTTGTACAGTTGCAACATGACGTTGCGGCTCCGAAATTCAATCCCCCTACCAATAAAAGCTAAGACTCCATATGCCTTCTTAACAACCTTATCGACTTGACTGCCTACTTTCAGGGATCTATGCACATATACACCAAGATCCCTCTGTTCATCAACACTATTAAGAATCCTACCATTAGCCCTATACTCTACACATTTATTATTCCTGCCAAAGTGCATTACCTCACACTTTTCCACATTAAACTCCATTTGCCACCTCTCGGCCCAGCTCTGCAACTTGTCCAAGTCCCTCTGCAAACTATAAACCCCTCTTCACTATCTACCACTCCACCGACTTTAGTGTCATCTGCAAATTTACTATCCATCCTTCAATACCCTCATCCAGATCATTTATAAAAATTACAAACAGCAGGGGCCCCAAAACAGACCCCTGAGGTACACCACTTGTAACCGAACTCCACGATGAATATCTCCCATCAACCACCACCCTCTGTCTTCTATCTGCTAGCCAATTCCTAATCCAATTAGCTAAATCACCCTCTATCCCATACATCTGCATTTTCTGCAGAAGTCTTCCATGGGCCACCTTATCAAACGCCTTACTAAAGTCCATATATACCACATCAACCGCCTTACCCCCATCCACCTCTTTGGTCACTTTTTCAAAAAACTCAATAAGGTTAGTAAGGCACGACCTACCCTTCACAAAACCATGCTGACTATCCCCAATCAATTCATTTCTCTCTAAATAACTATAAATCCTATCCCTAATAATTCTCTCCAATACTTTGCCCACAACAGAAGTAAGACTCACTGGCCTATAATTCCCTGGAAGGTCTCTCTTCCCCTTCATGAACAATGGGACCACATTCGCTATCCTCCAGTCTTCCGGAACCATACCCGTAACCAACGACGACCTGAAGATCAGAGCCAGAGGCTCTGCAATCGCCTCTCTTGCCTCCCAGAGAATCCTAGGGTAAATCCCGTCCGGCCCAGGGGACTTATCTAACTTCAAACCCTCAAGAATATCTAGCACATCCTCCCTATCTACTTCAATACTTTCCAGTTTGCAACCCTGTACCTCAGTGTTCTCCACAACTACATTTACATCTCCCTGCGTGAATACCGAAGAGAAATATTTGTTCAGTGTCTCTCCAATCTCTTCAGGCTCCACGCACAACTTCCCACTGCTGTCTATGCCTGGCCCTAATCTTGCCTTAACCAATCTTCTATTCTTAACATATCTAAAGAAAGCTTTAGGATTCGCCTTAATCCTATCAGCCAAAGCCTTCTCGTGTCCCCTCTTACCTCTCCTCAACTCAGTCTTTAGCTCCCTCCAGGCTAATCTATAGCTATCCATTCCACTAACTGAGCCTTCAAGCCTCATCCTGACATAAGCCTCTTTTTTCCTTTTAACCAGCAAATTAACTTTTTTCGTGCACAGATGTACACTGCACAGATGTAGAAATAATTTAGTTGTTGGGTGGTGGGAAACTTTAATTTTCCTCATATTGACTGGAAATCCCTAAAGGCTAGGGGTCCAGGAAGGTTTTTTTGGAACAATATGTAGATAGTCCGACTAGAGACGGGTTATACTGGATCTAGTACTAGAGAATGAGCCCCGTTAGGTCATCAAAGTTGTATGTCTGGTGAACAGTGATCATAATTCCATAAGTTTTTGGAAACTCATAGAAAAGCATAAGTGTTATCCTAGGGTTAAGTTGCTAAATTGGGGGAAGGTTAACTACAATTGGATTAGACAGGATTCAGACGCTGTTGTTCAGGAGAGCCTCTTTGAGAGTGAATCCATATCTGACATGTGGGAGTCTTTAAAAGGAGAGTTGATCGGAGTGCAGGTCAGGATGTGCCTGTGAAAAGAAAGGACAGGGAAGGCAGGATTTGGCCCAACTTGTCCATACCACCAGCTTTTTCAACAATTAAGTTAGTTTCAATTGCCTGCATTTGGCCCACATCCCTCTATATCCATCTTATCCATGTAACTATCTAAATGTTTTTTAAAAGACAAATTTGTACCTGCCTCTACTACTATCTCTAGCAGCTTACTCCAGACATGCACTATCCTTTCTGTGAAGAAGTTACCCCTCTGGGCCCTTTTGTATCTCTCCCCTCTCATCTCAAACCTATGCTCTCTCAATTTAACCTCCTCTATCTTTGCGAGAAGATACTGATTATCAACCTTATCTATGCTGCTCGTTATTTTATAGACCTCTGTAAGATTACCCCCTCAGCCTTCTGCATTCCAGGGAAAACATCCCAGTCTATCCAGCCTCTCTTTATAACTCAAACTACCAAGACACGGTGGCATCCTAGTAAATCTTTTCTGCACTCTTTCTAGTCTATAGTAATATTTTTTTTATAATAGGGTGGCCAGAACTATATACAGTATTCCAAGTGTGCCCTGACTAATGTCTTGTACAACTTCAACAAGGTGCCCCAACTCCTGTATTCGATGTTCTGATTGATGAAACCAAGCATGCTGAATGCCTTCTTCACCACTCTGTCCACCTGTGACTCCACCTTCAAGAAACTATGAAATTATATCTCTTTGTTCTATAACTCTCCTCAATGCCCTACTATTAATTAAGTCCTGCCCTGGTTTGATTGACCAAAATGCATCATCTCACATTTATTAAATTAAATTTCAGCTGCCATTTGTCAGCCAACTGGCTCAATTGGTCAAGATCCCATTGCACACCCAGATAACTTTCTTCACTGTCCATTATGCCACCAATCTTGGTGTCATCTGCAAACTATGCCTCCTAAATTCTCATCTAAATCATTAATATAAATGACAAATAACAGACGACCCAGCACCAATCCCTGAGACACACTGCTGGTCACAGACCCCAGTCTGAAAAACGACCATCTACATTCTTCCTCTGTCTTCTGTCATGAAGACAATTTTGTATTGATTTAGCTATCTTATCTTGGATCACATGAGGTTTAATCTCATGCAACAACCTACCATGCGGTACCTTGTCAAAGACATTGTTGAAGTCTGTATAGACAACATCAACTGCACTGCCCTCATCTACTTCTTGATTACCCCTTCAAAAAACTTAATCCAATTTGTGAGATATGATTTTCCACTCACAAAGCCATCCTATCTGTCCCTAATCTGTCCTTGTTTCTCCTAATACCTATATTTCCAGTCTCTCAGAAAACTTTCTGACAAATTAACCACTGCAGATAGAAGGCACTTCAGCCTGCAGTTCCCAGGCTTCTCCTGGCAGTCCTATGTAAACAAAGACACAAAATTTGTACCCTCCAATCTTCAGGCACCTCACTATCTCTGCTAGGGGACCCACGATTTCCTCCTTAGCCTTCCACAATGTCGTGGGATACAATCCATCAGGTCTCTGGGATTTATCTACTTTGAGATGCTTTAAGCCTTGCAGCACCTCCCTCTCTGTAATATGTACACTCCTTAAGACTGTTTATTTCCCCAAGTTCCCTAACATCCATACCTTTCTCAGCAGTGAATACTGATGAGAAATATTCATTTAGGATCTTGTTCATCTCTTATGGGTTCGCACGTACATGATCTTGTTGATTCCTTATTTCCCTGGATAGACAAATGAACAGACAGGGAATAATGGGGTACAGGTGATTGGTCTAGATAGTACAACATGATTGGTGCAGGCTTGGTGGGCCAAAGAGTCTGTTGATATGCTGTATTGTTCCTTGTTCTTGTCCTTGAAGAGGTTGGATTAAATTTCTGGGTCAGGTCGAAATGGGTTTATGGGTCCAAGATGTGGTTTGGAAAGGGGATGGAGGTTCATATCAGGTTGGCAGGGGGTGGGGTGCAGTCAGATCAGGCCCGCGAGTCAGGATAATTGGGTCTGATACACAGATTCGGGAGGTGTTTGGGCCTGCATTGTGGGATGGGGGCAAGGGTAGGGGCGGTGAATTCTTGGAAGGTGGGGAGGTGGAGATAACCGGGAATGTAAGTGGGTAGCACCCAGGGGGGATGCAGGAGTGTGGGGAGAGCCTCACGGTGAGTGTGGTTCTAAGTGTTGTTACAAAAATGTTAGAGGCAGCTTTAATTCTCTGAACACTTTTGAAGTATGTATTGGTATAGTACTTACAGAACCATCCAAAATTAATAATTTAAATTGCATTTTCAGAGGGCTCCCAGTGCGGGGCAATTGCCCAGAGGATGTTAGCACTTCTGTGCAATTGCTTTGCGCACTCTCACCTGTAAAACATCCAGAGAGATTTCCCAGCTCATCTTTGTGACTCCTTTCTCCAAACCGACTCTCGGCAGTTTGGGCCCATCGCACCACAAGAGTTGTTCTAAAATGGTCAGGTTTGTATAATTGATGAGGT
The DNA here is from genome assembly GCA_024679065.1 of Sphyrna mokarran. Classification (NCBI taxonomy): domain Eukaryota; kingdom Metazoa; phylum Chordata; class Chondrichthyes; order Carcharhiniformes; family Carcharhinidae; genus Sphyrna; species Sphyrna mokarran. Next base: position 146,129,619 of record JAGIQG010000002.1, read on the forward strand.
AATGATTTGACAGAGCGAGAAACATATTTAAAAAGTGAGAGCTTAGAACTGATGCTTCAGGATTTGACAAGGTCACAGTGTCATTTCTCAGGTGCAAGAACTTGTAACATCTGAAATCTCCAATGAGGTTATATTAACTGGTGTTCTTTAACATATCAGAAGTTAAGGATGGAGAAAAATATTCTCCACAGTTGGAGCAGCTTAGGACAAGGCGCAGAACATTGAAATCAGAGCCAGTCCATCCTGAAAAGAATTGGGAAATATTTTTTCATATAAAGAATGGATATAGGTTTTTATTTATTAGTTTTATATACAGATTTACATTAACACTGCAATGAAGTTACTATGAAAATTCCCTAGTTGCCATGCTCCGGTGCCTGTTCGGGTACGCTGAGTGGGAAGTTAGCATGGCCAATGCACCTAACCAGCATGTTTCTCAGACTGTGGGAGGAGATTAGAGCACCCAGAGGAAATCCACACAGTGCAGACTCTGCATGGACAGTGACCCAAGCCAGGAATTGAATCCGGGTCCCTGGTGCTGTGAGGCCGCCGTGCTAACCATTGTGCCATCCAGTGTGGAATCATGACACACATATAGCTGTTGAAGTAAGCTCAATGAATAATACGAAATCGAAAATCGATAGATTTTTGCGAGCTTTGGGTGCTAAGGAATACGGAGTTGGGGCAGGTGGATGGAGTCAGATTGCTGATCAGCTATAACCTACAGGTTCAAGAGACAGAATGGCCTGCTCCTGTTTGTATGTCCCTGCACTTTGCTGTAAATGCATAATGAATTATATTTGTAATTATTGTCAATAATCATTATCACTGCATATGTCAGACTGAGGATAGATAGAAAACGCTGCTAAAATCTATTATCTTGAGGAATAAGTGATGATTATGAAAACTGATCGCACCTCCAACAGATTAACGGTGACAGAATTCTTGTACAAGTCCCAATCTTATTTTGATATTTCTTTCATTAAATCTAAACTAAATCTAAACAACACAACAGGAAATCTTTTCCCATTAGGCTTGATCTGAGCCAGTTTTATTTACTTTTCTAAAGGATCCCAGATCCAAACAGCAGCAACAAGTAACAAAAAACAGAAAAATGTTGGAAAATCTCAGCAGGTCTGAGAGATTCCAGCATCCACAGTATTTTGTGTTTATCCTAGCAGCAATAAGTGTCTGGTTGCAAGATATTCAACTCCTCTATTCAACAGTTTTCCCCGGTGTGTGAGCTACATGGTCTGATTGCGAAAGAAATCAGAAATTAGAAAATGAGGGTGGTCAGAAAATTGTGTCAGAAAACAGCACATGCATTTGACCACCGATCATAGCAATAATATAGAAGAGAGAAGCATAGAATCCCTATAGTGCAGAAGGAGACCATTCATCCCATTGAATCTGCACTGACAACAATCCCAGCCAAACTCTATCCTCAAAATCCCACATATATACTCCACTAGTCCCTCTAACCTATGCATCCCAGGACACTAAGAGACAATTTAGGATAGCAAATGCACCTAACCTGCAAGTCTTTGCCCTACAGGAGGAAACCCATAAAACCACAAAACATAGAAGTAGAATTAGGCCACTCTGCCCATGGAGTCTACTCCACCATTCAATCATGATGCCATTTTTCTCATCACCGTTCTCCCACCTTATACTCATAACCCCTGATCACTTATTAATTAAGAACATATCTATCTCTGTATCAAAGACACTCAGTGACCTGGCCTCCACAGCTTTCTTCAACAAAGAGTTCCAATAGATTCATCACTCTCTGGCTGAAGTAATTCCTCCTCATCTTTGTTTTAAAGGATTGTCTCCTTAGCCTGAGGTTATACGCTCTGGTTCTAGTTTTTCCTAGTAGTGGAAACATCCTCTCCATGTCCATTCTATCCAGACCTCACAATATCCTGTAAGTTTCAGTCAGATCCCCTTCATCCTTCTGAACTCCAAAAAATGCAGACCCAGAGTCCTCAACTGTTCCTCATACAACAAGCTCTTCATTCCAGGGATCCTTCTTATGAACTTATATCACGAAGGGAATCTGTATTCCCTAAAAGGAATCTATAACACGAGAGAGGAAGCTGGATAGTGGAGAGGGGAGAATTTTACCCCCTGCTCCAGAAATGGATGTCTTTCCCACTCGGGTACGGTGTTCCGTGATTTGCTCCATTTTAACAGCTGGGTCTGAGTGACATCTCACCAGGCTGCTGTCCAGATTGTGCCAGCACTCAGAGTGCGCTGGGGAACGGTACTAGTGGGTGCAGAACAGAAGAAAATTTATGTGGAGCATAAAAATTAGAGGCAGGAGGAAGCCATTCAGCCCTTTAAGCCTACTTCATCATTCAATAAGATCATGGCTGATGCAATTGTGGTCTCAACTCTACCTTGCCATCTGATCCCATAATTCTTGTCTGTGGAAAATCTATCTGATACTGCCTTGAGTAAATTCATTGACCCAGCCTCCACCACTTTCTAGGCAAGAGATTTCCAGACTAATCTTCATCTGAGAGAAAATAAAATCCTCCTCCATCTTAAACAGGTATCTGTCCTGTCAAAACCCTCAGGATCTTTTATGTTTCAATAAAGTTATCTTCCAATATTCTAAACTCTAGTGAGTATAGATCTGACCTGCTCAAATTTCTCTCTTCATCCCAGGAATGAGTTGTATGAACCCTCTCCAAATTGCTTCTAATGCAATTATATATTTTTAAACAAGGGGATCAGAACTATACACAATATTTTAGACGTGGTCTTACCAGAGCCTGATGCTTGTGCAGTAAACATTTCTACTTCTATATTTTATTCACCTTGTTATAAATACTGACATTCCATTTGTCTTTCTAACCATTTGTTGTACCTGCATACTAACCATGATTCATGTACCAGGACACCCAGAACCCTTTGCAACACTGAGTTATACAATCACTCTCTGCTTAAATAGAATATTGTTTTACCATTCTTCCTGCCAAAGTGGATTCTTTCACATTTTTCCAAATTATATTCCATCTGCCAAATTTGTGCTCACTCACTTAAACTCTCTCTATCCATTTGCAGACATTTGACTTCCTCTTAACGACTTTTCTACCTAACTTGGTGTTATTGGCAAATTTAGTTGCTATACATTTTGTCCTTCATCCAAGTTATTAATGTAACTTGTAAATAGTTGGGTCTCCAGCACTGCTCCATATGACAATCTAGTTGTTACAATTAACCAACCTGAGAAAGACTCATTGATCCTTAATCTCTGCTTCCTATTAAGTAACAATTCTCTATCCTTGCTAATATGTTATCTCTACACCACGTAATCTTAGCTAATGCAGTAACTTCTCATGTGGCACTCTGTTAAATTCCTTCCGGAATCGAGTAAACCACATTTATGATTTCCCTTTATCCACCTCAAAAACCTCAAATAAATTAGTTAAATACAATCTCCCTTTCACAAACCCATAGTGATACAGCCTGATCACTGCCATTGTCAAAGTATCCTGCTGTAACTATCTTCATAATTGATTTTAGTAACTTCCTTATGATAGATGTTAGGCTAACTGACCTGTAGCTTCTTGTTTCCTGTCTCCTTCATTTCTTGGATAAAGGTATTATATTTTCTATTTTCCAATCCACTGGGACCTGCTGGAATCTAAGGAATTATTGAAGATTGCCAGTGCACCTGCTATCTCTGCAGCCACTTCCTTTGAGACCCCAGGATTAGGTAATCTAATACTGGATTTATCAGTCTAGCTTTCTCCCTGGTTGACAGTGATTATTTGAAAAGTCCCTCCCTCTTATGCATCGCTTGATTTTCAAGTACCTTTGGGAAGTTTTCTAAGTCTTCTCCAGCGAAGTCAGGCACAAAGGCAGGATTTTCCAGCCCCATCAGATGGAGAATGATTTGAAAGTTATAGATGTGATCGGTGCAACTTGTGGGCTGAAGGGCCTGTTTGTGCTGTAGTGTTCTATGTTGTATGAAAGTCCATCAACTTTAGCGAGACTGGAAGATTTGCAGATGGGACAGGCTGGACATCTCTGGCCAAACTATCTGTTCAATACCTCCACCATTTCATTGTATTCCCCAGATTTACTTTCTAAAAGGGCAAACCTCAATGCAGAAATAGAGCATTCGGCCCATCAAGACTGCACCAACTCATGAAAGAGCATCTTACCCAAGCCCAACCCACCACTCTATCCCTGTACCTGTCTAATCCACCTAACCCGCACACCTTTGGACACTAGTGGTGGAATTATTTGCACACAGGTGGGATTTTCTGGTCCCGTATAGTGAATGGAGCTGTAGCTGAGCGCCAAATTCTCTGACCTCGCTTGCAGTGGTGGTGAGAGGGTGGGAAGTGGTGGAAAATCCTGCCTAGCTTTCGTCATTCTTTTACAATTTAAATACCTGTAGAAACTCTTCCCAGCTGTTTTACATTACTAGTTAGCTTTCTGTCATATCCAACCTTCCCCCTCTTTATTCAGTATTTAGTCAAACTGATCAATCTTCTGACCGACCAGTCACATTTCAGATCTTTATAATATTTCCTCCAATTTGTTATTATCCTTAACTTCTTGATTCAGCCAGAAGTTCTTCTTTCTCACAGCGATAAATCTTTGCTGAGAGTTATTAAATATTTGCTAAAAAATCCTTAACTCGACTTTTACCATCCTACCTTTTAATTTAGTTTCCCAATTCACTTTAGATAGATCAGGTTGCATACCCTCATAACGACCTTCGATCAGCGGTGCAATAATGATGTGACTGGATTAGTAATCCACTTGGTGGCCTGAGTCAAACTGTTCCAATACGGCCACAACAGTGTGCAAAATTGCTCATGTACATCTCGTCCACAGAAAACAGAATAAACGTAACCCAGCCAATCCCGGCCTCATCTGTCTACTCGTAATCATTGGCAGAGTATTGGAAAGTGTCATTAACAGAACTATCAAACAGAACCAAATAGCACATATAGTCAGCCGTAAGCTGCTTAGTGATGCTCAGGTGAGGCTCCAATCCTGCTGGGGACACTCAACTTCTGAACTTATTACAACTTTGGTCCCAAAATGAAGTATAAGACCTGCACGCAAATGGTGAGGTAAGAGAAACTGCTTGACTGTGTGCGGCATCAAGGAATCCGAATAAATCTGAAGTCAATGGCAATCAGAGGAAAAATCCCCTGGATGGAGTTATATCTGTGTCACAGATGGAATTATAATATACAATATATAATAATACATAATCTCTTCATCAACTGGATTATTTTATAATTTTTTTCTCTTTGGGCCATTAAAGTGGAGAATTGCTGAGTTAACAAATGGTTCAGCTGGAACTTGATGCTCTGTTGTTTCAATGTAACAATGGCCAGAGCAATAAGGAGTCTGGGTCAGCTGCCTCTGAATGAAGGAAAATCTTCGTAATCTCTGATGCTATTACTAATGGCCAGAGTGTTAACAAACTCAAGGCCTCCAGTTCAACAGAGAACGTCGCAGTTAGTTAACTGGACACCATTGTTTTCAAAAACAAATACAATCCCAACTCGAACTAAACACACAATTCGGAATTTTACCACCCTGTCCGCGAGGGGAATCAGAACGCGTGAAGGGAGACAGTGGAAAAGTCCGCTGACCTCGGACTGGATTTTACAGTTTCAGGAGGATCGAGGCCATAAAATCTCTCCTCTAGATTCAGGATGTCTGTCACATGACCTTACCCAAACTGCACTGTTGTCTGTTGAAACTAACTCTTTTGATTTAATTTGCTTCATTATTATCACATGTATTAGCATACAGTGAAAAGTATTGTTTCTTGCGTGCTGTACAGAAAAAAACACGGCATTCATAGAGAAAGAAATGAGAGAGTGCAGAATGCAGTGTTACAGTCGCAATGAGACAAAGATCAACATAATGCAAGGTAGGTCCATTCAAAAGTCTGACAGCAGCAGGGAAGAAGCTGTTCTTGAGTCGGTTGGTATGTGACTTCAGACTTTTATATCTTTTTCCCGACAGAAGAAGGTGGAAGAGAGAATGTCCGCATATATGGGGTCCTTAATCATCTGTTGCTTTACTGAGTCAGCAGCAAACTCTGGCAGCTTCTGTTTAACTTTCAAAGTGAATAGAACTCCTGGCAACAGTCTGTGCTGTCTACCTTCAAGTCATTGGCAGTGGAAACATCTTGGACTCTAGTGAAATTGGCCAAATGTCAGAGAGTTGGAACTTGTGACCCCAGATTACCCATTCTACATGCCTATTCCCATTGTGGAAGTCTCATTCCAAATTCTACAATTAACCAAACCCCTCTCAGAAGGAACCGGTTGAGCTGTGATTCTGGACTCTGGACAGATGTAAAACTGATACTTTTACTGTGGTCATATGCTGAACCCTCTTTCTTTTTTCCTTATCCCCTGTTAATTGTGTGAATGATAAAGGGGTGGAATAAACAAAACCGTGTGTGTGTGTGTGTGTGTGTGTGTGTGTGTGTGTTTGTGTGTGTGTGTGTGTGTGTGTGTGTGTGTGTGTGTGTGTGTGTGTGTTGTAAAAAAAACAACCAGCAAGAGTAGTAAGGATTGTAGCCAAACCATTGCTTACAAGGGAAATTAGGGATAGTATGAGATTCAGAGCAGAAGCTTACAAATTGGCAAGAAAACACAATAGGCCTGAGGATTGGGAGCAATTTAAAATTCAGCTAAGGAGAACCAAGGGATTGATTAAGAAGGGAAAAACAGAGTTTGAAAGTAAGCTGCCAGGGAACATAAAAACTATCTGTAAAAGTTTCTATAGATATATAAAGAGAAAAAGATCGACAAAGACGAATGTAGGCCTCCTTAGAGTCAGAAACGGGAGAATTCATAACGGGGAATTAAGAAATGCCTGAGGAATTAAATTTGTACTTTGCTTCAATCTTCACAAAGGAAGACATGAATAATGTACCACAAGTGCTGAGAGAAACATGTTTTAGTGAGGAGCTGAAGGAAATCAGCATTAGTAGAGAAATGGTTTCAGGGAAATTGATGGAATTGAAGATAGATAAATCTCCAGGTTCTGATAATCTTTGTCCTATAGGATTTAAGGACATGGCCCTGGAAATAGTAGATCCAGTGATTATGTCCCAAAATTCTTTGGATTTTCATGTAGTCCCTACAGATTGGAGGGTAACTAATGTAAGCCCATTATTCAAAATAGAAGTAGAGAGAAAACAGGGAACTATAGACCAGTGAGCTTAACATCGGTACTGAGAAATTGCCAGAGTCCATTATCAAGATTTCATTAACTTGGCGTTGGAAGTGGTATAATCAGGAAAGTCAACATGGATTTACAAAAGGGAAATCATGCTTAATGAATCTATTGGAATTCTTTGAGGATGTAACTAGTAAAATTGATTGAAGAAAACCAGTGGATTCAGTTTATTTAGACTTTCAGAAGGCTTTCAACAAGGACTCACATAATAGATTATTAAGTATAGTTAAAGCACATGGGATTGCAGGGAATGTCTTGAGATGGATAGGGAGTTGGTTAGCAGATATGAAGCAAAGATTTGGCATAAATGTTTTTTTTTTCTGATTGGCAGTCAGTGACTAATGGGGTTCCACAGGGATCTGTGCTAGGACCCCAGCTGTTCACATTATATATTAATGATTTGGAAGAGGGAGCTGAATATATTACCTGAACATTTACAACATTGGGTTGGAGGTGAGCTGTGAGGAGGATGCAGAGATGCTTCAGCGTGATTTGAACAGGCTGAGTGTGTGGGCATCTATGTGACAGATGCAGTACAATGTGGATAAGTGTGAGGTTATCCACTTTGATAGCAATAATAGGAAGACAGATTATTACTTGAATGGGGGTAAATTGAGAGAAGTGGATAAACAACAAGACCTTGGAATCCTCTTGCATCAGTCGCTGAAAAGCATGCAGGTACAACTAGCAATAAAGAATGCAAATGATGTGTTGGCCTTCATAGCGAGAGAATTTGAATATAGGAATAGGGATGTTTTGCCCTAATTGTACAGGGCGTTGGTGAGGCCACATCTGGAGTATTGTGTGCAGTTTTGGTCTCCTTATCTGTGGAAGGATGTCTTGCTATAAAGGGAGCATAGCGAAGGTTTACCAGGCTGATTCCTGGGATGGCAGATCTGTCATATCAGGAGAGACTGAGTCGATTAGGATTATATTCACTGAAGTTTAGATGAATGACAGGGGTCTCATAGAAATTTATAAAATTCTAACAGATTTTGACAGGGTAGATTCAGAGAGAATGTTCTCAATGATGAGGGAGTCCAGATCTAAGGGTCATAGTTTGACGATGAGGGGTAAATCTCTTAGAACTGAAGTGAGGAGAAATTTCTTCACCTCGGTGGATGGTGAATTTGTGGAATTCACTACGACAAAATATTGTCTGATTTCAAGAAGAAATTAGATATAGCTTTCAGAGTTAAATGGATCAAGTGATATTGGGGAAAGGGAGGGGATCAGGAATGCAGTACCTTTCTCACACACTCTATTTATTTCTTCCTGTCCTGTCATTTAACAATTTTTAAGGATCTAGAACTACTCCTGTTATTCCTGTAATATCTTTACTATTTCTTATCAATTAAATAACGAGGGGAATAGATCAACTAAAGAGTCAACATTTTGCCCAAAGGTAGGGGAGTCTAAAACAAGAGAGTTTAGGTTGAAGGTGAAAGGGAAGAGACACAAAAGGGTCCAGAGGGGCAATTTTTTCACACAGAAGATGATGAGTGTTTAGAACAAACTGCCAGAGACAGTAGTAGAGGCAGGCACAATATTATCTTTTAAAAAGCATTTAGATAAAATGGAATATGAGCCAAACAGGCAATTGGGATTAGCTTAATGTCAAACAGTGGGCAGCATGGATAAGTTGGGCCGAAGGGACTGTTTCCATGCTGAAAACTTCTATGACTCTATTGCCGGAATTTTACCGTCTCTCCCACCAAAAGCTCATTAGATCCCACTCGAGGCCAATGGAAAATGCCATTTTGTGAGCCTCACCCACAGCGATTCAGCAAAATTCTGGTCTACAACCCTGTAACTGATTCTTCACCTTGCTCTTTCAATCCAGTTTGTTTAATCATTTCTTCATCCTCAAAGAATATCTTTTTGAACTGTCTCTAATCTGTCGTTCCAGCCATTATCAGCCTTCGCTTAATGATAACTTTCTCGCCTCCTGGCTCAACTGACAAAAAGTCCCATTGAGAAGTAAAGCATTAATGCCTCACTTCTCTTTTGTAATTGTATTTCCGTTGGATGCTGCTGTGTTGAATGATGAGTCAGAAAAACTATGAAGAATTATAGCAATAGTGTGATTGTAACATTGGCATTTCTATGTTGTGAGATAAAGTGGACCAAGGAAGCCTTTGTTATCTGATCTGGAAATGTTCTACCAGTGAATTCGCTCTATCAGCTTGTCAAGTGACTGTAAAATGTGTTGTATTTTTTTGGGAGAAATTGTTTGGTTAGATAACTAACTCAAATCTGTGGATTGAGAGTTAAATGAATTCATGTCTTTTCATCTGGACCTTAAAACCGTTTCATTTATTTGCAGTGGAATCTCATATTTTTTGTTTGTTCTGAAAATTAATTTGGAGGGTGTTCCATGAAATGTAATGTTTTTATTGATTGCAAAGCATGGTTGAGTGATATCAAAAATGATGTGATCTGGTTCACTGTTGCTTTTATATTAACCACAGTTTTTGACAGTTCATGAATGGGTTCTTTCTTGGAAAAAAGTTATATGAAGATTTCACCTTTAAAGGTCTGCCTTAGCTTCCAAAAGGGAAAAGATACAGAAACCACGTGGGGGCAGGAAGAATGTCTTCTTCAGAATTTATTTTCTCAAAATGATAACTCTGACCTTCCTTCCCATTTTATTTTTCAATTACCCATGCGATTTGCTTCACAAAAAATTAATAAATGCAATGAACTTATCTGCAGCACACTTCCAAGTAGGAGCTGACATTTTCATTGTATCGGAGCAGCTACATCACTTACAGCTGACTTGGACTGCTCCAACCAGATAGGCTCTGGGAAACTTTGACAGCTTCCCTTTAATACCCATCAGTTTACATCGATCAGCTTTCAGTCTCTGAGAGATGTTCCAGTGAGGATAGCATTCTGTCTGCTACTAATAAAAGAATGCATTAGAAAGAAGAACTGAGGATATTCAACAACGTCGGAGACTTTTCTTTACAATTTTCTACCTGGTTTTCCAGTTTGTTCTTCCACATTCACCTGGATGTTTCCTGCTGCAGGTGGGTTAGATATCAGAAACAAAAATGAACACTCTACCCTGGTAAAGCACATTGAGAGAAAAAAAAATGAAAGTGTGCTATGTCTATTGTAGCAATTCATGTGTCTGGGATCATCTTCATCTCTACCTCGGGTATAGGTTGCAATCTCTTCTTCTGCTGTTACCTCTGACAACATGCTTTACTTGCTAGTTTAGTCCAAAGGTATGTGGGTTAGATTGATTGGCCTTGTTAAATTGCCCCTTAGTGTCAGGGGAATTAACTCAGTATATACATGGGGTTATGGTGGATGGGATCTGTGTGGGATTGCTATCAGTGCAGACTCGATGGGACAAACGGCCTTCTTCTGCATTGTAGGGATTCTATGATTTGAATTTAAGGGGAAGAATGTGTCACACGGGTGCTGAGTCTGCTTGGCTCAGTTAGAAGTGCATCTCACCTCTGAGACAGAAAGCTGTGGGATCACAAAGCTATATGTTTTAATTTTTTTACTCCATTCTTACAGTTATAAAGCCAGTGCTCAGAGTGGGCCAGGAAAACCCATGTTTGCTCATAAAGATCCCCACGGGAAAGACAAACAAGAACCAAGCTGACAAGATAAGGCATTGCGCCCCATCTTGGGCTTGATCCGATGCTTGTCACATTTCCTACATTGCCACAGTCGATTTGATTGGCTGCAAAACACCATGTGATACCCAGTGGTTGTAAGGTGCTATATCAATGCAAGTATTTCTTTATGTGTTCAATATATCACAATGTCTGTTTATCCATGCACTTTAGTACTGTTTGCCTTGTGGATTTTCTCCGTTTTAGCCTCATGAGCTGGAACGGTTTTTTAAAGGACATCATTTATGATATATTTTGACTGCCATGCAATGACTGGTTAACTATTAATAATGGATTTTGAATAGCCTTGAGGGTAATTTGATGCCTGACTCCAACTAGAAATGGGCTTATGTACTGAAACAGAGTACAATGCTGCAGATCCTTGGCTTGGCTGATCTTCTTCCTGAATACCCATTGTTTCCCAGTGAGAAACTCTACCCAGTTTCTGTATTACAACTGTGGTCATGATGCTTTGTGATAATCTAAGCATTTATTCCTGGCTTGAGGATGATATAAGACAATACACAAAGCTGGTTTCGCGAGACTTACTCCTGTTCTTGTTCTTTCACTTTAAAGAAAGATAAGCCTGCAGAAAGGTCAAAATCATTTTAATTTCTCTTGTGATTAAATAGACTGAGAGAAAAGAATAGAATCCCATGATTAAAGAAAAGGGAGAATTGTGAGAGAAGCAATTTAAGGTAAATGGAAAAAGGAACCAGAGGTAACAAGAGGAAAACCTTTGGGCAAAGCAAGTGGATTAGGAGCTGGAACAAACTGCCCGAGAGAGTGGTGGAGGCAGGTTCAATTATGACTTTCAAAAAGAAACTTAATAATTATTTGAAGAGCTGAAAAATAAGGGATAGGATGAAAGGTGGGGAAATGGGATCAACTAAGAAAGTCTTGCACAAGTATGAAGGGCTGAATGGTCTCCTCTTGCACTATAATCATTCTAAGATTCTCCGGCTATACTCACATAATTTGGAAAGATTGCAATGGAAGATTGGTTATTATGTATTCATGACAACCTAACAGTGGTTAGCACTACTGCCTCACAGTCCCAGGAGCCTGAGTTCGATTCCCGGCTTGGGTCACTGTCTGTGTGGAGTTTGCCCGTGCTCCCTGTATCTGCGAGGATTTCCTCCAGAGTTCCCCGGTTTACTCCCACAGCCTGAAAGACGTGCTGGTTAGGTGCATTGACCCAAAAAAAGCACCTGAATGTGGCGACTTGGGGAATTTCACAATAACTTCATTGCAGTGTTAATGTAAGCTTTACTTGTGGCTAATAAATAAACTAAAACTAACTAAAGTCCGATGTCTTTAGGGGGTTAAAATTTTGACTCGGGATATAATTGACCATTTTAGCAAAACTTTGCAGCAGTTTGCATTTTGCCAGCTATAAGGGGCTGGAGTTCTGCAGCTGTTCACACCAGTGTGGGATTCTCCAGTCCCTCTGGCAATGCACCCCTGTCCCCCGGTTTCCCATCAACATGGGGGTGACAACAATAGGAATTCTCATTGACAGTGATGGGACCAGAGAATCCCACCACTAGCAAACAGAGCACCAACTCACGCCAGCGGGAAGCACACAGTTAGGAAGCCGAAGAATCGGGCCAAAAATCTGTTTTGAAACAGCAAGGTTGAATAGTGCAGCAAAATATTTATTTTATAAATGAGATTAAAAAATATACCCTGATATTCTAACAGTAGTAACATGGTGTAGTCTGATTAACAGTCTACGGCTGAAAATGGGTTTATTGCTAAAGAAAGTAAGTTTTTTTTGAATTACAGGCTGCATCTCATGAATAACTTAATTTTAATTAAGAGATAATGATTTTTTTAAAATGCTGGGCAGATTGGAGTCCCATCTCCTTCCTAAATTTAAAGCAAAAATCAGTCACAATCTTACAGTACTTACAGTGAAGACAAGGCCATTCAACCCATCCATCCCGCACCAACTCTCCAACAGAGCATCTTAGAAGGCCCTGTCCCCCACCCTATTCCCATAACCCCACACATTTAGTATGGCCAATCTACCCAACCTGCACATGGTTGGAGAGTGGGAGAAAACAGAGCACCCAGAGGAAATCCAGGCAGACATGGGGAGAACATGCAAACCCCACACAGATTCGAGGTCAGAATTGAACCCAAATCCCTGGAATAATGAGGCAGCAATTCTAACCACTGTGCCACCATGCCACTGATAAGGTGCTATGACAACCTTTCAAAACATCAATTAGTGGAGCTCAATCCAAAATTCCAACTTTTCATTTTTGGAGATTCCTTGAACAAGTTCGCAAATGAACACAGTTCGCAGAAGGTCCCGCTGATGATAAATTCACCGAGAAGGTATGGTCAGTATCGTGGGTGGGGCCAGTTTCTAACCCAATTTAAAAAAAACATAACAATTCATGGAATGCTGAATCACCCCGGACACAACTTGTGCTTAAAATGTGTAAATGTGTCGGTTACATGGGACGGGGAGAAGGCGACGGGGCTTGGCAGGCTAAAATGCTGAGAGAATTCTTCCTCTTGTGGGCTAAATTCAAACCAGAGGTCACAATTCTGTAATAAGAAGTCTCCAATTTGAGAGTATATTTTTTCCTCTCCCCATGGGGTCATTAATCTTTGTAATTTCCTACCCCAGACAGCAGTAGAGACTGAGTAGCTGAAGGCTGGTCTAGACACATTTCTGATTTACAGGAGAGTCAGGGAGTATAGGGGAACAGGCAGGGAAGTGGACCTCAGGCCGTGGTCAGATCATACACAATCCTATTGATTGGCAGAGCAGACCCGAGAGGTCGTAAGTGGCTTATTCTTGCTCCTAACTCATGCGTTCAAATATCTCTGGCAAATCGCAACAAAAATAACAGTTCACCTTATTGCTTTAACCACCTTGTTCTTAAAATGACAACATGCTTCAAGCTGAAAGTAGACTGGGCTGATCAACATGCACAGCAAAAAAAAAAATTAGTGTGCAGTTCACAACACACTGCAGTGCATGGGATCTAACATGCAATGACTACTAAATTACCTCACACACGCATTGTTACATATCAATACCATCCCAAGGAAGATGGAGGGAATTAGTTCCAGTTTCTGATGCTAAGGATACTCACAGGATGAGAATATTGTTTTCTGGAGGATTATACGAACAACACGTAATATAATTAAAAGGCAAAATATTGCGGATGCTGGAATCTGAATGCTGGAAAATCTCCGCAGCACTGACAAAGAGTCATCCTGACTCGAAACATTGGTTCTATTCTCTCTCCACGAATGCTGTTGGACAGTAATATAATTATTTGCAGGGTCTATAATTGTCACTATAATTGACGTTAACAATGACGTTAATAAAAGTCTGGAGTGCATGAATGTAAAAACCACCTTGTAAAAGAACGCATAACTGATGTTTCAGGCAAGTATGTAAATCCTCTTTGCTTATGTTTCTAGATTAAATCAGCATCTTTTGTATCAAGTCCAATCCACAAATCGAAAAGGAAGACAATAAGGGAAGAAAAGATTCACTCACTCATCCAAAAACAGATGTACCATAACCACCCCATAAAGCAATGATGAGATACTAAAGCTTGAAAGAGGCCTATGTGTTGTTAAAAAGTCTTGAATTTATATAGCACCTTTTGTAACTATCAGACAACTCAAAGCACTTTATAGCCAATGAACAATGCCAGCAGTGCACTCATTGCGTACAGTAGGAAACTTGGCTTGTTCTCACTGGAACGACGGAGGTTGAGGGGCAACCGATAGAAGTCTACAAGGTTATGAAAGGCATGGACAGAGTGGAGAGTCAGAAGCTTCTTCCCAAGGTGGAAGAGTCAGTTACACGGGGGCACAGGTTTAAGGTGTGAGGGACAAGTTTTAAAGAAGATGTGTGAAGCATATGAGGATGGTGGGCGCCTGGAACTCACTGCCAGGGGAGGTAGTGGATGCTGATATAATAGTGAGTTTTAAGGGGTGTCTTGACAAATACTTGAATAGGACGGGAATAGAGAAAGAGGGTTCCCATAAGAATAGAGGGTTTTAGTTAAGTTGGGCAGCATGGTCAGTGCAGGTTAGAGGGCCGAAGCGCCTTTTGCTGTGCTGTAATTTTCTTTGTGGCAGCCAATTTGTGCACAGGAAGCTCCCACAAGCAACAATGCAATCATGACTGGATATCTATTTTTGTGACATTGAGTGAGGATAAATTGTGGCTATGACACCAGGGATTTTCTTCTTCAAAATGCTGTCATACATTCCTTTATCTCCACCAGAGAAGACAGATGAGCCGTTTCAGGAATCTTTCAGCAGGACATTGCAGCTACATCGAGGAAAATCTCTCCCCTGGTTGCAGTACCAAGAAGATGACTTTGGTTGTTGGAGGTTAATTATCTCAATCTCAGGATGTCACAGCAGGACGTCCTCATGATGGAATCCAGAGATCAGATATTTTCAACTCCTTCACCAATGTCTTTCTTTCATGATCAGATCAGACATGGGGATGTTTGCTGATGATTTTTATATGGTGTTTAATGCCAGTTGTGACCTCTCAGATGCTAAAGAAGTCAATTGTCGTGTGAGGCAAGAAATGGACAACATTCAGGTTTAGATTACGAGCACAAGTAACTTCTGTGCCATACAAGTGCCAGGTAATAACTATTTCCAACAAGAAAGAATCTAACAATCACCCTTTGATATTCAACAACAAAATCCATGGCCAACACGCTGGACATTACGATTGAACAGAAATGTTATGAGTCATATGAATATTGTCAAGATAAGAGCAAATCAGAGGCTGGGAATTCTGTAGCGCATAACTCACCTCTTGACTCCCCAAATTCTCATTTACAAGGCACAAGTCTACATTGTGATGAAATACTCTCCACTGAATGAGTGCAGCTCCAACAAAACTCAAGACATTTGATACCATAAAGACAAAGCAATCTGTTTGTTTGCCACCCCTTGAACCAACTTAAGTATTCTCTCCCTCCTCCGTGGTACACTGGGACAGCAGTATGTACCATCTACAGGATGCACTGTAACAATCACCGAGCTTCTTTCAACAACACCTTTCAAACATTCATCCTCTAATAACTTGTAGAACAAGGCAGCAGATTCACAGGAATGCCAACGCCTGCAAGTTCTCACACACCATCCTGATGTGGAAATATTCTGTCACTGTCAAGGGATCAAAATCCTGGAAGCACCTCCTTATAAGCACTGTGGGTAGACCATCAATACATGGATAGCAACGTTTAAGAAACCATCTCATCATCATCTTCCCAAGGGCAATTGGGAATGGGCAATGAATGCTGGAGTAGTCAGAGATGCCCACGTCCCATGAAAAAGAAATTAAACAAAATGACACTTCTAATAATGCAGCATTTCTTCTGTACTGACCTTCCGACAATGCAGCACTCCCTCAGTACTGACGCTCCGGCACTGCAGCACTCCCTCAGTACTGACCTTCCGACAATGCAGCACTGCCTTAGTACTGACCTTGACAGTGCAGCATTCCCCCAGTACTGATTCTCTGACAGTGCGGCACTCCTTCAGCACTGACCCTCTCACAGTGCGGCACTCCCTCAATACTGATTCTCTGACAATGCAGCACTCCCTCAGTACTGACCTTCTGACAGTGCAGCACTCCCTCAATACTGATTCTCTGACAGTGCGGCACTCCGTCAGCCCTGACCCTCTGACGATGTGGCACTCCCTCAGTCTTCATTCTCTGACGGTAGTGCAATCCCCCATTACTGATTCTTTGGTGGTACAGCATTTCCTCCCTATTCCCATGACTGTGGAGTGGTGTTTGAACCCGGTATATTCTGGCTCTGATACAAGAGTATCGAGTGGTTACTGATACTGTAGAGTGTACCAAGTGTTTTGATCCCAGTTAGTGTTACTGCTAGATGAGCAGCTTCCAGAACAAAATTCTGATTCAAAAGTTTGTAACTTTTTTTTAGAAAATATAGAGGGACAGAGTAACAGGGCTACCAATTAGTTTTTAGCAAAAGAAAAATACATTTATTTAATGTGAAAAGTTTGATCGTAATACAATGCTTCTTCAGTCTCCTCTTTGCTTCAACAATATACACAGATTTCAAAGATAACACCCCATTCTGAAAACAAATGGCAGGTGCCACTCAATCGATTTTTCTTGGACTTCTCCTCAAATTTTCCTCAGCTGATTGCCACATGAGAGTTTCCAAATCCCATTCTCAGAAAGACATCTTCTTTAGACAATGATTCTAATCTACTGTTTGCATTAAGAATCTGCTCCAGGATTTCTGACTATCCTTTCAAACAAAACTTCTCCTCCACTTTTCCAGCTCCAATTTTTGCACCTCTCCTTCCTTTGTCTTAGAAGTTTTAACAAAAACTCTGAGATCTTGCAAAGCTGAAAGAGATGTTCCCTCTTGAACTTTCTATAGCCAACTGCTATGAATTCAGTTAAAAACACATCATCCCAAAAAGCCTTATTACTCTAAAGGTATCCTTGGTTTCTAAGCAATAACCTGTTACTTCTCTAAGCTTGTTACTTTTCCTGCCGTAACCCTTTCTAAATAAAATAGAAGCAGAGATTAAACTGACCAAGCCCCCACACATACAAAATCCTCAGTCAAACATGAATCTAATCAGAATTTTACTCGTCTTACAGAAATCTACTAAATCAAACCCATTTTGATCCATATCTGATTCTGAATATTAAACACAAACATAAATCCCTCAAAGTGATTTCTGTTTTCTTGAGACAAGACATGTTGACTAAAAACCATCACCAGAAAAAAAAAGAGCCTTAAGCTGAAGTTTGTTTGAGAAATAATTTCTTTACCTGTAACTATGGAATAGCTAATGGAATAACCTATTCCTGACACAATAAATATGGATATGCCAATGTCTTCTCACAAAAGATTTTGATTAATTGCTACTTCAGCACAGAGAGATTTCAGTTTGAGGAAAACACAAACTACAAATCAATGAGATTGTGAAGAGATTGTGAGACTGTATTACTGAGATAATCTAGCAGCTTTTATCAATTCTAATAGTATTCTGAATATGGATCAGATTACCACACTTGTAAACCAATGGAATACATACGTGCCCAGAGCTATCTCCTCACCATCTCTTTCTGTCGATTCCTCCATTAATAAGTCTCACAACACCAAGTTAAAGTCCAACAGGTTTATTTAGTAGCACAAACCCCAAAATTTCAGAGCCCTTCATAACGTGAGTGGAAGTTGTATTCACAATCAGAGCATATATCGACACAAATTCAATTTACAAGACAATGGTTGGAATGCAAATTTTTTAGGCAATCACGTCTTAAAAAGTACAGGCAATGTGAATGGAAAGAGGGTTAAAGAGATATGTATTGTCTTCAGCCAGAACAGTTAGTGAGATTTTGGAAGCCCAGGTAAGTAATGGGGATGACACATAATGTGAAATGAACCCAAGATGCTGGTTGAGACCGTCCTCATGTGCGGAACTTGACTATCAGTTTCTGCACAGCAATTCTGCGCTGTCATGTGTCATGAAGGCCACCTTGGAGAACACTTACCCGAAGACCAGGGGCTGAATGCTTGTGACTAATAAAGTGTTCCCCAACAGGAAGAGAACACCCCTTCCTGATGATTGTTGAACAGTGTTCATTTATCCATTGTCATAGCTTCTGCACAATTTCCCCAATGCCTCAGGACTTTTCTTTCTTGCAGTGTATCAACGTTGGCCAAGTTGCAAGAGTATGTATTGTGTAGAATCCTCCATTGCCTCTAATTTGTTAGGCTTCTTGCCTGGCGACCAGTCTAGGATGAATATAAAATTAAATATTGGCAAGACCACAATCATTCAGCGAGATTATCTGGCTTCTCAGGTGCGTGTTTTCCGCCGGCAGCTGGTGGCATGTTGTTTGCTCGCGGTGGAATTCTCCAGTCGTGCTGCTGTCAATGGCAATTCCCATTGATGTCACTTTGTGTGGGCCTGAGGGCCTGACGCACTGCCGACGGGACTGGAAAATCCTGCCAGCTGGATGGTCAGAGAATTCTAGCAATGGTTTTTGGATTCACCACGTAAACCATTCCCTGGAGTCTGATGCCGTTTTTCTCTCTCTCTGACAACATGTTTATCATACCATGAAAATTGCCTGCTTCCAGTTCTATCTCATTGCTGGATTCCATTCCACTCGAGTCTATTTGCTGTTGAAACCCTTGTTCACATTGCTGCTACATAGGAACAAGAAGAGGCGATTTCGCCTGTGGTAGGGAAACTACTGAAAACTATCATCTGGAATCAATTTCCACATTTTGGTGTGCATGGATAGAATATGCTGTCAGGTTCAGATGGGTAAGATAGCGAAAGCTGACAGTTACACCATTACGACTGCAGGGCTGTGTAGACAGATGACAAGGGATTGACAAAGCAGAAGGATTTATTCAACAATTTTTACAGCTCTGACTTGCAGCGTGTCTGCCATTGTTGGGGCGAACTTGCAGGCCACCAAAACACCTCTTTCTCTGTGTCTCCATCATCTTGATGCACAGGCAAGCACTTGGCCTGAAGCAACAGCAAAATTGAAACCATTGTCTGCGAAGAAAAAGTGTATAACCTGTTAAAAGTATATTTATTAATGTCACAAGTAGGCTTACGTTAACACTGTAATGAGGTTATTGTGAAAATCGCCTAGTTGCCAGAGTCCTGTATCTATACGGGTACACTGAGGGAGAAGTTAGCATGGCCGGTGCACCTAACCAGCACGTCTTTCAGAATGTGGAAGGGAACCAGAACACCTGGAGCAAACCCACGCAGAATGAGAAGAACTACACAGTCAAGCTCAGAATCAAATCTGGGTTCTTGGCACTGTGAGGCAGCAATGCTAGCCACTGTGCCACCATGCCACCCATTGTCTACCAGACATTGTGAACCGCAATATTCATCAACATAAGGACTGCACTACATTTGTTTCAGATACTCTGTCAAGCAAGAAAACTCTTGCATCTGTTGCTTATAAGAGTTAAATAATTGTGGTAAAAGAAAGGGAGGGTTATAAATCAGATTTTCATGTATGTATTTATGCCCTCAGAAAATGTAACAGAGATATGATTTATATATGAGATCTCACTCTAGAATGAAATTATGAACCACGCGTATCTGTGAAAAGCCATAAATTACAAACATGGGAGTCATACACATTAAAATGATCTTTCACACATATGAGGTGTCAGGACTGTTGGAAGGGCTGATGCAAAATACTAATATTTTATTTAATGATATTTTATCAAATATGGTAGGGATCATAATACACTAAAAAATATATAAATACGGCAAATCACACAAACATCAAGATGGTGGGTGTGATTATGTCCCCCTCTTGGAAAATCTGAGCAGCTATTCTCTGCCTCTCAGCTCACAGAATAGGTTGTTCAAATGCTGACAGGCACATAGAGATTGGAGACCAATTGCAACAGAAGTCACAACCAACTGGCAATCTATCAATGCAGCCAAGCAAATCCACATGCACTAGCAATAACAATGCTAAACTATTTGTTAAGCAGCTAACGAGGCACCTAATGAGCTGAAGTCTCCAAAATGTCATGAATACAGCTCTGTAGGTGCCTATTTAGTTTGTGTCAAATGAATTCCAGGAACAGGAAAGAATCTCAGTGCTCCCAGCAAACCTTCTGATTTTTTTATAAGTTTGCTGGAATGCTTATTGACATCTGTTTGAGAAAACCTGTCAAATATCTATGCTTGATATTTCCCCAGAGTTCCAAATGCTGTGAATTGTGAGGGAGAAATTTGATCAAATGGTTTAATTCAGAATGATGTGATAGAAGTGTTGGATTTTGCACCCAATTGGTAAGCCACTCAAAATACCAACTGGGGTGGATGAGCGTGATATTAGCATAGTGCCAACTAGACTCATACCATTAATGCATCATGAATTAGTGCCATTTCCCAGTCTTTTCCACATATACTGCACATGTTATTCAAGTAATCGTCAAATGTCCTTGCAAATACTTCCTTTGAACCTGCCTCCAAAATAGGTAGTGCATTCCAAACTCCATTTATTCACTGTGCAAAAATATTTTTTCTCACACCACATTTGCTCCTTTTTGCAAATCGGTTTAAATCTGTGCCCTTTAGTCCAGATCCTTTTATGAGCTGGAACATTTTCTCCCTATCTATGTCCAGACAAGCTACGATGTTGAACATTTCTTTCAAATCACCTGTTAGCCTTCTTCACTCCAAGTAGAACAGTCCCAACCGCTCCAATCTATCTTCATTATTGGTGTCAGGAGTATGAGGCTATATTCTCTACTTGCCTGGATGGATACATCTCCAACAACACTCCAGAAGCTCAGCACCATCTAGGACAAAACAGCCTACTTGATTGAAACCCCTTCCACAAGCATTCACTCCCTCCACCACCAACAAACAATTGAACCAATAACAATAACTGATCAATAAGGGAATTTCTGATCGATAAGGAAATTAAGAGTTATGGAGAGCAGGTGGGTAAGTGGAACTGATCTACTTCAGATCAGCCATGATCTTATTGAATGATGGGGTGGGCTGTAAGGGCTGGATGGCCTACGCCTGCTCCTATTTCTTATGTTCAGAAGTGTGTGTTACCTCTATGATTGGTAGCACTACCTCGAGAGTACTTTATACAATATTGGGCTCCTTGTTTAAGGAAGGATGTAAATGCATTGGAAGCAGTGTAGAGAAGGTTAACTAGACTAATGACTGGAATGGATGGGTTGTCTTATGAGGAAGGATTGGACAGGCAGGGCTTGTATCCAGTGAGCCTGGAAGAGTAAGAGGTGACTTGATTGAAACATAAAAATTCTGAGGGGTCTTGACAAGCTGTACGTGGAGAGGACGTTCCTTCTTGTGCAATAGTGTAGAACTGGGAGTCACTATTTAAAATAAGGCATTGTCCATGTAAAACAGAGACCATCTCTGAGGATTGTAAGTCTTTGGAATTTCATCAAAAGACAGAAAGCTGGAATTTTCAGCCCCTCCCTCTGCCAGAATTGTTAGCCAATGGGCTTTTGGCTGTTCTGTCTGTAGCAATGTGTGTGGTGAATCTCGCTACATAAAATTCCCAAATAGAGCAAGCAGAGGGGCAATCATATGAAAAGTATGCTAAGTGCCAAAAGAGCGTGAAACCGGGAAACAATAACACTCATTTTTAGGGTAAGCTCCTCTCCACTATCTTATGGCACATAAAAAATAAAATGATCCCAAATGTGACTTTCGCCCATAGGGAAGTGGATGAAGTCTTTTCATGCCAGGAAGTCAGCTACAGAGTGCCAGAGAGTGCTATTGCCCTCCAGCAATAGCACCTTCTAGCACCCTCTAAGTTTAAGGTGAGAGGGGTAAGGTTTAAAGGACATGTACAAGGCAGATTTGTTACACAGTGTCTGGAACTCTGTTGGAGAGGTAGTGGAGGCAGGTACAATAGTGACTTTTAAGGGACTTCTTGACAAATCCATGAATAGGATGGGAATGGAGGGATATTGTCCCCTAAAGGGTCAGGGGCTTTAGTTAGTAGAGCAGAATGGCTGAAGGACCTGTTCCTGTGCTGTAATTTTCTTTGTTCTTTATTCTTTGTCTTTGGGCTTACAGTAAGACTAGCCATAATTTTACTGAGTGATGGAGCAGACTCGAGGAGCTTAGTGACTGACTCCTAAAGACAGCACAGGCACAAGATTCAGGATGCAGGCAGCAATGACTGCAAAGAATGAGAATCAGGAACTAATCCCAAAAGCCCCAATATATACCTCATGTGGCAGCTGGATTAAGCACAGGAATATGTTAACAATGCACGTAGGCACTCAGAGAAAGCAGTAGTTTGATTGTATGCACTTGAAAATTCATTATGATAAAATAGAATGAACACTGACATAGCACATTGTTATTAGTGGAGATAAGGCTGCACTTTCTGTGGTGCTGACGTCTTCACCCAGGTGATGTTAATTGTCCTGGTCACGTTGCAGCAAAGAGGCTTGATGTGCTGTCATGTGGTAGAATGAAAAGCAGTTTGAGAGATGCTCATATATTTTAAACGGGAGGGAATTAAGGCTTTGGTGTCAGAGATATAGTTTGTTCTGTCAGTGATGTCGTGGCTGTGTTGTGTAGCTGCTGTCCAAGTCTCCTCTGCTCCACCCTGTGTTTCTTTCTTTCCTCCATGGCACAAGCAAGCCCACGGGAGAAATTTCTCCTTGCTCCAGGGAATCTCTGGCTGTGGGTCTGAGATACAGGTGTCCAGAAATGGATCAGTATTCAGTCAGTATGGGATGCAGAAGAAAGCAATTCCAGGTGTCAATCAGCAAAATGGCAGCAGAAAAATCAAAAGCCATTTCCCACCTGACATTTCCTTGTACTTAAAATGTCCAGGGACTTATGAGAATTGAAAATCCGCAGCTTTCCCCGAGGAGAGATGGTTTTTGAGGCAGATGTAAGTTAAAGATAGCAAACTAAATGAGTCAGAAAGGGAAATTTCAGTTTCTTCTCCCTCATATGGGGAGGTGATGGTGTAATGCTATTGTCACTGGGCTAATAATCCAGAAACCTCAAGTATTGCTCCAGCGACCCAGGTTCAAATCCCACCATGGCAGATAGTGAAGTTTTGAATTCAATATAAAGCTGGAATTAAAAGTCTCATGGTGACCATGAAACCATTGTCGATTTTTCAGAAAAAAACATCTGGTTCACCAATGTCCTTTCGAGAAGGAAATCTGCTGTCTTTATTTGGTCTAGCCAATATGTGACTCCAGAGCCACATAATGTGGTTGACTCTTAAATGCCCTCAGAGATGGGCAATGAACTGCAGACCCAGCCAGTGACAGCCACATCCCATAAATACATTTTTAAAAGTTGCTTCTTGTCATTGCAATACCCAGACTGAGGGTTTTCCGTTGGAACTCGACCCTCCAATTTGGAAGATTAAAGGTGTTGGCAGGACTCATTCAAGCTGTGTAGGGAATTCTGTTTTCTTTAGCACAGGGAGTTCGGATTGAGGTGTGTCACTGGACAGCAGTCCCTAATCAGAACAGCCATTAATATCACTGCATTTCTCTCAGACTGCAGCAGGAGCAGATTTTCATAGAAACATGGAATCCCTGCACTGCAAGAGAAGGTCATGTGGCCCAACAAGGCTGCACAAATAACAATCCCAAAGAACAAATAACAAAGACAATTACAGCACAGGAACAGGCCTTTCAAACCTTCACCAACCACCCAGGCCCTATCCCTATAACCCCATGTATTTACCCTATCAATCCCCCTGACATTAAGGGATTGTGCAAAGAAGCCAGATCATCTAGAAGAAACTCACCCAGACATAGGGAGAACGTGCAAACTCCACACATGCAGACACCCAAAGCCGGAATTGAACCTGGGTCCCTGGTGCTGTGAGGCAGCAGTGTTAAACACCGTGCCTCCGTGCCACCCTATCCCACTTCCCTTTTCCAATTGCTCTGGTACAGGAAATTCATGATGCAGAGATGCCAGCGTTGGACTGGGTAAAAATAGAAAGAAGCCTCACAATACAGTTTAAAGCCCATCAAGTTTGTTTGTAGCAATTTGCTACAAATAAATCTGTTGGACTTTAAACTGGTGTTGTAAGAGATCTTACAGGAAATTCAGGCAGAGAGTGAGGCTTGCACGGCATATTCTATGTACATTGCACATGCCTAGTGAGTCATTGCACTTGTATGATCTTCATAAACCTCTGGACCTGGCATATAGAGAATTAAGTCAAGGATACCTTTATTAAGGTGGTTAATGCATACAATTCATAAAATAGAAATAAGTATAGATATTATCAGTCACTTTATAAATGTTGACAGTGCTTCACTATTCTGTCAGTAATAATTGTTTAGCTTTGCAATCTTGCACAGCACATCAATCCATTGATTATATGTTTAAAGTGCTCTATCCAACTTTACTTCAAATAATAAGTTTAACTTCAGAGCTTTAAATCCAGCTACTACTCACTGATCTCTGTTCCTTGCAGAATCATAGAATCACAATAGTATGAATGTTTTATTTTGTAGGAAGGTAAAAAGAAAGATGTGTACTTTTATTATGCCTTTCACAAACTCAAGATGTCCCAAAGACTTGTGGAGTAGTTTTTGAAGAGTGATTGTTGATGTAATGTAGGGAATGCAACAATCAAGTTGTACACAGCCTGGGTAAGCTAAAGAGCAAGACTGCCTTTTTTCATTCATTCGTGGGACATAAGTGTCACTGGCTGGCCAGCATTTATTGTCCATCCCTACTTGACTGAAGGCAATTGAGAGTCAACCGCATTGCTGTGGCTTTGGAGTTACATGTAGGCCAGACCAAGAAAGGATGGCAGATTTCCTTTCCTAAGGGACATAAGTGAACCAGATATATTTTTCTGATGATCAGTAATAGTTTCATCATCAATTGACTCTTAATTCCATAAATAATTTTTATTAAATTCAAACTCTACTATTTGCCATGGTGGAATTTGAACCTGGATTCCCCAAGCATTAACTGGGGGGTTTCTGGATTAATAGCAATAACACCATTAGGCCATCTCCCTGTTTAAGGGAGAAATATTGTTCAACACTGGGGGAGATCTTCCCCTGTTTTTTTTCAACAGGTAAAGCTATGGTCTGACGTTTCATTTGAAGGGTGGCACCTTCAATGGTACAATCTGATCAAGTTACAATCAGAAGCCGAATGAGGCCATGCCTGATACATGTGAGCAGTTCTTTTGATAACATTGCTATAATCCCAACCAAGGCTTAAACAGTAAACAGAAAGGAGCCAGTGGATAAGGTTTCACTTCTTCAAATTTGTGCAGTAAAAAACAAACCACAATCAACCAACAGGCACCTAATCCATCAAACTAATGAAAAGAGATTTTGCATTTACTATCAAACACCATTGAGATATGTCTTATGTAACATTGTTACACAAATTCATACTTTTGGCAGATATATGGCTATATCGGAATAGTTACAATCTCTCTCAGATCTTCAGCAAAGGTTCATATTGCATTTTTATAATGATATAAAAGTATCAGTGAATTAAATGAACTGTGTTAACAAGTTATCGGTTTCTGTATTTAAACTGGATAAGAACATAAATACATGAATAGAAAACTGACAGACATGAGCAGCATAGCTGTGTGTGCTGTTTTCTGCTCACAAGCCAAAGTGACACTAAAACAGGACTATTTGACACACCTCCCTTCTAATGACGGAGTTCAACTTTCCTTAAAAGCGCATCGCAACAGTTCATATCTCTACAATGCCAGGTGGAAACTGTCCTTTGACATTTGTCCCACTAAGCCTGGATGAAGCTATTAGGAGCAAGGCACACTTTGAGTGGCACAGTGGTTAGCACTGCTGCCTCACAGAACCAGGGACCCAGGTTCGATTCCCAGCTTGGGATGTGTGGGTTAGGTTGATTGGCCATGCTAAAATTGCCCCTTAGTGTGCTGAGATGCATAGCTTAGAGAGGTTAGTAGGTAAATATATAGGGATATGGGATAGAGCCTGGATGGGATTGTGGTCGGTGCAGACTCAATGGGCCAAATGACCTCTTTCTGCACTGTAGGGTTTCTATGATTCTATGAATGTACCTGAACAGCACGTTTTTTTAGACTGTGTGAAGAAATCAGAGCACCTGGAAGAAATCCACGCAGACACAAGGAGAATGTGCAAATTCCACGCAAACAGTGATCCAAGCCTGGAATCAAACCCAGTTCTTTGGCACAGTGAAGTAGCAGTGCTAACCACTGTGCTACCATGTCACCCACATTGGCCATGCTAAATTCTCCCTCAGTGTACCAAAATAGGCACAGTGTGGCAACTGGGAGATTTTCACAGTAATTTCATTATTATATTAATGTAAGTCGAATCATGACTCATCAATAACCTTCACACAAAAAAACTCACCAATCTTTAAATCTTCAAGAACTAGATCTGTTTGGTTCCTTTTCTTTTCAGCAGAAGCCAAATTCTCCCCAGTATCCTACTTAGCTGCAAACATAAGAAAAATTCTCCCTGATTTGCAACAACAATAGCTCCTTGGTTTCTGCTTCTCAAATAGCAACTGTCCTTTCTCTGTGAAATATTGTGAAAAGTTGTTGAGACTGGCACAGCAACCTCAGTGGGTATCTGTTTGAGTTTCACCCCCCTTCATAATAACTAGATCACATGGGAATGTCTTCATGTAGAGATGTTTACCTGGAATATTTTTTTTTAACTTTAGGTGAAAAGTACATTTCAAACAATAACTGTCTTATATAATTCAGATTTCATAAAAACATGCCATAATGTTGTTCAGTTAGTCCCAATGCAATAAATCAATCTCCAGTGTTCATTGCAGGGACCTTTATAGGAGCACTGTTAGCCATCTGCAACGGTTGGTATAACATGATAGAGTTTTTACAATCCTCTGAGATCACACATTGTCTCCACAGCACTCTGACCTGCAGCTTTGTTCTAAATTGTATTCAGTGTTGAGAACAAATTGTAATCCAACACTATTTAGAGGGGATTAGAAACCTTTAAATAGACAAAACATAATTGAATGTTAACAAGATGCTATTTACTTGGTGTTTATTCGTATATTCAATACACCTCAATAAAGTGTGAACTCAAGTTCAGCACAACTGTTCCTGCTCAGAATAAATGGAGCAGCTAAGACACAGTATCTGCAAACTTGTTCATTTACTTAAATGCAAAAGATAAATGGATATATTTTAGTTATATTTTAGTTGCTGTCCATCATACAAATGAATATTTACCTTGTTTCAATGTTGGTACATTACAGTTTGTCTGCCCATTCCTAATTCCCCTTGGGAAGACAGTGGTGATTTGCTTTCTTGAACTATGATAGCCCATATGGTGTAGGTACATCCACAGTGCTGTTAGAGAGGGAGTTCAAGGATTTTGATCCAATGACAGTGAAGGAACAGCTTAGATATTTCTCAGAGGGGACAGTGAGCAGCTTCAAGGCACTTCCAGGTAGTGATATTCCCATGTGTTTGCTGTCCTTGTCCTTCGAGATGAAAGTGGTCATGTGTTCAGAAGGTGCTGCCTAAGGAGCTTTGTTAAGTTTCTGCAGTACATTTTGTGATTGGTACACAGTGCTGCCAGTGTGCATCAGTGGTGGAGAAAGTGATTTTCTGTGGTTGGGGTGCCAATTGAGTAGGTTCATAGAATCATGGAACTACACAATTCAGAAGAGGCCCTTCGGCCCATTGAGTTTGCACCAACATGTTAACAACTGCTGAACTTCCACCTAATGCCAACCGACAGCACTTAGTTGGCATCTTACGATGTGCCAAGTGTTCATCCAGATACTTTTTACAGGATGTGAGGCAACCCACGCTCCCAGGCCATCACTGTCCTCTGGGTAACAAGGCTTTTCCTTACATCCTCTAAACTTCCTGCGCTTCACCTTGAACCAAGGTCTCCTTGTGATTGTGGGGAACAGCTGTTCCTTACTCACTCTGTCCTTGTCTCTCATGATCTTATCCACCTTGATCAAATCATCCCTCAGTCTTCTCTCCTCCAATGAAAACAACTGAAGCTTACGTTATCTCTCTTCATAACTTAAATGTTCCATCCCAGGCAGCATCCTGGTGAATCTCCTCTGCACCTCTTCCAAATAATCACAACCTTCCTACAATGTGGTGACCAGAACTGCACATAGTACTCCAGCTGTGGCCTCACCAAAGTTCTTTACAACTCCATCATGACTTCCCTGTTTTTGTAATCTATGCCTCGATTGATAAAGGCAAGTGTCCCATCTGCCTTTTTCACATCCTACTAACATGTCCTTCCGCGTTGAGAGATCTGTGGATGAACTCGCCGAGGACCCTTTGTTCCACAGAACTTCCTAGTATTCTACCATTCATTGAGTATTTTCTTATCAAATTACTCCTTCCAAAGGGTATCTCCTCACACTTTTCAGGGTTAAATTCCATCTGCCACTTATCTGCCCATTTGACCATTCCATCTCTATATTCTTGTAGCCCAAGATACTCCACCCCATTGCTAATCACCCAGCCAATCTTCGTGTCATCTGCAAACTTACTAATCCTACCTCCCACATACTCATCAATGTCAATTTTATAAATGACAAATAATAGGGGCCCAACACAGATCCCTTATTCACAGTGTTTAGGTACTCCACTGGACACTGGCTTCCAGTCACTAAAGCAGCCTTCTGTCATCACCCTCTGTCTCCTACAACTGAGCCAATATTGAATGCTCTTTATCGAATGACCCTGTATCCCATGTCTTTATAAGTCTCCCTTGTGGGACCTTGTCAAAGGCTTTGCTGAAATCCATTTAAACTGCTTTGACTGCACTTCCCTCATCTACACACCTGGTTAGCTACTCAAAAAATTCAAATTTGTTAGGCATGAAATCAGTCTGATGAAGCCATGCTGACTATCCCTGATCAAGCTTTGCCTCTCCAAGTGGAGATGGATTCTCTCCTTCAGATGTTTATCTACTAGCTTCCCTTATGTTCTGGAAACATTATCACTGAAATTTCAGGAGGTCCATTTGAGGAGAAATCAGAGAGAAATTGTAGAAATGGTGATTTTTAGGCATCTCTACTCATTTCTCTGATATTTCTGTCAGTCCCTGATGGGAAAAATATAATAATGTTGGGATTAATGGACAATAAAAGACTGAGGTCCATCTAGCTGACCATTTACTACTCTGGTGATCACTTAATGTGACTATAATGAAGATGTTACCTATTCATAATCATAAATCTCGATCAATTAGCAGTGAGTGAAAATGTACAATGGTGGAGAGCTTTGGTAACCGTTAGTCCAAAGTCACGTGTTTTTCATAAGTCTCACTGTACACACCGCATGCCATGTTTTAAATTATTCCTTTAATGCATTCCAAAATGCTATTCCTAGTGCAGTGCTTTATTTCACTCATTGGTGATTCAATAGTTTTGCCTGGAGCTGGTGACTCAGAACAGCAAAGGCAATGGGAATAGTTAAAAGCAACTTGAAAATGATGGAGGAGCAGGATATTATGCAGAAGGCAGTCTTAACACAAGAGAAATTCTCCCTCATTTACCACAGGTTTTATTTCTTTGTTTCTGCATCTCAAATAGCAGTTCTTTTCCTGTGAAATATTGTGAAAAGATGTTAAAACTGCTGCACCAACCTTCATGGGTTTCTGTTTGAGTCTGTGTCCCCATGTTATCCTGATCACATGGGCATGTCTCCAAACAAATGTGTTAATTATACTTTGTAAATTGCCCCTCATTAACATTTGTATACTTTTAAGTGCTTTGTATCTACTTTAAGTGACAACTGATCTTTAGGAAAGATTTGATTTCAGAATGATTGTTTGGAAGTGATGGAAGGCTCAAGAAAAGCTCTGTCATGTATTAAGAAATTATTTTTTTCTTATGTTCCCAGGTCTCAGGCTGCCACTCTCAAAAGTAAGAAGATTCATCTCCAAGGTGCTGGAGAAAAGCAAGAACACAAATCAGTTGCCTCTGTTGCACCTGTATATAGAATAAAAAGTCTCACAACACCAGGTTAAAGTCCAATGGGTTGATTTGTAGCAAACATCACTAGCTTTTGGAACTGGCTGTTCCTTCGTCAGGTGAGTGGGAATTCCCATTCTGCCCATATGTCCCACCCACTTGACGAAGGAACAGCCAATTCTGAAAGCTTGTGGCGTTTGCTACCAATAAACCTGTTGGAATTTAACCTGGTGTTATGAGACTTCTTGCTGAGTTTACCCCAGTCCAACGGCAGTATCTCCACATTGTACCTGTATATAGGCATGAGTTACCTGTTCTACTTATAACAGCACACCCACTCCTACATTTTGGGATGCTGCTATAAGAAGGTCAAGAATTTGGTTGAATGTCGTAGACCATTGTGTTTTCATCCCTTCTCCAGGATTTAATGTGATTCAGTTTCAGTTCTAAAATGATCAATATTTGGTTTCATAGAATCATAGAATCCTATAGTGCAGAAGGAGGCCATTCGACCCTTTGAATCTACATCAACCACAATCCCACTCAGGTCTTATCCCCGTAACTTCACGTATTTATCCTAGCTAGTCCCCTTGACACTAAGGGGCAATTTAGCATAGCCAATCAACCTAACCCACACATCTAACCTTCCTTTAAAATATGCGGCACAGTGACCGGGGACCTAGGTTCAATTCCAGCCTTGGGTCACTGACTGTGTGGAGTTTGTATGTTTTCCCTGAGTCTGTGCATTTTCTCTGGGTGCTCCGGTCTCCTCCCACAGATATGCAGGTTAGGTTGATTGGTCATGGTAAATTAACCCTAGTATCAGGGAGATTAGCAGAGTAAATATGTGTGGTTACAGAAATAAGACTTATCGAGTGTGCACTGACCACAATTCCATGCCGGCCCTTTTCCCATAATCCCATAAATGTTCACCAACTAATCCCCCGATACTAGGGTTAATTTTCCATGGCCAATCAAGCTAACCTGCACATCTTTGGACTGTGGAAGAAAACAGGAGCACCTGAAAAAAATGGGAAGAATGTACAAACTCCATATAGTTAGTGACCCAAGGCGGGAATTGAACCTGGGTCCTTGGCACTGTAAGGCAGCAGCGCTAACTACCTGTGTCACTGTGCTGCCCCCAGGAACAAGCATTTTCAAAAGTATCACATAACTTTCAGCACTTTCTCAACAATGTGATAATGTACCTGGCAGCCTCAAGCACAAGCTCTAGGTTATTCACAAGACTGACAGATCTTGCTTAAGAGCACTCTGAGTGTGTAATTGCCAGCTGAGATCTCCTTGTCATGATTCCTAAGGAGACTGCCTTTAACCTGCACTGATACCATTAGCAAAGTAGATCAAAAATGTACCGTAATGTAATTAGACTTAAAAAGAAAATGCCCTTGAAATGTTTTGTTATGTTTGTTGACTAAAGCTCTCCATTGATTGGAAATATTCAGCACTGTGCAACCTACAAGCAGTGCGATCTAGCCATTTATTGATTACAGGCAGGGTCATTCCCTAGCATGTCAACATACTCATTCATACACTCAACAATAAATTACATCT
This sequence comes from Sphyrna mokarran, assembly GCA_024679065.1. Lineage (NCBI taxonomy): Eukaryota > Metazoa > Chordata > Chondrichthyes > Carcharhiniformes > Carcharhinidae > Sphyrna > Sphyrna mokarran. The sequence goes on from JAGIQG010000002.1 coordinate 146,161,577, forward strand.
ATATAAAGAGACCTTTGTGTTCTGTGGGCTGCGTGAAGATGTTTTTGTGTTTGCACACATCTTGGATGCTCTGCATCACAAAGAAGCTTCTTCCAATAGTGCGGATCTGGGTGGCTTGGAATCTTACCACAATTGCTGCCATTATTTGAGCATCTTCACAGAGTCTTTCTGGTTCATTCATAGGGTTCTGATCCTTTGCAAACATTTGTCTTTGTACGGAAGATGCTCCGGTTTTTTCTTACACTCCAAAGATGTGTGAGTTAGTGGATTAGCCAGGCTAAATTGACCTTTAGAGTCAGGGGGAGTTATCAAGATAAATATGTGGATTAGCAGAGTAAATACATAGGGTTATGGGGATAAGACTTGGGCAGGATTGCGATTGGTGTTGGCTCAATGGGCCGAACGGCCTCCTCTGAGGGATTCTACGAGAAGAACTCCTGAGAGGTAAATGTTCAACAGGCAAAGACATCTCCTAAGACTTTTACTTAAAAAAATCATGTTTTGTCTCCAATGCTTCAGGCTTCCCATTCCTTGTGAATCACCCTACACTAACTCTTCACAGAGTGAAGCTTTTAATTTCCAAAGTGCACTTGTCAGTTAAATATAGAGCTTTAATGCGAGGTGTACAGAGTTTACAGCACTGACAGTGTGCCAGCATGACATCCTATCAGGGCAGAAGAACCAGAAAAGAGATGAGGAGGATTATGTTTAATGCTTGCACAGTATGTGGGCTGTTGGGAAGGATGGCGCGCGTAAATTGCAGCAGTTACAGATGGCAGTTCACCACCCACTTCTCAAGGATAATTAATTTGGACACTGGCTGAGCCAGCATTGCTCACATCTGATGAAAGAATTTTAAAAGCCTTTGTCACAATATGATCATAGGAATTCCTACACTGAAGAAAAGGGGCATCCGGCCCATCGAGACTGCACTGACTCTCCGACAAAGCATCTAATCAGTCCCTAACTCTACAACCCCATGTATTTCCCCCCATAACTTCCATATCGTGGAACATCTAGAGGCAATTTAACATAGTAAACTACCTAACCTGCACATCTTTGGACTGTGGGAGTGAACCAGAGCACCTGGAGGAAACTCACATAGACACGAGGAGAATGTGCAAAGTCCACGTAGGCAGTGACTTGAAGCCAGAATTAAATCCAGGTCCGTGGAGCTATGAAGCAGTAGTACGAACCACTATGCTACTGTGCCACTCTGTTATGTGGAAGGCAGCGCCTGAAGGGCAAAGTAAGAGACTTAAAGCAAGAGCAACACAGCACGGGAAACAGGCCCTTTGGCCCAACGAGCCCGCGCCGCCGTCATAACTATATAGTAACAATTCCATTATCCTATTCTAATTTTAGGTTGTTTAATTTAATAGTAACTTTCAACAAGCTGAATAAATATTTAAAAAAGAAAAATTGCAGGGTTCTGGGGAAAAACCAGATAGTGCAGCACTAATTGGATAAGTTCCTTCAAGCACCTTGGGCCTAATGGCCTCCTACATTGTGCCTATTTGTGCTTCTATTCAATCTCATCCTGCATTGAAGAACAATGATAGGGTGATCATAAGGGCCTGAATTCCGTATTCCTCCACTCGTGCGTTTTTTCAACAGGCAGAGCAAGTGGAATTAAAAACACAGATTCCCGCTTGCCATAAACTTGAAGCAATTTTGCTCTAGGACGGACAATGCCTTAGATTTGTTGTGCACTCTTGTCCCAATTTAGGCCCTTAAGCGATCGATTCTTGACCACTTAAGGGGTGTTTCCTGTCCAGTCTGACTTTTTAGGCTGGAGGCTTTTACAAGGCATGTGAGATGCCTGCAAGTGAATGGGCTTCGACTTCAGATGGGAAAGTCAAGGGGGGGGGAGACATTTCTACCTGACTAACAACCTGCCCCCCTCACTTCTGACTTTTGCACCTCCCCTTTTGGCTGTTGGATCTCCCTTCCATCCCCTGCCTCTCCCTTGGTATCCTAATCCTACTTTCCACTCCCCAGGCCTTCCCTACCCTTCCGGCCCTGAGACCCTGTAACATCATCCTCAACTTCCTCCACTGTCTGCTACAGCACTTGTCACTGCGAGGTCTCAGGAACCGCCGGCCAGCCGTCAGATTGGTTAATGGCTCTTTAAAATGGAGTTGATTGAGAGGCGGAAATCCTGCCTGCAGCCAGTTGAAGCTCATTAGAGGTTTCTCTCTGTGTTAGTTTACTTCCAGCACCATAGCTGTGCCCACACTGCCAGCCTGGTATCACTTTGTCTTCTTTACAGTTTGCCTCACTGCTTATACCTAACACCAGAAAATTAGAAACAGAAGCAGAAAATGTTGGAAAATTTCAGCAAGTCTGACAGCACCTGTGAGGAGAGAATAGAGCCGCCGTTTTGCATCTAGATAACCCTTCATCACACTAAGAATAAAGAGAATCAGCAGAGATTTATACTACGAGGACGCTGGAGGTAGAATGGGACAAAGGGAATGTCAATGAGGATACACAAGGCTGGCAAGAAGTTTCCATTAAGTGATCAGAATGTGTGAATGGCAGAACAGGGACACAGATTGTTCAAAGGCTGCCTGAGGAATGTGGCTGTTGTCTGAAAGTGGGAAGGGGGTAGTCGGATGCAGTGGAAGGAGATAAGGAGAGCTGGAAAAGAGAAATGGGAAAATGGAAGTTAGAAAGAAAGGTCTGCAGCATTTTGCTTTTACCGCACAATGTGATTTGTACTGGGACACAGTGAAAGCATCGTTTTTTGCACACTATACAGATAAAAACATACCATTCATAAAATACAGAGGGAGAAGAACATCAGAACATATGAAATAGGAGCAGGAGTCGGCCATCCAGCCCCTCGAGCCTGCCTCACCATTCAATAAGATCATGGCTGATCTGTAGTGGTTCAGTACCGCTTTCCCGCTTTCTCCCCATAACACTTAATTCCCTTGTCAATCAAAAACCTATCCACTCTTGACTTGAACATATTCAGTGAGGAAGCCTCCACCACCTCGTCAGGCAGAGAATTCCAAAGCTTCACCATCCTTTGCATGAAGAAACCCTGCCGCAACTCTGATCTGAACAGCTCCCCCCTAATCTTGAGACTGTGCCCTCTAGTCCTGCTATCTTTGTTAAGCGGGAAGACTCTCTCAACCTCTACCCTATCCATCCCCTTCATTATCTTATACATCTCTATAAGATCCCCTCTCAGCCTTCTAAACTCCAAAGGGTACAAACCTAGCCTATTTGGTCTCTCCTCATAATCCAACACCCTCATCTCCGGTATCAGCCTAGTAAACCTTCTCTGCACCCCTTCCAACACCAATATATCCTTCCTCGAATGTGGCGACCAAAACTGCACACAGTACTCCAGCTGTGGCCTCACCAGTACCCTATACAGCTGCAAAAGTACCTCCCTACTTTTATATTCTATCCCCTTCGCTATAAAGGCCAACATTGCATTCGCCTTCTTGATCACCTGCTGCACCTGCAGACTGCGTTTTTGTAATTCATGCACAAGGACCCCCAGGTCCCTCTGCACCGTCGCATGCTGCAGTTTTTCCCCATTTAAATAATAATCCTTCCTACCATTATTCCTACCAAAGTGGATAACCTCACACTTGCTAACATTATACTCCATCTGCCAGGTCCTCGCCCACTCACTCAATCCTATCCAGATCCCTCTGCAGGTTTTCCACACCCTCCACGCAATTTGCTCTTCCACTCATCTTCGTGTCATCAGCAAATTTCGTCACCCTGCACTCAGCCCCTTCCTCCAGATCATCTATGTAAATGATAAATAGTTGAAGCCCCAGCACTGAACACTGGGGCACTCCACTAGTCACCAGCTGCCAATCAGAATAGCACCCATTAATACCTACCCTCTGCTTCCTATTAGACAACCAATCCTCTATCCAGTCTAACACCTGACCCCCGACTCCTTGCACCTTAAGGAAAGATAAAGTGCAGAATATAATGTTACAGTTACCAGAGAGAGTGAAAATAAAATCAGTTTAATAAACATATGGTGCCTGCAAGGAAAAGAGGGTTTTAGTTAAGTCGGGCAGTCTGGTCAGTGTAGGCTTGGAGGGCAGGAGGGCCTGTTTCTGTGTTGTAATTTCTGTATTCATCTTTGTATGATAGGACCGTTCAAAACTGTAATGACAACAGGGAAGAAGCTGTTCTTGAATCTGTCAGTACTCAAGATTTTTCTTGACAGAAGAAGGAGGAAGACAGTGTATCGGGCTGTGTGGGGGTCCTTCTTTATGCAGGCTATTTTTCCAAGGCAGTGGGAAGTGTAGACAGAGTCAATGGATGTGGTGAGCAATGGATCTAAACTGATCCCTGGGGACTGTTTAGTCCAAAGAACATCCATTAACCAACATAGTTTGCTTTTTATCCTTATCCAAGGCAACACATTTCCTTTTACACAATGCTACTCCGTTTTATCAACAAGCTTTCTAATGCAGAGGCCTATCAAATGTCTTTTGAAAACCCATCTACACATTTATTGCATTTCCTTTATCAAATAACTCCATTATTTGCTCAAAGAACTCGATTAAATTTGTCAGACTTGACTTGCCTTTTACAATCCTTGCTGGCTGTCCTTAATTAATCCTATGGCTTTCTAATTTAGCACTCATTTTCTCCTGTTCACTGGCCTTTTGAAGCTTGCTTGTTAAAGGAATGGAATGAACCACACAGGGGATAAATAAATGGATAACACTTACATTTTGCATTTATCTGTTTATATTAGATTTACTCTTTGGCAATTCTGGTGTAAGTTGTGTCAAAAATTGCACCTATTTTTGAATGTTAGAAGTTTAAAATTTATTTATTAGTCACAAGTAAAGCTTACATTAACACTACAATGTAGTTACTGTGGAATTTCCCTAGTCATCACATTTTGGCACCTGTTTGGGTCAATGCACCTAACTCGGACATCTTTCAGACTGTAGCAGGAAACCCATGCAGACACGGGGATAATGTACATATTCCACAAAGACATGCCCAGGCCAGGAATCAAACACGAGTTCCTGGCGCAGTGAGGCAGCAGTGCTAATTACTACATTACTGTGTCACCCCAATGTTGGTTTCTGCCCGAGCTTTAGGTCAAACTTAATCGCACATTGCCAGACACAGAATCTCTCTTGAACCAGCTCAAACAAACAATGTATTAGACTTTGTTTTAAAAGTATGTTTTTGACATTTGTCAGTGTGGTAACTTGATCAAATTTGATTAATATTTGGAAATGAATTTATCATGCATCAAAAATCAGCATTTTGAAACACAGTTTCCTGAATTTGTGAGCACTGATAATAACAAAAACAAAATGTGTGGAACTAGTTTTTGTTAGATTGGGGTATAGAAATAAGTTACATAATATAAAAAAAAACAAAACCTACTCATACAATCATGGAAACCTTACGGTGCAGAAATTGGGCCCATTGAGTCTGCATCGACCACAACCCTACCTAGGCCCTATCCCCAAATCTCTACATGTTTACCCACTAATCCCTGTAACCTACACATCTCAGAACACTAAGGGACAATTTTAGCATGGTCAATCGACCTAATCCGCACATATTTGGACTGTGGAAGGAAACTGGAACACCCGGAGAAAATCCATACAGACAGGAGAATTGCAGTCTCCACACTGACAGTGAACCGAGATGGAAATCAAACCCAGGTTCCTGGAGCTGTGAAGCAGCAGTGCTAACCACTGTGCTACCATACCATAGCTATTAAAACCTGTTAAGCAAGCAAATGATCCAGTTTAATTTTTGGACTGCCCAGCAGTGTTGCAAATGAGCAAAATTAATAGAAAGCACAATTGTGATTAATTTGTCCTGTGGATGTGGTCAGTTTCTGTGGATTGAACCTACTGCAAACACAAAGCTTTGAAAATCATTGCAAAAAACCACAGAAATTTGAGCTATGGTGAACACAACTAATGCTTAAGATTGATGATATTGGCTCCTGCCAATACCAGGGGTATTGTGTCTGAAAAGCCAATGTAATCAAGTAGAAATTTCTTTGGAGTCAGTTTGCCTAAAGGTGATCTTTGTGGATAAGTCTGTAGGTATGGGGTTTGACATTTAACTTAATTAGAAAAAGCTTCCTTGAAGGACTCAACCTTTCAAAAAAAGCATTCATTGATTGCTACAACTTGAAAACTAATTCCTTCAGTAGAATTATTAACAATTCCCAAACTGTGATCCTGATACATTTATTTCATTTCAGATATTGGTTTTTAGTAAATCATAGAATCCATACAGTGCAGAAGCAGGCCATTCAGCCCATCAAGTCTGCACCAGCCACAATCCCACCCAGGCTCTATTTCCGTAATACCTCATATGTACCCTGCTAATATCCCTGGCACTAGGGTTAAATTAATATAGCCAACAAACCTAACCCACACATCTTTGGATTGTAAAAGCAAACCTGAGGAAACGCATGCAGACATGGGGAGAACAGTGAAACAGTGACAATACAGTGACCCGAGGCGGGATTTGAACCAGGTCCTGTGAGGTAGCACTTCTCATCAGTGTGCCACCGAGCCACCCATGGTGGCAAGAGTGATTTAAACTAGAATTTAGCCCCTGAAGTCTCTAATTACTTAAGCTTTGTGTGATGTTTTAGCTTCGATACAACCTCTTACCTAGTATATTTAAAATGTGTTGTGAGAAATCCTAATCAAGATTTTGAATAAGATGCAAATCATTTGACAATTAACTCCAAGTATTTTAAATTGAATTTCATCATTAAAAATCACTGTTGATTTCAGTGGAAGATTTGGGGTAATACATTCCTTTCACTAACAATAGCAGTAAAATCTAGACTCGGATAACAATTCCTTATTTTCTTATAAAACATCATTCTTCAAAGAAAGAAAATAATTGGCTAAATACTAAAAAAAACAATTTAAATGTGATGCCAGGTATATTGACTATACATCATAGAATCATAGAGATTTACAGGATCGAAATAGGCACTTCAGCCCAACTTGTCCATGCTGCCCAGTTTTTGCCATTAAGCTAGTCACAATTGCCCACATTTGGCCCATCTTATCCAGGTAACTGTCTAAATGCTTTTTAAAAGACAAAATTGTATCTGTCTCAACTACTACCTCTGGCTGCTAGTTCCAGATACTCACAACCCTCTACGTGAAAAAAAAATGCCTCCATATGCACTGCTGTATCTCTCCCCTCTCACCTTAAACTTATGCCCTCTTCTTTTGGGAGAAGATGTTACATATTCCGAAGACTGGTGAATCGTATCAAACGAATACATGCCCAACCAACCTATGCTAGTGTCCAAAATTAGATGTGGTTCTATGATTGGACACCACTTATTAAACAATCCTGAATGTGCTGAGAATTATACTGACAATAAGATTAAGCTAATCAATTGGGTTTGTCGTGTAACTGTGCATGAATCTATGTATGCTCGAAGCTGCATATATTCATATACAGGTCCTGTCCTTTGCAGAGAAAAAGAGCATGTTCATGAACTGTGCCTTTTTCAACAAAATAAAAGCTTGAGGACAACTATTCCCTGGTTTATTGCCATGGCATATCAGAGTCCATTTGCTAACTATTTAGCACTCTCCTCCCATGTGGTATAAATTGTTGCTCCCTTTACAATTAGTTTTCTCCTGATGTAATTAGTAGAGTTGATTGAGGACAACCAGTAAATGTGCTTTATTTAGATTTTCAGAGGGCTTTCAACGAGGTCTCATGTAACAAAATACCATGCAAAATTAAAACACATGGGATTGCAGGTACTGTCTTGAGCTGAATAGAAAGCTGGTTAGAAGGTAGGAAGCAAAAGACTGGTATAAATGGGTCTGTCTTCTGATTGGCATTCAGTGACTAGGTGGTACTGCAGGGGTCTGTGCTAGAATCCCAACTATTCACATTACATATTAATGATTTGGAAGAATAATATCATCTTCAAATTTATAGATGATACAAAGTTGGGTGGCTCGGTGAACTGTGAAGAGGATACAGACATGCTTCACTGTGATTTGGATAGGTTGAGTGTATGAGCATCTGCATAGCAGATGCAGTATAATGTGGATAAAGTGAGGTTATTCACTTTGATAGCAATAATAGGAAAACAGATTATTACTTGAGTGGGTGTCAATTGAGAGAAGTGGATACTCAGTGAGTTTTTTTGTGTCAGTCACAGAAAGTAAGGACACAGGTACAGCAGGCAGTAAAGTAGGCAAATGGTATGTTGACTTTCACAGTGAGGGGATTTGAGTATAGGGATAAGGATACTTTGCTGCAATGGTATAGGATATCGGTGAGGCCAATATTGTGTGCAGTTTTGGTGTTCTTATCTGAGGAAAGATATCCTTGCTATGGAGGGAACACAGCAAAAGTTTGCCAGGCTGATTCCCGGGATGGCAGGTCTGTCATATGAGGAGGCACTAAGTCTTTTAGGATTATATTCACTGGAGTTTCGAAGAGTGAGAGGGGATCTCATAGAAACTGCTTGTAGTTTCTTTGTTTCGTTGTTTTTTTTGAGCGCAAAATGGAAAGCTTTGACAACATGTCTCTTTTATTCAGCAGTACTCAAATTCTATGCTGCCAAACTGCTGCATGTTACACCCGTTTGTATGACAACAGAAGTTCTTGAAGTTATGTTGTGGAAATACTACTGACAATCATGATTTTATAAACTTTTGAGTCCAATTAATTTTTTTTGTCAAAAATGTTGAAAAACGTTAAGTTTGTTTTTCCAGCAGTTTCTGTTTTGATTTCAGGTTTCACAGAGTCATAGAATCTCTACAGTGCAGAAGGAGGTCATTCTACCCATTGAGTCTGCACCAACTCCTGAAAGGATGCCTTACTCAAGTCCATGCACCACCACCCCCACACTCCCACCTATCCCTGTAATCACCTGCATCTACCATGGCTGATTAACCTCACCTAACATCTTTGGACTGTGGGAAGACACCCAAGGAGAAACAGATAGAATGTGCAAACTCCACACGTTCATTCAAGGATGGAAGCATTCGCAATACTTTTCCTTTCCTTGCATAAAATATGTTTGCTATTTTAAGAGTTTGTAAAATAAGTATTTCCATTATTTAGCAGACAACATAGATATAAGACTTTAATCCTTAACATCAATACAGAAGTGATAAAACTAAAATTTGTGTTTCCAAAAATTGAATCTGTCTGAAAACTGTTCCAAAGGACACACTGCCATTTTTCATACATTATAACATAGAGTTAAATGTTGTTATAGATACAATCAGACAATGGATGTCCCCTTGCGATTGGGTTCTCCAATCCGTTACAGCACATTTCTTTCAGAATGTGTTGTGAAGAATTGAATACAAGCAGCATGAGTCAGTCACAGGGCACCACTGGAGAAGCAATAATAATGCACAAGCTATTGGACTTTGCACTGTGCATCAATCTCAATTCTTTGAAATTTTGAAATAACTTAAATTAATCTTTCAGTTTATCCAGTGACCTGTGTGGGAGCAAGGGCAGCACAATGGCACAATGGTTAGCCCTTCTGCCAGACAGCAGGAACTCAGCTTCAATTCCAGCCTCAGGTCATTCTGTGTGGAGTTTGCACATTCTTCCCGTATCTGTGTGGGTTTCCTCCATGTGGTCTGGTTTCATCACACACTTCAAAAGTCTGTGAGTTAGGTTGATTGGCCATGATCTTGCTGCCAAGGGATTAGGGTAAATATGTGAGGTTATGGGAAAGGGCCTGTTTGGGATTGTGGTCGGTGCAGATTCAATGGGCTGGATGGCCTCCTTCTGTACTGTAGGGATTCTATGAGATCATGAGCCATCTATGAGGTGTAAAACCCAATAATGATGGCCAGGACTCTTTTTAAATGCTACTCTCAAACGACTCCTTAAGTGGAATCAAAGGAGATTATAGCAACAAGAGAAAGACAATCAGATTGTGGTTATAATTGCACTCCAGGATAATCTGAGAACAATAGATGGCATTGCAGAGGAGTTATGATATAGAGATGCCAATGTTGGATTGGGGTAAACACAGTAAGAAGTCTGACAACGCCAGGTTTAAATCCAACCAATTTATTTGATAGTAAACTGAGTTTGGATTTAAACCTGGTGTTGTCAGACTTCTTATTGCAGAGGAGTGCATGCATTTGTTGTGGTTAAGTCAGATCTGGTAATGGGTGGTTAAATTAATAATGCATATTTCTGTGCCCCTTGGAATTATATTCCTTAAAATGAACACAAGACTGGAAATATGAGAAAGCGACTGACTGAGATGTCGTAGTGAGCAGTGCATCAATTGCATTGAACTCAAAGAAAGATGTCCGCAATGATCTCTTAAACCCGCTGCTGTACGCTTTCTTTTCCCTGATGGCAGTTTGAGTCTGGTGCCAAGTCAAGGGGATCTCCAGCAGCAGTGATGTCAGCCCGTAGGGTTCGGGGTAAGGGTTAGCCAATCACATTGCTGTGTTCCTACAATCAGCAAAGCAGGAAGTTAAAAGCACATAAAGGCCATCACATTCAGTTTAAGTTTTCAGCAAGCGGAATAAATGACTGTTTAGAGTAACATAGAATCAAGGTTAAAGGTAACTTTTGACTTTTTGTATTCTTTTTATTAATGAGGAATTTACAAATTTACAAATACAAATCTAGTTTTCAGTATCTGTGATGGGAGTTCCCCAATAATTATATTAGGACATTATTAAAAGTCTAGGCACATCTCATCCAACACATCCTTTTTCAAGGCTTTTTGCAGCAAGACTAACCAGGGAAGAGTGAATCGGTTCAGCACTTCAAAGACTTCCCATTGATTGCAAGCTAGCAGTCTCCTGAGAAATATAGAATTACTGACAGCAATATCTGGATTTCCATATTAACCTGTGCATGGAAAGATTTGGGAAATTGCTGTCAGTTTCAGTGGAACAATCACAGCAAATGCTAACAATTTTATCACCAGTGCCTCCACAAAGTGTGGACCACAGTTTGATTGGAGCAGAAGGCACAGTTTGAGGCTGGAATGTTGGGAGCAGGTGAACAAGTCAATTCCAGAGAACAACATCCCTGACGCAATGCTACCCTGTGTCCAAACATGGGACCACTTCCACTGCTGCCCTCAGTAAGATCTTCCAGTAATATTCCTTAAGCATTCATTTTTTTAAAAGCTTTGGTTTTAAAGACCAAGATTCCATTCCTCATAAGAGGTTGTTGGATGTGTCTTACGCTCTGGACATTTCTTCCATCCTTCATCATCTTCCAGCCATTCTTGGCTACATAAATGTTGCTGCTCCTGTAACGTGTGTGACCAGCATAACGTGAAGGGAGATACAGCACTTTGTCAAGTATTGTCTGCATTTATTGCTCCAGCTCCTCTTTCTCTTCCAAACCTTCAGGGGGAGAAGGAAAATGAATTACAATCATTTGTTTGAACTGAATATCAAGCAACTTTCATGCATCCTTCATGATGCTGTGAATGAGTGTCAACTTCAATATTCAGCAATGTTGTCATTTAGATTGATAACATACTCCTTCTATACTTTATGTTACGCTGGTCATATATTCTGCATACACCTGTGACTGTGTGGCCAAATTCCCCTTCAATTCAACTTTCAAGTTTGCTGACGACACCACAGTAGTGATTCTGATCTCAAATATAGGAATGAGATCGAGAATCTGGTGAACTGGTGCAACAACAATAATCTCTCCCTGAAAATCAACAAAAGAAAGGAGATTGTTACTGACTTCAGGAAATGTAAAGGAGACATGCCCCTGTCCACATCAATGGGGACAAAATAGAAAGTGTTGAGACCTTCAAGTTTTCAGGTATCCAGATCATCACATACCTGTCCTGGTCCCCCCATGTTGACACTATAGTTAAGAAAACCCACCAATGCCTCTATTTCTTAGAAGACTCAGGAAATTTGGCATGCCTGCTTCGAATCACCAACTTTTAAATTGCACCAGAGAAAGCATTCTTTCTGGTTGTATCACAGCTTGGTATGGCTCCTGCTCTGCCCAAGACTGCAAGTTGTGAATGTTGCCCAAACCATCACACAAACCAGCCTCTCATTTATTGATTATGTCTACACTTCCAGCTATCTCAGCAAAGCAGCCAGCATAATTAAGGACCCCACACATACCAGATATTCTCTCTTCCACCTTCTTCCATCGAGAAAAAAGATACAAAAATCTGCGGTCATGTACCAACCCACTCAAGAGCAGCTCCTCCCCTGCTGCTGTCAAACTTTTGAATGGACCTACCTTGCCTTAAGCTGATCTTTCTTATATCCTAGTTATGATTGTAATTTTACATTCTGCATTCTCTCCTTTTCTTCTCTCTGAACAGTATGTTTTGCCTATAGAGCGCATGAGAAACAATACTTTTCACTTTAAATACATGTGACAATAATAAATCAAATCAAAAAAATGTAGAATCATAGAATCTCTAGAATGCAAAAGGAGGCCATTTAGCCCACCGAGTCTGCACTGACTCTCTGACCCAAGCCCAATCCATGTAACCCCACATATTTATCCCCCTAACCTAAGTATCTTAGGACACTAAGGAGTAATTTAGCCAATCCAACTAACCCACACATCATTGGACTGTGGGACAAAACCGGAGCAGCTGAAGGAAAATCACGCGGACACAGGAAGAATGTGTAAACTCACACAGACATCACCCAAGGCTGAAATCGAACTCAGGCAGACTTTTACAGGGATCAGTAATGGTTGTCATGGTCACCATTACTGAGGCAAACTTTCAATTCCAGGTTTGATTCAGCAAAATTGTACCAATTTTAAATTGTACCAATTGCCGCTGTGCTGGGATTTGAACCATGTCTCCAAAGAATTAACATAAACACCTGGGATTACTAATGCCATCAGCCCTTCAATGAAATGTTGAACTTCCTGGGGAATTCCCATACAATCTTCATCTGGTAGTTTTGGGGGAATATTTCCCAGTGCATCTTTGGGGAATTCAGAGGATGGAAAGGTAAAGGAGACTAGTCCTGTGCTGTTGTAGTGACCACAGTACAATATTAACTTGAGTCTTTCCCTTACTAATTCTATTGTATTCACTGAATCCAGTTTCTCTACACAATACTGCAATCATCAATGGTGTTAATCACCTCCTGCTAAGGCAACTAATCTATGTTTTTTCTGACCTGCCTTCTGTCTGCCCAGGACAATAATGTCCTTCTTTTCACTGGCTTAGTTGCATCAGTGGGTAGCACAGTGGCACGGTGGTTAGTATTGCTACCTCACCTTGCTAGGGATTCAATTCCCAGCTTGGGTTACTTTCTGTGCAGAGTTTGCATGTTCTCCCTGTGTCTGTGTAGATTTCCCTGGGTGTTCTGGTTTCCTCCCACAGTCCACAGATGTGTGGGTTAGGTGGTTTGGCCATGCTAAATTGTCCCTTAGTATCAGGGAGATGAACAGGCTACATACGAGAATTATAGTGACAGAGCCTGGGTGGGTTGTTGTTGGTGCAGGTTCGATGGGCTGAATGGCCACTTTCTGAACTGTAGACATTCCATTTTATTATTGCTGCTGCCTCCTGTCAAAACCTGGAAACATTTCCACTGCTGCTCCAGTCAAATCAGGAACCAGGCCCCTGAAAATCCACAACAGGGGTTGGTGGGGTGGAGAGACAATATAAACACAAATATTACACCGGAATCACATGCTCACCTTGTAGAATGGTGACAGTTGAAGGGATTGATGGAAAATGGTTCAGAGCTCTGAATATTTAATTTGATATTTTATGCACAGTGCGAATATCTGCACGTGAATAAGTGACTTTGGAACTGGAGTATCCAGGCAGAAGTGAAAAGGTGAAATCGAGATCATTGCGCCTCTCACTGCTACAAAAGTTATTGAATGCCTGAAGCACTTAGAATCTGGAGCAAGGATGTTCTGAGCAGTTAATTGACTGTGCTACCTTCTCTCCCTCTCAATGCTGTTTTATTTTAACCTGTAGACTGTTCAAAGACACCTTTGTGAAGCAGGAAACAGAACCACTCGAATGTCTCAACTCATTTTGGCTAGAATCGTAAAGCTACTGAGATGGGTTCTCAAAGTGTGCTCTGTGAGCATCCTCTAAATGACCCACTGGTTGACTGAAATTGCATTGACAGCCCAATGGCCCAGTGATTAGGTCTGCTGCTTGACAACACCAGGGACACAGGTTCAATCCCGGTGGAGGTTCTATGTTCTCCCCATGTCTGCATGGTTTCCTCTGGGCACTCCTGTTTCCTCCCACAGTCCTAAGATTGCAGGTTAGGTAGATTGATCAGTGATAGGGTGGGTCAGAGGGCCTGGGTGGGATGCTCTGTCAGAGAGCCAGTACTGATTCAATGGGCCGAATGGCCTATTCTGCACTGTAGGATTCAATGAAAGCCATACCCAAGGGCTAAGGAAGAGAACAGGCAAGGATCTTATCCCCAGTGTCCAAGTGACAACACATAACCAAATGTGCTTGGGGGCAGGTTAGGATTTTACAGCCTTTGGCCGAGCCAGTTTTATATCCATATTGCCAGCTCACCTCTGATCCCATGCAACTTCATCTTCTGCACCAGTCTGCAAGGAGGGACCATGTCAAAGGCTTTACTGAAGTCCATGTAGACAACATCCATTGCCTTAACCTCATCAAACATCTTCATCACTTTCTCGAAAAATTCAATCATATTCGTGAGCCATGGCCTCCCCTTTACAAAACATTGTTGTCTCACAAATATGTCCACTTATTTCCAAGTGGGAATAAATTCTGTCTTGAAGAATCTTTTCCAATAATTTCTCTATCACTGATGTAAAGCTCACCGCCCTGTAATATCTGGATTATTCTTGCTACTCCTCTAAACAAAGGAAAAACATTGGCAATTCTCCAATCCTTTGGGATCCCCCCTGTAGCCAGTGAGGATACAAAGATTCCTTTCAAGGCCCCAGTAATTTCCTCCCTTGCCTCTCTCAATATTCTGGGTATATCTCATTAGGATCTGGAGACTTATCTACCTTAATGTTTCTAGGAATCACAGTACCTCCTCCTTTTTGATCAAAACATGACTCAAACTATCTGTATATCTTTCCCAGATGCATCATCCACCAAGTCTTCTCTCTTGTGAATACTGACACAAAGTATTCATTTTATACCTCATTCCTCTGGCTCTACACATAGATTCTCTCCCTTGTCCTTTAGTGGACCAATCCTCTCCCTGGTGATAGATAAAGAGTCAAGGATTGGATAAGAACTGGGTCAGATAGGTGGGGTCAGGGAATGGGCAAGAACTGGCAGTAGAAAGGGGGGTCAGTGTGGGCAGCAGCTGTGGGCAATAGATAGGAGTGAGAGTGTGGGCAGGGGCTGAGAGTCTCTTCCTCTTTATATATGTATAAAAAGCCTTGAGATTTTACTTAATCCTTCTGGCCAACGCTTTTTTTTATGACCCCTTTTAGTTCTCCTTACTCAGGTTTCTTCCTACTTTCCTTATATTCCACCCTTGCTTAATCCTGGAGAGTAAGGTAATTCCCGTCAGTTTGAAAATCAAACATCTCTTCCATTATGTTAGCTTGGCTCTCTTGGTGGACCTGTTGGTTTGAAATCAGAACTCTGTGATTTCATGCTCCCATAGCAATGGCTTGATTAAAGGAGAATATCACTCTTGCTCAAGGGTAAACATTTAATTACTATTTATGGCAACAAATAGCTCCCATAATTATGCTTCGGGGAAAAACACTTCTTCAGTATGGAAGCAGGTTTCTCAAAATCCTGGGCTTTTGTGCCATATCTGATCCATGTTCAAAAATATTGAACAGAAGTGATAATGTATCACCTCACAGTGACCACGCAAGAAATGTTTCTTATATCTCCCCTCCCTTGCCACAAGTCTGTCCCCCTGCCCAATCGGGAAGACCTATTCTCTAAGTTTACAGTCCAGCCCAAGGCATCACTCAAATCCAAAAATGTTTCACTTGACAACCTAATTGGTGGGAAGTGAAAATTAATATAGCAATAAATTCATTCTCACAGTCAGTTTTGAAAGCCTATTGCAAAGACCTCCCTTCATACTTTAGTGCACTCCCACATGATAAATGATTGCCTGTCTGAGCAAATCATCTTCATTTTTCAAATGGAAATATTTTCCACAGCAATCCATCCTCATTAACTCCATTTGAAAATCCTGATGCACCATCTAACCAAATATTAGCGTAAACATTGAGATAAATTCAAGTATGACTTTCTTTTTAGAGGGCATGAGTAAATAGATAGAACATAGAACATAAGAACATTACAGCGCAGAACAGGCCCTTCGGCCTTCGATGTTGCGCCGACCAATTATGAAAAAAAAAGCAATGCCCCTCCAAACTAAAACATTCCCTTCTCTTCCATAAACTTATCAACTAACCTCTTAAATGCCACCAAACTTGGCGCATCTACAACTGCCGCAGGCAGGGCATTCCACTCCCAAACCACCCTCTGCGTAAAGAACCTACCTCTGATATCCGTCCTATAACTATCACCCCTTAATTTAAAGCTGTGTCCCCTCGTGCTAGCTTTCTCCATCCTAGGAAAAAGGCTATCACTGTCCACCCTATCTAAACCTCTAATCATCTTATATGTTTCGATTAGGTCCCCTCTTAGCCGCCTCCTTTCTAACGAAAACAACCTCAAATCCCTCAGCCTCTCTTCATAAGACCTGCCCTCCATACCAGGCAACATCCTGGTAAACCTCCTCTGTACCCTCTCCAATGCCTCCACATCTTTCTTATAATGTGGGGACCAGAACTGCACACAATACTCCAAGTGCGGCCGCACTAGAGTTTTGTACAGTTGCAACATGACGTTGCGGCTCCGAAATTCAATCCCCCTACAATAAAAGCTAAGACTCCGTATGCCTTCTTGACAACCTTATCGACTTGACTGCCTACTTTCAGGGATCTATGCACATATACACCAAGATTTTAAACAGAAAGGGTGGAATAAAATGGTTATTCCAGTGGCATCATTCCCGCTGACCGGAATGTTGTGAACTTAACCCATCACCACTCCCAGCAACCTACAATCCACTTACCTTACTGAGATAAATTGACTCTCAGTGTCAGGGGAATTAGCAGGGTAAATATGTGGGGTTGCGTTGGGTGCAGACTCAATTGGCAGAATGACCTCCTTCTGCACTATCAGGATTCTATGATTCTATGATAGTGAGACAGAATTCAGAAATGCTGCCTAATAAAACTGCAGTAGGACATCCCGTAAGGAAAAAGGTTTTAATTCCAAAATCCATCACTGCCAGTCTGGGATAGAAATTTACAGTGTTGTCTCCTTGCTGCCAATGGCGACCGCACATTGTTCTGCTACACAATGTCTCATTGCTGTTAACCCAAGCTGTCATCAGCATGTGTCAGCATATGTGCAGCATTGTAAGAAGTCTGACAACACCAGGTTTAGGTCCAACCTTAGTAAACTCACAAGTGTTCGGGATTTGCCTGGTGTTTACCCCAGTCCAATGCCGGTATCTCCACATACGTGCAGCATTGGCAGCAGAACAGCCAATCAACCCTCACACAATGTTAGTCAATGTTCGGGTCAATTTATCTTTGCAGGACAGATCTCTATGATGAATCACCACGTAATTTATATTACAATGCACTATTAAATAGCCACATCAGTAATGTTAATGTATCTTTGAGAAATATTATTCTTAAATCATGTTCTTTGCAGTTAAACATCTCTGTTTTTTTTTCATTGTTGCAGTACTGTCTGATTAGAAGTCTTTTATTGTTGCTTCAGTGGTTTAAATGGAGAAATTGTTTTACTCTGGATCTCAGGTATTTTCTGGGATCTATTATGACCCTGCATTGTGAGAAGGAAGATTGATTAATTAGATTTGGTTTAATTTGTTGTCACATGTATTAGTAAACAGTGAAAAGTATTGTTTCTTGCACACCATGCAAACAAAGCATACCGTTCATTCAGAAGGAAAGGACAGAGTGCAAAATGTAGTGTTAAAGTCATAGCTAGAGTGTAGAGAAAGATCAACTTAATGCAAGATAGGTCCATTCAAAAGTCTGATGGCAGCAGGGAAGAAGCTGTTCTTGAGTCGGTCGATATGTGATTTCAGTCTTTTGTATCTTTCTCCGAACGGAAGAAGGTGGGAGAGAGAATGTCCGGAGTGCATGCAGTCCTTCATTATGTTGGCTGCTTTTTCAAGGCTGTGAACAGTGTAAGTGGAGTCAATGGATGGGAGGCTGGTTTGCTTAAAGAATTGGGTGACATTCATGGCTTTTTGTAGTTTCTTGCAATTTTGGGTGGAATAGGAGCCATACCAAACTGTGATACAACCAGAACAAATTCTTCTTTTGCTGTATCTGTAAAAGTTGGTGAGAGTCGTGGCTGATATGCCAAATTTCCTTAGGCTTCTGAGAAAGTAGAGGCATTGGTTCCTGGAGTGAAAATTCTGTTGATGATTTACTAGCTACTAACTGGAGTTTCTCTCTTCCTGGATATTTTCAGAAACTGTTCTGACTCCAAGCTTATCTCTGTGTCTCAAGAGAACTATAGCATCCAACCAAAGGACTAAGTTCCAGCACCATGTGAACATTTGTATTTTCTGTGCTAAACCTATGTTAAGAGTTTCTTTTTAAGGAAGTTTGTTTGGTCTGAACATTTCATATTTTTTTTTAAGATTTGTTGTTTTTTTTTCTTGTTGGCAAAAGTTATTGCAAATTTTCTTTCCATTCATGCTAACTGTGTTCTTAAATAAGTTTTGCTTGATTAAAGCTCCCTAGTGAGTCATTTGAATCATACCTGAAGTGAAGCATCTCGTTTACCCCAGCCAAAATCAAATTATAAAACATATGATCCAGACAGACTTTGTAAAACACTATGGAGTTTCTGACCTGAATTATAACACATTTGTAAGAGTGAAAACCCTTTGCATATACCTTCTAGTAAGTTCTAATTTCCTCAGCAGATGTTCCACTTTCTTCATGAACTCTCAGACCTGGTGGTCTTTTAATGGGTTTCCAAAAGCTCACACCACCAGACAAAAATTATGCAAATGGTCAAAAGTCTAAAGTTTCACTTCCATTCAAAATGGGGAATGCTGACTGAGAGGTGGGGGTGGGGGTCAGGTTGGTGGACGGGGAAGGAGAGGAAGACAGTATGAATTTTGTATGCTTGGAATTCCTGACCTGCAAAAAAAAGGTTAGATGAAGCTGGTGTGGTCAGGAATGTGGAGGAAAATCAGAATTAGATTCATAAAATCACAGCAATGCAGAAACTGGCTATTCAACCATTGAGCCTGTGCTATCTCATTGAAAGTGCATCTTACCCAGGCACTTTCCTCATAACCCTTCATATTTACCCCACTAATCTCCCTAATCCACACATTTTGGGATTGTAAGGGACAACTTAGCATGGCCAATTCACCTAACCTGTATATTTTTGGCTTGTGGGAAGAAACTCATGCAGACACGGGGAGAATGTGCAGACTCCAAACAGACAATGACCCAAGCTGAGAATTGAACCTGGATTCCTGGCAGTGTGAGGCAGCAGTGCTAACCACTGTGTGACAGTTGCTTAAAGTGAAACCAACGGTCATTCATGCGGAATGCACCCCTGCACCTGGATGAAAATCTGACCTCTTGTGAAGCATCAAAAAATGTAAATACAACAAAAAACATTTGGTGTTAGATGAGTCCATTGTATCCAATGCTGTTCCCAAGGGACTGTGAATTGTTACTTCACACATGGATTATTTAAAGACAATGTGAAATTTTCCTAGTTTAGTGATAACCATTGTGGATGAGGTCACGATAAGAAAGTAAGAAAGTGACGTGAGAAAATAAAAACAATTTTTGTATTCACTTCAGGAGTATATATTCCTGAAGCTGATGCTATTGCAGTCCAATAACCAAAAGGAACCTCAATGTAAGCATGTGAGCAGATTTATTTAAATTGTGACAATATTGTCCCTTGGTTAGGATTAGGCTGCATTGCACTGAATTAACTTGGGTACTTGTCACGACTGACTTAAAAATAATTCCTGGGGAGGTTTCTTGTCAAGCAGCAAGTTATTTCAGCTGATTTATTTCTATACACTACCATTTTACAAGTTACAACTCACTCAAGTGGCCTGATAATGCCAGCTGACAGATCTCAACATGAGCTTAACATGGTGTAAAATCTTCTACGCTAGTGGACTCGAAGCATCAATTCACCTAGTTATTTGGGATTGCATCCTATTTGTATCGGGCATGTTGCATATTATAATCAGACAATAACAACAGCTGAACAAAATATCAGATCAGTTACTCTCATCGCAGCTAAAGGTATTAGCTGCAAAGATGTGGAAAATGAAAATCAAAATTGAAATCCAACTGCATGGACTGCAGTGCCACAATAATTCTGGAACAATATGTAGAAACATAGAAACTAGAAGCAGGAGTTCAGCCCTTGGAGCCTGCACCATTCATTTTGTCCATGGCTAATCATCAAATTCAATATCCTGATCCCTCCTTCCCCACATATCCCTTGATCTCTTTAGTCCCAAGAACTGTGTCTAATTTCTTCTTGAAATCATAAGCTTTAGCCTCAATACTTTCTGTGATTGTGAATTTCACACATTCATCTCCCTCCAGGTGAAAAAATATCTCCTTACCTCAGTCCGAAAGGTTTATCCCTTATCCTACCCCTAGCTTTGGACTCCCCCACCATTTGGAGACATTCTTTCTGAATCTATCCAGTCTAATCCTGTTAAAATTTGATAACTTTCTGTGAGATCCCCTCTCATTCTTCTAAACTTCAATGAGTAAAATCCTCGTGTGTGTTACACTAAATTATTGAAACGTGTTGATATCATTCCTGCTCGCTGACTTTTCTTAGCTCCCAATTTGGAAAAGCCTCCATTTTGAAATTCTCATCTGCATTTAAATATCTTTCCATCTCTGTCGCCAACACCAGCCCTCCACATGGGAGCCCTGCAGTCCTCAATTCTGCTTTCTTATGCATTCTTGTTTTCCTTCATTCAGCCCTTGGTGACCATGCCGATAGCTGTGTTAGTCCTGAGCTCTGACATTTGCTCCCTCAGTGCTCTGTAGTGACATGAAAAATGGTCTTTAAGATTATGAAAAAGCTCAACAAAGTAGCGAACCATGCTTCCAATCATTGATATTTAAAAACTTGGAATACAACATAGTTATCAGTTGAATACAACATAGTTATCAGTAACTTCGTTTGTAAATTCCAAACCAACGCTCTTATCCAGAGCCGGAATTTTAGCAGTCTGTCTGTCATGATTGCAGAGTGGATGAGGCTCAAGAACAGCATTCCCTGTTGGCCTCGTGTGGGATCTTATGAGCCTCAGGTGGACCTGCCAGTAAAATTCTGCCTAGGGAGTAATTAGAATGAGGAACCTGCTACCACGTGGAGTAGTTGAAGTGAAGAACATTGGTGTACTTAAGGGGAAGCTGGATAAACACAAGGGAGAATAGGATAGAAGAATATGCTCATAGAATGGCATGAACAGCCATGGGAAAGGACTTCTTAGACTCAAAATATATGACATATTCCAGCTGTGCTTGGTGAGCTGTTTGTGTGTTACACATTCTAGATAACTTTAGGGCAGAATTCTGGTTGGAAAATGGTGGATTCAATCTTCTTTCCAGGATTTGAGGACTTATCAAGGGAATTTCCTTAGTTGTTGTCAATATCGGCCACTGTTGCTTTAGTAGTGGGTTCAAACCATAGGAAGGTGCATAGCTGTTTCCATTGATGTTCTCTTGTAACCATGGTGACTCATCAATCAGACAGCATTTCTTCAATGTCTGAGAAATTATCTTCCAGGTGAAATGTTTTCATCACCAGTTGAACTGTAAACAGGAGTGGGTTATTATTTCAGGTGAGGTGGCCAATGTTAACTCGTAAAACAGGAAGCAATGGAAGGAGTTTCCATAGTACTGTAATAAGATCAGAAAAGTTGAAATACTCAGCCAATCAGGGAAGAGTAGTCGAGACAGAAACAGAGTGAATGAAGGAACTTTGTTCTCCTCTCTCAGGAGAGAGTAGGATCAGTGATAGGAGTGAGAAATCCCGCAGGAGTCCCAAATACAGTTTACACTGATAGGTTTTCCCATCCTGATTGTCCCCAATCCCTGTCAGTGCCATAGTAGGAATCCCAATGTTGAATTTGAATGTGTTTAACTTTAATTCTCTGGATTTTATACCTTTCATGTCTGGGTAATGCCGGAGGATGTTCTGTTGGTATTGGGGATTTGAGGGGAGGGGTTGGGGGGGAGGGGTGTTCCTATCTTTTTCCTATCTTTTAAAAACTAAGTTGCTGAGCCTACACTGTTAATGTGACTTTGATTTGATTTACTATTGTCACATGTATTAGCATACAGTGAAAAGTATTATTTCCAGCACACTATACATACAAAACATACCGTTCATAGAGAAGGGAAGGAGAGGGTGTTGAATGTAGTGTTACTATCATAGTTGGGGTGTAGAGAAAGATCAACTTAATGGGAAGTAGGTCCATTCAAAATTCCGATAGCAGCAGGGAAGAAGCTGTTCTTGGATCAGTTGGTACGTGACCTCAGACTTTTATATCTTTTTCCCGAAGGAAGAAGGTGGAAGAGAAAATGTTCGAGGTCCTTAATTATGCTGGCTGCTTTGCTAGGGCAGTGGGAAGTGTAAACAGAGTCAATGGATGGGAGGCTGGGTTTGCGTGATGGATCGGGTCACATTCACAACCTTTTGTCTTTCCTCATAGTCTCTTGAGCACATCAGAAGCCATACCAAGCTGTGATACAAACAGAAAAAATGCTTTCTATGGTGCAATTGTAAAAGTTGGTGAGAATCATAGCTGACATGCTGAATTTCTTTAATCTTCTGAGAAAGTAGCAGCGTTGGTGGTGGAGATATGGTAAGACATGCTCATTCGCTTTTCTTTTAATAATTCACTAACAACAAGGCAGAGGAAGACTGACATCTGATGGCAGTTTCCCGTCTCAACATTCATAGAGTCTGGTCCAGCCACATGGACCTCAGGGAATGCCCCTTACAGGGATCACGTTACCACAGATATAGTATATTAAACTGTAGGAACTTCAATAACACGGCACCTGAGATTGGGGTCACCTTAATTATAGGAGCATTTTGACTCAACCTGAGAAACCGAGGTTAAGATTCTGATGACTCAAAGGAGCTTTACTTCGCAGCAAGGGTGGCTGAATAGTCAAGGGATGTGTGAGGATTTTGGTATGGTTCCAACTTGGGAAGTTATATTTACAATGTAAAAATTCTGAATGAGGTCCCATTTTCTCTTGACCAGCTGACTCACCAGGGTTACAAAGAAGGCAGCTGATAACAGTATCATGTGAAGACACATAAGGAATCAAAATAAGCTCAAACTCCCCAGTTTTTAAACTAAAACTGTCTTTCTAGAGTAGAGAAAGTGAATGTAAAACATTACTTCTGGCCTGTCAAAAGAATAATTCAAGAGGATCCGTGTTCAGTGTTCTGTAGAGCAGCTTTAAGAACATGAGAAGGAATTTCTCTGTGGAGAATGTTTGATAGCTGACATGGATTGTAAGATAGGATGGATTAAGCTAGTTCATGGCAGACTTTTAATAAATAACCAAATACTGCTCTGGGAAAATGAGGGGGGCAGTATTTAAAAAGGAGATCTAATGATGACTCTCCTTCATCTTGATCTAAATTGGAACCTATAGAACTTATTGGAATAAAGGTAGAGAGGATGACTAAAGAGTCAAATTCTTCCATGAGTAGTGAAAAGTTTCAATAATATTCTATTATATAATCCGGATGAATTCTTGCAAGCTGCCCATTGCCATAGAAGTTGCTACAGTCTTGAATAAACAGAGCAAATATTTTCTGATGGTACACTGTGTAATGTTGATTGAAATGAGGATATATCAGCATCTGTCTCCCTTGAATGAGGTATTTCCTGGTCTAACCAGGGAACTCAAATGGAGTGGGAATATAACGGTTGTGTTCTTAGGCTAATGATCCAAAGACATGAGTTTAAACTCTAATCCAGCAGCTGACAAATTTTTGATTTGGTAAGAATTATTTTTGTCACATGTATTGGTACAAAAATTCTGTTTCTTGCACGCTATGCAGAGACAGTATACCATTCACAGAGTACATAGGAAAGGATGGGATGCAGAGTGTAATGTTACAGTCACATGTAGGGTGGAGAGAAAAGATCATCTTAATATAAGGTGGGACCATTCAAAAGTCTGATGGCATCAGGGAAGAAGCTGTTCTTGAGTTGATTGGTACATGAGCTCAGACTTTTGTATGAAGTTAAATTTAATGAATTAAATAAATTAAATGGAAAGCTCGTGTCAGTAAATATGTTACTACCAGATTATTGTCAAAACCCATCTGGTTGATGAATGCCCATTCGGGAAAAAGCTCTGCTGTCCTTACCTAGCCTGGCATACATGTGTGACTCCAGATGCATATTAATGGGATTGACCTCTGAAATGGCCTAGCAAACCATTCAGTTGGTTCTGAATCTCCCACACCACCACCTTCCTCAATAGTAATTAGGGATGGAAAATGAATGCTGGCCCAGTTAATGATTCCCACATTGCAGGAATGAATTTAAATATGTGCAGATGTGAAGATATTGGGTACAGCAAAATCAGGCTTTTTTGAGCAGTATGCTCATAATCATTGGTTAGGTTCGCACATGAACAATAGATAGTTGGTCAGCACAGTGGCATAGCGGTTGGCACAGCTTGTTCACAACACCAGGGACTTTGGTTCAATTCCAGCCTTGGGTAGCTGTCTGTGTGAAGATTGCATATTCTCCCCATGTCAGTGTGAGTTTCCTTCACTTGCTCCAGTTTCCTCCTACACTCCAAAGATATGCGGGTTAGATGGATTGGCCATGCTAAATTGCCCCTTAGTGCCTGAGACACTAGCAGGTTAAATACGGAGGAATGTTGGGTTAGAGCCTAGGTGGGATTGTTGGCAGTGCAGACTCAATCAGCCAAGTGACCTGCTTCTGCATTATAGGAATTTTATGATATTAGAATGGATTTGGATGCGGATGGTTTAAAGGAAATGAAAAGAAGGAGGAACCATTTTGATCTCTATTATATTTAGGTATTTAATAATTCCAATCTGGTGTCAATGTGCCACCTACAACCACCTGTCAGATTGTATATGCTGAAAAATAGAGCGCTAATTATAGGCTATTATCATAGAAAGTATTTTGGCCAGAAATCTCCTATCCTACCTGTGGCTAGGATTCTGGAGTGTTGCTTAATAAAGACCACATCTGGAGTGTCGGTCTCCTTATTTGAGGAAGTAAGTGGTGGTATTGGAGGCAGTTCAGAGGAGATTCACCGGATTGATTCCGGGGATGAAAGGGTTGCTGTATGAGGAGAGATTAAACAGTTTGGGCTTATACTCACTGGAGTTTAAAAGGACAAGAGAGAATCTAATTGAGGTATATAAAATTTTAAAAGGATTGATAAAGTAAATATAGACCAAATATTTCCTCATGTGCAGCAATCTCAAACAAGAGGTTATAGGTTGAGAGGTGATAGATTTAAAACAGGGATGGGGAGGAGCTACTTCTCACAGAGGATGGTGAATTTGTGGAACTTGCTACCCCATAGCTTGATGGAGTCTGAATCATTGAATGGTTTCCTGAGGAGATAGATATATTTCTAATAAAAAGGGATAAGGGGATATCAGAAACAGGTGTGGAGATGGATTTGAGACCAGAATGAGATCAGCCATGATCTGATTGAATGGCAGAGCAGGTTTGAAGGGCTGGATCTATCTGCCTTTGCTCCTAATTCGTACATTCCTCTGTTCCTATGATTCTCCAGCTCCACTGTTGTGAATGGAGATTTGGCTGAGTACCGAATTCTCCGTTCTGTCGATCAGCGATGGTCACACATTTGAGATTGGAGAATTCTGGCCCTTAGGTCTCTGCAAATCACCTATCTTCCCCCTTTCCATAATTACCATCAATCTAAAAGTAGGAGAGCAACCCAGATCCCCAAAGTTTCTACTCATAGAAGGAGAGACTTGAAGGATTAAAACAAAATACTGCAGATGCTGAAATCTAAAGCAAAAATAGAAAATGCTGGAAAATCTCAATTGTTCTGACAGTATCTGTGGGGAGAGAATAGAATATTGTCTCTATTGTCCCTATTGTCAAATTGTCCCTATATTGGTCTCTATATGTCATTAAGACATTAGGACGGTGGTGTGGGCTCAATGGGCCGAAGGGCCTGTTTCCCGTGCTGTGTTGTTCTTTGTTCTTTGTAATAAGAAGTGTGGCTTGTGGGATTGCTATCAAACAAATGGGTTGGACTTTAACCTGCTGTTGTGAGACTTCTTATTGTGTTTACCCCAATCCAACGCTGGCAATTCTACATTGGGAGAGAATAGAGCCAACATTTTGAGCCTGAATGACCCTTTGTCAGAGATTCAAAGATACTTAGTTTAAGTTTAAAGGTAATATCTTTTTCTTCGTAACACATTACTGTCAGATCAACAAATCTGCCTTGAATATCTTTGCCTAATGTATTTACTTTTACAGTTGGTATATTAAATATATCAAGCAGAACAGTAGGATCTGCTCACGCATCACAGCAGGGATAATGTATATCATTTGGTCATGACGTGAGGGGCAAATCATGTTTTTGACATCTGATATAAAGTATGAGTAAACTGTTCAGTAAAGGGGGATGAAAAATGCCTAAATCAGAGGAACTGGCAACTCAAACTGTTGAGTAATGGCTTGAACTGTAAGGCTGGTGGTTTGACTCCTTGATGTTTGTGTTCACTTTGTTTGAATGAATATTCTTAATTCCCAGTTTGACCAATTACTTGTTACACAGAAGCAAAGCGTTCCATATTTGAAGAAGAAGATTCTGGAAGGACAACTTTCTCCATCATCAAACTTTACCCCCTCTTGGCTGAGACAGAAAAAAAGAACAGTTTGCATTTACACGAGAGCCACTCCTGGCTACAGAATATCCCAATGCACTTCACAGCCAATTAAATATTTTTGAAGTGTGGCTCCCATGGAAAGTAGGGAACATGGCAGCCAATCAGCAGCACAGCAAGGTTCAAGCGCACAATGTGATAACGACCAGATGATCTGTTTTTAATGATGTTCTCTGTGGTGGTAAATGTTCGACGCTACGTCAACAGATGAATGAACACCGCTTGACAATCACCAGACTGTTCCCTTCCTGCTGGTGAACACTTCAGCAGTCATGGGCATTCGGCCTCTGATCTTCAGGTAAATGTTCTTCAAGGTGGCCTTCACAAAACATGACAGCACTGAATCGCTGAGCAGAAGCTCATACCCAAAGTTTCGCACACATGAGGACGGTCTCAACTGGGATCTTGGGTTCATGTCACACTATCTGTAACCCCCATGACTTGCAACATCTCACTTACTGTCTTGTCTAGAGACAATTCACATCTCTTTAACTTATGCTTAATGCTATCTCCATTCACATTGTCTGCACCTTTAAGACTTGATTAACTATAAAGACTTGCATTTAAATCAGTATTCTATAAACTGTGTGTGCCTTTATATGCTCTGTTTGTGATCAGAACTCCCACTCATCTGATGAAGGCGCATAGCCCCGAAAGCTAGTGGTGTTTACTACCAAATAAACTATTGGACTTTAACCTGATGTTGTGAGACTTCTTACTATGTTTACCCTAGTCCAACACCAATGTCTCCATATCATGGGTAAATGTTAGTTAGAATGAGTGCAATATGATCTTTGGGTTGGATTGTACAGCTCTACCACCTGTAGGACCAGAAATCCCCATCCAATATCAATGGACTTCTCTCAGGATTCTCTCTAAATTTCCATGTCCTACGAATACTGATTCATACCATCAGTCAGACTGAAAGATCCTGGCGTCTAAGTCCATCCGATAGGGCAGGAAAAGCCTGGATTAGTATCGCTTTGAAGACGGTGGCAGGCAAATGCAGTTATCCAAACATTGTTGTCATACAATTACACTGAGAGTTTCACATTGATAGGAAGAGATATCCAACACTAGTTGACACAGTTTTCATGTTATATAGGAAGGCATTCCTTGTCTTTGAACCAGAAGTTCTGATTCAAGTCCCACTCTAAGTCTCAAAGACTCTGGAAGAATGTGGTCCTTGTGAGTGTGGCCTCACTGCACCAGGGACACATTTTCAATTTTCGGCTTAGGTCCCTGTTTATGTGGAGTCTGCACATTCTTTCTGTGTCTGTGTGGGTTTCCACCGGATGCTCGAGTTTCCTTCCACAGACCGAAATATGTGCAGGTTATGTACATTGGCTAGGCTAAATTCTCCCTCACTGTACCTGAACAGACACCGAAGTGTGACAACTAGGGGACTTTCAATGTAACATCATTGTACTGTTAATGTAAGTTTATTTGTTACAATAAATAAACTTTAACTTTTAGGTGTCTGCTTGGCATGGCGAGGCAAATTGATTATCAACCTGTAAATCCTTCTGAAATACCTGTGACAGGACAGGAAGAGAGGGAGAAGCTTTCACTCAGAACTTTACGAAGCACAAACAAATGGGAGTCCATTGTCACTCTTCGGGCATAGTATCTGAAGTGAGAGTCGTGGGGAGCAGGTGGCATAATGGTAATGTCACTAGACTAGTAATCCAGACCTCAGCCTAATGATGTAAGGACGTGTTCAAATCCCAACGCTGCAACTGGTAGAATCTGAATTCAGTTAATAAAATCTGGAATTAAAAAGCTGGATTCAGTGATGGTAGCCATGAAATAATCATCAAAACACATCCAGTTCACTAATGTACTTTTGAGACATCCTTACCTGGTCTGGCTCATACAATACTCCAGACCAACAGCAATGTGATTGGTTTTTTCAGCCATTTTAGAACCAATCAGCTCCAGGACAATTAAGGATGGACAACAACCCTCACAACCCATAAAAGAATAAAAAACAGGACTCTGATTCTGGAGTTGAGCTGCATTTAACATCACAAGATAGGTTTTCTGAGGCCTTTGCCACATTTAATATTTTGTCATTTATGTTAACAAACAACCATAATGCACACAAGAATGTGAAAACCTACTACTGTGCGTGCAATATCAGTGTGACATAAAACAACTGTGACGTTAATGCACCTTTAAGAGATATGTTTTAATCATGATCTCTACAGCTCTCACAGTCAGTGTTTCTCAGCTCATAACTTTAGGTGATGTCATTATGTTGCCGGGTCAACTACAATGAGTTTTTTTTTAATTGCTACTTAAGTGGTTTAAATGGGGTTATGGGATGGGTTTTACAATCCTGCATTGTCAGGAGAACAGTCATGTGTTTTGGAGCAGTTTTTTTTTTCATTTTCAATTTGGGGCTGCAGGTTTGAATTTTAGTTTTATAAAGGACAACAAGTGAAAAGGGAGTGTTTTCTCTCTTTCCCTTTTGTTTTGAAAACTTTGTTGGTTAGTTGAAAGCGAGAACTTGTTTTCCTGAAGGGTGAGCATCTGCCATTGTTGGGAGCTGAACCAATTTTCTCTGGTGTTTTATGAAGTTGCCTTGCCTTCAAACTATTTGGAGTGAATCCAGAGAACTGCAGACTTTAACCAAAGGATTCAATTTTCATGATCACGTGAGCATTAGACTTTGATGTATTGAACCTGTTTAAAGGGTTTTGTCTCTGGCAAGGGTTTTGTTTTTATTGGAACACATTAGATATATTTGTTAAAAATTAAACATTATAGTAGTTTTTTTTCTTCTTGTTTGTAATTGATAAAAGTCCTTACTAATTTTCTTGCTATACTTGTTAACTATATTCTTGAATCCTACCTGAGGTGAAACATCTCATGCTTAATCTAGCCAATTTCAAGATACAAAACGTTTGATCCAGGAGGGCTTCATTAAACATTTGTAGTTTCTAGCTTGAACCTTAACAGAAGTGAAACAATAGCTACACGTCGGAGGCAACCAGACAAGCATCAGGAATCTTTATGGACTTGCTTTGTACAGAAAATGCCTGATCTAAGCTCAGAATATCAATATACTAAACAAAATTCAACTTCCTCAAACACATGTATTAAGAAATGCCAAGACAAGCACTGGGATATATAGAGGTGCTTTCAAAGAAACATTTAAGAGAATCATAGAGGATATTTTCAAAGGCAGTTCTATCTAAATAAATGAAGATACTTTGAATCATTTATTTATTCTTTCATTTTATCCTACTGCAGCTGTACAGGGCCCTGGTAAGACCACACCTGGAGTACTGTGTGCAGTTTTAGTGTCCTTATCTAAAAAGGATACGCTTGCTGTCGATAGAGTGCAGCAAATGTTCACTAGGCTGACTTTTGGGATGACAGGATTGTTGGATGAGGAAATATTGGATCAATTGGGCTTATAAGCACTGGAATTTGGGAGAATTAGAGGGGATCTTATTGAAAGGTATAATATTCTGACAGCATTAGTCAGACTGAATGCAGGAATGTTGTTTCCTCTGGATGGAGGAGTGGATCATGATGTAGAGATGCCGGCGTTGGACTGGGGTAAGTTCAGTAAGAGGTCTGACAACACCAATTTTAAATCCAACCGATTTATTTGATAGTAAACTTGCTAGCTTTCGACGTTTGAGTGCCTAGAAGAAAGATTCAAGGTTTCAGGATAAGGAATAGGCCAGTTAGAAATGAGATGAGGAGAAATGTCTTCACTCTGAGGGTAGTGAACCTGTGGAATTCTCTATCACAGATGCCTATGGAGGCAAAATCACTGAATATATTTAGGAAGAAAATTGATCAGCTGAAGACCAAGTAAGAAATCACCCAATTTGTTCCCCATGGTTCCAGACTCTAAGATTGTCAAGGAGTATGGAGAGAGTTTTGGAGTTGAGGATTAGCCATGATCATGTTAAATGGCAGAGCAGGGTTGAAGAGTGGAATGGTACACTCCTGCTCTTTGTTTCTATTTTTCATAGAGTCATAGAATCCCTACAGTGCAGAAGGAGGCCATTCAGCCCATCAACTCTGCACCAATGTATCTATGGATGGTATTTAATACAGATGGTGAGAATCTCACCCAGTGGTTGGAGAATCAGCAAGAGACCCACATCTTCTCTTTTGTAGAATGTGCACCAAATTAAGCACCAATCAGCCAATTAAACCAGGAATGGTGAGACTTCTCTAGAATGAAGCTTGCAGGTGAAGTCTCGCTGCTGAGAGTTGTGGCCAATTTGAGGCCGGCAACTCTTCCTCGATCAGCACTACTACTGGGAGGGTAGAAACTGCTGCCGGTATTATGCCCGAATGGTCACAGGATCCCGGACTCAGGAATGATGCTCAGGGGATGCTGGTGGGGTTGGGGGCTGGAGGGAAAGGGAAAGAAGGGCAACAAGGCAGGGTTGTCTGTCAGCATGCTCCTAATTCCTAATGCTGGGGCCCTCCATCTGATGGGTGCTGTTGAATGAGGCGTCCACCCATTCCTCCACCAAATGCTGAACATCTGTGTGCAAACATGTCATTTTGGGCTTCCTGCATGGTGAATTTCCCAACCACCACTGATGTGAGATGGGAAGGGCATCCTGGAGCATTCCCCCTACAGACTAGTGTAGACAAAGGTGGGAAAGTATAAGGAACCTCACCTGCTACTCTTCTATTTGATTAAATATTCCCCATCTTCCCATGCCTCCCTAACTGCTCACCAGTCCCAATGTTCCAAATAAATGTTCTTCCCTTCCATTTACCCCAACCCAAGAACACAGAAAAAGACGTGAAAAGCATTCGGGAAAGTTAACCCACCACATAACATACGTTGGGCTGGGGTGTATTATTGACATTTTGGAACCATAGAAAGTCTACACTGTAGAAGAAGGCCATTCGGCCCATCAAGTCTGCACCAATCACAATCCCACCTAGGCCTTATCCCTGTAACCCATATATTTACTCCATTAATCTCTCTAAACTATGCATCCCAGGACACTAAGGGGCAATTTAGCATGGTCAATGCACCTAACCTACACATCTTTGGACTGTGGGAGGAAACCGCAGCACTTTGAGGAAATCCACGCAGGTAAGTGCAAACTCCACACAGACAGTGACCTAAGCTGGAATCAAACCCAGGTCCTTGGCACCATGAGGCAGCAATGCTAACCACATACAACCGTGCTCCTCATGGATTACAGAATGCATGTCTTCTAATTCTTGCTGTAACTACTCTGCAGACATTGTGCTCATAACAGTTCCATATCTGCTGACCGGCACAAGAGAAAATCATCCGTATTTTCCAAAACTGTTCCGAGAGGAGCATTCTAATGTGTTTAGGCTTCAAAGAGGCAGGAAAGCTTTGAGATGACTGTAAGAATCTGTGACTGGCAGATAAAAGGCCAATGCTCCCCCTCTCACAGTGGAGAAGGATGTTTGCATACTGCTGTAGCACACAGAGCAACTCCTGGAGAAGGCACGGAAACTGTCTTCAGTGACTGGATATTAAAAATTGACAGCAGTAAAATGGCAGCAATCTTGCCGTTCAGTTAAGCCGTGCTGCATATTAATTGCGAGTATTACTCACTTGCAAAGTTTACATTTCAAATTGCATCCCAAATGACTTTGTCAAGTGACAGTTTACTAGGTGTTCAATTTAGAGCCCTACATGTTTATTGCCATGTTCTCAAAACCACAAAGCAGTTTAACAGAGGCAATGATTTATCAGGTGTCTGTGATTGAAGACAATGAGTTGTGTTCAAGTCAAGTTTGTGTGAAAATATATTCCAACTGCAGCTTAATGGTAGCACTCATCCTCCCAACTCCAGACATGGAACCTTCTGACCGTGTTCACCCTGAAACAGGAAAATTCTGTCCCAGATCAACAGGCTTTTCCATGAAACAAAAAGAGAAAGTGCTGGAAAATCTCAGAAGATCTGGTAGTATCTGTAAGGAGAGGGAAGAGCTGATCTTTCAAATCCAGATGATCCTTTGTCAAAGCTAAAAGGGAAGTGGGAGATGTTTGAAGGAGCTGCAGGGTGAGAGAATGAAAAGTGTAACAAGGAGGAATGATAGAGAAAATAGAAGGTGTAAATGGCCAAATAGCAGAGAAGTGAATATCAGAGGGTCAGCTGTGGCAAATAAAAATAAGGGGGAGACGGGAGCAGGATGGGAGGGAGGTAAAATTGAAAGGGGAAGAAAAGGTATGGAAAGAGGGATAAAATAGGAGGAAAGTGTTGTGGGGGGAGAAAAATAAGAAAGACAAAGAAATAAAATGTAGATAACAGTTATTAACAGAAATTAAGGGGATTCCTTTCCATGGTCTGCCCCTTGCCCACACCAATCCCCAGGATGGGTAGAATGAGAAAATTCATCCCCGAAATTCTGGAGTGTACCAAATATCTGAGCAATAAATCCAGGCTAAGCATTACTGGAATGCTGACTATTGAGAGATGCTGGCTTATGAATGTGTTATTAAAACCCAACCCTGTTTGACCTCTCAAGTGAATGTAAAATATTCCATTCAAAGACAGATGTGTCGTTCCAATATCCCGATCAATATTTTTCACTACCACGGGAAACAAAATATCTAGTCATCTATTTTGTTCATTTTTCTGATGTTTTGCAATGTGCAGATTAGCTGCTTTGCATCTTTGTATTACAACAGTCAATGCTGTTCTGAAGCTTCATTCAATGTGAAATTGATGTGAATGACAAATTCTCCTATTTGCATGTTCCCTGTTCAAAGCACACAGTCTGGGATGCTGATTTGGTGTTTGAGGTAACCCTATAATCAGTGAAGAGTTTTTGGTTCAATATTAGAACCGTCTTCAAAATTCTAAAATTTAGAGCATGTGTCCAATGCAATAAACTTCACAAGAACATTCTTCTCTCCCTCATGAATTAAACAGATACATCTAATCAGAAATTCCCCAATCTATCACGTTTATTAAACAACAAACAACACGTAAACACAATATCAGTTACAGACAAGAAACATTTATTGATCATTTTGCACAGGGAAACATTCAAGATAAAGAAAACAGTGTTAAATATTAAAGATGAACTGAGATTCTTTCATCTGACTTCAATAACAATCACTTGCATTTACAAAACATCCGCAATGTGGTAAAGCATCCTAACATCCCAACACAGAAGCATTGTTGTCTCAAATTTGATACTAGAATTTGATTCTCCGATCTGTCTTCTCCCAAAACTGGAAAATCTTGCCCAAGGTCCTTTGCATGGCCATCCCCTGCCCACTACGATTCCCGTGGAAGGTGGGATGGGAGAATTCCAAACTAAGACAAATAAATAAAATTTTTGTCAAAGATAAATGTTTGAAGGAACAACTTAAAGGATGATAGAAGTAAGGAGTTGGTGAGAGATTTAGGAGGGGAATTCCAGAGCTAGGTGTCCAGGCAGCTGAACATACATCCAACAACCGTGAAGCAATCGAAATTCAGGATATTCAAGAGGTCAGAATGGGAAGAACGTGGGAACTGAGGCAAGATGCAGGGTGTCAGGAAGTTATGGAAATAGGGACTTGTGAAACCAAGCAACCATTTGAAAACAAGGGACAGAACTTTCTGCTCATTCACACAGGTGGGATCTTCTAGTCCTGCCTAAAGTGCCCCTGTGTTGTAAGTTTCACAGAAGCGAGGAGTGCATTCAAAGGGGATACCCCTTTGAAGATCCAATGGAAGCTGTCATTAGGTTACCTATTGTCTACTGTAGACATATTGGGTAATTCCTTATTCTGTCTTCAGCTGATCTTCATTTTGTTCCCTGCGATTAGGATTCTCAATTATTTTAAAAGATACAAAATGTTGACAGCTGTTTTTGAAAGCCTCTTTAGAGAAAGAAAATGCAAAATTGCTTGTCGCTTGGAAATAATCGGGGGAAGAAAAGCTACCTTTTGACCGATAACATATTCAAAGATTCAATCAGCAAAACTGAGTACTTCTGATTATGGTGAGTAACAGCACATGAACCTTGTCTCTGATTTTCAGTTGCCTTTGAGCAATGACAAGTGGAAATTTCAAAGCGATAATTCCGAGATGAATCGGACTATAATTGAACAGCAACTAATGTACAGCTGTTGTATTGACAGCCGGGAGCAAGAAGGAGCAAGAGACAAAGAGTCCGGCAAACTATTTTTGGATCAGTGGTAATACTGTCCTCGTTGTTGAGTGGAAAACAATCATTTTGATCACAGTGGCAATTTAGTGTTATTAACAGATCATCTTTTGGTAAATGTTTAACACAAGAACAGTGGATTATTACTAAAAGGAATTCAATAACATGAATTAAAACCATAATTAGAGTTTGAATCCATTAAAATTATACAGTCTTCCATTTTCTTTTCTAAAATCCATTTGCTGTGCAGACATAATGTTTCAATTTGAAGAGTTTTATTACATCCAAGGAAATCTTCTTTAGGTGCTTATTTCAAATACCAACAGAACTTCCCAAAATTACCCTTCTCTTCTGATATCCTTCTCTCTCCTGAATCTGATGATTCATTGCATGGTACCCACAAAATTCCAAACCCTGTGACTTGCCCAAATTGTCCTTTCTGCATGTATGAATATTATCAGGCTATTCAACAATGGCATGGGAAATAACAGAATTAGGATTCTGAATTCCTCAAGCCTCGTATGTATAGTACTTGTACAATGTTAATTGAACAGTAAGTGGCCTGGGTAATTGAGTAAGCACATTCATGGCAATTACACTCCAATGTTTCTCTTGCATTATTTTGTTAATCCTTGACAGAATATTCTGAATAAAGCTAACTCATTATTATACCTGCCCTTACCACAATTGCTTAACTTAAATATTTTCATCCTTGCTTCAAATCCCTCCTTTGTTTTACCCTGAATTCCTTTCTGAATTGTTGTGGATCTCTTTCACCATGTTTGCCATCTGTCCTAACACATTCTTTTCTGAATCAGTGTCAATTTTTGTTTGATAGTGGTGTTATGAAGCACATTTTATCATGTTAAAGGCACCATATTTAATTCCTGAAATTGTGTTTCCAGTGGCCATTGCCCTGAAAATCTCTGACCTCCCAGTCAGCCTCTCTGATTCTGGCTTCTTGCTAACACCCACTCACAGTCTCATCTTCTGACCAGTCATTTCCACAAAGCACATCTTCTTCCTGCTTATGTATAGCATCATGAGCTTCTTCTGTTCATTATTTCCCTACACAAGTGCAATATTTTGATGAGAGCCAGCATAAGTGGACCCATCCTGTCCCCTGCTCAATGAGCCATATTTATGGTACTTCACACATCGTACTGCTCTCACCATGGTTCATACCTGTTGTCTGTAACTTGCACCTTTATCTGTTAAAGATAACCTAAATTTTACTAGGGG
Source organism: Sphyrna mokarran (assembly GCA_024679065.1). Classification (NCBI taxonomy): domain Eukaryota; kingdom Metazoa; phylum Chordata; class Chondrichthyes; order Carcharhiniformes; family Carcharhinidae; genus Sphyrna; species Sphyrna mokarran. The sequence goes on from JAGIQG010000002.1 coordinate 146,197,944, forward strand.
TTTTTACCCTTTATCTTTGGCAAAAGAAAACTCAAGGAAGATTCAATTGGCTTTCATTAGTAGCACAAAATGGGTGATTACTGATTTGGCACCTCTTCGTTGTTGTTGCATATCATAAAAAAGATCCCCTTTCCTATTTATAATTTTGTCATAGAACATAGAACATTACAGCATAGAACAGGCCCTTCGGCCTTCGATGTTGCGCCGACCAATATAAAAAGCAATGCCCCTCCAAACTAAACCATTCCTTTCTCTTCCATATACTTATCAACTAACCTCTTAAACGCCACCAAACTTGGCGCATCTACAACTGCTGCAGGCAGGGCATTCCACTCCCGAACCACCCTTTGGGTAAAGGGTGCATGCATTCTGACTAAGCAGAGTAAAGTTCATCTGGCTTTAGTAATCAGAATGGGAATTACCCTGAGGTTCTCTTAAGCAAGGGGCTTTGCAGAACTCGTTGCAGCCATGCTTGTGCTCTTGTTGCTCCTTGCAAATAAATCATTTTTACTCAGTAATAGAGTCTCTGAAAGTGTGTCAATGGATCTGGTGATGAGGATAAATTATGCTGACATTTCCTCTGGCCCAACATCTGTGAGTATCCATACTAATTGATCTGAAAAAAAGAAGAAAGTTAGTCACCAGAATGATACCCTGAGTGAATAAACCATTTGACTCCTTCGCAGAGGACTGAATACAATATGTTGAGTATCTCTGGTATTATTTCCTAGCAAATGAGATAGGAGCAGAGACGAAATTCAAAGCAATTCTCCTAATATTTGTAGAACTCAGACCTAAACCTGATTCAGAGTCTTACACATCTGACCCCAAATCACTGAGTGAGCTCTTGATTTAGAACTCACTAAAGCCACCACACTTCAGAGACTAATATTTAATCTGATAGTGAGGATCCCAGACAAATCAATTGTGACTTACATTGCTTACTGAAACAATTTTTGGAGTTTTGAGAGTGACCCTAAATGGCATGTTGTGGGATAGGTTAATCTGTGGCATAAACATGATGCTTTTCAATGCAGATTGTTTGAAGAGGTTGACATAAATTTCAAACAATCAATGGCCATAGCGCTGGATCATGGAAAATTATGTAAAAAGTGCACCAAGACTGCAGAGTGCACAAAGTGGTGACATTCACCAGCTCGGACAGGAATCTGCAGCCAGCCAAGGCATCAGAAGAAGCAATAAACTGGGGAACAATTCCAACTGGCAACAAAACAAAAAAAGTATAGAACAGCTAGTCAGTCAGTAATGCTTAACGTAGAATGTTATCAATGTCAGGGTAACCACACTCCTAAATCATGTTGGTTTAAGGAAGCTGAGAGGTTTCAATTTCATAAACGAGGCCATTGATAAAGCAGTGCAGAGTTAAGTCAAAAATACAGAGTAATCGATCAATCAAGACACTATAAATACACATTATGGAGAAGCTGGTACCAATAATTCCAATAACAGGCACCGAACTGATTACACAGTGCTATCCTGGCATCTCTAAGATGAAGATGCTTGCCAGGAGTTACGTGTGGTAGCCTGGTATTGATTCTGATATTGAGAAGCTAGTTAAGCACTGTCAGTAGTGCCAGCTGCCATACAAACTGCCTGCTACAGCCCCACAACACTCTTGGGAATGTCCTTCTTGACATGGATAAGAATTCCAATGAATATTAGTCCTTTCCTGAACACAATAACTTGTGTTTGATGCACACTCAAAATGAATGACATTTTTAGATGAATCACCCACATTGCAGGCTATCAAAACATTAATGCTTTTCAACACATGGATTACCTGACATCATGGCATCAGACAATGGAACATATTCACAAGTGCTGAGTTTCAAAATTTCACCAAGCTCAATGCTTTCAAACACTCTGGAACTGCACCTCACAATCCAGCATCAACCAAACTAGCTGAAAAAGTTATCAAAAGCTGTTTCACTTCTGGCTTCAAGAAGATGTCAGGGGAACCTTGGAAACCAGATTCTCATGTTTCACCCTTAGCTATCATCCCATTCCACATGTTACAATGGGAGTCTCACCAGCAGAACTGCTAACCAGACATCATCTCAGAACAAGACCGAGGCTCCTGTTTCTAAATTTGCCAGTGAAGATAGAAGCCAGCCAAAGTAATCAGAAACCAAACCATTATTTACAGTTATGATAAGTGAAGCCATATACATGAAAAACTTCAACTGCAAATCAAATTGGATCCCTGGAATTATTCTATCTGAGACTGAAGCCCATTCATACCAAGTGGATGTGGTGAGATGGATTGCTCATAAACATTTGGACTACTTGAGGAGAGAGAGATGCCCACAGTCAGAGTTGCCATCAAGGAATGTGTTTGAACCTATAAGCATCAAAGTTCCTAATTGACCTGTTATCAACATAACTGATGTCTCCCTGGAAACAAGTGCTGATGAACTGCCTGTGTTAGAAGAGGTTCTCATTATTACAGTTGCTGTTCACATCGATCCTGTGAAAGCACCTTAGACAAGAAAATCACACTCACCCTACAAGAACAGAAAAACTCCTCAAAGACTCAATTTGTATTGGCCAACTCACCTATATAATGCTGATTTAGAATTTAGGAATGAGTAAATTGGATATTGGGGATTGTATTAAAGAGTTAAAGGGAGAGGGATGTGGTGATTGTTCTTGTAAGAATGACCCAATAGAATAAATGTCACCTGGCCTGGGTGGCCAGTTGGGACTCAGAGTGGGAAATCACCCCCGGAGGAGGAGTTCTCTTAGTTGTGTTCCAGAACTAGCTGCAGACAATGTTCTTGCAGATCCTTGTAAATAAATCCCTTGTTGTTGAAGAATGAAGTCTCTGTAAGTGCATCATTATAGGATTCATCCCAGTGTGAGAACAATAATCAGCGCAGTCCTGAAGGAGTGCTGCACTATCAGCAATGCTACCTTTTGAATGAGGTATGTAATTCAGACATATCTCATCAGATGGATGTAAAAATCCCATATTACTATTCCTGAAAAAGAGCAGGGGAGTTATAATACCTTGGCAATGTTTATCCCTCATGGGCAAATTATTTCATCATGTTTGTTTATGGGAGTTTGTTGTGTGCAAATTGGGTACTGTATTTTTTCTGCATTGCAAAAGGTTGTAAAATGCTTTGTAATGTCTTGAGGCCATGAAGCGTGCTTTAGAAGTGCCTTTTCTTCTTTATTTTAGATTTTTGATAAAACGACATACCGAGAAATGCCATTCGTGAATTTTAAGAAATTATCTGCAAATATCACAAACAATAATTTGTAAAGTAAGAAATCAACTATTGTGCAGTATTATTAGATTGTAATGAATGTATGTGAATTACTTTGTATCTTGTCAATTAAAGCCATGTTCTTATATATAATGGTCAGTGTTTTAATATAATCTTCTCTACCAATGCAGTCTACTAATTAAAATGGTTAAGTGACATTTAAATATATCTTCAATGATGAATTGTTATGCTAAAGATTCGGATTTTGAAGTTTGGAGCTGTTAGTTCCAGTCTGATTCATGTTAGGTCGCAGTTTTTTTTACAGATTCTTCCATGATGCTGCTGCTTCTTATCAATAGTGCGAGCTAGTGTCTGCACATAAAAGGAAGATAAGCCAATCACAGACGTATTTCCATGGTGACTTGTCCCCAAGTGCAGAGCAAAATCTGTTTGATTTGGAATAAATCATAGCTTGATGCTACAGTTGCATCTTCTGAAACCTTTGGGCATGGCCCCGCAAAAAAAATGTAGCGTACTTCTGCACCTTCTTTCTTATGAACCTTACAAATAAGATTGTTTCTACATTTCACTCGCTTCTTCTTCCTTTGCTGAATTCCATGCCAACTGTAAGTAGTATGCAAACTGAATTGAGCGCAGGTTATAAATAGTTTCACTCCAGTACACTTTGTAAGACAAAGGGATATGGTTGGCTTCTCATAAACAATGATCATAGACTGCTTGGTGGAAACAAAATCAATGATTAAATCAGTTTTCCTCACAGCTAGAATACATTATCCAAAAAAACCATACAGAGACGAATGCTTTCTCTGAGGAATGTTGACAAACCTTCTTTTTCGCTTATATGGTCCCACTAATTCTTATGTATTCACTTACAGATATTCAACTTTCTTTATTAAAGAGAAATGCAGCCAGGAGTTTTTTTTTTCTGAATGGGGGGGGGTGGGCTTTTTCAGCTTGGATTCTCTGCCTTGCCCATATTGTACCCAATAAAATGACCAGTGTGAGGGTTTATTGAGTTTCAATGAAGAACTGCAGAGCATGCTGATGAGTGGTGGTGGTGGTGGTGGTGGGGGGGGGGTGATATTTGCAAAGAAGTGGGGTCAATTTTAAGATTTGATTCCTTTCTCCCTAATGGGCAGCTGATCTCCAAAACCAGTTTCACACCAGGGCAGCCATGTTTGTACAACTACCTTTGCCTATTTCCATCTAGATTAAGTGTTAACTGTGCCTCAGTGGGTGGCACATTTATTCCAGAATCAGAACAGAGAGTGGCACACTGGTTAGCACTGCTGCCTCACAGCACCAGGATCCCGGGTTCAATTCCCGGCTTGGGTCACTGGCGGTGCACAGTTTGCACGTTCTCCCTGCGTCTGCATTGTTTTTTCCAGGTGCTCTACTTTTCCCCCCAAAGACTGCTAGTTAGGTGCATTGGCCATGCTAAATTCTCCCTCAATGTACCCAAACAGGCTCCAGAGTGTGTGGCGATAGGGGACTTTCCTATTAACTTCAGTGCATTGTTAATTTAAACCCACACGTGGCATGAGTAAATAAAGTTTAAACTTTGAGACTGTGGGTTTAGCTCCCACTCCACAGATCAGAGTACAACTGGGGAGGCAGGAGCATCATGGTATTATCACTGGACTAGTATACAGATGCTCAGGGTAATGCTCTGGATACCTGGGTTCAAATCCCACCATGGCAGAAGGTAGGATTTGAATTCAATAAAAAATCTGGAATTAAAAGATTAATTGAAAGATGACCATGAAATCATTGTCAATTGTTGTTTAAAACCCATGTGGTTCACGAGTGTCCTTTAGGAAGGGAAATCTGTCATCCTTAGTTGGTCTGGCCTAAATGTGACTCTAGACCCACACAATGTGGTTGACTCTTAATTGCCCTCAGGGATGAGCAATAAATGCTGGCCCAGCCAGTGACACAGCATGCCATGAACAAACAAAATAAAACTATATATTGGACGGTTGAAGGCATTGCCTTTCATAAGGCATTAATTAAATGATGGTGGATGTAAAAGATCTCAACATAGTATTAAAAGTCAAGCCTAGGATTCAACCTTTGTATCGGGGGCAATAAAAACAGATGATCTGGTAATTGTCACATTGCTGTTGATGGGAGCTTTCTACAAGCACATTGGCTGTTATTTTTCCTACATTGTAATGGTCACTACATTTCAAAGACAAAACTACATTAATTGCAAAGTCCTTTGGGATGTCTTATCATAGAATCCCTTAATGTCCTAAGGTTGTTAAACTCACAATAGGAATGGAAACTTTTCTTTTTTGCATATCTACCTGAGTGAATATCTTACCTTTACCATAATGCTGAAATTCTGTTGAATTCCTCTGAATGTGATGAGAATACATCTCCTATTGGAAAATGATGATCAGAAATTTCCCGTTCCACCGGTTGTTGGAAGCGTAGCAGGTGGGACAGAAAATTGGGCTGATATTTTAAAGGTCTCCTGACCTCAAACGAGAATTTTTGGACTTCTGGCTCATGCAGCTGGAAAATCCCATCTTTAAATTAGGGATAGATGACTAAGATTCTGTTGAGGAAATGATATCAAATGTTCTGTTGTTTTTCATCTGAATGTACTGAAAAGACTCGATCGATTTGCTGAGGATTATGAAAGTGTTTATTAATGTAGATGTAAAGAAAGGTTTTCCACTTGCAGTTGGGGGTGGGATTTGAAGGAAGAGGCTGTGGGAGATTGTTAGGGGAGGCAGGGGGTAGTAGTCACTGAGTGAGTAATCCAGTGTCCCTGGATAAGGCTCTTGGACCTGAGTTTAATGCCCACTATGGCAGATGGTGAAATTTGAATTTGATAAAAGTAATATGGAATTGGAAGTTTGATGATGACCATGGAATCATTGTTGTAAAAACCCTTCTGTTTCATTAATATCCTGTAGGGAAGGAAATAGCTTTTAAAAAACAATTAGACAGTTATATCGGTAAGATGGGTTTAGAGGGATATGGGCCAAACACTGGCAACTGGGATTAGTTAAGGGGTTTATTTAAAAAAAGGGCAGCAAGGATAAGTTGGGCTGAAGGGCCTGCTTCCATGCTGTAAACCTCTATGACTCTATGAAATCTGCCATCCTTACTTGGTCTGGCCTCCACGTGATTCTAGATCCACAGTAATGTGGTTGGCTCATAAAATGTCATCTGAAATGCCATTTAACTCAAGGGCAATTAGGGATATGAAATATACTCTGGAGAGAACTTTCCAGTTTTGGAGCAAGCATGGGTGGAAAATTCCGCGCTGCAACTCTATGTCCGGGATCTATCAGTCAGCCATGTTTAAATGCTTCTCTGTGCTAATTTTTGTCTGTTCTGACTTGTCCATCTTGTTTTTCAAGTGGCTAACCCTTATCTTCCTTTAGCATTTGGATTGATGGCTAAAATGAAGTTGGAAGTGACAGCGACCAGTACAACCAATAGGATGTACAGATCCAATGAATAAAAAAAACAATCCAGGAGAAACTTTACCTCGAAAGTGGTTTGTGACAAAGATAGCAATGCAGATCACTTAAAGAGTAAAACAGATCATGCTTCAGAGTGAATTGAGAGGAGGTGATTCTGATTGAAGTTTATATTTCAAAGCTGTGTCCTCATGCAAGCTGGCGACTGGGGAGGGGGGATAGGGGAGGGGAACTGAGGGAGGGAAGGGTGGGGTTACAATGGGGCTGGGGAACTGGAGATCTGGACAGGATGAGGATCAAGAGGGAAGAGTTGGAACCAGTGCTTGTACTGCTATCGTGCTACTATCATGCTGTTATCTCACTGCAATCGTACTGCTATTCTATTGCAATCACATCACAATGTGTATATCAACAATCTCACTTGGACAATGTCAGTTCCAACACAGTTTGTTGTACTGGATCTGGACAGAAAGATATGGAATGACTGAGAAGTCTTGTTGGACAGCTCAGTCAGTTAGGAACACAAACGAGATTTGATGTGCTGGGACATAGACTTGCCATGAAAAATCCAAAGGTGGAGGAAATCTTGAGCATGAATAAAACGCTAAAAAAAGTTTATAAATAAAGAAGCTTTGGATGATCCCAATAATATAAATTCAATTGCCTTCAGTGACTGCTCATGCATAAACCCTAGTAATGGATTTTCCAGAGCAGGAGGATTCAGGATATTTCTTGCAGGAGAGAATGGGAATAGTTACCCGTGGCACGGGAGTTAAAGACAATGCAGAGAGGGGTGAAGTGCATCTTAGCTGCTGAAACTCTGGCCCTCAGTGATATGAAATTCTATTTGTCTGAGATCCTGAAAAAAATGCTGCAGAAAAGTAGTGACTAAAGGAACAATGCCAATAGAATGGTACATAGATAACTGATCTTTATGTGATAATGTACACTCTACAAAATGTATAAATGAGAAAGGCTTCAGATAGATAGAGCCAGTTTAAAACAGACATTGGAGGGAATAGAAATCTCTCAGCTGAGATGGGTAGATACAATTCAACAGATTGTTTCACTAAGTGGAATGTCTCTACAGGGAAATTATTGAAGGCTCTGGAAGAAGGATAGCTCGTTATGTAACAATGGAAAATTTGATTTTTGTTCTGTATTTCTCTCTATGTAACTTTGTCTAAATATGATGGTTCTTTTCTTAAAAGATAGGGATTGGAGCTTTCCAGCTGTTCATCGGGATCTTCTAGTCCTGCCAACGGTGCACTCCCACCGTGGGTTTCCAGCTGGAGTAGGGTGGGATCAATGGGAAATCCCATTGAAAACAGCAGGACTAGAAGATCCTCCAACTGGCCAACGGCACATTGGCTCCTGCCATGAGAAACATGCTGTGGGAATGCCAGAGAATCCCATCCAGGGATTTGGACAATGTTAGCAATGAAGAGGCCTTTAAGGGTAAACCAGGTCTTGCTTCAGTGTGAATGGAGAGCGGGTGACTCTGATTGAGGCGTGTGTTTAAGAGCTGGTTATTTACTCAGTAGGGGAGTTGTTTCTGGACAGGGAGGGATTCCAGAAAGGAGAGGAGGAACCAGAGGATAGTGCAGGTCCTGAATACTCGACCTCTCACGGATAATCCTCTTGCACCTGGAATCACTCAATGAACCTTCATTGCATCCAGTCAAAAGTAGGTTTAGCTTTCGAGCCAGGAGGAGGGGCTTGCACAGGCCAAAGAGGCTAATTTAAGATCATTTTTCTCATTTATGCTGGCAGTCTAGGGGATACAGCATCTTCTTTCCATGGCACACTGCAAGGAAGTTATCCAACACCATCTCAGCTGACAACTATGCATTTAACCAGTGAATCATCCTCAATGCCACAAGTTTGGTTGCAGACACTCTGACATGGCACTGAGGGGAATTGGTCGAATGGCTTCCTTTGATGTCACATTATTCCATAGCCAGAGCCCCAGTAGATTTTCAGTCAAACCTCAAGAGGAGAAGCAGTGACCGGATTATTGCTCAGCGTACACAGATATTGCCGAAATCCACAGTAACACAGACATTAGTATTTCTTTTATTTTGCTTGTTGCCTAATCTCTTAACGTCAATAAATCTGCTTGTGGCCGTCAGAACAATTATTTCTGTGCTATTTTTAAAAAAAAAATCCAAGCTGACGTTCTTATTTTCCCTTTCCCTGTTTTATTGATTTGTGAAGTCACTCTGGGCAATGTAACTTTAGTAGATTGGAAGATGTGACAGGCAGCAGATGGTTTATGAGGACTGCCTCATGAAGCCATGCCATCTAAATCCTTTCCCCCTGCAAGGCAATGCCTGAGATTCTGTCTGCAATAAAGCACTGGAACTGAAAACAAAATGGAATTGAGGGCTGAACAAGCAGGACCCAGTATCACCAACATCACTGGCCTTGCTTATTTTATACATGTTAACAAAACTAAACTGGGGTCCAATTAAAGACACCTCTTGTGTTGATCAGTGTGATGTTTTTCTGGACATTCATTGACAGTAATTTAGATTAGCATACTACAATGGGCACAGTCTACATATTTAGGCCTGAAAGTTTGTACTAAGAAATCTGGAACCTGCACTGGATCCCAGCTCACAATTTGGAGGAAGCTAACCTTGGCTTTGGTTGGAGCAGGGAATTTTTGGTTTTCAATTTTGTGCACAGGCCAACTTGACTTTGAATGATCTCCCAGCTGAGAATAGAAACAAAAGTCACGGTGCACAACTCCTAGGTCAGAGATCAGTTCTGCAGAAGGCTCATTTAGATCCAAAATGATAACACTGTGTCTCCCACCCCACTGATACTGCCAGAGCTGCTGGTGGAATTTTCCCATCCCGCCAGCTACGATTCCTGCGGCAGACGGGAGTGTGGTGGACCTTGGAAAGGTCCATTGACCTAGGGTGGGGTTTTCTGGACTTGGGCCCACTGAGTTTATCCAGCGTTTTATGGTTTATTTCCAATCTTCAGCATCCACAGTATTTTGCTTTGTCAGAGGTTTAATTAATGCCTGTGTTCAGCGCAGAGAATGGATACAGTTGTGTTGAGATTTTCCCAGTCGATGTCATTGTCTAAGCTGGAGCGATGAGCTGGGAACGAGAAACTCTTGTGATTGGTCGAACCATTGGTTTCTTTCACAAGGCATGTTTTAGCATCTGTCCCAACCACAAGTTATCATTTTCTTTAGAATCCATTCCAACTACTCTATTATAATCTTCCTCCATCCCACTTCATAACCCCTGCTTCAACAGCACCCCCCCACCCCCCCAACACCTACATTCCAACAACTCCCACAGTCGATTACACCAGGTCAGTGTGTCAATCCAGGTGTTTTGCTATTAGTCGATCAGTGGAGACCAATTCAACTGAACAACCCGCCAAATATTATCACAGACTGGGTGTAAGAACTGGGGCTGGTCACTGAAAAAATCACCTCATCAATGGATCATGAAACTAGAGGCACCAGATTTGCTTTCACACTGATAACTATTGGGTAACAGATGGGTGCGATGCAGTCATTGGAACAGATACTTGTTTGCTATTGATTTCCATTTCATTTGCATGACTGGAGATGTTAAATCTGGTAGTTGTCAGCATCTGGCTGTATTTTCCCTCCTTGCATTGTAGCGAATCAGCTCAGGTGAACTGCTTGGCAGGAAATGCCAGATCATGCGTGGACACATTGCTTCACCCTCAGAGATCAGTGGGCAAACAGGGGACCCAACAACCTGCTGAGTTGCCCAATTTCCTATGACTGTTGGCTTTCTCATTTTCATGTACGATGGGGCCTACTATGTGTTTCTTTACTGGTGCTACGGGCAGCTGGACAGTGACCAGTGCTGGCATAGCAGCATCCAGAACACCCCACGCACAGACTGCGTGCAACACTCACAAAATGGATCTTTTTACAAAATATGTTCCACAGATTTAAAAATGGCCAATTTTCACACAGGGGCTGCAACCAGATCGCAAGCTGATATCATTTTTTCCTCGTGGGAAAGAAATTCACAACTGAGTGACCACTGATGAGCCTTTACACTGGAACTGGGGCCAATGAGATAACTCATTTCTGGCATGACAACGGCAAAATTGGAAAGGGAAAAAAAAAATCTCAGACTAGTTTGTGCTCCAGGTTTCTGCTCTTTACTCCACACTGCCTGGTACGCATGGTTTCTCATCCATTACTCTTTTGGATGCTATACAAAGTTATCTCTTGAGAGGCTGACTGTAATAACTCACCAAGTATATAAGACATGAAAGATTAACTATCTGAGGACTACATGGAGTTCCCAGACAACATACATCACTCAGATTGTAAGCAAATAGTTTTGCCCAAGGCAAACGTAGGACTGTATCATTGGACAAATGAAGATGTGGAAATGTTGCTTTTCTGAAGATTTGTTTTCCCTTTGGAATTTTCTCATGTTGATATCAGTTGTTGAAGAATTAAAGCTTGAAAGGGACACAAAGAATTCAAATTAACATTGTTGATGAGAAATTTGTCTACACTTCTCATTTGTAACAGACATGGTTGAAGAAAATGTAAAGAATGCACAGCTTCAGAAGAATTTGAAAGAAAATATTAACATTCCTGTTGAAGTCATTCTCCTGATTTTCTGCTTCAGCTGATGCTAACTTCTCTTCCTCTTTTCAGACATGAAGCATTTGCAGAATTTCACTCCATATTTCAGATTTATGCTTTCATTTACAAAGTGCCCAGGCTGCGAAAGCTGTTCTACAGATGAATAACAAATTGCTACACACTGACTGAATCATATCCATCACACCAATGTCCCAGGTCCATCAATCATCATTCCTGGGTATTTTTTTCATCTGATAGGCAGGACTGACCCTCGAGAGGTGGAGTAACTGAGATAAACAGTCCTTGCAGTTTACAGTTTAAAGTTTAATTATTAGTGTCACAAGTAGGCTTACATTAACAATGCAATGAAGTTACTGTGAAAATGCCTTAGTTGCTACACTCCAGTACACTGACGGAGAATTTAGTATGGCCAATCCTCCTAAGCAACACAATTTTGGGCTGTCAGAGGAAACCAGAGCACTGAGAGGAAATCCAAGCAGAAACAGGGAGAATGTGCAAATTCCATACAGACAGTGATCCAAGCCGGGAATTGAACCCAGGTTCCCAGCACTGTGAGGCAACAGTCTAACCATTGTGCCACCGTGCTATCCCTAGGAGCCTGCAATATTGATTTCGGATCACATGATATCCCATGGCATCACATTAAACACAGGCAAAATAATCTCCTGTTGATTATTTCTTAACTCCCTCTCTGAGCTGATGGATCAGTTGTCCTTCATGTTGAACATCACTTGGAAGAAGAGCAGACACTATTAGATTTAGACAATGTACTCTCGGTAAAAGTTTTCAATGTCCATCACTGATTGAATGGTTTGGCAGCACCACCACAACAGCCAAAATTGGGAGATCATATCTGAAATACTGGAACTGTAACAAGCCGTGAAATTAAGGGGTTTGTTTAAATAGAATTAACATGCTTCAGGATATGAGAGTGAGTGACCTTGTTCTGCCAAAAGATGCCAAGGATTCCTCTGAGACAGTGAACATAGAGGCTGCTCCTCTTTCTCCTGTCGATCTTATATTGTCCAGGTATCACTATTGTAGAGGGCAGTATAGAGAATTTGCTGATCACACCAGACCTGGATATCGAAGTGACAGTGGGAGCTTGGCAAAACTGTTGACTTAGTTGCCGTGGGCAAGTCTCCAGGTATTGAAGCTATACTGCCTGAACTCATCATACACAGCAAGTCAGCATTTACACAAACCTCCCTGTCTCAGCTGGTATGTGAGATGTAAAGACTGTGACCTTGTCCAAGAACAAGCACAGAAATTGCAACAACTATCGAGGTAGCCTGCTGCTGACCATGATGGGAGAAAACATTTCCCAATATTGCCTCAGTCAGACTGCAGATCCCGGCTGAATGAATTGACCCTGAATCCCAGGACAGAATTTTCCTATCCCGTCCGCCATAGGAATTGTAACAGATGGGACACACACCATGCAAAGATCTGTTGACCTCGGGCAGGATTTCGGTCTTGGAGCGAGTGCGACCCGGAAAGTCCCATCCTCGAGGGTGTTTCAGAACTGGATGATTTACAGTGGACACGCTCTTCTCTGTCCAGGAGTTGAGAAACTCTGTGAACAAAGGAGAGATATATATATTCATCAGTCTCACTGAGGAATTTAACATGAGCAGAAGCTGTCTATTTAAGCTGCTGGAAAATACGGGCTGTTCACCGCAGCTGCTGAAAGTGATCTCCTCTTTAATCCACGACAACATGATGAGTGAGGTCAGATATGATGGGACGACACTGGAATCCTTTCAGGTGTACAGTGAGTTCAAACAGCCTTTTGTCTGACACTGACACTCTTCAGCATATCCTTATCGCTACTGCTGTCATATGTCTTCAGGTCATCTACAGAGTGCGTCCACTTAAATAGCAAGGCTGACAGAAGAGGGAAACTCAATGCCACCTTCTCAAGAACAATTAAAGAATGCTCATATAAATCAAGTTCGCTAGCAATTTGCACATCAAGCCAAATAAGTGAAAAATTATTGTTTTAAAATATAATTTTCTCCATTTCTTTTGTACAGTCCTCTTCCTTTTTAGTTCAGCCAACATCAAAATCATTTTGACTTGGAAAATGATCCTCAGTTAATGCTCAATGAGAGGGAAGTGGTAGCCTTGTGATATTATTGCCAGATTAATCCAGAAACTCAACTCATTTCTGGGGACCCATGTTCGAATCCTGTCACAGCAGATGATGGAACCTGAATTCAATGAAAAATATCTGGAATTAAGAATTTGCTGATGACCATGAAACCGTTGTTGATTGTTGGGAAAAACCCATCTGATTCACTAAAGCCTTTTAGGGAAGGAAATCTGCCATCTTTGCCTGGTCTGGCCTACATGTGAGTTTAGAACAATGTAGGTGACTCTTAAAAGCCCTCAGAAAGCCACTCAGTCGTTTAAGAGTAACAAATTCTGGCACTTGATGCCCATATCCCATGAAAGGAAAAGGAAGCTACATTTAACTATTTGCACTGTTGGACTCTCAATGATAAGAGCTTTCTGTTTATAATGGTTTTGTGCAGTGAAAGGTAAAACTAATAACCAGAAGTTTTACTAACCCGACAAACTTAATTTCAAAACATTCTAACATTTTGTATCCAGAAGCTCATCATTACAGTACCCACTTTTAAACAATACAGAGAGAAACATTTGTTGAGTGAGTTTGGGGCTTAATTGTCTGGCTTTTTGATGAGATGGTAAGGGGAATGAAGGAGCAAGTTTTCTCTCTTTGAGCCGTACGATTTAATGATTAACAAAGTGCTGATTCAAGCTGTTTGAAGATCCAAATTTGGTTGAAAGCAGCTGAGAATTTACGTGGGTAAGTACAAAGTGAAGACCCATTGCACTGAACAAAATAGTCCCCTGTGCTTAATAATTTCAGCACCAGATTTGTCATTGCCTCCTACTGAATAGTTAGCACACATTTATAGATAGAAGATGGCAGTTTTTACTTGGCATTTGGGAAGTGAATGGTGGGTACAGATTGGGAATTCGGAAGTGTCAGCGAATATACCAGGAACTAACGGAAACCCCAACGTATCTGGCTGAACTGTGAGATAACACAAAGGGAGGACACTTGGCCCATCCTAATTTACCACCTTTATTGAAAAGGTGATAGGATTAGTTTCTGTCTTCCCTGTTCTTTCCCCATTTCTCAGAATTCATTTTTCTATTTCCCAAGTGTTTAATGTGTCAGTGATGATCACCTTGAGTGGTGAGATTGTGGATGAAAATGTGAACCCAGTGGGATAGGCTGTTTCTAATTCAGGATTCATTAAAACTATAGTGGTAACTAACTTGATGGTTTTACGATCCACTGCATAAAGCCATTATACCACCAGAGACTGCAAGCACTCACCGTAGCGGATTCAATTCCAGAGGTCCAAATTTGCACTCTGTTTGCGTAAACATCCCCACAGGAAATGTAAATTCATTAAATGAGTCGGACACATGAGGCTGATCTGCTTCTGATTAAACTGCGGAAATATACAGTACTGTCTAAAAAAGGGAGTTTCTGAGAGAAAGCAGGTTGAAGCAATAATATATATTCATGCACAAGCGAGCCTTTGTGTTAAACAGGCAACACATTTGTGTATTTCCAGTGAATAAAATGACTATTTCTCTTTGCTGTTCTGCATTGAATTGATTTTCATTTTGTTTCATTGCCGAGTCCGCATTGTAACTTTCCACCAAAAGAATCAAATTGAAAGCAATAAGATGGATTGAAAATGGGTCTGAGTTCCAGCTGTTCCTTCCAGAACCAAAGGGAAAATATATGATTGATTCGAGAGAGTATCTATTGAATCTCTAATCATCTTCTTTCAATCATCAAAGGTACCTTCAGTCAGCCACATCTTCTCTGTGTATTTCAATTCTGGAGGTTATCAGGGAACACATGCAATAGATTGCAAAGCGGACATTCATTCTGATTTTTCACTTGTCATTTCACAACAAATGGTTTTAGTTGGGTGGCTGGGGGAGAAGTGACTCGAGGGGGCAGATGGATGGAGGGGGTGGATGGATGGAAGAGGCGGATGGATGGGAGAGGCGGATGGGTGAAGGGGACGGATTATAGAGGGGGTTGGTGGATGGAGGGGGTGGGTTGTCTAATCACAGTGTTTCATGCATCACAGCTTTGTAGGGCTAGCTGGATTAATCAGAAGGTCACATTATGCCACCATTTTCATAAGCACAGGGGCAGGAATAGGTCTCTGGACCCAGGATCTGCTTCGCCTTTCAATACAATCATGAGCTCAACTCCACTCTCTCACCCGATCAACATGGCCTTTCATTTAGTATGGCAAATCCCCCTAACCCACAGATCTTTGGAGTGTGGGAGGAAACTGGAGCACCCAGGGGAAGCCCATACAGACATGGGGAGAATGTGCAAATTTCACACAGACAGTAACCCAAGCCAAAAATTGAACATGGGTCCCTGGCGCTGTGAGGCAGCTGTGCGAACCATGATGCCATTGTGCTGATCCATATCCCAGCTCTCTGGGTGAAGAAATTTCTGCTCATCTCAATTCAAAATGGTTATCCCTCGTACTGGTTTTACATCATGTAGCTACCGACTCTCTGGAATTCAACTGAGAGCTAACGGAATCTCTGGTCAGGAGCAGTGGTCACCATGGAGAAAGTTGAGGATGCTGCAACAGAATGAATCTGAAATACTTCACAATGTGAAGTTGCAACCAGAAATGACGTGGAAGTCATCAACCCAGTAGCAATTCTTACGGACGAGTGCCTTGCTGAAATCAAGCGAAATACACAACACGATGCATCGTGACAATTGCTACAAGAAGTAGCTGTGGAAAGAGGATCTGATAATAACAAGGGTACACCCCTGGGTCTGAGGAAGATATTGCTCATACAGAGATGGATTGACAGCCCAATGTGGTACTCTTTACAAAGAAAATAGAGTCATTGGCTGGAATTTTACCATTCCGCCCACCATGGGAATCGGAGCAGGTGAGGGATGGGCGATGGAAAGGTTAGTTGACCTCGGGCAGGATTTTACGGTTTCAGGATGAGCAAGGCTGTAAAATTCCAACCCATCATCCCTGCAGAGATGTGAGAAGAGATGCGGAAGCTCATTCATGAAAGCCACCAAGGAATTTAATCGACCATGAGAAAGGCAGGAATGTGCTTCATTGGCCAAAGATGATGAATGAAATTAAAGACCACAGTGGGAAGTGTGGTGTGTGTAATGAGTAGCAAGCAAAAAAAAGAGAGCCTTTGCACATGATATCCCAGATCGATTATGGCTGAAGCTAGAAGTAGACCTTTTCACTTTGGCAGGAACTGATTATTTTGTCAGTGTAGACTACTAATCTAACTGCTGGATAATAGGACTTCAATGGCAAAAGGAGAAATTGTAGACACTTGAAAACATCTGTAATCTGTTTGGAATTCCAATCTTCGAGATACTATCAGGAAAAGACAAGATATATAAAGATAAACTATTTCCACTGGTTAGAGATGGGACATAGCCTAAAAACTGGGGCAGACCATTCAGGAAAGATGTTGGGAAGTATCTCCTTATGCAAAGAGTGGTTGAGGTTGGAACTCTCTTTCACAAATGGTAGTTGATGCTAGGTCAGTTGCTAATTTTAGATCTGAGATAGATACATTTTTGCTAAGCAAAGGCACTAAGGAAAATTGGTCACTAATCAGGAATGATCTCATTGAATGGTAGCAGCACAAGATTGAGGAACTGAATAGCCTACTCCAGTCCCTAAAGCCCACTGTTCCTATGATGAGTGACAGTGGCTCTCAATTCACAAGTGAAATATTCATTCAATTCACGAAGGGAAAGTCAGCACTAAACATCACTTTCTTATTATCCACAGTTAAATGGGAAGACAATGGCAGCTGTAAAATCACCAAAACAATTCATCAAGAAATGGAGGAACCCTAGCATAAACGTATACAAGGCAATCCTTGAGCAAAGAAATACACAGACTGAAGGCATGGAAAGTATCCTGTCCAAAGACAAATGTCACACCAGACACAAAACTGTCACTAGCAATAAAGCTACTGAAACCAGAACAAGCATGAGTGAAAAGATGAAGGTGATATGACAGAGAATCAAATTTCACTTTGACGAGAATGCCAAGTTGTGCAAATGTGTCATTTGTTCACTAACATAAAGGGGTGTTTGTGGCTTTTGTTCAGATTGAAAAAGGGGTTTGTTGGGTTTTGGGATGCAACAATGTCAATCTGACTTGCTGCAGTTACGTGGCTCGGCAATATGGCAAGTTAACTATAGGCTGCCATTTCTGTTCAGCTCATTTATGTATTTATTAGTCAGTTTACATTAAGACTGCAATTAAGTTACTGTGAAAAGTCCCTCGGCACCACACTCCGGCGCCTATTCAGGTACACTGAGGGAGAATTTAGCATGGCCAATGCAGCTAACTCACATTTCGTTCAAACGGTGGGAGGAAACTGGAACACCCGGAGGAAAACTCATGCAGACACGGGGAGAACGTGCAGTCACAGCACAGACAGTGACCCAAGATTGGAAGCAAACTCAGTCCCCTGACACTATGAGAGAGCAGTGCTGAACAGTGAACCTCCAAACCTTCCCAATAAAGCCTCACACTGAGAACAGGCTGAGGAAGATTGCTGTCCTTGTAAATGAAACAGCAGCAAAGCAATAGAAAGTAAAAAAATTGTGCGCTCTCTTTCTTGTCACATTGTCTGCTTCACCTGTGGAAACATGAGCATGGATAATTTCTCAACCTGTCGACCCGACGTTGTGGTGCTGCAGCTCTGTTTCTGACCTGACTCCATGTCACGATGTGTGATTCTACACTAGTGTGTCTGTATCTCAGCCAACAATTTAAATGCTCGTCAGCTGCCTTCCTCAGACAGTGTTAAAGAGTCAGGGCAAAGGACAGTGGTGACAACAAATGATGCATAATGGAGAGCTGGGCAATAATATTTCTCAGGAAGCCGTACAGCTGCTCTGAGAGGAAGTGGACAGAATTATAGAGTCCCTATTGTATAGAAAAAGGCCATTCAGCCCATCAAAACTGCACTGACAACAATCCTACCCAGGGCCTAACCCCCCCCGCCCCATAACCACATATATTTACCCGACTAATGCCCCTGACACTCAGGGACAGAGAACCGAACCTGCAAATGTTTTGGGCAGAGTTACCATCACTTAACAACTGAAGGTGGGAGGAACTGGCCTGAATTAAAGACCATCTCCAAAACTCAATCACAAATCCAGTAACATCTTAAAATAAGCTGCAACCTGCAACCACCAATCACCCTGGTAAACTCTCTGTCCACCGCATTTCCCTGGACAACAGACAAGGGAATGGATTCTGACTCACAAGGAGGAAATTCCATCAATCCGGAACTCGAGCCCCAATTTCATGTTGAGAAAAATACCAAAGTTTACTGAGCAAAAAATAAATAGAATCAGTAATGCATTTTGGCTAGCAAGAAAAGATAAATTAATCTGTAACATTTTAAAAAAATATATACATGTACATGATTTACAGCTCTTAATGAGAGGAAAAATCACCCTTCAGTGATAAACGTACATTTCATGGAGACTTTACAAATAATACAAACATTTTGCATCATTATGCATAGGGTGGTAACATTTTATTCATGTATACGCCTAACTCATCGAATGAAAATTGTGACAAATGTACCAGGCATTTTGCAGCACATTCTCCCAGCAGGCAAAGACCCCCCACTGGGATTGCACATTCATAAAACATTATTCTTTGCTGGATTTTTCATCCAGATTTGAAAAATATATATGCTTAAATGGTTGGAAAGCATATGAAAAAAATGTGCATTTTTATAGCATCTTTCATCATCTCTGCAAGTGCCAGAATGCTATTCCAGCAATGTAGACCTTTGCAAAGTGTAGCCAGTGTTCCAATGCAGGGAATGTACAATAAAACAAAAAATGCCTTTCATAACATGACTGGTTCAAAATGTTTCATCTCTAGCATTCTACAGTGTTCTTTTTTTTCTATTTTAAGTTCCCTTTCAATTCATATACAGAAAAGCGTTCCTTATTAGTACAAAATCTTCGAAGTATCAACAACAATCTTCCAGATGATTTTATATCCTGCTGATTGTGGATAGATCAAAGAGTTGGGACTGATTGGGATAGAGTGGGATGCAGTTGGGCGAACAATCAGACAACCTTGGGGCAGAACTGAGTGCATGATCAGAGGCTTGTAATCAAGATCAGAGTGTTGAGATGGTCTGTGAAATGGTAAGGATCGAGATACAGGAACCAAGACAGGATGAATCACAGCAGGATAAGGATCAGATGGGCTGGGGAAATATAAGGAGGAGGTGGGGGCAGCGATCAGAATAACAGCACAGAATCAACAATTGCAGAGCAGAGAGAAAGGATTAAAGTTCATTTAATAGTCACGAGTTGGCTTTGATTAACACTGCAATGAAGTTACTGTGAAAATTCCTTAGTTGCCACACTCCAGCGCCTGTTCAGGTTCTCTGAGAGAATTTAGCATGGCCTTTCGGACTGTGGGAGGAAATCAGAACACCCGGAGTAAACACATGCAGGTACGAGGATCATAGAAAGCATTTTTCTGGTTGTATCACAGCTTGGTATGGCTCCTGCTCTGCCCAAGACTGCAAAGAACTACAAAAGGTTGTGAATGAAGCCTAATCCATCACGCAAACCAGCCTCCCATCCATTGAACATAGAGTATAGAACATTATAGCGCAGTACAGGCCCTTTGGCCCTCAATGTTGCGCTGACCTGTGAAACCAATCTAAAGCCCATCTAGAACAAAGAACAAAACAGCACGGGAAACAGGCCCTTCTGCCCAAAGAGCCCGCGCCGCCACGTCGATGTTCCTAGCTCTACCCGCGATCCCTGTCCATGTTTATAGACCTATGGATTAAAAACCAAATTTGAGACAATTTAGGGAGAATTTGTTTTGCCAATTAGCCTAAGAGCACATCTTTGGGATGTGGGAGGAAACCGGAGCTCCCGGAGAAAACCCACGCAAGCACGGGGAGAATGCGCAAACTCCCAAAGACACAGGCCCAAATCCATGTATCTGCACAGCACAGCGATAGTCACTGAGCTGTCGTGTTGCCCATCAAATGGTCCAGGTCAAGCGTACACTAACGATGTGAAGCACTAGGATACTCTTGAAAAAAACCGAAGAGCAGCCCTCTCACGACCCATCGCGTGTATGCCCCTCGTTAGACAACAAGGTGGACCAAAGCACCTGTGGGATAAAAACAAGTACATCAATATCATCATCTATTTACACACTTCCCAGGGACTCCCAAGGCTCATGATCCCTATTTTAAATCAGTTTTCTATATCCCTCCATTCCCATTCTGTACATGTGCCCATCTAAGTATTTCTTAAATAACTCCAGAGTACCTGCCTCTACCACTTTACTTGGCAGCGCATTCCATACCCCCACCACCCTCTGTGTGAAAAAACTCCCTCTAGCATCCAAATTATACCTTACCCGCCTCACCCTAAGCCCTTGACCCCTCATGCTATTCGAGTCTATCCTAGGAAAAAGCTTAACCCTGTTTACTCTATCTATACCCCTCATAATATTGTACACCTCTATTAGATCTCCTCTAAGTCTACGTCTTTCTAAGGAAAACAGCCCCAATTTGCCTAACTTCTCCTCATAACTCAGGCCTTCCATACCAGGCAGCATCCTGGTAAACCTCCTCTGCACTCTCTCCAGAGTGTCCACGTCCTTCTGGTAGTAGGGTGACCAGAACTGGATGCAGTATTCCAAATGAGGTCTAACCAATGTTTTATACAACTGCAACATTTAAGGCCAGCTCTTGTACTCTAACCTACGCTATTCCTATATCATCCATATGCTTATCCAATGACTATTTAAATGCCCTTAATGTTGGCGAGTCCAGAACTGTTGCAGGAAGAGCATTCCACATTTACTCTCTGAGTAAAGAACTTAGCTTTAAATTGAGAGATTCAGAGATATGTCCCCTTGTGCTAGCCATTTCCATCTGAGGAAAAAGCTCTCACTGTTCACCCTATCTAATCCTCTGATTATCTTATATGCCTCTATTAAGTCACCTCTTAACCTCCTTCTGTCTAATGAAAACAGCCTCAAGTCCCTCAGCCTTTCCTCATAAGACCTTCCCAACAAGCAGCATTCTGGTAAATCTCCTCTGCACTCTTTGCAATGCTTCCACATCCTTTCTATAATGCGGCGACCAGAACTGTGCGCAACAGTCCAAGTGCAGCCACACCAGAGTTTTGTACAGCTGCAACATGACTTTTTCTACATTTCCAGCTGCCTTGCAAAGCAACCAGCACAACTAATGGGCCCCACGCACCCCAGACATTCTCCTTTCCACCTTCTTCCATTGGAAAAAGATACAGAAGTCTAAGGTCACATACCAACTTACTCAAGAACAGCTTCTTCCCTATTGCTGTCAGATTTTTGATTGGACTTATTCTGCATTAAGTTGATCTTTCTCTGCACCTACCTATGACAGTAACACCACATTCTGCACTCTCTTGTTTCTTTCTCTATGAATTGTATGCTTTGTCTGTAAAGCACAAGAAACAATACTTTTCACTATATTATGAAACATATGACAATAATAGATCAAATCAAATTTAAAACGTGCAAACTCCACACTGACAGTGACCCAAGCCCGGAATGAAATCAGGATCCCTGGCACTGTGAAGCAGCAGTGCTAACCACTGCACCACTGTGTCACCCATTTAACTCAGTTGGAAAACAGCCAGTGAGGACAATGAGACTGAAGCGGTGTAACCAGAATTAACCCAAAATTTGTTTATTCTTAATTTTTATTTCTATGCTCATCAGTTACTGACATTCAGAGAGAAACACTCACCCGATCATGTTGCTGAAAATTTGCTGCTCGCACTTCAGGCTAAATAAGAAAAAGTATAACAGCTGGCACCTTTCAAGGACCAAGGTCTTTGAAGTAGAAAATTACTTCTCCTCAGTGCACGAGGCAATATTTGTTTCCCAGGCTGGGTGCTAAAGTTTTGATGAGTTTGCAAAGTATTTGTTTCGGAAACATTTGACTGCAGTGGAAGGATATAGACATTACAAAGTTGCATTCTCCAATGTGAAAAAGATTAAAGACACCTGAGGTGAATAATGGGCCATTTTGTACTATCTGTTCATTCAACGTGTTAAATCCTTGATCCTCTGAAGGTGGCAAGTGTGCCTTCCCTTTTAATCTTCACCTGATTTGTACCATGAAATGGAGCACCCTTGGAGCCATCTTAGCAACTTCCTTGGAATTCAGGAAAATGGCCAGAGTTTTATGTTCCACCTCGATCTTGAATTGCAAGACCAATAAATAATCTGAATTTTTTTTCACAGGTAGACTCGTGCTTCCTTTTCAATTGTTACAAAACTTTTCCAATCTCTATCAGTGATCAATTGGGCATAGCAAACCATCTGCATCTCGGATCTGTAGTAGAACAGTTCTCGTTATCCTGTCATTGAGACATCAGCTGTCACTATTGTCAGCAGTTTGGGGTCATTAAGTACAAGAACGTCCAAACAGAAGAGCAACTCAGTAATGTTTGTCAAAGGTTTCCCCCCCACCATCACCCCCAAGCTCAATTCCCCAAGCCACTGCTGACCTTCACCCAGCAGGTCTCCAAAGGATTAATTGATGGAGAACATAAGAAATAGGAGCAGGAGTAGACCATCTAGCACCTCAAGTCTGCCCTGCCATTCAATAAGATCATAGCTGATCTGATAGTGATTCAGTTCCACTTAGCAGTCTGCTCCCCATAACCCTTAATTCCCTTATTGATCAGAAATCTATCAACCTGTGACTTAAACACATTTGCCCATTCTGTAGGATGTAATGAGTTTCATTTTTTTTTGTCTTTCTATTTAAGGACTCTGATATGTTGGCCTGTCATTTTGAGGTTTGTGCCTCCTGACTTCTGTAGCTTTATTTTATGACTGGAATTCAACAATCCAATATGTTCCAATAAGACTGGGACCCCAGGTCCAGTGACCAGTTTAAACTCTGCTCTGTAACTTTTGACATTCAGTTCTACAGACCAGAACCACTTATTGGGAAATCTCTTATTTCCCCCAGGAGCTCTTCATCCTTTGAATGTCTTTTCAATTTGCTGTGTGTTGAAATGGTGACAAGCCTGTCCCCACTCTGTTCTCTTCAATCGTGCTTCAGAGTTGCAGAAATGTCTGATCCTGTCACAGAGAAAGTTTTCGTCTCCTCAGCTCCTCTGCAGCAGTGCCATCTTTATCACTGAAACATCTAAAAACATCTTCAAAAATGTGGAAGAATTCTTCCTGTCCCTTTGGCCGTTCTGACAGACTCTTTTGCGTGCTTTTTGGTTGACGGGGCTCCTGAATTTTGAACTACATACTAGATTGATCCCTCCTGAACCTCACTCTGTACCCAAATTACAGCGTAATTGTGCTGTCATAGATCTGCCTCTCTTGCAAACTATTTGGCTTTCTCTAATGTTGTATCTTCTTTGGAAAGACCAACAGCGCATTGTTGAACATGTTGACTACAACGTAATTGTGAATTAACTTATGCTTTACAAAAAACAAAGAACAAAACGACAACTAGCTCTACAGTCGCAACTACTGGGCAGTCAATACAAATCACCAATGGATCCACCCTGTTTTGGTTATGTCTCATCCATCAATTGCTAGATTTGTCTTAGATCTGAAGCAATTATCGAAACCCTCGTAACAACCTCAAAGGATACTAAGACATCATTTGCTGTGGCTCCAATTGCAAATAGGGTACAGATCTAGCGTAGTGGCTATTTAATGGTTGGCAATATTGTGCATACATCACTGTCCCCACACAAGGTAGATTTTGGTTTTGCTGTTCTTCATTAGGAAGTCAAGCTGTTCAAAGTCTCCACCTGTAGGTTAGTCTCAGTTTCTTAAACTGTTCTCTGGAATTAGCAGTCACAGTACACTTGTTCTCTCAGAGAAGCTGCCTACCATTGACTGATATCATTGGGGCCTCATATCTTGCCCACCCAACAGATTAGAGCTGGCATTTAGCATTAGCTGCCAGGCACCTCTGTAGCAGAATGAATAGGCAGCAGAAGTCAATTTCCTTGACTTCTAAATATTATCACTCCTTTTGTAATACATTACTCATAGAGTACCCACAGTGCAAAACAAAGCAGTTTGGCCCATCGGTTCTGCACTGACTCTCTGACAAAGTATTTAGCCTAGGTCTTATCTCCATAATCCCACATATTTATCCCACTAATTCCCCAAACCTATACATCTTAAGATACCAGGGGACAATTTAGCATGGCCAATCCACCTAATCTACATACCTTTGGACTCCAAATAGTCACCCAAGGTGGGAATTGAACCCAGGCACGATGGGGCAGCAAGTGCTAACCACTGTGCCACCATGCTGCCAATGGAGGGGTTTCATCTCCCAAAATAACAGACAGATCTAACGCCACTCAAACTTCATAAACCATTTAGTTCAAGGGGTAATAAGGAACGGGGACCAAATGCTGGCCTTACCAGCAAAGCCCACCTTCCGTCAAAGGGTTCAGAAAAATCACAATATTTGCAATACCTTCTTACTGAACCTCTGTGTGCTGCTATTATTCACTCATCTTACATAATGAGTGTGTATGTTAAAGGTACATTTCAGTAATTCATTTCACTTTATTGGGTGTTTTGTTCGATGCTGTGAAAAGCTTATTTTTTGCTGGTGCATTAGAATAGATCACATGAAACATTCGTTAATGAGTCAATAAAAGTTGTAAACATATCTCAGAAGTGGATGAAATGTGAACCCCAAAGACCTCTCACCTTACAAGATATATGTTTATACAATTAATTGTAACATTTCTTCAACACATCGGTGCCTCCGTTGTTGCTTTTGCTGAATAGTTCAATTGCGCAATTGAATCTTTTTGATAATTACACAAACAGCAGTTCCATATTTCTACAAGAAAGCAATAGACTTCAAAACTAATGAAACCGTTTCTGCATCTAATAATTAAGATAGTTTATTTCTTCAGAAATGATTGACGTTTGAAATGCTCCTGTAAATTGTTCATTTCTTGGATTGAGTACACATAATGGAGTGAGCGCAGAACTGAGCGTGAGAGTCAAGCCAGATATAGGAGACTGACAACTGATAAGTGACAGTAACAGGATAAATTGCAGAGAATATGAACCGAGGTGAAACGAGAGAGTGAAAGTTAGAAGTCTAGCTGGAAAAAAGTTCCAAACACAGCCAGATATTCAGGCACTCGCACCACAGAGAATCCCAGCAGGATTCCAAGGATGGTGAAAGATTCCAGGGTGGACAAATATGTGGGAGTAACTTGTTTTTATATTGTTGCCATAGTGTATTAAAACATTCCAGGGCTTTTCACAGAAAAGTTTCTGAACAAAATTTGACATTGGAATGATAAAATTGTAGAATCATACAATGCAGAAGAGGCCGTTTGGCCCATTGAATCTGCACCGACACATCAGAAAGACCTGAGCTCACATCTAGTCCCATCTGCCAGCGCTTGGCGCATAGACATTGAACCACATAAGGAAACATTAGAGCAAATCAAAGGGGTAACTTTTCATAGATTCATAGAATTCTTACAGTGCAGAAAGAGGTCAATCAGCCTATCAGGTCTGCATCCACTACATCCCATCCCAGGCTCTATTCCCATAACCCCATGTATTTACCTGCTCATCCCCTGACACTCGGGTCAATTTAGCATGACCGGTCAACCTAACCCACACATCCTTGCAGTGTGGGAAGAAACTGGAGCACCCGGAGGAAATCCATGCAGACACGGGGAGAACGTACAGATTCCACACAGATAGTGACTTAAACCCAGAATTGAACACAGGACCCTGATCTTTGGGTCCAGGCAAATGAAGGTTCAACCCAGTATGCGGTTGTTAAGTGTTTACAATTAGGGATGCGTAGTAGAATTGGAGGGATGTGGAGATCTTGGTGAATTACAGAACTAGAAGAATTCACAAAGAGAATGAAGGATGTGACAGTGGAGGGATTTATGAGAATTTTAAAATCAGTACTAAAAAGGTAAAGACCACTGCAAAGATGTAGAATGCAGTGGTGTGATGTCAATTGGAAAGCCAGAGAGATTTCAGCTAGATCTCTCAGAACATAATAAAATGCACTTAAAGACAATTACAGTCACTGTTATAAAGTTATTTCTTTAACGGTCATAATGCAGTTGACCACAATGCAAGTGGAGAGAATATAAAGAGGCTGTAATCTCTTCCCAGCACTGTCACTATATCAGTGGTGCAATAAGTTCAAAAATATTTTGTGACCCTTCTTGCTTCAAAATGTAATAACTATGGTAAATATTGCCTAACCAAAATTCTCCTGCCTATTTTGTAACTCACATCAAGTCCCATTCACCTATCACCTCTGTGTTCACAAATCTATATTGACTACCAGAATACTAACAACTCAATTTCTTAGTTCATATTATTCTGCCTGGTCCCCCCACAGGGAATTTTATATTCCTCCACTGTAGTCACTTACACATTACCTACTGCCTTAATGTTACAAAACCCCAATGATGTCATGTGCAGAGTGTTCCAGCCTCAAACAGTGGTTTCGTACAGTGTATTGTTGATTTGGTGATTAGTGAGAAAATATGTAGCAACAATGAGAATTCAGTCCTCTTTCCTTTAACAAACAAATAAAAGTATTTATTAAAATGTAAGAAAGTTGATAAAACACTGCCAACAGCAAGCTTACACTTCGGCAACTCAACAATAAGCACTTTGTCCCTCAAATACTGAAAACACAGAAGTGTCTGTTTCAATCATAATCCTAAACTTTGCTGACGCTTAGAGCAGGATTTTGCAGCCACGTTTGTCTCAAGACTGGGAAAACCTACCTAAAGTCAACAGATCTTTGCATGCTCTGTCCCCACTTTCTATGATTCCCATGGCAGGTGGGATGGGAAGTCTCCACCCTCTGTTTCCCAAACTGCATCCATAAACCTATTGGTTAAATCTAACCAATGTTTATCAAAACCAGGACTTGGGAATAGTCTTTGATTCCGAGAAGAAAAGAATATTGTGCAATAACTAGCTTGGCATTATCACTTAAACTCTGGTTGAACTGGTATCTGAAGATAGCTGTCTCTATCTCTTTCATGCTGCTGCCTTCTCAACTCTTTATCTGTATCTAAGCTGCTTCCTGTCTCATAGCTCTTTGACTACTAACTGTATCAATTGTAAAGAATGCCCTGTTCCATAGTCTTTTGCTTCTCTTAGGTGCTGCCCAGACATGGTTTATGAAATACATGGCTACTTGCACAAAATAAGTATTCATTTTAACCACATCCTACTATATTGTGACATTATTCTCACCATCTGCAGCTGTGTTTTCTGGTGTTGAGGCTGGAAGGACTTTGGTTACCTTTTCACTTCTCTAATCTTCTTTAAGAAGTTCTTTGAACCTTTCTTTGATAACGTCATCTTTGGCTCAGGGTCAATTGCTGTCA
Source organism: Sphyrna mokarran (assembly GCA_024679065.1). Taxonomy (NCBI): domain Eukaryota; kingdom Metazoa; phylum Chordata; class Chondrichthyes; order Carcharhiniformes; family Carcharhinidae; genus Sphyrna; species Sphyrna mokarran. The sequence goes on from JAGIQG010000002.1 coordinate 146,225,811, forward strand.
GGAAACACTCTTGTGAAACACCTTGGAGCATTTCCTTCAATTGATGCCATCCTTTAAATGCTAGTTATTGATGTTGCAATGATTCTTCTTCAAGCATTCTAATATACATCACTGTCCCCATGCCTTATAAAAATGATGACACTTCGCCAATTCCATTTAAAATTGAAAGAACTAATCACTACCATGAATAGAAATGATTAAACAATAAATCTATGATGATAGCTTCAGGGAGATTAAAGCAAAATAATTGAACCCCGCTAACAAGCACAAGAATTTGGCAAAATCAGAATAAAATCATTATAATTAGAGAAAATTCACTAATCTGGCACTCGCAGCAGGGAACCATGTTCACAAGCAGCATGTGTAACAGAATTAGCATCATAGTTTTGCTATTCTCCTCACTTTGATTTCTCTGAAAGCATGTCTCTGCTGGAAGAATTGGATTGTCACATCACATAATGCAATTTCAACCCTCTGGCTGGGAACAGAATCAGCAAACAGAAACATAAAAAAAATAGAAACAGGAAGAGGCCATTTGGCCCTTCAAATCTGCTCTGTCATTCATTTTGATCATGACTGATCATCAAATTCGATATCCTGGTCCTGCCTTCCCATAATATTCCTTGATTCCTTTAGCCTCAAAAACTAAATCTAATTTATTTTGAAATCATACAACATTTTGGCCTCAACTACTTTAAGTGGTATTGAATTCCACAGATTCTCTGGGTGAAGAAATTTCTCCTTACCTCAACCATAAAAGATTTACAACATATCCTCAAAGTATAACCCATGGTTTTGGGTTCCCCCATCCTGTCTAATCCTGTTTGAATTTTATAAGTTTCTATAAGGTCCCCTTCCACTCTTCCAAACTCCAATGATTATAATTTTAACTGATTTAGTCTCTCCTCATGTGAGAGATCTGCCATCCCAGGAATCAGCCTAGTAAACTTTTGTTGTATTCCCTCTGTAGCATGGACATCCTTCCCCAGATAGCGGCACCAAAACTGCACACAATAGGCCAGATGTGTACCACCCTATACAATTGAAGTAAAATATCCCTATCCCTACATTCAAATCTTCTCATTACAAAGGTCAGCATACCATTTGCCGTTTTTACTGCCTGCTGTACCTGCACACTTACTTTCAGTGACTGATACATGAGGACACAAATGTCTCGCTGAGTATTGGCCTCTCTGAATTTTTACCCATTCAAGTAATAATCTTCCTATTATTGTTTTTGAAGTGGTTAATCTCACATTTATTCACAATATCCTGCATCTGCCATGCATATGCTCACTCACTCTGTCCAAGTCATGCTGAAACATCTCTGTACCCACCTCACAGCTCACCCTCTGGATGCTGAAAAAATTTCAACTTTAAAAGCCCAGTCATACTGGACAGCAACCATGGCAAAACCTTGCATTGATGTGGCACTGTTAATGCAGTGAAATGTATCAGGATGCTTTACAGGAATATTATCAAGCAGAATTTGAAGGCAGATGACAAGATATATTCTGATATGTGACCAGAGGTGTGGTCAAAAAGGGAAGTTATAAGGACCTTCTTAAGTGATGTGAAAGAGGTAAAGAGGTATGTACAGCAGCTCAGCTGAGCAGAGATATTCAGGATACATCGAGAAGAAAATGAAAGGCCTTTGAAAAGTACAAGGGAGCAAATTAGGATAGCATTAGTGAGGTATAGAAAGTGCAGAGTGCAGATTAAGAAAGCAATTAGGAATGCAAAAAGGGGATATGAGAAAGCTTTGGCTGGTAAAAGTAGAGAAGTAATAACAAGTAAAAGTAGATATTGTTGGAGAAAATCAACATTAAAGGATATAAGATGGTAATCTGGCACAAAATGGATTCTGGAAAAAGACATTAAGATGTACTGACTTGGGCACAGACATTCTGTGGTGGGCAAAGTGTTGGAGAGAATAATTAGGGATAGGATTTATAGTTATTTAGAGAGAAATGAATTGATTGGAGATAGTCAGCATGGTTTTGTGAAGGGTAGGTCGTGCCTTACTAACCTCATTGAGTTTTTTTGAAAAAGTGACTAAGGAGGTGGATGGGGGTAAGGCGGTTGATGTGGTATATATGGACTTTAGTAAGGCGTTTGATAAGGTGGCCCATGGAAGACTTCTGCAGAAAATGCAGATGTATGGGATAGAGGGTGATTTAGCTAATTGGGTTAGGAATTGGCTAGCAGATAGAAGACAGAGGGTGGTGGTTGATGGGAGATATTCATCGTGGAGTTCGGTGACAAGTGGTGTACCTCAGGGGTCTGTTTTGGGGCCCCTGCTGTTTGTAATTTTTATAAATGATCTGGATGAGGGTATTGAAGGATGGATTAGTAAATTTGCAGATGACACTAAAGTCGGTGGAGTGGTAGATAGTGAAGAGGGGTGTTATAGTTTGCAGAGGGACTTGGACAAGTTGCAGAGCTGGGCCGAGAGGTGGCAAATGGAGTTTAATGTGGAAAAGTGTGAGGTAATGCACTATGGCAGAAATAATAAATGTGTAGAGTATAGGGCAAATGGTAGGATTCTTAGTAGTCTAGATGAACAGAGGGATCTTGGTGTGTATGTGCATAGATCCCTGAAAGTAGGCAGTCAGGTCGAGAAAGTTGTTAGGAAGGCATATGGAGTCTTGGCTTTTATTGGTAGAGGGATTGAATTTCGGAGCCGCAACGTCATGTTGCAACTGTACAAAACTCTAGTGCGGCCGCACTTGGAGTATTGTGTGCAGTTCTGGTCCCCACATTATAAGAAAGATGTGGAGGCATTGGAGAGGGTACAGAGGAGGTTTACCAGGATGTTGCCTGGTATGGAGGGCAGGTCTTATGAAGAGAGGCTGAGGGATTTGAGGTTGTTTTCGTTAGAAAGGAGGCGGCTAAGAGGGGACCTTATCGAAACATATAAGATGATTAGAGGTTTAGATAGGGTGGACAGTGATAGCCTTTTTCCTAGGATGGAGAAAGCTAGCACGAGGGGACACAGCTTTAAATTAAGGGGTGATAGTTATAGGACGGATATCAGAGGCAGGTTCTTTACCCAAAGGGTGGTTCGGGAGTGGAATGCCCTGCCTGCAGCAGTTGTAGATGCGCCAAGTTTGGTGGCGTTTAAGAGGTTAGTTGATAAGTATATGGAGGAGAAGGGAATGGTTTAGTTTGGAGGGGCATTGCTTTTTATATTGGTTGGCGCAACATCGATGGCCGAAGGGCCTGTTCTGTGCTGTAATGTTCTATGTTCTATGTTCTATTCCACAGAAAATAGTTAAAACTTGTTAGTGTCTACATTATTGCAGGAAATAGATTAGACCTTGAGGCACCTTAGCTTGAGATAAACCAAAGCCAAAACAATGAGTTTCAGTAATGAGATCAGCCATTGATGGGGGGCATAAATGCATAAATGTATCTAATCTATGTATAATGGTGTGCTAACTGTCGATACTCATACTTGTCTACTCTACGTACAACGATGTGCTAATGGATAATGTCCGTATTTGTCCGTTATTTGAAAATGTATAAAAGATGCTCAAACACTATTTCTAATTTGAGAAGGTGACTGCATGCACTGTGGAGAGCCCAGTGCTTCTTCCAAAGTTTGTCCATTAAAAATGTGTTGAATCTTTTGACCTGATTCTGAGTGGTGAATTTCCCACAACAATGTTCTATAAGTATTTCAACTGGAAGAGGATAACCAGGGAAATAGTAAGGTCCATTAAGATGGAGCCAGAAGACATTGGTAGAGTGTTGAATGAATATTTCACACCTGTATTCACCCAAGAGAATAAGGATAATAGTGTGGAATTAAAGGAAAGAGACTGTGAGGTCCTTGAGTAAATTGACACAGAGAAGGATACGTATTGGAGGTACTGATAACCTTAGAAGTGGATAAATCTCCAGGTTCAGACGAATTGTGCCCTAGGCTGTTGTGGGAGACAAGGGAAGGGATTGCAGGGGCTCTGACCCAGATTTTAAATTTCTTTCTGGTCACTGAGGGGGGTCATGATGTGAAGGTGCCAGCATTGGATTGGGGTAAGCACAGTAAGAAGTCTCATAACATCAGATTAAAATCCAACAGATTTATTTGGTAGCACAAGATAGGATTGAGCAGGTGTCAGATGACTGGAGAACAGCTAATGTGGTTCTGCTATTTCAGAAGGGTTGTAGAGATAAACCAGGGATCAACAGACCAGTGAGTCTCATGTTTGTGGTAGAGAAACAATGAGAGAAACTTCTGAAGAAGAGCATCTATCTCTGCTCAGAGAGGCAAAGCTTGATCAGGGATAATCAGCATGCTTCATCAGAGAGATGCCATGTCTAATAAATTTGTATTTTTTGAGGTGGTGACCAAGTATATGGATGAGGGTAGTGCAGTGATATAATTTATATGGATTTTCAGCAAAGTCTTTGTCAAGGTCTCAGGTGGTAATTGCAGGAAGCATCATCTTAATCCAAAAGATTGAGAGTAAATATTAGAGAATCTACAAAATGACATCAGCAGAGAGAAAATACAGGGTCAAAATATGCAAGTTCATTGTTGGCGAAAGTGAGTTTGTTGCTCAAAAATTGAAACATTCGATCAATCAGTTGGATGGAAGAGACTTAATGGTACTATTCAATAAGGGAGAACTTCTGATGTCATGATCAATGTTTGTTCTCCAACCACAGAGATTACCTGGCCATTCAATTGTTTACCGTTTGTTGATGTTTCTCCATGCAATTCAGCTGCAGTAAATGTTCACATAACAACACCGGCTGAACTTCAAAAGCAATGTATTGGTTGTAATGTGCTTTGGGAATGTGCTGAGGGTGTTGAAGATGCTATATATAAACACAAGATCCTTCTGATTTTCGGACACAGCAGGGAAGCTGCAGCTGAACTAATTCAGTAAGAAGATGAAACGAGGCCCTCTGAATGAATGAGCTTAGATGAGATGAATAGCCTTTTTGATATGTATCTGATGTGATCTTGCAACTCAGGAGAGTTGTCGAGTTAGACATGGTAATACCTACATGCAATTCTCTTTTAACTTGAAAAACAATGTGGATGTATGTTTTAAGCATTCTCCTGCAAGTCAATGATTGGCTAAATAATTCTTTTCTGATGCTAACAAGTTTCTAGCACTGCAGCTTTAGTATAATGAATTTATTTGAAGATTTTCAGAGCGATTCCAGCCTGTCCATTAGATTGGTTGTACAATCATTGGGATTTTACTACAATCTACTGAAAATGAACTCCTGATAAAATCATCCTAATAGATTCTCATAAGAGTACAAACATCTTGTGTGCACATTAATGTTTCTCCCACTTCCCTATTTTGATAAGGCATTTCCTCTGTATTATACCATCTCACCTGTTACTTTGCAAATTCCAGAAACATTCAAGTGCGTTTACAACAGGATAACTTCTGTTATTGTGGGTTTGTCTCAGGAATCCTGGTTTCTTACTCCAGAAGAAATCTTACTGGAGGCAATTGTCATTTTTTCAAAACACCTTTATTTACAATATTATGGAAAATCAGCATAGAGCTACAGCTTAAGGTTCTTAAGGTCCTTCTCGCTCATTCCCTTCCAGAGAGTGGCACCGCTATGACATTGTCCCTCATACACACACTCAGTCGCTATAATTATAGTTGGCCCCTTTACTTTACATAATCTGGAGTGAGGTATCTTTTCCATGACACAACCTGCCCCAGGTTTATTCAAAACATCAATATATTTCATCTAACTAGTCAGTCATCCACGGCTTTCATCCAAGTGATGTCCAAGTCTGATCTTCGGGTCAAGTGGGATTGGATGGTGGAGGATCGTGTCCTTGATTTCTACAATATATTTGCTTTATATGGTAACATAAGTGAAAGACTTGCACTTAGATAGCGCCTTTCATATCATCCATGCAGCAAAAGTGCATCACAGCAGTGAATTGCATCTTTTTGCAGCCAGATGACATTTGTTATGCAGGCGAGGGTAGCAGCCAGTTCACTCACAGCAAGTTGCCAATAACAGCAACGGGAAATTTTGGTTAGAGGGATAAATGTAGCTTGGATTAACGCCATATTCTAATTCAAATAGTGACACAAAATCTTGCCTGCCTATAAGCATAGGACACACGGATGCAGAGTGGTTAGCATTGCTATCTCAACACCAAGAAAATGGGTTCGATTCCCGGCTTGGGTAACTGTCTACGGGGAGTCTGCACATCCTCCCTGTGTCTGCATGGGTTTCCGCCGGGTGCTCCAATTTCTTCCCACAGTCTGAAGATGTGCTGGTTAGGTGCATTGGCCATGCTAAATTCTCCCTCAGTGTATCCAAACAGGCGCCCGAGTGTGGCAGCTGTGGGATTTTCACAGTAACAATTGCAGTGTGAATGTAAGCCTACTTGTGACATTAATAAATAAACTTTAAACAATGTGAGTTAGTTTGGGGTTCTGTTTAACATCTTTGTTTAAATATGACATCTCCAACTCTGCAGGCCGCATTTGTTGCTATGCTCTGTTAGCCAGACTGTGCACCCCGAGTGAGGATTTGAACCCAGAATTTGAAGCAGGCTGACAATTTAACTTCAAGTCGAGAGTAGTAACCCTGCACGTTTAGCATGGCCAATCCACCTGTTTGAACATCTTTGGATTGTGGGAGGAAACCAGAATACCGGAGGAAACCCACGCAGACATGGGGAGAATGTGCAAACTCCACAGAGACAGTGACCCAAGGCCAGAATTGAACCTGGGTCTTTGAAGCCATGGGGTAGTGCTGCTAACCCACTGTGCCACCGTGACATCCCCACTTCCATATTTGAATGGTATTCATGGAGTGCTCGACATTTTCACTTTCAAGTTGACTTCTCTCCCATCAGTACCCATCAGGTTGCAGTGAAGCAGTTCCAGCAAAGGTTCCACTCATTCGATGTTTGCTCACTGAATGCTGTAAAAAAGCAAACACTTTCATAATGCTGCCACACTTGACAAGAAATTGATTTTTATCAGCTTGTGGCAAAAACACTTTAAATTGTGTTTACGGAAGATCAATTATCTGATCATTCATGTCAAAATTGGATTGGTTCCCAAATGTGGCAATTGTTAGATCGCTCATTCCATTTGATACGCTTTCTGGTGATAAAAAGCAGCAATACTTTGGCTTAAGCACCATTTGAATTCTTGCTGCCAATAACATGGCATCATTTGTTCTGTTCACTATCAGTGAATACATTTCTCAGATTTGTTTAGCGTTATGTCAGTGAGCAAGGATGTTCATGTTCTGATTCTAAAAGATGTCAGCAGAAATTTTGGCAAAGCCCATTACCTCAGAATTCCTTTTCACTATTCTTTTGTCTTCACAAATGATGTAACCTTTAGAGTATGTCTGGGTATGTAGGGATGGTAATTGGATAAATGGCAGAAGGTGAATGATATGTAGATGTTGGGGGATTGGTGCATCAGCCATGATTGAATAGCAGAGCAGAATCAATGGGCCAAATGGCCTCATTTTTCTCCCATATCTTATCGTCTTTGGTCTCATTGGTCACATATGGAGGCAGTTATGTCTAGTCAGGTTAGGCCAGAGAGTTGTCTGGTGATGTTTGGTAGTCAGGTCTGATCAAGGGATAGTTAATCAGTCAGGGGGGTAGTCAAGGGAATTGCAATGTAGTCAGGGTGTAGGGGGAGTTTGGATGATAAATGGGTCAGATTGGGGTCGTGATGTAGAGATGCCGGCGTTGGACTGGGGTAAACACAGTAAGAGGTCTGACAACACCAGTTTTAAATCCAACCAATTTATTTGATAATAAACTTGCAAGCTTTCGGCTTTGTAGCCTTCTTCAGGTGAATGAGGTGTTCTGGTCTGCAAGCTGCGGTGCAACACTGGTGTTTAACAGCAGCAAAGGCAAACCAGGCTCTTAAAATAACATTTCTCACCTCTATTTGTCTAGAATTTGAGCTTCACCCCCAAGGCTAATTAATAACTCAATGACTTATTTTATTGTTACATTCACAACATTTGCTATCACACATCAGAATAAAGTAAGCCCAATTCTTAATGCAGTTAATGTCAGTGTCAATATTAGCTCTAACAACTACTGTTGAAGCTTGTTTTGGTGGAAGATGTGATTGTCAGAATACATTAATACCAACAATTAAGTGTAGCTTGAAGCTATTTGTATTAACCAAGCTAAATGCATGACCTCAACATTTCCTCCCAATAATTCTCTTAAGGATCTCTATTGATCAGTATCTTGAGCTGCGTAGAATATCTGTGAAGCATCATTGATTGCAGTGGAGGGAAAATAATAGTTAGCACCTGAGCATAAATTAGTGTGGCCTTGGAGCTATTTTGTTAAAGCCTACATAAGTGCTTCCTAGTAAAGAGATTAAATATGATCTTCAAAGTCAATACATTTGTGAGTCTCTCCAAACTGAGTTTACAATCTGATGGTGCGTTTGGATTAGAAAATTCAGATTTAAGAGATTCAGATTTAGATGCACATCAAAGAGTACTAAGTGAAAATAAAATCCTGCACTGGAGACATCCCTGTATAGTTGGCAGTAAGATTTACATTATTCAGGAGTTTGATCTGTCTTCGGAGCTTCTGCTAAAATCAATCTCAAATTGGGAACAAGCAGTTTAATTGCTGCACATGTGCCGAGATATTCATTAATGGCCTTGTACAATTTGTTCAGCAAAAATAAATATTCAGAAGTATTAAAAACAGAATTTCTTTATATCAATGAATAATCCCCATTGCATCAACAAAAATATCCACTAAAAACTACATATAAAAACTTAGAAGATCCCATTGCTGCAACCTGTTTGATGCTGAGTTATCTGATCTCAGCTAGTCTGGCAATTGGTTGGAACATATCTTAAAGAGGGAAAATTGATTGTTATCCATTAAAGCCCAATTGGTTCTCTCACATATTCATAGAAATCATAGAAACCCTACAATGCAGAACAAAGCCATTTGGCCCATCAAGTCTGCATTGACTGTAATCCCACCCAGTCCCTACCTCCATATCCCTTATTATTTTACCCACTAATCCCTCTAATCTGCACATCTCAGGATACTAAGGACCAACGTTAACATGGCCAATTAACCTAACCCGCACATCTTTGGACTATGAGAGGAAACCAGAGCACTCAGAGGAAACCCATGTAAACAAGAGGAGAATGTGCAAACTCCACACAGACAGTGACCCATGCTGGGAATCGAACCCAGATCTCTGGAGCTGTGAAAGAGCTGTGCTAACCACTGTGCTATCATGCCGCTCCTGATTTTTCTCTTCATCCTATCAGTAACTGCAACAGTGGCAAACTGGCAGCACCTCTCAACACAAGGGACCTGAGTTTGATTCCTGGCTTGCGTCACTGTCCGTACGGAGTTTGCACATTCTCCCTATGTTTGCATGGGTTTCTTCTGGGTGCTCTGGTTTCCTCCCACAATTCGAAAGAATCATAAAGTCCCTCCAGTGCAGAAGGAATTTCAGCCATCGAGTCTGCACCAACCACATTTCCATAACCCTACATACTTACCCTGCTAATCCCCTGACACCAGGGTCAATTTAGCATGATCAATCAACCTGACCCACACATCTTTGGATTGTGGGAAGAAACCGGAGCACCCAAAGAAAATCCATGCAGATACTGGGAGAATGTGCAGACTGCGCACAAACAGTGACTCCAGGCCAGAATTAAACCTGGATCCTTGACATTGTGAAGTAGCAGTGCTGACCACTGTGCCACCTTGTTGTTCACTGATGTGCTGGCAGGGTGCATTAGCCATGCTAAATTATCCCTCAGTGTACTTGAACAAGCATTGGAATGTGGCAACTGGGGGATTTTCGAAGTATGCCTACTTGTGACACTAATAAATTAATTTTAACTTTAAATAATTTTATATTGAACACTCTATTCTTTTCTTCTCCCCTCCCAAGGAGGAAATGGTCGAGTAAGGGAACCTTGGTGTACGAAAAAAGTTAATTCGCTGGTTAAAAGGAAAAAGGAGGCTTATGTCAGGATGAGGCTTGAAGGCTCGGTTAGTGCAATGGAGAGCTATAGATTAGCCAGGAGGGAGCTAAAGAGTGAGTTGAGGAGAGCTAAGAGGGGACACGAGAAGACTTTGGCTGATAGGATTAAGGAGAATCCTAAAGCTTTCTTTAGATATGTTAAGAATAGAAGATTGGTTAGGGCAAGATTAGGGTCAGTCATAGACAGCAGTGGGAAGTTGTGCATGGAGCCTGAAAAGATTGGAGAGGCACTGAATAAATATTTCTCTTCGGTATTCACGCAGGGAGATGTAAATGTAATTGTGGAGAACACTGAGGTACAGGGTTGCAAACTGAAAAGTATTGAAGTAGATAGGGAGGATGTGCTAGATATTCTTGAGGGTTTGAAGTTAGATAAGTCCCCTGGGCCGGACGGGATTTACCCTAGTATTCTCTGGGAGGCAAGAGAGGCGATTGCAGAGCCTCTGGCTCTGATCTTCAGGTCGTCGTTAGTTACGGGTGTGGTTCCGGAGGACTGGAGGATAGCGAATGTGGTCCCATTGTTCAAGAAGGGGAAGAGAGACCTTCCAGGGAATTATAGGCCAGTGAGTCTTACTTCTGTTGTGGGCAAAGTATTGGAGAGAATTATTAGGGATAGGATTTATAGTTATTTAGAGAGAAATGAACTGATTGGGGATAGTCAGCATGGTTTTGTGAAGGGTAGGTCGTGCCTTACTAACCTTATTGAGTTTTTGGAAAAAGTGACCAAAGAGGTGGATGGGGGTAAGGCAGTTGATGTGGTATATATGGACTTTAGTAAGGCGTTTGATAAGGTGGCCCATGGAAGACTTCTGCAGAAAATGCAAATGTATGGGATAGAGGGTGATTTAGCTAATTGGATTAGGAATTGGCTAGCAGATAGAAGACAGAGGGTGGTGGTTGATGGGAGATATTCATCTTGGAGTACGGTGACAAGTGGTGTACCTCAGGGGTCTGTTTTGGGCCCCTGCTGTTTGTAATTTTTATAAATGATCTGGATGAGGGTATTGAATGATGGATTAGTAAATTTGCAGATGACACTAAAGTCGGTGGAGTGGTAGATAGTGAAGAGGGGTGTTATAGTTTGCAGAGAGACGTGGACAAGTTGCAGAGCTGGGCCGAGAGGTGGCAAATGGAGTTTAATGTGGAAAAGTGTGAGGTAATGCACTTTGGCAGGAATAATAAATGTGTAGAGTATAGGGCAAATGGTAGGATTCTTAATAGTGTTGATGAACAGAGGGATCTTGGTGTATATGTGCATAGATCCCTGAAAGTATGCAGTCAAGTCGATAAGGTTGTTAAGAAGGCATACGGAGTCTTAGCTTTTATTGGTAGGGGGATTGAATTTCAGAGCCGCAACGTCATGTTGCAACTGTACAGAACTCTAGTGCGGCCGCACTTGGAGTATTGTGTGCAGTTCTGGTCCCCACATTATAAGAAAGATGTGGAGGCATTGGAGATGGTACAGAGGAGGTTTACCAGGATGTTGCCTGGTATGGAGGGCAGGTCTTATGAAGAGATGCTGAGGGATTTGAGGTTGTTTTCGTTAGAAAGGAGGAGGCTAAGAGGGGACCTGATCGAAACATATAAGATGATTAGAGGTTTAGATAGGGTCGACAGTGATAGCCTTTTTCCTAGGATGGAAAAAGCTAGCACGAGGGGACACAGCTTTAAATTAAGGGGTGACAGTTATAGGACGGATATCAGAGGTAGGTTCTTTACCCAAAGGGTGGTTCGGGAGTGGAATGCCCTGCCTGCAGCAGTTGTGGATGCGCCAAGTTTTGTGGCGTTTAAGAGGTTAGTTGATAGGTTTATGGAAGAGAAGGGAATGGTTTAGTTTGGAGGGTCATTGCTTTTTTCATAATTGGTCGGCGCAACATCGAGGGCCGAAGGGCCTGTTCTGCGCTGTAATGTTCTATGTTCTATATAGTATATGAATTGTATGTTTTGTCTGTATAGCACTCAAACAAACAATACTTTTCACTGATCCCAATAAATGTGACAATAATAAATCAAATCAATAAGCCAATAAATTGCATTGATCTGGTGACTGATGAAATCTGATTGGTCTCAGCAGATATGTTGTCTGCTGTCACCTAAGCTGCCAACAATCACTATCCAGATTCTTTCAGTGAAAAATAGTCACTGGAAAATGGGAAGCAGTATCCGATTGACATTGATATCTTCTGGTAAAAAGGAAGAATCATTGAATCCTATAGAAATAGGCCATTCGGCCCATCGAGCCTGCACCAACCACAATCCTACCCAGGACCTATCCTCACATATGTACCCACTTATCCCTCTCTAACCTATGCATCCCAGGACACTAAGAGACAATTTAGCATGGCCAATCAACCTAGCCTGCACTCCTTTGGACTGCCCAGGAAACCGGAGCACCCAGAGGAAATCCATGTAGACACGGGTAGAATGTGCAAACTCCACACAGATAATCACCTGAGCAGGGATTTGAATCCATGTCCCTGGAGCTGTGAAGCAACTGTGCTAACCACTGTGTTACTGTGCTGCCCCAAGAAACTGTCATCAAAAAATTACAAAGGGACTTTGAAATTCCCAGGGCATGACTTGAGGGAAAGAAAATTTACTGCCCACATCAATAGCCCTAGGCCCCATTTCAATGCCCTGAAATGGTGTCTTTGTCAGAGTGAATACAGCTCACCATCATCGACAAGGTAATATCAAAGTTTTCAATCCTGGCAAAGAGTTACCTTGTTATTCCAATAGTGCAGACATCAGACACACAACTGAATTTTACAGCTGATTGAGAGGATCTACTTCCTGTCTTTCACCAAGATTTTGTGGTGGTAGTGATGGCAAAATTGTTAGTTATTTAGTTACATGTTGCTAAATAAGCCATCACTGGGTTTTTAACAGAAAACTACATAATTATTGCTAAACCCCCTCACTGGCCCTGAAAAGATCATTTATATCAGTAGAGTACTAAATTTCTACTTTACGATAGAAAATCCAGACATTTTGACATTTATTCACATTACTTTAACTGTGATTTAATCTTAATTTATTTTTCTATCTAAAAATTATAAGTGCAGGATAAAATGAACAAAGAACAAAGAACAAAACAGCACGGGAAACAGGCCCTTCGGCCTAACGAGCCTGCGCTGCTACCTCGATATTCCCACCTCTACCCGTGATCTCTGTCATCCCTGTCTATGTTTATAGATCTATGCATTAGAACCAAATTTGAGACAATTTATGGAGAATTTGTTCTGCCAATCAGCCTAAGAGCACATCTTTGGGATGTAGGAGGAGGATTTCTGTCTCTCTGAATACTTCAATAAGATTGGCTATTTATCTTGCTTGTGACATTGCAAGCAACATTGTCAGAGTCCTGGTCTTGCCCTAATTACTGCCTTGGTTTGAACATGGACAAAAGAATTGAACTCAAGAGATGAGGTGAGACTGACAACAAAATAACACTTGGCTGAATGTGGCATCAAGGAGTCTTACACACACTTGAAATTAATGGGAATCAAGGGGAAGATTCTATACTGGTTCTTTTAGTTGAAGATTCTACACTATTTGGAATCATATCGAGCACAAAGGAAGAGGGTTATCATTGCTCAGTTTCAGGACATCACTGTAGGAGTTCCTCAGTGAAGTGTTCTAGGCCTAATCAAATTCAGCAGTTTCATCAATCACCTCCGCTCCATTCTAAAGTCAGTGGAAGTGGGGATATTCACTGACAACTGCACAATGTTCAGCACTATTCGCAACACATCAGATATGAAAGCAGTCTGTGCTTTTACTTTCCTTTGTTCTTTCATGGACTGTGGACATCATTGGCAAAGCCAGCATTTGTTGTCCATCCTGATTTGCCCTTTCAAATACAGTTAATAGTTAATCACATTGATGTGTGTTTGGAGTCACATGTAGGCTAGACTGAGTAAGGATGGCAGATTTCCTTCCCTAAGGAACATTCTTATAAAGTAAAGCTTATTTATTAGTCACAAGTAGGCTGACATAAACACTGCAATGAAGTTACTGTGAGAACACCCCTAGTTATCACACTCTGGCACCTGTTCGGGTACACTGAGGGAGCACAATGGAGCATTTAATATGGGCAATGCACCTAACCAGCATATTTTTTGAATTGTGGGAGGAAATTAGAGTACCCTGAGGAAACCCCTACAGACTTGGGGAGAACATATAGGCACCCCATAGACTGATCCAAACCAGGAGTCAAACCTGGATCCCTGGTGCTGTGAGGCAGCAATGTTAAACACTGTGCTGCCATATCACCCCATTCATGAGCAAGAAGGAGCTGTAAACTAAAAACTCAACTCATTTTCCTCTGCAATCAATGTTATTTTTTTAAGACAACGCGTGTGGTTTTAATTCTGTTTAGTCAATTGAAAGAACTGGCAATACACTTTTATGGGGTTAAACAAAGATAGGTTATGCATGCCTGAAAGATCTAAACATCGGATCAGTCAGACACTATACAGCAAGGAAGATACAATTAAAGAAGAAAACAGAAAGAATAATTAACAATTCACGTATCTTTACAGGTCCAGTAAAGAAGGGAGCTTTTTCACACCCGTAAATTGAACTTTCGACATGTTCAGGCAAATGGGACCAGATATCAGGATTACTACATGGTTCTACTGGTGAGGAGAGTGTTCAGCAGGTCACAGTGTCAGACACTCTTAGCTGCTTTATCAGGATGTCCAATTTCATTATAGCTGAGCCTAACCGCCTTAGCATCAGGCTGGGAGTTTTTGTAAAAAACTCTTAAGCTACTTCGTTCTTCAAAGACAAATATGTCATGACCTTTCTTTGCAGCATTTGTCTTGTAGGTGTTATTCTGCAGACGGCCCCAGGTTTCTTCTGAGTTTTGGGATTAAATGGTTCAGAGTCAGAGAAACAGTTTTCAGAAGTACATCATCGGGGAAATGTAATCTGGAATCAACTTTATCACACTGGTTCCAATTTCGCACATTTCCAGTGTGAACTGATGTCTATATATTTTATTAAACGTTGGTATCTTGGTAAATGGTGAACACAAAATGCAAACTGACTTTGAACTTGAAAGGTGAAGAAAGAACTTGAGGGCATCATAGTTAAATGTACAAATGAATAAGATGATCAAGTTCAGAAGTGTTCACAATAAAATTGATAAGAAAGGCAACTAGAGAGATCATCGCACAATGAGAGAGGATCTCATCAAAATGTATAAAATTCTAACAAGACTAGACGGGGTAGATTCAGAAAGAATGTTCCCAGTGGTGGGGGAGTTCAGAACTGCACACAATACTTGGAGTATTGTGTGCAGTTCTGGTCGCCACATTATAAGAAAGATGTGGAGGCATTGGAGAGGGTACAGAGGAGGTTTACCAGGATGTTGCCTGGTATGGAGGGCAGGTCCTATGAAGAGATGTTGAAGGATTTGAGGTTGTTTTCGTTAGAAAGGAGGCGGCTAAGAGGGGATCTTATTGAAGCATATAAGATGATTAGAGGTTTAGATAGGGTGGACAGTGATAGCCTTTTTCCCTAGGATGGAGAAAGCTAGCACGAGGGGACACAGCTTTAAATTAAGGGGTATGAGTTATAGGACGGATATCAGAGGTAGGTTCTTTACTCAAAGAGTGATTAGGGAGTGGAATGCCCTGCCTGCAGCTGCTGTAGATGCGCCAAGTTTGGTGGCGTTTAAGAGGTTAGTTGATAAGTATATGGAAGAGAAGGGAATGGTTTAGTTTTGGAGGGGCATTGCTTTTTATTTTGGTCGGCACAACATCGAAGGCCGAAGGGCCTGTTCTGTGCTGTATTGTTCAATGTTCTATGTTCTAACTAGGGGTCATAGTTTGAGGATAAGAGATAAACTATTAGAACTGAGGTGAGAGAACTTTCTTCACCTAGAGGGTGCTGAATGTGTGCTATTCATTAATACAGTAAGTAATTGAGGCCAAAACGTGGTGTGATTACAAGAAGAAATTAGATATAGCTCTTGGGACTAAAGGGATTGAAGGATATAGGGGGGAAGATGGGATCAGGATATTGAATGTGATGATCAGCCATGATCAAAATGAATGATGGAGCAGGCACAAAAGGCCAATGGCTGATTCCTGATTCTAGTTTCTATGTTTCAATGATAGAACATCAAATGGCCACTTCACCTTTCTGTTCATTCTATCTCTATGGGAGGTGTGGATCAGTTTGTAAGACGAGAAAGTTTTGGGGCTTTACAGGTCAGTGAGCAGGATAAAGGATAGAGCGTATCTCAGCAGCACAGTGTTTCAGTGTTGAGGGAAGTGAACAGCGTAATAGCAAATTCCATAAAAACAATCAGAAAGGGATTGACGCTGGTGAATTTATCAGCTCAATCCATATAAACTCAATCCTCTATTCAAATCACTGAAAAACTGTTCTGCACAATTGCAATTGTTTGCATTCGTTCTAGACTAGAGACCTGGGAAATTGAGAAACAACACAATATATTAGGTCTGAATTCAGAATGCATGCAATCACGTTTGGAGAAATAGCAGTTGAGTTTCTCATCTATTAAATTGCCCCTGAAGAATTGCCAAAATTATTTTGTGTGATCAAGGAAAGCGAAGACCAAATTAAGAAATCACCCTGAATGGTTTTGATCAAGAGTTCCCAAACTTTGTGTCATAACTTCCCCTAGGGTGAAGAAATTGGAGTTGTGAGCCCCTAGACAGCAGTGTGATGTGAAGTGGAGATTCAGATATGGCAGTGCTGCAATTGGCTGAGATACCTTTGAAATGAGTGATCTAATCCAAAGGGCTGAATGGCCTGATTACTGACAACTTCAGTGCCAGTAGTCCGACTGTTTAAATCTTCCCCTCCATAACTCTCATTCCCAACAACTCACTCACTCCGCCCACAACACTCACCCGTCTCCACAACCTTCACCCCCCACAACCCTCATCCCCCTTCCACAACCCTCATCCCCCTCTCCTCAACCCTCACCTCCCCACAACCCTCACCCCCCCTCCACAGTCCTCACACTCTCTCCCCACAACCCTTACCGCTCTCCCCTCCCCACACAACACAACCACTGCCCCCCTCTCCCCCGTGCTCAGTATCCAATGAACAATGGTGGGTGGGATTGTCATAGGGAGGCCAGTGAGAGACCTGAAGCAATCCCATCAAGAGTGGTGGATGTTGCTGAGAGGGTAATTAAGAGTGAAGGAACTCAAAATCAAGTTGTTCTGAGATGTCTATTGAACAAGTTTAAACCAAAAAAAGAGGCCACCGAGATTGAAGGAACTGCAATGCTTTTGGCCACAGTTGTTGCTATTTCTATCTTGAATTTCCATCAATGAGTATTTGAGAGGGGGTTCTGACCACTCTCCAAACTGCTAACAGGACGTTGTTCCCAGGCAATAGTCAGGCTCCATGCTCAGTGAAGAGTTTTATATGATGTGGGGCAAGTTGCAACACTGGGGAAAAATGGCACATGATTCCAGCCTTCATTGGAGTAATTGGTTCCCGAGTCTGGCAGTGAATTCCCATTGCTGCTTCCTTTCGGAAAAGTCACTCAGAAGCGGTGTCGAGGAGCATCCCAACAAGTTTTCCCACTAAATTCCTCCCTCTGCGCCATCAAACCCCATCTCCTTGAGGCAGGGAAAATTCAGCCTTTTACCGTCCCCATGACCTTGCCCAAAGCAGCATTCTCCTCCACATCTGAAATTACTGGGTAGAAATTAGTTTAGGCCCATTGTCAAGATTAATCGAATCCAGGCAAGCTCCCGACACCACTCGCATGTCTGCGGACAACACTTCCCCAGCAAAAAAATATCTATTTGAGATCCTAACTCAACATAAGGGGCTGTTTGATTTGTTCTGAAAGGATAAAGAAGCAGGATAATGGAAAAGAGTGGGGCTTTGTGAATTGCATTCATGACAGGCTGTCTCACATGTGAAATAAGTCTAACTTTACGCATATCACACATTGGAGAAAGAGGTTCAAGACACGAGTTTATACCCCACTGACTCTTGCTGCAGGGCATTGCTTTTGGTTTCTGAGAAAGGAAGTGAATACTGAAGTGAGCAAAAGGTTTACTGGGATGCTACTAGGACTTGATGGTTTGAGTTATAAGGAGAGGTGGGGTACACTGGGACTTTTTTCAGTGGAGTGTAGGAGGCTGAGGGATGATATTATAGAGATTTATTAAATAATGAGGGGCATAGACAAGATAGATAGTCGATATCTTTACCTAATTGTAAGGGAAGTTAAAACTAGGAGGCATAGTTTTAAGGTGAAAGAGGAGAGACATAGAAGAGTCCAGAAGGATAATTTTTTTCACACAAAAGATAGTGAGTATCCAGAACAAGCTGCCAGGATTAGTAATGGAGGCTGGTACAATTTTGCCTTTTAAATAGTGTTTAGACAGTTTCATGGATAAGATGGTTCAAGAGGGAAATGGGCCAAATGCTGGCAATTAAGACTAGCTTAGTGTTTAAAAAAAGGGGCTGCATAGGCAAATTGTGCTGACTCTATGGCTATCACTTGGAACTCCAGAGGCCAGCAACACGATACGGACTGTTAGAGGCAGGAAAGTAATTAGTTTTATGTCTTACCATAGCTGGTGCGTCACTGACATAAATTTAGCAAGGTTAAAATAAGTTATATAATGTGCTATCTGTCTAAAGACTTTAAAACTGCATGGCATTGACCAAACACTGGAAGGACAAATACCTTCACTAATTGGACTAAATGATTAAAGGCCTTTTTGATGTGACACAGAAGGCTCTGAGTTTTTAATAATATGTAATAAACAGATGGAAAATGACACTTTGCTGAAACATAGGTGACCTCAGTCTAGGAAATGTTGCTACAGTAATTGCTTTAACCTTAAGAATTACTATGTTAATTTCATTAGCATCTGGAAAGCACCCAACCCTTAATACCACATTGCCCTTTTTCCTTTAATTATTTCGCTCCTGTTGGTTTCCATTGTGATCTGATGACACTGACAGCCTGAATCCATTGGTTGCTGCTCTTTATCCTTGTCTCCTTTCAATCCCCTGCGCCCAATGCACAATCTTGAAATGTTTTCCTTTGTTCCTGTTTGTTCATCAGTGCTCAGTAATTACCACAATGCTATTAACATTGTGCAGTTACACATTTCAAGTCATGCAATGCTGGTACCATAGAACAGTAATAAAACAGTGGAGATTACAAAAGCAGCCCAGTAATAAGGATTAAGGAACAGGGTTTCTGATATATTGGGGTCTAATACAGTATACTGTATTATATTGCCACCATTAAAATAGATACAGTAACACCTAATTTTGCTAAGCTGACATCCCTGCACAATCTGCATGAATGTCCCAGATCACTGTTAAATCATTTAATTTTTAGCCTAGCATCTATTGTTGGAAAAGTGCTGGAATCAGTTATTAAGGAAGTAATAATGGCACATTTAGAGTCAGTGTGGCTTCATGAAAATGAAATTGTGTCTGGTTTATTTATTAGAGATTTTTGAGGAAGTCTCAACCAGAGTGGGCACAGGGGAACTAGTAGATGTGTTGTATTTGGACTTCCAAAAGGCAATGGACAAGGTACCTCACAAAATGTTAGGTGATTAGATATGATGCCATAGTATTGTAGTGGCATCGATAAAGAAATGGCTAATGGGCAGGACACAGTGAGAGGGAATAAGGGGTTCTCTTTTCAGATTGGAGACCTGTAACTAGTGGGGTTCCACAGGGGTCAGTGCAGGGACTGCAAATTTTTACAGGGTATACTAATAACTTGGAGAAAAAAAGCAAATATACAGTAGTTAAATTTGCAGGGAAAACAAAAATAGATGGAAAGGCAAGTTGTGCGATGGATACAAATAGTTTACAAAGAGCTATTGATATGGTTAAGTAAGTGGGCAAAATGTTGGCAAATGTGGGAAAATGTGATATTGTTCATTTTGGAAGCGAGAACAAATGAACAGAATATTATTCAAATGAAGAAAAACTGCAGAAAATGGCAATACAAAGGAACTTAGAGGTACTTGTGCACAAAATACAAAAAACTAGCTCACAGGTACAGCAAGCAATCAGGAATTTTGGCATATATTTCAAATGGGGTTGGAATATAAGAGTAGGAAATAGGAAGTCTTGCTGCAACTATACCCTGATGAAACGATCTCTGGAGCACTGTGAGCAGTTCTGGTCTCTTTTTAAGGAAAGATTTTATTGAAAGCGGTTTAGAGAAGGTTCACTAGGATGATCCCTGGTATGGAGGGGTGTTTTATGAGGAAAGGTTAAACAGGTTGGGACTTTACTCATTGGAATTTAGAAGCATGAGAGATGATCACATTGAAACATCAAGGATACCTAAGGGGCTTGACAGGGTAAATGCTGGAGAAAAAAAAACAATTACTGGAAAATCTCAGCAGGTCTGACAGCATCTGTGAGGAGAGAATAGAGACAATGTTTCGAGTCTGGATGACTTTTCTTCAGAGCTGAGAGGATGTTCTCTTCATGGGAGAGTCTAGGACCAGAGGACAAAAGGCAGCACCCAGGGACCCTGGTTTAATTCCCAGCTTGGGTCACTCTCTATGCTGAGTCTGCTCGTTCTCCCTGTGCCTGAGTGGATTTCCTCCGGGTGCTCTGATTTCCTCCCACTGTCTGAAAGACATGCTATTTAGGTGCATTGGCCACACTAAATTCTCCCTCAGGCGCAGGAGTGTGGCAACAGAGGGATTTCAGAATAACTTCATTGCAATGTTAATGTAAGCCTACTTGTGACACAAGTAAAATAAACTTTAAAACTAGTCTCAGAATAAAAAGGCACCAATTTGAGATGAGGAGGAATTTATTTTCTCAGAGGGTGGTGATTCTTTGGAACTCCTTGCCACAGAGAACTGTGGAGGCACTGTCCATTGTTTTTTAAGACTGAGATAGATTTTTGATCAGTAAGGGAATTAAGGGTTATGGGGAAAGGGCAGGTAAGTGGATATGAGGAATATCAGATCAGCCATGATCCTATTGAATGGTGGAACAGGCTCGAGGAGCTGATGGCCTATTACTGTTCCTATTCCTTTTGGTCTTTAGGAAATGTCTGGCTGATTTCAATATTGAGATGATTTGTCTATCCTCACTTCAGACTTGAATTGATAGACTACTGTTCCCACTTTGGATGTTGTGGCATGTGGCAATTTCCTTAACCTGACTGCTTAACCAACAATCCCCTAAAAAGATCACTCAAAGGCAGCCCAGAACTATGACTTTTCTCGTGTTATTTTGAGGTGTCATAACTGTAGGCCTCTGTCAATCTATCCTCAGCAACACCCCAAAGTAGGCTTTGGCTGGACGTAGAGTTGGCAAGAATCAGGCAAGACCAGTTGCATTGGGACTCTTGATTGGCACTGATAGGACCTCAAGAACAAATTTACTTGGGGTCTCTGGGCCTCTATTCTGATGGGCCCTTACTGCTCCCTGACAGATCCATAACCTGGTTTAGATTGCTTGGAAACTGGGGACCTCTCGTATTACATTTCCAACAAGATTGCCTAACTCATTCATTGCCCAGGTTTATCTCAGAGTTTCTTCTGTTTGATCACAGCATCTGTCACGCCAATTACATAAGCAAACACTTCCCAGAAATGTTATGGGAAAGGAATGAGAGAATCAGTAAATTCAGGATTATTATCCCCCCCATAGCGTGCAGGGTGAGGTTCATATATTCCAGTTGGAATCTTTCCCTCAAAGATTTTGATTTGATTTGATTTATTATTGTCACATTTATTGAGATACAGTAAAAAGCATTGCTTCTTGCACATTCTACAAAGACTCCTATTCATAGAGAAGGAAAGGAGAGAGAGCAGAATGTAATCATAATCAGTATTGGATCACCAACAGTGCAGTATCCCTCCAGTACTGCCCTTCCAAAGGTATATCATTCCCTTAGCACTGCCCCTCCAGCAGTTCAGTGTTCCTTCAGTACTGCTTTTCTGATAGAATAGCTCTCCCTCAATATTATATTGGCAGTGTCAGCCTAGAGTTTACGCTCATTTTGTTTCTAGAGCGAGATTTGAACCCATAGCATTCAAATTCAGAGACAAGTGAGTTAACAATTGACTACTTCAGGAAAATAAAAGAATGTTTGAAAAGTCTATTAGCAATGGTACAGAATGTTGGGGATCTGCAAACTGCAACATTGCAAACATACCTGCTTCCACCACCTCCATTGACAGTGTGTTCCGCCACCCGCTATGTGATAAACTCTCCCCACATGTCTCTCCTAAACTTTCCTCCTCTCATATTGAACCTGTGCTCTCTTCTACTTGACCTTTCATCTTGGGAAAAAGCTTCTGACTATCCACTCTATCCTTGTCCCTCATCATTTTGTAGATCTCTAACAGGTTGCTCCTCAGCTCCCGTATTTCCAGTGAAAACAGTCCGAGTTTATCCAACATCACCTCATACCTAAAGCCCTCTGGACCAAGCAACATCCTGGTAAACCTTTTTGCACTCTCTTCAAAGCATCCATGTTCTTCTGGTAGTGTGGTGATCAGAACTGCACAAAATATTCCAGTTGTAACAAAACTTGTCAACTTTTATACTCAGTGCCCCAGCTAATGGAGGCCAGTATGATGTATGTCTACTTGTTTTGCCAGTTTCAGGGTTCTGCGGACCTGTATGCCTAGATCTTTTTGTGTATCAATGCCAGGAATGGAACTTGGTTCTCTGGCACTGTGAGGCAGCAGTGCGAATGAATTTGCCACTGTTCTGCCCCATACTACTAGAAGGAAGTGGATTCTTTGGAGAGGGTGCAAAGAAGACTTACCAGGATGCTGCCTGGTCTCAAGGGTTTCGGGTATGAGGTGACGTTCGATAAACTCTAATTTGTCCAGATGAAACACTGCATTTCTCTGCCCAAGTTTGCAATCTATCTATATCCTGCTATATCCTTTGACAACATCCATCGGAGGGGCAGTACTGAAAAAATACTGTGTTGTTGGAGATTAGGTATTGAGGGAGGAAAAGGAGGAATGAAACAAAAATATTCACAAAGAAATGATGTAACATGATTGAAACAAAATATGAAAACTCAATTGCCTCAAGAATTGCTGATGAACTTGGAGCAGTTGTGAAGTGTGAAGATGCAAAATGGGAAATGTCAGTAATTAACTCCATCTCACATAATTGCACTGACAGTCAGGTGCTGAAATCAGGCAAACCAAAATGAATTGTTTGGCAATAATAAGACACTGTAAACTGTCCTTCATTTAATTTCACACACTTCACTACAAATGCAATATTACAAATGGATTTCCTGGGTTGTTCCCTACAGTCAAAAGATTTACCACACTCATCAGAAATAGAGGTCAGCCTAACATTACCTCACAGTAAGGAATCAAATTCAAACCTTTCTTTGTTTAGCATGCAACCTCTAATATTAAATCCTTCATTATTACAGAAACTAAAGTCAAACTTAAGACCTGATTGCTGAGAATAGACATTCATTCAAAACAACAATGAGGCATTCATTTACCTTTGCCCTCACTATGTCTTTAGCACTGTTGCCTCACGGTGCCAGGGACTGGGGTTTGACTCCCAGTTGGATAACTGTCAGTGTGGAGTTTACATGTTCTCCCCAAGTCTCCACCGGTTTCCTCCCACAGTCTGAAAGTCTCATATCAAGTTTAAGTCCAACAGGTTTATTTGGCAGCACAAGCTGATGAAAGGGTTTGATGAAGGAGCAACACTCTGAAAGCTTGTGCTACCAAATAAACTTGCTGGACTTTTAACCTGGTATTGTGAAACTTCTTACTGTGTGTACCTGAACAGACACCAGAGTATTGCCACTAGGGGATTTTCACAGTAACTTCACTGCAGTGTTAATGTAAGCCTATTTAATTTACTGACAACTCGGGCAACTATCGGGGGATAGAGGGGCCATCTCCCTACCCCAGTAACAGGTGATAAACATGAAACACAATTTGATCAATTTTGACTATTTCCATTCTCTACATTGGTTTAAAAATCATCCTGACATTGTAGAAATCTGAAATACTTACGGGTTACAGGCCTGCTGTCAGTTCCTCTACCAAGATACTAGCACTAAAATAAAAAATAATTCTAGAAAACATTCTTGATAACGCGTCCCCTGAGCTATCTGGAGAGCGTTGACTCATTTAGTAACCTTCCGTACAGTTTCCTCATTATCTTCAGCTCTTCTCTGAGATATACCCTCAGCATGAAGATCTTTAGATATCCTGAGATTAAACAAGGTCGAGCAGCGCCTGAAAAATTATTGGGAGCAGTGAAACGTTCATTAGAAAGCCCGTTGCTTAGTTTTAACCTTCAAACTGAAGTGTGACCTGAGGTCTGACATGTGGAACAATGTGCTGAAATTGTTTTCTTTCACAGTGTCACTTCATGTGTCATATTATTACTGGAGGTAAAAATAATAAACAGAATCCTTGCACACGTTAAATCATTATTGAAGTTTTCTGGAATTAAAGGGAATTGGAGTCTGAATATTTTGCTCAGCAAAATTACATTAATGGTAAAAAAAATGCTTAATGCATTTGTGTTGGCATATATATTAGTTCTAGGGAATATGCAAGTTATGTTATTTGTCCTCATCCATCCAGGATATTCCTTGCAATCAGTCAATGTTTGAAAAATGTAGATTGTAATTTTAGATTGATGAAATTAAGCTTCTACTCAATTTCCTATGGCTTGTTGAGGAGTGTGAAGATGCTAGTCAAAGAAAATGTTCATCATCCTTCATCATCTTCTACTTGTGAGTTTTTTAATCTGCCTTAGGAATTAAATAAATCAACAGAAACAACATGCATTTATATCAAATCATTAACACAGTGGAACATCTCATGGCTTGTGACAGGAGCATTAGCAAACAAAACTTTACCCTGAGACTCATTAGCTGACTTTAGGACA
This sequence comes from Sphyrna mokarran, assembly GCA_024679065.1. Classification (NCBI taxonomy): domain Eukaryota; kingdom Metazoa; phylum Chordata; class Chondrichthyes; order Carcharhiniformes; family Carcharhinidae; genus Sphyrna; species Sphyrna mokarran. Next base: position 146,250,740 of record JAGIQG010000002.1, read on the forward strand.
AGTGGACCAAACTCGGGTCAAAGTGCTAGGTTACAGCGAATGTGCAAAAGAAAGGGAAGGAGGCAGAAATGTTTAGAGAGAGAAATCCAGAGCTTAAGGCCAATATGCAATTGAAGACGTGGCTGCCAATAAACAGGAACAAAAAATTTGGCACAGGAGACCAAATTAAAGAATTATAGAATTCCTGCAACATTGCGGTGCTGCAGAAGGTAATTCATTCTCTCTTTATCTGTCAGACCTCTGCTACTGCCAATGTGCGTGTGCAGCATCAGATGCCTGCACGTGAGCACTATCTCCTCTTACAGGATTTCAAGCATGTTAAACCCCATTCACTGGCTTCTGCAGTAAGCAACAGGCTTGCTGATATTTTTGTATGTAGTGTGAGTATTTGGGGAAGGGCCTGAAAACACGCCCAAATGATGGATCCGAAGCTCTCCCAGTCTGATCGCACAAAGGAAAAAAAATGACAATTTATGTATCTGTTAGATGGATTACCTGTTGGATTGTTCATGGCCACATTCCCATTCTGTACTTTCCCCTGTTGTAAAAAGAACAAAATTATGATCAACTTTTTCGCAATGAGGTGAATAACAATCAGAGTTAGTTAACTCTCTGCAGTGTTCAGCAAAAGATAAATGTCTGTATTATTTCATCCATTGTCGATACAGAGAAATGAACAATAAGTATGAAGCTGGAGTGAATTTACTGAAAGAGACTAAATCCTTGATCAAAGGGATAAGTGGAGGCTTTTGAAATTGGGAAGAAAAGTAAGTTTAGTGGTGTGGAGATACAAGGATCTATCTCCAGTGTTGGAGGGATTGAACAGGGTAGAATCTGAAGGCTAAAGCATGCAAGATAAGAGAAGAACTTACTGGATGATGGGGTATGTGAAATATTACATAGAATTTACAGCACAGGAACAATCCATTTGCCCTAAAAAGTCCAATGTCAGTGTTAATCTCCACAAGGGTTTCTTTTCCTAATCTTTCTTCATTTCATCTCATCAACATTTCCTTCTCTTCTATTTCCTTCATGTTTCTCCTTCACTACATCTATGTTATTTGTCGCAACTACTGCACATGGTAATGAGTTCAGATTATCACTAACCTCTGGGTGAAGGACTTACTCCTGGATTCCTTATGAGAATTATCAGTGACTATCTTGTAAGGGCGTTACGGCGAGTTTAGGTTAAAGAAGGAATTGAAAGAATGACTGACGATTTAAAAATCAATACATCACAACAAAGAGAGCCAGTGAAGGTTAATGAAAAGCTGGGCTATGTGTTAGCCTCTGTTCATATCAGCAATTGGGCACTCGACTTCTAATCCCGAGGAGAACACTTGAGGCAAATGGGATTCTTGGGGCAAATGGGATCAACCTGGGGTGAATGGGACCAAAGATATGGGGAGAAAGCAAGATTAGGCTAGTGAGTTGGATGATCAATGAATGGCAGCGCAGACTCAAAGGGCCAAATGGTCTCCTTCTGCTCCCACCTCCTACTGTTCTATGTTTTGATGAAACCAGAGAAGCTGGGGTTGTTCTCCTTTGGCCAGGAAAGAGTAAAAGGAAGGTCTAACAGAAGTTTGCAAAGACATCAAGCATTCTGACAAATAGGGAAAAACTGTGTTCATTTGCAAGAGGGCCAGTTTAAGATAATTGGTAATAATGCCATGGGAATGAATAAGGAGAATATTTTTCAGGTGGTGAATTATTATAATCTCAGATGTAGGTGGCAATTCTTGACCAAGAGACATCAATGAGGGTTTTCTTGTGGACTTTCTGCCTGGGTGCCATGGGCCAGCCTATGATTGCCGGCGTAATCAGCTCTGTGTTGATTTCTGGCACAGAGCTGATTACATTATGAAAATCAGCATTTCCATTTCATTAGCAGGCCTGGAACTGAATTCTCTGAGCCTACTATCATCTCCACCCCGACCAGGAGTGGTTCATTTCAGTGGGATTTACTCCTGCTCCCCATTGACGGGAAACAGGTGCCCCAACCCCACTAGAGGGAACAGAGGCCACTGGGATTCTCCCAGGAAGTTGGGGGTAAGGGAAGGGGAGTGTCTGTGGGCAGTGTCAAACTGGCAGTGCAAGCTTGGCACTGTAGCAATACCAAATTGAAAACTGACACTGTCCAAGTGGCACCACAGCAATGCCAGACAGACATCAGGCATTGACAAAGGGATGGGCCCCGAGAGGGAGCAGAGTAATTGGTGGTGGTGGGCATCCCACTGCTACTCTTCAATGGTACGAAAGGCAGAAGGAGGGAAAGGGGCAATCGGGGCTGGCCAACTGGATAGAGAGAGGTTGGGGCTGCCGAAGGGAGGAAATTGGGACTGTCAGTGGGGAGACAGAAGGCAAGTTGAGGAGATTGAGACTGCCCAGAATCAGGGAAGAGGGGAATTGATTGATTGGGATAGCGAAGCTAGTCTGATGGGGGGGTCAGGGAGATTGGAGCTGGCCAAGGGGACCATTGGGACTTGCCCGGGGAGGTCCGGGATGCCAGTGACAGGGATTGCAGGCTGGTCAGTTATTGGGCTGGCCAGCAATCGTAAGGCTGGCAGTGCGACTCCAATCTCCACTCTGAAGACAGTGGCCCTCTCAGCGCCATGCTGCCAGTCTCTCCAGAGGGAATAAGCCTTGCCCGCTGATTTTCAGAGTAAATCTTGCGTGCACACTCTGATACATAGAGCATCAAAAATTCATTTTGGAAATCCCACTTAAAAAACCCAGCAGAAGGTACTCCTTTTTCTACCGCAGTTGAGGACTTAGAATTCTTTTGGGAGAATCCCAGCTGTGATAGCTGACAGGATGATGAAAAAAGGATCCAATAACAACTTTCAGGAATAAATTGGATACACACTTAAAAAAGGAACATTTATGAGACTATGGAGAAAGAGCAATGGGCTGGGGTCAATCAGGAACAGTGCGACAAACAGCCACTTTTGTGCTGCAATATGTAACGTCACACAAAAACAAGAGCATTTCCTTAGCATGCTCTGTGAGCTAGGGATTTGTCTGTGTGTGTCTGTATCTCCCCTTTTCATTTATGACTGGTTCAATTTAAAAATATCCCAGCAGACACATTTTAGCCCTAAACAAGATGAAGGTTAGTTTACCATCGCTACTGTATTAGGTTAGTCCAGTGGCATAGTCCTATCCATTATCTTGTTTGGTAGGATAATTAACCATTTAAAAGTCTCAGCCATTGAATTCAATGGTTGCTATCCTTCCAAGTTTGAGGAGATCAGAAATAACTATTCACAATTCCAGGGAAGACACAATGACTTTCTGTTTAACTTTGTAAAAATGCAAATTAAATGTCAAATATCTTCACATCTCTGAATATGTCTTTCTGCAATCTCCTTGAAGCCTGCTGGAAGCTTGACCTCATTGCAGTTCAGAGAACAAGTGGCTTTTGATAGACATCTTTGTGGCTTCTTAGGAACTAAAGAGCAGGACTAGGCCACTCAGCCCATCGAACGTGCATCGTTCAATCAGATCATGGATAATTATTTATCTCTCTCCCTTTTTCCCACCATCCCCAAATCCAATGATGACATCAGTATCCAGAAATCTGTCAATTTCAGTCTTGAACATGTTCAATGATTGAACTTCCACAGCCCTCTGGGGTAGAGATTTTTAAAGATTCACCATCCTCTTAATAAAGAATGTCCTCCTCATCTAAGTCTTTAATAGCCTCTCCCTATTCTGAAATGGTGCCTCTTCATATCCCCAACCAGGAGAAATATTCTACCCTGTTAAATTGTAAGAATTATGTAAGTTTCAATGTGACCCCTCCCTCTCATTCTTTAAAACTTCCAAGATTACAGACCAATTTCCTGACAATCCTATCATAGCAGAGATTAATCTGGTGAACTTTCATTTTACTCCCCCTTTGGCAAGTATAACTTACCTTAGGTAAGGAGTACAAAACTGTACACTATACTCCAGAAACCATCTCACCAAGGCTCTGTACAATTGCAAGTAAAACATTTTTATTCATTTTCATTCCTGCTCTCCAATTCCCTTGTGATAAAGGCTGACAGACCATTTGCCTTACTAATTGCTTACTGAACTTACATGTGCAGGTGAATCACGAACCCTTTTAGTGACTCAGAGACAAGGACAAGGGGTCCCTTTGGATATTAACACTTCCCAAACTCTCACCATTTAAGAAATGGCCTTTCTGTTTTTTTTTTCTTGCCAAGTGGATAATTCACACTTATTCACATTATATTCCATCAGCAATGTTCTTAACCACTTACTTAGCCTCCTTTTAACTTCCTCATAGCTTACATCACCACTTAGCTTTGTGTCATCTTCAAATTTGGAAATATTATATTTGGTCCCAAAATCTAAATCATTTGAATGGATTTTGAAGAGCTGTTACCCTAGCTTGGGGTATTCTGTTATAATAGCCTATCCTCCTTAAAATCATCCGTTTATTACTATTCTCTGTTTTCTGTTAACCAAGCACAGTTCATACTGTCCATACCCTACAGTTAATGGTCACCTTACCATTCATTCTGGTTCAGTTTACTAATCTCCTGTGTGACACCTGATCAAAAGCTTTCTGAAAATCCAAATACATCACATCCACTGGTTCCCCTTTATCGATGCTACTGGTAACATCCTCAAAAACTCCAACAGGAGTTCTTGAGTTTTAAACACAATTTCCCCTGTTATCAATCCATGTTAACTCTGCACAAATATGTCATCATTTCCTGTGTCCATTTTAAAAGGAAGATTAGTTTTCCTACAAATTCTATAATATTGCAACTCTACTTCTGTTAAAATGAAATATGTTAATGAAAAGAACATCGGAAATAGAGAAAAAAAAACAGTGGGATGTAGCAACAGGAGTAGTCTATCCAGATCTGCAATGCTGTTCCACCATTCAATGAGATTACTGCTTCTCTGGAGCCTAAGGATACACCACCTTTGTTATTTATTTTATAATCGCTGGCAGGAGCATTTTGCCATCCTGTTAGTGAGAGATTTCAGCTTCATCCAAAACTTCTTGTCAAGAAACCTGATGGAAATGTGGTTACAAATACATGAGTGGAGCTGGAGGATTAGAGTTAGAAAAATGCTGAGTCCATTGTTTTTACATGCTGTGATAAAGTTTATTTATTAGTGTCACAAGTAAACTTGCATTAACTACTACTTGCATTAACATTAGCTACTGTGAAAATGCTCTAATCGCCACATTTCGGCACTTGTTTAGGTACACTGAGGTAGAATTTAGCATCGCCAATGAGTGTCAGCAAGAAGATCATAGAATCATTGAATCCCCACAGTGCAAAAACAGGCCATTTAACTCATTGCGTCTTACAACTTTCTAATAGACTATCTTACCAAAGTTATCTCCCCTGTCCTATTCCTATAACATTTCCATGGCTAATCCATCTAATCTATATGTCTTGGGACACTAAGTGGCAATTTAGCATGGCCAACGCAACTAAACTGCACATCTTTGGACAGCCTGATCTCACCTGATGAAGGAACAGTGCTCCAAAAGTTTGTGCCACCAAATAAACCTCTTGGACTTTAACCTAGTGTTGTGAGGCTTCTTACTGCATCCTTGGGCTGTGAGAGGGAACTGGAGCACCCCAGGAAACCCATGCAGATATGGGGAGAATGCCACATAGACTATTACCAAGGCTGTAATTGAACGCGGGTATATAGTGCTGTGAGGCAGAAGTGCTGACCACTGTGCCACCATGGGGAATAGGATTGGATGAAGATGAGGCTTTGCATTTCTCTAAAACCAGGCTGAAATTGCAGAGAAATGTAGTCACTTATCTGGCACATTGATGCTGGGGGTATGGATAAGTGAAGACGTAATAGAGAAGAATTCGGGGGCGATTCTCCCATCTCACTGCACTACTTTTTACCAAGTTGGGCTGCGAAAATCACAGGATTCATACATAAATTCCTAACACACATGCATTTCTAAGTGTCAGACATCTGGGACCACACTGGAAACTGGTGGGACCAACAGGTAAAGTACCTTAAATCTATTTTTAATCTTATTTAAATGTGATTAACAGGCCAAGAGCTGAATTCTCTGGGCCCGATAGCATCTCCCACACTTCCAGCACAATTTCACTCCGATAGCATTCAGACTAACTCTTCACTTTTGAGGAGTTAGTGGCCTGATTCCACTGGGAGTGAAGGGGAGGGGGAGCAATCGGGGCCTCCAACGGTGGTTGGATGTTGGGAGGTGGTGCCCCCTGGGCATGGGTACTCTGGCAGTGTCAGACTGTGCCTCCAGCACCATCCAGGGGGCAAAGTACCCATGCCCTGAGGGATTTTGGCACAGCCCATCAGGCATGGGGCAGTGCCAATGAATGAGGCCTAGGCAGAAGGGCCATCTGGGGGGGGTCCGACAGACACTCTGTATTGGAACCAATCGGGGCTGGAGGGAGGCCAGGGATTGGGGTAGGCTGGGGACATTGATCTGCCTGAGGAACAATCATCATTGCTGGGAGATTGGAGATCGGGGCAGTTATGGACAGGAAGGACTGGATGGACAGGTTTTGTGAAGGGTAGGTCGTGCCTTACTAACCTCATTGAGTTTTTTGAAAAAGTGACTAAGGAGGTGGATGGGGGTAAGGCGGTTGATGTGGTATATATGGACTTTAGTAAGGCGTTTGATAAGGTGGCCCATGGAAGACTTCTGCAGAAAATGCAGATGTATGGGATAGAGGGTGATTTAGCTAATTGGGTTAGGAATTGGCTAGCAGATAGAAGACAGAGGGTGGTGGTTGATGGGAGATATTCATCGTGGAGTTCGGTGACAAGTGGTGTACCTCAGGGGTCTGTTTTGGGGCCCCTGCTGTTTGTAATTTTTATAAATGATCTGGATGAGGGTATTGAAGGATGGATTAGTAAATTTGCAGATGACACTAAAGTCGGTGGAGTGGTAGATAGTGAAGAGGGGTGTTATAGTTTGCAGAGGGACTTGGACAAGTTGCAGAGCTGGGCCGAGAGGTGGCAAATGGAGTTTAATGTGGAAAAGTGTGAGGTAATGCACTATGGCAGAAATAATAAATGTGTAGAGTATAGGGCAAATGGTAGGATTCTTAGTAGTCTAGATGAACAGAGGGATCTTGGTGTGTATGTGCATAGATCCCTGAAAGTAGGCAGTCAGGTCGAGAAGGTTGTTAGGAAGGCATATGGAGTCTTGGCTTTTATTGGTAGAGGGATTGAATTTCGGAGCCGCAACGTCATGTTGCAACTGTACAAAACTCTAGTGCGGCCGCACTTGGAGTATTGTGTGCAGTTCTGGTCCCCACATTATAAGAAAGATGTGGAGGCATTGGAGAGGGTACAGAGGAGGTTTACCAGGATGTTGCCTGGTATGGAGGGCAGGTCTTATGAAGAGAGGCTGAGGGATTTGAGTTGTTTTCGTTAGAAAGGAGGCGGCTAAGAGGGGACCTGATCGAAACATATAAGATGATTAGAGGTTTAGATAGGGTGGACAGTGATAGCCTTTTTCCTAGGATGGAGAAAGCTAGCACGAGGGGACACAGCTTTAAATTAAGGGGTGATAGTTATAGGACGGATATCAGAGGTAGGTTCTTTACCCAAAGGGTGGTTCGGGAGTGGAATGCCCTGCCTGCAGCAGTTGTAGATGCGCCAAGTTTGGTGGCGTTTAAGAGGTTAGTTGATAAGTATATGGAAGAGAAGGGAATGGTTTAGTTTGGAGGGGCATTGCTTTTTATATTGGTCGGCACAACATCGAAGGCCGAAGGGCCTGTTCTGTGCTGTGATGTTCTATGTTCTACGTTCTAGGAAGAGTTGGGACTGGCCAGGAAATGCTCTTGGGGGCTACAACTGGACCCTGGGGGATGGCTGGAAGGGTAGCATTGCCGGGATCCCGGGCTGACCAGCGATTGAACTGGCCAGCAAACTGCAAACTGACAGATCGGGGCCACTGTGCATGCACACAGTTCCAGAACAGTCAAACTCCAGCGCAAATAGGCCCTGTTCCCAAGCTCTTAATGATATTCACAACTGTGATCTCTGCATTGCACAGAGAGTTGAAGATTTAAGTCTGAATTCCCAAAGATAAAAACAATCGTGATTTACATCAGTTTTCCCATGAATTCAGCCCCCTTCATTTCTTCAAAGACATCAGAAAATTTAGGAAAACAAGAATGTGAATGTTCTGTGACTGGAACATTTTGATATCAATAACAGTGACAGTTGGAGAGTTGAATGGGAAGCTTGTGTTACTGAATACTTTAGATGAAGTGAGACTAGAACTAAGATATATTAAGTGTAGACTTCTGATAATAGTAGTTTTCTAGTTTTCAAAGGAATTGGGGAGAACGGATGGGCTTGGGGGAAGTACTATATAAAGGATTGATGAATATTATGTACTTCAGTTCAGAGGACTTGCAAGATATGTAAATTGCGAACATCATACACAAGTTAGATGATGAATAAAGAACAATATCTTCCAGTCATTGGAAATCTCAAAGAATCAAAATCTTAGGAATTTTCCAGGAAGTTTGACCTTTGAACTTTAAGAAGGCATATGGAGTCTTAGCTTTTATTGGTAGGGGGATTGAATTTAGGAGCCGCAGCATCATGTTGCAACTGTACAAAACTCTAGTGCGGCCGCACTTGGAGTATTGTGTGCAGTTCTGGTCCCACATTATAAGAAAGATGTGGAGGCATTGGAGAGGGTACAGAGGAGGTTTACTAGGATGTTGCCTGGTATGGAGGGCAGGTCCTATGAAGGGAGGTTGAAGGATTTGAGGTGGTTTTCGTTAGAAAGGAGGCGGCTAAGAGGGGATCTTATTGAAGCATATAAGATGATTAGAGGTTTAGATAGGGTGGACAGTGATAGCCTTTTTCCTAGGATGGAGAAAGCTAGAACGAGGGGACACAGCTTTAAATTAAGGGGTATGAGTTATAGGACGGATATCAGAGGTAGGTTCTTACTCAAAGAGTGATTAGGGAGTGGAATGCCCTGCCTGCAGCTGTTGTAGATGCGCCAAGTTTGGTGGCGTTTAAGAGGTTAATTGATAAGTATATGGAGGAGAAGGGAATGGTTTAGTTTGGAGGGGCATTGCTTTTTATTTTGGTCGGCACAGCATCGAAGGCCGAAGGGCCTGTTCTGTGCTGTAATGTTCTATGTTCTATGTTCTATGTTCTATGAACTAGGGCAGCAATGTAGCACAGTGGTGAGCATTGCTGCTTCACAACTCCAAGGATCTGTGTTCGATTCCCAGCTTGGGTCACTGTCTGTGTGGAGTTTGCACATTCTCCTCATGTCCGTGTGGGTTTCTTCTGGGTGCTCTGGTTTTCTCTCACAATCCAAAGATATGGAGGTCAGGTTGGTTGGCCATGCTAAAATTGCCCCTTAGAGTCCTAAGATGCATAGGTTAGAGGGATTAGCGGGTAAGTATATGGGGGTAGGGCTTGGGTGGGATTGTGGTCAGGGCAGACTCATTGGGCTGGATTGCACTGTAGGGTTTCTATGGTTTTGAAAGGCTAGTCTCCCATCCTCTGATATCCGACGAAAAAAGCCTTCACTCAGAGTTAGAGGCATCCTGCCCCTGGGATTTTGTTGTACACATAAGCAGTGCTTTATCTGCTTCATCATTGGTTTTCAAATTCACATCACTGTCTCATCTGGAATTTCTATTTCTGCTTTGCACAAACTCACCAATCTGACACCAGGGATTGGATCGATATAGCTTGATGTTGGTTTATTTGAAGATACAGTGCAGGCTGGCTCAGCAGACACGTCTACTTTATGGATTCAGCAACCATTACTCACAACGACAGTGAACTGCAGTTTCTACTCACACTGCTCACATGCTGCTCTACAGCCTGGCTATTTTCTCATTTGCATACCTTCTTAAAGTGATATCATTACCACCTCAGCCATCTGCTATCTGACACCCAAACAACCTGCCATCCTACCCATTTAACCATTCATCTCATTCATGCTGTCTCCTCATCTCACCCACCTAATCATTGACACATACACTCCTTTACTCAGACATGCATTCACAGACACACTGGGAAGCTTGGGGATGTTTGGATGTTTGGTAAACGAGTGGGCCAGCAGAAGTATGCTGGACTCTTAATCCATTCTCTGCTGTTGACCTTTTCAGTAATAGCAAGTTACAAGTAGGCAATGGTCTAGTGGTATTATCGCTATATTCTTAATCAAGAAACTGAGCTAATATTCTGGAGATCTAGGTTTGAATTCCACCATGGCAGGTGGTGGAATTTGAATTCAATAAAATAATCTGGAATTAAAAATCTACTGATGGCCATGAAACCATTGTTGATTGTCGGAAAAACCCATCTGATTCACTAATGTCCTTTAGGGAAGGAAATTTGCCATCCTTATCTGGTCTGGTTTGCAAGTGATTCCAGAGCCACAGCAATGTGGTTGACATTCACCTGTCCTCCAGTGACAACTAGGGATGGGTAATAAATGCCTGGCCCAGCCAGTGACATCCATATTACATTAAAAAGTTTATAGCTTTATGGCAGTGTTGTAGCCAATATGGTTTAACTAAGGTGTGATTGTTGCTGCATGAAAGCTTTTCCCAGTTTTCCGCTATGGTGACTTTAGCCATTTGTGGGAGTCTCTTCAGAAACTGTTCATACGTGAAAAAGCCAATGCAATAAAAACAATTTGTGCCGCCCACAGTGATTCTCTTTAAAAGTTAAAGTTCATTCACTAATCACAAAGCTTACATTAACAGTGCAATGAAGTTACTGTGAAATTCCCCTAGTTGCCACAATTGGACAACTTTTCAGCTCAGTGCACCTAACCAGCAGGGCTTTTGAACTTTTGGAGGAAACTGATGCACCCGGAGGAAACCCACGCAGACATCGGGAGAATGTGCAGACTCCATACATCCAATAACCCAAGCCAGGAATCGAACACAGGTCTCTGGCGCTGTGACGCAGCAGTGCTCATCAGTATGCTCACAGGTCTTTGTAAGGATTCTTACTCTGAGGGAATTCTTCTCACTTACTGATAAGAAGTTTGATCAGGAAAGCCATGTTCAAGTAAGGAGGTAGTTTTAAGTCTGATCAGTCTTAGACCAAATGGTTCTAACTCTGATTGGAAGATTTGGACCAATGTTGGAACGATCTGGTAGATTTTCACTTTCAGAATGAGTCATGCTTCTTTGTAAGAGCAGATTTCTCTGATATCTTTGAATTTGATTTGATTTGATTTATTATTATCACATGTATTAGCATGAAGTGAAAAGTATTGTTTTTACGTTCTATATGGTCGAAGCATGCTGTTTATAGAAAAGGAAGCGAGAGTGTTACAGTCATAGTTAGAGTGTATAGAAAGTTAAACTTAATGCGAGGTAGGTTAATTCAAAAGTCTGAAGGCAGCAGGGAAGAAGCTGCTCTTGAGTCAGTTGGTATGTGGCCTCAGGCTTTTGTATCTTTTTCCCGCAGGAAGAAGGTGGAAGAGAGAATGTCTGAGGTGTGTGGGTCCTCAATTATGCTGGCTGTTTTTCCAAGGCAACGGGGAGTGTAGACTGTGTGTCAATGGATGGGAGGCTGGTTTTCCGTGATGTAATGGGCTTCATTCACCACCCTTTGAGTACCTTGCAGTCTTGGACAGAGCAGGAGTCACATCAAGCTGTGATACATCTGAAAAGAATGCTTTCTATGGTCCATCTGTTGAAGTTGGTGAGAGTGATCACAGACATGCCAAATTTCCTTTGTCTCCTGAGAAAGTAGAGGCAGTGGTGGGATTTTTAACTGTAGTATCAGCATCAAGGGACCAGGACAGATTGTCGATGATCTGGGCATCTAAAAACTTGAAGTTCTCAACCATTTCTACTTTGACCTCATTGATGTAGAAAAGGGTATGCCCTCCACTACACCTCCTGAAGTCAATGGCTGTCTCTGGGGGACTATATCAGGTGAAACACCAGTTGATGCAAAAATATATCTTAGCATTTGAATGAAAGTAAACTAAAATAATCTGCGTGTGAATGTGATTGAAATAATGAGTGATTTGCTGCTTTTTAACTTACATGAGAATTTATTTTTTAATCATCAGCTCTGATTGCTTAACTCATTCTAAGTTGATGTATTTTTATTCATTATTACTGAATGTTGATCATTACGTTCTCTGCTCAAATAAAAAAAAATCTTTACATTCGCTCTGGAAATTGCAGAAGTTAAGATTGTGAACATTAATCAGATGTTTTGATGTTCTCAAATAATTCACTAATTTCCCTGTCATTGAGACAAGCTGTTATGTTGCAACAAGCATATCTATATGGATGTTAAATTTCTGTGTCGATTCAGTTAGCTGAACCTGAAATTATGATGAAACGGCTTGCATCCGAGATATTGAAGTTCAACAACAGTTCAAGTAGTTTAAGGCAATAAATATTTAATTATTTGTTTTAATAGCAGTAGAATATTTGATAACAAAAATAGTCAGTCGACATAGTTGTGTCTTCCACATGGCTACATTATTTTTTTAAAGGGTGGCTGTCATTGAAGTCTCTATTGAAATATGAGTCATTAAGAACTGTTATTAACTTTAATGACTTCATTAGGTGTCAGTCATAGCTCAGCAGGAAGCTCATTCACCTCTGCATCTAAAGGTTATGACTTCAATGTTCATTCCAAAAGCCTGCACACAATTTTGCTTGACGGTCCCCGTGCTGCACTGTTAGAGGTGGTGTCTTCTGGATGAGATGTCAAACAAAACCCTACTTGTCCTCTTCAGTGGTATTTAAAATCCAAAGATGCAGGAATGGAAAATATTCCATGACCTCACAGGAAAGATCCAGGTCAGCGATCCTAAATTCAGATGATATCTCCTTCCAACCACACACACACTGCTCAATGCGTCACACAGCATCAATAAACTCCAGCAAATAGCAGTCACGCCTAACTTTCAGATCACAGATAGAGACGTAGAACAAAGAACAAAACAGCACGGGAAACAGGCTCTTTAGCCCAACGAGCTCACGCCACCACCTCGGTGTTCCCACTTCTACCCATGATCCCTGTCATCCCTGTCTATGTTTATAGATCTATGCATTAGAACCAAATTTGAGACATTTAGGGAGAATGTTCTGCCAATCAGCCTAAGAACACATCTTTGGGATGTGGGAGGAAACCGGAGCACTTGGAGAAAACCCATGCAAGCACAGGGAGAATGCGCAACTCCCACAGACACAGGCCTAAATCCATGTATCTGCACAGCACAACGATAGTCACTGAGATGTCATTTTGCCCATCAAATGGTCCAGGTTAAGCGTACACTAACGACGTGAAGCACTAGGATACTCTCGAAAAATCCAAGAGTAGCCCTCTCATGACCTATGGCGTGTATGCCCTTTGTTATACAAGGTGGACCGGAGCACCTGTAGGATAAAACTGCACTTGCCTGATGAAGACACGGGAGTGTTGAAAGCTCGCTATTTTACTATCAAATAAATCGGTTGGATTAATAATTGGTGTTGCTAAATTCTTACTGGGATAAAACAAATACATCAATACCATCGACAATTTACACACTTCCCTGGGAACTCCCAAGGCTCATGATGCCTATTTTAAATCAGTTTTCTATACCCCTCCATTCCCACTCTGTTCATGTGCCCACCTAAATATCTCTTAAATAACTCCAGAGTGCCTGCCTCCACCACTTTACTTGGCAGCGCATTCCATACCCCCACCACCCTCTGTGTGAAAAAACTCCCTCTAGCATCCAAATTATACCTTACCTCCCTCACTGTAAGCCCGTGACCCCTTGTGCTATTTGAGACCATCCTAAGAAAAAGCTTAACCCTGTTTACTTTATCTGTACCCCTCATAATCTTGTACACCTCTATTAGATCTTCTTTAAGTCTACGTCTTTCTAAGGAAAACAGCCCCAATTTACCTAACCTCTCGTCATAACTCAGACCCTCCATACCAGGCAGCATCCTGGTAAACCTCCTCTGGACTCTCTCCAGAGTGTCTACGTCCATCTGCTAGTAAGGCGACCAGAACTGGACGCAGTATTCCAAATGAGGTCTAACCAACATTTTATACAACCACAACATTAAAGGCCAACTCTTATACTCTATGCCACTTCCTATAAAGGCTAGCATACTATATGCTTTCTTCACAACCTTCTCCACCTGCTCTGCCACTTTCAGAGACTTGTTCACCTGCACCCCCAGGTCCCTCTGCATTTTTATACTCTTAATAGGTCTACCTTTTATCATATACCTCCCCCCTACATTCTTTCTCCCAAAATGCAGTCATAGAATTCTACAGTCCAGGAGGAAGCTATTCAGCCCATTGAGTCTGCACCAAGTCTCTGATGGAGCTTTATCCCCACAATCCCACATACTTACACCAATAATTCCCCCAACCTAGACGTCTTGGGACATTAAGGGCTAATCCACCTAATTTTGCTTGCCTTCGCTCACTTCCAGATGTTGCTAACTTCGCACCCATCTCACTGTTTCAAAATATCTCCAGCTTTCCAATTGTGGACAACACATCACCCAACCACATTGTAATGCATTCACTGACATTCTTCCTACATCTTTGGAGAACAGGTGACACAAGACAGGAGGCAGCAGCAAAGAATAGATTAGATAGGCATGGCTGTAGCTCCTCAACTTCTTGGCAGAGATACTTCTCCATATTATTGACCCAGTGTCACTGAAGCTAAAGAGTGTGATCATATGTTCTTGCCTTACACATCTTTTCAAATCCAAATTCAACTGTAATCTGGTATGAAATAGCAGCTGCAAATGTGGATCTCTTGCTTTCCTACCCCAAGCATTGTCTTGTGTATTATTCCTTTTCAAAATATAACAAGTGGGATTCTCTGATCTTATTCCCTTCATCACTCCTGCTGACAAGAATGGAGAATCCGGCATTCAGCCAAAACTCCATTCACAGCAGTGGGACTGGAGAATCCTAGCCACTATTGAGATCAGAGAATTCTGACTAGTATTTGTGACTTGGACAAGTTGCAGAGCTGGGCCGAGAGGTGGCAAATGGAGTTTAATGTGGAAAAGTGTGAGGTAATGCACTTTGGCAGGAACAATAAATGTGTAGAGTATAGGGCTAATGGTAGGGCTCTTAATAGTGTTGAGGAACAGAAGGATCTTGGTGTATGTGTCAATAGATCCCTGAAAGTAGGCAGTCAAGTGGATAAAGTTGTTAAGAAGGCATATGGAGTCTTAGCTTTTATTGGCAGGGGGATTGAATTTAGGAGCCGCAGCATCATGTTGCAACTGTACAAAACTCTAGTGCGGCCGCACTTGGAGTATTGTGTGCAGTTCTGGTCCCCACATTATAAGAAAGATGTGGAGGCATTGGAGAGGGTACAGAGGAGGTTTACCAGGATGTTGCCTGGTATGGAGGGCAGGTCCTATGAAGAGAGGTTGAAGGATTTGAGGTTGTTTTCGTTAGAAAGGAGGCGGCTAAGAGGGGATCTTATTGAAGCATATAAGATGATTAGAGGTTTAGATAGGGTGGACAGTGATAGCCTTTTTCCTAGGATGGAGAAAGCTAGCATGAGGGGACATAGCTTTAAATTAAGGGGTGGTAGTTATAGGAGGATGTCAGAGGTAGGTCTTTACTCAAAGGTGATTAGGGAGTGGATTAGGGAGGTTCTTTACCCAGAGGGTGGTAAGGGTATGGAATGCCCTGCCTGCAGCTGTTGTAGATGCGCCAAGTTTGGTGGCGTTTAAGAGGTTAATTGATAAGTATACGGAAGAGAAGGGAATGGTTTAGTTTGGAGGGGCATTGCTTTTTATTTTTGTCGGCACAGCATCGAAGGCCGAAGGGCCTGTTCTGTGCTGTAATGTTCTATGTTCTATGTTCTATTTGCCACTTGGCCAACCAGTGACCCCTGTTAATGAATCCTCTGGGGAAGATGTATTGTCATTTGACCTGTCACACTCAGCCATCAGCTTGGATTCTGTCAAATGTTATTAATTCCTCCAACACAGAACACTATATTTCTACGAACATTGCAGTTGCAAAAGAGGACTATTAACACCTCACCTGAAAACTGAACACTCTTCTCTTCAAATAGCACAAATTCAAATGTATATATTTAAAACATTTGAAGTTTAAAGTTTATTTATTAGTGTCACAAGTAGGCTCACATTAACAGTGCAATGAAGTTACTGTGAAAATCCCCAAGTCACCACGTTGAGGGAGAATTTAGTATGGCCAATGCACATCTTTTAAATGTGCTGTTACTAGGTTGTTCCAAGGATTTGAAAGGTCAAAAATGGTAAGCCCTGTGCCCAATCATGCTAGCCCCTGACTGAAATTGAGGCAATTTTGTATGTTTCTGACACAAGCAAAAGAATCCCATATTAGTGCCCTTTCAAACTTGACCTTTCCATTGGCTGTGCCCGAAGGCTTGAGGAGGAGCAGTCCCCCACCTCACCCTGTACCCGCCCTAAAAAAATGTTATCTTTATGCTCTTGTGGATTGCAAACAGCTGGATTCTGCAGTCTTAACCTTTGTGGGATCTTCATGTTTACATATCTCCTACAAAGACAATATTTCAAAAATAATTCATCCACTGTAAAACATTCAGATAATTCTGATTTTTTTTTGTTAATAATCATTCATAGGATGGAGGCATTGCTGTTTGAATCAGCATTTACTGCTCATCCCGAATTGCCATTTAACTGGGTAGCTTGTCTGGGAAAAGATGTATGGATAGTTTGAGTCATGTTGAGATCCAAAAGGACAAGATATTGGGGCTCTGAGAAACATTACGGTAGATAAGTCCCCAGGGCCTAATGGGATATACCCCAGGATAATGAGAAAGGCAAAGGAGGAAATTGCTGAAGCCTTGAGAGAAATCTTCATATCCTTACTGGCTACAGGGGAGATCCAGAGGATTGGAGAATAACCAAAAATTTTCCTTTGTTTAAGAAGAGTAGCAAGAATAATCCAGGTAATTACAGACTGGTGAGCCTTATATCAGTGGTAGGAAAATTATTGGAGAGAATTCTTTGAATCAGTGCTGGGACCTTTGCTATCTGTAATATATATATTATATATATATATATATAATGTAACTGGTTTGATCATTAAGCTTGCAGATGACACAAAGATCAGATTTGTGGATAGCAATGAGGACTATCGGAGAATACAGCAGGATATAAATCAGTTGGAGACTTGGGCGGAGAGATGGTAGATGGAGTTTAATCCAGACGAATATGAGGTATTGCATTTTGGAAGTTCTAATGCAGATAATAGAGGTAGGAAATATACAGTAAATTGCAGAACCCCTAAGAGTATTGATAGGCAAAAGGGTCTGGTGTACAGGTACATAGAAAATGAAAATGCAGATGGAGGAGGCAGTCAAGAAGGCATATTGCATGCTTACCTTCATCGGCTGGGGCATTGAGTTTAAAAATTGTCAAATCATGTTGCAGCTTTGTAGAGCCTTAGCTGGGCTGCGCTTGGAATATAGTGTTCAATTCTGGTTGCCAAACTATCAGAAGGACGTGGAGGCTTTGAAGAGGGTAGAGAAAAGGTTTACCAGGATGTTGCCTGGTATGGAGGGCATTAGCTTTGAAGAGAGATTTAAGAAATTTGGTTTGTTCTCACTGGAGTGACAGAGGTTGAGGGGTGACGTGATAGAAGGCTACAAGATTATGAGAGGCATGGACAGATTGATAGTCAGAAGCTTTTTCCCAGGGTTGAAGAGTCAACTATTAGGGGCACAGGTGTAAAGTGCGAGGGGGCGAGGGAGGGGGGGCAAGGTTTAAAAGAGATGTACGAGGTAGATTTTTTTACATAGAGAGTAGTGGGTGCCTGGAGTTCATTGCCAGGGAAGATAGTGGAAGCGGATACAGAAATGACTTTTAAGGGACATCTTGACAAATACATGAATAGGATGGGAATAGAGGGACATGTTCCCCGGAAGGGTAGGGGATTTTAGTTCAGTCAGGCAGCATGATCGGTGCAGGTGTGGAGGGCTGAAGAGCCTGTGCTGTAATTTTCTTTGTTTTTTGTTCTTTGTAAGGCCATTTCAGAGTCAATTATCTCATTGTGGGTGTGCCACACAAGGGAAGGCTCGCAGATTATCTCCCCTCAAGGGCATTTAGTTAACAAGATGGATTTTTCCGACACTGGTGTCATTACACTTTCAATTCCAGATATTTGCCTGTTATAGTGGGATTGAAACCCAGGATCCCAGAACATGACTCTGGATTGTTAGTCCATTGACTATCCCACATGCCACCAGTTCCACAAAAGAAATGTCAGGATTTTATGAATATCCATCATTTATGTTTCAAGATTATTTTAAAACACTAATATCTATGTCACATTACCAGAGTATATAGTGCATAACAAGGACATTTCATTAATTTCAGTAGAAAAACGTCATTATGCTTAAATTCTCCAGCCTCAACCAATTATGTCTCAAGTCAGTTTCGTCCCCCTAATATTCTCTAATTCAGCTAAATCAAATCATCAGACCAATTGTGTCATTGGTGTGTGCACTGTTTAAACGAAGATATTCAACAATAAATTTTTAAAAAGCTGAAATGACTAAAGAACGTTAAATTTAATGTGCTTGTTAGACACTGATCCTTCATACAAGATGGCAGTGGATGGTTAGGTTAATTGATGTAGCGTGCTGAGAGTATCAAGTGATCTCACCTGTGCAGATAACAAGGAGATATTTTTTATTTAATGTGGTTCTCATAGGCACTGTCTCAGGGAGTTTGCGATGTAGAGCAATGAATAACTTTCCTCTGAAGTGCCCTGCTGTAACTTTAATGTTGTGTGACAATGTAAAATGAAAATGTAGGTGAGTGGACATTTTCTGCTCTCCGCCATTTTAATTTACATTGAAATGAACAGAGATAAAAGTTAAGAGAGATGCAAATGAGTTGTTGGCTCATTGTTATCGCAAATATCTAATTCCATAATTCCTGTAGTACGTGGATTAATCTATTTTTGGCCATTACCTTTACTCTGTGAATGGTATTTGCCATGATAAAGTGTTGCTGTGTGTAGCTTGGAAATGCAGTTCTTTCAGGAGCTGCAGTCGCGATGATGATAATAACAACCCCCAAAAGTCTCAAAGACTGCAGTAGACATGGAAATAGAGAGGCTTTACAAGATTCAATTAGATTGAAATTGTTGTCCTTGAGAAGGACAAGAGAAGGGAATGTAGAAAGATAGAAAAGAAAAGGGCTATGCAACATTGTCAGATTCCACTAGGGTTTCTGTTTAATCAACTTAGATGTAGAATTCACTTTCTCAATAGGGTGAAGGTTGTTAGTAATCGTAATTAAGTGATTCAAATACTTTGTAATTTTAATGATATGTGTAATACCTTTAATTAGTCCATACATATAAATATACTATACATTTTTAGAAATTAAACAAAGAAACTTAGAGGCAGTTACAGATTACCCTTTGATATTAAATATATGTTAGATACGTTTCTTTAAAACACCCAAATGTTTGAAACACAAGGCCATAAAGGACACTTAATTATCTTATCAGACGCCTTATCAGAAACTTTTTGGTTTGATTTATTATTGTCACGTTTTAACATACAGTGAAAAGTATTGTGGTGGGTTGTGTGGAATCCCCTGTCCCCACTCTGTACTAGTCATGATGTAGAGATGCCGGCGTTGGACTGGGGTAAACTCAGTAAAGTTTTACAACACCAATTTTAAATCCAACCGATTTATTTGATAGTAAATCCGCGAGCTTTTGACACTATGTGCCTTCGTCAGGCAAATGCAGTGTTCTGATCTGCAGAGGCACTCATATCCACACAGACAGTTACAGATTGCTGATTAGAATGCGAATCCTTACATCTAACCTGCTATTCAAGTGTTAAAGTGGCTAACAAGGTGTGTGAAGGGGATCCTGAGCATTGTTATAGAATTGTGTATTTTCTCCAGACAGCACAGTAAGTGAGGTTTTTTGCTAACCCAGGCAAGTTACGGGGTTTACAGATAGTGTGTCATGAAGCCAAGATCCCTATTAAGACCGTCCTCATGTGTGCGGAACTTGGCTATCAGTCTCTGCTCAGCGACTCTGCGCTGTCGTGTGTCACGAAGGCCCCTTGAAGAACGTTTACCCGCAGGTCGGAGGCCGAATGCCCATGACTGCTGAAGTGTTCGCCCACAGGAAGGGAACTGTTTTGCCTGGTGATTGTTGAGCGATGCTCATTCATCCGCTGTCGTAGTTTCTGCATGGTCTCCCCAATATACCATGCTTCGGGACATCCTTTCTTGCAACGTATTAGGTAGACAACGTTGGCCGAGGTGCAAGAGTATGTACCGTGCATCTGGTGAATGGTATCCTCACGTTTGATGATGTCGTCCATGTCTATGATCCGGCATGTCTTGCAGAGGTTGCTGTGGCAGGGTTGTGTGGTATTGTGGTCACTGTTCTCCTGAAGGTTGTCTAGTTTGCTGCGAACAATGATCTGTTTAAGGTTGTGTGGTTGTCTGAAAGCAAGAAGTGGGGAGGTGGAGATGGCCCTAGCGAGATGTTCATCTTCATCAATGACATGCTGAAGACTCTGGAGAAGATGTCGTAGCTTCTCCGGTCTGGGGAAGTACTGGACAACAAAGGGTACTCTGCCCACCTTGTCCCGTGTTCGTCTTCTGAGGAGGTCAGTGCGGTTTATTGCTGTGGCACGTTGGAACTGTCGATTGATGAGTCGAGTGCCATATCCTGTTCTCACGAGGGCATCCTTCAGCATCTGGAGGTGTCTTGCAACTCGGCCAACGTTGTCTATCTAATACGTTGCAAGAAAGGATGTCCCGAAGCATGGTATATTGGGAAGACCATGCAGACACTACGACAGCGGATGAATGAGTATCGCTCAACAATCACCAGGCAAAACAGTTCCCTTCCTGTGGGCGAACACTTCAGCAGTCATGGGCATTCGGCCTCCGACCTGCGGGTAAATGTTCTTCAAGGGGGCTTTCGTGACACACGACAGCGCAGAGTCGCTGAGCAGAGACTGATAGCCAAGTTCCGCACACATGAGGACGGTCTTAACAGGGATCTTGGCTTCATGTCACACTATCTGTAACCCCCGTAACTTGCCTGGATTAGCAAAAAACCTCACTTACTGTGCTGTCTGGAGAAAATACACAATTCTCTAACCAATGCTCAGGATTCCCTTCACACATTTTGTTCACACATATTGTTAGCCACTTTAACACTTGAATAGCAGGTTAGATGTAAGGATTCGCATTCTAATCAGCAATCTGTAACTGTTTTGCTAGCACAAGGGGACACAGCTTTAAATTAAGGGGTATGAGTTATAGGACGGATATCAGAGGTAGGTTCTTTACTCAAAGAGTGATTAGGGAGTGGAATGCCCTGCCTGCAGCTGTTGTAGATGCCCCAAGTTTGGTGGCGTTTAAGAGGTTAGTTGATAAGTATATGGAAGAGAAGGGAATGGTTTAGTTTGGAGGGGCATTGCTTTTTATTTTGGTCGGTGCAACATCGAAGGCCGAAGGGCCTGTTCTGTGCTGTAATGTTCTATGTTCTATGTTCTATGTCTGTGTGGATATGAGTGCCTCTGCAGATCAGAACACTGCATTTGCCTGACGAAGGCACATAGTGTCGAAAGCTCGCGGATTTACTATCAAATAAATTGGTTGGATTTAAAATTGGTGTCGTAAAACTTTACTGAGCCCACTCTGTACTCCAGGGGGTTGTGGCTGTGATTTGATTTGATTTATTATTGTCACATGTATTAACATACAGTGAAAAGTATTATTTCTTGCGCACTATACAGACAAAGCTTACCATTTATAGAGAAGGAAAGGAAAGAGTGCAGAATGTAGTGTTACAGTTATACTAGTGTGTAGGGAAAGCTCAACTTAATGCAAGGTAAGTGCATTCAAAAGTCTGACAGCAGCAGGGGAGAAGCTGTTCTTGAGTCAGTTGGTATGTGACCTCAGACTTTTGTATTGTTTTCTTGACAAAAGAAGGTGGAAGAGAGTGTCCGGAGTTCAAAGAGTCCTTAATTATATTGGCTGCTTTGCCGAGGCAGCGGGAAGGTAGACGGAGTCAATGGCAAATTTGAGTAATAGATTGGGCTATATTCACAACCTTTTGTAATTCCTTGTGGTCTTGGGCAGAGCAGGAGACATATTAAGCTGTGATACAACCAGAAGAAAGCTTTCTATGGTGCATCTGTAAAAATTGGTTGAGAGTCGTAGCTGACATGCCAAATTTTCTTCGTGATACAAGAATGAGTTTTAATGAGGCTACTTTCACAGTTTCTAATCAAAACAGAATTAGAAAGATATTAATGTCACAGCTAACAAAAACGTTATAGTACGGGACTTAGCTGACAAGAATTAATGGTAACATGATGACACATCTTAAACTGTAGATAGTCACAAAAAGTTCAGTCATTGAATTGAAAAGCAATGTATAACCGTGTTTCATTATGTTGGCAATAAACAAACTTATGAGGGCTATAATCAGGGAATATCCTGAAGGCAAGACCAAATCCCTTTGAGATTCAGTTAACTTCACTGATATGACCATTAAATATTAATGGCTTTTTTAGGCCCCATTTATCAATTAAAGATACCCATGTGAGACTGTTTTAGTGAGAATGCTTTGTGAGGCTGCTATTAAAATTGAGACATGATGTCTGACTAAGAGACTAGAGGATGGGCTTAGGAATGATATATTCGGGTACACCAAGAGTTATCATGATCTCATGGATCAGGGTGGTTCAGATTTTTTTCTATTGGATCAATATGTAAAGTATGTCATTTGTAACATTTTTGATTGGATTGTACCCACCTGACTGTGAGCTGCAGAATTTTTCTGTCCAGTGAAGTGGTGTCTCTAACCCATTGATCAAAATTCTCCCTTTGCTAACAAGTAAAGACAATCTGTTGGTTAGTTATCTTGTGCTAACATGTGTTTGTGTTAAAGTCAAACTTGAAAGTCGAGATTTTGACAGTTTTAAGGTTATGATTTGTAGTTTCAGGAACTAAAGTGTTAAATGTAAGATTGAGAAACTGATAAAGAACTCAGAAAATGTATATTGGCAACATGGTGTCAGAGTGGTTAGCACTGCTACCTCACAACGCCAGGACCCAGGTTCAAACCCAGCCTCTGCTGGCTGTCTGTGTGGAGTTTGCACATTCTCCTCGTGTCTGCATGGGTTTCCTTCGGTGCTCTGGTTTCCTCCCCTACTGTTAAAAGTGGTTTATCAGCAATCCCAGAATGATTGAGAATTGAATATTGCAAAGGAAACCGAGTACGCTGCATCCTTGTCTCTTTCTGGCCCATCAGTGAATTTTCATTGACGATGATGATGACGCCATTTGCTCAAGCAAGTATAGCTGCCCAATGAGGAAATGATGGCATGGTGTATGACATTATGTGTTCCCTCTTGATTAACATGACTTTGCTCTCATATGTTGGGGAGTCTTTATAATTTAAAGAAATATTCTGTGCTGAGTGGGTGATTAAAATAATGCTGTCCACACTCCTCTTTCCACACTAAATAAGCTCAGTAATATGTTCTGAAAACGAGAACTTTACTTGCTACGTCTCATCAGGCATAATGACGTTGGATCTCATAAGACTGTAAGACATAGGAGCAGAATTAGGCTATTCGGCCCATCGAGTCTGCTCCACCATTTGATCATGGCAGACATATTTCTCAATCCCATTCTCCCACCTTCCTCCCGTAACCTTTGATCCTCTTACCAATTGAGGGCCTATCTATTATTGTCTTAAATACACGCAATGACTTGACATCCACAGCCTTCTGTGACAATGAATTCCATAGATTAACCATCCTGAAAAAGAAATTCCTCCTCATCTCGTCCCTTCACTCTGAGGCTGTGCCTTCAGATCCTAGTCTCTCCTACTCATGGAAACATCTTCCCCACATCCAATCCATCTCGGTCTTTTGTAATTCTGTAAGTTTCAATAAAATTCCACATCTCCCATCCTTCTAAACAGACCTAGAGTCCTCAAACACTCCTCATATATCAAGCATGCGGATTGAAATTCAGATCCCACCAATCCTGTCATTCCAGATGCCATAATGGCCAATCCAGATAAGGTGGCAAGCGGCCCTGACTAGAAGTTGAAAGCTCACCTGTGTTATAAACATTTTATTAAATGATGTAGTCAAGCTCATTAATCTGCAGGTTGACTGCAGTAATATGTGTTATGAGCAATAAACTACTTGCACGCTCTCTCTCGCACTTGGTTGGTTTTGTGTTTCTTTATATCAGGCTGCTTGTTCAAGTGGCTTTCAAAGCTCCATCTAAGCTCTGAGTTTAAGCTTCACGGTGCAAGATTCTGTGAGTGCCGACAATGCTTCACACAAGGAGCACAGCTTATATTTCAAACTTATCTTTGTCAGAATCCTCATCCCTCCTGCAGAGGGGTCTCTTTAGACCCCAACGTTAAATTTAACTAGACCAAGCATGGCATTAGTTACCTCTTTAGCAGATCTATTCTCCAGTGAGGAAGAGCATGAGAGGGGAAGGACACATTGAGGGGTCCAGGATGAACTCTGATGCTTGGAGTTGGCAGGGCTGTGGCAGAGCAGAGGGTGATGAAACCATCATGAGTCCCCAGTGGAGGATCTGGAGGACTTGTGCAGCCTTTCAAATATCTAGATAATGACAGTGCTATCTTCAAATGTCTGAGATACAAATTGACAGGGACAAAGAAAGAACAAAGAAAAGTACAGCATAGGAACAGGCCCTTCCACTCCCCCTCCCCCCAAGCCTATGCCAATCATGATACCTTAACTAAAATAAAAAGAAACTTCTGCCCTGACTAGGTCCAAATACCTCTATTTCCTCCCCATTCATGTACACATCCAAATGCCTCTTAAATGTTGTTAATGTTCCTGCTTCTGCTTCTGCTCCCCCACCCCCCCACCCCACCCCCCGCCATCCCGGCACCCAGTACTCTCTATATGAAAACCTTTCCCCACATCTCCCTTAAACTTTCCCCCTCTCACCTTGAATCTGTGCCCCTTATAATTGACACTTTCGCTCTGGGAAAAAGCCTCAGACTATCCACCCTGTCTTTGCCTCTCAAAAGACCAGTAGTTTTATAGTGATTGCAGGTTCCCCAGAGTACAGGAAGCTATTTACTGTATGCATAAAGGCTCCAGCTGGACAGTCCAGTGCCCTCATTAAGAGGAAGCATTTCCACTCATCGAATGTCCAGTTAACCTGTGATCATCATCGGCAGATATCGCAGGTATGCACAAAGCACCCAGGTAACAATGATTTCATGTTCATTCCGCAGATCTCTCAGTGCCAGAGCTATTTGACAGCCCCGATGCCCTGGATGGCTGATTTCTAGGTGACAAGAGTTACCTGTTGAAGAGATGGCTCATGGCACAAATCAGGCCCCTGGAGAGGGTCTACAAGAACAGCCACTGAAGCAGCAGGGCCATTGTGAAGCAGACAGTGAGAATTATTGAAAATGGTGTGTTCACTGCCATTTTAATCAGACTCAATGTGTTAAATCTGACAGGTTTGTTTCTGGCCTTCTGACAGTTAGAGAGGATGTCCCACAGAGTACTATTTTAGACCCTGCTCTTTATTCTATTTGGATAAATAATGTGAGAGAAAGTTCTTTTATTCATCTGCACACTGGTGACACAGTTTTATAGTCTGTGCCTCATCCATTCCTACTGTTTTAGCACAATTTGCTAATGTACAACAAACATGTTCTTGGTCTTCAGCAAGTTGAAATAACTGGAGGCAATGCGACGTGGCTCCAACAACAAGACAGATTTATGAAATCGAATAAATATTTGCATTCTATGGGTTGATTTTAACTGGCACGTCCATCTGAGGTTTATGCAATCTCTCTCTCCAGGCCAATGGAGAATGCCATTCTTGGAGCCTTGCCCACCCCCGGAATCGGGGTGGGTGTGTCAGTAAAATTACGACCTTATAGTCTGACAGTAAAAACATATAAATCTGCTCTCTTCCCCTCCCAGGCTGTGTACAACCTCCTCCCCGTCCCCGGCATACATGCTGGATTGACCTAGCCTCCTGTGCCCTCCATTCCACAAGTCCAGCCCAATCACATGGCCCACAAAGGATGGCCTCTTAAAGGGACCACTTGATCAGTCCAATTTATAATGTTTAATAGGGAAAGGTCCCATTCTATCTGTGATCATAATTTCCACACTTGTTAACTCTGAACTTGAGCCAGTTTCCACCTGAAACCTGGCTGGAACATGCTTTAAATTTCAATTTCCACATTGACAGTTCACAAACTATGCTTACATCTAGACTTTTTTGTTAGTATTGCAGTAGGTCCTGTTTTAGTCACTCTATCAGATACACCATCTTTCAGATGTCAACAACCTCACTCATGAAATGCTGTCCAAAACCTCCCTTGGTAAGTTAGGCGTCCTCTTTTATTCTGTAGTCAGGTCTGTGACTCTTTTAAAACCCATTACTGTGACCTTTACTCCCTGACTAACTGGCCCTCATTGCACAAGAGGTACCAACTCCACTGGCTTCTCTTAAATTCCCAAATCCTGCTGGGACAAACACCCGCCTATTGGAGAAGTTTGTTGCAATTTATTATCTTTCCCTGTAATTTGAGGTCACGCGACTCAATCAAATGAGTCACTGTCAAGGTGAGCGGCATCTTCAGTCATAACTCATTGCAATTTGCAGCTATCAGTGACTGGAACAAGATACAACTAAAGCTGACTGATTTTATTACCATGGGGGCCTATCGCTGAAGGGTTAATGCTCTGTTGACTGATGCTTGTAATTGCTAAACTGTCAATTCCCTGTCACTGCTAATTTGGACTTTAATGTTCTCATGGTTAAACAAATTGTATTGTGTAATTTGTGTTGCTGTGATTTTAGCCCTTTGGCCAGGTTATTATTGTAAATGAAAATTTGTTCTCAATTGACTCATCTGGATAAAGAAATTTAAATAAAATAAATGAATCAAAATGCTGTTCAGATGTCTTGAAAAGTCAACAGGTACATTGCAGTTTACTGCATCACTTGTAACTCTCATAGGCATCATAATGGTGTCCCATCAATAGCCTCACAATTTAGGGGGATCCCGGTGAGGAAGAGGGGATATCGGATCAGTGTGATTTTGTGAGTATGAGGGTGAAGCAGAGATGAGGGAACACACTGATATTCAGTCACAAAGCTCTGCATGTGATCACATGGATGTAATGACTTCAATCAGGCCATTGAGATTGGGCCTATTGGAGTGTGAACTCCCTGATTAAGGACCCAATTGATGGGCCAATCAGGGAGCCTCTTTGCCTTGTATTTAACTGGGAGTGACAGCCCCCTGGAGATAGACTGCTGGTGTTCTGTCTGTTGCTGCTAGAGTTTGTCAGCAAAGACATTTTGATAAAGGGATTTCTGCCTTTGGAGGCTTATTACAGTACATCAATAACAATAATCTCTTAAAATAATCACTGTGTGAGGAAACAGTGGAGTCAAGGTTTATTGAAACCATCATAATTTAATTAGTAGGCAGAATGCAAGCAGCCATGTGATCTGTTTGGTGAGTGTAGTGATGTTTCTGAGTGCTGCAGTGGAGTCCTTCCCCCTTGCTTGTTGCTGCATTGGAGAGGGAGGCTGCTGACCCTTGACAACCAACCCCTCCCCCACCAACCCCTTGCCTTGTATGAGTTTGGCAGGTGTCCTCTTGTGATGACCCTGATGTGTCAAAAAAGTCTTGCTGAGTGACAGGAGGGCTCCTCTTGTAAGGATACCAGAGAAAGGCTGTGTCAATGGTAGGTGGGCAAGGGACATGCTGTTCCTATCAGAGGTATTTCCAGGGGCTGCAGCAGCTGCTGATCTTCTGTTGGTTTGGTCCCTCCTGATTTCCCTGAGGGTCCAGGAGCTGCATCGTTGCTGAGGTTCTAGCCCCCTAATTATAAATTGCATTGATTCAGCGAGGAAACCATAATCTCAGCCTGCTCAGCTTTAACGCCGTACTGCAGTTGCTTCTGAACATCAATAAGTCATGTTTGATCTAACTCCCTGCTAATGTAGGATTCCTGACTGATTATCAGAATCTTTCATAGACAAATAGGAGTAGGTGTATGCATTCATCTCCTTGAATCTGTTTATTGCCTTTCCCCACCTCAAACACCAATAACACTAGGCCTACAGTGTGCACCATCTACAAAATGCACAACAGCAACTCACTGAGGATCCTTCAACAGCATTTTCCAAACCACTAACATCTTAGACTGGTCACCCTTTTATGGAAGATATTGTTAAACCAGAAAAAGTGCAGAAAAGATTCACTAGGATGCTACCAGGAGTTGGTGATTTGAGTTATAAGGAGAGGCTGGAGACACTGGGACTTCTTTCTCTGGACCGTAGATGATCTTATAGAGGTCTATAAAATAATGAGGGGCAAAGATCAACTGGTAGTCAGTCTCTTTTCCCAAAGGCAGGGGAGTCTAAAACAAGAGAGAATGGGTTTACAATGAGAAGGGAGAGATATAGAAGGGTCAAGAGGGACAATTCTTTTTCACACAGGGAATGGTGAGTGTCTGGATCAAGTTGCCAGAGGTAGTAGTAGAGGCTATTTTCTCTTTTAAAAAGCATTTAGATAGTTACGTGGGTAAGATAGTTTAGAAGGATATGGGCCAAATGAGGACAACTGGGACTAGCTCAGTGGATTTAAAAAAGGGCAGCATAGACAAGTAGGACCAGAGGATCTGCTTTCATGCTGTAAACCTCTATGAGTCTATGGCTAACCTTGACCAAAGGATAAAGGGCAGCAGACAGATGGGAACACCACCAGGTTTAAGCATCCTTCCAAATCACACACCGTCCTGACTTGGAACTATGTAATTATTTCTTCACAGTCACTGGATCAATATCCTGGTGCCTCCCCCCGGGACTTCATGCCTGGGAATGTAGTTCGAGGCCGGAAACCTTACAATCTTTAAAAAATATTTGGAGCACTTGAAGTATCACAGTATTCAAGGACCCATGCAGGGGAATGGGATTTGCGCGCCTTCAGGTATTGTTGGTGCAGATTCGATGGACCGATGGGCCAAAGGGCCCTTTCTACATTGAATGATTGTTTGGCTGGAATTTTACCGTTCCATCCGCCACAGGAATCGGATTGGACAAGCGGCAGACGAAACAAAGGTCCGTTAACCTGGGATTTTCCAGTTTTGGGGCAAGCACAGCTGGAAAATACCATCCTGTGACTCCATGGGCAATAAATGCTGGGTTAATGTTTGCTGACTTTAATAATTTAATAAAGAAAACAAGGTTTTGGCTGTTTGGTATTCAAACTCCATCAACCCATCATAGCTTCACTCTATTTAATATGCCTTGGCTATCAGAAATCCACCAATCGCAGCGTTTTTTTTAAGAGTTAGCATCTGTTGTCTTTTGTATGAAGAAGTATTTCCTCACGTTTCTCCCCAACGGCCTGGTTTTCGTTTTAAGGTTATGCCTTCTTGTCTGAGTCTCTGCAGCAGCAGGAAAGGTTTTTCTCGACACACTCCATCACTTCCTTTTAAAAAGCTGAAAACCTCAATCAAATTGTCCTTCACCTTCTTTATTTCGGACATAGAAGCCTAGTTTGTATTCATAGGCTGCCAGAAGACATACACATGTTCTGTATTTGTTCTTTCAAGTGATGTGTGGAATAGGAAGTAGGTTTTCCCTTTTTTTGTTCTGGCAATCTGTTTTGTGAAGCAGCAGACTAAGGTACGCCATCGTTATCTGCAACTACCCTCATCCACCCAGGGGATTCCTTAATTTGCATGTGCTTGTTGCTAAACTCTGTGTACTCCCATGCAATGTTCCGATTCTTAGGAATTATGCATTAAATACCAAAGAAGCACAGAAAAAAAACCTGTCCCAACTGGGGCAATTTTAGTGTCTTCAATACAGATATGAAAAATAGATCATGTTTGCCTTGTCTGAAAAATTGCGCCCATTCTTTGAATAATCCATACAATTACTTGAACAACCCAAGCACCCACGGCACTTAGTTGGGAAAAGTTTTGTTCGGCTACCAGTCCAGTTCTCTGTCAAAGCCAAAAGTAATACTGCTTTCTAACTGTAATAATCTCCCTCAGCTGTATATGCAGCAGATGGCATTGTGTTGAATTCTGCAAGATAATTACGTGGCAAAAAGATGAAATAACACATGGCATTGCCCCTCCAGGGAGATCGAAGAAATGCAGAGTCTGACTTTCCAAGTTTGATCAGCCATTTACGTGTGTTTCTTTTTCTCCAGTTTCATTAAAGTGATAAAGCTTGTTACAACAGAGGTTTGTACAGGGAGCATGTGAGCAAGAAGTCGATTATGAGCAGGAAAACAAAATATGAGATGTTATAAGAGAGTCATTAAACAAACACAAGATTCATTTGCGCAGTCAGTTCTGGCAGAAGTTAAGATTTGGAATAAAGAAAGCAATGCACTGATGCCTGACTGATTGACGACAGGGAAGTTAGACGATGATTTCAGCACATTCAACTGTCCACATTTAAAATTTATGTGAAGCCTCATCTTAAATCTTGAATAGTAATGTATTGCAGTAAAAGCAAAATTCGCTCAGGAGAGTAATTACAAATTATCCTCTGCTTTCACCCTTAGGGAAAATTAAAATAAATTGTGCAGCATTATAAGTGATAAATGATTTCAAAATGCCTGGGGTTCTGCAAACATATGTTTGACGTTTAATTTATTTGTTAGTTTCACATTAGCATACACAATACAGAAACTAATTATGTGGTATTTTTACAATTCAAAAACATCCAAAATAGATTTTCTTTTAATTATTTAAAATCAGTGGAGAATGGACTACACATTCTTTTTTGAAATAGATCACAATTACTCTGTACACTTAAAGGCATTCAGGATTGAAGAGATTAAATGGAAATGCATACGTGTCACAACATGAACACAAATCCTGTCGGCTTCCATATGAATAAGCAGTTCTCATCACCATTCCTGCCTTATCTTCGTAACAAAGAAACTCCTTGCAGTTGAAACAAAATCAAATCTGACTTTTTTTTAATGAACTGTTTTCTATAAAGGCTACAAGTAAGTGGGAGAAGCAAATTGTTATTGTTTTCTTTTTGTTCATTTGTGGGATAAAGTTGATACTGGCCAGGCCAGCATTTGTTGCTCATTGCTAATTGCTCCTGAGAAGGTGGTGGTGAGCTGTCTCCATGAACTGCTGCAATCTGTGTGGTGTTTGGTACACCTACTGTGATACTGGGGAGGAAACTCCAGCACTTTGACTCAGTGAAGGTGAGGGATGTAATGATATCGTTCCAGGTCAGAGTGTTGTGTGAACTAAAGGATACCTGTGATCTGCTGGTGGTCACTATTGGTGATGGATCTGCTACCCTTGTTGTTCTAAGCAGTAGAGGTCACAGGTTTGAAAACTTACCAAAGGAGGCTTGGTAAGTTGCCGCATCATATTTTGCAGATGATAGATATTGCAGCCACGCTGCATCATTGATGGAGGGGTGAATGTTTAAGTAATAGATGGGGCTCCAATCAAGTCGGCTGCTTTGTCCTAAATGGTGTTGAACTTCTAAAGCTGCACATGTCCAACCAAGGAGGGAATATTCCTTCGCATTACTGACTTGTACCTTGTAGATAGTCAACATGGCTGTGAGGAGTCAGGAGATGAGCTACTGTGTGGGTGGAATGGTGGCACAGTGGTTAGCACTGCTGCCTCATAGCTTCAGGGACCCAGGTTCAATTCTGGCCTTGGGTGATTGTCTTATGGAGCTTACACATTCTCCCTCTGTCTGCAGAGGTTTCTCCAGTTCTCTGATTTCCTCCCACATGACAAAGATGTATGGGTTAGGTTGAAATGGGGAGGGGGGGAGGTGCTGCGTAAAATGCTCTACACTGAGAGTTTGGTGTAGATTTGATGGACTGAATGGCCTCCTTCTGCACTGTAGGGATTCAATGGGCACAATTTTAGTTGCTGTTCATGCCACATTCCTGCTGTAGCAAATGTGAAGAATTTGGTAGTGAGCCAAATCTCCATTCACTGTGATGGGATGGGAAAATTCCACCAGCATGGATCGATGGTATGATCCCGGTCTGTGATTCTACTCTCCACGGAATTCCTGGCCTCTGACCTGCTCTGGTAGCTACAATCTTTATGTGGCTCGTTCAGTTCTTGGTCAATGGTAACTCCCAGAATGGTGGCCCATTCAGTGATATTATTGTTGACAGTCTAGGGGTGATGGTTAGAGTCTTTTTTTTCCATCAAAGATAGCCATTGCTTGACATTTATATGGTGAAAATGTTGCTGCAATCCTCAATGGCAGTCTTTCATTTGCAAGCCATCTTTGTTGCAGATAGTCCATTATTTATCTATTTCATTGATAATCGAAAGAAACAAGAACCCTTTTCTGTTTTAGGTCTATTTAAATATCAAATGCATTTTAATTTGACAGTCCCAGGCTCAATATTTGTAATCCATGTCAAAATATTGGACACAAATAAGCTTGCATTCACTCACCTATTCATATTTCACTTATAGTTTTCTCCTCGACAATGCCATCTTTGTGACCTAAGTAGAACAACAACAGGAATGAAAATGTTCTATTTATTCACAGCAAGCTGTTGTTTTCTAGCTCATGGTTTATACAATAATTTGGTGATAAACCTCCATCTCGGATTGAAGTTGATTTGGATTTAACTGATTTTAATAAGAAGCAAAGCAGATGTTGGGAATTGGATATATATATCTGCAAAAAAAAATGCAGTGATGTGCGGAAAGGCCAGAGGGATAGAACTGAATGGATTAATCCTGCATAGAGCTGAAAAAAATTGAATAGCTTTATGTAATTATAGAATTCCTAAGCTGTAAAGAATGCCATTCAATCCATTGAGTCTGCACTGACTTTCCGACAGAGTATCTCACTCAGGTTCATCCCCACCCTACACCCAGGCAGCATGGTAGCACAGTGGTTAGTTCGCTGTCTCACAGCACTAGGGACCCGGTTCGATCCCTGGCTTGGGTCACTGTCAGCATGGAGTTTACACGTTCTCCCTGGGTCTGCATTGGTTTGCTCCGGGTGCTCCGGTTTCCTCCCACAGTCCAAAAGACATGTAGGTTAGGTGCACTGGCCATGCTAAATTCTCTCCCAGTGTACCCAAATAGGTGCCAGAGTGTGGCGATTAGGGACTTTCGCAGTAACTTCATTGCATGTTACTGTAAGCTTTCTTGTGACATTAATAAATAAATGTAAATATAACTCCCACAGATTTCCCATGGCTAATTCCCTTAACTTACATATCCTTGAACACTGTGGGGCAATTTAGCCTGGTCAATCCAACTAACCTGCACATCTTTCAACTGTGGGAGGAAACCAGAACAGCCGGAGTAAACCTATGCAGACATGGGGAGAATTGCAAACTCCAGACAGACAGTGACCTGAGGCTGGAATTGAATCTAAGTCCCTGGCACTGTGAGGCAGTGATACCACTGTGCTGTCTCCTTCTGAACTGTGTCATTATAATACTTCTTTGCCTCTATTAATTCACTGGTGATAGAACAGGAACATGCCCAAGGCCGGATGGTGTGAATTGAGTGAGAATTCTGTTTCCAAGTTTTTGTTGCTCTTATTCAACTCAGACACTGTTTTTAAGAACATAGGAACTAGTAGCAGGAGTAGGCCATCCACTCCATCATTCAATAAGATCGTGGTCGATCTTTTCATGGATTCAGCTCCACTCATCCGCCCGCTCACCATAACCCTTAATTCCTTTACTATTCAAAAATGTATCGATCCTCACCTTAAAAACATTCAATGAGGTAACCTCAACTGCTTTACTGGGCAGGAAATTCCACAGACTCGCAACACTTTGTGTGACAAAGTTTCTCCTCAACTCAGTCCTAAATTTGATCTCCTTATTTTGAGGCCATGCCCTCTAGTTCTAGTTTCACTCGCCATTAGAAACAACCTCCCTGCTACTATCTTATCGATTCCCTTTGTAATCTTATATGTTTCTACCAGACCTTCTCTCATTCTTCTGAATTCCAATGAGTATAGCCCTAATCTACTCAGTCTCTTCTCATAAGCCAATTCTCTCAATCAACCGAGTGAATGTCCTCTGCACCCTTTCAGTGCCAGTATATCCTTTCTCAAGTGGGGAGACCAAAGCTGTATACAGTATTCTGCATGTGGCCTCACCAGCACCTTATACAGCTGTGACATAATCTGATTGTTTTAAACTCCATCCTTCTAGTAATGAAGGACAAAATTCCATTTGCCTTCTTAATTACCTGCTGCACCCGCAAACCAACTTTTTTGGCATTCAATTTTTCCCTTAGTTTCATACTTTGATGTTTGGGGATGGATGGTATGTCTTTGTGCATGCGTGTATCTTTGGTTGTCTGCACTTACAGTTTATCAGCACCTTCCACCCATTTTTACAGGCTTGCTAACATCCCCTGCCTATCCCCACTCACAGCCCAAAGTGTTCCGTACTCCAATGCGCAAAACTTAATCACCTGAGATCCATTTGCCAATTGTTCCCTGTGCTTACTGATTTACAATGCCTCCTGGTCAAACAACACTTTAATTTTAAAATTCTCATGCTAACGGCCCATTCTGCCCTCATTCCTCCCTGTAACCTTAGTCATTAACTCTCTTTCTCACTCCACAGATGCTGCCAAACCTGCTGAGTTCTTTCAGCATTTTCTGCTTTGAATTTTGCTCTCAGTTACCAGCAGTATTTTGTTTTTATTTAAAGGGATATTGGAACTGGTAACTAAAATCTTGGTTAAAGAGATAATGTTTAAGAAGAACTTTCAAAGATAGATTTATGGAAGGAATTCTAATACACCAAGACCTGAGTAACTAAAGACACAGTCACTAATGGTGGAAGGATTAACATCAGGCATGTGTAAGAGTCCAGAATTAGATGCATTTATATATTTTGGAGGATTGCAGGTTTGAAAGAGCTCACAGAGATATGGAAGGGCAAGGTGGATTTGTGAACAAGGAAGAAGGTGTTAAAATCCAGTCATTACTGGATTGAGAGCCAATGTAGGTCAACAAATAGAGGGGAAGGGGGTAAATGAGACTTGGTGGATGATTGAGATTGAATGAAGAACTAAGGCACAGGTAAACCAAGAAATCTCCCATGCCATGGTGGCACTCTGGTTGGCACTGCAACCTCACAGTGCCAGAGACATGGGTTCAATTTCATCCTTGGGCCTCTGTGCAGAGTTTGTTAGTTCTCCATGTGTCTGTGTGGGTTTCCCCCAAAGATGTGCAGGTTAGGTTAATTGGCCATGCTGAGTGGAGACTTAGTTTCAGGAAAATTAGCGGGATAAATCTATGGGTTACGGAGAGAGAGTCTGTGTGGAATTGTTTTTGGTGCAGACTCAATGGACTGAACAACATCTTTCTGAATTTCTGTGGAAATTCCATGAAGACATCTCACCACATTCTGTTCTAATTTTTGCTTTTTTATCTGTTGTACAAATAGCATTTTTTTTTATTTGTTTACTCTATTCTTAAAGTTACAAAGCCAGTGCCCAGAGTGGATTGGACAAACCCAAAACCATTCCTTGCTTGCTCCAACAGCCAAATTCAAATTCCAATTGAATCCAATCCATGGTCCCCACAAGAGAGGCAGACAAGTTCCAAGCTGGAAAGATAAGGTAATATCTTGGACTTGATTCAATGCTTGGGGCCTAATTTTTGCTGTTGCGTTGTGCCCATTTTCAGGCGCGAAAGCTTGGTAAAGTCAAGCATGGGGTGATTAGCACAATCAGCGCCCGCTTCCATACAGATGACCACTTTACCAAGGCCTGAAAATGGCCACAATCTGAATCAACCCCAAAAGGGGCACAATGGCGATTAAATGCATTTGTAGGCATTTAAATTGAATTAATGGGCTGTCCGCCCAACTTTACTGGCATTTCCCCATTTTCCATTGTGTTCACACGTCCAGATTCAGCATGAAACAAATATGCTTGGCAAAGGTCTGTTTTGAGCGTTCCAGCTTCTGAAGAGGTGAGTTCAGAGCTTCCAAAGACTCAAACTCAGATTGGTGGTGGGGGGAGGGGAAGAAGGCGGGGAGGTGGGATAGATGTTCTCTGGTGGGTAGGGAAGGGATGCCTGAACATTCTCTGGTGGGGGCACGAGGGCAGAGGGAGGCCAGATCATTGTCTATTGGGAGTGGGAGGGATGTTGTTGGGGGGAGGCCCAATCATTCTCTGGTTGTGGGGGAGGGCAGAGGGAGTCCAGATCACACTCTGGACCTCCCTCCACCACCCACGTACACCCCACCCCCCCCAATAAACCAATCATTCTCTAATGGGGTGGGGGAAATGGGGAGGGGGGTGTAAGGGGGTATTTGCTGCTCCTCTGCGGGTGATTGGTGAGGAGAAGGGGGCAGGGGATCACAATCGATCTGGATAATGGTTGGGTAGGTGGATAAGATGGATAGTTACATTGTGAGAGTGAGGTGATACCTGTGTAGACCATTGCTCCTGGGCCGCTTTAGCTGCTTTCTGTGGCCTGGGAGCAATGTGACAGGTGTATTTTTCAATTTTCTTTCTCACTGTGCGCGCACAGTTCAAAGCTCCAATCATTTTGGGAGCGATAAGCCCCACCCACAGCGCCGTTCATTTCCGTGACTTTTTCCCCAGGCTGAGTGCGTATGGGGGTGCCTGGGAACAGGTTTCCAAGTCGGATCTGAATTGCACCCAGGTTCAGCACTTAGAATTAAACTAGTAAAATCGGGCCTTTGATCTGAACTAAAAGTCGGAGAAGTTAATACATTAACCTCAAGGCAGCCATCCAGAATTCCACCTGATCACAGCCCAGTGATCTCTGCCAGAAGTGCACGTTGGCTGAAGACCGAGCCAGGCTCAGCTGTGATGTCCCAGTTGGGCAAAAGGACATTCTATAAATAATCAAGTGGCATTATTCAACAGTGTCCCAATGGAAACTCAACACGTCTCAAACAAGAAAGAAAACAGATACCATTAGTGAGGAAATGTATCAATACGTATAGAACAAGAACATCATTAGATCTAATGTTTTTAAGTATTCACACAGTAAATTAATTAGATGTCCATGCATACTAAACTAATTATTGATCAACTACTCATTAGTGAAACCACACTGAGACTATTGTATCTGGTTCAAGTCGTTTTACCTTTAACAATAAACCAATGTGCTGAGGAGAAGAAAGACTGACACAGTTTAGTGGGTTTGCACATTCTGCCCACATTCTGCATGGGTTTCCTTTGGGTGCTCCAGTTTCCTCTCACAGTCCAAAGATGTGTGGGTTAGGTTGATTGACCATGCTGAAATTGCCCCTTAGTATCCTGAGATGCGTAGGTTAGAGGGATTGGCAGGTAAAATATGTAGGGATATGGAGGTAGGGCCTGGGTGGGATTGTGGTCAGTGCAGACTCAATGGGCCAAATGGCCCCTTTTTGCACCGTAGGATTTCAATGATTCTATGAACTCAAAGATAGCTTCTATATGTGAAAGAAGCACAAAAATGAAAATAAAGAGCAAAGTTTTATATTATAAACGAGTTAATAATATTGAACTGGATATAGAAGATAACACAGAACACATTATTCCAAATAAAACCAAAACTTCTTCTGCAATGAAGGTGAAATTTGTCTTCAAATCCTTTTACAGCATCCGTCCACCTCACCCCAACAATGTACTGGAGCTTTGATAATCTGACAATAGCTTTGATTTCCCCGATTCTGAAATAGTGCTATTTACCCATTACTTCTATACCACTATTCCAGATCAATTATATAAACACAAATCATCCTGCCTTAGCATAGCTGGGTGCCATACCTACCCTGCAAGATATGCTACAGGACTCCTCAGAAATCCCAATGCATGGATGAGGACAATTGACCTGATGGACTATTTTTCTGTTCTTGGGATGCTCGAAAAAGGCCTGAAGCTCTGACTTTGGTTGATTCTACCTTACTTAGCTGAATAGTTATCTAAGAAATGCAAGACACGAAAAAGTCTGGTCAAGCACCTTTGTACCTATGGAAATGATCCATTTAGTCACCAAAACTTATCCCACCTCTCCACTATCCCTCTGACTCATGCCTTCCCCAACAACTTCCTGACCTTCCAATTGCTCCCTCCCTCCAACCCAACCTGCTTGTTCTGAGATGGTGCTTCTTATCTGTGGATTCTTGGCATGGTATTTGATACTGGGCAGACTGTAGCCATACTCTGTTACCTTCTTAACTCTTGTTTCATGGTATTATATCTAAATAGGTTGCAAAGCAAGCACATTTCTCCCAGATACCAGTCCAGTTCTCTTTCTCAAAGATTTAACACATAGCTGATTAATATCAATGTTACATCATCAATTGTACCTTAGCATATCCCATCTGATAAATGTTTATACTACACTAACTAGCCTGCAACCCCACCTGACTGACCCCAGACACACGTACCCCCGCATATCACCCGTACCATTGTATACCCTTATCTACTTACCTAACCCAATCTAACTCATTATTTACTCTACCACCTTATCCACTAATCTTACATACTTATGTTTTCTTCTCTATGTTTTTAAAGCAGCTTCAGAACATTTAAACTCCTTGGATTGGACAATCAGTGTCATAGAAAGAGGGCATGGTTTTTGCATGGATTCTCCACACACTATATGATCAGA
Source organism: Sphyrna mokarran (assembly GCA_024679065.1). Taxonomy (NCBI): domain Eukaryota; kingdom Metazoa; phylum Chordata; class Chondrichthyes; order Carcharhiniformes; family Carcharhinidae; genus Sphyrna; species Sphyrna mokarran. The sequence goes on from JAGIQG010000002.1 coordinate 146,289,448, forward strand.
AGATCCCAGTATATCTCAGTCTCTGAAATTATCTCCTGTAACCATTGGTCTTCCTCCTTCAAGTTTCAAGTTTATTTCTTTGTATCACAATAGGCTTAACACTGCAATGAAGTTACTGTGAAAATCTCTTAGTTGCCACACTCCGGCACCTTGTTTTGGTACACTGAGGGAGAATTTAGCATGGCTAATGCATCTAACTAGCACGTCTTTCAGAGTGTGGGAGGAAATCAGAGCACCTGATGGAAACCCACACAGACACAGGGAGAGTGTGCAGATTCTACACAGTCACCCAAGATTGGAATTGAGCCTGGTCCCTGGTGCTGAGAGGCAGCAGTGCAAACCACTGCACCAGCGTGCCACTCCCAGAGTTACACTGCCTTCAAAAATCCACTAATAATCAATTTATTTTGGCAGTATCATCCTTAATTACTCTTTTTCCTATTAGTTGTCTATCTTCCAGCTTTAGAACGATGTGGAGACATGTTAATTTACACATGAACAGTTATATTAATGCAAAATGTTGTCATTTAGGCACAATTCTGCAAGCCAATGCATCAATGGTGATTGGTACATCTTGAGAAATCCTGAAAACTCAGCTTCTCATTTTCTGTTTATCCTTCACCGAAAAGACCTGGGAAAATAATGACTGCTCTTTATTATTGCTTGTTAAGAGGAAAGTACAGATGTTATTGAAAAATTGAAATCTAAATATAACTGCAAGTTTAATCAATCATTTTCTATCCATTTAGTTTTAGATAGATAAATAATTGGTTTATTAACAATCAGATGTCCGATTGTGATAATGTATGAAATAAGTAATGATGGATTTTCTATCTTCTTTGTTCTGGAAGGAAGTGACTGTTCAGATTGTCTACATTCACTGGGATGTCTTTCTTAATGACTTCCACTTGTGTGAAAGTGGTGACATATTCACAGTACAGTGCCATTCTGAATATTATTTATCTGAATACTTTGCTCAACTTAGTGGATTATTTAAGTTTAATATGGTTTTCAGATCTATAATCAGAAAAGAAACATCTCACTATGTTTAGTAATGGCCTAGTGGTATTATCACTAGACTATTAATCCAGAAACTCAGCTAAAGTTCTGGGGACCCAGGTTGGAATCCCACCATGGCAGCTGGTAGAATTTAAATTCAATGAAAAATATCTGGAATTAAAAAATCTACTGGTGACCATGGAATCATTGTTGAAATCCATCTTGATCACTTCCATTAAGGAAGGAAATCTGCTGCCCTCACCTGGGCTGATTTATTCGTGACTCCAGAGCCACAGTAATGTGGTTGACTCAAACTGCCCTCGAGCAACCAGGGATGGGTACTAAATTCTGGCCAGCCAGTGACGCCATGTCGCATGAATGAACAAAGAAATATTGACAAGGAACCATGTCCCCCACTGAACCCAATAATACTTTAAAGATTAAAGGGACGGCACATTCACACGGTTGTTAGCACTGCTACCTCACAGTGCCAAGGACCTGGATTTGATTCCTGGCTCAGGTCGCTGTCTGTGTGGTGTTTGCATGTTCTCCCTTGTTTTTTCCAGGTGCTCTGGTTTTCTCCCACAGTCTGAAAGACATGTCCATTAGATGCATTGACCCAAACAGGTGCCAGAATGTGGTGACTAGGGGATTTTCATAGTAACTTTATTGCAGTGTTAATGTAAGCCTATTTGTGACTATTAAACTTTAGAAAGTCCAGAACAAGCACATAAACCTTATAAATATAATTGATATCAATTTGCCAGTGTTATCAAATAAATGTTTTATACATATAATTCGATTCATTTAACTGGCAGTGAAATTAGCTCAAAGGAATTGCTGTTTCTCATTTAGTCTTTACAGCCAACTTTTCCTACATATACTGGATAGTTGGCACTTCACTTTACACACACCCACTCCAGTTGCTAATCTCTATTTTTATTATACAATTTTAGATAGGATTTGGAAGAACAGGTAGCAGTTTGAAGTAAGAGTCTGACATTGTTTGAGGGAAATGATAGTTTTATATATCATTCAGACCTTGGCATGTTTTTGCCAGTAGGGAAGAGAATGTGCTGCCTTGCTTCAGCTGATAATGATTTGCCACGTGTAAAGACATTACGTTTGAGACTGCCAGTGGTCTAAATCATTGCTTTTGACCTTTGAAAATGGGAGTTCAGACACAGCCCAGAGATAAGTGATAATAGCTACCTCTCACTGGCAGTTGGTCCAAGAAATTAAGCTTGTTTTGGAAATTTCAATACGTTGCTTTGGGATATGAATCCCGGCCCTCCATAATATGACAACTCTGGGGACTCCAGTATCTATTTGGCACAACAAGACCTGGGGTTACTAGAAGATCACTGCTATCTCAAAGCAATAATAGTCCACCCACATCAGAGATGGGTAGGACTGTTTCGAGGGCAGTTCGCTTTAACTGATGTGATTCCAGGAAGACATAATGGTTCTGTCAAATTTATAGCGCAGTGGTTGTAACAGATAAATAGAGCAATCCACATAATAACGCCAAAACTGTGTCTCAACATAACCTCAATTCCTTTTCTGCTGATCAGCAGATCCAACAGGTTAAACCATTCCGCCTTGAAATATTTTTCTGTTGGTTCAAGTATCTCTGTGCCCTGAGCTGCCTGGGTTTAATGTGGCTGATGACACATGTAGGATTCCAGTGGGTGAACCATGGCAAAGATAATAGTCTACAATCACAATGAGACTTTTGGGTTATTCATGAAACACCTCATTCATTTTAATAGATAAGGTGGGATAATCCTGAATACCTTGAAAAAAGATACAGTCACAGTACCTTGTGACTGTGTGGTGCATTTTTCACAACAGCTCAGGCACAGGTGGGATGGTGAACACAGTGGTTAGCACTGCTGCCTCACAGTGCCAGGGACCCAGATTTGGTCCTCAGCTTCTGGTCACTGTCTGTGTTGAATTTGCACATTCTCCCCGTGTCTGCGTGGGTTTCCTTCTACACTCCAAAGATGTGCGGGTTAGGTGGATTGGCTATGCTAAATTGCCCCTTAGTGTCAGGAGGAATCAATAGGGTAAATGCATGTGGTTATGGGGATAGGGTCTGGGTGGGATTGTGGTCAGTGCAGACTCGATAGAGTTTCTATGATGATGATCAACTAAGGTCTATTACTAGGATTACAAAAAACAGAAGGGAGCAAGAGGATGAAGATATAAGATAGCTTATTGTCGGGCTTGATTTTTGATTTGACTTATTATTGTCACATCTATTAGCATACAGTGAAAAATATTGTTCCTTACTTGGTATACAAACAAAGAATATCATTCATAGAGTACACGGAGGAAGGAAAGGAGAGAGTGCAGAATATAGTATTACAGTCATAGTTAGGATGTAGAGAAAGATCAACTTAATATAAGTCCATTCAAGACTCTGAGAGCAGCAGGGAAGAAGCTGTTCTTGAGTCAGTTGGTACATGACCTCAGATTTTTGTATTTGACAGAAGAAGATAGAGAAGAATATATCCAGACTGTGTAGGGTCTTTGATTATGCTGGCTGCTGTTCCGAGGCAGTAAGGTATGAGAACTTTTCTTTAGGTTCCACCCTCCCCGCCGACTCCCCCCTGCCCCCTCGTGATTTGAAAGAACAACGTTTCTTCTTCTCTTTCTTATCAGACAAAGTATTTTCTTTTCTTGCTTCCAAAGAGCTGAATTTCTTGTCTTTTGCAACAATCTGTTTTGCCTCCAGTGGCTTTGCAATAATACCATTTATTTGCCTCAAAGTAGATTTGTTTCCTTTGTTCGAAGCTTATTCGTAAGTTGATGTCTACCACCGTACACATCGTTCTCCTGAGAAAGAGAATTAAGTGGACATTTGTTGGAGGGAACAAAGAACAAGATTTACGGAATGCCGCTCCAATGTCCTTGTACTGACTTATTTTGCATAATGTGATTGTAATGCTTTAAAAAGAATCATCTTTTAACATCACATCCCATACACAAGTGCAGGATAATTTTATAAAATTACACTTGTGGTGATCAAAGCTCCACATTGAGAATGCAATTTCGTAAAATTGCTCCTTATGTCTATCTCAGCATATGGTTTCTAACGAGAAACATTTGCAATCCCTTAAACTGTCAGGTTTCAGGGTGTGCATACAGATAAGGCTGCAACATTTACCGTCCCACCCTGTATTAACTACAGTGGTTCTATCCTCGAAGATTTTGAATCTGCTTCCTAACATTCTTCAAAACTTTCTCATTGAGTCAACGCTGACGTACTCAATAGCCAAAGTTCAAATAAGACCAAGCTTCAAACTTCTTCAATGGACTATTGAGTAAGCCAGAAGAAATTGCCCAAATTTTAATGCAAACCACACAAGAAAACAAAGAAGTGAAGGTTCAAATATTGAGGATTTTGAATGTTGTGAGAAACTAATATCCAAAGAACGTAATCAGATTGATTCCTTTTTGGAAGAAATGTGATCAAACCTCTTTGTGGCTTGAGAAATTTAAGAAAGAGCAAAAACCTAATATTGGGAACTTTTCTCCTGAGAAAATCTGTTGAATTTGTAGGCCGCAAATTTAACAAGTAAAACTTGAGGTGCACTTGCCAGTTGAATGAACAGGAAACATTCAAAAAAAGGAAGAACAAGCAGTTGTAATTACTTACAAAGATAATAAGTGGAGAGGCAGTTCCAGCTTTGGGATATTAATAACTTCCTTATAAATTATCAATCACAAAAAATACAGTGCTGTCAATGAAATTACAAAGAAATGATTCACCCCCAAAGCCAATGATTGATAAGGCTGAGAGTAGCATGAAAAATTGTTGTAAATCACAAAATAAAAACAGATAATGCTGCTCATGTGATAATTATTAGCTGCTTCAGGGAACAAATGACTTTTCCCCTTTGGTTCCCAGAGCTCTCTACCAACAGAGGTTTCCCTGCCTTGTGTTTGTGTCTGCTGTAGACTAATTGATGGAGATTGATCACTGTAATTAATCAACAGCTCCATTATCATTGTTTCATGTGACTACTGGAATAGTAGAAGGTGAACGAGATGGACCCTGGTCCTTTGTCATCTAAGCAATTTCTTTAGCTCTGTAAATAAGACAATAAATGATCAGCCTGTGTGCTCACAGTAAGGAGCTGGGAGCCCACATTAAGAATTTTCACTCTGTTCATTAAAGAAAATAGATCAGAAATCACGAACAAGTGATTTATGTCCCCACTGGATGAAGCTCCACTTTGGGAATGTGTAATCGGAGGAACACCTTGGGAATAGGAGAATGTGATTATAAAAACAACGTAATCTTTCTGCTGTATTCATCAAAGCTCAACGCTGAGGCAGTTGCTGAGGATTTGAATAGTCATTTTGCACCCCTAAGGCAATTGTTTGTAAAACAACCTTAAAATGAATAATAAAGAAATCATGAGGAATCTGTTGCAGTGGGACTGAGGGAATAATCCTGCTTTCAATGACACACAGGCAAGATTATCTGCTGTGCCTTGTGTGTTTGTACAGAGCAGAAATGAAATAAAGGCTGAATTTCCACAACAAATCCAGAAAATTCAGTCAAAGGAATGCTGCAGGAATAATAGGAATGTCAGAGTAATGGGAGGAATGCCGGAGTAATAGTGGGAATGTCAGAGCAACAGCAGGAATGCTGGAGTAACAGTGGGATTGTCAGAATAAGAACAGGAATGTTGGGGTAACAACAGGAATGTTGGAGTAACATCCAGAATGTCAGAGTAACAACAGGAATGTCAGTTTAACCATTGTATAAGTATTTCAATGGATCATCCCTCACTCACCATTACAGGCAGAGGTCGAGGGACCCCTCCAGAAATTCAACACTTAAGTGTTCCACCTGTGACGCAAGTGCTGTGCAAGAACCATGCATCATAAACAGCAGACAGGCCCTGTTTGAGCAGCCCCATTCTGTCCTCATGCTCTTTTTCTCATCTGTGATGTTGGAAAATGACAAGAGATCTGTGAACAATAAAGACTGCTCTCAAATATCAGCATGATTCTCAATTCTCATGAACATCACTGCATCAGTGTAGATCATGAGTAAAAGTGAAGGATTGCTGCTGAAGTGACCTATTCAGTGCTTTTCACAAAAACTGCTAAAAGTCACCTGTGTAAAAGATCGTAAACTGGTGAATAGGAAGCAAAGAGAGCAGAAGCATTTTGATCAAGTAGAATGTCACCTGCAAGGTTTCAGTGAGTTTACTTCCATTTAAAAATAGCAAATATACAGTACTCAATATCATCAGAATTCTTGCAGTGAATGATGATGTTATCCAATAACAATTAAAGGGAATGTTATCCTTTCCAGTGGTAACAGAAGCATGTGTCTTTCAGTAACTCCGCCCCCTTGTCCTTGGCAATTTACAAATTCGAGACAATTCCACATTTCACTGGGAATATTCCATAATAACTTGGCAGTTAGCCATCCCCAGAAAGTCTGCTGATCTGTGGTAGCTGGAGTGATTAAGAAAACCCCGTCATCACTTAATTACATATCAGGTTTTGTCGCATTACAACATACCGATACATTCCTTCTCGCTCGCACATATTTTTCATTCTTGCGTTTATTTTTCTCTAAATATTACTTGATGTACCAAATGCCATGGCAATCTCTTTGGCCTGGCAGTATTATTGCTAAAATATTAATCCAGAAACTCAACTGATGTTTTGGGGACCAGGGAATCCTGCCACAGCAGATGGTAGAATTTGAATTCAATCAAAAGAAAATTAAGAATTGACAGACGACCATTGTTAAGGATCAGGAAAACCCACCTGGTTGACTAATGTCCTTTAGGGAAGGAAATCTGCCGAGCTTATCTGGTCTGGCCCCCACTCTCCCCAACCCCGCCCCCAACCCCTGCCCTTGCCTTTAAACCACCTTCCCTCTTGTTGCTTAATGACTGGACACTAAAACTTATCTGCTTTCTGGCAGCTAATACTGCAAAAGAAGGTGCATGTCCTCCTTCCTCCTAGACTTGCAGCCTTGAACTGGAGACCATGGGGTGCCACTCCACTACATACATCTCACCCGGCCTGCATTGTCTCAAGGTTCGGTTAGACAGGCCTGACTGGATTTTCATGTAAGCAACCACAAGTAGAGTGGAAATCCCATCCAATTTCCACTCCATCGGAAGTTCATCTCCTGCCATTCATCTCATCCCAGATCTTGCCCTTTGTTCTTTCCCCTCCTCACTCTCTTTACCACCCTCTTCCCCAACCCCCTATCTCCTACCCCATCTCCTACCCTTCCTCTGTATTTGATTCAAACTTACGGCTTTGCTAACATTTTCCAGTTCTGGTGAAATTATCCTGGAATTTTGGGCTTTCTTTTACCAGCTGTCTGAAACTGGCCTGGGAGGTTTGGGAGGTTCTGAAAAATACGGGGAAGGTTCTCGACATCCTCTCAGTCAGGGGCTGTAGCCACTCACTGCCCAGAGGTGGGTGACCAATTAAAACAATGAATGGGCCAATTGAGGACCACTTTCTTATTGGCATTGGCACCAGCCCCACCACATGAGGAGAATGCGAAGTAAATCATGCTGAACTCATGGTCAGTTCCTGGGGATGGAGAGTCATCCCTCTGTCTGCCTCATGGCCTATATTTCAGGATGCCCTCCCTCCCAGCAACAATAACCATTCCCACACCTTTGATGCCACTGTGAGCGAATTCACTCCTTTAATAGCCACAACCTGGCCCTGAAACTGTGAAGAAAAGAATTCACCTGGCCTTTGAGCGAATCACAGCCTCGAGGAGACCTCTTCTTCCATCAACCACCTCAACCGATGGTGTTGTGCAGGCTAGAGGATCTCTGAAGCTTCTTTCTGTCAAAAGACTGGCGATTCATGGGAAGTTACTGGCAAAGTCAGTTTTTATTTAAAGTTTAAATTTATTTATTTGTCACAAGTGAGGCTTACATTAACACTACAATGAAGTTACTGTGAAATTCACCTAGTCGCCACATTCCGGTGCTTGTTCGGGTCAATACACCGAACAGGTACGTCTTTCAGAATGTGGGAGGAAGTCGGAGGAAACCCACGCAGACATGGGGTGTGAATTGTACAGAGTCAGTGACCCAAGCCAGAAATTGAGCCTGGGCTCTGGTGCTTGAGGCAGTAATGTTAGCCACTGTACTACCCACCCTGAAGGTGCCTTCTTGATATGCTGCAGCCCGTGTGGTGTCGGTGCACACACATCCCGTCACAGCCAATTTTAAACTTAGATACAACCGTCCTGAACTCCTTTTTCCTGCTCTCCCATTCTCAAATTCTTCCTTGAATGTTTGCTGTCGCTCTCTATGTTTGCGCTGCTGCGAGTGTCAGTTTTAGTTTATTAACTTTCAGGTCTAATGTGTTACTCCGCTCTGCTGCATCTGTTTGTGTTACCTCGCTCCCTTCATTAAAATGTTGACATTGCAGTAATGGAGCTTTCCCCTTAATCCTCCCACTCCTGATTGAAGAGCCTGTTGTGGCTAAAAGCTTTTTCTTAGAATCTGTCTTCCCCATCTTCCAGTAAAAGCTGGAAGCTTGTTGAATGTGGGGATGAGAGGAGTCAGCTCAATCAGAGAAATGAGAATGGAAAATGTGACTAAGTCCCGAGTTTCAATGTGACAGAGGGGCAGCTCATCAGGACAAAATCACAGGAATCATTGGAAAGGTACAATCCCTACAGTGCAGGAAGAAACCATTCAGCCCATCGAATCTGTAATGACTTTCCCAAAGAGTATCTTATCCAGGAGTGTCAAAGACTTAACTCCCGTTTTCTATGACCTGAGGGAGAGGCTACCTTACAATTAATTAGTAAATACAAACAGAGGGAAGTAAGAAGTTAGTGAGTCCGTTGTTAGTTTTATTGTAAGTGATAGTGTTTATTATTATTTATTAAAGCCAACATGGTGGCACAGTGGTTAGCATTGCTGCCTCACAGCATCAGTTACACAGGTTCAATTCCAGCCTCAGGTCATTGCCTATGCAGAGTTTGCATATTCTTCCCATGGCCCTTTGGGTGCTCCAGTTTCCTCCCATAGTCCAAAAATGTGCAGGTTAGTTTGATTAGCCATGCTAAATTGTGTCTTCGTGTCAGGGGATTCGCAGGATATATTTGATGGTTTACAGGAATAAGGCTTGGGTGGGATTGTGGTCGGTATGGACTTGATGGGCCAAATGGCCTCTTCTATATGTAGGAATTCTATGATTTTATGATCCCTCGATCATGTTAGCCCTCAGAGCGATGTCTAATTTCTTCTTGAAATCAGACAATGTTTTAGCCTCAACCACATCCTATGGTTCTGGGGTGACCTCCAAGTGGGATTTATTGGACAGTCAATTCTGTGACCAGTGGATTGACAGTGTGAGTGTCCTGTAAAGAGTACACAGCTCCTCATGTATGCTATGGATATCAGCTCTTATACGCTGGACTGAATGATGCAGAATACTGAACAGGCCTGTACCCTTTCCTGGTTCAGACAAAGTTCTTGCGTCAACTCAGTGTGTTTCTGTATGTGTTTCTCCACAGATTTGGCCACCTCTCATGATATAGATATGCTGGCGTTGGACTGGGGTGGGCACAGTGAAAAGCCTCACAACACCAGATTAAAATCCAACAGGTTTATTTGGTATCACAAGCTTTTGGACCACTGCTTCTTCATTTGGTTCCTTTATCATCCAGCCACCTGATGAAGGAGCAGCACTCCAAAAGGTCATAATATCAAATAAACCTGTTGGACTTTAACCAGGTATTCTGAAATTCCTCATTATGCCCGCCCGTCATGGTAAGAGGTTATGTGGCTAAGACTCAGGGTCCAAGTGGTGTTTATGATGGCAACGGATTCCTCCATTCACGGTCCCACAGCTCCCACTGCCTCAGCAATCTCCACCAGATATCCACACGTGCTCCCGATTGGACAAGTACTGCACCCCAACGGGCGAATCTAGAGGTTCCACATCCCAAATCACAGCACTGTGAGGCAGCAGTGCTAATCACTGCACCACTGTGCTGCCCACAGAAAGAAAGGATAAACTTATATTCACACAGACCTGAAATGCAAATACATAAAAGACACACTCACTTGCTTCAACGTACAGATACACATGCACGTGGTAAAAGATGAATTCTCAGGATGAAACATGCACTTGTATAATAATAACAAGAAAAAGAATCACATGTTCTTTATGATCTCTCAAATAAAAAGAAAATCAGGTTGGAATATTTCTCTCTCCTCTCTTCAAAAATAAATGAATGGTCGTGGTTTTTGAATTTTCATGGTGGCCAAGATAAAAATATCTCTGTAACTTCCCTGTCCCGCTCAATGTAAGAATCGTAATAAGTGGGATGGAAAATATGATGGGCTAGTTAAAGTTCTGTTCGGCAGGAACTTCAGGTTTTGGGGTGACCAAAATATCCCACCCATAGCCTTATAGGTGGGAACAAGTTAACACCTATTTTCACTACTTGAATCAGCTGTTCTGATAAGGAGGGCTTCTGTTTTCTCGCTGGGTGGTCCCTCCATGCGAAGTTGCCCAGGCTGACATATCTTTGAAATAATAAGCTGTATTATCGCAAATCAGGTTTGACCATGTGATGATGGATTCAATACTTCAGTAACACACACAAGTGATTTGATGTCACACGCCATTGCACCTAATGGAGAATGAATGGTATCGCCCACACTGCTTGTGATAAAATGATTTCTTCACACACGTGTGCATTCGGTTTTAAGTTTGCAGATATCAAATCTGGGAGAGAGCATTGGATTTAAGTTTCTGTATAATGGGAGCTGTAATTTCCAAATGCAATCTTGCATCTTGAATGTCTCTTTGAGGGAATGTTCCCCATGCAGGTATTTACACTTCAGTGACTTTCAGAGACATGAATTAAGCTCTGTTGCCTGCAAATCAAAAAATCAGATGATAACTTGGACTCCATCTAGAGTCAAAGAAAAGTGTCTGTGCTTTATTTTAAAAAGTAGAAATGTCCATCATTTGTGTATGTTCCTGGGGATATGATGCACGTTTGATAGTCAAACTTCAATGGCACAGAGTGGAACTTATGCTTCATCTCCCTAAATGACTTAATGGCCAGGTTCCAGCTGAAGCTCAGGGGTGGGAACTCTGAACCCGGTGTCTCCTTCACTTTGTAAGAACTGCAGAGCATTGGGAATCTTACAATTCAACCTGGAAACTACTTGAAATGATAGCAATTCCAAATAGCTGGGTTACTGGTGATTATTCATAAAAATTGCATGCCTTACCACTGAGTAAAAACACTAATGCAAGGCATCATCCCCAGCTAATATCTGGGGCCACAGCGTGTGGAACTTTAAAACGTTAATCATTGGGAAATATTAATAAGTGTAGGATAGCAATGACAATGATGAATAGAACAAATTCCTATTTTAGTTCTCGGTGTTCCCAGTAACAAATAATTCAGGTCAAGTGTAGCGCTGCCTGATACAGACAGATTTCTATCTTTCCTCCCACACTTCCCCAACAATGTGCTAATTTGTGCCAAATTATAGCAATTTTACTTTTTAGGACCTGTACCCACTGGGAACTGTGTTGTGATATCTCCAAATGCATTTCATTTAAGGCTTTTTCAGGCAATAGATTCAAGACATCCACTTCATTAGTTAGAGCTTAACTTCAAGTCCCTGAGGCAAAAACACAGTATTATAATCCAAGGGCACTGGATCCGTCACGCACTATTTCTCATCATTGCTAACGATCGCCATACCCTCATTTTTGCTAAATCATTATTTTCCCTCCGTTGTCTTTGTCTCTGTCTTTCCCACTCTCAACTAAAATTCCAGTTCATCAGAACTAAACAGACACACAGAATTGGCGGAAAGTGACCTCCCTCTCATTTCGGTGGAGAAATGACAGGCACTACCGAATCCTTCCACCAAAAACAGATGCAGCAATGGAAAGAGGCGTGCAGCAAAAAGATATTTCCTGACAACAAGTCTGGAGATTATATCGTACTGTTTTGACATTGAAAATACATTTTGTATCAATTGATGGCTAGAAGCAATTATTCAATACAATGAATGGAAGAAGCAAAGGAATTGCAAACAGTCAAAGTTAAACATTAGAAACTAGATTCAATAGTAGGCCATTCGGCCCTTTGAGCCTGCTCCTCTATTCATTTTGATTGTGGCTGATCATCAAATTCAATATCCTGATCCCATCCTCTGCCGAGATCCCTCTGTCCCTTTAGCACCCCATATAAAGAAAAATTAAGAATTACACCAGTAGTTCTCTTTTGGAAGTAACACTTAAAAAAGCATTTTGAAAATGTCTTTCTGTCAGTAGGCTGTAGGATTTAATTTCCACAGCTTTTTCTGATAATTCTTCATGGCACTATTAGTTTAGGATGATGCTTTGTATTCATGTTTTTAATCAGTGGTAAGGCATGTTATTTGTATGGACAATCACCAGTAACCCACCTACCCTGAGTTGCTACCATTTCTCGTAGTTTTCAGGCTGAACTGTAAAATTCCAAATTCTTTCTAGTCCTTACAAAGCCAAGGCCTCACGGTGCCACAGTGGTTAACACTGCTGCCTCCCCAGGGATCTGGGTTCAATTCCAGCCTCAGATCACTGTCTGGGTGGAGTTTGCATGTTCTCCCTGTGTCTGTGTGGGTTTCTTCCAGATGCTCTGGTTTCCGTCCACAGTCTGGTTAGGTGTATTGGCCATGCTGAATTCTCCCTTAGTCCAATCAGGCACTGGAGTGTGGTCACTAGGGGATTTTCACAGTAACATCATTGCAGTGTTAATGAAAGCCTGCTTGCGATGAATAAAAAATGCAGAAAATTGGTGGGGATTCCATGGAAACTTTGGGGCAATGATGTAAACAGTGTTTATTTTGTTTCTCAGAGGGACCCTTGGATAATCCACCAAAGTTATAAAGGATCAGAAGACCCTTACAGTAATTCAACTGTTCTGTTTGACAACAGGTATTGAGTGATCTTGACATGTTTGAGGCACCTCTGAACAACTCTGAACATTTCTAATAATAAATGAAGTATTGTAGCCAGTTGAGGTGCTACACTTTAACAAAGATGTGAAGGTATTAGACAGGGTGCACAAAGAATCATTGGAATGGGTTCAGAGAAGGAGAACTTTGATTTGGTGGAGTGATTGGACAAACTAAAATGTTCCATCTTGGGAAAGAGAAAATGTTCAGGGTGTATAATTTCCGATCCATTGACTCTGTCTACAATTCCTGCTGCATCAACAAAGCAGCCAGCATAATTAAGGAACCCATACAACCTGGACATTCTCTCTTCCACCTTCTTCCATCGGGGAAAAAACTTTAAAAATCTGGAGTCATGTACCAACCAGCTCAAGAACAGCTTCTCCCTTATTGCTGTCAGACTTTTGAATGGACTTACCTTGCATTAAGTTGATCTATCTCTACACTCTAGCTATGACTGTAACATTGCATTCTGCACTCTTTCCTTTCCTTCTTTATGAACAGTATGTTTTATATTCAAGAGGCGGCTGGATAAAGCACTTGGGGTGAATGGGATCAACAGTTATGGGGAGAAAGTAAAATGAGTCTATTGAGTTGGATGATTAGTCGTGATTGTGATGAATGGTGGAGCAGGCTCAAAGGGCCAAATTGTCTCCTCCTGTTCTTATCTTCAATGTTTCTATATTTCTATGTCTGTATAGAGCGCAATAAATAATATTTTTCATTGTATATCAATACATGCAACCACAATCAATCAAATCAAATCAAATTAAATCAAAATAGCTGTGATAGAGATGTTCAAAATTTTGAAGAGACAGGACAGAGTAGATGGAATGCAACTATTTTACTGGCAGGAAGATCTGAAAACAGGGACACAGATTTCAGGTGATTGGCAAAAATACCTATACGAGACAAAGAAAAGCTTCTATGTAGCAAGCAGTTAGAGTCTGGAACACAGGTTGGAATTTCCTTCCTAATCCATGGCATGTTTCATGGTCATGATGTAGAGATGCCGGCATTGGACTGGGGTAAACTCAGTAAAGTTTGACAACAGCAATTTTAAATCCAACCGATTTACTATCAAATAAATTGGTTGGATTTAAAATTGATGTTGTCAAACTTTATCATGTTTCACGGTGGCAGGAGATGGTACACACTCACCATTGGCAGAACCATCAGTTCCCACTATGTGAACCATAGCAAGGTTTCTGCAATAGGCTTTGAAAAATGAATGTGGGGAGATTCAGCTCTGATGTTCAAAAGGAAATTTGATAAGTCCTTGAAGGAAAGAAGAATGGGAGAAGGGTAGGGGGAGTAGATCGGCAATCACCCTGGATTGGTCTAATGTTTCCGAGATTTCACAGCTCTGACGTTTAATAGCTATGACCTCCCCCTTTTATCTAACAGTAGAAGGAAGTCATAGAATCACAGAATCCTACAGTACAGAAGGAAACCATTTGGCCCATCAAGTCTGCACTGAATCTCCAACAGAACATCTTACCAAGACCCACCCTCATCTATTCATGTAGCCCCACTTATTTACCCTGCTAATCCCCTAACTGACACATTTCAGGACACTAAGGAGCATTTGAGCATGACCAATCCACCTAACTTTCACATCTTTTGGTATGTTGGAGGAAACCGGAGCATGCAGAGGAAACGCACTCAGACGCATACAGACTCCATACAGACATGAAGGCCAGATTTGAACCCGGGTCCCCGCTGCCTCTCATGTCTATCCCACTCTATAATTAGATCGTGGCTGACCATGATCTAATTATATAACTCCATCTGCCCACCCTGGTTCTACAAAGCTGAATATCCTTGCCTAAGAAAAATCCACCAACTCAGCTTTGAATTTTTTCAGCCATGATCTTATTGAATGGTGGGGCAGGCTCAAGGGGCTGGATGGCCTACTCCTGCTCCTATTTCTTATGTTCTTATTGAATCCCAGCAGCTTCTGTGAAGAGAGACAGAGTCGCAGACTTCCACCATCTTACATGCGGACAAGTGTTTCTTGACATTAACTGAGAGGTCGCGCTCTGATTTTTAAAGTTACGCTGTTGTTCTGAGCTCCTCACACCAGAGGAAATAATTTATCTCTATCGATCCGATTAAGTCCTTGAGTCACCTAAAGCACCTCAATTAGTTCAACCCTTAATCTTCAAAACTTAAGTGTATACAAGTCAAATTGCTGCAACTTGTTCAAGACAGAAACAGCTGTATCAGACTGGTGGATCTATCATGTACCCTCTCCAAAACTAATGCATCCTCCCTGAGGATTATCTTTAAAAGTGAGATAAAAATTCTGTCATCTATTTGCTTTAAAATTCTTACAGTAGTGCTAGTTATCAAGCTGCGCCTATGTTGTTTTTGATAGACACTTCTCATTTCTGTTCATTATCCTTCCAAACAGCACTGTGACTGAGCTTTTGATGTTTTGCTTTCTTCTTGGCTTTTTAAATAAAGCACGGTGCCATCTCTAAATTGCTGTCATGAAATGCTCCTTTGAAAATGTTGTTTGCCCATTGTGCTTACTGCATGCAGATATATTGAAGGGAGTGTGCTATCAAGTGATTGGTAGACGTTGATGGATGAAGACTCAGTAAGGCACAATAAATAATGTTCGACAGACATTTTCTTGTAAGTTTTCAGAGGACAAGATGTGCATGGTAATTTCTCACATTTCTTAACATAAAACTTAATGTGAAAATAACAGGAATATTATACCACAGCAAACAGAGATGCCAATGTGTTTGTCTAATGTATTTGGTTTCACTCCAGGGAATAGATCATGACTTTGAAGTCAACTTTGAAGCACAAATAGGGAGATATGTAAAATGAGCTGCCAACTCACTATCACGCATTTTAGACTACATCATGAATGTCAAAGTTCTACCCCCCGCAGTAGGAATAACTAATTAAAAACCCCTTGTTCTGCTTGTTCATCATCTAACTGGCAGCAATTCAAAGGCTTCCTAAACAGTTTGCTGTTCTCTGCTTGTTCGGTGTGAAGTCGTGTGTAGCTCTAGGTAGGAATGATGATGTAAATATATCCGAGCACTGAAATTGTAAAGCCCCAAATAAATGATATTTTCGGAGTCTTGCCCTTGCTGTACGGCTGGGATATGAAAGAGTGAAGAGATCTCGCTGCACTATCTGATACTGCATTCAGTATCACAAGGCAATCAGAAAGGTAGATATATACAACTATCAACAACCAGGGATTTGTGTCTCTGGGGATTGCAGACTTACACTTACTATTTTCTAACTAGCCTGTCAGAATCATGTTGACATCTCCTTTTTTATAATAATACAGACGTGATACATATCCTTGTTCCTACCATATTGTATGGGAAGCCAAGTATAAAATATCAACAAAAAACACAAGCACTTGTTGAGGTATTTCATTAGCATTGTGACCAGGTAAGAAGAAGTGAACTGTCTCTCTCTGTTCATTCCCCCGCTGTGGTCACAGTAGATTTTTTTTATTTTTTGCAAGGATCTGCCCTTTCCAAATCAGATCATATTTAACTATTTAAGCTATGAGCAGTAACAAACAAATCAAAGTTTTCTTTGGTTAAAGAAAGAGTAAATTTATTAATCACTAAACTGAAGAAAAATAATAACAATGCTACATCAAACATTCAGCCCTCATGTTGTCATTCAGAAACACACACATGCACACACAAACACACTCACACATGCACATGAACATACATGCTCACTCACTCACACGTACACACAAACATGCACATATACATGAATGTGCACACACACACATGTATACACCCATAGACTCACACCCCCACAAACACCCACACACACATGTACACAGACACATGCACACACACACACACACACACACGTATACACTTATACACGGGCACAATCTCACAAACACCCACACACGCATGTATAGACACACACACACACACACACACATAAACGTGTTTCTGCATTTCCTGAAACACTTTCAATATCCAGGAATTAGCTGTTTTAATGTCCATTCCAGATGAGTTTCAATCGGTGTCTGATTATGAGAAATGTTTCTCTCATCATATTCTGCTGAGATGAATTTGTTTCTTTCTCACCTTCACCCCTGGATGGTGGCTTTGAATTTTGAAGCGGTTTGTTCCGTCACATTCAATTTCAATATTTCCAGTTATCTGAAAGTTGGAAAGTCATCTTTTCAAAGAGAAAGAGGTATAACTTTGTGACAACTTGCATCATGTAGTCTGGAGATAAGGACAGTGATGGGAGAGGTTTCAACTTTTCTCATCACATGGCTGACCATGTCATCTCTTCCTCTTTCACTGCCGGCCATTGGCGTGTGTCGGATAAATTTTCAGGTTGATACTTACCCTGTTTATAACCCTGTTATAAACTGAAATTCCTTTGTGGCCAATCCTGGGATGAGAATCGAACAGAGAGTTTCTGGATCAGTGACAGGAAATGACCCACTACACCACCAGATCTCTTCAAGGAAAGGGGCAAGTGCTCAGTATTGTTGAGGTAATGATTTGAAACTTGGGATCCTCAGGGAGACAGAGTGAAAAATGCACTTAAATGAAAGCTTAGAACTGATGTCTGTGATTCTCCCATCACGCCTGCTAATTTTCTGGTGTGTCCAACTGGGAGACGCACACCTGCAGCCTTGAACAGGGATGATGTGTCGAGAACGCATGTACATCTCCCAGGGTCATCGAGCAGTCACCAGTCAAACTACACTGAAAACTGGCAGGGAGGCAGGTCAGGCATTTGAATCTTATTAAAATCTATTTTAAATATATAGATTTACTAATTATTGGGACCTTTCAAGGACCCTGCCAGGAGTAATTCATTCCAGTAGGATTCAGACTAGCTCCCCATATACGGGAAACTAGCGGAAGATTCCACCTGAATGAAGGGTGGGCAATTGCCGCCCACCCCCCCCCCCCCCCCCCCCCCTCCCTCCACCAGTGGTTGGGTGGTGGTGGTGGGGTGTTTGCCCCCCCTAGACATGGCTCCCTGGCAGTGCCCAAGGGGCAAAGTGCCTATGCCCAGGGGTAACTGTCCATTGGGAATCAGACAGTGTGGGCAGGTTTAGGTGCAATTGGTGGGTGGGTCCCACTTCCAAACTTCATTGGGATTGGTCTAGGAGGGAGAGAGAGTAGCGATTGGGGTGGGCTGGGGAGGAGAAGGGTTGGTCTGTCTCCGGGGGTCTGAGGAGGACGGGGTCTACCTCCGAGGGTGGGAATCTGACCCCAGAAAGGGTCAACAGGGGAGGCATCTTCTGGGATGAGGGGGTTGAGGGGATCACCATTGCTGAGGGTGAGATCTGGGCACTGGGGTGCTTCAGGGCAGTGGGGGGGGTGTCACAGCTAGCCTAGGCATTGCAGTGGGGGCTGCGATTGAGCCATTGGGAGGGCTGGAGGGGCAGCACTGTGGGGTCCTGAGCTAGCCAGCCATCGGGTTTTTAATGACATTCATGATTGGGAGCTCTTCATTGTACAGAGTGCAGAGATTCAGGTGAGAAGATGAACTATCAGAACTGTTGCAATTTAGAACGTTTTTCCACCAATTTAGCACTTTGGGAGAATTCTGGATTTGACAAGGTCAAAACATTTCCTCTCAAGTACACGAGCTTATAGCATCTGAACTCTCCAATGAGATTATATTATGCATTATTCTTCAAAATATGGGAAGTTAAGGAGTGGTTTAATTGGCTGGAATCATGCCATCCCACCCACTACAGGAATTGGAGTGGGTGAGGGGCAGATCATGGAAAAGTCCATTGACCTAAGATGGATTTTTATGGTTTTGGGACAAGTGAAGCCATGAAATCTCACCCATCGAGTTTTTTTAGGGATTTTGAAAGGATTGGGTATGGTGGATAGGGAGTGCAGTCTAGATAGGCAGCACGGTGGCACAGTGATTAATGCTGCTGCCTCACAATGCCAGGAACCTAAGTTCAGTTCCCAACTTGGGTCATGCCCCGTTTCTGCATGGTTTTCCTCCAAGTGCTCCGGTTTCCTCCCACAGCCCAAAGAAGTACAGGTTAGGTTGATTGGCTATGTTAAATTGACCCTAGTTTTGGGGAGGATTGGCAGGGCAAATATGTGTGGTTACGGGTATAATGTGAGATTGTGGTTGGTGCAGGTTCAATGGGCCAAATGGCCTCTTTCCATACTGTAGGGATTTTATGACTCTATAAGGACAATGGGACAGAGTATTGAAATTAGAACCAGTCCCATTGTTGATTCTTCACCCTGTTTCCAGCCTATGAGAGAGCACACTGGAATTCACTGCATTAAACAACAGTTACCTTTGTTTTTTCAGAGTTGCTGTCAGAATAAATACAATTTACTTTATCTAGCTATTACTATTTTTGTTGAGTTCATTATCAAGAACATTATCTACGATGAATGGATGTCTGTTGATAACCCAGTAGATAATCAGATTTGTATAGTGTTAAGTGCTTCCATGTTAATGTATCAAATTATTTCATTAAAGTGACAAACACTCTTGAAAGACCAAAGATTTGTTTATTTGTCTGCAATTCAGCCCTGTGCAGACAAATTTGAATTTAGATTTTATTGCTTGCCTCATGTCTGGTCGATGCAACATTTATAACAGTTATTGGCAATGAAACAAGCTGAGTAATGGACAAAAACACGGAGTTTGGATATGCAAAATCAGTGCCAGAAGAACTGCACCACATTCTAAAACTTATTGCCCAATAAAATTTGTAGCCAATGAGCTGAGTGAGACTTTTTTAAGCTGAGACCAATGGGATTGGACACAGAGAAATAACAGACGGGTCAATATTAGTTTAGGATTGCCCTGGGAACAGGCATTCAACTTGGCTCATTGTCTGATACAAGGATAAGGGAAAAAAACCTAAAAAAAATTTTGTTAGTTTGTAAACCTAGAATTGGTAAATGATCGTTCAAACTCTTTTGTCTGAGGTTAGTTTGCTGGTAACAGAAAGTAGCAAACATAACCCCACTATTTAAGAAGGGAAGGTCGCAGAAAATAGAAAATTATAAGCCAGTTAGCTTGACATCTGTTGTGGAAAAAGTGTTGAAATCGATCATTAAAGAGAATATAGCTGAGCGCTTAGACAATCTCAAGGTAATTGGGATGAATCAGTATGGTTCTGTGAAAGGGAAATCATGTTTAACCAATCTGCCAAAGTTCTTTGAAGGAGTAACGTGCTGTGGGTAGATGGGAGCCTGTAAATGCACTAGGCAGGGATTTCCAGAAATCATTTGATGTATCAAACATTATTGAAAAAGATAAAAGCTCATGATATTAATGGTGGTAGGGGGCAGGAGGGTAGCCCTATAAACCAGGATAGAAGGTTGGCTGGCTAGCTGAAAACAGAAAAAACTCATAAATGAATCTCTGTCTGATTAAAGTTTAGTTATTAGTCACAAGTAGGCTTACATTAACACTGCAATGAAGCTACTGTGAAATTCCCCTCATCACCACAGTCTGGCGCTGATTCAGGTCAATGCACCTAACCAGCACGTCTTTCAAAATGGGGGAGGAAACTAAAGCATCTGGAGGAAACCCACGCAGACACAGGGAGAACATGCAGACTCCACACAGACAGTGACCCAAGCCAGGAATCAAACGTGGGCCCCTGGCACTGTGAAGCAGCAGTGCTAATCGCTGTACTACCGTGTTGCCCAGTTGGCAGGATGGAGTCCTGTAGGGTTCTGTGCTGAGGCCTCAATATTTTACAATTTGCTTCATTGACTTAGATGAAGGGAGCGAGGGCATAGTGGCTAAATTCGCAGAGGACATTGTAAAGAAGACATTTGAGTATTATGGATGAACTTGATAGGATGAGTGAGTGGGTAAACATTTGGCAGATGGAATATTATATGGGAAAATGTGAAATTATTCATTTTGGAAGGAAAAATAAAAAAGCAGATTATTGCATTTATAACAAATAACTGGAGAATGTTGAGGTACAGAGGGATCTTAGTGTTCTAGTTATTATGCAGGGGCAGCATGGAGAACCTAATGGAATGTTATTCTTTATTACAAGAGGAATTGAAAACAAAAGTAAGGATGTTATGCTTCAGTTATACAGGGCATTGGTAAGACCACATTATGAATATTGTGTGCAGTTTTGGTCTCCTTATTTAGGCAAGAAATACATTGGAAGCCATTGAGAGAAGTTTATTTGGTTGATACCCGGAAAGGACAAGTTGTCTTATAAGGAAAGATTGGAAAGGCTAGAGTTTAGAAGAGCGAAGGTGTAACTTTGACTAAAATACCTAAGATCCTGAATGGCCTTGACAAGGTGGATGTGGGAGGAATGTTTCCAGAACTCAGAGGCAGTCAGAACTGTCATTTTTCAGACGAAATGTTAAATTAAGGTTCCGTTTACGTTCTCAGGTGGATGTAAAAGATCCCACAGCAGTATTTTTAAGAACAGTAGGGAAGTTATTCTATGTGATGTATCCCTCAATCTACATCTTGGAACCATTTACTGGACATTATCACATTGTTGTTAGGAGTTTACTGTGTGCCAATCGGCTGCTGCTTTTCCCGCATTACAACCATGAGTATATTTCGTTTAAAAAAACACTTCATTGAAATGAATTTCTTTGAAACCTTCAGTGGTTGTGAAAAGCACTAATTAAATGTGATGGTTCTTGACTGTTTTATATTTATCACCCTTCGTTTTGGACTCTCCTACAAGTGGGATGTAAATTGCCTTTTTTGGGAATAATTCAGGTAAAACATATGAAAATTGTAAAGAGGAATAAATCAGTTAAATTGTCCTTTTGTTTTTACTATTCCCACTAAATATCAACAAATAAATCATTCTCTCCGTCAGCCCCACATGAGTGGTTTTGAAGGAATATCCAGATCCCTGAAGTATATTTAATATTGCTAAAAATAATCAATTTCTTCAAGCAGATGAGCATGTACCATAGACTTCCAGCAACTCTACTGGAACCACTTCAGTTTAGATCTTCTCAATATTATTGTATTTTCTTTCATCAATAATGAATGTGAAGGTTTTCACATTTTAAAAGTTTATTCATGTTAGTGACAAGTAAGCTTGCATTAATCTGCAATGAAATTACTGGGAAAAATCCCCTAATTGCCACACTCCGATGCCTGTTCGGGTACACTGAGGGAGAATTTAGCATGGCCAATGTATCTGACCAGCACTTTCAGACTCTGGAAGGAAACCAAAGCAGACACGGGGAGAACATGCAAACTCCACACATAAAATGACCTGAGACCATAATTGAACATGGGTCTCTGGCATGGTGAGGCAACAGTGTTATTCACTGTGACATAGTGCTGCTTTGGGATCGAAGGAGACAATACTCAAAGTTG
Organism: Sphyrna mokarran; assembly: GCA_024679065.1. Classification (NCBI taxonomy): domain Eukaryota; kingdom Metazoa; phylum Chordata; class Chondrichthyes; order Carcharhiniformes; family Carcharhinidae; genus Sphyrna; species Sphyrna mokarran. Next base: position 146,311,800 of record JAGIQG010000002.1, read on the forward strand.
ATTAGTCTGCCCATTTCTCATATCTATTCATTCTTTCAAGTTATTTGTTGCTAGCTAATTGATTTTGAGGCATTGAAGATGCAGCAGGCTCCATTGATCTCCACAAAGATATACCTGGATCACTGCCACTCCAGCCCATCCCCCTCCCCAACTCCTAAAGTCAAGCTCCAACCAAAGACCTTCTGCTTTCTGACTGAGAAGCCCATCGTGCCGTGTGATACTGTGAGAGCCCAGAATGTGCAGCCCATTAACAGGGTTAAGTGACCAGATCATCACCCTATAGTCAGTTGTACAAAGATGCACAAAAATGTACAATCTTTAGAATTATAAAGATTAATCTCAGCAAGGTTGAGAGTGAGGGGTTGGGGTGGGGGAGGAATGGTCAGTAAGCAGAGGTTTAAGATTTAAAGTCATGAGCACGCTGAGGAAATGTTATTTTTCTCACTGAGTTGTTGTGAGCAAGAATGCATTGCTGGAAAAGATGCTGGAATAAGATTGCAGTTTCCAAAAGGTCTTTGGATAAGTATGTTAAAGGAAAAGAACTACAGGATTATGGGGAAGGAACAGGTGAATAGAACCAATTGGATAGATGGACAAAAGGTAGTCACAATGGACAAAACAGTCCCCATCTACGTTGTATCATTATACGATTCTGCGACCTCCCTCACTCCAGTCATAAGATTCAGATTGTGATTTAGAGAGTAATATTCAACCTTACAATGTGTATGTAGAAGAAACGGTTACTTATTATACTGTCACATTCATGACAGTAAGAAGTTTCACAACATGAAGTTAAAGTCCAACAGGTTTATTTGGAACAAACACCACTAGCTTTTGGAACTGATGGGTGGGAGTTCTGACTTACCTGACAAAGGAACAGCCAATTCTGAAAGCTAGTGGCATTTGCTACAAATACACCTGTTGGACTTTAACATGGTGCTGTGAGATTTCTTACGGTGTTTACCCCTATTGACATCTCCACAACATTAATGTCATACAGAATCTGTACACCAGAGGTAGGGTATTATTGCCACAGGAATATACCATTCCTGTGGATGTTGGAGTTCTTCTCACATATGAAAATGAATACAGATTTTTCTCACATCAATAACACCCGTACTGATCCAAAATATTAGTTTTTGTTCTCCCCATCACTATTGTGTTTAAACAGACGTCAGGCTGGGCTGGAAGCATTGTTGTTAGAAGGATTTGACTGGATTTTCGTTGTATTATAATGACATTCTGAGTACTGCAGTCAGCCGCGGCTGATATGTCACTCACCAGCCCCAAAATTGAGCAGAATCATTGAAATTCAGGTAGTTCAGCCAGCCATTGAAAGGCCCATTGATCTCAAGTGGGAATTTTTCGTTTTAGAGCATACGCAACAGGAGAATTCTGTCCCTTGATTCATGAATACATTGGTCCTTCTCCCAATCATTATGATGAATGCTGCAAGAGGATGTGGCAGGGAATTAAGAAATCTCCCGATGAAGCTTTTCAAGCAAGATATGATATGTTTTGACTGGAATTTCTAAAGGATTCTAGGAACAGAATTTTCCTCTCTGAAATCTACGTCTGGTGAAGGTTAGGATGATTCCTGCTGGGAGGGAGGGGTGGAACTAAAAGATTCTAGCCTAACTTCCTAAGTTCCAAAGAGCAAAGGCATGAGATTTCTGATTTTTTTGACCACCTAGTTATTACTGTGGACCTATTAAATATCCATGCAGGCTTAAGGGTTTGACTGTAATTCCAGACCAGAAAATCTGAAACATGTAACTAACTATTAATATATATCTGACGATCAGTGAGGAAGGATCAACTAGCTTTGACCACAGGGTTTGTTGTTTAAAAGGATATAATTGCCAAATCGATGGGCATCTACCTGTTCATGCACTGTGGTCAGAAAATAACCAATCAGGTGGGCTTTGTTGAGTTTAGCAAAAGAGGCCAGCTTTATTATACTTAAAGCAATCTAAATAAAATATTGCGTCATGGTCTGAATTTTGCACCCACACATAGACTCCAAGTTCATATGAGAACCAAAGAATAAAGAACAAAGAACAGTACAGTGCAGGAACACACCCATTAGCACAACAAGTCTGTGCCGATTTAGATACTTCTCTAACCTAATATCTTCTTGCCTCTACATGGTCCATATACATCCATTCCTTACCTATTCATGTGTCTATCCAGATGTCTTTTGAAAATTGCTATAGAAGCTGCTTCCACAATCTCTTCCGACCACGCATTCACCACTCTCTGTATGAAAATCTTGCCCCTTACATCTCTTTTAAACTTTCCCCCTCTCACTCTCAACACATGCCTTCAAGTAATTGACTATTTGGTCTTGGGAAAATAAAATTTGAACCATCCATTCTATCCCTGCCTGTCATAATCATGTGAACCTCTAAGAGGTCTCCCCTCATCTTCCAAAGCTGCAGTAAAAACAATTAAAATTTGTTCAACCTTTTTTCGTAGTCCATATCCAAACCAGGCAACATCCTGGTAAATCTCTTCTGTATCCTTTCCATGGCATCACCATTCTTCCAGTAGTGTGGCAACCGGAATTATACACAATACTCCAAATATGGCTTAACTAAAATCTTATACAGCTGCAACGTGATTTTCCAATTCCTATACTCAACACCCCAACTGAAGAAGGTGAGCACGCCATATGCCTTCTTGACCACCTTGTCTGCCTGAGCTGCCAGCTTCAGAGAAATGTGGATCTGCACACCTAGATCCGTCTGTGTGCTAATATTCCTGAGGGCTTTACCATTTGCTGTACACTTTCCTTCTGCAGTAGACCTTCCAAATCACATCACCTCACATTTATCTGGATTAAATTCCAACTGCCATCTTTCAGCCAGGTCTCCAGCTGATTTATATCCTGCTGTATTGCCTGACAATCCTCCTCACTATCTGCTACTCCCCCAATTTTTGTAACATCTACACATTTATTAATCACACTATCTGCATTTTTATCCATGTATATATGTTACAAACAACAGAGGTCCCAGCACTGATCCTTGTGGAAAATCACTTGTCACAGACCTCCAGTTAGAGAAGTATCCTTCTATTGCTACTCTCTGCTTTCAATGCCCAAGCCATTTTTATATCCATCTTACCAGCTCACCTAGGATTCCATATGATTGCACCTTCTGTATCAGCCTGCCATGAGGAACTTTATCGAAGGCTTTACTAAGGTCGATGTATACAACATCCACTACCCTGCCCTGGTCAATTTCTTTTGTCGCTTTGTCAAAGAGCTCAATAAGTTTGTGAGATACAATCTCTCCTTCACAAAACCATGCTGCCTCACAATAATAAGCCTCTTCTCTTCCAGAGATGAGTACATCCTGTCCGTAAGAATGTTCTTCAATAATTTCCCTACCACCTATTAGGCTTGTAATTTCTTACATTGTCTTTTCTGTCCTTCTTGAATAGAAGAAAAACATAAGCTACTTTCCAATCGTCTGGTGCCTCACCCATGACTAAAGAGGATACAAAGATTTTGGCCAGGCCTCATCAATTTCCTTGTTTGCTTCTTTCAGTATTCTGGGATAAATCTACCTGGATTTGTCCAAAACCTCCAAAACCACCTCCCTTTTTATCTCAACATCTCAAACAGTACAATATACAGGATAGATTTGTCAGCTTAAGGATGTGGAGAATTGAAGGGGCATGAGGTCTGCTGTTTGGTGACTTACATTTAACAACACTCTTTTGGTAGTCCTGAAGATTTAGAACATAGAACATTACAGCGCAGAATAGGCCCTTCGGCCTTCAATGTTGCACCAACCAATTAAGAAAAAGCCATGACCCTCTAACCTAAACCATTCCCTTTTCATCCACAAACTTATCTACTAACCTCTTAAACGCCACCAAACTTGGCGCATCTACAACTGCAGCAGGCAGGGCATTCCATACCCTTACCACCCTCTGGGTAAAGAACTACCTCTGACATCCGTCCTATAACTACCACCCCTTAATTTAAAGCTATGTCCCCTTGTGCTAGCTTTCTCCATCCTTGGAAAAAGGCTATCACTGTCCACCCTATCTAAACCTCTAATCATCTTATATGTTTCAATAAGGTCTCCTCTTAGCCGCCTTCTTTCTAACGAAAACAACCTCAAATCCCTCAGCCTCTCTTCATCAGACCTGCCCTCCATACCAGGCAACATCCTGGTAAACCTCCTCTGTACCCTCTCCAATGCCTCCACATCTTTCTTATAATGCGGGGACCAGGACTGTACACAATACTCCAAGTGCGGCCACACTAGAGTTTTGTACAGTTGCAACATGACGTTGCGGCTCTGAAATTCAATCCCCCCTACCAATAAAAGCTAAGACTCCGTATGCCTTCTTAACAACCTTATCGACTTGATTGCCAACTTTCAGGTATCTATGCACATATACACCAAGATCCCTCTGTTCTTCAACACTATTAAGAGTCCTACCATTAGCCCTATACTCTACACATTTGTTATTCCTCCCAAAGTGAATTACCTCACTTTTTTCCGCATTAAACTCCATTTGCCACCTCTCGGCCCAGTTCTGCAACTTGTCCAAGTCTCTCTGCAAACTATAACACCCCTCTTCACTATCTACCACTCCTCCGACTTTGGTGTCATCTGCAAATTTACTAATCCATCCTTCAATACCCTCATCCAGATCATTTATAAAAATTACAAACAGCAAGGGCCCCAAAACAGATCCCTGAGGTACACCACTTGGAACCGAACTCCACGATGAATAATTTCCATCAACCATCACCCTCTGTCTTCTATCAGCTAGCCAATTCCTCATCCAATTAGCTAAATCACCCTCAATCCCAGACATCTGCATTTTCTGCAGAAGCCTTCCATGGGCCACCTTATCGAACGCCTTACTAAAGTCCATATATACCACATCAACTGCCTTACCCCCATCCACCTCTTTGGTCACTTTTCCAAAAAACTCAGTAAGGTTAGTAAGGCACGACCTATCCTTCACAAAACCATGCTGACTATCCCCAGTCAATTCATTTCTCTCTAAATAACTATAAATCCTATCCCTAATAATTCTCTCCAATACTTTGCCCACAACGGAAGTAAGTCTCACCAATCTATAATTCCCAGGAAAGTCTCTATTCCCCTTCTTGAACAATGGGACCACATTCGCTATCCTCCAGTCTTCCGGCATTATACCCATAACCAACGACGACCTGAAGATCAGAGCCAGAGGCTCTGCAATCACCTCTCTCACCTCCCAGAAAATCCTAGGGTAAATCCCGTCTGGCCCAGGGAACTTATCTAACTTCAAACCCTCAAGAATATCTAGCACATCCTCCTTATCTATTTCAATACTTTCCAGTTTACAACCCTGTATCCCAGTGTCCTCCACAACTACACTTATATCTCCCTGCGTGAATACCGAAGAGAAATATTTGTTCAGTGCCTCTCCAATCTCTTCAGGCTCCACGCACAACTTCCCACTGCTGTCTCTGACTGGCCCTAATCTTGCCCTAACCAATCTTCTATTCTTAACATATCTAAAGGAAGCTTTAGGATTCTCCTTGATCCTATCAGCCAAAGTCTTCTCGTGTCCTCTTTTAGCTCTCCTCAACTCACTCTTTAGCTCCCTCCTGGCTAATCTATAGCTATCCATTGCACTAACTGAGCCTTCAAGCCTCATCCTGACATAAGCCTCCTTTTTCCTTTTAACCAGCGAATTAACTTTTTTCGTACACCATGGTTCCCTTACTCGACCATTTCCTCCTTGCCTGACAGGGACATACTTATCAAGGACTCGCAGTAGCTGCTCCTTGAATAAGCTCCACATTTCAGATGTTCCCAGTCCCTGTAGTTTCCTAGTCCAACCTATGCACCCTAATTCCCTCCTTATGGCCTCATAATTACCATTCCCCCAGCTATAACTACTGCCCCCAGCTTCATGCCTATCCCTATCCATCACTAAGGTGAACGTAACCGAATTGTGGTCACTATCACCAAAATGTTCACCAACTTCCAAGTCTAACACCTGGTCTGGCTCATTGCCCAGCGCCAAAACCAATGTAGTCTCACCTCTAGTTGGCCTATCTATATACTGAGTCAAAAAACCTTCCTGCACACTTTGTATAAAAACTGACCCCTCTAACGAGGTAGAGTTATAGATGTAGGATTGGTGAGTTAGGAGATGGATTACTGCGTTGAATTATTTTAATAAATTGCAGATTTATCACTGGATGGTCACAGTCAGTAAAGAGAAGAAAGAGCAGGGGGAAGTAGGTCTCCAATTGGGTTATCTTTCATTTAGGTTGTTTGTCCTCTTACTGAAGGAAAAAACAAGTTTAAACAGACATGGTGGACCAGTCACATGACTAACACAAAGTGTTTCAAATATGGTCATGATTAGTGTATTCTCCGTTATCACTTCATCGTAGAATAAAATTATAGAATCCCTTCAGTGCAGTAGGAGGCCATCGAGCCCATTGAGGCTGCACCAACCACAATCCCACCCAGGCTTTATTTCTGTAACCCCACATGTTTACCCTGCTAATCCCCCTGTCACTTTAGGATCAATTTAGTATGGGCAATCAACCTAATCAACACATCTTTGGACTGTGGGAGAAAGCAGGAGCACTGGAGGAAAGACCCGCAGACACAGAGAGAACATGTAAACCAACACATACAGTGACCTGAGGCCACACTTGAGCCTAGGTACCTGGTGCTGTGAGGCAGCAATACTAACCACTGGGCCACCCTAATCAGTTTGTATCTGGGAATTCTCTCCATCATTCAAGTGTTTAATGTGTTTCCATTGCTTCTGTTTGAGTTAATTTCTGAGAACTCCCTGTTAAAAATCTGAGATGATTGTCCTGATGCCTTGCTAATGGGAACATGATCTGTCATACTAACTTTCTCAAGAGAGCATTCTCCTTGAGGTGTCCTTGCAGACATGGAGCCCCAAATCAATGGGATGCAATGTTGAGAGTTTAGTGGTGTAATTTGGGTAGATGTCTTTGTTGCAAACTCAAATTACACTTTTAATATATGTTTTAAAAACTGTTTTTATAAGTCCAGATTGGTTTTGCAACCTATGGACTAAAAGTCATTGTGTGGCATTGTTTTTGTGACATATAATATTCAGTGAAGGTGTCACAAGATAGATATGGTGGAGGGGGGGGGGGTGTGTGTTGGGAATGGGATGGCATATGGACTCAGGGTAAAGGGTATTCATTTGGGACTGAGATTGGGAAAATGTTTTTAGTCGAAATTGCAAAGATTTATGAAATAATTCCAGAATCCTGGCTGGAAAAGAACAGTTTACTTACAGAAAGCAAACTATTTTTTTCTTTGTTCTTTGTGTAGGGGGTTTTAGTATGGTTGGGCAGCATGGTTGGTGCAGACTTGGAGGGTTGAGGGGCCCGTTCCTGTGCTGTAATTTTCTTTGCTCTTTGTTCTTTTTTTCATTACCATGATGCGCACACACCAGTCCCTGCCTGGGACTACAGTTCAGCAGGCCCAGTCCTGGACCTGCTGTATAAAAAGCTTAAGAGATGGGTTGCAGATGGACAAGTCACTGCATGTTATGAGGGGAACGCATACTCAATGAGCCTCACAGGGAGATAAATCAGTGATTTCCCCATGGATCTTCTGGAGGTTTAACACTTGACAATTTTTTATTCCAGAGGGTTATAGACATTCCAATGTTGAATGTATCCAAGTTGAGACAGCCAGAGTTTTGATCTCTTAGGAAATGAGGGGAATGGATGGAAAAATGGAATTGAGGCAAATGGTCAGGATTGTTTTCAGTGAAAAGTGCAATAAACATTAGTGGCTGTGAAATCTACTGCTGCTCCTATTTCTCAGATTATTACAAAGATTCATCAGATTCAGTTATGCAACTTTTAAAATGTGAGTTTAAATGAGTAAAATGTCTTCAAGTAATTTAAGGTATAATATGCAGGAAAGAAAAATATTTATTTGACTCTTGTTCCCTTGGTCACTAGTGTGCAGAACGGGACAGCAAAACTTTGCTTGAAATGTTCAAAGATCTTTTCTAGGTCATATTGGGTTATAATCACACAAATAATGGAGAAAATCTGACTTGCAGTGAAATTTCCATGAAGTGCCATAGATTGTCGAAGATACTCGCTGGAGTGTTTAAGGTCCATTAATGGTCTTCTTGGGTGTAAAATTAAAAGAAAGATTTGCATTTGTATAGTGCCAAAGTGGGCTACAGCCAATAAAGTGCTTCTTGAAGCATTCCCACAGTTACAATGTCGGAAACATGGAATTAAAGTTGTGCACAGCATGCTCCCACAAACCATAATCTATAACCAGATAATCCACTCCCATTTGTGATGGAGATTGATAACATCAATATCAACCAAAGAATAAAAATGACATAATGATATGACCACCAAGCTAAAATTAAGATTAAAGAAGGACTAACACAAGATTTTTCACTGTTTGAAAGCAGACAACAGCAACTGAGTGTTGGACTGAGCAGTTTCAGAGTGATAGGAAATTCCAGTAGACAAGGGTACAGTTCCACCCTAACTCTGCCTGTTGTAACAGCTTTCCTCTTTTCCTTCAGGGTGAGACTGTCTGTCCAGTTCCCAGTTCACAGGTAGCCAGACATCCCTGAAATTTTAATTATGCAGCAACACAATCATCTTCCTTCCTTGCAATCCAATCTCAACTCTGGGAATTCCATATTGGCTTTTACTTTCTGCTGCTTATTTTAGCTACAGTATCTGGTGGTCTCTGATTTCCTTGCAAATTGAAGGCACTATTTGCATTCGGCTGACATTTCCTTCGATCTTTGCAGTAAACTATGACACTATTTACATAACCAATCTTCTTAAATTTACAGAATCGTTGATCCAGTAAAAAAAGAATGAATTTTCACTGACGTCTGATTTAGAAGCTGGACAAAAAATAAAACATGAGAAGTCAGGTGAGCAAATGCAGAATGATGTAAAATAGGAACAAGTGGTTATGAATAAAATTCCACCTGCAAAGTAACTGTTCAGCAGTTACACAATCAATACCTGAATTGTGTGTGTGTCTGTGTGTTTGTGTGTGTGTGTTGTGTGGGGGTGGTGGTATGGAAACAACTTATTATGCTTCGTGGAAAGGTTTGCCTGAGTTTACTTGCTTGAAAGGCAGGGTAATGGATGCAGTCGAGTGCAACAAAGGAATTTTATGGAGCAGTCCATGGCAATACGTTTGTACTGAAAGTTAAAAGCAAACTCCATGATGGAAGGAATTCAGACATGAGAAGTTGAAAGAACAGCGCAGCATCATTGAGAGGAAAGATATACCTCAGGGGAAGGATGGAAAATGTGCTGCAAATGGGTGGGTTCCATAGCATTGCTAATCTGAACATATTATGAGTTACTGCAGATGGAAATGTTTCTCCAGTACAAAGCACTTTGTCTTCATCATGCTCCTGAAATAGGTGCAATGCTCAGCAAAAATGCAAATTTAATTTGTTGGTTACATGCAAAATATTAACAGCTCAAACTACTTATGCAACCCAGATAGTAGGGTCCCTACATGCAGAAGGAGACCATTCAGCCCATCACTCTGCATGGACTTTCTCTGATGAGTACATTATTCCAGCCCTCTCCCCTACCCTATCTGCGTAACTCCATACATTTATCGTAGTTCATCCATCTAACCTTAACAGCTTTTATGAAAAAACTGGAGTATCAAGAGGAAACCCATGCAGACATGGGGAGAACATGCAACCTCCACACAGCCACACAAGGCCAGAATTGAACCTGGGTCCCTGGCCCTGTGAGGCAGCAGTGCTAACCACTGATGCATTCAATGTTTTCAAACCTTGACAGAGCAAATTAATGACAGAAGTATTCCCCTGAAAGACAAATTGTGCTTAAATCAATGTTTAATATAAAATAATGAAAATATAGGAAAGAAAGTGCCATTATGGTACAATGTGGGATGATTTGTATTTCACCCAATATGTGAAATGAAGATATTGTCAATTCTGTGAATCATTTTCAGCTGATTACATAAACAGATCTAATTGTCAGTGGTTCAATATCCTTGCCTTAATCTCAATCTGCCATGAAATTCTGAAGTCCCAAGTTGAGAATTGACCTGACAGAGTTGTCCTCCTGCATTCACTGCAGGATCTATCCATTGCCCTCCCAGACAAGCACTTATGGAACAAAGCTTTGTAGGCTTTTCTGTTTTTTTTTATCCACTGGTTCTCCAGAGATAACTGGATGAAGCAAAAACCTTTAATATCGGTACATAAAAAGCAGGCCACCACTGAGTTTAATTAGGACTGGGCAGTGTATTCCAACATATTACCACGTGTGCAATCAAAACAATACAGACATAAGAAAAGTGCAAGGGGAGCAGTCATTTGTCACAGCACTTTCCTCTGAACGTATGCAGCCTGCTTCATTGTGGACCAAATCCAATCCCTCAGCGGATGGTGTATGAAGCTTAATATCTCTTGCGTGCTGCAAATTGGGTGCTGGCTCTCCATACTATCTGGCACTGAGTTTTGATGGCTGCTCTGTGGCACACACACAAAGCATCTGATTCCCTGCCCAAACAGTGACAATGGCCTATGTGCTGGGCTCGTTAATGCCCTGAATGAAATGCTAATGAAAGTTAGATGTGTGGCCCAGAATTGCCTGAGCAGGTCAATGAACAGCACTCGCTGTTAGTTTGACTTCCCCTCTGAACATTTAATTCTGACGATATTTTGTCTTGGAAATTGCTGTCATTGAGAGATATGAAAGGCATCTTGGGAACATCTAGAACGTGAACAATCAGGACAAGCGTTTGGTGTACCTTCTGATGTTTGTTATCCATCAATCTAATTTAAATATTATTTAAATATTATTTTCGGAGTCATTTTATTTTTAAGTGCAGGCAGCTGGCGTTCCCAGGCCGAGGGAACTCAGCACATGAATTGAGATGCAAATGGCTAAATCCATAAGGTAAGACCTTTGTAACATTGCTGGTGAAACAAGAGCACCAAGATGGGCCAAATAACCTCCTTCTGTGCTGTATGTTTTCTATGATTCTATGGTTTTATTGGTGTTCATGATGTGGATATGCCGGTGTTGGACTGGAGTAAAAACAGTAAGAAGTCTGACAATACCAGGTTTAAGTTGAACCAATATATTTATTGGTGTTCTCTGTGAGGCCAATAATTTACCCCAGTAAAGGCTCAGGCAAGCTGTTTGCTCTGCATGACCAATCTCAGATATCCTCTCCCCACTTGCAACCATCTTCCCATCCACTCTACCCACCCCCTAACTGCAATTGACACTCCCTCAATACTCCAACCCTCACCTACGTGACAAGAGGATTCTCCCTATTAATTCGGACATCCTCTCCTAACTAGGATCTCATCTCTATCTTTTCCACTCCTCCACTTACATATCAATTCTCATAGGCTTGGGCCCTCTGCGAAAGGCTTCCTGCCAAAGAGATCTCCAGCCTGATGATGGGAACTCGGGCACTTCGATTCAGGGATGCCCCACAGTAACATTTATTGGCACACACCAGGAAAGCTGTTCTTCAGCACTGTCTTGCAAAAAAAATTCACCTTTAGTCTGACATCCAGACCTAAAATCTGATATCCATGACCTTCAGCTATTCAATAACTATATTGCATCTCTCCAAAAGTAAAACACTTTTACTATTTCATAAAATATTATAGTGCATCACAATTGCAGAACAATTCATGACATACCTCTGAAAAGAGGAATAATGGAATTACAGGGTTTATTTGTAAAGCTACGAAGAGGAGGCTGATCTATGAGAGATTGTGTAGGGAGACAATCATCGGCTTGATGTCTGTAGCATTCTGTTCCAGTCTCAGAAAATTGCAAAGATGATCATGTGATGAACTTGGCTTCTAAAATGAGAGCTACAGGGCTTTTGAGCAGAGTTCACTCTTACAGCAAGGGCTCATTATTGAAAGATTGCAGCTGAAGAGGGAGAAAATTACATGGCTAGGCGCCTGAAAGATTGAGTACATATCAGGAAAGAGTTACTGCAATAGGGTGTGAATAAATGGGCAATAAATATTTTCAGGCCTGCTGTGTGAGCTTTCCCACTACAAACCCTGCAATTTTTAACAATGTAATGAAGGGGGGTAGTCATGCCCTTGTGTCTGCTTCACCATTTTTGGCTAAGCTCCTTGGACATTTCACATATTCCTAAATGGGCAGCACGGTGGCACAGTGGTTAGTTGGTGCCTCACAGCACCAGGATTCAATTCCAGCCTTGGGTCACTGTATATGCAGAGTCTGCACATTTTCCCCATGTGTGCATGGGTTTCCTCCAGGTGCTCTGGTTTCCCCCCAAAGTACAAAGATGTGCACGTTAGGTGCATTGGTCATGCTAAATTGTCCCTGAGTGTCAGGGAAATTGGTAGGGTAAATACATGGGGTTATGAGAGTAAGAGCTGGATGGCCTTGTTAGTGGGTCAGGTTTGATGGGCCGAATGGCTTTCTTCTGCACTTTAGGGAATCTATGGTTCTATGAAATCTTTCCTAAAATTGCTTTTGCACAAAAATTCATATAATCCAATGGGGTCTTTTAGAAGACTTCTGGGTGAGTACATGGGACTTAGTAAGATAGAGGGTTGTAGGTAAGCCTAGTAGGTAGAGAAATGATTGGCACAACTTGTGGGCTGAAGGGCCTGTTTGTGCTGTAGTTTTTCTATGTTCTATGTGCTAATCAAGAAGTGAAATCTATTATTGGCTGTTATCTCACAAATGTGTACACGTGTGCATTAGCCAAACCTTGTAATTAGAATCAGACCCAACACTGATCAGACAGAAAATTAGCCACTTACCTGCAAATGTTGAAAAGTCTCCAATCCACGATGCAGATGTACACACTCAGCACAGGCGTCCTGAAGAGAGTAGCAAACAGAACCAACTCAGAAGCCATTCTGCTTTCCTCCAGCACCTCTGCCTTATTCTGCTAAATTTTTAAAGGTCCTCAAACTTCTTGCTGTATTAGTCACTAAGTGTGGTAGTGGTTGGGTGAATAACTTGGTTAGTTAGTTGGCTAAATGGGTAGGGTGATTGCTGGGTTGGGTGGGAGAGAAGGTCGAGTATGTGAGTGTATGGGTGGGTAGGTCTGTGGGCGTGTGGCTGGGTGAGTTGGAGTAATTGGGTCAGATCAGGAGGACAGGTCAAGAGATGATCAGATCTGGTCAAGGGGATTCTGGGGCTAAAGGGGGAAGCTGGAGGATCATGGGGCAGTCAGATCTGGTCGGGGTGGGTGAGGAGGGGGATGGTAGTCCAGGAGGGTTGATCAGTAGGGTAGAGTCAGGAGTTGGGAGGTTTTGAATGGGTCTGGGGTGTCAGTTGGACTGGATGGGACGAATTCTTCCAAAAAAAATCTGAACGTCGTATTCACGTAAAAATGTGAATAAATCACATTGTTTTTTTCTGCAGGATTTTCAAACTGAATCTCCCACGCCCTGTGCACCGCAGAGTGCACTTGCGTGATTTTTTTTTAAAGATCTGTTGGCGAGGTCTATTCCTGCTGGAGAAGCCAGCAGCACAGTACGGACTGAGCCACTATGCATGTGCAGTGACCCACACGGACAGCCTCCCTATCACTGGCCAGCTCTGTGATTCCACATATCTGGCCGTGAAACAAGCCCACCCCCAATCGCTGGCCTTCCAGACATGTCTGGCCAGCTCCAATCTCCCCACTGGCCCGCCTCGCTCTCCAATCCCCACAGTCCCAATATTCCTGTACAACATATAACACCCCCCCATCCCATCTCCATCTCTGTGACCCCAGCGCCCTGCCCCTCCTCCCCAGCAGACAGAGACTGGGAGAATCACCCCTGATATTTTTCTGTCTAACATTTCCTGGGTGACCATCCAAGTAAATAAGTCAGAATTGTCTGAGGTTTCCAGCTCCATGTTAGGGGCTGAAACTTTCCCGGAGGATCCTGGGAAGCAGCGGAATTGTCCATTGGAAATTTGAGCTTCCGAGGAAATGCCATGGAATCATTGTGTGGTGACTTGGGCAGGGTCCTGAGATGCATCTTGGGACAAATGTGCAGTCTCCAATGTTCATAGAACAGGTGATCTGGGCCAAAATTGAAATCCTAATCTAACGGTGATGAAATTTTAGCCTTTATTGTGTCTACTTTTCAATTTAAGGATAAATATGTACAATATATATTTATAATTGTTCATGTAAAAATTGCAGGCAACCTTATCATTCTTCTTCTGAAATTAAATAGTGTGATTATTAAATTATCCTTGATATCTTGATCAATATTTATCCCACAGTCAACATCATAAGAACAAGCTTTCTAAATTATTACTACATTGCTTCACACAAATTGGCTGCTGTATTTCTAATATTTCCTACACATAAAAAGTACTTCAGTGGCTGTAACATGTTTTTGGATGACCTGCAGTCATGAAAGATACTCCATAAATGCAAACATTTCTTTTTTTCTAATTCAATTGTGGCACATGCGCATCCCTGGCTGGCCAACATTTCGTAAAATCCCTACAGTGCACAAGGAGGCTGTTTGGCCCATCGAGTCTGCACTGACCATAATCCCACCCAGATCTTATCCTCATTACCCATGCATTTACCCTAGCTAGCCCCCCCGACACTAAGGGACAATTTAGCATAGCCAATTCACCTAACCCGCACATCTTCGGCTGCGGAAGGAAACTGGAGCACCCTGAGGAAACCCACGCAGACATGGGGAGATTGTGCATACTCCACACAGACAATGACCTTAGCTGGGAATTGAACCCAGGTCTCTCGTATTGTGAGGCAGCAGCGCTAACCACTGCATTACCGTGCCACCCTGTAACATTTATTCCCCATCACTAGTTGCCCAAAGGCAGCTGAGAGTCAACCACATTGCTGTGGCTCTGGAGTCACGTGTAAGCCAGAGATAAGAGTGGCAGATTTCCTTCCCTGACAGTCATTAGTGAGCCAGGTTGGTTTTCCCAATAATAGTTTTCTGGTCATGAGTAAATTTTTAATTCCAGATTTTTTTATTATTGAATTCAAATTTCACCACCTGCTGTGGAGAGATTCAAAGCCAGGTCCCCAGAACATTAGCTGAGCTTCTGGATTAATAGTCGAATAGCCATCCTCTCGTCTCTCTTTTATTGAATAGGGACTGATATTTTTCCAGCTAGCTCGACAACATCAGAACCTATTTTAAATGACTCGCCAGACAAAATGACACAGGAGCTGCTGTTAAATCCCAAACTGCCATTAAAGGATTTGATAAATGTAGTTCCATCTACTTTCAATAACTAGATTGAAGTGTTTATCCAGTAAACATCAAAGCAAATAAATGCTACTTAATAAGTAGTGTGTCGCAGATATTAACCGGAGGAAGATGGGAGGGGAGGCACTTATGTCACTGTTGAAGTAACTGAGACCATAATAATTTATAGATTACCCTTATTAATCTTCAGGGGATAGTAACAGCAAACCATTTAACTCCCAGAGAATGGAAATTACTCTTGAGCTATGTGAGTCTATTATCAGACTCGCTAATGCACCAAAAACAACAGTCAGCGCTCTTTATTACACCATCCACCATTTCCTTTGAAACTTGCAGTAAAATAGCTCAGCTAAAATGGTTTCCTCTGACCCCACCAGTAAAAAGAAACTGTTGTCTTTTTAATTATCTACATTCTCATCACTTGTTCAAACAAAGATGATGGTCAAGGGCAAAGATCAACCAGTCATCACGTGGAGAGCAGGGCCTGGATTTGTTGCTTTATCAGACAGTTGTTGCAGATTTGATGAGCTGGATGGCCTCTTTCTGCACTGTAGGGTTTGATAGATTTCATAGTTCCATGGTTCAATCATTGTTGGAGTTCAAAAATATCAAATTGAAGTGTTATTTTTCTTTCTCTTAGACTTTCTTTCTGCATCTTCCCCCTTACTTAATTCCTCTCCCTTTCTTTATTTCCCTTTCTGAACTTCATTTCAGTCTATCCTCCTTTTCCCCTTTTTCTCTCTTCCTCAATCAAAAAATCTTATTAGTTAAGAAGATGCATTATTGATTGTTTTATTCACCAAGCTCACTGATCTCCCAGTCATTCTTAACTTGCACTTGAGGTGCAAAGGTGAAGGATATTGTATAACTCAAGCGATACGTCAGCAGTTATCCAGCTGCAATAGCACCCTATCCATTGCAACTTTCACTTTTTGTTGATATAAGAATTCAACCTCAATTCTGGATTTACAGTCATGAGAAGACCAGCCTGGAGCAGAAGGAGGCCATTCAGCCCCTCAAACCTGTTCCACCATTCAATTAGATCATGGTTCCCATCCATCCCTGATGATGTTTGATTTCCTTGCCTAACAAGAATCTATCTACCTCCACTTTAACAATATTCAATGACCCACCCTCCACCACCTTTAGATTGGCTGAGGACAGATTGCTCCACATCTAAGTTCATTCTCTATAAATAAATATCAGCCTGTGTTTTCCATTCTTGAATAAGCGAAATTGCTTTCAATGCAGTGATGAAGATAAGACAAGTGTTATCTTTCCCACTTAAACTTCTTTATTTCTGTTGCTTTTGACAAGTTACCAAATGGGAGGTTACTGCATAAGGTTAAATCTCCCAGGATGCAAGGTGAGGTAGCCAAATGGATACAAAATTGTCTTGATGACAGAAGCCAGAGAGTGGTTATAGAGAGTTGTTTTTCAAACTGGAGGCCTGTGAGCAGCGGTGTGCTTCAGGGATCAGTGCGGGGTCCACTGATATTTATCATTTATAATAATGATTTAGATGAGAATATAGGGGGCATGGTTAGTAAGTTTGCTGCTGATATCAAGATCGGTGGCACAGTGAACAGTGAGGAAGGTTACCTCGGATTGCAACAGAATCTTGATCAATTGAGCCAGTGGGCTAATGAATGGCAGATGGAGTTTAATTTAAATAAATGTGAGGTGATACATTTTGGTAGATTGAATCAGGGCGGGACTTAATTGATGGTAGGGCATTAGGAAGAGTTACAAAGCAAAGAGATCTAGGGGTACATGTTCATAGCTCCTTGAAAGTGGAGTCACAGGGGGACAGAGAGATGAAGGAGGCATTCAGCATGCTTGGTTTCATTGGTCAGAACATTGAATACAGGAGTTGGGACATCTTGTTGAAGTTGTGCAAGACATTGGTAAGGCCACACTTGGAATGCTGTATACAGTTCTGGTCACTCTATCATAGAAAGGATATTATTGAACTAGAAAGAGAAAAAGGATGCTACCAGGACCTGGTGGTTTGAGCTATAAGGAGAGGTTGGATAGACTGGGACTTTTTTCTCTGGATGAAAGGAGGCTTAAGAGTGATCTTGTAGAGATCGATTTTTTTTTAAGAAAAGGGATATAGATCAACGAGATAGTCAATATCTTTTCCCAAAGATAGGGGAGTTTAAAACTAGTGGGCATAGGTTTAAGGTGGAAGGGGAGAGATATAAAAGGGTCCAGAGGGACAATTTATTATACAGAGGGCGGTGAGTGTCTGGAACAAGCTGCCAGAGGTGGATACAATTTTGTCTTTTAAAAAAGATTTAGACAGCTACATGGGTAAGATGAGGAGAGAAGGATATGTGGCAAATGCAGGCAATTAGAACTAGTTTACTGGTTAAAAACAAAGAAGCAGCATAAAAGGGCCTGTTTCCATACTGTAAACCTTTTATGAGTCTTATTGGCTGTGTAGACTTTTGTTCATTTTCCTGTGGTCTGTGGTTGGGGACTGAAAAATACCTAACGCTGAAAAAAAACTATTTATATAGCACCTCAGCACATCTATCAGAACCATCTCAAACTATTTAACATAAAATCAGTTACTTTCCAAATTTAGTCAATATTGATTTCCAGTCAAATTCAACTATCAGTCACATATTGTGAAACCTCACAAACACCAGTGCAATGTGTGGCTAACCAATCTCATTTTAGTTGTATTCTGTGTTCCTAATCCCATCTTGTCATGGACTTTCTCATGCCCATTTGAACAATTCCTCTCCAAATGATAACATCTGTGCTGAAGGAGGATTCTGGTAAGATGAAACCTGAGGCTATACACTCCTATTCTGGGTGGGTTTTGAACCCACACCTTTCTATTTCAGACATCAGAGTGCTGTCAGCAGAACTAAACTAGCACTAAGTTATCTTATCTATTCAATCAAACCCAGAGATTTACCTGCAATGGCTTGTCTTGCTAGTGCTGGTGTCTCTAGGTAACAGTGCCCACATGTATGTTGAACACTATATTAGTGCTGCCTATCCCAGCTCCTCCACTGTTCCTCAATTGTCAGACTACTTGTCAAACTCCCAGTTTTGGCGGAGCAGAAATTCCAGCCAAATTCTGGGAAGATGGAAGCTGTTATTTTCAGTCCCCATCACACACACCATTCCTTCACCATTGATTCCATCTTTCTCCCTAGAAGCCATCTGAAAATGAATGAGACTGATTATAATCTTCATTTGATATGTGACCTCAAGGTGCGGTTCTGATACATATCTTCTCCATCACAAAGATGATTTATTCTTACTTCTGTAGAAAATCACTCAATTCTACCCTATCTTAACTTATCTTTTAAAGTAAAGTTGGTTTATTAGTCTCCAGTAGGCTTACATTAACACCACAACAAAGTTACTGTGAAAATCCCCCAAGTTGTCACATTCTGGGTACGCTGAGGGAGAATTTAGCGTGGTCAATGCACCTAACCAGTATATTTTTCAGATTGTGGAAGGAAACTGGAGGACTTGGAGGAAATTCAAGCAGATATAGGAAGAATGTGCAAACTCCACACAGACAGTGACCTAAGCCGGGGATCAAACCCGGCGCCCCGAGTTCAGGTACACCGAGGGAGAATTCAGCATGGCCAATCCATCTAACTTCGGCCAAATTCTTGTCCATGCATTGTTATCTCTCGACTTGATTGTTCCAACACACCTTTTACCCTCTGTAAACTTGAAATAATTTTAAACTCTGCTGTCCATGGCTTAACTAACACCAAATCCAATTTCTTTGTCACTTTGATATCCATTGATGTCTATATTGGATTTCCGTTAAGTAACACCTTGTTTTCGGATTCTCTCGCATTCCGCTATTCTCCATCTCTTTAATTTTCTTCATCCTTCAAATTACCTGCATTCCCCAAATTTGGTCTCTCAAGTATTCCTGATTTTAATTGCTCTATCTGTGATGACCATACGTTCAGCCGCCAGCCCTGAAATTTCTTCTCTAATTCTCTTCACCTCTCTCTTTCTCTTTCTCTCCTCCTTCAAGATGCTCCTTGAAGTTTATCTCTTTGAACAAGCCTTTTGTTGTTTGCCCTAATATCTCTTCAAGTGCCTTTGTGTTATTTGATAATGCGCCTGTGAAATTCCTTGAAACATTTTCCGATGTTATAGCCTGGATCTGTCTTATTATTGCTTAAATCATTAGTGGCTCTTTGTGTGACGGGGATGTAGAATTTTCTTAGTGGTGTATTGTATCAATCTGCAATGCAGCCGGACCACAGCGTCAACAATGAAACAACTATTTTGAGTGCCGTTGTTACAAAAATCCCATCTGTGCCGTCAGATGCTGCAAAAATCAATCTGTATCACAAAGGAGGGCAGTTTTTTAATTCCGTAAATCATTTCAGAACAGCAATTCATAACAGAAAATCTTATTACACAAAGCAATAAAGCAAAAGTTCCATGAAGCAAAAAATATTTTCAATGACAAAGCAGTTTTTGCATTTAAGGAGCTGTGTGGTTAGTGCTACTCTGAGGTAGGTGGACAAATCAACTGGAGTGAGATCAATACTACATTTAGTATCAGTTTTCAGCTTATAAATAAGTACAAATGTCAAATCAACAGGCATGTGGAACATAATGAACAACTACCTATCATGTCTTATTGATTGTAGATTCTCACTGATAAAAAAACAGCACAAAAAGAAAACTTAAATCAGCAAACTTCTGATTGTTTCACTTAATTTATGTCATAAGCAAATGTATATGTAATACCCTGAGAGTAAAAATGAAGGCAAACATTCTGTCACTGAAGCTAAATTATCTCTGTCACTGAAGCTAAATTTGATTTATGTATTAGTCACAAGTAAAGCTTACATTAACACTGCAATGAATTTACTGTGAAATTCTTCTACTCACCACATTTAGATTAATGTTCCTAACCAGCATGGCTTTCAGTCTGTGTGAGAAAACCAGAACAACCAGAGCCAACCCACATAGATATGGGGAGAACTTGCAAATTCTACACAGTGCCTCAAGCCAGGAATCAAACTTAGGTCCCCCGTCCTGCGAGGCAGCATTGCTAATCACTATGATACCATCCCATCCACTGGTAAGCTGATGTAATGTTCCCCCCCTCTTTGTTAGTCTGTTGTTATATTTAGAATGTTGTTGACTGTTCAGAATGTTCTGGAATGTCTCAGCTGCTGTGGTGCAACTTGTAACAGCTGTCAAAATGAGAGCAGAGTTTTCAGAGCAGGTTGCTGGATGTGGATTGGTCTGATGCTTCCGCAGTGAAATGGGAGCTTTTAATAAAAATATTTCTTTTTTTTTCACCTTTTTTAGTTACAGTGCATCAAACAGAAAATTTTAAATTGGTGATGAGCATAATTCTTAGGACACTGAAGATTAATTAGCAAATGTTGTCTGATTGCACAATCACATCTAATATTGGACGTTACGTTTTGAGCATTGTAAGCAAAGACTGGCTGGGTATGGTCTATGTCTTGTTTATTGTGAACAGTGACTGGGAGTTGCTATTTGATATGATCCCACCAGTTTTTATATAACCTACATGTCTAAATCATACTAGCACTAAAATTCATATATCTCATTACTCATTTGTGTGATAGATACAACAAAATAATTCTCAGTGTGTTAAGAATTGTATTGACAACCAATTTAAGATTCAGTCAGGCCCACAGTGTAGCATATTTATGTATATTGGAAGTTTCATATATTAACATATTGCACTCTGTTTTTTATGACAAAAGAACACATTGTGCCTGTTTCATTGAAACAAAAGGAGTGACAGCCATTTGCTGGTTCATTCTCAGCAGATATCCTACTAATCAGAGCCCACTTGCCAACCAATCAGCACTTCATTCTCATGTATATGTTATTTTCCCAAACATTGTTATTCTTGTGAATTGTCCTGATGAGTGCAAGATAAAAAACTTTGACAAAATGTATTTATTTTTCAGCAAAAGTCTAATGGTCTAATTATGGCACAAATATGAAATATCAAATATTTGGTTTCTTGTTGAATATTTTAACATATTAATATATAATAACCTTCATTTTAACCCAATTGAGTTTTCCAAATTGAGATTGCAGTAAAACTCCAAAATAATACTGCCCAACATGAATTAACCTCCTAATGTGAGGGGAGATATAGAACATAGATGTACATCATCATTAACATTCTAGGGGTACCATGGACCAGAAACTGAACTGAACTCGCCAAATAAATACTAGGAACCCTGTGGCGAGTAACTCACCTCCTGACTTCACAGACATATCCAGCATCTACGAGGCACAAGTTTAGGTGTCTAATGGGATATCCTTCATTTGTCTGAATGAGTAGAGCTCCAATGGCACTCAAGAAGCTCAATACCATCCAAGACAAAACAACTCACTCGACGGGCACATGTACAAACATTCACTCCCTCCACTACTGATGAACATTGGCAGCCATATTTGCCATCCACAAGATGCACTGCAGGAACTCACAAAGACATTTTAGACAGCATCTTCTAAACCCACAACCACTATCATCTAGAAAGACAAGATTAGCATATATGTAAGAACACTACCACCTGGAAGATCTCCTACAAGTCAGACCTGACTTGGAAATATATCACCGTTTCATCACGGTCACTAGGTTAAAAATCCTGGAACACTCTCCCTAACAACATGTGAGTGTACCTACACCACGTGGACTACAGCAGTTCAAGAAGCCAACTCACTACCCCATCCTCAAGGGCAACTAATGATGGACAGAAAATGCTAGCCCGGCCAATGAAGATCATACCCCTTGTATGGATTTTTAGGAGGTCACTAGAAATAGGATGTTAACACAACAGAGGAGAAGGAAACATGATCACAAAACAGATTGTTATTCTGTTGTAGTTACCGAGCTATGAAAATGAGGGAATGCATGGCGTGTTTGATGCTCATCTTAATCAATTAAACAGATTGGAGTCAGACAATCAATCATATCCGCTGAAACAGGATTCAAAATTGTAACCGATAGCTAACATAACTACCAACAGCAAAAATTTGACTCAGCGTCTTAGGTAATGACTGTTTTTGGTTCTCATTAGTCAAGTTGCTGTGTCAACCTCATTGGAGCCATGTCTGTAACAAAAACATACATCACACAACGCACAATAAACAGCTTCTCCAAATCCTGCTTTGTTTTCATTTAGCTTTGAGATGAAGATGTTTGGTAAGGTATAGAACAGTCAGTGACAGATAACAGCCTGGAACCGGCTGTATTGGTTTATTTCTCCCTTTGTCCTCTTTCTCCTCCTATTCCTTCTCCTGCTCTGTGTCCCCTCCACTCTTTCTCTCTGTCAAGGGATATGCCTCTCAATGCATTTGGGAGCAAGCAGCTTGAACAGAATCTTTTCAATCAGGACAAATTCCTTCAGCGTGTGACTCACCACTGCCGCTTGACTTTGTATCACACTGGAACCATCAAATGCTTCTACAAGCTCTTCAATAACCAATAAAGAAATCAATAAGCAACTATCCTGAAAGTAGTTAATGATCCATTTAAATATCACTGATAAGGGATCCTTTCTACTGCCAAGTGGCAAGAGGGCAATAGCTGAACTGCAAACCCCAAATGGCAATGCTGATATCAAATGAGTATTACACATTGAATGACTTCACAATCCATCTGCTCGGAGTACCAGCAGCACACTTTCCCTGTGTGCAGGTTAATGCTATGAACAAAATTGCATCTGGCGTGGCCAGAAGTGTGTACTTGTGCCACAGAAGCCATATGGAGGCACTCCCTGAACCAAACATCCCGGGACCAGGAATTGGGCTGGCACAGAAGTGGAGTTAATCAGATCTCCCTTGACTTGACTGAATAGCACACCAAGCTTGATGGGCCAAATAGCCTTATCTTTCTCTTCTTTCTAGTGTTCATATGAATTCCATACCCTCAAAATCAGGATTGTCATTTTGGTTCTGTAACATTACACCAACATCTGCTTTCGCTGTATCATCAGAGCACTTATTGAAAACCTTTTACCTGTTTATTTTTTTTCCATCTTGATAAAAGAAATCAAGTATCAATCTTGCCACTATCACAATTTTCTCTCTGCCAATATTGCTAATCGTTGTAGCAGATCTGACATCCTTTGTTGGTTAATAAAATCTGATGCAATCTCACCATCATTCTTATGAAGCTTTTTGTGTACTGGCTCTGCCGCTTTGAGTTGTGCAGAGAAGACCATGTTTTGAAAGATGGGCTCTGGGATTTTTACAATAGCTTCGTTCCCTATGTAATATTTCACATTTTTATTTGTTGTCACAGTATCAGGAGGAAGTTACAGGGAAAAAGCAGCAAAGTGGTATCAATACTGAGTCAATGTGTGTCCCAGTTATTCAAAGCCCAGCACAGAAACAGCATGTACTGCACCTTTCCCTTTTTAATTCACATCTTTAATAAACGTATGGGAAATAGCAGCTGCAGGAAGGTGAAATTCCATGACTTGTTGAAATAAGGCAAATCTGCTTTCTATCTTAGCTGGTCGAAAAAAGGAAACCAGGGATAATCTTCAGCCAGGCTAATGAGGTTGGTTTGCTGAGTATGAATTACCTGATGAATCCAAGCATCTGGTATGGAGAGGGACAGGTCGGGATGACAACCTTCTCATGGACCTGCTCCTGGACCTAACAAGGTGAGTTATCAGGAGGTCCACGTAGTAGGCAATCGATGGGATGGTCCATCCTGACTGTCTGTCCCTCTATCTCTGCTATATTCACGGCCAGGTGTCCCTGGAGAGGGAACATGTGCTGTCCACAGGTGGAGTTGATGCCTTCCATGCCCTCTGGTCACCGCAGGGGATGCGGTGTATTATCAAACCCGATATCCACATTTTAATTTGATGTTCTAAATTTGTTTTATTCTATGCTTTTTGGTTTGGCTGTTCCCTCTCATTTTGGAGAGCTGCCCCTTTTAATTTGTCCGTAAGTTAATTTGAGTTTGTTGCTCATTGGGTACATGAAAGAATGACCTGATGAATCCTAATTGATGGTTAAATCAGGGAATCTCATGATTTAAAGCAGGTGTATCAGTGTCCCAGCCTGCATTCAACAGGGAACAACTGGAGAGTTACCTGTATATGGATGTATGGTATAAATAAAATAACTTGGTGAGGGGACTTGTATTCCTGTGGTGTTATTACAATCTGACACAAATATCTGAATTTTAATTTCAGAAAACTGGACAACTTTTCTTTTGTTTGTTCATTTGTTAAGCCATTTAGAGGGCATTTAAGAGTCAGTCTTATTGCCATGGGTCTGGAGGCATGTGTCAGCCAGATTTCATTCCCTAAAGGGCATTAGTGAACCATTTAAATTAAAGATATAATACCAGATTTTTTTATTGAATTTATATTTGACCACCTGGCATGATGGTATTTGAATCTGGAACTCAAAAGATTACTCTGTCTCTGGATTACTGGTGACTATATCACAATGCCACCACCACCTCCCCCTTGTAAGTTTAGTGGTTGAAAAATGGACGGGATGGATAAGTTGGGCTGAAAGGCCTGTTTTCATATTGGCAAAACGTGGGCCATTGGTTTTGAAAAATATAAACAATACAATGTAAATGTAAACTGCCTAAAGTGAATGTTGAGTGCTTTAAAAATACAATTCACAAATAATTTATCCAATACGTATTAAATTGAATATTGTGAAATAGTTTTCAACCTGAATGTTGACTGTTTCCCTCCACAGACACTGCCTGATTATCTAAGTTTTACAATATTGTTTCTTCTGATGTCAGATTTCCAGCAGCTGCAGTATTTTGTTTTTGTGTTAATATGTTGAGTAGTTACCTCAGATCAAAAGATGAAGTGCCAGATAAAGGCAGGAACATAATTAAATAAGACAGAGAAAAAAGCCAAAGTTCAGGAGAGATGTCTCAATGTTCTGCTATTCCCACATCTAGACCTAAGCTAAACATAACTATTGATACAATTTATTGGCATGGTTTCAATACTGTGATTTTTCACAACAGTAGTTGCCATGGTCCGAGGGTTTTTGCATCTTATTCACTTTTCCTGCAGGTGCATGGGTTCCTTTATCTTCAGCTCCAAGTCCCTTTGGCCATATTCATGGGCCTGACCAACATAAAACATCAAAATCACGCATAAGCAGCTCCTTCACAGCTGGCACATGTGTAAGAGGCACAAGATTCATTGGATCTTGGACTTGCCCAATCACAGACTGAAGATGATGGTTAGGACGTTGTTTATCACTGGTGTGCTGTGGAAAAAGATTCAGAATGATTTTTAAAAAAATCACATAATTAAACTAAAACTAAGTGTTTTAAATCTTTCACATCCATTAGGAATTACACAAATTCAGGACAATTCCAAAGTGCTCTACAGCCTGTGAAGCAGTTCTGAAGAGTATTTATTGAGGAAACTCAGAAGCCAGTTTGCACACAGCAAACTCTCGTACATAGCAATATAATTAATCATAGACCCAAATGATCAAAGACTGCTCTCCACTTTGAGAAGGAGCATTGACTGGTGGTGAATTAACCTGAGGATCACCACACCTCAGGCAAAGGGGAAAGGAATTGAACCTATACTGTTGGCAGTGTCCTGTCCACACTGCACTATGAAAATGATGAAATAATCCAATGTGAATCAGGATGTGAATCACTTGCTTGATTTAATGGTTTGCACAGTGGTTAGCACTACTACCTCACAGTGCTAGAGACCCGGGTTTAATGCCGGCTTCGGATGCCTGTCTAGGGGGAGTTTGCACATTCTCCCCATGTCTGTGTGGGTTTCCTCTGGTGCTCTGGTTTCCCCCTACACTTAAAAGGTGTGCAGATTAGGTGGCCATACTAAATTGTCCCTTAACATCAGGGGGATTGGCAGGGTAAGTAAAGGGATAGGCACTGAATGGGACTGTTGTCAGAATGATAGAATCCCTACATGGATAGCATTGGAATAGTTTAGGATAGAGGGTCATAAAATTGGTTACATTGGTCAGTGCAACATCGAGGGCCGAAGGCCCTGTACTGTGCTGTAATGTTCTATGTTCTATGTTCTACAGTGTAGGAAGGGAACGTTTGGCCCATTGAGTCTGCACTGACAACAATCCCACTGAATCAGTGCTGGCTCAATGGGCTGAATGGCCTCTTTCTGCACTGTTGGGAGACTGATTCCTTGATTTGTGTAAGGGAGTCAGAGAACATTTGCAAGTCTTTTTGCTGTCAATTTCTCACTTTTCCAGGGTGTTATCTGGTAAAGGATGAAGAATTAGTGTTTATACCATGATGTAGAAGATTTCATAACTCTATGAGAGAGGCTAGATGCACCAGATCTTTCCTGGTCTCTGATTTTCATAACTTTTGTTGTATTTGGTTCTCACAAGATGTGACTTATCTTTTTTTTTGAGATGTCCGCAGTTCTATCACATATTGCAAGTTTTTTTCCTGTTCCTTTAGTTCACACAAATCAATCCTCACCTTACACTCCAACTGGGAAAATGATTGATTCTTGTCTTCACTGAGTAACGGACAGAAGTATCCTCTGATACAGGGTTTTTAGTGTGGAGATATTGCTTTAGTTCTGGCTTTCTGTGCTGAATTGAAAAAAAATGAAGCATCAGTGCTATTTTAAAATGTATCCCACGGTAAAATGACCGTGCGTTTAAACCTTGTGTTAATTGGCTTTGAGTCACAGACCTTAAAATGAATACTGGCTCCACAACTTGCTGCCACGTCTAGTAGCATTTTGGGACCATCTCCTCGGTAATGCGACTGTGTACGAACTGGAAAAGAGGTGGAATCTGTAGCCATGAGGAACTGAGACACTAACAAGGAAGCAGTCACTTTGCCAGCAAGTGAATAATTGCGGATGAATATCTGAAGTTTGCTTTTGAAAGCAATTTAAATGGTCCAAAGTCAAATGCTAATATAAACTTCACATTTTTCTCAATTGGTTCAGCCTGAAGAAGCTGAAATTTTAATCAACCATCTGTAGCCAAAGTCCCCAAACTCATCTCTAATCACTGATGCAGAGACGAGACAGATCTTCACAGCTTTTAGGCATGTACATTGTATAAATTTTATAAAGCCCTGAGCTTTAGTCTCTGCCGACGAAAGGAAAAATATAGATTGGGATAAAATTAATCAAACTTCTGTCCTGATTGCAAGAGCAGATTCATAATCAAAAAGTTTGTTTCCATCAACCCCTAGTTCATAAGCTGCAACTTCTCACTTTGAAGGGAAGAAGGAGTGAATTTCACAAACCACCCCTGCCCCCAGTCAAACAGATTGCATCTTCTTATAATATTAAAAAAAAATCCATGAGAATCTGTAAGATCACTCTGAAAGGTGCTGATGCTCACTCCCATTTTCCTGAGCTGTTTTTCAACGCTAGTAATTGTGCTAAAAACAGAAAGTATTAAGAGATAAATAAGATGTAATCGATTGTAACTATACCTAATTCGACAAGATATTTTGTTGGTATATGGGGCACTATTGAAAGGCTTTTCTGCTCCTGTTTTTGCGTGGGTGAGGGGTAGGAGGAGGGGAGGTGGCGATGGTGTGGGGTGGGGAGGGGAGGGCCGGGCGAGTTTGGTGGAATTTGGCAGCCGTAACAGGAAATCCCACAAGAGTCCCGAAATTCAATTTATATCTTCTGGCTTTCTCATTCCAATTATCCCATTCACTGCTCCTCCCCTTCATCGCCAATAATATAGTAGGAATTTCAACAGCAGAATCCATATTTGAGTGTTTTTAAATATTATTATGAAGCTGTTATGCCTGATAGCTCCCCACCCCACCCAGTCTCTGGTTAGAATCACAACACAACTCCCACAATGTATATTTGGTGAGCATAACTCATTGGAGGATTGTAGGTGAGTTCATCCCCTGGGGGAGAGGGAGGTTTTGATTTTTTTTAATGGTGCAATCAGGATGGTGCAATCAGAGCCCACCTTGCCAGCATTACATGAGGTAGCCACCTCTTAACTTTTTTACTAAGTACCAAATGGGTGGCAAAGTGTCACAGTGGTTAGCACTCCTGCTTCACAGCGTCAGGGACATGGGTTCGATTTTTGGCTTGTGTCACTGTCTGTGTGGAGTTTGCACATTCTCCCATGTCTGTGTGGGTTTCCTCCAGGTGCTCTGATTCCTCCCATTGTCTGTGTGAGTTTCCTTCGAGTTCTCCGTTTCCTCCCACACTCCGAAAGCTGTACTGGTAGCTGTACTGGTAGCCAATCCATTGGCTATGCTAAATTCTCACTCAGTGTACCCGAATAGGTGCTGGAGTGTGGCAAGCAGGAGATTTTCACAGTAATTTCATTATAGTGTTAAGTAAGCCTACTGATAAAACTTTATGTTCTTCCTTTTCCCTGGCAGTTGTCAGAACTTTGGTCTGGCTGATCAAAGCCTAGGGCCAAGATTTTTGGGAGTGTTACCTGAAAGTTCTGTCCCCTGACATGACTCTCCTCACTCCTGCAGGTATGTGTGCATTACCACAAAGAAGCTGGTCATTTAAATCATCAGCTTTTTCCAGTGAAGTGAGACTAGAAATTTCCTCAGAAACAATGATCATTGGTGTTCAATCATGTAAACAAGGTGTTCTGCTATCTTTCTCGCAATGCCTACAATGAGGAAGCAGGGACAGCTCAGAGGACATTCCCAATTAATGTGATCCCTGTTACTGCGTTCTCCGCTGCATGCGTAATAATTTTGTACTCACCTGATCAAAACCTCAACAACTGCAAAGTCAAATAAATTAGCCAGATGATGGGTTATTTCTTTCAAATTGCGCCACACCTCCATTTAGAATGAAAGAAATTATTTCCATGTCCAAATAATCTTTTACAATCTCTAAGCATCCTTTAGTGTTCCACAGTCAATGAAATACATTTGAAGTGCAGTCATGGTTTTAATATAAGGCCTGGCATGATGGCTTCTGTGCAGGTAATGTAGTAACGGTGTCACTTGTTATTTTTCTATTGACCTAATGTTGAAAGTTCATTTATTACTGTTACAAGTAGGCTTATCTTAACACTGCAATGAAGTTACTGTGAAAATCCCTCAGTCACCACAATCTGGCATCTGTTTGGGTACCCTGAAGGAAAATTTAGTATGGCCAATGCATCTAACTTACATGTCTTTCAGACTGTGGGAAGAAACAGGAGCACCCAGAGGAAACTCACACAGACACGGGGAGAAAGTGCAGACTCCACATGGACAGTGACTCAAGCTGGATTGATCCCAGAACCCTAACGCTGAGAGGTAGCAGCGCTAATCACTGTGCCATGCCCTGATTGAATGGCAGGTGTATCAGGACAAGAAAACATCTGACCTTCAAACAGGGTATTCAAAAAGAGAAGGCTAGATCTCTCTGAGTTTTGAACCTGAACTGCCATCTTTAGTTGTAATGTTTTAATTAAGAGTATACGAACATATGAAATAGTAGCAGAGGGAAGTTATTTGCCCCCTTGAGTCTCATCTGCTGTTCAATAAAATCATGGCTGATACAATTGTGGCCTTAGTTCAACTTTTCTCCCAACCCTTCATGACCCTCAATTCCTTTGAAGATCAAAAATCTGCCGAATTCAGTCTGGAATATATTCAGTCAGAAGTCTCAAAGTATTATGTTAAAGTCCAACAGCATTATTTAGAATCATGAGCTTTCAGAGCGCTGCTCCTCATCACCCACCCCAGTCCAATGCCAGCATCTCCATATCTTGAATATTCTCCCTGCTACATGGCTTAAATCTTAGAAACCTTCCCTCACAGCTAACTGCTATTCCCTCTCAAAATTCTCTGACTGAAATTGTCCAGCCATTCACACTCTGCAGCTGCTGCCAATGAGATTGGAGAGTTTGGTGTTCACCAAAACCTCCATTCACTGCAGCGAGAGTGGAGAATCCTGGCCATGTTGGAGAACTCCAGTCTCTCAATCTGACTGCAGCAATCCCCGATCAATACCCTCTCCCCATAGAGATTTTGGAATTAACTCAATCAGGTATGAACTCCATCTGGGATCAATGGGAGTGATGTAGAGATGCTGGCGTTGGACTGGGGTAAACTCAGTAAGAATCTGGCAACACCAATTTTAAATCCATCCGATTTATTTGATAGTGAATCTGCGAGCTTTTGACTTCGTCAGGCAAATGCCAAGTTATTGGTGGCCAAATGGCATTTGCCTGACAAAGATGAAAGTCGAAAGCTCGCAGATTTACTATCAAATAAATCGGTTGGATTTAAAATTGGTGTTGCTAGACTCTTACTAATCAATGGGAGTGCCAGCTATTTATCCATCCAGTATTGCTTGTTCTGGTCAGAGAGAATGCCTTTCAGTTGGGTATCAAATCTACATCATGCCAGATTCTATCTATTTTCTCACTGATGGATTACATTAAAACTCTTCTCATAGTTTGAGGTAAGGCATTTTGAAGTAATGTCTGCTGTATATTATTTAGTCTCATGATCTCCAATGTAGGCCCTTCTGTTAATTGACATTTCCTCCATAGTTGACTGCAGTACCGTCAGTTTATATTCTAGTACATTATTCATCTTAGAGTCATTTATTTGTGAGATAAATATCTCTGTCCTCTCTATTGCCAGCTCCATCTATCATAATACGTACAGTGCTTGCAGCAGTTTGTAACTTACGGGTATGGTGGTGTAATGATTATACTGCTGGACCAGTAATCCAGATACCCTGGACTAATAACACGGGCAGTGCGAGCTCAGATTGAACTTTTTAAAAATCTGGGTATGATGTAAGCATTGTCAGGGTTTCTGCCACTCCCCCTGCCTTTTCCCATGGTGAAAATGTCAATCGCGACGCTGTCTCTGCTCCAGCCAGCTGCTCCACAGTAATTTTGTTCGCAGAGGGCCATTAAGTGATTGAAGGTGAGAAATTCATCTGCAACAGGGCAGGCAATCCTGCTCCTGAGGACAGCCAGCTAAACGGTCAACAAATATCTGGTCCCCAGTCCTCGAGGTCTGACTTCTGGAGTTACTGATGGCAAAGGAAGGGGGTGGTGGAGGGGAGTTGGGAGGGGAGGGGGGGGGGGGGGGGGGGGGGGGGGGGGGGGGGGGGGGGGGGGGTGGGGGGGGGGGGGGGGGAGGGAGGGGGGGGGAAAGAGGAGGGGGGGAGGGGGTGTGTGTGTGGGGGGGAGGTTGGGGGGGGAGTGGGGGGGAGGTTCCTCTTTATGGCTGGATAAAGGGCTCTCCCCAAGGCTTGGTCTTTGTAGCAGTAGCAGTAGCCACTGTGTCCAGGCCCATCATAGTTGTCTCTGAATCCAGCTGGAAAGGTAAGCTAGATTGAGTTTCAACAAGACCGAGAGAGAAGCCTCCTCAGTGTGGGCTGGGGCAAGGGAAGTGGGTGTCAAGAGACACCAGAGATGGAGAGGGGAATCCCTGAGGAAGACCATATCATAGGGGGCCCTTGATGGGCTGTGAAGAAGCTACACTGCTTTCCCATCAACAGCAGTGGGACTTGTAAGCTTCAACCCTATCTTTCACCTACTGTGTGAAAATCTGCAGTGGAACATGAAGGGTCATTCAGTGGCTCGAAGCTCCCCTACCGTCAGTATCATTGCTGTGTGGGTGGGTAGGCAACAGGAGAGGTGGCTATGGGCATCATGGTTAATTTTATACTCTCGTCCACCTATGAACCCTGGAGAGTCAGTGATGGGGATTGGGTTGGAGTAAGGTTAATGCAAAATGGAAACAATGAGCTGCTATTGGTGAACATGATTATAAAACTGTAGGATTGGTGTAAAAATCCAAATAGTCACCAACATACTTTTAAGGAAGAAATCTGGCATCCTTACCCAGCCAGTTATTCCCACTGCACATCAAAGTGGTTAACTCTTGTCCTCTGAAGTGAACACTCAGTTGTATAAAACTATTACTGTGGGAGTGATTGAATGAACTGAGTCTCCGAGACAGTATAGAGCTTCAACAAAACTAGTTTTATTCAATGTGCATAAGGAAGAGCATTCAAGGCTGTAACTCCAGCTTGCTTTTGAGCTACTGTGCTAATCATGGGTTTTTACACATTCTTATACTTTTTCGATTTACAATCTGTTATGTGAGATTTTGATTAGGTCATCAACTTGTTACTTTAAACTTGTTAAAGTTCTGTTTTGATCACATTGTGTTGCTCCATTATCCTATGGGTTTTTATTGCTAATTGTTTTTTTGCACATATCTTGTTGTAATATCAAAGCACTGCAAGTACCTGCTAGCATGCAAATATTGACTGTAAATGTCATATGTTACCATCTCCCCAATAATTTGTATTCCAGATATACAATAGATCCTATACATCCTCTCCAGACATTGTGAGGCTATGGTAGGTGACATTGGTTCTTTATTGTTGCTGTAATCTCCGAAGGCTATCATTTGGGGTCTGGTTATTTCATGCTGTCTGGGAGGTAGTTATTTGTTATATTTCTACCTGCAGCGAATTTGGATATTACAGTCAGGTTGCCTTCCCATTCTTTCCTTTCCTGCTGCAATCCAAGCTCCCTGGGAGCCCTCCCACAGTTACCAATGGTTCAAGAAGTAGGTTCACCACTTCATTTTCACAACTCGGGCTTGATAATAAATGTCAGTCTTAGCAGCAATGCCCATCAGCATCCACAGAATTAATAAAAGGAAAAAGCATTGAAGACATTTTTTTTCGCGCTGTACTATTTTGCAGGCATTCTGTATTTCAAACAGCTCAATATTTGCACGGGAGGTGATGGCCTAGTGGTATTATTACTAGACTATTAATACAGAAACTCAGCTAATGGGGACATGGGCTCAAATCCTGCCATGGCAGAATGTGTCGTTTGAATCCAATAAAAAGAACATCTGGAAATTAAGAATCTAACACTGGCCATGAAATCATTGTCAATTGTTAAGAAAAACCCATCGTGTTCACTAATGTTCTTTAGGGAAGGAAATCTGCCATCCTTATCTGGTCTGGCCTACATTTAGAGATTTAAAAGATTATGAAGAGAATAGATAAGATAGAAGCAGGGAAGTTGTTTTCACTGGCAGCTGAAACTAGAACTAGGGGGCATAGCCTCAAAATAGGGGAAGCAGATTTAGACATGAGTTGAGGAGGAACTTTTTTACACAAAGGGTTGTGAATCTGTGGAATTCTTTGCCCAGTGAAACAGTTGAGGTGACCACATTGAACATTTTTGAGACAAGGATAGATAAATTTTTGAACTGTGAAGGAATTAAGGGTTATGATGAGCAGGTGGGTAAGTGAAGCTGAGTCCACAAAAAGATCAGCCATGATCTTACTGTATGGTAGAGCAAACTCAAGGGAACAGATGGCTCCTGCTTCTGGTTCTTAGATTCTTATATGACTCCAGAGCCAGAGTAACATGGTTGACTCTCAAATGTCCTCTGAACAAAGGCAATAAATGCTGGCCAGCCAGTGACGCTGATGTCCCATGATCGAATTAAAAATATATATTTGATCAGTTTTGCTCTGTGGTTGAGGATGTGCTTTGGCCTTTCCAATCCATTCTCAATTAACAGGTGCAACATCTTTTATGCTGAATAATGATTTACCAGCTTGTGGCGGATCAGCTGTCCCTGTTATTTTGGCAGCCTCTGATGCAATTATGGTGAGAGTGTTCCAGGTTTCTGCTGTGTTTGGTGTCATTTCAGCCCTGGGCACTCTGAATTGTCCACATTGCTTTATGGGGAGTAAACAAGGTGGGGGGCTGCAGGCAATTCAGTTCACAATTAGCAACACTGCCCACGTGTGGGTGCCAAGGAGGCAATCTCCGCAACGTATAAAACAAGAATCATTTTTATAACTAACGCCACATGATCAGCTTCGTATGTGTTAAATATGGCAGGCAGAATTACAGGGACAGGAATGTAATTATTGCGTTCGGTGGAATATAGCCTCAGATCAAACTTCATTGCACTAACCAGGATCTCAAGGCAGAACAGTTGAACCCCAGCTCTGTTAACACTTTTAATTACTATGATCCTGACAACTTCACCCCCTGGTCTGGTGGTTGGAATATTGAGTTTTTTTAAATATAATTTCTTCTTGTCATCAATCATATTTCAGACTCTGAATTAGGTTAAAATGGAACCTCTGTCTTTGCTGTGCATTTTAATGCATCTGTAACATAGCCTATTAACCGCTAGAGTTGTGGTTTAAATCCCCACTGGCTAGGGTCACCTTGCATACAGACATTTAACTGCACTTATGTCTGCACATGCAGGCTGCTTCACACATGCGGACACTTGTAAAGGTGTACACACAGGACCTTGTATTTGCATGCGCTCCTCCACACAAGCACACACACACACAATTACATTGTCACAGACAAGTTTTTCATTTCTAATTGCCTGGTGCCTTTGAATTCTTATATTAGGCAAAAAATAAATCATTATGAGCAGTTTCACCTATTACAGAGACTTCATTATTGTTTTGCAATTTAATTGACTATTACCCATTTAATTCAGAGTTTAATTATTTCAATTACCGTGCATAATATGAATGAAACATTAAGATAGAAGCACTTGGTACACAGAAAATTTGATAAATATAATAGCTGGAGTATAGGGCACCTTGCAATATGCATCAATATGCGGATTTTCTCCTCCAGCCTGGAAGATGAAACCTTTCTGCATTGAAATATCTGGAAATGTGTGCTGATCACAGTAGAGGGGGAACAGGGAATGTAGAATCTCAGTGAACAATGGGACCAAGAAATCTGGGTGCAGAAAAGTGGAGAGACAAAGCCAAGGAAATTGAGTGACTCAGGTATAGAAACAGTTCTAAAGAGAAAGGGGCAATGCCAAGGCACTGCCTGGCTTGTTGCTCTCTTTTGGGGACTATAGTAATCTTTGCACCCTGAGGACTTCCCCATCATCACGGAGATATCTGTACCCCTGCCCACCATCAGCTCTCTTTTTCTTGTTTGTCGCCAAAGTTCCTATCACTCGCACACTTACTCCTTCCCCCCACCACCACAAATAAATCAGCTTCCGCACATGATGTTCTCCCTACAGCCCACCCCCACACTGCCCCCAACATAGGTTGGCACTGCCAGGTTAGCAGCCAAGCTGACAGTTCCCAACTTTGCTGGGGGCAGTGTCCAGGGCAGTATCATGGGGCAATGTCAGGCCACAGTTCCATAGGGCTGTCTCTGGGGGCAATGTTTGGGATATTACCACACCATGTCCTTCTTCCCTGGGGGCTAAACTGAATCCCATGACAGGTCATATCTGGGTGAACCTCACAAATGTGACATCACATCAGCAAGGTGCAAAAATCTCATTGGGGAAAAGTCTGGTGAGTCTTTAATTAGATTCAAATTTATTTAAATATATGCAAATCAGATTCTCACTGGGCCATGAACATTTTTACTTCGCCAATGAGGGGTGTTGAAAATCACAAATCATGATCTCTCTGACGAGATTTGCGTTTTCCAGGTTTCGATGGGTCTTGAGCCCTCACTGGTGATCTTGAGATGAAGAGTTTAGACTCAAGATCCTGCCCAATATTTTGTGTCACATTGTTTTGTTTGTTGCTGTTTTGGACTAGAAATATTGGCCGGAACTCCACTTCTCCAGCGCAGAGTTTAGACGGGCGAGGATCTGACAGCTCCATTAACCTTGGGCAGGAATTTCCAGTCTTGGCTGAGCGAGATTGTAAAACCCTGCCTGTTAACTCTGTTCCTCTCGCTACAGATGCTGCCAAACCACTGAGTTTTTCCAGCCTTTTCTGTTTTTATTTCAGCACCTGCAGCTTTTACTTCTATTTGAGAAATTTCCAGAGGTTTGTAATTCTGAGCGATTTTTTTAATCTCCTGCGCTCTACTGGTGAGTTTTCGCATGAATACCCTGAAATGGCAGGTTTCACTTTCCCAGCTGAATCTAACCCTTTACATTCAAAAAAAGTGATTTATAGAAATACAGAAAAACAATAATTGCAACATTAAAAATATTCATTCTTGGAATGTGCTCAAATGTTGGCAGCATTTATTGCCCATCCCTAATTGCCCTGGAGAAAGTGTGGTGAACTGTTTTCGAAATTGCTGTAATCCACTTAGTGTCAATATACCAACAGTGCTCTCTAAAAAGGCAGTTCCAGAATTTCGATGCTGCCGCAGTGGAGGAATGGCGATTTGGTTCCAAGTCAGGGTGATGTATGTCATGGAATGGAAGTCGGTGATGTTTTCATGCATCTGCTGCTTTTGCCCTTCAAGGCAGTAGAGGTCACAGGTCTGGAATGTGGTGTCCAGAACATCTGGTGAGTACATCTCGTAGATTGTACACACTACTAGTACTGTATTTTAATGGTGGAAGGAATGAACGTCTAAGATGGAGAGAATGGAGCACAGGTCAAACAAACTGCTTAGCTCTGGATGGTGCCTTACTGTGGACAGGTTTTGGTAGTTAGGGAGGTGAGTTGGTCACCACAGAATTTCCAGCAGATTAACAGCTGTCACACCCACAATACTAATATGGCAGGTAAGGTTCTGGTCAATATTAAGCTGATGGTCAGGTTCTCAGGGGAATGGCCAGTTACAATCTCTCTTGTTGGACATTGGCTGGAATTCTCTGGAGCAGTGGGATTCTCCAGTCCCATTGCAGTAAATGAAGATCGGGCTGAGTGCCAAATTCTCCGTCCTGGCTGCCAGCAGTGGTGGGGCATGAATGGTTGGAAAATTCCGGTCATCGTCTTTGCCTAGTAATTATATATAATGTTACATGTGGGTGGTACAGTGGGACAGTGGTTAGCACTGCTGCCTCACAGATCCAAGGATCCGAGTTTGATTCCCAGCTTGGGTCACATTCCCTATGTTTGTGTGGGTTTCCTTGAGGTGTTCCAGTTTTCTCCCATACACCAAAAATGTGCAGTTTAGCTTGACTGGCCATGCTAAATTGCCCCTTAGTGTCAGGGGGACTAGTGGGATAAATATGTGGGGTTAAGGGGATGTGGCCTAGGTGGGATTATGATCAGTGCAGACTTGATAGGCCAAATGGCCTCCTTCTACACTGAGGGAATTCTATGATTTTATGCCTTATATCAGCCCAAGACTGAAAGCTATCCAGGTCTTGCTGCATATGGAGGCAGACTCCTTCAATATTTAATTTCTATGAAGTTAATACATAATGAAAAGAGCAATTTTCACTCTGTGTGTATAACTGATTGGACAAGAATTATAATATCATACTTACATTTGACAAAATCTTATGATAACCAAAGCAGAAAGACAAGTCTGAATTCCAGGCTATGTAATCAGAAAATTATACAATAACCAAACTATAATGAGGTTCTGACATCTCTCTGTTTGTAATCTCTTCTTCTCTCTATCTCTTTTTTTTCCGTACCATCTTTTTGTTCCTTTCTTCTTTAATTTGCTCCCTTTTTTTTCAATCCCTTCCATTGCTCATCATCTTAGTTTCTCACTTTGGTTTTAGGTGAATGTGAGTATCGCTGAAATGTAGCTCTCCC
The DNA here is from genome assembly GCA_024679065.1 of Sphyrna mokarran. NCBI lineage: Eukaryota > Metazoa > Chordata > Chondrichthyes > Carcharhiniformes > Carcharhinidae > Sphyrna > Sphyrna mokarran. Next base: position 146,349,566 of record JAGIQG010000002.1, read on the forward strand.
TGTTCCTTCCCCTCAGAACTTGTCTTGACTGTTTCTTGGAAATGACAGTAAGATTGGGCATGTTCTCATTTAGGGATAGAATCATCCAGCCAATCATACATTACTTCCTTACTTATTCCATACAAGGAAGAGGTCATTTCCATAGAGATTTTCCTACTTATCCCATCATGATTTTAGTGTCAGAATGGTAGAATCCTCTAAACATTGGCGCAAAGCGTTTTTGCTCTCCTCTGGCATGGCTTCTACCATCCTTGTGCTGACATTAGAGTGGAAGAACTCTAATGCTGACAAAAGGTCAACTGGACTCAAAACGTCAGCTCTTTTCTCTCCTTACAAATGCTGCCAGACCTACTGAGATTTTCCAGTATTTTCTCTTTTGGATTCAGATTCCAGTATCTGCAATAATTTGCTTTTATACAGTACAGTCAGGGTGACTGAGTCAACTTCTCCCAGAATCCTCATTTGCTGAATCTAATTGAGATATAAAATATATTGGAATTTATCAATGAGTCTCTCGTTTGGAATTGATGTATAACTCCTCCATGAGTTACACTCATCCAAATCGTAAATAAAAAAAAAAATCCCTGAAACATTGTTCATTTATGGGGCAGTATCCTTTTAAGCTTCCATTTCTTTAAAATATTCTAATTTGTGTTATGGCATCAGTGAGTATTTGTAAGAGATTTCTGTCTCAATATTTGGGCAATTGATCTTTGTCAGATTTAGTCCAGTATTATAAGCTGTTGTTTGCAAATTCCTCTTCCAAATGCAGTGCTGCACAGATTTGCCAAGCAGAAGTGCAGACTTACAGCAAGTTGTCCTGCCAATTATATCAGCTCAATGCAGAATCATCAGTAAGTATTCAAAGGCAGAGTGATTCATCTTCTGTTCATTTGCTGTTCGTGGGAACTTATTGGGTGTCTGCAAATTGTCTACAAAACAATGACATCATTTCAAAGGTGATTAAATTGGATACAGAGCAAAAGTTTAGAGGTGGTCTCATAATGCACCGGATAGTGTCCCTTCCTCTGAACCTGATGCTCTGGGTTCAAGGCTCACTCTGGTACACTGAAGATGCGTTCAGAACACAGTCAAACATGTAAATCTGTTCCAACATTCCCAAGGCACATGGTAAGACCGAGAGGATCTCCTGGTTAACCATGCTCAATGTAAAGTTACACTCCTTGAGCGACAGCCTCTGGTAATGCGCTTGTGACCTAATCCAGAAAAATCTACAACAGGAAACAAATGTGGTCATGTGATTTGTCTGACTCTCGAAAGTAGCAAGTAAAATTAAATCATAATAGTGAGGGTATTTCTCCCATTCTGTTGCATTTTGTTTTCAGTGCAGCAGCCAGGAGCTTTGCCTGTTGTCTGTATTGGACATCTCGACCCGCCAATGTCTCCAGCACCAGATTTCTGGCAGTGTCTGCTTTCTGCCGGAAATGCATAAATTATGGTAATTAATATTATCATATATCTTAAGTATGACGAGCAGGCCTGGAAATGAAGTCTAAGCTTGGAAAAAGTGAAATGAAAATTCACTTGATGAGCATTTGGCACATCGTAACATTCAGTGGGTCAAGCGGTGGCAGATGGGGATTGAATGGGAAGTCAGGTGTTTCTCACATGTTGGTGCAGATTCGATGGACTGAAGGGCCTTTTCTGCGCTGTATGATTCTGTAAAATTAAAATCTAGGCAGTCTACCTCAGAAATATAGTTGGGAATTGATGATGAGAATGTAACAGGGATATTAAATACATAATTTTGTCCAAATGGTGACGGAAGAGAAAGCACAACATTATTACTGGTTGGATGGGGCAGTGATTGATGATGACTGCAGGAAGCTCTTCTCTGCTGTCTCAGACACCAGGTCCCTTTGACATGAACCTTGGGCTATTGAAAGAAGCCTTTGAGGTGATCAACAAATTCAGGCGCTGGCCACAAATTTAAAACCCTGACAAATGCTCTTCATGTTGTCGGAACTCAGTAAGAATTTAGCAACACCAATTTTAAATCTTTGTCGGACAGAGACTACGGTTGAGATTTTCCAGCTCACTTCCCCCATAGTAGGTTTCCCAACAGACGAGGCTGTTGGTCATTGGCTGACAGGCCGCCATGGGAATGTGGCTGGTTAGCAATGCAAATGTCTACCAACTTTGACGGAACTGGAAAATCCAGCCACCAGCCAACGAGGAACTACCTCTGAGGAGGTCTGCTGACCACTCTGATCTTGGAACTCTATCTTATTTGATGATGGGCACGGATAAACTGTTTAGGCTGCTGATGGTTGACAAGTGTGTCACATGGACCCATGCAACTTCAACATAGATATTCAAGCTTAGATGAAGCTGGGTGTTACACACGAAATCTTTGAATGCCATGTGAAAACTGGAATAATTCATGGTGGCACAGTGGTTAGCACTGCAGTCTCACAGCCCCAGGGACCCAAGTTCAATTCCAGCCTCGGATTATTGTCTGTGTGGAGTTTGTACATTCTCCCCATGTTTGCATGGGTTTCCTTTGGGTGCTCCAATGATGTGCAGGCTAGATTGATTGCCTATGTTAAATTGATCCTAGTGTCAGTGGAAGTAGCAGGGTAAATGCATGGGGTTACAGGAATGGGGCCTGGGTGAGATTGTTGTCAGTACAGACTGGATGGGCCAAATGGTCTCCTTCTGCAGAGATTCTTCTGCATAGAATATCCAGACTCTATGATTCTGGAATGGATTTTCCAGCTTACGCCATCCAACTCGAGGCTGAAAATCTAGCTATATTTCTCCATGTTTGCAATGGGACAAAGGAAAGCAAAGAAGAGTAGCTACCCACAATTTAAATGCTGAAGACTATTATTTACTTCCTATTGAATAGCGATGGTCCATAACCATGTGACTGAAACTGATTCTCTGATTCTGAGATGCTTTTATCCTAAAACTCAGAGGACTGCGCTGTCTGCAATGTAACACCGACAACGGAACAGCTGTAGAGAAATGTTGTGCAATGTTGACCTTTTCAAAGTGGAGAGGTTTAAAAGTCTTTAAAAAGTTTTGTGGTCTGCTTTCAAACTTCCACGTTCATTTGAGGAATCTAGCTCCGGGCAGAACAATGGCAAGAACCCTCGCATATACTGAGGCATCTTTCACTTCAGTCAAAATATCAACTCAACTCAGTAACATCAGGTCTGCACAGTAATATAGACAGAATTAAATTTTTAGAATTACCATATTACCTTTATCTTAGGCAAGGTGATGGAGTAAGGGTATTGCTGCTGAACTAGTAATGCAGACACTTAAGGTAATACTTTGGAAACCCGAGTTTGAATCCTACTTTGACAAATGTTATAATTTTAATTCAATAAAAATTCAGAATTAAAAATCTAATGATGACTATTAAATAGTTGTAAACTGTGATTTTTAAAACAAATCTTGTACACTAATACACTTGAAGGAAGGAAATCTGTTGTTCTTACCCAGCCTGGCCAATATGTGAGTCCACACCTACAGCAATGTTGTTGATTATTAAATATCTTCTGAAATAGTCTCACAAAACATTCAATTCAAGAGCACTCAGGGACGGAAAATAAATCCTGACCCAGCCAGTGACACCCAATTTATGAATGAATTAGCAAAAAAAAATCTTTACCTAAATGTACATTGTGTGATCATGTGAGCGAGTGTGACATCAAGGTTTTCTGGGCCAAATGTCTGAAAAATAATCTAACCCTTTCTTTCTTTCTTTACACAAAAGCTTGCTGCTGGATTATTGCAGTCAGGTGAATCACTCTGAGGGAAAGGGAAAATGCACACAATTCACATCCAAACATATTGATCATGGACAAGAAAACACTTAAAATGTATCCGTGACATTCACAGGGAGTGAAGAGAGTCAGTTGGGTAACTAGAGGTCATTTATTTGAATGTCAATTTCAGGAGATCGTCAAATATTCAAGAAAAGAATTGTTCAAAATACATGAAATCATCAAGGGTAACCATCATAGATTTCTTTTAGTGACTTGTCATATTTGACAAATTCAATAGAATTCGTTGAAAAAGTGGCTGATTGGAGGCATGAAAGGAATGCAGTAAATGTTGTTTCTATTGATTTTCAGCAGAAATGCATTAACAAATTACAGCCGGGGCTTGTTACTAAAATTCAAACTAAGCACGTAATGTTGCAGTGTATGTAGAAAGCTGGTTGGCAGGTAGGAAGAAGGAGTTAATAGAATCATAGAACCCTATAGTGCAGAAAAAGGCCTTTCGGCCCATCGAGTCTCCACTGACCACCATCCCACCCAGGCCCTACGCCTATATCCCTCCATATTATTACCCGCTAATCCCTCTAACCTAAGCATTGTAGGATACTAAGGGGCAATTTTAGCACAGTCAATCAACCTAACTCACACTGTGACTATGGAAGGAAACTGGAGCACCCAGGCGAAACCCATGCTTTGAGTGCTGATACACCAGGAGCAGATCTAAGTACAAGATTATTAGGATATGGAGTGCAATATTTTGTATAAGTTCAAATTTATGTGAAGAATTAAAAGTATGGATGGTTGTTTTGAGCACGATGTTTGAAGTAGAGAGAGGCGAGTGATATTGTGGAGGGGAAAGGAGGCAATCTTTACGATCAAGAGCATACGGAGTCAGAGGCTAAGCTCAGGGTCAAATAGAAAGACAAAGTTTCAAATAGTCTGGTTGAACCCACGACAGTTAGGGATGAGTCAGAGCAATACAGTTTGGGGAAGGGTTGTAAGTGACGTACCCCTCATGAGCCATTATTGTCCTCAGGATACGACATGATTTGGACCTTAGTCAATGAAACAATATCTCAAGGACAATTTCTGATGACATGACAATTAAAGATTTGCAGTTAGTGAAGAGGAAAATGCAAGGCTTCAAGCAAACATCGATAAGGTAATGTAGGGGCATGGGATTGCAGATGCAATTTAATAGTTTTAGAAATGTAATGAGGTTGCCCACTGCTCCCCACCTCCCACCTCCCCTCCACCTTGTGGTTTACAGGCATTAAATGGGGTGCAAAGATTACAAGAGACCAGGGGACACACATGTATTCTGAACTAGAACTGTATACTTACATACACACATGGGCAGCATGGTGACATAGTGTTTAATACTGCTATCCCACAGCACCAGGGACCCGGGTTCAATGCCCAGTTTCGTCCACTGCTTGTGTGGAGTCTGCATGTTCTCCCCGAGTCTGCTTGGGTGACATGGTTTCCTCTTACAATCCAAAAGACGTGCAGGTTAGGTGCATTGGCCATGCTAAATCCTCTCTCAGTGTACCTGAACAGGCATCAGAGTGTGGCGACTAGGGGACTTCCACAGTAACTTCAATGCAGTACTAATGTAAGCCTTACCTGTGACTAGTAAATAAATACTTATATAAATAAATACAATCATATGAATAAGGTGCTACTGGGCCTTTGGATCTTGCCCCTCCACCATTCAATAAGATTATGGCTAATCTGCTTGTAACTTCATTTGCTGTTTATAGGCACCAAGAGGAATGTTTAGAGTGTGAATCTAAAATAAGCCTTTGTACCTGAACCTCTTTGTGGCTGCCTTCACTGAATTATTCCCCACCTCTGATGAAAGGTCATCCAGACTTGAAACATTGGCTTTATTCTTTTCCACAGATGCTGTCAGACCTGCTGAGATTTTCCAGCATTTTCTGCTCTTATTTTAGATTCCAGCATCTACATTATTTTGTTTTTATTCTCTAGCTACACCAGGACACCTAATCAATGGAGACAGACTTTACCATCCCTCCAGCCTTTGGGAATCGGAGTGGGCGAGAGGCAGACGGCGGAAAGGTCTTTTGACTTTGGGTGGGATTTTCCGGTTTTGGGATGAGTGAGGCTGGAAAATTCCACTGAGGATCATCCGTCAAGTGCCATGGCCAAAGACTCACATTTTATCGAAAATGCTCGTCTGAGTGTGAAGCAGGCATGTGTGAGATACCTGCAGGGGAGCTTAGAACTAAATCCTTGCAAATTTCACTGAAGCGCAAAGAAAAACACGGCAAAGATTTAATTAGAATTTTATCAAATACAAGGCAACTGCATAATTAAGATGATCTTAATAAAATCAGAGTAATGATAACATTTCTTCTCCCTATCTCCAGTGACAGAAGGTTAGCAGGAGTCTTTCTTCTTGACAGTGCTTTTTTTATAAAGGCAAACAGAACTCTACAACCTCTCAAACAAGCTTCTCTCAATCTCAGAATAAGCTGCTGAAACACCCCTGGGTATTATTGTCTTTCCATTAATAAGTTAATTCAGCTTTTAATATTGACACAAATGGCTTCTCTTGTACGAACAAGTCATTCAATCTCTATCTTTGCTTTTTCCAATTTGCCTAGTTAAAAACTATAAGGAAAAACAAATTATGAAGACAGTTTGAGAGACAGAAATTATTTTCTGTCTGTTGTCTCTGCATACAAAGGACTTGTCAGCCTTGAAGAGGGATCTCAGGTTGTGTTTGCTTGCTAAACTCACTGAAAAGTGAATAATTGAAAGAAATATGGAGGTGTGCCACAGAGAGAGATCAAGGATTTCTTTTCAGTCAGGAAACTGCTCATATTTGAAGCTGGAATAATAAGTGATGGAGGTACTCAGAAGTCGGCAGCATCTATGTTGAGATAAGTACAGTGTTTACAGTCGACTTTTCCAGCACATGCTTGGATCCTACATCAGGAATATCGTGATTTCTGAGCCTATTCATGTCAAGAGGGCACTCGTTCTGCAGCTCCTGTGGAGATGGCTTTTGAATTCATGATCCCTGTTTTTCACTGCCCCAATAAGGATGGCAGTCAGTTTCCCAAGGTGAGAGGCCTAATTAGAGAACCCACAGAATCAGATAGCCGGCACCCCTACCATAGAAACATAGAAAATACGATCAGAAAGAGTCCAGTTAGTCCTTTGAGCCTGCACTGCCATTCACTATGATCATGCTTGATTCTCCAACTCAATAGCCTGATCCTGTCTTCTCCTCATGTCTTTTGGTCCCCTTATCCTCAAGTGTTATGTCTAACTCCTTCTTGAAAACATTCAATGTTTGTCCTCAACTACTTTCTGTGGTAACAAATTCTACAGGCTGACCACTCTCTGGGAATGACCTCCTGCATCTACCCTTCCTGGACCTGTTAGAGAGAGTCTTGCAGTGTTGGGTAATGTTAAGATAGAAAACTGAATGTGAGATGGCTTCAAATTCTTGGTGGGATTAAAGCACTCAACCTCCTGACTCGGAGATAAACATACTACCAAATCAACAACAGCTGCAACTCTTCACTCTGTAACATCCCCTAAAATTCTCAGCAGAGTACATCTTTATTGAGCCTTTGTCACAGAAGTGTCACAGAAAGGAGGCTATTGGGTCCATTGTGCCTGTACTAGCTCTGCGAATGAACAATTCCTTTAGTGCTATTTCCCCACCTTCTCTCTATAACCTTGCACATTCTTCTCTTTCAGGCTGTGCATTCTAGATTTTAACCATGCAGTAAATGAAAACGCTTTCCTCATGTCTTTAAATCTGCAATGTCTTGTTTTCACTCCTTTCATGACCAAGAATAGTTTCTACCTATTTGCTCTACCCAGACCCAAATCTCCTCACAGCCTCTATTCTGGGAAAAAAAAACTCTCCCTTCAATCTATCTTCCTAACTTCTTAACTCACCTGATGAAGGAGGCTCCGAAAGCCCATGATTCCAAATAAACCTGTCGGATTTTAACCTGATGTTGTGAGACTTCTTACTGTATCTTGATAACTAACATTCCTCATCTCTGGAACTATCTTTGTGAACCTTTGCTTTACTTCTGCCCTCACATCCTTCCTTATTTGTGGCACCCAGCACTGGATCAAATAGTCTAACAGAGGATAAGCAATGTCTTCATACAAGTTCAACATAATCTCCTTGCTCATGTGCTCTTTGCCTCTATTAATAAAAGCTGGGGTACTGTATGCTTTATTAACTGCCCCCTCAATCTGTCCTGACAACTTTAATGTTTCATGCTGCTCCTGCATCCCTTTTAAGATCCATTCAAGTTGGCATAGAAGAAGCAATAACTGTGTGAACTCCTGAACAAATGACATTATTAGACTAAAACACTTTTCTAAAATGCAGTCAATCTTTCAATATTTTTTATTGATGCTGTTCAGTAATGACAGTCAGAGTTACTCCTTTCAGCCAATAAGGGAAGTGAATGAAAAGAACTTAACAAACAGAGTTAGGGTTAGGGTTAGCGAGGAGGTGAATTCTGGAAAACTATTGTCAGTAGCTTAACATGACAAGCAATAGTTGACAATTATTTTCAATAAATATCACCTGTGGGCTTTATATAATCCCATGGAACATTGACTAAGCTTTTTTACTTGATCAATCAGAACCCAATTCCCGAAAATAATATTGGCCTATCACGAGATAGCACCATTCTCACACCAATATCAGTATGCACTATCAAAATTCGGCAAGAGACTCAACAGACAAATTTCAGGTTTGTTAATTGCATGAAATTGTATCAAACTCCTTCTATTTCTTATTACTGTGTCTTTCCCTTGTGCCTGCCTTCTTACAAGATTTTCCTCCTAATCTCTGACTTCTAAGTGATGCTTTCTGACTGGCAGATGGTTTCGAGGTTTCGAGGCAGTTCAGATTAATTCCATTGGAGCCTCCGATGACTGAGCTGACATTTCACTCCCTGAAGTTTCTGTCCCTGAAGGGCCCACTCCCAGCTGCACCTTCCTCACACTTGCAACAGTGCCAATTGCTGGCAGAAATCTCCCTTGTGTGCTGGCATCAGACAGAACCAAAAAGGAACATACATCAGTGTGTCACTATCCTGAGATAAAGTGACATCTGTTACTACTCCTCACAGCCCACTAGTACTCAGCATGGTGTCTTTTGAGCTGATGGTTGGTGAGTAAACAGCTCGAGTATTTCCAGTTATGTTCTGAAACCCAGGGCTCTGGAGTGGTGTCTTATAAATAACCTATCGAAGCAGTCATAGCTGTAATTTTGTAATAATGCAGATGGCTAGGAAACTTGGAGTGTTGAAGTGCTCGTGTATCCAATTCTTCACTCATCAAGAGCATGCTGGGCACAGAAATCTATGAGCATCCATGATTCTTTAGTGTCTTCCTTGAGGGCTCTCACTCTCATATCTCCAGCTTATCAAAAGGTTTGATGCCTCTTGTCGAACATTGAGAATCACTTGTCATCCGTTCTGCTCATGCAGCCCACTCTCCAAAAGAACTTCTGCCCTCCCTCACCAGAAAGTTCCCTTCATTCTTCCTTACATTGCAGCTGAAAACTCCTGCAGCTCTCTTTTCTTTCCTAAAATACTTCATTTCTCTGACTCTGACTCTTTATCTATTTCCCCTTTCAACTGGTTAAAGTGTCTTCAAAAGTCTAACAATAAATCCTCTTCAGCGTCACCCTGAAGCTCCCATCATCAGTGGGTTTCTCTCTCTCTCTCCAAGGTTTCGAGGCAGTTCAGATTAATTCCATTGGAGCCTCTGATGACTGAGCCAACATTTCACTCCCTGAAGTCTCACTCCCTGAAGGAAAATCATATTTTGCTTTCAAATCCAATCAGCAAAATCAGTTCCTCGGGGTTTCAGGAGTCCATCTCCCATCTTGAAGTCCATTTCATTATCTACCTCTGTGACTGTAAGGATACTCAATCACCAGGTTAGGGAAAACACAAATTATTTATTTACAGATTAAAACTATACAGAGGCTTGCAATCTTGTGGCTGCAATCAGCTCCCAAGGCCATTCCGAGTACAGAAGCCCACACTTACCAGACTGCTTGCCCAAGGGTCATGGGATCCCCCACTCTGCAGATTGGCCCTTAAAGTGACAAGAACCACTGTGACATGGCCAATCGAAGATTTTTCTTGACTTTGGAGACACTACATAAATATAAATTATTACTGTCATTATTAGTCTGCTATTTAAATTGATTGCTTTTTAAATGTTCTGATCCAACAGAGATCCAATTGAAGGTCGTTTTAAGACTGACCACATTCAAAATCAATTCATTTACCATCTTTGAATGAATGACAAAGCTTTGGAAAATTGAATTATGCACCATTTTCTTTTACTAAGATATCTTAACCTGCATTCTGACATAGTTCATTATATATAGAATGACTATTTTGATTTATGTATTCATACACAGTATATGGGCATCACAGACTAAGCCGAACATTTATTATCAATCCTGAACAGTCCTTGAAAAGGTGGTGGTGAGTTGCCTTCTTGAGCCACTGAAACCCATGCATACACACAATGCTACTATTACATTACATTTTGCCATTGCATTGCACTTAATGAACTCAGAAAGACAGGGATTTTCCTAACATGTAATTTTATCAACTTTAATGGCCCAGGTATTTTTAGAAGCATTTAATGTTTCCCAAAGAAAAATCATATTTTGCTTTCATCTATGGTTTCACTGGAGTATTAATGCACTGTCAGTGAAATGTGGTCAACATTTAATCATTAATTCTTCAATTTCATTTCCAAAGCCGCTTCCAGTGTTATGAACACAAGAACAGTAAAATGGTGCAGCAGTAGGCTGTTCAGCCCCTCAGACCTGCTCCATTATTTGGTAAGATCAGAGCTGGTCTAATTGTTCCCTCACCTCCATTTTCTCCTCAGCCCTCTTTGAACCTTGACTCTCTGGTTGATCAACAATCTCTCTATCTCAACCTTGAGTACAATTGCTGGCCCAGCCATCACTGCATTCTGGAGAAAATAATCCCACAGAACAGTGACTCTCTGAGAGAAAAGAATTCTCCTCTGTTCAGTCTTAAATAGGAGATATCTAATTTTTAAACTGTTCCCTAGACCCCTCCCCCCACAATTGGAAATTTCCTCTCAGCATCCATTCTTTCAAGCCCCCTGAGGATGTAATGGCTGGAAATCTCCCATCCCGCCTGCTGCAGGAATCGTACTGAGTGGCTCAGAAAATCTGATGCACCATCCAAAGGACCATTGACCTCAGGTAGGAATTTATGGTCTTTGGGCATGATTGGCTGAATAAAATCGTGTCTGGAAAATGGGCAGGCCACTTGAGACCAGATGAGAGATGGAAAGGAATTTCTCCATGCAAGAGGATGGTGAATCTTAAGAATTCTCTCTACCCCAGTGAGCTGCAGAAGTTCAATAACTGAGCATTTTCAAGACAAAAATCAAGAGATTTCTGGGTTCCAATGCTATCAAGGTTCATGAGGATAGCCCAGGAAGGTGGTATAGAGGTAGCCATGACCTATTTGAAAATGAAGCAAGATTGATGGCCAAATGGTCTACTTCTGTTCTTATGTCCCTTTCACCCCTCAGACTTTAAAAGTCTAATGGCTATGAGCCCAAACTGCTCAATCTTTCTTCATAAGGTAAGCCCTTCATCCCAGGAATCAATCAAATGAACTTTCTCTGAATTGATTCTAATGCAATGATGTCCTTTGTTAAGTGAAAAGATACAAGGTGTATACAGTACTGCACATGCACATTAAAGCGCTGTGTATCTGTAGCAAAACTTCACTTTACTTTCAGATTCAATTCCCCTTTCAATAAAGATCAATGTTCTATTTATCTGCCTGATCACTTGCTGTGCTTACTTTACACACAAACTTTTTGCAGTTCATTTTAAAAAAATTCATTCACGATATCGATATCGTTGACTGGCCCAGCATTTTTTGCCTATTCCAAATTGCCCTTTAGGGGGCAGTTAAGAGCCAATAACATTGCTGTGGATCAAGAGTCATGTCTAGGTCAGACCAAGTAAGGATGGCAGATTTCCTGCCCTAAAGTATAATTATACCAAGAAGTAAGAAACTTCTCTACCATAGAGTTCTACAGTCTCTTTTGTCATGACAAAGGATTTTAGGCTGAATTATTTACAGAAATATTGAACTTTTAAGCATTCTTTTTAAGGAAGAGCACAGAAAATAGAAAGGAACTGGCTGTGACTGCAAAATGTCATACCATTCCAGATAAAAAGAAAGAGATGCAATGCCAAAAAATCTCTGTGAAAATAGTGTGATGGAATCTACCAGGCTCTGCCCCACCAGTGTTACACCATCAGAGATACCTGCAATATCTTTCTAACTCTGAGCGCTGCTTTTCCTTTTGAGAAAAGTTAGCTGTATAACCAGGGAGCTGCACACACATTTCCTCTCCAGAGCAAGCACAAAGCCAGTAAACATCAGAAAATTACACACATGGGGATGTGATGGTCTAGTGGTATTATCACTAGATTATTAATCCAGAAACTCAGCTAATGTTCTGGGTATCCTATTCCGAATCCCATCCCAGCAGATGGTGGAATTTGAATTCAATTTTAAACATTCTGGAACTAAGAATCTATTGATGATCATGAAGCCCATTATCAATTGTTGGAAAAATTCTTCTGGATCATTAATGTCCTTTAGGGAAGGAAATCTGCCGTCCTTATATGATCTGGCCTACATGTGACTCCAGAGTCACAGCAACAGGGTTAACTCTCAACTGCCCACTGAACAAGGTTAACTAGGGATGGACAATAAATTCTGGCCAGCCAATGATGCTCAGATCTAACAAATGAATTTAAAAAGTACAACCAAACACTTCTTTACTGTTATATCGCACTTTGATGTTCTTCAGAATGCTCTGAACCTACAGACACACCTCAGACCATAACCAAGCTCTTCAAACCTTCACTGCCTGTCTCTATGTTACTCTGTATTTCTGGGAAAGAACCTTTGTCTTTACAGTTACTAGACGCCACCAGAAGATAGTAAAAAGAAGCAGTTTTCCCACCTCTGCATGAAATTCCCAACGCCATACTTGGCCTATATCTCACTCTGGCAGACTCTCCCTTTAATGTGTCCCCTGGCTCTGTGAATTATAACAACATTTAATTTGCACTGATAGTTAATTCAGAGATAAGGCAAAAATATTATTTTCAACTAAATATATTCAACTGCAAATCTTAGAATAAGATCAAAGGGCATGAACCCTTTAGCAAACAATTAGGCCCACATCTATCACACATCTCCCCCAAAGGTCAGGTACTCAGTCCAGGTGGAGGTTATTGATGGAATGAAAGTTTGTTGTGTCCTTTAAAAGCTGGAATTACCTCCCAGACAGAAAGATGAACTTGTACCCTGTGACCTTTCAATTAGACAAAAACGACAAATTCGTGGACAAAACTTCACAACCACCTCTAATCTTGGATTTGGGCTGGGATCACAAAACACCTGGACAAAATTAACAAGTCTTTGGTGCAGCTAGAGATTAGAATTGTTTTTCTCTACAAGTATGTGAAATAGACTGCCAGCAAAAACAATTAAAGCTCTATTGATTACTTCCTTTAAATAGAGCCTGGGTCAATATTGAGTTAAGATCAGATTGATGGTTGGGAGGATATGTAGAGACAGTGATGATAAAATACCATGTGGAACATGATGGTGCTTGTTTTATAGTAACGTAGAAATGTCACCTCCGAACTGTGAATTGTCAAAGTTTAATAATGCGAGTTGTAATCTTAGACCTGATATCCTGGAGCTGCTGTTGATTAGCTAACGGGTCAGGGAGTTTTATCTTCTTTCTAGCGGTTACCTGTGGTTTGTCATTTTCCTCAGCTAAGTTGGAGGCAGTAAGCTAAACTGTATATGGCCTGAGAAATAAATTAGATTTACTGATGATCTTTTAGTCTCCAATCCTCTTAACCTTTTCCTTATCCTCTTAACTCTCAGATGTGTACCACAATTATAGGGGAATGACAATCCGCCATGGTTGAGTAACTTAGCAAGTGTTTAAGTTCACACATCATGACACTGATCTTTCCTATTATATATCCATAATAAGTACTCTCCTAGTAAGGCTTCTAATAGTGCCCATCCCTAAGCAATAATACTAGAATTCTAAAACTACTCAAATATCTACTAGTAATATTGACCCTGTCCTTAAATACTAAAGATATCAAAATATTTGGACTATTGGCAGGTCGTCCCGTTAGTGTTCAGAATGTTAGCAATAACCTACTTTTGGGTGAATCGTGGGAGGTTGGAAGCCAGGGGGTTGGAGTCTGGAGGAGCCTAACCCATGAACCAAAGCTTCAGCGGCAGGTTCATTGAAAAATGGAATCTCTAGAGTGCAAAACAGGCCATTGGGCTCATTGGTCAGAATTTTCCCGTCCCGTCCACCATGAGAATTGTAGCAGACAGAACATGTAATATGCAAAGGTTCATTTACCTTGGGAGCTATTTTCCAGTCTCGGGCGAGCATGGCTGGAAAATCCTGCCTTTCGTGTCTGCACCAACTCTTTTGACAAAGTCTCTTCTCCTCGTTCTATCCCTGTGACCCCATACATTTACCATGGCTAATCCATTTAACCTATGGCTCTTGGGGCAATTTAGCATGGAAAATCCACCTCACCTGCACATCCTTGGACTATGGGAGGAAACTGGAGCACCCAGAGGAAACCCACGCAGACGCAGGGAGGATGCACAAACTCTACACAAAACTAGAATTGAAACATGGGTTCCTGGCGCTGCGAGGCAGCAGCACGAGCCACTGTGTCACCATTATCTGAAGCAGGAAAACAGAGATACAGCTTTATAGAGGTGCACTATTTTTAGAGGAACCGGGAAGAAGATTTGAAGTTTGCCATTTGGTTCAGGATTGGACAAGATGGCAAGGATGTAAACAGCCTGGCTAAGTATCACATAGTAGCCATGGCCAACATGAGAATGGATGGGAAGACCACATTGTTTAATTGGGTGACATTATGCGTATTGAAGATGACAGAATACAATAAAAACAACAAAGACTGCATTTGTGTAGCCTATTTCACAGCCAAAAACATCACAGCCAATAAAATATTTCTTTTAGAGTTTTTATCAACAACCTCGAGGCATAATGACCAATCAATGTGGTCATTATGCTCCATCCTTGGAGAAAATATCAAGGAAAAAATGGACTGATGTCTAAAAATGAACCGTTTCTTATTTTTCTGGGCAACTGTTCAAACTGGAGGCTAATTGAAGTTCCATGAGGTTAATTTCTGCTGTATTTGTTTTCCATTATGATTCATGTCTAAATTCTTTTGAAGAGAACCAGTAAGATGAACTTAATTTACTGTTTTGGAACAGTTTACTGTAAATATTGTGTATGTTATTTTTGTCTGCTAATTCATTCATGATTCTGTATAATTTTACTCATTATAATCAGCTTGTTAATACTAGTTACTACATGTACGGCCATAACACGCAACTCCAACACTCTCAGGCACTCTGCTACCTCTGAGCTAATCTACTGCCAGCTTGGATTCTGTGATTAGCACACTTAGCGCAAATTGAGAAGGTCATGGGTTCAATTATTACTCTAGAGGCTTAAGCAGAAAAATCACAATTCAACTCACACTGTTACTGAGGGATGTTGTGTTGTCCTTTTGAACGAGTTGATAAACTGAGATTCTACCTGTTGGTTCAAGGTGGATGTAAATGCACCCCCCCCCCCGCCCCCCCAACTCCCACTACCCTCATTTCAAAAGGAGGAGGGAACAATCTCTGGTATTCTGGATATTTATTGCTCGATTAACATTACGAACACAGATGATTTAGCCATTATCACATCACTGTTTGTGAAAACTTGCTATGATCTAATTGTTTCCTACATGACAGCACTGACTAGCCTCTTCATGTGCTTTGCGACACCCTGAGATTGTGAAAGATGCCACGTAAAGCCAGTTAGCTCAGTTGTCTGAATGGATGGTTTATGATACAGAATAACACCAACTGCAATATTCAATTCCCATACCGGGTAAGGTTAAATTGCAGGATTATATACTCTACTCCCAACAGTGTAGAAGAAGGTTATTCAGCTGATCAAGCCTACACAGCCAACAATCCCACCCAACTATTTACCCTGCTAATACCCTGACATGAAGGGCAATTTAGCACAGCCAATGCACTTAACTTATACACCTTTATACTGTGAGAGGAAACCAGAGCACTTGGAGAAAGGCCACACAGACAGTCATCCAAGACCGGAATTGAACCCAATCCCAGAAGCTGTGAGGCAGAGGTGCTAACCACTGTGTCACCATGTTCTGCCTTCTCAATCTTGCCCCTTGCATGAGATGTGGTGCTCCTCAAGTTAAACCACCACCACTCAGTCTATCGTCATCTGGGATTATGGCGATTACTTTTTTGTTTAAATGCAAGTCTTTGCTGTTCATGCTGTGTTCTGACATCCAATCTGCACGTGATACCTTTAACCACACTTGGTAATAATTCTCTCACAATGGTCCTCAATAGGAAATTCTAGGACTTCAAACCAACAACAATGATACAACAGTGATGATAAAAAAACTTAAATCAGAATGATACATGATGTGGAGATGTGTTGCCTGGTAGAGTCTTTCCTAAAGATGTTGTTATTATTGGTCTTGATGGTAGAATCTGCAGGACTGGAAGATATAAAGGAAGGGAGAAGTTCCAATTAATGCAAACTCTCCCATTTGGAAGTGATTCTGACGTTGTCAGAACTGACACTTACAGAATAAACAAATATAATCAACGTTGACAGAATCAGCAGTGAGTCCAACCAGACAAAACATAGCTAGATTTGGATCAACGAGGCCTTTGCTACAATGAAGTATCTACTTTACAATGTTCCCCAGGCAACTGTAGATTATGGTCTGCCTGCCAAGCTCCAAGGTAAAGCAGAATGACAATAACAATAAAATTTAACAGCTATGAATTTTACATGAAACGATAAAATGAATAACGCCCGTGAATTGATACTGATCCATCAAAGTCCAATTTTCACCAGAGTGCGGGGTGCTGCATCAACTTGATGATCGGATCTACAGTTAGCCCCCAGAGTTCCTGTTGGATCTTTCTCCACTCAGATCCACTCTGATTCCTTCCTGCCCATTAGAAGAAATATTACAGCTGTGTCAGTGATGTTGGCCGAAATTCTCTGGCCAATCACACTTCACTGCCGCTACCAGCGCGAAGGAAGAATTTGGCACCCAGCCAAATCTCCATTCACTGCAGCAGGACTGGAGAATCCCAGGTGATGGCGAGGTCAGAGAATTCCGACTGTTGTCATTTATCTGTGGAGATTCTGCCTGATCTGTTGTGCCTTTCCCACCTTCTTTTGTTCGTAGATTGATGTGCTCAGCGTTCCATTTTCAGCCTTGGGGCAAAGCGAGGAGGGAGGATGTGTCACGGACTCGGGATGTTGTGACATCAGAAACTGATTTAAGTATCTTTCATGTCAGCTGTTTAATGTAAAATTTATGCAAATAAATCCTGCGCATATGCATTACAAAGTATAAATTTTGCAGCATCTTTATCTTTTCAGATCAGAAATTATCTCACAGGACAATCATATTATCCACAGTATTTTTGTAAGAAAGCCTTCTCCACAGGGAATAGATTTTTATAAAGCTGAATTCAGTCAGTATAATCTTGTTATAAGATTAATATGGTGGTGAAACCTTCTTTTCTGTTTACCCAAAGCTATTTTTTTTTCTTAGTACTAACCATTTATTCTCTCGGTTACAGTGCGAGGCAAGATGATGGATAATAATCGTCCAAAAGATGGAGATTCAGAGAGAATGAAAGCAGCAATGCCTCCAGTCTAGTCACTCACGCAGCGTTGGAGAATTTCCTTCATTAAAAATACATTGCACATGACCTGTGCCAGATTTGACCGACAATTGCTTGAAGCTGCAAATATGTTAGTGAGTGAGAGCAGAGTTCTATTAGTTAGCATTTAGGTCTCTTTCCTTAATCTCCGCGAGAAAAAAGGCAGAGACAAATGTTACTGAATTATTTTAAAACCTATCGCATTTCCCAATGTTTTAACAAATTGCTTCCCTCTGCCATTGATGCTATTCTCTGACCGGGTCAGATGTCTGCAGCAGTACAGATAGGCACCAAAATGAGCTTCAACTTCAATGTACAAGGGTTTGCATGAGAATTCATAAACGGTTTATAATGTCAGACTCTCGCAGCAAAGTAGCGAGAACTGTGGTGTGCAAGGGGCACTAAATTTGGAGTGATTCCCAACAATGGGATTTTTGGAAGAGAGTCCATGACTGTGAAACACACATGTCCACTTGTCTAGGGATATGCACCTTTGCCACATTCCCTGGAAGGAATCGATGCTGTGGAGATGCCAGCATTGGACTGGGGTAAACACAGTAAGAAGTCTCACAACACCAGGTTAAAGTCCAACAGGTTTATTTGGTAGCAAACGCCACTAGCTTTCAGAGCGCTGGCTGCCCCTTATTAAGGAATTGATGCCACATTGACTTGGAGGACACCCATGGCTATTTGTTGTGATGTTTTCTGCCTGCTGATCCTTCCAGATCTCCACTAGGGAATCTCACAATCAAATGCGTAAGGGGAGGGATCTAATATCTTTTCAATAAAGCCCAGTGCAGTTCTGCATGGATGAAGCAAGCCAGGCTGCCGGAACCATGGGATCCACTATGATTACCGGCTTTCCATAGGTTCCATTATCTTCACACTCTAAGAATTCCCTGGCAACAGCCTGTGAGATTCATTATCAAAAACGAATCCACTCTCTGCAGTTAGCACTGCTGCCTGACCCCAGTTCAATTCTGGCCTCGGGTCATTGTGTGGAGTTTGTACATTCTCCACGTGTCTGTGCGGGTTTCCTCCAGGTGCTCCGGTTTCCTCCCAGAGTCCAAAGATGTGTGGGTGAGGTGGGTTAGAACATAGAACATTACAGCGCAGTTCAGGCCCTTCAGCCCTCGATGTTGTACCGACCAATGTAACCAATTTTATGACCCTCTATCCTAAACTATTCCAATGTTATCCATATGCCTATCCACTGCCCATTTGAATGCCCTTAAACTTGACGAGTCCACAACTGCTGCCGGCAGGGCATTCCATGTCCTTACTACCCTCTGAGTAAAGAACCCACCTCTAGCATCTGTCCTATAACACCACCCCTTAATTTAAAGCTATGTCTACTCGTGTTACCCATCTCCATCTGAGGAAAAAGGCTCTCACTATCCACCCTATCTAACCCTCTGATCATCTTATATGTCTTAATTAAGTCACCTCTTAGCCTTCTTTTCTCTAATGAAAATAACTTCAAGTCCCTTAGCCTTTCCTCATAAGACAAACCATCATACCAGGCAACATCCTGGTAAACCTCCTCTGCACCCTTTCCAATGCCTCCACATCTTTCTTATAATGATTGGCCATGCTAAGCTGACCCTTCGTGTCAGGGGAGCTGGCAGGGAAAATATGTGGGTCTACATGGATAAGGGCTGGGTGGGATTATCGTCTGTGTAGATTCGATGGGATGAATGGCCTCCTTCTGTCCTGTAAAGGTTCTATGATTCTCTAAGCAGCCAGCTAATTTCTAATCACAGAAATCAGGTCATGCATGATTATGCTAGGTACCCAGGGATCTCACAGTACTCATGTATTTAGGCCAGAATTCTCTGGCCACTCACACCGATGGGATTCACCATTCCCACTGGCAGTGCACCCCTGTCCACGGTTTTCCCACCGATGCGGGGTAACATCAATGGGTAACATCAATAACTTTACAGCAGCAGAACCAGAGAATCCTACCGCTAGCAAAAAACACGCCACCTTCCGTTGTGAGAAACATGCGGGGAATCTCACCTTTTGGGTCAGTCTCTTGTGCTGGAGATATTTGAGGGAGTTCGGCAGTTGGAAGGTTAGCTCCTTGGCACCTCCTAAAGACATGGCAAATGATGCCCATTCATCACCCACAGAGGAGTGGCAATGTTGTATATTCAGCTACAAGGACCTTGATGGATCAGACCATTGACTTCTTAAAGATGCATTTCTCATGTTTGGATTGATCAGGTGGGACTTTCCAATAGTCATCCCAGAACATTCCCCACACCATCGTTGTTTGCTATGCCCGGAACACTGCAAAGGAGGCATGTTTTTCCACAGGGAGGCATGGACGAGCTTGATGACTCCTCAAACAACTAGAATATTGAAGGAAATAAATCTAAAGCGGGGAGGGGGGTGAGGATTCAGATGATCAAGATAAGCATATCATTGAGACATATAAACTACTTAAGGGACCTAATAGGGCAGAGATTAGAAGGGTGTTTCCCCTGACTCGAGAGTTAAAACTAGAGTCAGTTTCAGAATGAAACATGTACCATCTTGGACTAAAGTGAGGGGAAATTTCTTCACTTGAAGGATTGTGAGTCCTTGAAATTCTTTGCCTCAGAGAGTTGTGAATGCTGTGTCACTGAGTATATTCCTGACAGATGTTGAAAGATATTTGGATGGGGATATTACGGGAAGGTGGAGTTGATATCAAGATCATTCACAATCTAATTAAATAATAGAATTAGCTTGAAGGGCTAAATGGCCTGCTCATGCTTCTGTTTCTTAATGTCCTGGGTGCTTAGGTATATGAGATGCCATGGTAAAAGTGTATGCTTGGAGTTGATGGGAGAAATTGATTGAATGATAACTGAATCTGAGTAAATTTCCATTTCACAATGTTCGTGTGATTAAACTAGAGGAAATATCAACTGCAACAAGGATTAGAATGGATCCTATCATCCTTTTTTTTTAGACAACATCAACTTTTTTCAAGTATTTACACATGGACAATACTCCTGCACATATGACCCCTTGTGATACGTTACACAACTAACATCTCCCAGTATCTCACAGCATGATATTGGAATATATTCCTTCAGCCATCACACCTGTGTCAGCCTCCAGCTAAAATATTCAGACACCTGTGCCTACACAATATCATGATTCATCAGACAAGCTGCATTTGTTATACATGGAGAAAGCTTCCCTAGTTAGAGGTATATCATCCAAATATAGGGGAATCACTGGAGACAAGGAATAGAATTGGGGTGTATTATATATGGGAATTTTTGAACCCACTATCAAAGCAGGACTATTGGAGAACTGATAATAAATGCATAATATTGTGGCAGTGATCAAACTGTGATGGATGTGCAACTGAAAAACATGGTCTGGTTTGTTTCAGAAATACATGAAAGACAACTATCAATATAATGGCTGTAATAGAACCTTTCATGATGCACACATTGATCAATATCACTTCTAAATGTTCTGCTCCATATGGATTTACAATATAAGTTATCCTGTGATCAAGGCTAGACAGGTTTAGAGAGACTACTGCAGTGAAACATGAGGCAGGATTTCTCTGAGACTAGAGTGTTGCAGACAGGTAATAGCCATCAGTGACATAAGTGAAAGACTTCAGAGTCAGAATATTGAAACTAAAGTCAACAACATGTCATTGGTGTCAAAGAACCTGCCTTATATATCTTTAAATTACTCAGTGTAAGTTAGACAACTCACTGAAGCATCTCTCTGAAGGATTCCACCATCAGAGAATACTACCGGTCCCTCCACCAAGCTTTTTGAACAGAATGAAGTTCCCTTTGAGGATCCTTCTTTGACTAATGTTACTGGATAAGGTGCGGAGAGTTACAGCAACAGTTACAGAGGAATACTTGTAGCACAGACATTAAATAAAGGACAAAAGCTACTCATGAAACAAAACATAAAACTGTTGTAACACCAAATTTTACAGAGGTGATTCAAATCTGACTGTCAAGACTGCAAGGGAATGGGAGGCCTCACAGTGGCCTTATCCTGAGAGCTAATGGTCCAAGAGGGCCAACAACTCAATAACCTCTATAGTGACATTGCTAACAGTAGCCACTGCTAGCACTGCACCTCAATGTTAGGGATTTGAAATGCAATCACTGCATGATGTCCTACTTAACTTGCCATAGTCATGTGATCTCTGCCATTTTGGATATCTGGGGGCAGCCATGTTGTATTCAGTTCAATAAGGACAATGCACTGGAAGAAATGTAAATTTTGAGTTTGTAACATGAGTCCAGAACTGGGGCTGATTTTCTTTTTGCGAAAAGAAGCTGCAGTTACTGAAAGCAGAACATTGAAATATTCCAAACTGATAAAAGCTGCTAAAGAAAAAGAAAACAAAAACAAGAAAAAGCTAAAACAAACTGAAGGCAACAATATTTTGTGAGACAAAATAGCTGAAAAATTTTCCCCTCTTGCTCCTGTCAAAATGATAGGGAGTATGAGGCAGAATGGGCTATTTTTCCACTTGCAATAGCAACACAACACAGTTGCAGCAGTTTTAATAACAGACCAGCACCAATATTAGTAGTAATATTATTAACATTAGCTGAGGAAAGACAGTTATAAATTGTATTCTATCCTCAATCCATTTGAGGAATGGAATAAACAGACTGCAGACGTTCTGAAAGCCTTAAGTCACACTTTGAACCTCAAGTAAATGGAACTCATGAACAGTCTATGTTCAACTTGAGGGATCAAGGTGGAAGAAGAGTCCATTGGTCATTATGTAACTGCATTAACATAGCTTGCAAACTCATGTGAATTCAGACAAGTAAAAAATGATCACACTAAAGATAGAAATGGTTTAAGCGTAAGAGATGCCACAGTGAGAGCAGATCTATTCAGAGGGGAGTAATGCACTCTCAAGAAAGTGATGGATAAGTGGAAATGTGGATTTTTTAAAAAAATTATTCATGGGAACATGGGCATCGCTAGCTGGCCAGCATTAATTGTCCATCCCTGGTTGCCCAAGGGACTATTGAGAGTCAACCACATTGCTGTGACTCTGGAATCACGTGTAGGCCAGCCCAGCTAAGGACAGCAGATTTCCTTCCCTAAAGAACATTAGTGACCCAGATGGGTTTTTCCAACCATGGTTTCATAGTCTTCAGTAAATTCTTAATTACAGAATTTTTAAAATCAAATTCAACCAGCACTATCTGCTGTGATTTGAACTTGGATCCCTCAGAACATTAGCTGAGTTTCTGGATGAATGTCTAGTGATAATTCTACTTGGCCATCACCTCTCCAGGTTGTAAAACATCAGCGGGAGCACATGCCTGGAGAGTAGGCTAATGGATACATTACGCTGATAGACATTCTAGGCCAAAGGAGAAAAATAATCATGGAAAAATGTCAGGATATAAATATTGTGGGGGACATCATAAAATGGGAAAGAAGGATTGTCTAGCACTGGGGAAAGCAGTGTTTTTCACTGCAAAATGCTGAATAATTTGACCTCAAGCGTTTGATTGGAGAGAAATGAAACAAGTTTCTTCAATTCTCCTAAACCAGTCTTTGAGTCAATTATCATTTCTTTAATTTTATGTATCCTTTGCCAATTTGTATGCAGTTCGGACAGTAATCCAGAGATTATACCCTTGGAGGATCTGTTGTTTAATTTGGTGCCTCACTCCTCATACTCTCTATGCAGAACCTTTTTGTTTGTTTTTTCTATGTTGTTGGTGCCTACATGGATAATGATAATGGGATTCTATCCCTCCTATTGCAAGTTCCTCTCCGGTCTGAACAGATATCCTGAATCTTGGCACCAGGCAGACAATACAGCCACCTGGACACTCATTTCTTGCTTTAGAGAACAATATCAATCCCTCTCACTGCATATTCCCTACTACCATTATGTTCTAACTTGCTCCCCTCTGCTTCCCCCACTTGAATGGCTTCCTCTCACCACGGTGTCCTGATGAGTTTGCTGATCCATGTTCCAACCTCCACTCTCATCCAAACAAGCTGAGAGAACCTCAAACCTATTAAAGAATTGCAGAGGTACACACTGCTGCAATCCTGTCCTCCAGGTGCCTTAGCTGCCAAACTTGCAGTCCATACCTTTTGACCAACCCAGAAGATTCTATCCTAACAAGTAAGACTGCCTCCTGGCACAAAGCATCCAGATGAATCTCTCCCTCCCTGATGTGTCACAGTGTCTGCAGTTCAGCTCCAGCTCAATGACACTGAGCTCAAGTTGCTCAAACCATGAGCATTGACTGATTACAAAGTTATCCAGGAACCCCCAAATGCTACAGTCTTGACATATCACCTGTCCTGCCTTCCTTAGTGTATTTGAAATAATTATTTATTTAAGATGGTTTTATATTTCATTAACTTTGCAACAAAGTTGCGTAGTGTTTTAAACCTTTGGGATAACATAGAATTTCCCACTTACCAGATTCTCATCAAATAGCTTGTCCCTTTACCTGTAGTGGAATAAGGAACAACCCTAAAACTCGCACAAGTGAAGGGAAACAAACATCTCTTCCCATTCCTTCACTGAACTCTCCCACTTACCAAACTCCAAGCTTGGGCTCAGTTCCCTTGCTATCTCTGGAGTAGGAGAATTCATTTCTGTGTGCCTAGCTTCGATTACAGATTGCAGTCTCTAAGTTTAACCCACATACAAATATAGATACTTCTGTTGTCAGATTATTAAGAACGAAACAGCCCTTGGTGCACATTACCTCCTGCCCCATTATGTAATCCTCCAGCTCTTCTGTATCTATAAAAGAGGGGTCCCTCTTTACACCACTAAGATTTTCTTTGTCAACAGGGGGATACATCTTGATTAGCAGACAACCCTTTAATAAATGATCCCTGACATAGGAAATAGACTGAGAGCCACAATAGGATCAGTAAGGTAATAAAAGTAACACCAGTTGACAGGGTTTATTGATGGGAAAGTGAATACACTTCGGGAATTTTCACAGTAACTTCATTACTGTGTGAATGTAAACTACTTGTGACTAATAAATAAACTTTACATTAGAATAAAAGGAAAATGCTGTGGATGTTGGAAATTTGAAATAAAAGCAGAATATGTCAGAAAAACTGACAGATGCTGCCAGACCTGCTGTGTTTTTTCTGGCATTTTCAGTTTTTATTCCAAATGAGTACCTGGGTTGCACGCAAAGTTTGTGACGTCCAATGCTGGTAATGTTGATTAGTGTGTGTGACCTGTGGTCATCTAGACTAATGAAGGACCTTTGCTTTGCAATGAATACATTAAATGAAATGTACCACAATCAGTATTCTTCCCCCCGATTTCCAATTCATTATCTTTCTCATTTGAAAGGACATTGCCTTCTGCAATAGGTCAAAGTTCTGTTCACAGAGTCACTGTCAGTGAGATAGATTTACAGTTGATGCATTTGCAGGTATTTAGGTTATTGGAAACTGTAACCTGAGCGTGTTCCTTCTTTAAATCTGCTTTTTCTGACTGTGAACTAATTCAGTTATTGTAAATTATATCATAATTACAGGGAGCGAAGATCAAAAATAAGTGACAATACTTTTGGTGCATTGTGTTCACTTTTATTCTGGCATAATTATGTTTTTAGAGGACAAATCCCATTATTTTCTCCCTACTCTCCTGTGCACTTTTGAGTGATATTTACTACTGTTGTAAAAGTAGAAAATTCTCCTACTCATGGAGCTCCTGAGGCATTGGCCATGAATCTCAAGGTTCATAACAACCAGTTCCCCTCCTACACTGCATTGCCACAGTTTATGAAGTCAGTAACAGAGCATGTTACATTGAAACTACAGTACCCAAACAGGACATTGTCCCAACTGGTCCATGTTAATACATGTACTGTACCATGCTCCCATCTTCATCTAAACCCTTCGTACCCATGGAATTCATTATTACAGAATGTAGTTGAGACCAAAAGGTTGTCTGATTTCAAGATGAAATTAGATATAGCTCTTGGGACTAAGGGAATCAAGGAATATGGGGAGAAAGAGGGATCAGAATATTGAATTTGAAGATCAGCCCAGGATCAAAATGAATGGTACAGCAGGCTCAAAGGGCCGAATGGCCTACTCCTGTTTTGGGTATCTATGTAAGGATATTCTTCTATCCCCTTCAGTGTTTGTGTTTATTTAGCATCCTCTTAAATGTGTTTATACGTACATTTGACTCAATTCTCCCTGAAGCAGCAGTTTCTATGATCTATCCACTTTCCGGGTAATGGAGTTTCCCTGGAATACATTGCTCAATTTATTTGTCTCCAGCTTATTTTTACAAAATAAATCCAACAACAATTTCTCTAAGTAGACCCATCCAAAGATCCTTATCAGGTTATCCCTGAGCCTTCTTTCTAGAAAAAAGCTCCCCAGCCTATTCAAGCCTTTTGTTATTTTTCACAGGATGGGAAGGTGCATCTTTAGAATTTGCCTGTAAATTCTTCAAAAACATTCCACCGCCCTTCGATGGGTGAAGTCTGCTCTGGGGGTTGCCTAGTCAATCCTTCCCCGACTTCAGACAAATCTCATTCAAAATAACATAGAAAGGTCTGCTGTCTGTATCAAGGCTTTAGGCGGATTATTAAGTCTGAAACAGCCCTGGGTGCACATTATCTCCTGCCCCATCATACAGAACCACTCTGAGCAAACTGAAGATGCTGGTTACCACCCCCCTCCTGCCATTGCCCCCAGCCACAGACAGAGCTAACAGAGATTGTGTTCCTCACAAGATGAACTGGAAAACTGCAGGAAGAGAGAAGACCCCAGTTAGATCACTGAGTGCTGCTGAGCTTGGGAAGGTTCAGAACCCTTTGTGATTGATGTTTAAACTTTGGGATTATTCTCTCATCGATGTTGGCGTCAGATATTCTCTTATCGCTGGACAGTTTACCTGCGGGTTCTGTGCACTAATTGCGTGTTTTCTTTTTGAAACCCTCTGATCCTGCTATAACCCAAATCCCATTTCCCGAAGCCAGGGTCATTTAGGACAGTTATAGGCAGCTGGCGACATTTCCTGGAACAAAAAAAAATTTCTGTGACTGAAAAAAAAGTTGGGATTGAGGGTGAATCATGAGAATATATACAAATGTGGTCCAAGCTTAATTGTCTCATTCAGTCCCTTCTCACAGCAACATGGCCGAGAAATTGGAGAACAGAATCCCCTTGTTATGCTTGGATTCAATTCATCGAGTGAAATTTGGCAATCAGAATCCCATCCAATTTTTCCCATGTATTTGCAGTAATAGATGGACAATTATCTGAACTTAGTTACATGAACAAATGATCCTCCCTGCTGTTATTGCCAGTGTGTCCTTCACCTTGGCAATCTCCATGTGCAAAGGAGGAATTCCTGACCCACTCCTAACTTCATTGGAATGGAATCAGAATCTCTTGACATTAGCAGCATGCAAATATGGACTGTTTCAACGTGTTTGATTCTCAGTCATTGTGCCCAACGCTACAGCAACTGTTTTGAGTTCATAGCTGATGATTTAACTGCTATGACAGCAGTATTTCAACAAATATTGCCAAAGATGAATGAAAGAAAGAGCAAGACAGTTTCCATGTATCTGAACCCTGAGTCCTGAGCACCTGCCAATTCCAAAGAAAATGCCGATATTTCATGCTGTATCGCTTCAAAGACATAGCTACACTGTCAGTTTCATTGTCTCGTTGGATGATATTGCAATGTAGTACATTGAGATAAATAATAAATTAGGAAATTGATTTGGAATGTCTCACTGAGGAGATCTTTACAAGTGCTTGTGTTATCTTTATAAGCACAGCAGTAGAAACCAGGTTGTTGTGTATAATTGATATCTCAAAAGAGGCTTAAAATTTGTTCCAGAGATGTGAGGCTTTGTTTGCGAGGTGATTATAATAAATGGATAGATTTATTTACCAAGCTCAATTTGTATATTACATAAAATAAAAGCAGCAAAACATATTTGACACTCACATGCTACATATAGACATATAAGTATTAATGAAATAAAATCAGCGGTTTACTTCAAAGCAAAACACCCTGTTAAGGCGATGTCAGACTGTTTGGACTCATATAGAGTGAAGCAAAGATCAGTTGTCCTGTGGCTCTGGAACGCAGCCACGTACAAATTTTCTACATAAAAAGAAAATACTGTGGATGCTGGAATCTGAAACAAGAAACAAAACTGCTGGAAAACCTCAGCAGACCTGACCACATCTCTGGGGAAAGAGTTGAGCCAATGTTTCGAGTCTGGATGACTCTTTGTCAGAGCTGAAATTTTCTAATGTTTACTGATTCGAGCGTCACTGAAATAGCGACAATGAGCAAATGCTAATAATAAATGAAGTTTTATGTTTAAATATTGCCCATAAGGTCATTAAACATGTTAGTCACTTCACAAGAGCATTGTCTGCAAGATGCTGTGCACACATTTATAGTCTCTATGGATAATTGCAAATAATTTATTTGGGGAACAAAGTCAGCTGATTCTAAACCTTCCAAAAATAAAGATTGAGAACACTGGGAGCCGATACCCTAGCACAAGATATAGGAAGCACCCATTCGTAGCCTCCGGTTTAGTTACAAGAGCCTCTTGATGTACCAACTCAAGATCAAATTCAAAGGTCTTCTTCAGCTTATTCACCTTGCATTTCAATTTGATTATGTCTAGAATGTCAGCTCACAGCACTTTGAGAGCAGACCAAGAAACTTGGACACTGTGGATCACTCCATAACCCAAAGCTGTGGAGTAAACTGTGGATTATCACAAAGGTTTCATTGCACAAGAGCTGCTGCCAGATAAGATTGTAAATTCAGACATACCTCCAATGGGTCTAGATTACAACTACACCTACTCACTTTTGTAGAGTTTACAATTGACTGTTATCTGTCCTGAGCATTTTTACACTCAGGTAATGTTGCAGCTGTAAGGAACAAATGTGTCAGCTACTTACAATAACTTTACAGTCCGTGAAACAAAATGCTCTTTGAGCTTGCAAATTTTCATTTCCACAAGTGAAGCTGATCAGAGTCACAGTGAGATTAATGCTTACAATGATACAATGAACAATGGGGTTAAAAGATATTGCATTGTGAGCCTTTCGAGCCCAATCGCCCCAATGATTGGAATGCCAAAATAAAATTGAAAAATCCATCAGCATTGTGATATTCAGCTAGCTAGCATAAGAATCCAGATTTGATATTGTGATTTGTTCAAAAGGACTTGGACAATACACCTGTGAGGATTTGTTGTTGGAAAACAGAAGGGTCTGAAAATCATCCTTTGGAATCCCTGCAGAGAAATGCACAGTTTGTACAGTAACAGAGCAATAAATAAAGGCTCTGAATTTTCACCAGAGATCTATCATAATTTTTAGTTTCTCTTTGACAGGTCCACCAGAGGCTCACTGGGATTTTAGGTGATATTCCATCAATATTATTCCACAAGTTTGGGAATCTAAACAAAGGAGTTTCAAAGCCTGTGAGCAACATAAAGCAATGTAACATAATTACTTAACAGCAATGACTTGCATTTATATAGCAATCTTGATGTAATAAAGCATCTCAAAGCACTTGACAGGAGCATTGTCAAACAAAATTTGACACCAAGCCACAATACATAATATTAGGACAGCTGAGGTCAAAGAGGTAGCTTTTAAGGAGCATCTTAAAGGAGAGGGAAAGAGGCAGACAGGTTTAGGAAGAAATCACATAATTTAATGTATTAAAGATTGCAATGCAAATTATAATGTTATCATCTGATAGCATCTCACTGTGAGATCTACTGAACTTTATTGACGATTGTCTATATCTTATGGTGAAAAAAATCAGCTGGCTACAACACACACTGAAAAAATATGTTGGACAGAGAATCCTTGTGATTGGTCTCATTGAACCTAGCCCCCTTTCCCCATTTCAGTACCAAATACCTCCCCTATCTCCAGTGTAAATGCATCCACTGGTGATATCTTCTATCGATGCCATATGTGACCGTAGGGACCACCAATTGTTACAAATAGAGAGAGACACTAACCAGCATTGATTTCCTCTTACCACTTGTCCATGAGCAGAAAGTTTCTTGAAGTATTGCCCCCTTTTTCCCAACTCCTCCATTTTTGGAATCCAATTTTGCCAAAAACCCACTTTAGGATTGACTTAGAAGGTTAGTTATTTTCCACATTTAGAACCTGCGAAACCAGTATTTGCCATGTCCGACTGCACACACTGACACAGTAATGGGTTGACAGAGAGTAGAGAAAGATAGTCTAACAGTACAGGACCACAGAAAAATAAATATTACTTCACATGAGTTCCCGAGTCAAATTCAGAGTCTATTGAAGAATTCTTTCACAGACACATTCATATCTAGCTGAGAAGCTCAGTATTCACTTTTCAGTTGATGCTCATCCCAAAAGATGAAGCAAGTATATAGAAGTTAAATTACTTCTGTGGGCCATAGTACAAAATATCCCAGCAGAATCAAGCTAGACGGGGAAGTTGTTATGTCTGCTTCTAGGCCAATCAGCTTGATGTTAAAATAGCAGACTGCCCTTGAAGGTCAAAGATGTATTATAAAATTGTCCAAATGGCCAAATGTGTGGCCTTCCTTCTTTACAATAATTTCAAAAGAGATGCTTGTCCTTTGTCTAAAATTGACATGTTTTTCAGGACTAACAATGTTCCATTTACTGACTATTGAAAGACCCTCACTTATGTTAAGAATCTGTTGTTTGGGAAGCCATATCTGGGAGATCCACTGACTCTGCGAGCCAGGCAAGCTTATCAGACGCAAATGACATCACTGTAATTCCCTTTCAAAATTGATCTGAAAGTCCCAAGTAGAATGTGAATCTATCCATTGCTTTTCTAGGCATAACAAGGGGTGATACTCATGAAACTGAGAAAATGACTTTCCTGTCCTTGAAACTCCTGGGAAGAGTTCCAAGCAAAAGTGCCAACTGTATATTCAGGTGACTTGAAGCAGCCATCTTATTTCTTTTTCTTGTTCAACAGAAGATAGCAAGGAGGCTTAAGTTGTGAGTCTGCATTGATAGGTGTTAAAGGAACCTATTTGAAATCACATTGTTCCTTTTCACTGAGCTGTCAATCGCTGTGTCACTGAGATTATCTAATGGGTTTTTATCTGCCACGTGTCCTGAAATTCCAGAGCATGTCAAACCCACTTCCCTATCCAAATTAAAACAGAACAAATATTGGATGCTCATTGGATCCCATTATAAGGTGAGGTGGTAGGACAGTGTTCAAATTAAATTGATATATCTGACAAATTTCCATGTAGTCAGGACAAAACCTAAGCCAAGTGTTCACAATCCTGAGAAGGTACATTGATTCCTTTCTAGACTGCTGCAAGGCTGAGGTTGTAAGGAATTCCATTTCAGGTCCCATCCAATGTTCCAGCCCCATCTCCTCCTTGTCAGGTGCAAGCATACTTTTTTTTGCAACTATTATTTCATCAATTCTGCGCTCATTGACCCTGTTTCAATTTAATATTCTTGAAAACTACATTAAAAAAGCTTGCATGAGTATAAGTTGCTTATCTCATTCCAAGGAAGAGTCATATTGGACTCAAATGTTACATAGAAACATAAAATTGAAGTTTGTTTATTCGTCACAAGTAAGGCTTAGATTAACACTGCAATGAAGTTACTGTGAAATTTCCCCAGTCGCCACAGTGCCTGTTCAGGTCAATATACCTAACCAGTACGTCTTTCAGACTGTGGAGGAAACCGGAGAAAACCCATGCAGATGTGGGGAGAACATGCAAACTCCACACAGCCAATAACCCAAGTCAGGAATCAAACCCAGGTCAATGGCACTCAGGCAGCAGTGCTAACCACTGTGCCACCCATAGAAACATAGAAACTAGAAGCAGGAATAGGCCTTTGAGCCTGCTTTGCCATTTATTTTGATAATGGATGATCATAGAATTCATTATCCTGATCCCCCTTCCCTGTTATATCTCTTTAGTCCCAAAAGCTATATCTAATTTCTTCTTGAAATCAGATGTTTTCACCTTCTTTCTGTGATAATGAATTCCACACATTCACCACTCCCCACCTCAGTTGTAAAAGGCTTACCCCTTATTCTCAAACTATGACTTCCCAGTTGTGGACTTCCCAACATGTTAACTCTGTTTCTTTCTCCACAGACATTGCCAGAAATGCTGAGCCTTTCCAGCGTATCCTATTCTCGTTTCAGATTCTTTTTCAAGTATTTGAATGACATCACTTCTCCCTACTTTTTATCTCTACTTGTCCTTCTACTCTCTGGGTGATTGGTGCTTTTCCAAATCTGGCCTCGCCCAAATTATACTTGCGTCACCATTGGTACCATGACCATTCACTTGTCACAGTTTTACTCTCTGGAATTCACTCCCTATGTCTCTCTACCTTCTAACCTTTCCTTCTTTAACATGATCCTTAAAACCTACCTTTTTGACTAAACCTTTTATTACATGCTTAATGTCTTCATACCTAGTTTGATGTTAAACTTTGTCTGAAAATAATTTTGTAAGATGCCTTAGGACATTTCACTAGGTTAAAAATCCTACCTAAATTCAATTGTTGACCTCATTAATAGGGGACTTAAAATGAGGTGACACTTCTGTTAATATATCTACGAATGGAATGTAAAATATGTTAAAATCTGTGTCAGAAATGGCAGAGGTATGAACTTTATATGAAAGTGCTAAGTGTTGCTGTAACAATATTTCACAGCATGGTTTCTAACCTGGGGAGATTAACTATCGGCCCTATTGCAAGTGAGAAGGTTACCCCTAACAGTAACTACTTTGGAAATTTAAATGCAAGCTCTTTGCAATTTTTCAAATATTTAATTTTTTCAGGGGGGTGGTGGATTATGTGTCTCATAGGCTGGCTGAGACAGCAGCATAGATCTTTAAATTACCTTCTGAGATCAAGAAAGGAACTTGCAATAATCTAGGGCCTTACCTTATTCTGATCACAGCCCTGAATTCCTGGAAGTGAATGATTAGAAAGGGAGAACCATAGATTGTGTGACAGTGTTTTCCTAATATTTGCAGATGGCAAACAAGGCACTTTGTCAGAATCTCCCTATCATTACAATTCTATAAGAATGGGCTCTGTGCATCTCTCCAAACCAAAGTCTGCTTATGATAATGCTGGGACATGTCAAGGATATTCTTTTTCTAATACCTGACTTGCTAACAGCTACACTTATGTTCAGTAATTCCGAGAGTGATACAATGTGACTTGTACCTGATAATTTTATTTCTCCTCTATTTCCATGGGAAACTAGGGGTGCAGGTTTGACTCCCTGTTGGAGCTTCCTGCTGACATTATAGCTCAGGTCAGTAACTCGTCATGTGGAGAATGACGTGACCATGCAATATGCAGCCGATTAGAATGCTAATGATCTTTCTACGGCAATAACCCCAGCAGCTTACTATAGCACATTGTAACTTCAGTAATAAGAACTAACATTCAATGAAGACACATTAACCATTACGTATTTTCAAGAAGAACAGCTATAAACTATCACGGTTACCATGGTGACAATGTGTAATTCTGTAAAAGTGTTTGTCAACAGCCTAACATTTTCACAACTCTTCCTAACTGTTTTTTGTCGCATACATTCTCGCCATGTGGAAGATAGATACAAATTCTGCCCTTCTTGATCTACAATTTTTCATTCTGTGAATTTACTTGAGACTATTTAGCTGGTTAACAACATCCATTAGTCTAATGGAGAGAAGAATGACGCTTAAACCTGTTAGATGTCTGCATAGCATCGCGCCACTATATGCATTCAAGGTCATTATCATTTTATGCCTTATATCTTACGAAGCAACAAAATAGCATGATGGAATACAAAGGTCCCTGGAGTGCAAGACAGTGAAAATTATATTTCCATTGCATTGGAAACTTAATTTCCATGGTATCTGAGTGAATGTTAATCTGAAATGATTAAGAATATATTGAACGCAGCAGTTTTTACATTTGATTTATTTCTTACTAATCCACAAGAGCAGACATTACTTCCTGAATCACTTGAAAGATGTTTGAAATGAATTTATAAACATGATAATGTTTCAGAAGGAAAATGTTTGTTCTGATTCTATAATTCCTACACATTTTCCAATACTCTAGTAAATCTGAGATGGATTCTATATTGCTTTTAACACCCAGGACTGAGAATCAAAGCCAGTGAAAATATATTTTTTTGATATCATCAAATCCCAAGTTCTTGACTACTTCATGCAATTATTTGCCAATACTGTAGCAAAAATAATTTCTGCGAACTTATAGAGTTATTAAGTTAAATTTATGTCAAAATGTTTAAGCATTCTGCAACCAGTTAGCTCTGGGGATAATATTCTTGCCTTTCTCATCGCCACCTTGATCCAGAGCTTTAGTGAGGAGAACCTGTTTTCCACTGACAGTAAGTGAGGAATTAAGGCAATGTGCAAAATTACCTGACAGGACGTGAGAAGTTTTTTTTTGTCACCCAGCGAGTGTTCTGATCTGGGATTCAATATCTGAAAGGACGATGGAAGCAAATTGAATTTCAGAAGTCGATGGATAAGTCATTGAAAAACAAAACAAAATGTAAGGCCGATGGGAAATGGGGCGAAGTGAAGCTGAGATTGATCAGATAAGGTTTCTCAAAGGTCTAGTATTGACACAATGGGCCAAAGGACCTCTTTTTTGTGCTATGTTATTTTCTGAATATGAGAACTTGAAACCTCCCCATCGCTCTGTCCATCATTGGAACTGGCAGGAATTGGTCAATTCTCTTACCCTCAGAGGCTGTGGGCACTTCCTCAATACCTGCTAAATACAGTGGCTCCTATCCCTGCAAAGTTTAGTAGGAGAATATTCCTGACCTTGCAGACTTTATCAGGTTGAGAAGCAGAGACAGATTCTGACACCTGTACACCATTGGCATTCTTCCAATTTGTTATTAAAGTGGTATAGCTTTTACCGCAGTGTATCAGTGAGCAATTAACTATTTCTATAGCCATTAACTCATGAGGTGCCGCATTGATTCTGCTATACCCAATTGCCCCACCTCTAAGAATAGCTTTTGTTTCCTTAACTGTCCCATTACCGCCTCCTTCTTCCTTGCAACCATATCCCATTTATCATTATTCTGTCCCGTCCTCCACCCAGAAACAGACCTCCCCTATAGCTTTTCCCATCCCTTTCTCCATCTCTGTTTGTTGCAAATTTGTTACCTTTCTCATTTTCCTCCAATTCTGAAGAAGGTCACTAACCTGAAACATTATCTTTCTCTTTCTGTCTCTCATCTCCATAGATGCTGCCAGATTCCTGACTGTTTTCAGCATTTGTTGCTTTTATTATTGACTATTTCTGTACTGTTTACGCCTTGTAATGCAAAGTAAGCTCTTGAATTCTGCTGGAGATTTCATGTTCACTACCTGACGCTGTGTTGCATCTTTATACACTGACTGTTTGCACTGTTGTAGTTGTTGAATAAATCATTACTTTTCACTTATGGGAATTCCTTTGAAAATATCTTTATTTGAACGTTCTGAGGAAGGATGAGGATCATGGGTGGCATGAAGACAGTCAGATTTTACCGTAGATACTCAATTCAGGCATGTCCTAATGCTGACACAGTTGGGTCTCTTATCTCGGCCTGTCTAAACAAATCTGCCAACTCAGGTTCAGATCCCCATAGGATGGTATTTCTGTACACTCCTGCAGACAGCAGAGTCCGCATATAGCAAAGAGATAACTTTGTTTGTGATTCTTATACACCTAACTTGATCCAGGCAATACTGGTGAAGGGTTATTGAAAACACTTGAAGTTCTATTTGATTCAGGGTGAGGATGAGATCAAGCATGACCCCAAGTCCACATATAAATCTGAAGCATGTCAGCGTTCACCTTGGGTTTGACTCCACTTATCAGATCCAGCTTATCACTCCAATCCACTTATCAGATCCAGCTTATCACCCCAATCCACTTATCAGATCCAGCTTACATATGCTTCCTTGTTCATTCAGTGGGTGTGGATCACTGCCTAGGTCGGCATGTACTGCCTTTCTTTTATTAAGAAGATGGTGTTGAGTTGCCTTCTTGAATTGCTGTAGTCCATATGGTGTGGATAAACACACAGTGCTACTAAGAAGGGGGTTCCAGGTTTTTGACCCAGTGACAGTGAAGGAATGATGATATATTTCCATGTCAGAGTGGCGTGTGACTTATGGAAGCTGGTAGACGATGATTTTCATGCATGCCTGTTGTCTTTGTCCCTTTAGGTGCTACAGCTTCAATACTGGTGATTGTTCATCCTCCCACAGCCAGCGATGAGCTTTCTGGTTGCAATCCCCCAAGATCAGAAAATCCTGCCCGAGATCAATGGACTTCTGCATAGACTGTGTCCCAGCCGCTATGATTCCTATGGTAGGCAGAGCAAAAGAATTCTGCTCCAGGGGCTGGAATATTATTGGAACGCCCACGCAGAATCAGAGTGGGCAAGGCTCACAGAACGACATTGTCCATTGTTCTTGGGTGGGATCTTATGAGCCTCAGGCATTGGTGCCAGTAAAAATCCAGCATAAATATCTCAACGTCAGTTTTGGTTAATTGGCTTTGCCACTCCATCAACTTCATGGGCAGTGGACAAATTTGCCAAAACCCCACCATTCTCCATGTGATCTCCAGAGTTTCCCACATTCCAACAGTGACTTCATCCCACAGGAAATTCACTGGTTGTCATGTGCTGGTATGCTCTCAGGGAGTAAAAGGCTTATGTAAATACAAGTGTTTCTTACTTTTTGTCTGATAGAGCACCTGGAATGATAAACAAAGAACCTTTTATTTAATACTTGCATTAATTGGCGGTCTAATTGAAGGTGTTTGCCATGGGACACTGATCAACTCTTGAAATATTTCCAATGTTAAGTTGGCATAAGTTGAAATTCGTACAATTTGATTTGTGTTTACAATAGACCACTGGCTGAAGTAACATCAAAAAAGAAAAATAATAAATGTTTATAATCTCCATACTTAGGAAATGGCAGAGAATGCAAGACGGCAAGTCAATACATATTTATCCCTGCAGTTTCAATGTAACATCAGAACTTTCTGAAGGACAAATTGATTTTGGCTTAAGTCGGCTTAATTATTATTGCAACAAATTTATAATTTCTACTCCCATGGAAATGAGGTTTGCAGTCCGTAACTCTGAACATTATACACAACTGCCACATGAGCCACCAAGAGCTGTTGCCTGACTTCAAAGATATCAAGGCCTAAATGCCAAACACTTGCTTCTTAGAACAATGCTATATCAACACAATGAAGACTATTCAAAGCTGCCTGTCTGCTATTTATTTCAAGCAAGTTCATAGCAAAGATACAATCACAAGGTGGAATTTGATAGACTTGTATTGTGTTTATGCAGTTCTCCCTTTAGTAACTTCAGGCTGTTCAGTGTTAGTGAGATATAGAATATTAAAATTATGTAAATCCTGTGTTCCGTTGCAATCTGTATTTGGAACTTTCTCATGATTAGCAGGTAGAAGCGTTGAAGATTATGCCGGACAGCGTGGGGGTGGCGGGAGTTGTTGGGAGAGTGGATGCAGGAATCGAGTGATAGCATATTTTTTATTCATCTTAATCTGCTTGGACCTTCAGGCTGCCATTGGAGCACTGGTGGGATTCTTTGATCAGTATAGAGTCCATGGCCTAGTGCTATTATTGCTAGACTATTAATCCAGGAACTGAATTAAAGTGCTGGGAGGCCAGGTTCAAATCTCGCCATGGCAGGTGGTGAGATTTGAATTCAATAAAAAAATCTGGAATTAAGAGTCTACTGATGACCATGAAACCATTGTCGATTGTCGGAAAAAACCCATCTAGTTCACTAATGAAGGAAATCTGCCTTTCCTTACCTGGTCTGGCCTATGTGTGACTCCAGAGCCAAGCAATGTAGTTGACTCTCAACTGCCCTCGGTAACTAGGGATGGGCAATTAACGCTGGCCAGCTAGTCACGCATGTTTATTCAGAAGGAACTCTTCAAAATGCAACTAATGAAAATACAACAAAATCTACTCCAACTTATAAATCTAAGAAAGGGTTTAATAAAGACACATCACTACTCCAAACTTGGGACCTTGCCCTGGGCCACTCCAAGTTCCGCACAATTCCCAACAGGTTCTTATTTACAGTGAAACTGCTGGTCAGCTGACTGTTATATTACTCTGCAGTTAGTTCCATGGTTTACTAGGTCAGCTAACCCTTACATCTTGTTCCTACTGGTTACATTGCATCCAAGACAAAGTTATCATCGGTTACATTCTAACAACATTCATGTTCCACAAATGTATGAAAGAAACACCACCTGCATTGTCTGCAGCCCTCAGCTCTTGAGGAGAGGGGCAGTGGAGGGGAGGAGAGGAGGGGAGATATGTGGTGGTGGGGGGTCTCCCAAACATCTCATTATGAATAATATTCTGGGCCTGTGTCTCTTGCTCATCCCTATTAGATGGAAAATAGCCCTGGACGTTATCAGTTTTTCTTCACGCCCCGTTATTATTTCATTACACCTGAAGACTGAACCCTTCCCGCTAACTGTGAATGCTCAAGAGAATCAATCAGTTATTTCTGTGAGGTCGATATCTTTTACCAACAGTGAAGTGTGCAATATTTTTACCTTGTGCCAGTTTTGAGATATATTAGTTGAGTAAATCTGTGATGTTGTGACAATGAGTGAAATACCATTCCAATTAGGCTGGCATGGCATCACAATATAGATCAACAACTGCCCCCCAAGACTGAAGTTATCAATGAGCAATGTCACAATGGATCTGCTAATACTTTTGAAAAATTGCACTAACGTTGGAAGGAAGGCTGCAGTAATCTAAATTGCACAGAGTTTGGAGTGTAGTTTGGATCTCTATATCTAAGGAAAGACAAATTTGCCCTTGAGGGGGAGAAACAATGGTTCATTAGACTGGTCCCTGGAATAAGAGGTTGTTCTGTAAGTCAAAAACGAGTAGAATGACAATATTCTCTGGCATTTAGAAGAATAAGATGACATCTAACAGAAAACATACAACTTGTACGTGCCTTAATAGGATAGATGACAGCATAGTGGCAGAGTGGTTAGCACTGCTGCCTCACAGCACCAGGAACCCAGGTTCAACTCCCAGTATGGGTCACAGTCTATGCAGAGTCTGCACATTCTCCCCTTTTCATCTGAGTGCGCCAGCTTCCCTCCATAGTCTAAAGACGTGCTGGTTAGACGCATTGGTCATACTAAATTCACTCTTGTGTGAACTCCACACTCCAAGGGTGGACCAGGGGATTTTCATGTAACTTCATTGCAATGTGAATGTATGCCTACTTTTGACACTACTAAATAAACTTAAAAAAGCTATTTTTTCCTGGCTGTAGAATCTAGAATTCCAGGTATTGGATTAGGGTAGGGAATCAGCCACTGAGACAGAGATGAGGAGAAATTTCTTCAACAAAACAATTCTGGGTCTTTGGAATTCTTTACCCAAAGTATCTCATGAATGCTCAGTCATTCTGAACATTGAAGGCACAGAGTGATAGATATGCGGATAAGAAGAATCAGGAATGCGATGGATAGTGAGGGAAGATGAAGTAGAAAATCACTACGGTCAGGTGAATGGCAAAGCGACTTCAAGGAGCTGAACATCCCACTCTCACTCTTATTTCTCAAGTTCTTATGCACCATCTCTCGATATAATTAATACTCTTAAATAACATGCATCAAGAAGGTGCAGGGAATTGTACATTCCACATCACAATTACACTTGGAGTACAGTTTCCTTCAGCCTTCTTACCCGAACAGGGAGTGCAATTGAGAGTCACTCAATTAGTTCCTGAAATGACAGGGTTGTCCCATGAGGACTGATTGAGTGGAATGAGCCTATATTCACTTGAGTATGAGAGCAGATCTCAGTGAAACAAATGAAATTTATAAGTGGCTTTTCATAGAGTGGATGTTGAAAGGCTGTTTTGTCTCCATGTTCATAACTCCAACTGTAAGATTTTAATGGGCTCTAAATCCTCTTCAGCTGCTTCAGAAAGTGAAATAGATCAAATACCACAAATTATTGCTAACTGACTGATGTTGATTGACTGAAATGTGATGGATTGTATTGGAAACCATTACCAGTGAAGGACAAACAAGCAGAAGAAGCTAAATCCATCAATAGGTTCAATATGTTTTTTTAATATAAGTCCTTGCTGTTATCCGTTTGCTGCCTTAGCAAGGTGATGACCTGATGTTAAATATACAATTTCCAGATTAAGACCAGCACGGTGGCACAGTGGTTAGCACTGCTGCTGCACAGTGCCAGGGACCTGGGTTCAGTTCCGGCCTCGGGTCACTGTCCGTGTGGAGTTTATACATTCTCTCCATGTCTACTTGAGTTTCCACTGGGTGCTCCGATTTCCTCCCACAGCCAGAAAGTGTGCAGGTTAGGCAGATTGGCCATGCTAAATTATTCCTTGGTATCAGGGGGATTAACAGGGTAAATACGAGGATAGGGCCTGGGTGGGATTGTTATTGGTGCAGGCTCGATGGGCCGAATGACCTCATTCTGCACTGTAGGGATTTTATTCTATTCTAATAAAATTGATCAAAATGTTTTTAAATCTTGGAAGCATCTGTAACCTTAGTCACATTAACAGACTTATGAGCAAGATTAGAATTCATGCAGTTGCTGTAACATAAAGATAGAATTGGCTGTGTGACGGGAATCAGAGAACGTAGATTTTTCAGACTGGAGGAAGATTGAGAATGGAGTTGCTCAGGGGTTGGTGTTGGGACTTTTACTGTTCCTCACACATCAGAGCACAATTTCAGGATGTTACAAATCTTGGAAGTGATGTGACCAATGAGGAGGGTAGTGTAGAACTTCACAGGGGGGGCAGGGGGGGTGTGTTTTCCTTAGAGAAAAGTAAGTTGAGAGAGATTTGCTCAAAATAATGAAGGGTATAGATAGAGAGAAAGCTTTCCCACTGGTAAATTCAGTGGACAAATCACTAGTGAAATTTAGTGCAGAGAAGTGTGAAGTGGTTCATTTCAGGCTCACTAGTATTGTTCTGCAGTGACACAATAATACTGCAGTGTACACTCTCTTCAAATAGGTGCCTGAACTGACATGAGGTTGGTTTAGTTTTTGAATAGATTTTGATCCAAGTCAGGTGCGTCACCTCCAAGCGCTGGTGAAATGCTGATCCGGCATTGTTCCGACACAGAACAGGATTATGGATTACCTGCCACCAATAATTTATTTTAACAAAG
Source organism: Sphyrna mokarran (assembly GCA_024679065.1). Lineage (NCBI taxonomy): Eukaryota > Metazoa > Chordata > Chondrichthyes > Carcharhiniformes > Carcharhinidae > Sphyrna > Sphyrna mokarran. Next base: position 146,390,561 of record JAGIQG010000002.1, read on the forward strand.
GTACTAAACCATTTCAAGTTAATGCATTAATCCCTCTATTAAAGTAGTGGGCAGAAAATGCCTTTCTAACACAATGTGCTCCTCTACTCTGACCCTCCACTGAAATCCCTACTCCATACCACCCCTTTCACTCATTTTTTTTAAACACTGCCATTAGTTTACTGTGAAAATCCCGTAGTCACCAGACTTCAGCACCATTGAGGGAGAATTTAGCATGCCCACTGCACCTAACCAGCATGTCATTCGGATTGTGGGAGGAAACTGGAGCACCTGGAAGAAACCCAATGAGACGTAGGGGGAACGTGCAGACTCCGCACAGGCAAGGAATCGAACCTAGGTCTCTGGCGCTTGAGACTGCAGTGTTAACCACTGTGCTGTCCCGTAAGCTTATCCATTACCCAATGTATTTATGCCGTTGATCCCCCTAATTTTTGTAACTAGGGACACAGAGAGGAAATTTAGCACAGCCAATCCATCTAACCAGCACATCTTTGGACTGTGGGAGGAAACTGAAGCAGCCAGAGGAAACCCATGCAGACACAGGGAGAATGTGCAGATTCTGCATAGATTGACCCAACCTGGGAATCGAACCCAGGTCCCTGGTGCTGTGAGGTAGCCATGCTAACCACTGTACCATTGTACCACTCTGGAAGTAAAGATTATTAAACAGAGCAATGGTTGAACAAAAACTACAAACATGCACAAGAAGCCTGGTTTACCTCAACTGATAATACTGGGAGCTAAATGTTATGTGAATTTAATTGACTGCTGTGAGGTTGTGGTTATTGATTATTGGTACTCATCAAATCTCTCTGTGGGTGCTGAGTGTTCATATATGGACAGAATTGACTCCCTCTCTGGTGCCTGTATGTGCAAAAACTAACTGTAAACAGCTTTCGAAGTAAAACTTTGTACACTTTTAAAGAATTTAGATAGTTACATGAGTACATTGGGTATAGAGGAACATGGACCAAATGCGGGCAATTGGGATTAGCTTCGTGATTTTAATAAAGGCAGCATGGATAAGTTGGGCCGAAGGGTCTGTTTCCATGCTCTAAACCTCTATGACTCTATGATCTCTATAACTAATATTTTATAAATTTTCCACAGACTCCAGAATGGCCTGAATCAGTGTTGGAAATTGTCAAGTTTGTAAAAGTCATTGAAAATGTTGCTGTGAATATCCAGCTCATAATTAGTGATTTAGAATATAACTTTTAGTTTAGGGATATAACTTTAACATTGATAGTTTAAAGGTTAATGTTGGAGAAATTGGGCTTTCTAGAACAAGAATAGCAAATAAAGAAAGTACAACACAGGAACAGGCCCTTCAGCCCATCAAGCCCATTGACAGAGAAACTGACAATAATCCCGAAATAATTGCTGTTAAAACATGCTTAAAGTTTATTACACATGAAGTTTTAGGACCATGTTGACTTAGGAGCTTAACATCGGGAAAGGTAAGATTATAAAATGGTAGACTGGCTTACTCTAGCTGAGGAACTGGAGCTATTACTGCTGCAGATATCCAGGTACTTGGGTTTGAATCCTACCACACCAAGTGTTGGAATTTGAATTCAGTTTGGTTTTTTAGTTTTTTTTGATTATTAATCAGTGTCACAAGTAGGCTCACATTAACACTACAATGAAGTTACTGTGAAAATCCCCGCGTTGCCACACTCTGACACCTGTTCGGGTATTCTGAGGGAGAATTTAGCATGGCCAATGCACCTAACCAATATGTTTTTCGGTCTATGGAAGGAAACCGGAGCACCCAGAGGAAACCCATGCAGACACTGGGGGAATGTGCAAATTTCACACAGACAGTGACCCAACCTATGAACAAACCTAGGTCCCTGGCACTATGAGGCAGCAGTGCTAACCACGGTGCTACTGTGTTGCTCTCTATGACACACAAAAAAAATCTGGATTTCAATGAATTATAACTGTGAATCAATTATCATAAAAGTCGAATGCCCTTTAGGGAAGGAAACCTGCTGTTATTCCCTGTTCTACAATGTGGTTGACCCCTGAATGCCCTCAAAAATAATTTGTCTCAGTTATATCAAACTGCTACAAAGCTAAAAGACTTGGAACTGGATGGACCACCTGACATTGATGTAGGCACTGGAAAGAACAACAGCAAACTCAGCACTCTCGACCCAACAAAGTCATCCTACTAACATCTGGAGGCTTGTGCCAAAATTGGGACAGACATCTCACAAATTAGTCATGTAACAATCTGACACAGTCTTACTCATGGAATCGTACCTCACAGATAATGCCCTAAACACCATCACCATCACGAGGTGTATCCTGTCCCACCAGAAGGATGGAACTGGTGGCACAAAGCTGTACCGTTCAGAGTGATTTACCCTGGGACTCTTCAACATCAATTTGGACCCAAGAAAGTCTCATGGCATCAGGTCAAACATGGGCAAAAAATTGTCTTGCTGACTAGCATCACTGCAGACTAACTTGGTGTTGTGAGACTTTTTACTATGTTTACCCGAGTCCAAAGCTGGCATCTCCACATCTTAATAACTCAGTCTAAAGTCCAAGAGGTTTATGTGTTAGCACAAGCCACAAGCATTCACAACGCTGTCCCTTCATCAGATGAGTGGGAATTCTATTCACAAGCCGGGCAAAGAAAGACACAAACTCAATTTACAAAATAATGGTTGGAATGCGAGTCTTTACAAGTAATCAAGTCTTAAAAGTGCACACAGTGCGAGTGGACACTGTGAGGCAAGGCTACAAGACTGGTCTATGGCAGGTGGCAAGGGAATCAACAATAGGGTAAAAGTGTATTTGACCTCATCCTCACCAATCAGCAGGTTGGTTGGTGTTGCCACTGCATAATCCTTGTGGAGACAAACTCTTTAGATTGAAGATAGACTCCATCATGTTGCCTGGCACTGCCAACATACTCAGTGAGGCTGATGAAGCAACTCAAGGCTGGGCATTCATGAGGTTCTGTGGACCATCAGCAGCAGCAGAATTTGGACCCAAACATAATCTGTGACCTCACGTCCCTGCATAGTCCCAACTCTATCATCACCACTAAACCAGGGGAGCAACCTTGGTAGAATGAAAGAGTACAGGAGGGCTTGACAAAAGCAGCACTAAGTATACCAAAAAATGAGATGTGAGCCTAGTGAAACTACAACACAAAACTACTTACATGTCAAACAGTATAAGCAGTGAGTGATAGAGTTAAAGTGATCCCACTACCATTGAATCAGATCCAAGCTCTGCAGCCCTGTCATTAACAGAAGTTGGTGTTGACGAGAAATTGAAATGGACTAGCTACAACAACACTGGCTCTAAGAGCAGGTCTAGGACTAGAAATCCTGTAGCGATTTCTTCACCTCCTGACTGTCTACAAGGCACAAGTCAGAGATGTGATGGAACGCTCTCCACTTGCTTGGATGAGTGCAGCTCCAACAACACTCAAGAAGCGAGATACTATCCAGGACAAAGCAGCCTGCTTGATTGACACTCTATCCACAAACATTTACTCGCCCCATCACCAACACACAGTGGCAGTAGTGTGTACCATCTACAAGATGCACTGCAGGAACTCACAAATGTTTCTTACACAGAACCTGCCAAACCCATGACACTACCTTGTAGAAGACAAGGGTAGCAGATACATGGGAACATCACCACCTGGAAGTTCTCTTCCAAGCCACTCACCGTCCTACCTTGGAAATATATCTGCCATTCCTTTACTGTTGTTGGATCAAAATCCTGAAACTCCCTCAATCACAGCACTGTTACACCACATGAACTGCCATGGCTCAAGAAGTGGACATGCTGGCGTTGGACTGAGGTAAACACAGTAAGAAGTCTCACAACACCAGGTTAAAATCCAACAGGTTTATTTGGTAGCAAAAGCCATTAGCTTTTGGGCCTTTGACCCTTCCTCAGGTGGGTGGAGAGTCCTGCCTGACAAAGGACTATCCACACACAAAAAAATGAACAAAAATAATTTGTTCTCACTTGCAACTAGTGAAAGAAATCTGCAGCGATCCTTCACCGAGCCTAAGGGGAAAAAAAAATCAATCACTGGTTAGCTTGGAAGTATTAAAAATGAAGATAAGGGCAAGAGACTGAGGCATCCAGAGATAATGGCCAAAATCCTCCAACCTCACCTCCGGCTGGGATTCTCCAGTCTTGCTGCTGTGAACAGAGATTTGGCTGAGTGCCAAATTATCCATTCTCATTGGCACTGATAGCAGGGTATGTGAGACCAGAGAATTCCAGCCAATAATGTAAGCTTTGCCTCCAGGAATAGCTGAAACTGAAGCGATTCCAGAGGACTGCGCCATTATGTTTGTGTGGTCCCAATAGAATTAAAAAATAATCTTCATGGTATCGTAATTTATAAGAGAATTCAAGGGGAAAATGAGAAGTAAATATAAATGCATAGCAGAGGGTACATAGGAACATCGGAGCAACATCAGGTCATTCAGCCCATCGAGCCAGCACTGCCATTCAATACAATTATGACTGGTTGTTCACTTCAATGACATTTTCCCACTCTAACCCTATATCCCATCTGTTATTGGCATTTAAAAATCATGAATTTCTGCTTTAAATATACTCAATGACTGAGCTTCCACAGCTCTCTGCAATAGAGAATTCCAAAGATTCACAACCCTCCAAAGTGGCTGCCCTTTATTTTGAAATCATGACCAGAATTCTTTGGTCTTACTGCTGCTAACAGAGAGCTGGGAGAATATGGCACTCAGCCAAGTCTCCGTTCACAGCACCAGGATTGGAGAATCACAGCTGCAGGCAAGGTCAGAGAACTTTGTCCAGTATCTACACTCCCCACCCAATGAAAACATCTTACCTGCATTTACCCTCTCAATTGCTTTAAATATTTTGTAGGTTTCAATGTGATCACTCTCATTTTTTGAAACCTGGGAGAATAGCCGCCCAGTATCCCCATTAGGCAGTCCCCCAACCCTGGGAACGTGGTTAGGGAACCTTTGATGATTTCAAATCAGGCAGCAATATCCTTTTCTAAGTTAAATGGACTGAAATCTGCATACAGCACTTCAGATGAAATCTGAACAAGGTTCTATACAATTGAGGCCTTATTTTGCTACTCCGGTACTCAAATCCTCTTGTGATAAAGGCTGACATCCCATTAGCCTTGCAAATTGCTTGCTGCAGTTTCTTGTTAGCTTTCAATGACTTATTAACAAGGTCACCCAGGGCTCTTTTCAACATCTACACGTTCTAATCTCTGACCATTTAAGAAACACTGCCCACATCCATTCTTCCTACCAAAGTGGATAACCTCACATTTTCCACATTATATTCCATCTGTCGTGTTCTTGCCTTCTTAATAAGTCTGTCAACATCCTCTTGAAGCTACTTTGCATACTCAGGGCTGCACAGTGGCACAGTAGTTAGTACTGCTACCTCATGGCACCAGGGACTTGGGCTCAATTCCTGACTTGGGTCACTGTCTGTGCAGAGTTTGCATGTTCTCCCTGTGTCTGCATGGGTTTCCTCTGGGTGCACTGATTTCTTCCCACAGTCCAAAGGCACGCTGGTTAGGTACATTGATCATGTTAAATTCTCCCTCAGTGTACCCAAACAGATGTTGGTGTGCAGTGACTGGGGGATTTTTACAGTAATTTCATTACAGTTTTAATGTAAGCCTACTTGTGATACTAATAAATAAACAGTTTTTTAAACTTTTTAATATATTCTCACCTGCATTTGTGTTATTTACAAACTTGAAAATGTTACATTTGATCTCCACATCCAAGTCATTGATATATAATGTGAACAGCTACAGCCCAAGTACTGATTCCTGTGGCATCCCAAGTCTTGGAATGATCCTTTATTCCTACTGTCTGTTTACTACTTATTCACGAATCTTTAACTTTTGCCAATATATTCCCTTTTATCCCATGTGCTTTAATGTTGCTAACCAACATTCTGTGGCGATCTTTACCAAAAGCCTTTTGAAAATCTGTGTAGATTACATCAACTACCTTCCCTATATCAATTCTGTGAGTACCTTCCACAAACATTCCAATAGTTTTGTCAAATGTGATTTCCCCATTCGCAAATCCATTTCAACTGTGCTCAATCAAATTGTTACTATCAAAATGTCAATCTATCATATCCTTTATAACAGATCCCAGCATCTATGTGGTAGATGTAATAGATCTGTTACCTCTCTCCCTCCCTTGTTAAATAGTGGGATAAGATTTACTACCTTCCAGTCTGCAGGAATGCCCCAAAATCTAAACAATTCTGGAAGATCACCAATACATATCCAAAGCTTTGTATTTCAATAGTCTATCAATAGATACTAAAATGTCAGGCCCCAAGGATTTAACCTCCTGTCTTATTAATTTCTCCAATGTGTTCTCCTTACTAATACTAATTTCCTTTAATACCAATTTCTTCCTAATCATTTGATTAGGAGGTCTGGGTGATTTCTTATATTTTCCTCAGTGAAGACAGACACAAAGTAATTATTTAGCTTCTCTGCCATTTCTCTATTCCCCATAATAAATTCTCCTGACTCTGCCTGTAATGGACCCGTATTTGTCTGAGTCAAATGTTACTATTTACAAACCTATAGAATCCTAGAATGCAGAAGGGAACTATTCAGCCCATTGAATCTGTACCGACCACAATCCCAGCTCAGGCCTTGTCACCGTAACCCCATGTGTTTATCGTAGCTAGTCCCCCCAACACTAAGGAACAATTTAGCAAGGCCAATGCATTTAACATTTTTGGGAACCGGAGTAACTGCAGCACACCGTGATGATAGGCATGTTAGAATGATATAAAGGCATCAATCACTTGTAAGGCATTGTACAAACATGCTGTGGGTTCATTTATCTATTTGAGGCACAAGTAAATGTATTAATATGGGTAGAAATCTTGAAGACAATCACAGGGAAAGTGGGTAAACTCCATACAGACAGTGACCCAAGCCAGGAATCGAACCAGGGTCCCTAACACTGTGAAGCAGCAGTGCTAACCACTGTGCTGCCAATGGAGGAGATTTTACCGTCCATTCTTATGTTTTTTGCTAGTTTACATTATATTGTATTTCCCTTTATTAGTTTCTTGGTCCTCCTTTGCTGTATTGCAAACATTTCCCAATCCTTGGTTTATTACTATTTCTGACACCTTTAGAGGATGTTTTTTTTAAATCTTAACTTTCTTTGTTAGCCACGGTTGACCAACTTTTTTTTGCCTTGCAGGAATGTATAATTACTATGAACTATGTAATAATGCTTTAAATGCTATTCGTCTGTGGAAGTAAGGTATAGGATTAAGTTAATCATATTTGCTTTGTTTAATTTATTACAATGAAGTTTGTGTTTTTGTTTAAAAACTTGGATTTTTGTTGTGTAGATCATTGGTTGAACTACTGGCTATTTAGATTTCTTTTTAAACATTAATGATCCCTAACTGGACCATGACAATGTGTTTTTAATTATAGAGTAAATTTGTTACTGCCCCAAATCCGCTTCTATTTCATTGCCAAATATTGGCAATTTGTCAAGTGCAGTAACTGTAAAATCCAAATAATGTAATTTAATGTATTCACAGCAGGGAGAGGCTAATTATCCAGCAGTCTTAAATAAAATAAGCTAGACAGCACATCAATCAAGAGAAAGCTCAAAATAATACCTTTAGAAAAATTAAAAACTTTAAAAGTTAGGTGTCAACAACTTGTTTTTTTTTGGAAGTTTTAATAAATAAAGACATCTAGAACAGTGATGCAAAAATGATTAACTCACGTTCAACGTTTTTGGACCTTGCATCCATTTTTGTCAGATTAAGTATTTGTGAAATATTGTAATGTGTCTTTAAGTGATTGCAGCATGTCATGTGATCCAGACTCTGGAACAGAACAGGGATGTACACAGCTTAGCAATTCTGTCTTCATGTCCATGTATATACATTTACTTGTGCCTCAAATTGATAAATGAACCCACGACGTGTTTGCACAATGCCTTACGAGTGATTGATGCCTTTATATCATTCTAATATGCCTATCACGGTGTGCTGCAGTTGCTCCTTCTAAACAATAAAGGGCTTAACCTGGGGAAGATTAAATACAAGTAGAGAATGACATGGTGAACAGTTTTTGATTGTATTGCATGGCATAAGACAATCCTTGATGTTTTGGTCACACCTCAGTGGAGTTAAGTATCAGGGTCTATTGTGGGGTACCCAAAATAACTGGTACAACCTAAAGTTTAGGCAATACAAGACTCAAGAGGCAGTATCTCTGCATAAATATGTAACATTATTTAAACTAGTAGCCGCCAGGAATTCATCAAAAGTCTGACATAGACCAGCAGAACCTCTCCGCTGAACCTTACATTTACAATTAAAAACAGATCAATTATAATTTTTTTCTCATCATTCCATCTTTCATTGGTTTTAGATCAATACCTTCATGACACACAAATCAACAACACACGTCAAATACTTTAGCCAATCGAATTCCACCCCTCAGCATAATGGCATTTCATTAGTCTGTGAAATCCGGAAGCTGACTCCTCTCTTGGCTGATCCCACACCATCCTATTTAACTCATGCATCATATCTAAACTGTTGCTTCTTAATAAAGTGAATAAACAAGCCTTAAATTACATACATGGTATTTCTGTCTCCTGAACCTGAAATCTTACTGCACGTTGAGAGAGCCGGAATTGCATTAGCTGGATACAGAAAAGTGAGTGTTCGGGTGTGAGTCTGATTGACAGCGAGCAAGGGGGAGTCAAACAGGGAAATAAAACCTTGTAAAAATTGAACCAGAAAAGGTTGCAATTATAATGGGTAGAGCTTTGGAAAGGTGAGCATAAGTGGTTACAGCAACACTGTCTCCAGGAATTATTAGAAATGGAAGATCAAAGAGATATTGTCAGAATGTCCACATGTTCCCCAGTCTAAATGAGGATGCAACGAACTTAATTCAAAACATTTCATCAGCATACAGAGTTTCAGCTGCATCTGAACCCAGAAAAACAAGCCACAAAGCTTGACTATATCACAATTAACAGTTGAAGAGCTAAAGGGTCCCCAAAAGATTTGAAAACTGATTCAGAACCACGATAAACGTCTGTATTTACCAACTAGCATTCATCTAATTTTGACAATAACCTACAGAATCCATCGATCACTGCAGATGCAGAGAAAGAGATGCATAATGTGATTTTTCAAATTGAGAATTAGCAGACAGAATTGTTAAACTGGTGATCACATCCATTCCCATGGAAGCATTCCAGAAAGACTTGCAAAAGCATCCCAAAATGCATCACATCAAAGAACTACTCAAGGACGTACTAAAATATGGAATAATCCTCAAAATCACTGAAGAAAACAGTCCTCCCCATACAGTTCCAATTGTTGATGCACTCATCAGAACACCCACACTCGGTAAGGCATGTGGAAGATGTGGTCAACTTCATAATCCAGGGAAATGCCCAGCTTACTAACAACGCTGCAAAACACATGGCAAAAAGAGCCATTGGCAGTGCACTAGAGCAAAAGATGATGCAGCTACAAAGAGCCATGCACTAATTCAAACTGACTGAGCACAATGGGTAAAATCTCCCTTTCACTTCTCTTCCAGGAATGCCTCCCTTGAAGAAGTGCTGCTCTTCTTTATGGCAGGATTTCTGTTTGTCTCACAGCCCCTATCTACCTTCACTGCTTTCCATTTCTCTCTCAATGTTGGAATAAGTATTTACCAAGAGGGCTTTGACAAAGGGTCATCTGGACTTGAAAAGTTCTTTTCTCTTAGATGTTTCCAAACCTGCTGAGATCATCCAGCATTTTCTCTTCTGCTGGGAGAACAATGGGTACCTTTAAGCAAGAAGACTGACCATCTGGTATCCCATCAGAAAGACATACATAAGGCGATTAACAAACAGAAAATCATGATAATCTCCACGAGGAGGCAAAGAGTGGTGGACACACATTTCACATTACAAATCTTGTGGAAAACATAGATACTATCACGCATTCTGAAGTGTTTGCCAAGGTTCAAATAATCTGCCTAAGAATGTTGCTAACCACTCACTATTGGTCAAGATTGACATGGGGCAATGCCAACATATCACTACTGTAAATTCTAAAAGACATATACCCACAGACATGGAAGCCATGGAGATATCTGGTGCTGTGAGAGACTCAGTGTTCAGTGATTCTTTAATTCCACATGCAGGGTCCATAGTCCTGGAGTGCAAGCACAATCAATCCTCCAAGCTCAGAAACTCCTCAGTTCATGCTCTAACATCAAAATATCCAAAATGTTTTGACAAGAGTGGCAGTTTAAATGGAGCTGCAACATTACAGTTGCAGGAGAATGCAAGTCTGTTAATTGATCTACATGCAAAATGCCAATAACTGCAATAGGAAACTATACAAAACCATCACTGATTCAGTTCAGCATTACAATGAATTTATGAGACAATTTGACCTCACTGGGTTGAATAGGCATCTCTGAGGGAGTTACATTTAAAGGCAGGCACGTCATCATAACTGAATTTTTGAAACGTGATATTCTTCAATAACTTCATCACTCGCACATGGACACAGATTGGATGTGAAGACTCACAAGAAAAAGAGTCTATTGGCCAGGCATGAACTATGACATTGAAGTGCTTAGAAAGAAATGTGAGGCATGTCAAGAACATCTGCAAAGTTCACACAAAGATACATTGATTCCACCTGAAGATCCCACACATCCTTTGTCCAAAATTGTATCTTTAATCTTTCATTTTCATGGCACTGACTTCATTGTCATCTGACTACTTTACCACGTACCCCATTATTCAACGGTTAAGCAATATGTCAGGCACATTTGTGCCTGTATTCTAGGTGTTGTTTTCAGTTTATTTTTTGTGTTTTGAGAGATCTTCATTTACTTTCTAGTGGTCTGTAATCTTACAAAGTCAAGCAAGGATAGACACAGTATTGAAGGATTTGGCATATTTGTTAGGGCTGAAATAACAAAAAGAGCAATCTACATTTATATAGTACCTTTAACATAATACAACATTCTAAGCTGTTCACTAAAGCACACAATCTCACACACTGTCTCAAAGTGGTAGAACTTGAATGAGGATTTGATCAACAAAGAGTTGGATGGTGTTTGTTTGTGGTTGAATTTTGTTTTTAGACAAAAATATCTGTGTTTATTTGAGCATGCAGCGTAGGGCTGAATTCACTCAGCCAGTATCATCAGCACACTCTTAATGGCTGGAATTTGCATCCATCAGTGAACAATCTCTGGGTTACCAATACACCAGGTTAAATTCCAACAAATTATTTGGTAGCTAGTGACTTTTACTACCAAATAAACCTGTTGGAATTTATCCTGATGTTGTGAGACTTCTTATTGTGTTTACCAATACTGATACAGAACTTACCATTGGGGAGAGAGGGACAGCATGCAGCCCAGGTTTACTTGTGCCTCTGAAAGCTCAGTAAATTTCTTTTCATCGGTGATGTAAAGGATATGTGAAATTTTTGTTTTCTGAGGAGAATGGCTGTAATGATGCAATGAAAGTGTTTGTGAGATAGATGAAGGTCAGGAAGGAGGTCTAATCGTTGGATGAAGGGGAAACATGCAGACAGCTCAAAGAGTCCTGTAAAGAGCTGATCCAGCCTAAAGAATAATTCCAAGGAACTGACAGGAGTATGAGTGAAACATTGCTTATCTTAGCCAGAGGGGAAAGAGGAGAATATTTTCTCTTCAATGACTTCTTCACTGAATGAAATGCTGTAACACTCCATTTTGCTCCTGATCTCCCAATCGTTCTGATGACTGCTTTGCCACCAATTATTCCAGTAGATTATGTTCTGTTTTAATAAATTCACATCAGCTTAATTTGTTTATTGTCAGGACTGATTGAAACTATGGATGCTTGGGCATTTCATTCGTGAAGATGTTGCGTGGAATTCTCTGGCTGTTCATGCCAGTGTGATTTTCCAGCCACGCCAGCAGCAATGGGAATTCCCATTGACAATGGCAGGACCAGAGAATCCCGTCGCTAACAAACAATGTGCCACCTTCCACCAGCGGGAAACACGCAGCTGAGAGGCCGGATAATATCGCCCAATATTGCGACAGCCATATAAACGAACTGATCATCCATAATCCTTTTCTGCATCTTTTCCCCCAGCATTTGCTTCTCCCCCAACATCATTCAACCTCCAACCCCACTCTCCCAACCTCCCCCAGCTCTTCAAGGAGCTGTGGCCTTATTGGGTTAACAACTTCACAAGCACTGATTGCCCTCTCAGGATCACATTCAAGTCACTAATACTGCTCTGAATGCCAGAAGTTCAGACACGAAGGTTCTTCAATTAATTTTGATCCAATCCTCATCCAATGTCCACATATATTGGCTTCCTACAAGGATGAGGTGATTATATGAAAACCCTGATCCGCTCCTATTCAACCCACTGGCACTGAGATCAAAACTCAGCTAGAAATAATCCTGTCTATGGAACCTTGTGTACATCTTTACTTTGTCAACTCTCGTTTTGATCTGAGAAAAAGCTTCAGGGGCTCAAGGGTACATAATTTTTAGACAAATAATAGAACTGTTGAGATTTATTTGTTCCTTTCACATTTACCTTAGCAATGCTTTGTGTCCTTTTTCACATCTGTTAACGGCAGTGTGACAAAAATAAAAATGCATTGAACTTGCTATCCTTCAAACATGGATACAAAGTACAAATATGTTCCTTTGAGTTATTGTTTTCTCTGTCATTTCTATAGTTTAATTAGTTCTTTGGATAAGCTTCATTCTTTTATCATCTGTGTAATATTTTCAGGACCTTCATTCCTTTTGCCTTTTCATTTGCAATGAAAGAATAATTAAGAATTAAAATTGCATCTTTGTTATTTAAAATGAATAAAGGGGCAGCATTATAAACATTACTCAGAGGGCAAGAACAAAAACTAAGCATAATTAGAATAGGTGCAACAATGATGCATACATCAGGCTTTTTTCTGGGTCATTGTAAATTCACAAAATGAACTTGCATTGGTAATACCTTAAAATACAAAGAAAAATCAAGACTCGATTTACTGTAGTGAATTTCACAACTTCAGGATGCCTCAAAGCACTTTCTATCTAATGAAGTACTTTCGAAGTTTCGAGGGTGATTCTCCCAAAGAAGTTTTTAGTACTGAATGGGTGAGAAAATTGATGCAATTCATGATTGTTTTTCCAATAGCAGTTCAGACTCAAAATCTCCCACACTTTGTGCACTGCAGACATCACAATTGTGGATATCAATAAAAGCTCGGAGGACCAGGGCTTATTCACCATGGAGTCTGACAGTTCTGGAACTCTGTGCAAGCACAGTGGCCCCTTTTGCTGACCAGCAATCGACCCTCACACTGCAGCCCCTCCAGCCAACTCAGTGTGATTGAGGCCTGCACAAACCTTCTCAGGCCAGTCCTGACTCACCTTCACCTCCATCCTGGAGTGCCCTGATCTCCAGCACCCCCCAGAAGTGATAATTCCCCCACACCCCCATGGGTGGCAAATACCCCACCTCCGCAAAATCCATCCTACAGGAGAAGACCATCCCTCCTCAGTCCATCCCAGTCACTGGCCTCCCTCCAGTTCTGACTGATCCCCATGCAGAGTTGTGGCGGCACCCCACTGATCACTCCATGGGCCCCACTTACAAAATGCCCCATTGCCTTGGCACTGCCCCATGCCCAATGGGCAGTGTTAACGTGGGAAAGGCTGGCACTGCCAGGGTGCCCAAGGGGGCATCACACCACCACTACCCAACTCTGTGGAGGGCCCAGTGTGCCCTCCTTCATTCCAACGAGTGAAGTGTAGACCTACTCTAAACCCCGCCAGAGTGAAATTGTGTCAGAGAGGCAGCAGATGCTATCGAGCTTGGAGAATTCAGTCCCAGTCCCGATAATCGCATTTAAATGATATTGTAAATAGTTTAAAATTACTCACCTTGGTCTTCCCACTGCTTTCCAGTGTGGCCCTGACTCCACCGGCACTTTGGTAGTGAGAGGCGTGCATGTGTTGGGAATACATGTGCGAATCCCACAAATTGGAGTACGCGTATGTGTCCCATTCCGATCGACCGAAAAATTAACAAGTGGAAATGGGACAATCGCCCCTGTCATCACTGTTTTTAACGTGGGTGAAGTGGCAGCTAATTTGTGCAAAGCAAGCTCCCACAAATAACAATATGTGATTATGACTGGATATTTTCAATGGTGGAGGAGATAATTATATTTGCACAGTTGATGGTCAAAAATATACACAAATCTGAATCCTTAACTGATGTTAACTTTACTATCGCATTGTGCTCATTTTTAGGTGAAGTGAATTGCATCTTTTGCGCCCTCCTCCATTTGCGTGCAATTAAACTATCTTAGTGCGCTTCACATCCAACCATATCAGCACTTCCTGATTTACCATCGCATTCGCTCATCCAAAATCAGAGCAAAACAGACATACTCCATAGAATGTTTTCCTGTTTAAAAAGGACTGCAGGGAAAAGCCTGGGAACCACAGGCCAGTGAGCCACACATCTGTGATGGGTAAATTGTTGGAAGTTATTTTGAGGGTAAGGATCTACAGGCATTTAGAGACGCAAGGACTGATTAAGAACAGTCAGCATTACTTTGTGAGTGGAAAATCATGCCTCAAAAATTTAATTGAGTTTTTTGAAGGGGTAGCCAAGCAGGTAGATAAGGACAGTGCAGTTGATGTTGTCTACGTGGACTTTAGCAAGGCCTATGACAAGATACCACATGGTAGGCTATTGCATAAAGTTAAATCTCATGGGATCCAGGGTGAGGTAACTAAATGGATACAAAATTGATTTCTTGACAGGAGCCAGGGAATGATTGTAGAGAGTTGTTTTTCAAACTGGAGGCCTGTAACCAGCAGTGTGCCTCAGTTATCAGTGTCGGGTCCACTGTTATTTATATTAATGATTTGGATGAGAATATAGGGGCATGATTAGTAAGATCTGAAAGACTCCCAGTTTTAAGTTCACCCAGCATTTAGAATCAAAATGGTAAAATAGGGCCGACTCTTGGATCAGTTTTACTTGAGACAAAATTTGATCAAATATTAAAATTAGTTTTTGAGACGAAGAAATAAATCTCTGATGTCAAATAATATAAACTCATCGACTGCGCAACTATAAAACCAGTGAAGCCAATCATGAACCATTGGAGTTGCACGTAAACTAAGAGGGAAGTTAACTGGAGAATCAGAACAAGAAGGCTCTAAGATATTGAGAGGAATTTTCCTATCCCGCCTGCCATGGGAATCATATTGTGTTCGACAAAGAGTACAAAGAATTTTTGGTGATCTCCTACTCAATTTCTGATCATATTTCTCTTAGCAAAGGATGTGATATCTTTTTGTTAAGGCACTTTCACCCAAACCCACGTGTAAGGAAGTTTAATTTATTCATATGACAATTTTGCTTACATTAATACTGTAATGAAGTTAGTGTGAAAACCTCTAGTCACCACACTCTGGCACCTGTTTGGGTACACTGAAGGAGAATTTAGCATCGCCAATGCACCTAAACAGCACATCTTTCAGACTGTGGAATGAAACCGGAGCACCTGGAATAAACTATGCAGGCATGGGGAGAATGTGCAGACTCTGCACAGTGACCCAAGCTGGGAATCGAACCTGGTTCCCTGACATTGTAAGACTGCAGTGCTAATCACAGTATCACTGAAAGTCTGTTCTGAGTGCAGTCATACACTTCCAGGGTTGTTAGCAAACTGCAGTTTTGTGTGGAAATTTCATAGCTTCATTAATAGAAGTGTGTGAGGCTAACTGGTTCCATTTTTATTGGGAATGCATATGGATACTCCATGAGAGGAATATCATAGCATGAGACTGAGCTCCAGCCTCTAGAGAACTGGGGATTTGAGCCAGATATCAGAACATAAATTAATAGTGTGGGCTAAACTCCAGCCAAGTTCTGAGACTGTTTCATTGCTGAAGTTGTATCTATTTGAATTGATGTTAAGCTGTGGCCTTGTCTACCTGCTGTGATGTTAAAGTAGGCATTAAACAACATGATCCATCCTGCCAAATGCACATGCTTCATCGACTCCAACAGAAACACATTGATTGTTCATTCATTGCAGGTCTGTGAGTTGGATCTTACTGTGTACAGACTGACTGCTATGTTTTGCTGTCTAAAAACAATGATTGAATTTCAAGCAAACTTACTCGAGGTGGAGTACTTTGAAATCTTTGAAATGTAGCACTTCAATGGAAATTTCCTTCACTTCAGATATTCCAGTAATTTTGTGAATGTTGTTATGTCTTTAATGTCACAGCTGGATGAGATTTAGAAGTGAACTTGATAAAAAATGGAACTTTAACCATCCAAAAATGTTCCCATGTTGCTTTAAGAACCAAAACTTCCTGAACATTTGGTGGGACCCATTACTGGCCTGGCAATTTTTGAATATTTGAGTGTTCGGTAATCCATTTTGGTAGATCAGTTCAGGTGGGAGTTATAAAAATAAATGGCAGAACCAATAATAGTTTAGATACACACAGGGATGTGGTATTGCAGGTCCACAGATTCTTAAAAATGGCAACACAGATGGAAAGGGAAATGAAGAAAGAATATGGTATGTGGAAATTGTGGAATTCTTTCCAGGAAATGGCATTAGCATGCTGGATAGAGAATTCAAAATTACCAGTCATGGAGTAAGCATGCAAAGCACGTGTAAATTAGTGTCAGATACCCTGACTGCAAGTCTTTAACCCTGTGCGCTCATACGCAGTTCACACTGGGGCCCTGCAGAGGCGAGGAAGCATTGGTGAGGAGTCAAAGCACGTTTAACACTGGAGAGAATCCCCTCTGGAATTCTACCAGTCCCCGCACCCCAGCATAATCTGGTTCACGCCCAATGGTTTAAAGCCAAATTCTTCCAGCTGTTGCAAATCACGGACCGCCGGACGCAATGGGAACCTGCCTGAATCACTCATCAACCCCACAAACAGACACCAGTCATGATGGTCACACTGAGATCATTGAAGCCCTCGGCTGGTTGAAGACATAGCTGGGCAGTTCCCTGGCATTGACCTGGCAACTTGCTTGCCACTGCCAGGGTGGCACTGTAGCAAGCAGCACGGGCTCCTGAAGGGAGCAGCGTCTTAGGTGACTACATGGCAGGGTTTGCTCGCTTTATGCAGGGTCCCAGTGACTCAATGTCAGCGTGGATGGATGGGTGGGGTGGGAAGCGGGTGAAGATCACCCTCATGCCTGTGTGATGCGGAGGGTGGCATTTAATGATGGGAAGAGATTATCCCTCCAGAGTCACATGGGTTGGAGATGTTCCCCATTCTGCAGCAGTTGCGATGTCTGTAGGATTGCAAAGAAGGGGGCCTTCAATTTACTTTGAGACTCGGGTAGCCAATCCCTGAAGAGCCTGTCTTGCTGATGTCTTTAGGTCTCCCCTCCAAAAAGACTCACAGTGGCAAAGAATTCAGTGACAATCTCCCCGATTCCCAAAAATTTTCTAAGTGTGATTGATTTGTAAACTGAAAGACGCCAATTCGCTCGGTGGGAATCTCACCACTTTTCCCACTGGGGACAGTATTTCAAAATTCTTCAGTGAATTGTGCCCATTATCTGTTATCATAAGTTTCTTAGCACTTGTGTTTTTACTGTTGTTACCAATGTGTTACGTTCTATATGACGACACAGTAAAAAGTATTTTATTGGCTGTAAAGTGTTTTGAACAAAGAACAGCACAGTACTGCAATAGGCCCTTCACCCCACCAAACCTGCGTCAATCACATTGCCGACATTAACCAACCGCCTGTATCCCTCGATTCCCCACCTGTTCATGTCTCTATCCAGATAAGTCTTCAATGTCATGAACATGTCTATCCCAAAAACCTCACTTAGCAGTGCATTCCAGGCCCCTACACCCTCTGTGGGAAAAAAACACAAACCTTTACTGAACCTTTCCCCTCTTACCTTGAACATGTGACCTCTTGCAATTGTAATTTCTCTCCTGAGAAAAAACTTCCAACTGTTCACCCTATCTACACCCCTCATAATTTTATAAACTTCTATCAGGTTACCCCTTAACCTCTGTCTTTCCAGGAAGAACAATCCCAATTTATTCAATCTCTCCTCTTAGCTGATGCCCTCCTTACCAGGCAACATCCTGGTAAACATTTTCTGTACTCCTTCCAAAACCACTACATCCTCCTGGTAGCACAGTGACCAGAATTGGACACAGTATTCCAAATGTGGCCTAACCAACATTTTATATAGCTATAACATAATTTACCAACTTTTATATTCAATACCCCAGCTGATGAAGGTAAGCATGTCATATGCTTTTTTCACCACTTGTTCTGCCACTTTTAAGGACCTGTGGACCTATACTCCCAGATCACTCTGTGTTGATGGTTCTGACAGTTCTGCCATTCATGTTATAGCTGGCACCTGAATTGGATCTACCAAAAAGCATCACTTCACATTTATTTGGATTAAATTCCATCTGCCATTTTTCTGGCCAATTTTCCAGCCTATCTGTATCCTACTGTATTCTCTGACAATCTTCATCACTATCTATAACTCCACCAATCTTAGTATCATCCGCAAAATTGCTAATCAAACCAGTTTTGTTTTCTTCCAAGTTATTTATATATATTACAAACAACAGAAACTCTAGCACTGATTCCTGCAGAACACCACTAATTACAGATCTTCATTCAGAAAAACACCCTTCCACTGCTACCCTCTGTCTTCTATGGCCAAGCCTGAATCCATCTAGCTAGTTCACCCTTGATGCTGTGTGATTTAACTTTTTGCACCAGCCTGTCATGAAGGACCTTATCAAATGCTTTGCTAAAGCCCATGTGGACAACATCTGTGGCCCTTCCCTCGTCAATCATTTTAGTCACCACCTCAGAAAACTCATTCAAATTAGTGAGACATGACCTCCCTTGTACAAAACCATGCTGTCTGTCACTAAAAAGACCATTCAGTTCCAAATGTCTATAAATCCAGGTATTTGATGTGTCTTGAGATTGTAAAAGGTACCATATAAATGCAAAACCTCTAAGTTTAATAATGATCCTGTAACAAAGACCTCATCCATTGGGTGTACAATGACGTTACAAAAATGGAGAATGCAAATTCTCAGGGTAACTTCCAAATAATTATCAATGTCACATCTTTCCCTTTCATTGATGTAATTTTGTTTTGTGAATTTCAGCGAGGAGAAACATCTTTTGACCTTTCCCCGTGACCTTTTAGTTATTAAGCTCAGTAAGACTTTGAACCACTAAAGACCTAACAAAGGATCAAATTTTAAAGTACTTGAGGCCAGAGATGGGATTTAAAGCAAATGAAATCTTATTGTCATTACCAACATTGCCTCCTTGTAAAATTACTGTTTTATGAAGCTCTAACTGCCTGTCGTTCCTTTGTGACTCTGAACTCAATAAGGAATTGTGCAACTGAACAATATCAAGATCATGATGATAATCTAATCGTACTGTTAACGCATCAATTTGGTGCAGTTGAAACACACAAAATTGCTCTGCTTTAATCGTACAGGCTGATGTATGATATATTCAGTGTACTATAATGATGCCTCGTAAATTGTCATTTACCTTTGATGCAGATTCCTTTATTATAGCTGGTACAGTATTTCATCATCTGAGTTAAAACGACAATTCTGATCTGAAGGACTGCGTATATTTTATAATTTGTATTCTGTTGCTGCACGGACCAAGGATTCCCACAATGAGATTCTTGCTTGCACTTTTTCAACACAGCTCTTACAATGAACAGTCTCCATTTTTAATAATCAAGAATCAGGTGTTCATTATAATATGCTTTCTTTTTTTTAAACCTCATTTTATTATTAGAATTAGAATCTCGTATTTGTAATTCTGGCTTCTTACTTTTTGCATTGGTAGAAGGATGAAACACCAAAGGAAACATTAGTAAGAATGGGCCTCACCATCAAACCTGCTGCCATCAGACTTTTGAATGGACCTACCATACATTAAGTTGATCTTTCTATAATCCCTAGCTATGGCAGTAACATTATATTCTGCATCCTCTCCTTTTTTTCTCCCCTATGTACTCTATGTACCGTGCGTTTTGTCTGCATAGTAAGTAAGAAATAATACTTTGCACTGTATCCCAGTATATGAGACAATAATAAATCAAATCAAATCAAGTCATTGGGCCAATTCCCCTCACTGAAGGAGGCTGAATTGGTCTGAAGAAGACCAATTGCATGGTAGAGATTCAAAATGTTAGTAAACAATTATGTGGGAAAATCAATGAGTTGCAAATGATGGGAGTGGTTGTTTGCTTCTGTCTTGTTCCAAAACTATGGCTCAGGGCCTTAACATGAGATCAGGGATCAATTTAACTGGATTTACTGTGATTGGTGATGAAGGTCACACTGCTGATTAAATTCTAGAACAATGAACAGTGATTTGAGCCGATCACCTCATTTTATGAGCCATCACTTGAGCCGGAAATTTTTTTTGAACCGTGGTAGTGAAAGAAATCAAAAGGGCTCAAAAAACATAATTATGACATTGAGGCTTCTTCCAAACTGCGTCATTGTTGAGAACAAATGATTCAGTTTTTTAAACATAGTTTACAGGTTTATGATCATTTGTGAGCAGAGAAATGAACTCATTTCCAATTCGAAATACTTTCATTTATCCAATATAAACATGTAATAATTTCACTGCCCTATGGATTCATTACAAAAGAGTAAGAAGCAAGAATAATAGTCTACTTTTGCACATCATCCATAAAGCTGGCAGGATTTTTACAGTGTTTTTCAGAGTAGAATGAGATCGGTTGTAAAACTGTTGGTGTGCTTATTAAAAAAGTCATATATGAATATTTCATTCTCTTGTTAGTGTTTTTCTGTTTTCAAAGTTTTTTTTATCTTTTACTATGACTACTGAATACCAAGTAACACTGTAAATTATGTTGAATTGGAAATTAGAAAGCAAATGCAAATGGCAACAGTAAACTACAAGCTATACGTACATTGATTTTGTTATGTTAAATCATGTTTTATTGTTTGGTGATTATTCTTCTGTGCTTAACAAGTTGGCGGATGCCAAAGATGAGAACTAAATAGATTTCCAATCAGGCCTTTCATTTTTGAAGCTAAGAGTGCAAGATCATAAGAATGAGGAGCAGGAGTAGACTGTTCGGCCCCGAGATGGGAAGCACAGTGGCACAGTGATTGGCCACTACTGTCTCAAAGTGTCAGGGACCTGGATTCAATTCCTGGTTTGAGTCACTGTTTGTGCAGAGTTTGCACATTGTCCCCATGTTTCCTCCGGGTGCTCCAATTTCCTCCCACAGTCCAAAGATGTGCAGATTAGATGGATTGGCCATGCTAAATTAACACTTATTATCAGGGGGACTAGCTAAGGTGTAAATGCATGGGGTACAGGACCTGGGTGAGATTGTGGTCAGTGTAGATTTGATGGGCCAAATGGTCTCCCTCTGTACTGTACAAATTATATGATAGAGCCTGTTCCCTCATTCAGCACAATCATGGCTGATCTGATTGTGGCCTCAACTCCACATTCCTGCTCGTACTCCTTCTCTTCCTGGCTGATCAAAAAACTGACAAAACACTATCTTGAATGTAGTCAAGAACACAACAGAAATCAGCCACCAGGCCTTTCAAGCCTGCCCCACCATTCAATATAGAACACAGAACATAGAACATTACAGCGCAGAACAGGCCCTTCGGCCTTCGATGTTGCGCCGACCAATTAGGAAAAAGCAATTACCCTCTAACCTAAACCATTCCCTTTTCGTCCATAAACTTATCTACTAACCTCTTAAACGCCACCAAACTTGGCGCATCTACAACTGCAGCAGGCAGGGCATTCCATACCCTTACCACCCTCTGGGTAAAGAACCTACCTCTGACATCCGTCCTATAACTACCACCCCTTAATTTAAAGCTATGTCCCCTCATGCTAGCTTTCTCCATCCTAGGAAAAAGGCTACCACTGTCCACCGTATCTAAACCTCTAATCATCTTATATGTTTCAATAAGGTCTCCTCTTAGCCGCCTTCTTTCTAACGAAAACAATCTCAAATCCCTCAGCCTCTCTTCATAAGACCTGCACAATTTAGTCATAGCTGATCTGTGCTGGCCTCAACTCCCCATCTGTGGCCATTTCCGCATCACCTTCAATTCCTCAATATATCAAATTTTTATCCACTTCCACTTTAAATACTTCCAATGATCCACCCTCCAAATATACTTTGGGCAGGGAATTCCAGAGTGTCACCTCTCTCTGCGAGAAGGAATTTCGATGCATCTTAGTTTTAAATAACCAGCCTTTACCTTGTAGCTATGTCCCCTTGTTCAAGACTCTCCCACTGGTGAAAACATCCCTCAAACTCCCTTAGGATTTTATATCTGTGAACAGTTCATGGAGAATTAATCAATGAACCATTCCCCTCCCACTGTTCTGTGGGACAGATTACAAGGACTAACTATTCTCTGGGAGGAGAGGTTTTCAATCATCTCTGTGTTCAATGTCCCACCTTCTTCTCCAACTCTTATTCTCTCTCAGGAAGATTGAGGGGCCTATTTCTATAAATAGTAAGCACAATGAAACCTTGTCCACTGTGTATTGAAATAACCTTAGTCATTAGAACATAGAACACTACAGCACAAACAGGCCCTTCGGCCCACAAATTGCACCGATCATATTCCTACCTACTAAGCCTGTCTATAATTCCCAATCCCATTAAATCCCATGTGCTCATCCAGAAGTCTCTTAAAAGACCCCAACGGGTTCACCTCCACCACCACCGATGGCAGCCAATTCCACTCACCACCGTCTGAGTGAAAAACTTACCCTGACATCTCCTCTGTACGTACTCCCAGCACCTTAAACCTGTGTCCTCTCGTAGCGATCATTTCAGCTCTGGGAAATAGCCTCCGAGAATCCACCCTATGTATACCTCTCAAAATCTTATAAATCTCTATCAGGTTGCCTCTCATCCTTCATCTCTCCGGGGAGAAAAGACCGAGTTCCCTCAGCCTATCCTCATAAGGCATGCCACACAATCCAGACAACATCCTTGGAAATGTCCTCTGCATCTATTCTTCAGACATAAACCTATTGCACTCCTGCGATTTTTATTCCCTGCCATCCCATTTCTCACACTAGCTGGTAAAGAAAGTAGACTGTAGATAACTATCCTGGACTAGATTTCAGCCATAACAACTTCTAAAATGAACAAACAGGCTGGCAGATCCATCAACCCTGCTTCACTCTAGGATGGCCAGAACAACATTACAAAACACTTCATTTCTTCCACACACACCCTTTCCCAATCCACCTCACTCTACCAAACACCAACATCCTCCCCAGCCCGAATCACCACATTCTCTCTCACTGCTTTATTACATACACCATGTGTTACTTATAAAGATGCTTCATAATCAATATCAGTCCAGCTCATTCTAGAGCACAAAGAGCCAGCACCTGCTGATTGTTTTCCAGAGGTCCACGATTCTTTGGGAAAATAAGAATTGCCAAGTATTCAGTTTATTGCTGCTCTTATGCCTTTGAAACTCACATCACCTCACCTACTTGTACCAGTACAGCCACCTCCACCATTCCCCCACCATTCCACCACCTCCTCCCAATGTGTTAAACTGGAACAATTCACCAACTGGGAGCATGATCCAGAGTGTTTATTATTTTATTAACCTCTATTCAGTCACCCCAAAGTCTGTAGTGCTACAAGTTCCTGAAGTTTACCTGAGTAACTGAGGCTGTTTATGTTGGGAATCAGATGTCTCCTCTGGAACTTTCCCAAGGCCACAAGCTTTCCAAATCTATCCTCGGTGACATTACTGTCTGCTTTGAAATGAAAAGAACTATTCAGTAATGAGTATCCACCTCTCCATCTGGAATATCGTCTACAAGAACATAAACTGAAGCAGAACTGTTAATCAGCAACCCTACGCTGAGAATCAGTGTGAGTCTGTCCAGCAGTGTCAGTTAATTGCCTACACGGTCCTTATTTTTTTCAGATGATTCATCCATGTGTTAAATAACTTAAATATATAGAATGTCTTCAGTCCCAATTGCATTGACCCTTGCACATTCCCTGTCAATCTGGTTTGGTTTTGTCCTTTCTATTAGCAAGGGGACATATATAGGAATGCAAGGAGGCCATTCAGCCTCTCTAACCCTGTTCTGTCATTCAATCAAATCAAGGCAGATCTGCATCTTAATTCTATCCACCTTCCTTGATTTCAAACCCTTGGTGAGCAAAAACAAAATCAAATTTAAGATTTGAGGGTGGTGCAGTAGTTAGCACTGCTGCTCACAGTGCCAGAGACCCAGGTTCAAATCCAACCCGAGTCACTATCTGTGTGGAGTTTACACATTCTCCTCATGTCTGTATGGATTTCCTCTGGGTGTTCCAGTTTCCTCCCACAGTCTAAAGATATGCAGGTTAGGTTGATTAACTATGCTGAATTGACTCTAGTGTCAGTGGGATTAGCAGGGTAAATATGGGAATAGAGCTTAGGTGAGATTGTGGTCAGCACAGACTTGATGGGCTGAATTACCTCCTTCTGCACTGTAGGGATTCTATGATTCTAAGATAGCATTGTGCCTTTGGAGAGTGATTTAAATAGAACACATTTGTCCGCACTACTCCATTTGGCTATCTTATGGTTGCCTAGTCAACTTTTAAAGATCTTAAACCAGCTTTGTAAAGCTGATCTTTTTATATATAGTCTGGAACGAGAACAAGATGAGCTGCAGCCTGAGATTGGCAAGTAAGATTGAACTTGGTGATTATAAGATCAGAGGTAGCCAGTTGCTTCCTCACATGTAGATGTAGCAAAAAAAATGGATCCAGAACATATTTCCTGATCAGTTCCCTTTCCACCATGCTATATAAGAGTACAACCATTGAGAGTGCTAATGCCTCTCCACACCATATTCATTTGCTTAATTTTCAACACAATATCAATTGAAAAAGGCCATAATCCAAATAGCAGACAAGCTGCAAGCCATTGCAATGTATCCATTCACCTCTTCCACGAACAATCCCTGTCCAGGAAATTTACAATAGGTGTCATTCAGAAAGATAGGGCCATTGACTTGAGCCAGTAGAGTCCAAAAAAGTTTCCACTACATTACCTCTAATTATAATTTCTAGTTTATGATGAGTGATTTATTTATCTCAGAGAGCAAATCCTTGGAATTATTTTGCATGGGCACTTCAAGTTATCCTGATAACTTGAAGGATTTCTTAAGGATAGCTTAACTTCTGATCAATCAACCCCAGAACATTTGAGTTATTGCACAGCTGCCATCCAGCTTAGAACAAAGGGCAAAGAATGGTACAATACAGGAACAGGCCCTTTGGCCCTCCAAGTTTGCCACTCATGTTGCCCTAGCTAAATTGAAATAGATGACATGGCAGCATAGTGGCTAGTACTGCTGCCTCACAGCGCCAGGCATCCAAGTTCAATTCCTCACTCGGGTCACTGTCTATGTGGAGTTTGCATCTTCTCCCCATGTCTGCATGGGTTTCCTCCATGTGCTCCAGTTTCCTCCCACATTCCGAAAAATGCATTGGCCTGAAGAGGAAGTGGATTGTGGCAACTAGGGGAATTTCACAGTAACTTTATTGCAATGTTAATGTAAGCTTATTTGTGGCTAATAAATAAACTTCTACTTTAAAATATCTTCTGCCCTTACTTGGTCCATATCCCTCTATTCCCTCCCGATTCTTGTCCCCATACAGATGCCTCTTAAATGTTACTAATGTACCTGCTTCCACTACATCATCTGGCAACGCGTTCAGGGCACCCACCACTCTCTGTATGAAAAGCTTTCCCTAATGTCCTGGGGACCTGAGTTTGAATCCCATCATGGCAGATGGTAGAATTCGAACCCCATAAATAAAATCTCGAATTAACAATCTACTGATGACAATGAAACCATTGTCAGAAAACCCATTCAGTTTTCTTTGTAAGGAAAGAAATCTGCCATCCTTACCTGGTCTGGCCAACATGTAACTCCAGAGCCACAGCAATGTATTGACTCTCATCTGCTCTCAGGCAACTAGGGATGGGCAATAAATGCTGATCAGCCAGCGACACCCATATCCCATGGATGTATAATTAAAAAAACTTTTATCCTCTCATCTTCAACCTGTGCCCCCTTATAATTGAAACTTCCATCCTAGAAAAAAGCCTTTGACTATCCATTCTGTCTGTGCCTCTCATAATTTTGTAGACATCTATCAGATCTATACTCAGCCTTTTCCTTTCCAGTGAAAATAATCCCAGATCTTAATAGTTAAAAAAAGAAATGTTGTCTCCACATAGTCAATATCCTTGAGACCAGGAAACATCCTGCTGAACCTTCCTTGCATTCTCTCCAAAGCTTCCACATTCTTCTGGCAGCATGTCAACCAAAACTGCACGCAATACTCCAAATACAGCATAACAAACGTTTTATATAGCTCAGACAGAACATTGCTGCTGCAGCAGACAATCTGCACTGAGAAATTGGGCTATATTCTCTTTCCTCTGGTCTTTCTGTCTTTCTTTAGACCATTCCACCCAGCCATATCACACTCAGCCATTTAAATTGATTCACGACCCTGTAGCAGATGTAATTTCAGTGTTTTCTAATGTTGCATAAAATTGTTGTTCCAGCAGGTTATTTTTAAGAATTTTCACATTATCAATGATCTCCCAAATAATTGATATTCATAAAAATTCCTTTTCCATGCCTCATCCTTTGCATACCTGGGTGGTTTGGTAGCACTACTTACACTATAAAACTCTTTTCTTTCCCAAGATCATTTACCCTAGTCCTATTTCTAACAGATTAAAGGCTGCCCAAAGGCCCCCTCAGAATATATAATCAACATCTGGACTGAAAACTAAGAGCAAGGTCAACCATCCTAAAATCTTTACCTTGTCTTTGAAAGATTCTCCAGTTTGTTATCAATATAAGTCCCCTTCCTCTTTTCTAAGTCTTCAAGTTGTTGAATCTGCTATCCCTTTCTGCAGAACTACTTGAGATTGGAAGGAAGCCAGGGGTGCCAAAATCATTTACCGCCTTATCCTTTAGTGCATGGACAAATATCTGACAGTTGAAGTGCAATGAAAAGAACTTTTGAGGGTCATAGGAACAAGAGGAGGTCATTTCACGCCTTGAGTCTGTCCCTCCATTCAATGAGACCATTGCTGACCTGCAACTGTTGCCTCATATCTCTTAATAGTTTGAAAAAATGTTGTCTCCATCTTAAAATTAACAGTTGATCTGGTCTGATTTGCCATTTGAGAAAGAAAATTCCAAACTTCTCCCATCCCTTGGCCAGAAAATTTCCGAGCCATCCAGCTGGTGGGATCTTCCGGCTCTGCTGATGGTGAGCCCCATCTTTAACAACCACAACACCCCCCCCCCCCCCACCCCAACCCCACATGACCACCACTACCAGCGTGGCGGGTTCCCTGGTGATATGACCAATGACCAATAACTTTGGTGGGACTGGAAGATTCCAGTTGCGGCCAATAATGAACCACGTTTGCCACTGAAAGCCCCATTGTGGTAGTCTTGGGGTAGGGAAGGGGTGGGGTTGGGTGTGATTCAAAGGCAGAATCCCTGTCCTTGTGTGTTTCTAACTTCACCGCCAAAATGTCTGGTTCTAATTTTCACACTGTGTTTCCCTTTCCGCACCCATTTTCCATGCTTCAATAAGTACCTCTGTCTGTCCCATCTACATCCCTTCATATCTTGAAAATCAACTCACCACTTAACCTCCAGTGTGCTGGGTTGTGTTATTGAGATTAACCCTTGAATTGCAAGTGTCATTATGGGAAATCTACACTGCACACCATCATCCTGCACCCTAAAGGGGTGCAGGATGTCCAAAACTGCTTTCAGTATTCCAGGAGGGATTCTTTGTCATCACTGCATTATTTTCCATGTGTAATGGGACTAAAATTCTGACACCCAGCCTCTTGCATATCTGGGTGTTTAACGCGTTAAGTAGATTAGCATAAGCTTTTCGTCATGCTGAAACGGTTATTTTCCAATAACTTCCAATTTCTCCAACTGTAGGAACAATTTTCTACCCTATTATAAATCGCTGCTCATGGAGATTTTTGACTGTTCTTCCGCTTTATCATAATTTGAAATGGGCCATTGATAATGTGGAAAGGATAACTGGAACAGACACTGATATAATTCCTTACACCGTATTTGTTTTTTGTTGTTTTCTTTTCTGCAGCTTTTGCATAAAAGTAAAATATGCCGCCGTTTATTATTTAGTAACTACTGGGTTGCAACAACAGGATTAATTCTGTACACAGTTCCAAACCTAACACCAGTTATAGATTATTTCCTTCTCACAACAGATCTAATGGTTATGATTACAAGTATTCAGTGAGCCTGCAACTGTGAGTGCACATCTTACGTTTAAGGAAAAAACATTTGCAGTATCTAGTGTGTACCTGACCTCCAAGTGTCAATGATGATTTTTAAGAAATTTCAAATGCCACGTTATCATTGATGATGAATGAGACAGCCGGGCCCCTCCCTTATTTTTGTAAATTACTCTTCGTCCTTCCGGTCATTCCCTGTGTGTGAACAATTTCCTGTGTGCGACATAAAACAAGTGATTAATTCTACTGTTGAACAGGGAGCCAGAGAATAGGAATTCCTCTCCTTATCAGCTGTAAAGACATTTTAATTGCTTCCGGCAAGATTTCCTCTGATATTTTTCATACAACCATAAACACATTCCATACTTAGCAATTAATAGAATTTTCACCTTCAGAGAGTTATATCAGAGCCCTGCAATTAACTTGAAACATTTTCTTTTGTCTCACTGAAAAACCCAAAAGGCATTAGGTTTTGATTTTTTTTCTATTTTTGGGGGGGTAATAATTTATTTTTGATCATGTATCATCCTCAACCATGGCTGGAGTTCTCCAATGTCATATGTCCTTTCCCAGCTGTCAGTGAGAATGGAGAATTTGGTGCTCAGCCTATCTCCATTCATAGCAGCGGGACTGGAGAAACCCAGCTGTGGAACAAAGTCAGAGAATCCTGGCCTGATGTATGGCGCCTCTTTTTGGTTCAGACCTCCCAAGCACACAACAGTCCATGTGTGAGATGCAGACCCAAGCTAGGAGGAGGAAAGGGTCTGCCTGACAGAAATCTGGAACAAAATCCCCTGAATGGAATTTCAGCTTTACTAAGCTTTCCATGCCAAAGCCATTCATGTAAGTTCTCAACTCAACCATTGGTAGTGAAGAAACTTACACTGGAATGATAACTTCTATATTGTCATGGCAGCTGGCATGATACAGCATGCCTATTACAGTTCCTGTGGCTCTCTGAAAGCTAACATTTATCACATGGTTAATGGCAAACCCCAAACCGCAGAACTACAGATGCTGAAAGGAAATATCTGGCGGCCAAGTATGAAAACATTGGCTCATAAATCCAGTGCTTACTTCTCACTGTGAATGGATTGTAGCAAGTGAAGCAACATTAGCTGGAGGATGCTATGTGCATGATACAAATTCATGCAGCTGAGTTGTTCAACTTACATTGTGGTTTGTGATGACCTCTGAGTACCTATTGCCTGCATAGAAAATGGTCAAGTCCATATGTGTTTGGATGTCTAAGGCTAAACCAACGATGAGGCAAGTGACTCTCTCCTAAATCAAAGGAGCTCCGAGGAAACATTCCTCTGTGTCAATGTTTGGAACCAGGGTAACCCTCTCTAATAGGCTGAGTAACCTGATACCTGAAGCAAGCTAGCCTAAAATACTAAAAAAAAGCAAAATGCTGCAGATGCCGGAATCTGAAAGAAAAACAGAAAAAAAAAACTGGAAAATCTCAGCAGGTCTGACAACATCTGTAAGGAGAGAGAATAGAATCCATATTTCAAGCAAGGATAATCCATTGTCAGAGCTGACAAAAGTTCTGATAAAGGGTCATCCAGACTCAAAACATTGGTTCTATTCTCTCTCCACAGATGCTGTCAGACCTATTGAGATTTTCCAGCATTTTCTGTTCTTGTAAGATATGAAGCGTTATTGATTTACTGGTTACCCAGTGCAACCTGAAGAGTTAATCCTATCAGCCAGTATATAGTGCTTCACGTTGAACTTTGCAAGTCAGCACCTTAATAAATCATGTGATCCAAACGGAGAAAGTAGGAAAACGCTTACAGGTACTCACTCCACTCTGACACTCTGCATTCATGCTCCACAGTAATGATATACAAAAAGTACATTTCATTCTTAAGAAACAAAGCCACCAAATTACAAGATTCCAAGCATCAAACCTTCCTGAAGATCTGGTCAATCTGTTGAATTTACTTCAGTGAAGTTATTATTGACCATATTCAGTTGTCCAGTGTCTAATAGAAAGGCAGTAAGGGAGGTAAAGGGAGTAGAGAGAGAATGAGGGACAGACAGAGAGTGAAAGAGACTATGAAAGGAAGAGGAATGACCAATAAAGAAATAGAGTGAGATTATCTATTAGAACCTACTTGATTCACAACAGAGAGCAAGAAAACCATTCATGTTTTGCACCAAATTCAGCACCAACTTTGTCACCTAGGTGATAACTTGGTGAAGTGGTTCTACACCTCTTTACATGTCCCAGTTTCCAAGGGGTAGGTAGGGCATTTGCTCTGATACCTACTGCCCATCTGTATCTCTGCCTGGTCTTTGTTGGAGCCATTCAACACTCATTCCAATGCCCTGCTCTTTTCCCTCAATCAACTTGCACCTTCAGCTCCAAATACACATGTTCCCTTAAAAAAATACAATGGATTCTCCATCAACTCACCCTGTGCCTAAAGAATTTTCCCTCACTGTCTCATATATCATTTTTCAATGAGTGGATTTTGATTCATTCTATCAAAAACTTCCATTATTTATGAACATTTATCTTCTCTAAGCCTGCTCTGCCCCAGTAGAAATGATCTTATTTTATTGAAAATCTCTATAGTAGATGCCCTTATATTTTTCTTGATCTCATTGTCTCTTTGTCTTATGTCAAAGCTAACAGAAGGAGACACTGATCAGGTTATATGAAGACGGGTTGGAGAATGAGTATAACCACTAACATAAATCAATTGGGCCAAATGGCCTGGATCTGTGCTGTTTGCTCTATGGAAATATGTAAAGACTGTCCTTATCTTTACAGGTCAGAATTATGTCATTCATTGGCAATGTCCATCTTGGATGGAAACATGCAGAATAGCCCATTCGCTGCACTGTTAGCTTTCCCTTCCATGTAGCCCACCATGATGAACAGACCTCACCAGAGTCACACAGCTGAGTACCACCCCTGGAGCGGGGGGAGGGGAGAGGAAAGGGAAGAGGATCAGGCTGGAGTACCACACTGCCTAAGGAAGTCCAAGTGCTGAGTCCCATGATGCTGGCAGTGCAGGGTGAACTTTGGCTTTTAAATCATGTGAATAAATAAATACAAAAACACTTGACTTAAAAGTGAAACACTCCTCCTCCCACATGAAAATACATACCCCCGACTCCCAACACAATTCTACAACATCACCACCCTCCTCGTCCCCTCTCTCACCCACTCATTCTTCCCAGTCCACCATGAAACCACCTCCCACACAACGCACACCTGTAGCTGCCCAGGTAGTGCCAAAGGGCAATACCCAGTCAATACCCTAGCATGACCCTCTTCCCCACCACCCCCCACCCCACCACCTTCCCCAGGGGCTGTACTCAGCTGTGTGACTCCAGTGAGTTCTAGTCACTAGATGCACCTCACTGGGGACCTGTTGTGATTCACATCAAAGTGCCCTCATCCTAACGTGAGTGAACGTTTTAAGTGAGGGGCAATCAGGAGTAAAGCCCTGATCATGTGATTCAGATTGATATAAATGGGGATCACGGTCTTAAAGTTGGGTATCCATTACATCATTGGTGGTGGGGGGTTGGGGGGCCTGGGATGAGGTCTGGGAGGTTTGGGGGAGGGGAGGGTGGCATGAATGATCAAACTGGGAAATCCTGCTCAATCTCCTGGTCAATCTCTGTCCCCTCCACCCTTCCTGCTTCTTCAAAAATGGGAGTGAATACTCCCCACCCCCCTCCACTCCGTCCCTGGCAGTTAAATCTATATAATGGGCTTTAATGCCCTTTTCTGAATGGGAGCTCCAAAACTACACACAGCACTGAGCGTTGGACTTCCTTCTATGTGTTAGGGAGACTGTCTGGCCAGATTATAAACTCTACTCCAGGTTGTTCTGACAGCTGAATGCTGCCAATAATTCTGTCCTGGCCATTTGCAACTCATCTCTAGACCTTCCATTTGTTTCTTTTCCTGTCCCGATCCCAATCTGTTTTACCCTATATCATCACTTGTTTTTATCACTGATGTCCCCTGTCTTCCACCCTAAGGTCAGTGTTTTTACTGTACATTTTGTGGGTTTGCATAATCCATAATCTCCGCTTTTAAATTTCCTTTAACACCATCCACTAACCGAACATTATCGAGAGCATCTTGAAAATCTGCTCACATCGTATCTGCTGCATTCCTTTTATAGATCTAATTGGTTGCCCCTTCAAAAATCCCTGTTAAATTTGTCAAACATGATCAACCTTCAACTAATCAATGTTGGCTATCCTTGATTAACCAATGCATTTCTAAATGCTCATTAATTTTCCCTTGACTTATAGATTCTGAGTGATTGCCTGCAACTGATGTTCGACAAATGGATTTATTGCACTTTATCCTTCCCCACATCCTAGAATAAAGCTGTTAACTTTGACATTCTTCAATCCCCCAGCACACTTTGCATATCTGAGCGAGGTTAGAAATGTGTGACCAAATTGTCTGTTATCTTTCCTCTGACTTCTTTGAACAGCCTCGAGCAGATATCATCAAGGTCTAGCGATTGTGTCACCTTGGTTTCTGCTATTATGTATTTCAGATTAATTTTTTTTCTGTAGCATTCTTTTAACAATTGTTCCACACCCATCTTCAATGTGTCCACATTCTCTCCTATGGCACTGTTTGCAAAACTAATGTAAAACATTTATTTAATATTTCTGCATTCCTTGATCCTCTACAATCCCCTTCAAAGTTGAGGGGTTTTAATCTGAATTGTTTCTTCTTATCTTCTCATATAATTCCTTACTATTCCTCTTTTCAGCATTAGCTGTCATATTTCCTTTCGTCCTTCATTACAATCTCTGCAGAGACCTATAACTTTTAGAAATACATTCAAACTTCTAGTTAGTAGCTGAAAGGATGAAGGGTTCATGTGATAAGATTTTTACTGTAACCACAAAGAGAAATGTCACCAAAGTTTTTCTTTCATCTTGCACTTATCAGGACAGAGTCAGGAATGCCAAATTTCAAAAGGTCAAAACAATTTATACTAGAGGAGAAAAAGGTCCTAACAAGTCAATGTCGATTGGCCAAGGCATTACCATGGAGAAAGCAATGGGGAACCATAGACCCCCTATTCTCTCAGTATTTCAGAAAAGCACAGGGCTTGAATATTTTCCTTTTATAAGCAGAGAACTAGCCTCAGTGTATGAATGTATGTCATTTTCACAAACATAAATGAGCCAGGTTATGAATTTGACTCATTTTTGTTTTGAATTTTGCAGGAACAGATTATTTGAGTGTGGTCTGTACTCTGCCTCAGCCAGTCAATTTCCCAACCAATCAGCAACGTTTTCTCCATTAGTATAAGTTGTTGCAATGGTTTGAAATTTGGTGTCTTGCATTTGTCCTGATCAGGGTGAGACGGAAGGCTTTAACCATATGTCCATCTTTTCAGCAATATTCAGATTTTGTATACTGAGCAACTATTTGTAACAAAAGATTTGAAGCACTATCGGCTAAACATTATCTTTGACGGTAACATTTCACTTCAAACCATGAAACAGAAGATTACTCCTTTTCTCTCAGTCTTCTGATTATGAACTTTTTGATATACTTCACACTCAATTTTCCAAAAACCAGCCTCTCGATTATTCTTACCTTCTAAAGGTATCCTTTTCTGCTAATCATATGTCAGTCTAGGAACTTTTTATCTCGGAACAGTCTTTCACAGTGAGGTTTCACATCTGCTTCTCTCTTTCCATCCCAGGTATTCATCATCTTGTGCAAGTGAGATGAATCTTCCAGCCTCATTTTAAATCCCCTTGCATTTGATATTTCCAATCTATGTGCAACTCCCACTTGCATTTCTGACTGAGGAATTCTAGTGTCTTGACATCTAAAGTTGCTCTCCTCTCCTCGATTCTGGAAGACTAACCCTTGTTTGCTGAGTGAAATCTTAGAAATCTTTCCCCCTCAAAGTCCATCTCAATAGTAATGTGAATTACATGGACATTGTATTCAAGTAGAAATGCTAATTAGCTTTCTTTGAGATCCCCAACTCCCTTTTAACTTGGAATTAAATGTGCAGTTTAAAGCATACCTGTTTACAACCCAAAATTCTCAATATTTGTCTGACACTCACAGCCTATCTCCTGCGAATACACATTATGCTGCCATTGCCAACTCTCTTTCCAATAAAGTAATAGATGCCTCTTTAGATCCCTAGTAATCAAACTATCTCAGCTTGACATCAGGCAGGTAATTTATCTAAAATAAGAGACACAATGCAGAATTTTCTGCTTTTGCCAAAACCCACAGGGATTTGAATAAAATGCCACATTTGCATGGGAAAACCAATGGCGGCATGGCTGGTAAGGCTTGTTAGCATCACAATATTATAAACTTCATAATTGTGGCACCTTCCAATCTTTTGTTTTAATCTTCCTTTGAAATTTTTTATATTCCTTGTTGCATTAGTAGTAATAGAACATAGAACATAGAACATTACAGCGCAGAACAGGGCCTTCGGCCTTCGATGTTGCGCCGACCAATTAAGAAAAAGCAATGACCCTCTAACCTAAACCATTCCCTTTTCATCCATAAACTTATCTACTAACCTCTTAAACGCCCCCAAACTTGGCGCATCTACAACTGAAGCAGGCAGGGCATTCCATACCCTTACCACCCTCTGGGTAAAGAACCTACCTCTGACATCCGTCCTATAACTACCACCCCTTAATTTAAAGCTATGTCCCCTCGTGCTAGCTTTCTCCATCCTAGGAAAAAGGCTATCACTGTCCACCCTATCTAAACCTGTAATCATCTTATATGCTTCAATAAGATCCCCTCTTAGCCGCCTCCTTTCTAACGAAAACAACCTCAAATCCCTCAACCTCTCTTCATAGACCTGCCCTCCATACCAGGCAACATCCTGGTAAACCTCCTCTGTACCCTCTCCAATGCCTCCACATCTTTCTTATAATGTGGGGACCAGAACTGCACACAATACTCCAAGTGCGGCCGCACTAGAGTTTTGTACAGTTGCAACATGACGTTGCGGCTCCGAAATTCAATCCCCCTACCAATAAAAGCTAAGACTCCATATGCCTTCTTAACAACCTTATCGACTTGATTGCCAACTTTCAGGGATCTATGCACATATACACCAAGATCCCTCTGTTCTTCAACACTATTAAGAGTCCTACCATTAGCCCTATACTCTACACATTTGTTATTCCTGCCAAAGTGAATTACCTCACACTTTTCCACATTAAACTCCATTTGCCACCTCTCGGCCCAGCTCTGCAACTTGTCCAAGTCTCTCTGCAAACTATAACACCCCTCTTCACTATCTACCACTCCACCGACTTTAGTGTCATCTGCAAATTTACTAATCCATCCTTCAATACCCTCATCCAAATCGTTTATAAAAATTACAAACAGCAGGGGCCCCAAAACAGACCCCTGAGGTACACCACTTGTCACCGAACTTCACGATGAATATCTCCCATCAACCACCACCCTCTGTCTTCTATCTGCTAGCCAATTCCTAATCCAATTAGCTAAATCACCCTCAATCCCATACATCTACATTTTCTGCAGAAGCCTTCCATGGGCCACCTTATCAAACGCCTTACTAAAGTCCATATATACCACATCAACCGCCTTACCCCATCCACCTCTTTGGTCACTTTTTCAAAAAACTCAATAAGGTTAGTAAGGCACGACCTACCCTTCACAAAACCATACTGACTATCCCCAATCAATTCATTTCTCTCTAAATAACTATAAATCCTATCCCTAATAATTCTTTCCAATACTTTGCCCACAACAGAAGTAAGACTCACCGGTCTATAATTCCCAGGAAAGTCTCTATTCCCCTTCTTGAACAATGGAACCACATTAGCTATCCTCCAGTCTTCCGCCACTATACCTGTAGCCAACGACGACCTGAAGATCAGAGCCAGAGCTCTGCAATCGCCTCTCTCGCCTCCCAGAGAATCCTAGGGTAAATCCCGTCCGGTCCAGGGGACTTATCTAACTTCAAACCCTCAAGAATATCTAGCACATCCTCCTTATCTACTTCAATATTTTCCAGTTTACAACCCTGTATCCCAGTGTTCTCCACAACTACATTTACATCTCCCTGCGTGAATACCGAAGAGAAATATTTGTTCAGTGCCTCTCCAATCTCTTCAGGCTCCACGCACAACTTCCCACTGCTGTCTCTGACTGGCCCTAATCTTGCCCTAACCAATCTTCTATTCTTAACATATCTAAAGAAAGCTTTAGGATTCTCCTTGATCCTATCAGCCAAAGTCTTCTCATGTCCCCTTTTAGCTCTTCTCAACTCACTCTTTAGCTCCCTCCTGGCTATATACATATATAGCTATCCAGTGCACTAACTGGGCCTTCAAGCCTCATCCTGACATAAGCCTCCTTTTTCCTTTTAACCAGCGAATTAACTTTTTTAGTACACTATGGTTCCCTTACTCGACCATTTCCTCCTTGCCTGACAGGGACGTACTTATCAAGGACTCGCAGTAGCTGCTCCTTGGCTGGCGCAACATCGAGGGCCGAAGGGCCTGTACTGCGCTGTAATGTTCTATGTTCTATGTTCTAAGCTCCACATTTCAGATGTTCCCAGTCCCTGTAGTTTCCTAGTCCAACCTAATGGCTGTGATTCTCCCTAAAGCACTGAATTGGTGGGAGAACAGTTCTAAATCTGAATATTTTGTCAGTTCAGCTTCTCCCCTGAATCTCCACACTCTGTGCACTGCAGAAATCCAAATCAGGAATCTCATTTAAAACTCAGGGGGGCAGTGGGGTCTTTTTGCACCAGATTCTGGCAGTTCTGAAACTCCGCGCATGTGCAGTAGCTCCAATCTGTCTGTCTTCCTGTTTGCTGGCCAGCTGGGATTCCCACAGTGCTATTCTGCCACC
Source organism: Sphyrna mokarran (assembly GCA_024679065.1). Classification (NCBI taxonomy): domain Eukaryota; kingdom Metazoa; phylum Chordata; class Chondrichthyes; order Carcharhiniformes; family Carcharhinidae; genus Sphyrna; species Sphyrna mokarran. The sequence goes on from JAGIQG010000002.1 coordinate 146,427,973, forward strand.
ACCCCCCCTCCCATGGTGCAATCGTGGCCCCCATAGCAATTTCTGGGCTATCTAACACCCTCCCCTCCACCGCCGCCCTGGAGTGCTCTGATGCTTCACCTACACCCTCACCTCTGTCAATCTGACAGACACCCACCCCAGGGGACTCCTCTGGGGTCAGACCCCTCCCCCTCCTAAGGAGGCACCCCCCCCTCGCAGATCACACCTCTTCAGCCCACCCAATCACTGGCCACCCTCCATCCCAGACCAATCGCCATGCAGAGTGGCAGTGGGATCACCCTAGGCCCTGCCCACAAAAGCCCCACCTTCTTGACGCTGCCTGATGCCCCCTGGGCATGGGCACTTTACCCCTTGGGCAATGCTGGGGGAACAGGCTGGCACTGGCAGGGTGCCCATGCCCAGAGTACATCACCCCCACTGCTGCCCGATCCCCTTGAGGACTCCAATTGTCACCCTTCATTCTGGCAGGGTCTCCTGCTAGCTCCATGAAAGTGGAGAGTTATTTTGAACCCGCTGGAATGACGTACTCGTGGTGGGGTGGGAGGTTCAATAGGAACCTGAAAGTTCCCAAATATGACCTGTTAAACATATTTAAAATACACTATAAAAAGATCCAAATGACTTATCTGCCTTCCTATCAGTTCCCAGTATGTTCTGACTGGTGACTGTTCACCAGCTCTGGGAGATATTGGCACATGTGCAAATTCCAGTACAAGACCAGAGACACATGCCTCTCACTCCGACTAGTCAGAAGAGTTGCTTTGGGAGGATACACTCCCATTTTGAGTTATAAATTCATTGAATTATGTGAATGCAACCTCCCAAAATCCTCTTCCAGCTCTTTTCTTTCCATCGTTATGTCAATTCTGAATTTCTGTTGAAGTTCTCCTGATTTTCCATTGGAACACTCATGGGAGAATCACCTCCACAATCCAGCCTCTACCACCCGCCCCCTCCCACCACCCCAAAAGCAGCCAGAATTTCAGTGAGAGACAACAAGAACAGATGTGCAATTTCACAGTCACCATCTCCAGTCACCTTCAATATCTTTGTAAGCTGGGACCTGCTGGTGACGCCTGATAGTAACTTTCCCTAATGAGTAAATGGACTTTGAATTTTTTGGGGTGATGTTGTTCCAGCCATGAACACTGCTTTTTGGCAGTTCCTTTGGATTCCCTGTGCCAAGCTAATAACCAGGGAAGTGAGCTCTGTGTACCTCGACTTCTAATAGGGTGTTCCATTCAAAGGGAGTATAAGTTGGTGAACTTGAACTTCAGTCTTCTAGCCTTACCTCCAATTCTTTGATGAATTTGTTAAGAAAAAAGATATTGATATGCTTAGCCGTGCTCCAGCTATATCTCTGTTTCACATTGAAAATATGAGGTTTTTGTGTGAGGATAGCACAATTATAGTGCAAATTTGTTCAGATGGCAAGATCCATCTTTTAAAAGGATGCTTCAGTCCAATTTGTGGAAAGAAAACATATTTATAACTTAGTATCTATCTCGTTTAGACTCATTGCATTTTCCCCAATTATAAAATGGCTTTGCAAAGTGTAAATAGGTTTTTAAGTTTCTTTATTAGAGTTTCAAGTAAGCTTATATTAACACTGAAATGAAGTCACTGTGAAAAATCCCTTAGTTGCCATGTTCCGGTGCCTGTTTGGGTACACTGAGGGAGGATTTAGCAGAGCCAATGCACCCTAACTGGCGTGTTTTCTGGAATGTAAGAGGAAACCAGAGCAGCCGGATGAAACCCACACAGACATGGGGAGAACATGCATGCAGACAGTGACCCGAGGCTGGAATTGAACCTGGGTCCCTGGTGTTGTGAGGCAGCAGTGCCGACCACTGTGCCACTGTGCTATCCCATGCTTAGAATGATGATTTGGAAAAGATTTATGGGATGTACAAAAAAAGAACTACTAGACATCTCAAATAAAGAAAAATGTTGTAAGTACTCAGTAGGTCAGACAGTAACTGTGGAGAGGAGAAAGAGGGTTAAGGTTTCAGGTCACTGATCTTCCATCGGAACTCAAACAGTTCGGATGCAAATTGACTGACTTGCAATTTAATTTTCCTCACAGATACTCTCCTGATCTGCTGAGAATTCTCAGCATTCCCCATTTTTATTGTTTATTTTATAGGACATTCATTGTAACATAGAGTGGCTTTTAATCTGAATGTGGCAAATTGAAATTGATATATTAACACAGAATACATTTTTATTGGACATATGCAGTGATATTTCCATGCAAATTCTTAAGCTAGTAAAAAAAATCAATATAGTCTTCAGGCAAACAAGTTTGTCATGTAGCATAAATTTACTGCTCACTGTACATGTATGTATCATTAGGAAAGAAAAACATTTGAGGGAAAACGCGCTTTACATCATGTCAATTTTCCACGCATTAACTCAAAATAAAGCGAAGGATAATTTAGTTTAATTTGCTGTGCTGTCTCAGGGGAAGTGCAGGGAGCAGTAGCTGGATCACATTTCACTGCATCGGTTTTGTCAGCACTCGTGGTGTGAAGCAGCTTTGTGTACGTGTGTGCAAAGTAAGCTTCAGTGCCGGCAAACCACTCTCTCAGATTGTATATCACCAGTGTCCCTGGGGAACGCATCTGGGGAATCCTTGACACCAATTGGCTGCTTGAGTAGACTCCATAAGATGTTGTCAAGCAGGCTCCCAAAGAGCAGTATTGATCTGAAGGTAATTGTGGGATATTCGAGTGAGGAATGCTATCATTTCTGAGAATAGGCACCTCTCTTGCAGTAAGCCAGTGGTTTGTACCTGTCTGTATCTGATATGCTTCTGTGAATGAAGGGAGATGTTTGCTGCATTGTCCAGAGATTAATAGGAAGGTGTGACCTGAAATAGCAGGTATGTTTCATTCAGTCAATGCATGTCTTTTATGTTATGTGCTAATTGCTGTGTTGATCAGCCTGAGCTTTTAAACTCAAATGGGAAACTGTTCAAGGTTATCCGGCAGCTATTTGTCTGATGATGATTTTAAACAAGACTTTCACATTGAATTTAAGCTCTCCTTATTACACTGGCAGTGTAATACGAATCGAGCTGTGTTCAGTTGAGGGCACATTATTCTGTCTCTGCCTGGCCTCTGATTTCTTAATGCTCTGTGTACTTGGGACTGCAAAAACTGTAACAGTTCCTTGTCGTGCATCATTTCTGTGTTTCTCCGTCAGTTACTGGAAGCTTGTCTAATTCATAGACGGATGCTGCTTGTATTACCTTACAGTGGGTGATAGTATCAGCCTGCAATGGTTTAAGATGTGAAGCAGTGTTTTTGTTACCGTGTATCAGTAATGGGAAGCAGAAATAATGTGGTGCTGTACTGATCTGACCATCTGGCTAAACATCAGCGGCATAGGAAGAGGAAATATCATTTATCTCTTTGAAAGGATCTTAGACTTTACTAAAACACAGCTGTAAAATCAGCAGAGTGCAGAATGTAGCACCTTGTGAGTTTATTAGGGCTGTTTTTCTTATATTCTAGTGATAAATCTGTCTTATTTTGGTGAAAAGTTCTGCTTGTTGTTAGGTCATATTGAATCAATCGATTGACATATGATCAATAAGGTCAGCCTTTTCAAAAATGATTCTGTCTGCCTTAAATATGTGATATTCTCCTTGTTATGTGCAGAACCTTCTCAGGCATTTAAGGGAAATGGAAAATGAAGCATTACTGAGTCTATTTGCTTGCCAAGAATCATTTCTTTACAACTTGAATCTGTAGCCAAATCCCTGTTTTTAAGTGTTAGGTTGCTGGAGGCACAATGTCTTAATGCACAGACACAGAGCATCACTGGCTGATAGGACAGGTGTCCAATTACTCAAATAGTCAGTTCCTGTTTTTAACTGGGTTATTACAGAGTCGGAGATAAGGAAGCGGGGAGAGCGAGTCATTCCAGCCTATTCTTACAGAGCTCACAGTGGCTGATGATAGAATGGAACTGGTAGACAGGTCACCTCTCAGTAATGATTCATGGCATTGAGCTGTTCCCTTGGCAGGAAGGGTGCAGGTCTGTCATCGAAACAAACCGACGCTGTGAAAGTGGGACAAATCAGACGTCAGAAGTTTGTGTGGAGATTAGTTGCTCTGCACAATGTGCTGCATTCATGCTGATATTATGTTCTGAAATACTTCCATAATAGTCCAATCAACAATTTGTTTGGGAACTCTTGTCAAATAAATGCAGAATGGATATTCTATCCCTTCCCTTCAGTGGCTATTCTAACTGATTAAATTAGAATAATGGGAGCAGATAGGGTAGTGACTTTTAAAGGGCGTCTTGACAAATACGTGAATAGGATGGGAATAGAGGGATACGGTCCCTAGAAGGGTAGAGGTTTTTAGTTGGGCAGCATGGTTGATGCAGGCTTGAAGGGCCAAAGGCCCTGTTCCTGTGCTGTAATTTTCTTTGCTTGTTCTAAATTCCAGTTGTTAACAAAATTAGTTTTGCAAATGGGAAGAGATGGAAAGACTAATGTGGATACTTATTACCAACATGCATTAAATTCAAAATGATGTTCTTAAACTACAGGCTAAGTTTGCAAATGACTAAGTTGATTTTCCTGAAGTGCTCTGAGAGGCACATTGATAAGCTTTGCTTTACTCTGCTTCAAGACACAATTGAAGAAATTTGACTTTCAAGGAATTGAAACAGGAGCTGTGATTTTCCAACTGCGCTCACCCCAGGACCAGAAAATCCCACCCAAGATCAACGGAATTTTGCATAATCCTGTCCTGCATGTTACAATTCTTGGGTGGGTGGGATGGGAAAACACTGCCCAGAGAGTGTGAAACAGAAAGATGATCACTGCCATGGATTTCTGCCCATGACACACACAGCCCCCTGTCTCTGTTAGCATCCATCAGCATCCATGCGCTCCTGCAGACAATGAACTTACATTGATGTGTTACAAGGAATTTCACTCCATTCATTTTGAGTTGGATTCATCATTACCTACACAGGATCTTGAGGGCAAATACCTGCTTCCAATAGGGAATGATCAACACAATCGAGATACCCCTCCCTCAACCCCATCACTTCTCCATAACTCTCTCCTACTTTAAGACATTCCTTAAAACCTATTTCTAAGTTTTAAGTGACTGTTTCTAATATTCATAGTTTGGTGTCAACCCCTGCCCACTTATCCTCTTATCCTTTTCTGTCACAAGTTTCTTGGCAATGACTACAATCATTCTTGATTCTTCAAAAGCAGATCTCTGTGAAAAGCCTATTCCCTTAGGTCTACCTCTGTGGATTCCTGCCAATATTTTAGTTTTTAAATGTTCACTCTTGTTTTCATAGTATCTAAGTTTCTGTAGCCTTCTCCAACCCTGCAACTGACTGAGATCTCTAAACTCTTCCAATTCTGGCCCTTGCCTTTAACTGATTTTAATCATACCACCATTGGTGACATGTCATCAGATCATTTGGACCCTAAGTTCTGGAATTCCCTCCCTAAACTCCCATCAACTCTCCACATTACTCTCTCCCTTTGAAACACTCCTTAAAACTTATTCCTAAGCTTTACGTGACTGGTTCTATGTGAGTGATTAATTGGGACTGAGAGTAGGTAATTACCCCAGGGGATGGAGCCCTCCTTTGGGTAGAAGACACTCTGAAGACACCTAGAAGTCATGTCGAGATTGAGGGCAGATAGTGAGGCTGCAAGCTTTTACAGGTTTTCCTTGTGAATAAATATTTTTATTACACCTGATAAAGTCTGCAGTGTGCATCGTCACACTGGCAATGAGAATAATCTGGACTATCAAGAGATGGACAATCAATCAGTATCCAATATTAATTGAGGTGAGAATCATAGCTGACATGCCAAATTTCTTTAGTCTCCTGAGAAAGTAGAGGCATTGGTGGGCTTTCTTAATTATAGTGTCAGATGCGGGGGGTGGGGAGGTGGTGGTGGTGAGGCGGATGGTGTTGGGGGGTGGGGTGCGGTGGGAGGAGCACAGGACAGGTTATTGGTGATCTGGATACATAATAATTTGAAGTCCTCGACCCTTATGACTTTGTCCCCATTGATGTAGACAGGGGCACGATAATGACAATCTCCTTCATTTTGTTGACTTTGATGGAGAGATTATTGTTGTCACACAAGTTCACCAGGTTCTCTATCTCATTCCTGTATTCTGTTTTATCATTATTTGAGATCTGACCCATTATGGCGGTGTCATTAGCAATCTTGAAAATCAGATCAGAGGGGAATTTGACCTAGTGATAGCTTTATAACGGTTTTAGTCGAGGGCTGAGAACACAGCCTTGTAGGGCACCGTGTTGAGGAATGCCCCAAGGAATTTCAGCCAATTTTTTTTAGAAGTGTGGGAAAATGAAGAGGCTGAAACAGTTCCTGATCCAAGCAGAGTGCACAGGAGGTCTGGATAGTGCCTGCACTGTTGAGATATCCATCAATGACGTTCTTTGGGATTATGCAGGGCGGAGGGTAGTAATAGTTGACTATGACAGGAGTGTGTGAAGATGTAACTATTAGAAAGGTTCATGCAGGGACGGGGCATGAAAGAAGGCATGTTGGAGATTATGAAGACTGTGGGGAACATGCTGGGTTCATGAAGGAGGAACCGTTGTGGGTGGTACCATGCACAGTGGTTAGCACTGCTGCCTCACAGCTCCAAGGATTTGGGTTTGATTCCCAGCTTTGGTCACTGTCTGTGTGGAGTTTGCACATTCTCCTGTGTCTGCATGGGTTTCCTCTGGTTTCCTTCCACAGTCCAAAGAGGTGCGCGTTAGGTAGATTGGCCATGCTAAATTGCCTCTTGGTGTCAGGGGGCTCAGTGAATAAATGCATGAGATAAGGAGATAGGGCTTGGCTGGGATTGTGTCGATGCAGGCTTTTGATGGGCTGAATGGTGTCCTTCTGCACGAGACCATTCTAGGATTGTTTGATTTGGAGAGCCTGCAGGCTGGTGAGCAATGCCAGGGATGAGGTGGGGAAACATTTTGCCGAAGGTGAGGTTGGGAGATAGTGGGTGGACTGTGTCCCAAAGTCCGTGATGGGAGGGTAGGAGTTTTCTAGTGCACTGTGAGGCTGGAATACTATTTCAAACTGATGCCCGATCGCTTTGGAACTGGGCTCACCATGTTTAGCCCCCTCCCAGAAACAGCACACAATCTCCCAAAAAATAACAAAGTGTGGGAAGATTGCGGTCCAGTCTCTCCACTTCAGTTTTCTCACCGTTGTGACACTTCAGGAAATTCTGCCTTTGGTATTCTGAAGGTGGAAGAAGTTCCCAACCTGTTTTTCACAAAAAATTAAGAAGTTTTGTAAACGGTCCTTTGGACCTCGAAACCAATTTAAAAAAACCTGTGCACCAAAAAGAAGAGAAGTGGCTCCCCGAATAGGGAAAGAATACGCTGCAGACATTTCCATCTGTGAAGAAATGGTATTTTAAATGTTTAAATAAAGATTCAAAGGAAAAGTTTGTCTGCTGAAAGCAGAGTGAAACAACAGAAAGAGAACAAGCAGCCGCTGACAGTTTTCAAAAGAGTTGACAGTCTGAAAGCAGGAATGCATTTAATGTGGAAATGTACTTAATGCAGCAACCACACAAACAAAAAAGGCTAATGGACAGGAAAATTGGAGAGGACACCAGATAGAGGGAACTCTGAGAGAAGGTCTATAAGCAATGCAAGATCTCAGAAAGAGGGCACTGGAAGGCAATGGAAGGCACTAGAAGAATGGCAATTATGTAAGAACCTAGAAGGAGGGCAACAAAGAACACTAAATGACTAAATCAAAAGCAACAAGAAAATTGTAGAATGGAAACAAGTCAACACTTTGACCAAAATTTTACCACCTCGCCTGTCCTGGAATCAGAGTGGGCAAAGCTTGTCGGACAGAATTCCCCATTGACATTGATCAGGATTTTACAAGCCTTGCCTGAGCGAGGTGGTAAAGTTCTGGCCCTTGTTGGAGACAGAGCCAACTAGCAGTGAAGTTAAAAAGGTTTTGTTTGGACTGAAGACAAGCAGAAATGAAGATTCCATTTGTGGAATGTATCCATCCATGGGGAATTTTTCTCAGAAATTAAAGACTTTGAAAGAAACCAGGAACTATTGAAGATAAAGAAGAATCAGGAAGAAGATTTAATGTTAAGAGAAGATTCAAGATGAAATGTTGCAAAAATTTACAACATGAAGTTAAGGAGAATGTATAAGATGATGTAGAATAAACTGAACTCCATGGCAAAGCAGCTAGAAAATAAGAACAAGTCCAGTGAATAATTGAATCAGGAAAATAAGATCTTGAAGAAGGAAGCTTGGCAATGAGAAATTAACAGAGAAGTAAAAATATTGAAGTTTCTTTGCTACCAAGACTGTTCCTGTCTTAAATTCTGAAACTTGACCCAGACTAGTGTGTTACCCCCACAACCAATGAGGGACATTGATCAGCTAGATAATCAATATCTTTTCGCGAAGGGAGGAGAGTCTAAGACTAGAGGACATAGGTTTAAGGTGAGAGGGAAGAGATACAAAAAGTTCCAGGACAGCAAATTTATCACACAGACGTTGGTGAGTGTCTGGAACTCCAGGATAGATATCACGTCCAAAGTATCACTCAGGTGTAAGATGCGGGTTCTCGTGAGGTATTTATCTCTTCAGAGTCCTGTGTCCATTTCTTATTGAAGACTATGGAAGAGAGAAATATAACATTGTTACCTTGAACTTGATGGAGGAATTTAATATTATGAAAATTTTATAAATTAATCAGAGAGTTATGTCCACCTGTGGCAGAGATCTTTGCATGTGTCATATGTTTAAGAAAGCCATTAAAAAATCCAAAATCTATTTGAGGAGTAATGATCTCTATCTTTATTTGGAGGTCAGAATGTGGCTTTTGTTACTGTAGGGAGAAATTACAGTGAATGGCATTGATATATTTAAGGGGCAGCTAAATTAACACCTGATGGAGAAAGGAATCAAAAAATGTGTCAATTTGTTAGGATGAAGAGTATTGGGTGGTGATTCATATGAAGCAGGCCTATCAAGATTGTGCTTGAGATGGAATGGCTTTTAGATTCTATTGGAAGAACATTTTCACAGCTAGAATGGGGACTAGGAGGAGTTTGGGTCTTTGAACAAAGTACTGCAAAGTAGGTTATTGCACAAGATTAAATCTCACAGATCCAGGTGAGGTATCTAAATGAATACAAAATTGGCTTCTTGACAGAAGCCAGAGGGTTGGTGTAGGATGTTGTTTTTCAAACTGGAGGCCTGTGACCAGCAGTGTGCCTCAGGAATTAGTAGTGGGCTCATTGTTATTTGTCATTTATATTAATGATTTGGATGAGAATATATGAGGCATAGTTAATAAGTTTGCAGATGACATTAAAATTGGTGGCATAATGGACAGTGAAGAAAGTTATCTTGGATTGCAGTGAGATCATGATCAATTGGGCCAATGGGCTGACAAATGGCTGATAGAGTTTAATTTAGATAAATGCGGGGTGATGCATTTTGGTAGATTGAACCAGGGCAGAGCTTACTCAGTTAATAGTAGAGAACTGGGGAGAATTACAGAGCAAAAAGATCTCGGGGTACAGGTTCATAGCTCCTTGAAGGTTGAGTCACAGGTGGACAGAGTGGTGAAGGAAGCATTCAGCATGCTTGGTTTCATTGGTCAGAACATTGAATACAGGAGTTTGGACATCTTGTTGAAGTTGTACAAGACATTGGTAAGACACACTTGGAATACTGTGTGCAGTTCTGGTCACCCTATTGTAGAAAAGATATTATTAAACCAGAAAGAATGCAGAAGAGGTTTACTAGGACTTGATGGTTTGAGTTATAAGAAGAGCCTGGATAGACTGAGGCTTTTTTCTCTGGAGCGTAGAAGGCTGAGCGGTGATCTTATAGAGGTCTATAAGTAATGAGGGACATTGATCAACTAGATAATCAATATCTTTTTCCAAAGGGAGGAGAGTCTAAGACTAGAGGACATAGGTTTAAGGTGAGAGGGAAGAGATACAAAAAGTTCCAGAACAGCAAATTTATCACACAGACGTTGGTGAGTGTCTGGAACAAGGTGCCAGAGATAGTGGTAGAAGAGGGTACAACTTTGTCTTTTAAAAAGTGTTTAAGTCAGTTACATGAGTAAGATGGGTACAGAGAGTCATGGGCCAAATACAGACGATTGGGATTAGCTTAAGGGTTTTGAAAAAAGGGTGGCATGGACAAGTTGGGCTGAATGGTCTGTTTCCTTGCTGTAAACCTCTATGACCCTATGTCTCAATAGGATGGCAGAGGAACTGCTCAGGATAGAACTTAATATCTCCCTGTCACAGCTGAGTCTTCCTACATGTGGCCAGTAAAGGAAACTGTATTTAGTGACCGCAGGAAGTAGTCAGGCTCATTAAAGGGCAAATTAATGGGTGTTTTCCAGAGGTTTTAGATGTTTCCAGGGGCAAGAATGAAGATTAGAGCATCAGCACTTCCCCAATGATTGAAGGATATGGAAAATCTGTGGTGAATCGGTACTGCTATTGTGAACAGTAACATTGTAATACAAGGAGCGTAAGAGTTTTGATGTGACAACCTAGAGGATTCACAAACTTGGCAAACACATTACAAGTATAAAGGTTGACCAGTCTCGCTGAGGAGCATTTTATTTATGCAGAAATAAGAGAGTAATTGGCCTTAAAAGAGGAATACTGCAAGTTACAATGGATCTCATGTCCTCCAGCAGCTGCCCTTATGTTGACGCCACCTTTAGAATAATTGAATTATAGAAAGATGCCATTCGGCCCATTGAGCCTATACTGATTTTTTGACAGTGTTTTTTATACAGGCCCTATTCCTATAATCCCACACATTTCCCATGGCTAATCCCCCAACCTACATTCCTTGGGCACTAAGGGGTAATTTAGCATGGCCAATCCACCTAACCTGCACATCTTTGGAGTGTGGGAAGAAACCCACACAGATATGGGGAGAAAGTGCAAACTCCACACAGACAATCTGGCCTCCTTTTCATTGTTGCCTTACAGTGGACACCACCTCTTTGTCGAAAAGGAATCCAGCTCCTCAGGTGCCAGAACTTTCTGCCATCTGCTGCCTACTGTTGAGCTGTTCCTGCACCGCCAGATGTTAAATGATAGCTTTGATAAAATTCCCTTTCATCTCCAACTCCTTCCTCTTCCTATACATTCCAATATCAGACCTCCCTCACTGGTGATCATGTTTCACCCTCTATATCTAGATGTAAGAATGGGTAGTGTGGGACTGTAAGTGCTTTGATGTCAAGGGTGTACATAAATAGTGAGAAGAGATAAATTGTTATGAACTTTTTCCAGATCTTCCGACTTCCTCAATTCCTGCTTACTTTACAACATCTCCTCACCGACATCCAGACCATTTATTCAAACTGGGAGCTTATATTGAGTGTCCTGAGGTGAAAACTAACTTTGCTGTATGATATTGTGCGCATCTTTTCAAAAGTTATTAGGAAGGAACAAGGTGGAGATTACAGATAAATAGACTGTCTATTTTAATGCAATCCATTTGCTACAGCCATCACGTCACACAATACCTGACTGTGTTCAATCTACTTACATTCACTTTCAAGGATAATTGAAGTATAAGATAAAGGGACAAAGGTTACCCCAGAATAAATAGTCTCCAGTTGTTTGCAGAGTGAAGTTAAATTCTGTCCCCTTTTACTGCAAAGCGCGACGGAGATGCACGATTTCACGTCAGTTTTCCCTATCATGTTTATAAGGAGCTACAGATCATAACATTTAAATGGGACACTGATTTGAAAACAAGATTCAATTTATTACAAACAAATGAAAAATAAAATTGCTACTGAGGTAATTGCTGACTGCGGGGACAATCACATGCTTGCTGCAGCAATTTTAGGTTTTGCTGAACTCAGACACTTATATCCCACTGCGCGCAGTGATGAAAATTGTGAGTGGACTCAGGTAACTCTTGAGCACTTTTGTGTGTGCGTCCCACACACTGCAGGTGGAGAGGGATTCGAGCTATCGTGCTATGTGGCAGGTGTCCTTTCCTTCTTCATCTCCACTGTTTCTCACTTGTGTTCTTTCACTCACCCATACCACTAATTAAACCCTACATGGTCACTGTGCAGTTTACAATGTGGGAGGCCTTTAAATTGTACTAGCTGGAAGATTGAGTGCAGAAACTTGCCAAAGTTCCTTCAACAGTTTTAAAAAAAAACTCCAGCACCTGGTCAAATAAGAGCAGAAAACAACATAAATGGCAATTGGCAACAAGGTAGAAGCAATGGCCAACTGGTTAGACTATTAATCTAGAAACTCAGCTCATGTTCTCGGGACTCGAGTTCGAATCCCACCACAGCAGATGGCAGAATTTAAATTCAATAAAAAATATCTAGAATTAAGAATCTACTAGTGACCATGAAACCATTGTCGATAGTGAGGATAAACTCATCTGGTTCACTAATGTGCTTTAAGGAAGGAAATCTGCCATCCTTACCTGGTCTGGTCTATGTTTGACTCCAGAGCCACAGCAATGTAGTTTACTCTCAACTGCCCTCCAAGAACAATTAGGGATGGACAATAAATGATGGCCAGCCAGCGATGACATGCCCCATGAATGAATAAAAAATAAGGGAGGCTTTGGAGTTCTGTCTCTAATAGTCAGCAATGCCTTAACTTTGCCTTGCTGTCACCAGTCAGGAAATGGTTTAATGGCATTAATAACTGCTGGCTTAGCCATAAAGGGAGCTCTGCTGCTCCTTCAGCTGAAACTTCCGCAGAGAGCACATTCCCCCTCCCCATTCCTTCAAGGTATCAGTCACTCCAAAATAAATGCCCACCTTAGACTGGGGAAGTTCTTTCTGAACAGGAGCTCAATCCTCAAAACTGATAAGTATAACTACAGTAAACCAAACTGACATAAAACCAACTTGCAATACAAGACAGAATACAGTGGGAATTCTCCCATCCCCCCCTAGTGAAGGGAATTGGAGGGGCGGGGGGGAGTGTGACCAGAGAATCCCACCCTATAATCTTTAAGAACTTTAGACCTGCTTCATCCGGGAACTTGGACTCGAATTGCATCTGAATACACAATAAATGAACCAGTGAGAAATGTCTGGCAAAGACCATCCCATCAATTTTGCCATTTAAGTTCACTCAAGCTATTGAGCAATGTGAAGCTTAAACTTCCCCAGCGATACTCGGGCTGAAAATTCCATATACACCTGGCAGTGAGGCACTATTTCCAATTTTACATTTAATCAGCCTGATAAGCTCGCTCCCTGGGTTTGTGGATTGATCCACTGGCACAGTGGAATGGAGGAGAATTAGCTGCCATTTTGTAGCCGATCCTGTGCATCATTGAATTAATATTCGCCATGTCATTAAATTGTGTATTTACCGTGTGAAATGCTTCACAAATTCACTGGATAGACATTGAAGCGTTAAGTTGCAGCTTGTGTTTTTGTCATTTGTGTGTAGAATTGGCATCGGGTAAGGTAGCAGGTTGTGAAAATGGTTTTCCAGGGAGGAAGAATCATCCTACGGGCTCCAGAGGCTTGGAAAACTGACAGCAGGCAAAGCAAAGCAAGGTAGAAGAACCGCCAGTGGTACCTTGACAAAATCCTTCAGGTCCCCGTGGCAAGAAGAACAGTATTCTCTCCCAAGCTGACTTCTCACCATTAATGTGCTAATCACTAAAATCCAGCTCCACTGGGTGGGAAAGATTGAATTTGAATTTGAATTGAAATTCTGAAGCAATCTCTCTGGTCTGGACTAGCACAGACACCAAGAAGGATGGCAGATGCACTTTAAGGATGTGCTCAAAACATGCTCAAAGTAGTCAATCTTAGAGTCATAGAGGGTTACAGAATGGGAACAGCCCTTTGGCCCAACTTGCCCATGCCGCCCAGTTTTTACCACTAAACTTGTCCTAATTGACTGCATTTAGGCCATATCCCTCCAGAACCATCTTACCAGTTAAGTAGTTTCACAACATCAGGTTAAAGTCCAACGGGTTTTTTGGTAGCACAAACTTTCAGAACGTTGCTCCTTACTGCACCTATCCCAGTCCAATGTTGGTGATTCCACATCATCTCACCCATGTAACTATCTAAATGCTTTATCGAGAGTCTTCCCTCAGACGCCTGGAAGCCTCTGGTTTGTGACTGTCCAAGATGAAGAAGGCTTCTTCGGGAAGACAGTGTACACATCAAGAGACTTCATTGGGAATATGCAGAGATGGAGTCGGGGCATCAGAGGGAGCTTACAAACCTCCAAACAACGAATCCACCCCCAAACATCTAATACCATCTGTCCCGCACGTGACAGAATCTATGAATCGTGCATTGCGTTTATGAGCCATTCAGAACCCAAGCAAGCCGGAGTGGCAGCAAATTTTCCTCAATTCTGAGAGACTGCCTCAGAAGAAGAAATTGCAGAATCTTTTTGCATCAGTGCTTTTTGGATGAGGAGAGTTCTTCTGTATCTTGCGTTCTTTCTTCCCCACGCTGCCATCTTTTTTTTTAGAGCAACTCAGCACGGGAAACAGGCCCTTCGGCCCAACGAGCCCGCGCCGCCATCATAACTATATAGTAGCAATTCCATTATCCTATTCTAATTTTAGGTTATTCCTAATATGGAAGAATCTCAATGTAGGGACAATTTGTTTCCCAATCAGCCTAAGAGCGAATTTTTGGGATGTGGGAGGAAACCGGAGCGCCCAGAGAAAACCCACGCAACCACGGGGAGAACGCGCAAACTCCCGCAGACACCAGCCCAATTCCAAGTGTCTGCACAGGTTTTTTATTGCCATTTGGCCCAACGTGTTTATACTGACCCTCTGAGCAACCAAAAGAGAACTTTTTTCAAACTCCAGCGTGTTGCCACCACCAAACAAATCTTCCCTTTGCTCTCTCTGTCAGTATTCTGCAGAGACCATTTTCTCTGGGATAATCTAGTCCACTCCTCCACTGTACTCAATGTCTCTCCCATCACTCATGGCACCTTCCCATACCGTTGCAAAAGGTGTAACACCTGACCCTTCACCTCTTCCATGCTTATCATCTAAGGGCCAAAACAATCATTCCAGGTTAAGCAGTATTTTGTTTGCACCTCTTCCAGTTTAGCGTATTGCGTTCGCTGTTCCCAGTGTGGTCTCCTCTACATCAGAGAGACCAAGTATAAACGCTTTGCTAAGCACCTTCAGTCTGTGTTCAGTCAGGACCCTGATCTTACAGTTTCTCCAGTAAGAAGTCTTACAACACCTGGTTAAAGTCCCACAGTTTTATTTGATAGCAAATGCCACTAGTTTTCAGAGTGCTTGGTGCTCCGTTGTCAGATGAGTGAGCTGCTTGCCATTTTAACACATGATCCTGCTCCCATACCCATATGTCTGTCCGTTGGTTGCTACAATGTTCCAGTGAAGCTCAACACAAACTGGAGGAATAGCATCTCATCTTCTGGCTAGGTACTTTACAGCCTTCTGATCTCAATATTGAATTCAATAGCTTTAGATAATTTGCTCTACGCCACCTCAACCCTTTTGTTTTTGTTCTATTTTATTTAATTTTTTTACTATTCTCTATCTTTTTTATTGTGTCTTCATTTTCCTGGCCCCTCCCCCACTCTTACCCCCTACTTTAGTCCCCTTCTCTTATCTTTCTTCCCCCTTTGCTTCCCCTTTTCTTAACTTTACCTCTGTTCCATCCATTCTATCCGTCTACCCCACCCCAAACCACATCACAGCTTAACCACTCATTTTAGCTTCTCTGCCTTTTTTTGAATATTTGGATTTGGAATTTCTGAATAAGCGCAGATTGCTATCAAAGCAGAGTTCCTGTCCTACCTGCTGCACAAGTCGATTTATCTGTGGATGTTTTCTCGATTTTCAGAGTTCATCTGCACCACTGATCCCATTGATCGACTACAAGGTCGACTGGGAAGATATCTCTTTTATCTTGCTTATGTACTCAGAGGAATGCCAAAGATTCCATCTGCTTCTCCTTGCCCAGTTTACAACCTGGAACCTTCCCAGTGTGTGGCAGCATTTGCAACACCCACACACTGTCCTTTGTTTTTAAGCTCCTTAAACAGGGGGGAGAAACGCCTGTACGAGTTTGATCATTTACTTTCAAACACCAACAGTAACCTGAACACAGAGTTTCAGAGTATTGGTTTCAGCTTTCACTGAAGTGCAGCACACGTGTACTCCAAACTAATGCGATGATTATCAGACATATTTTATTTCCCAATCTGTTCCTGTTCTGACAGTTTTTGCTTCCTTTATTCCCAATTCAATACTCTAATCTACATTAAGGTAAGAAAGATACAGATACATGTTTTGTGCTTCCTCGTAGGAAAATGTCTGGCTTCAAAAGTGTCTGGACAAAAAAAAAATTCTTAACGCACAGTGCAACTGGGTGATTAAATTTGTTGAGAATTTTGACCAAATATTGTGAGTGAATTTGTAGAATGTGGCATGAGATCATGTATTTAATTCTTAACAGGTGCACGTGGGTCATTTCTTAACTTTCTCTGTCACATTGGTACAGATGGGAAACTACTGATTGGCTTTCAAAGCGTCGATTTTGTTCTGGGTTTCCAGGTCGAGAGTCAATGCTGAATAACTCGAATATATTTGAACCGAAAGGCCCAGCTATCTGGGCAGTTCATTTGTTGTCAGTTGCCAGCATTGGACAGATTTCCATGAGTGATTAACAGAGGCCTTTGTGTATGTCATAGGTATAAGATACTAGCATCAGTATAAAAAAAACTTAACAGCTTTGACCACACCAACTCACACAGAGTCAAACACACTATACAAGGCTTCCAAATTAGTGCTAGGCCCCTAGTGCACATTAGAAAGTAACTAACCCATTTTTTAAATATCCAGAAGTATGGGACCCACAAATTTAATAATGGGACCAACCTCTGCAAAGTCTTCCACCTTTTAAATGGAGGCAGGATATATTTAATTTCACCCCCAAACAACTTCCCTCTTTGGGAATCCATTGTAAATCCCTTAAGTGGGATTTTCCACACTGCCCCCCCACTATGTTTCACGTTGCCGGAGGTAGCCCACCATTGGTCAATGGTGGGATTTTCTGATCTTGCCACATTTAATGGTGTTTCCCGTTGAATGCACTCCCAACCACCTGGAAGCTCAAAGTGGGATTTGTCATCAGTAGAATCGGAATATTCCACCAGTGGGAACAGCTGGAAAATTCCAGCTGATGTATCTGGATTTTAAAAAGGCCTTTAATAAGGTGCTTCATAATAGTCTAATGAATTGGGTTAGAGAATGCAGAATGAGTGAACACTGACAGAATGGATAGCTCACTGACTTCAAGATAGAAGGCTGAGAGTGGGAGGAAAGGATAACTATTCAGAGTTAGAAAAGGAAGGAAGTGATGTTCTACAAGGATCAGTGCTAGGGTCACTGCTGCTCACATCTTACATTAACAACTTAGATTTCCAACTCACACACAACACCACCGTGGTTTACAGTCAATATTGAAAAGGACTGTAACAAATTACAGAAGAGCATTTATCAGTTTATACTGGCAGGATTATGTAATATTATCACTGTCAGAAGCTCAAGGAGGAGTGTACAGTAGCCAGAATCACCCTGAAGCAGACCAGGAGGAGATTACAACAAATGAGAATCATAGTGAACTCAGACCAGGAGGAGTGTACAGCAGCCAGAATCACAATGAGGCAGATTGGGAGAGCATGAAGTGGGTTATTATCAATGTAAAACAGACCAGGAGCAGAGTGAAGCAGATCGGGAGCAATGAGAAATAGGTTCAAATCACTGAAATGAGGGGGCAAAAATCAAATAGTGACATCTCAGAATGGATGTAAATTGATTGGCTCCTGAGTATTGTAACCTTGCCTTCCTTTCTCCAAAGTTAAGGAGTTAACCTTAGGAGCTAGAAATATTAAAATTTCTATTTTTTTCATCATGAATGCAAAGAAAATCACTTCAGTAAAATTCCTTAAATATAAGCAATGGCAGAAGAGAAGTGAGTGCATAGTGAGTTTTTAAGAAATATATAGTTTTATTATCTGATAAAAGAATGGCAGGACAACACTGACCCTTAATGTGCATATCCTGTTCCGTGTGGGAACTCCTTCCTGTATCTTGGATAATCATATGTTCAGGAAGTATCCAGTATGGTATATTACCCTCTGATACCAAGATCAAAGATACCATTGAATGGCTGGAGAGGGCCCTGAAGGAGAATAGTGAGCAGTCAGCATAGGGGTCCACTTTGATGCAATATGTGTAGAAAAAGGATATGATCCTATAGTCAGAATTTAGGGAGTTAGCTACAAAGTTTGCAACGAGGGCCTAAGATATAGCATTCTTCAGATTACTTCCTGTATCATTCACATGAATATACAAATAAGAGGATAAAGGAAGGTAAATAAAAGGCAGGGTAAATGGTGACAGAGGGAGGGATTTAGATTCATGGGTCACTGGGGATCAGGTTTGGGGGAAATCGGACTTGTAAAGGTCTGGCAGGACACAAATGTATTAAAATCTGAATTAGGGTCCCATTGCACGTATATGAAACCCGGGGTGGAGAAAATAAAATTGGTGAGCTGAAGACACAAATTGTTGTGTGAAATATGTTTAAGACAATAACAGGGAACGTGGATCAAAGAAAGGTGTGACTGGATGTTAAAACTTTCTGGATACAAGGGAAGATAGGAAATGAAGGAGAAGGGGATGGGTGACAGTATTGATTATAGAGAACATTGCCATGCTGGAGAGACCCCAAAGGGGTCAAGGACAGAATTTATTTGCTGTGAACTAAGAAAGAAAAATGGAGCAATTACATTGCTCGATGTAGTGTGCAGGCCACGGAACAGGAGGAAAGATTTATAGGGACAAATTTATCAGGAAATAACAGAAAAGTGGAAGAATTATGGAGTAGTTGTGATATGGCACTTTAATTAATGGGATACAGACTTGGATAGTAATGGTTTAAAGGGTAGAGAGAAGCAAGAGTTCTTATTTGAAGATAGTTTTCTACGGCAGTATCTTTTCCAGTCACGGTGAATAAGATATTGCATTTCTGAGGAGTAATCTTTGGGATTTCTTGGGTGTTGCATGTTCCATAGATCTCACAAAGAGGTTCTGAGTCTTGTATCGTTGAACATTAGGGGTAGAACTTTTCCGGAAATTGACTTGAGGGCCAGATTCTCCAACCTGGGATTCTCCAGTCCCTCTACAGAGATTGGAAATTTGTGTGAGCAACAAATCTTCCATTCTTGCTGGTAGCGGAGACAGCGGGGCTGAAATGGTGAACAAATTCTGGCCTAAGTGTCATTTTGGGTGAGAAAAGCACAGAATTTATCATGATTTTCCCTCATTGTTATTTTTTGGCCGGGAGTGAGTTTTGCACTGGTTCAGAGAGGGGCAGGACTAAACATGGCAGCAAGTCTGCCTTCGTAGAGACAGGGATGCTGTTTAAAAATGAAAGTAAAGCCCCCTCCCTTCCTCCACAACGCTAGCCTTCCCTCAGAACATAGATCAACAGCCTCCCCTCACAGCCTCCACTTCTGAACATTGATCGCCAGCATTCCCATCCTCACCCACGCCCCAGTCCTCCCCTGAACATTGATCAATGAGCGTTCAGCACATTGGAGCATTTTCTGTGGGTCACTCATCATGCCCTGCCCCTTGATTCTCCTTTCATGCTTGCCTCCTTGACATGACACCCTGGCAAAGTCAACCTGGCAAGCAATGCATATGGTATTTGAGTTTTAGCCCGTTTTCTGCCATTTTGTTGTCTTCTTCGTTGTCAACAAGCTTATCTGATTCTTTCCAAAGAGACTGATCACTGTGTTCATTGAGGGTACGAACCAAGTGTTTCTTTCAGACTGTGTGGTCTGCCATGATCTTGTGGGAATTGCAGATGTCTCCCTCTGTCATTTGGATGTTCCTCCTCAGTGGGATCATCTTGCTGTTTGGTTTTTATCAGGATACTATGTTGTTCTGTATGTCTCCATGCCTCACTGAAGCATGTCTCTGGCGAGTCGATGGTCACTACTTCTTTACTCTAGTATCATCTCACAGCTCTGTGCATTTGTTGGAGCTTGTGTTGTGTGTGCTGTTCTGTTTACAAGGGATGTGGCTGCATTAGTTGTGGCCTGGGATTGGGGATCATTCTTCTGTTGCTGGTCATTTTTCTCTGTGTCTTCTACTCTGAAGCCTGTCCAATGAGGATCTTTTGCAGCCTGTAAAGGAATTGGACAAGCCAGCTCTGTAAAGAGTGAAGGCAATTCAGAATTGAAGTCCCAGTCAAGTGTCTGTTGACTGATGGCCTATTGGAAACTTGCAGTTCTGTATAGTTGTCATCAGGTGTTCTCTTTACTTGATCTATGGTTGAATAGTATAGATACATCTCAGGAACAATTAGGCAAGCTTATGATAGAGACAGGAAATACAGGGTATTGTTTTAAATTGTTCTGTGTTTGATTATGAATGACTGTTTGCTATTGATGCTCACTATGCTTGATTGGTTAAATCTGGATGTGGACTCAGAAATATTAAACAAACTGCTGGAAATGCGAATTGTAAGCCTGAAGCAGATATTTCATGGCATTGTGAATAAAACACACAAAGAGGTGGAATTCTACTTCCTGCCTGTGGCGGGTTTACTGGTGGGTGGAAGTGGAGAATCTACCAGGAGCCAAGAAGATGGAAACCCATCAACTTACAATTACATTGGAATTTTCCCAATAGCACATTAATGTTGGGTAGGTCTTCCCATTGGCTGGCAGAGTGCATGTTATTTGTGTTCATTTACATCACATGAGTGAATTAGAACAGTTGCTGTCAATCATCGTGAAGCAGTAGGAGGATTGCGATGAAGATTCCTGGATATCTAAACCTTTGATACGCAATTCACTGAGCCTCATCATTTACCCAGCCAGGGTGAGGAATAAAATTAAGATTTCCTAATATTGTTTTCAACATTTTTCTCAAATCTGTCCAGCAACAAAGATCTTGTCAGGAGTTCTTCTGGAAGGTCTAAAGCCACACAGTGTTTCAGGGGGCTGGGAGGCGGGGGGTTGAATTTCCTGAGCTACAGCGAGTCAGCGATTCAGGACTGTATGTGCCAGAATTTTCCTCGCTACAGACAAGAGGGAAATACTTCATTACTTTTCACAGCATGATTTAGGTCCCTTGTTGAAGATCGTTACAATTGTCATATTCTTGTACAATTGTGCAACAATTGTTGTACATTCGATGTAATCATATGTAAAACATCTTTCTTTTCATTCAACTTTTAATTAATTATTATGATTAGGCCACGCTTTGAGAAAGACTCTGAAGTTCAAATTCCTCTGTGTGCTATTTTTCAGGCACTAGTTAATGTTTTAGCATCACATTTCCTGGCAAGTAATTTTAACAAAGTTATTAGGGTGTTTAAAATAACTTGATTAAAGCACATTAACCATCTCCTAAATCTGCCAGGCAGTGCGATTTACAACCTGTAGTTCTGCAACATTGGTTTTAACTCATGCTGATGACACAGGAGCAAAAAAGGAGCCATTATCCCTCATACAAGAACTCAGTAAAGATTGCTGCATTGTTGCCCTGATTCACCAGCCAGCCCTCCCTGGGAATGTGATTTCCCACTCACAGAACTCAAAACATCTCCATAGCTTTTTGACACCTTGTGAAGTTAAATCTTGTAATGTTCTGTTTGGAATTGTAACAATCTCTGATCCTTCAAACATGACTTGGATAGAGGCACTTCCAATTACTTCTGTGCAAGGCTGAAAATGGAGCATCTAACTAAGTTAAAAGTGCTATAGGAATGCAAGTTAATATTGTTGCTGTGTCCACATGGCAGTGCCTTCAAGGAACCAACTGAGGGTGAAATTCTGACTTTGTAAGTTGTGGTTTGATTTATATGGTGATGGTTATCAGAAAAGAAACTCATTTCATTTACTTTCAGATCTCATTCAGTGAGTGTCAGTCAGTTCGTGTTGCTTCATCCTATCCTTCCTGGATGTTTAAACTCTCCGACCCCACTTCAATTTCACGCGGGCATTGTGGAACTGGCTATCATTAAACCGTATAGAATAAATAGATCAGTGATTGTGTTAAAATGGAATACCCAAAACTTTGATGCGAAAATGTCAGTCAATCTGATCAAAATAGCACACCAAGGATTTTCAAACCCCCATTTCTCCTCTACCTGAGTGACCCGTGTTTATGACTCCTATGTAAAATCAAATAAAGATATAAGTAAGCAAACCTCTCTTCCTTCCCCCATGTCACATCCCACCAACTTGATACTGCATCATTCAGCACATTTCTTATTCCTTGTTGGAAGTTTTCATCGCAGAAATAGATTGAAATTACAATACAAAAACCAGCCATTTGGCCCAATAGCATCAAATGTCAAGGGTCAGGCCTTTTCACATTCACCCATCTGGTTCCCATACTCTGGCAGTTCAGTTTCTGCACTCAACTTTTCCAGTCTAATGCTGAATCCTGACATAGATTCTACCACAAATGAATTCCACAGCATCACAATTCTTTGTGCAGACAATTCTCTTTCCCTTTGTTGCGACCTGTTTTTAAATCATTTTGAATCATAGAATCATACAATGCAGAAGAGGCCCTTCAGCCCATCGAGTCTGCACTTACATGTGAAACAACACCTGTCCTCCCACCTAACCCCATTTACCAGCACTTAGCACATGGCCTTGAATGTTATGATGTTCTCATCCAGGTATGTTCTAAAGGCTGTGAGGCAACCTGCCTCTACCATCCTCTCAGCATACATTCCAGACTGTCACCCTTTGGGAAAAAATGTTCTTCCTCACATTCCCTGTAATCCTCCTGGCCCTCACCTTGAACCTATGTCCCCTTGTGACTGACTCTTCAACTAAGGGGAACAGCTGCTTCTTATCCACTCTGTCCATGTCCCTCATAATCTTGTAGACCTCAATCAGATCACTTTTTTCTGCTCCAACAAAAGCAACCCACGCCTATCCAACTTCTCTCCATGACTGCAATATTCCACCACAGGCAACATCTGGGTGAATCTCCTCTGCAGCCCCTCTGGTGCAATCAAATCCTTGTATCTGTAGTGGCTCATTTTAATCCTACAAATATTGGAAACAATCTGCTTTGATCTACACTGCTCCAACCATTTAAAGACTTCAGTGATACTGGTCCATAATCTAATGGAAAGTGGCATGAATCTCAAGCCTTTTTGCACATTTGTGCTTCCTTATTCCAAGCAGAATTCTGGATGGCCTGTTCATGCTCCCTCCAAATCTCCAATACTGTTCCTATAATATGGGGTCAAATATAGTAAACTGTATTCTCTCTAACTGAGGGCTTATTAGAGTTTTACAAAGGCTCATTATTACTTCTTGTATTTTATATATCTTGTGATAAAATCTGAATTCTATTAGCCTCTTTTTACAGCCTTATGAGCGGCTCTTCATGTGGTCCTATTTCCATAAATCCCTCTGCTGTCCCAAACCACAGAGCCTATTCCTGTTCCCAGTGTAGTCATTGAGTATAATAGTAATAATATTCTCTGTTTAATAACTGCCACATCTTTTTATTAACATGCATCATCTCAAATTTAATGATATTCAAGTGCATTTACTCTTTTTAAAATATTTGTTCATAATATCTGGGCCTAACTGTCTAGCTTAGAAATCATTCTCCATCCCTAATTGCCCCTTGAGAAGATGGTGGTGAGCTGCCTTTTTGAACCACTACAGCCCATGTGATGTAGGTCTACTCCTAGTGCTGTCAGGGAGAGTGTTCCAGGACTTTTTCCCAATAACAGTCAAGGGAACAGCAATATAGTTCCAAGTCAGGATGATCTGTGTGTGCCTTGGAGGGGAACTTGCAGGTAGTGATGCCCTTATACATCAACTGGCCCTGCCCTTCTAGATGGTCAAGGTTGCAAGTTTACGAATTGCTGTTGATAAGAGCGTTGTTGAGTTGCTGCAGTGCATCTTGTACATGGTACACACTGCTGGTGGAGGGAGTGAATGTTTAAATTGGTAGATGGAGTGATAATAAGCTGGGGGATACCCCCCACCTTATTAATATCCATTTTTAGCTTCCTTTGGTTTTCTAAGAAAATAACTATGCCTCTTATTTTAGTACAACTTGCAATTTTTAACACCGTTCCTTCCTAACTATAACCAATTCATTGGAATATACACAAGATCAAGATTTGAATGCTGTGGGGCACTCCTATCCACTTCCAAACACTTTCAAAATTCCTACCTTCAGCTCGCTTCCTTTAATGCAAGTTTTATTCTGTTTCCTTCCCATCCCTTTTCCATATCTCTTAACTTTCATAATTAATCCCTTAAGGGGTACCTGGTCAAAGCTTTCTTAGAGTACTCATACAATACATTCACAGGAGTCCCCCATCCACCTTGTTATCTCCTCAGTAGTTTTATGAAATTTGTTAAGCATGATTGTCTTTTTTTGGAATCCATTCCCGATCCTTCAATATTATCTCAACTAAATTTGTGATAAATTCATCCTTAATTACAGATACCAAAATGTTTCATATAAACAGAATGTGGGAGTAGAAAGAGGCCATTTGGCCCGTCAAGCCTGCTTTGCCATTCATTACGATCATGGCTGATTATCCGATTCTGTAGCCTAATCCTGCTTTCTCCTTATTACAGATTTTTAACACATCTATAATTTCCTGAATAAGCTCTGTTTTTTCAACAATGTATACATAGCACACCCTTCATTCTTCTGGTCCATATCCACACTTAGTGCCATAAGATTACTGCAATCACAAACGATAAATGTGACTCCATCTGCTTTTGTGTCCCCAGCCCATATCTAACTGCACCTCCCTAATCACCAGCTGTTTATCCTGCTGCTTTGAAGCGTTATCTGCTTTGTAAAGAGTTCTATTTCACATTCCCAGATCTCTGTGGGTAGGGGTGAAATAATACTTTAAGTTTTGCTTGAAGCATATTAACTCAGCACTGCTGCCCTCTAACTCTGAGTTCACATTCTCAGTTAAGCTGTCTGTCAGAGGGTGGCTATGATTAATAGCTTCAACAAACAACAACGCAGAGTGAATTGTTCTGGCTCCCTCAATGACACAGTTGGCAGCTACGATGCCTGGCACGGAATAGGTTGCACTGACCAAGGAGGATTCAGATCTGACATGACCTGTTAAGCTCACCTGCAATTCTATGCGGAGTTCTGAAATTGCCTTCAGTCATTTCTGTTTCTTTCGTCAGCCTTTTTGGAGGAGAAATCTAACAAAACTACTGTTCCCGAGTGATGTTCCTGTGTTTCCCAGCTGGGCAAAGCAGACTGCTGACTAAATACAGGCTACAATGCCCCAGCAGTCAAATAACTAGATGCCACTCACTGTTCAAGCTCTCAGACAAAGATAAAAATGAGCAACAACACAATTTCCATTTATATGGTGCCTTCAGCGTAATACGAATATTCGAAAATCCTTCACAGGAATCACAGAATCCCTACAGCACAGAAAGAGGCCATTCAGCCCATCAGGTCTGCACTGACCACAATCACAGCTAGGCCCTGTCCTTGTAACCCCACATATTTGCCCTGCTAATCTCCCAATACTAAGGGAGAATTTAGCATGGTCAATCTACCTATTCTACACATCTTTGGAGTGTGGGAGGAAACCAGAGGAAATCCACACAGACATGGGGAGCATGTGCAAACTCCACACAGTCAGTGACTGGAGGCTGGAATTGAACTTGGGTTGCTGGCCCTGTGAGGCAGCAGTGCTAACCACAGTGCCACCATGCTGCCCCAAACAGGGGTATTAATCAAACAGAGTTTGACAGTGAGACACATGATTTGATATTTGGACTGGTGCATGGCTGATCATTTGGTTAAAGTAAGTTTTAAGGAGTGTCTTAAATCAGAGAGAGAGAGAGAGAGAGAAATGGGGAGTGAAAGAATTCCTAAATTTAGGGAAGCTGAGTTCATGGCTAAAAATGGCAGAGTGATTAAAATTGGGGATGTTCAGGAGGTCAGGATTGGAGAACGTGGAGACATTGGAGAGATGCTGGACTGGAGGAATCTACAGAGATAGGGAAGGTGGAGGGTTTGAAAATAATGATGAACAAGTGGAGATAACTAGGATCAATGGTTGTATTACTGCACCTGGGCAAACTTCATTGTCAAAGACCAGCACATGGGGAACAAAAGAGAAGGTCCAATTTTCTCTTAATTTAAAATTAATTTAAAGCAATGGAAAATCGAGCTGGCTCAAGCGTGATCCTTCCCATCCAATTCCCCTGTTGTGGCCAATATAATCAGGGATAATAACAGAGAAATCTGCCCCACAATACATCCAGGGTAGAGACATAGAAACTAGAGGCAAGGATAGGCATTCAGCCCTTCGCACCGGCTCCATTATTCAAATGTAATCATGGCTGACCCCCGATCACAATGACACATTCCTGCTTTCTCGCCATACCTCCTAAAGATAAGAAAATTCATAGGAGCAAAGAGAAAGGACACTTCAAGCATTAATAATGTCTGAAAAGTCATTTTTATTCAGCTATCGCTTTTCCAGCCAAAAAAGGCAACATCCACCTCGAAGTAGGGAGAGAGATGAGAAAAGTAGATTATATTCTACAGACAGTTTACAGCATGTCTTGCTTTAGAATTTGACAAAAGGAAATCTTCTATCGGAAACTGCAAATTTCAGAAAGATAAACTTATTGCAATTAAGTAGTATTTGATTAAATACAACAGATTTAATTAATGGTTACACGCATGTGTTTACAAGATAATTGCTAAGAGTAATTAAAATGCAATTTTGTGCCACAAATTAATCGCACATAAAGACATACAAAGTTTTCATTTGAATGCATTAAAAGCCTTTTATTTCATTTTTCATTATTTGATTTTCATTTATAAAATATTGCTGCAATAATGGGGTTTAAATTTATTGTGAATCAATACACTTGTAGTGAAATGAAATTAATCGTTTCTTGGGGAAAATTGTGTCTTGTGGGTCCTTCTAAAAAATTAACTTTAACTTAATGCAAATTATATATAATATATATAGCTGTTCACTCTGGAAATGAGCTTCAAAGAAATTGGGGATATGGAGGAACTCAAATTCAGTCAGCTGTGATGACTGAATCTAGGTATGGGTGGCATGGTGGCACAGTGGTTAGCACTGCTGCCTCATAACACCAGGGACCTGGGTTCGATTCCTGGTTTGGGTCACTGTCTATGTGGAGTTTGCTCATTCTCTCCATGTCTGTGTGTGTTTCCTCTGGGTGCTCTAGTTTCCTCTTACAGTCAGAAAGATATGCTGGTTAAGTGCATTGCCCTTAACAGGCGCTGGAGTGTGGCGAGTAGGGGAATTTCACAGGAACTTAATTGCAGTGTTAATGTAAGCCTTACTTGTAACTGATATACTTTAGTTTTACTTTACTTCCCACCAACAAACAGCTCCAGTTTTCCAAAGAGATGTTCCTGCTGTATCTATTTCTTTAAGAACACTGCATTCTGAACATGCACTATGCTAAGTGTTCTGGGGTTTATGCATACCGATTCAAGAGAAGTCAATCTTCCCAGGTTGCTTGTGTGGACAGCGGTAAGGCGGTTTTTGTCTCAGAAAGACAATGCTGCCTTTGTTTTGTCAATTATTTGTTTATGGTCTGTTTTCCCCCAGCAGTCTAAAGATAGTCATTAAATTTCCCAGGCTATCTGTCCGTGACATTATCTGCTCTTTACCATTAGAATGGCAGGTTATCTACTGCGTGGGACTTCTTTCCAGATAATCAGCGAACTATCTGAATGTTCATTTTCCTGAAAGTTCCTACTGTTTGACAAATCTGTTACTGCATTGGTCAGTTCAGAATTTCCTGATGATGTTATCGTTGTCTAATCAATATACTTCATTTATTTGTTTTACTGAAATTTGTTTTACTGAAATTTACTGTCTGATTTTGGTTTTCTTGGTGATCTGGTTGCTGTCCTTTTATAACATTTCATTTCCCTGCCAGCACTGTGACATTCTGACCATGATGATTGATTTCCCTGGCAACGTAGCACCTCTTCATTCATGACATTTACATTTCTTTCTGATATAGCGACTATATTTATTCATGGCACCGTGTCCCTTGGCATGTCTGGCTAATGCTGGTCCAGTGAATCAATGCTATCAGATTGTTTGGGAATCTAATTTTTAACGTGGGGGCGGGAAATGCACATAAGAAAATGGCAGAGTGTTGATTCCGTTGAGAAAACCGATGTGTTTCTCTCCTGATCTTACGGCACTCTGCCTAATAAAACATGTTGACATCATCTTTCATGTTATCATGCAGTATGTTATCAAGAGACTTGGGGCATTGTGGGGGAGGTGTGCAAGGGGGGCTGTCAACAGGCCAGCAAAACTGGGCTGCTCAGAGATTAGGGCAATAAGAGCATTAATCCTCATCCCTGTCTCCTCCCACCCCTCCACCCCCACCAGTCTCCTCTCTCTCAATCAGAGTCAGCATTTTCCCCCCACTCTTGACCCCCTTTCCCCTGCCACCATGGCTATCACCATCAGCCCCTGTTGCTCCTCCGTCCACTCCCAACCGACAGTTAAATATGAATGAATCCCCCCACTGCGCCCCCTCCCCATCTCACAAACTGCCATGAGGCTCCCACTTGCAACCATCCCTTGGCACTACCAGATTGGCACACACATGATGCCAACATGTGCCAAGAGGCATGGCCAGGCCATTGCTTAGCCATGTCCCTCTCCATGGGGATTGTACTCGCCTTTAAGCCACCAGGGAGACCCCCAGAACACTTCATGTCATGGTGAATTTATTGTAAATGGCACTGGCGTGATATTGTGTTGGTCCCACCCATGGAGGGTGGAAAGTCATGGAGGAAGTGTTCACTAATGGTAAGCTAATGTATTAAGAAGAGTTTCAGTGGTCCCACAAATGTTTCACGTCACTCCATCACTAATGGGCTGGAAAGATTGGAGTTTGGAAACTTGCTGCATGAATCGTGCTTTCCCAGTACCTCCAGATGTTGAGCCCATGTTGCCACTCCTGTGAATGGTGTATGTGGATTCAGAATCACCCCCTGGATGTGATGGTGAGTATCCATCCATGGTTCTGTTATCCTTATATTTGGTAGTAAACTTGCAAGCTTTCGGGGTTTGCCCCTTTGTCAGGCGAATGGAGAGTTCTGGCCTCAGACAGAGCATATAACAGCACAGACAGACTTCTTACTGTATTTACCCCAATCCAACGCTGGCAGCTCCACATCATGTCTGTTATCCTTGTTAAGACACTGATGTCTTCAGTGGAATCTACAATTCGCTGCCAGCTGCTGAAATTCAGTTCTGTAAAGAAAAACTGGCGGATTCTATCACACTCCTTGTGACCACTGGATGCGTTTTAGTCAACTCAGTACTTTGGAAGCGAAGTCACAGTGTTGATGTCAGAGAATCAACAGCCAACTTGCAAAGAGTAATCTCCCACTCACAACAATGTAATCGTGGCCAGCTCATTTGTTTGTGTGATGTTGGTAAATATTGGCCACAACCTCGGGAATAATCTTCCTGCTCTTCCTCCAAACAGTGCCAGGGAACATTTCACATTCACCTGGGAAGATAGTCATGGCTTCAAGTTACCATTTCATCACACCTCCAGCAGCACAGCACCCACTGTCCTTGGCACCAGGGACAGTTGTGATTTTAAACAGCCTCACTGTGTGTTTGGGATGGGATAGTCCCCTTAATCTGGCACTGCGCAGCCCATAGAAAATCCCACCAGCCCCTTCTCCCATCTTATATGGACCTGTCTCATGGACCCTGGGAACACTGACTCCATTCACTTGTGTTCCAGGATCGGTGTCCATGATGCTGTTCCAGACTGGGTGTAGGCCCAGGAATGGCCACTGCTCCCCTTGATGCTTGGAGTTCTGAACAACTGCTGGTTCTCTGATGGAGCAGAAGATCTTGGAATTGAGGAATCTCTGCCCTTAAAGAGAGAAATAGCAAACGGTTAATTGACTGATGAATTTTGAATTGGGTTGAGTTTTTTGGAAACAGCTGAGATGGTATTTATCCCCCACCCCACCTTTCTGCCCCAGCCCTGGCGTAACCATTGGCCACACTAAATATAGCCCATTTTTGGAGAGTTAAATCATTATGGTGTCCATTAGTGTAAAACACTATAGAAGGACTCAATGCAATGTTTCATATTGAGTTTCGCCTGTGCAATTAGTGCCACTTTATTAACGAAGGTGACTTTGTCAGTATTCCGGTCACACATCTGGGAATACCAGAACTGCAAATTCCAAATGAGACTGCATCCCTAACAATGGTAAAGATCAAACCAAAGATATTTTGTTCATTTATCTTTTTAGTCTTCATTTACCCGGCCAAAAAAAGAGCTTTGGTACTAGCAGCAGGAGTAGGCTATTTGGCCCCTCAAGCCTGCTTCGCCATTCAATAAGATCATGGCTGATCTTTTTGTGGACTCAACTCCACTTTCTCCTCGCTCACCTTAATTTCTTTACTGTTCAAACAAAAAACACAATGACCATTTTCCCCTCCAATAACTCTTGATTTCAATATTCTTCTTCAAGCACAGAACAAAACAACTTTCCCCCCAGTCCAAAGATGTGTTGGTTAGGTGAAATGGCCATGCTAAATTGCTCCTTAGCATCTGGGGGATTACCGAGGGCAAATGCAGAGAGTGGGGATGGGGTCTCGGTGGGATTGTGGTCGGTGTAGATTTAAAGGGCCCAATAGCCTCCTTCTGTACTGTAGGATTCTATGATTCTATAAACTTTTACAAATGATGTTGCATTTGAAGATACATTTGATTAAAGTTAATTTCAATGAAAGAAGAATGCCTCCGTGTTGATTACTGCGAACATCAGAATAAGCACTTCACTTTAATCACAGTGATAGTTGTTCTTAAAAATTAGTTAATTGTAGTTGTTATTTTAATTTCTTTCCTGAGCAGTGCATGAGGTTAAGTGATGGCATTGTTGCCCGTACATTGCATAATACACAAATCAATGGTTCATGATTAGACTTCCTTTATCTTGGAGAGGTCTGATTAACAATACAATCACTTTAAATGATCTGTTTCATTTATCTCATTTTAATATCCAATATAAAAATACAAGAAATAGAGGCGGGAGTTGGCCACTCGGCCCTTCAAGCCTACCCCAACATTCCATACTATCATGGCTAATCTATGCCGGCCTCAACTCCTTTTCTGTGCCATTTCCCCCTTGTTCTCTATCCTTCGATCTATCAAATATTTATCCACCTTCACTTTAAATATTTGTAATGATCCATCCTCCTAATTGGGGCACAGAATCCCAGAAATTCACCACCCTATGTGAGAGGAAATTTCTCCGCATCACAGTTTTAAATGAACGGCTCTTTATCTTGTAGCAATCTCCACTTGTTCAAGACTCTCCCACTCATGGAAACATCTCATCATCCACCCTGTCAAACCCCCACGGGAATCTTAAGATAAAAATTAAATACTGCAGATGCTGGAATCTGAAAATCTCAGCAGGTTTTGACAGCATCTATGGACAGAGAATAGAGCCAATGTTTCAATCTGGATGAACTTTCAAAGTGTCATCTAGACTCAAAACGTGAGCTCTCTTCACTGTCTTCCCTCAGGATCGCAATAAGTTTGATTAAAGTCAACCGTCACTTTTCTAAACTTCAAGGAACACAGATCCAGACAATTTAATCTATCTTAAAAGGACAACCCTCCTGTCCCAGAAGTTAACTGTAGAACAATGATTGATCCAGACGTTGATATTTAAAATACATTAGCTTCAAAATACTTGAATGTAATTGTTAAAGAAACACAAATGGTCGAGAACTACAAGTTTTCAGGTGTCTTGATCAGCAACAACATGTCCTGGTCCCCCCTATGCTGACACTATAGCTAACAAAGCCCACCCACTCCTCTACTTTCTGAGAAGACTAAGAAAATCTGGCATGTTAGCCAAAATTGTCACCAAGTTTTACAGATGCACTATGGAAAGCATTCTTTCTGATTGTATCACAGCTTGGTATGGCTCCTCCTCTGCCAAAGACCACAACAAATTACAAAAGGTTGTGAATCCATCACAAAAACTAGCCTCCCATCCTTTGACTCTGTCTGCACTTCCCACTGTCTCAGCAAAGCAGCCAGTATAGTTACACCGCATATAATTATCTGCACTCTCTTATTTCCTTCTCTGGGAATGGTATGCTTTGTCTGTATAGCACACAAGAAACAATACTTTTCACTTTATGTTAATATATGTGACAACAATAAATCAAATCAAATCAAGGACGCCACACATCCTGGGCATTCTGTCTTCCACCTTCTTCCATCAGCAAAAAGATGCAAAAGTCTGAGGCCATGCGCCAACCAACTCAAGAACAGCTTCTTCCCTGCTGCTGTCTGATTTTGAATGGACTTCCCTTGCATTAAGTTGATCTTTCTCTGCATCCTAGCTATGACTGTAACATACTTTTCTACAGTCTTCCCTTTTCTTCTCTGTGAACGTTATGTGTTGTCTGAACAACATGCAAGGTACAATACTTTCACTTTATGTTAATAAATGTGACAATAATAAATCAAATCAAATATAGGTATGAATGAATATGTTCAGTTTCTAAGCATTTCTCCAACTCAAATTTGTACTAAACTCTCGATTTGTCGCTGTCCAGCTGGGATATCCCCAGATTGATACAAGTCAGGGGAGTAGGGATGACTGGCTCCATGGGTGGGTTTTACGGTCTCGCTCAAAGTGAAACTGGAAAATCTCAGGCGAGTTCACGGACATTTCCATTGTCCATCCTTTGCCATCTCTAATTCCATGGCAGGTAGGATGGTAGAATTACGGTGCATTATTCAACCCTCCACTGGGAGCAACAAGGTTTAATCTAACATTTCCGTTCGGCACCTTTCCAGACCCAATAATTGTGTTTAAATTTAACCAAGTTTCTTGAGTTAAGATACAGTAAGTTTATAACTACTGAAAGGTAGTTAATAAAACATATATCTACATTTGTAGGTTGGAAATAAAAATGGAATCAAATGGTAAAGTAGTTATAAATAAGAAGTTATATGGAATAATTCTTGAGTTCTAAGGAGTAGATAATAAAGCATTGCAGCAGTTATGAAATGATTTCATTTTTGCAGATAAATAGCTAATTCCTTAATTTAGGTGTTGTGTGGTTTGGTAGAAATATTTCAGACTTTTTTCTCCAAGTTCATTTTTTTTTTGCAGGCTGGTTGAATTCCACAGTCAGAGAGTGAGTTTTCAATTAGTCCTGCTAAAAATGTATTTTTTGCAGGGACCCTGTTTCACCTATTGTATCACACATCTTCAGTCTGGAAAACTTCCAGCTGTTTTTTTCTCACAACATGCACATGCATAAAGGCAGACAGGCAGTGTAGACACAGACATACATAGGCAGTACAGATATAGACACAGGCACACACAGGCAGTGCAGACACAGACACACACACACACAGGCAGTGTAGACACGGACACACACACACACAGGCAGTGCAGACACAGACACACACACACACACAGGCAGTGCAGACACAGACACACACACACACACAGGCAGTGCAGACACAGACACACACACACAGGCAGTGCAGACACAGACACACACATTCACAGGCAGTGCAGACACAGACACACAAAGGCAACGCAGACACAGGCAGTGTGACACACACAGGCAATGCAAACACATACACACACAGGCAGTGCAGGCACAGGCAGTGTGACACACACAGGCAATGCAAACACATACACACACTAACAGTGCAGACACAGGTAAGTAGGCAAGTCAGCCTTGGGTGGCTCTCTGAGTTACCTTCTAATCTCCTTCTTTGTGTATTCCAAGCAGAAACTGCAAGATCCCACTCCGTCTTAGCATATACCAGAAATGAGATAGCCATTATGCTGCTTTGTGTTCAACAGAGATGATAATCAGCCTTTGGATGTTTTTCGAATTACCTTGCCTCGAACACAGGGAGGGGTTAATAGTCTCTTAGAGAAACACCCAGCAGGGCTGCTCTGAATATATTAAGCACGAGCTTGGGAACGCAGTTTATACTCGGGATTGGGTTTGTGGCTACAGGTGTACAGCTGTGAACAGGAACAGTAAAGAGAAGGTGATTGTGATTAGTTAAGTTGAATGTCTGGATTGGAATGATATTTAGAGAAGCCAGGTGGAATTAATTGATTGCCAATGAAACGATGTGTGTATTTGGAAAGCCACAGGGAGAATAAGAGAGAAATAATTTGCCTTGTGAAGAAATATTAAATTGGATAAAAAGTAAATACAATTGATGGGCTGTTCCTCATGCATGGTGAAAATCTGTAACCCTTTAAAGTCCACAATATAATTTCTGTACTGGATTTAAATCCGCAGTGAAGAAAACAATCGATACTGTTTGTTCTGAGATTCCAGTAATTCCAATAATTCATGCTACTTTCCAACAATGGTTAATAAATCATAGATAAAGCTGCTTGAAACTGTTGATGCTTTTTAACCAGAAAGTGCAACTTGTAAAATTCAAAAGTGTTTAATTTTGTATTTGGCACATGGCAATGAAAGAAAACACGGAGAATGTACAAAGCGATGTCTGTCTACAACATAGTGCATGTCATCTTGAGCTAGTAAGAAGTTTCACAACAACAGGTTAATGTCCAACATGTTTATTTGGCAGCACAAGCTTTCGGAGTGCTGAGAACCACTGAAAATCAATTTGAGTTTGTGTCCATATATGGCCTGCTTGTGAACGCTACTCCCACTCACCTGATGAAGGGGCAGTGCTCTGAAAGCTTGTGCTGCCAAATAAACCTGTTGGATTTTAACTTGATGTTGTGAGGCTTCTTACTGTGCTTACCCCAGTCCAACACTAGCATCTCCATATCTTGAGCTATGCCAGAGCCTCTTGGTGGTGAGAGACGGGAATCAGGATTAATCCTGACATTGCGATTGTGTCTCTGTCCCAACAGTGCCTTCAGGTGACGTTTGATGCGCTGATTGGTGGGCCAGCCTGAAGTTAGGGTAAGCTCATGGTGGAGAGGGAATTGGGCTGGTGCTGAGGTGGCTAACTTAAAAGGCCCAGGTTCTGTTCTCAGTAATATCAGCCTAGTTCTTCAGTGTGAAGCCCCACTGGTCCATTATTCCCTTCTTACTTTATCCTCCTCATCCTTTTACAGCCCAGCCTGATAACCTACTTACCCTTTCTTCACTTTATAAATACAATGTAATAACAGTCCTTCAAAAGTGTAAGAAACTGGGTGGATAATGGGGATAATGCAGGTATAACAGATTTGGATGTCTAGAATGTATTTGACAAGGTGCCACACAAAATGTCAATGCACAAGGTTAGCTCACATGGTGTTTGGGTTAGTTTATTAGCTTGAATAAAGAATTGGCTTAAGGACCAAAAGCAGAGCGTGGGGATCAATGAGTCTTTTTCAGGTTGGTGAGATGTAGCTAATGACGTGCCAAAGAGTTTGGTCATTGAGCCCAACTATTTATAATCCATAGTAATAACTTGAATAGAGATTTAGAAGGTACAATTGCCAAATTTGCAGATGACACTAAGGTGGAATAAGGAGTTTTATGATGGGAAAGGAAGTTGTGATAATGAAATAGGAAATTTACAAACAGATATGATTGGTTAAGTGAATGGGACAAAATTTAGCAGGTGGAGATTCACGTGGATAAATGTGAGGTTATCCATTTTGGTCAGAAAAATGCAAAGATAACTTATTATCTAAATGGAGACAATCTTGACAGTGCTTCAGATAAGAAAACTAAAATGAAGGTGCAGCAGATAATAGGAAGGTAAAGGAATAGAATATAAAAGTAGTGAAGCATTGCAGCTACTGTACAAAGCATTAATGAGACTGTGTTTAGAATATTGTGCACTATTTTGTTCCCTTACTTGAGGAGGGATGGACTTGCATTGGATATGGTGCTGAGGAGATTCCCTAGATTGATTCCAGCAATGAGCGGGTTTGACTTACAAAGAGAGATTGGGCAGTTTAGGCCTAAATTCCCTTTTAGAAATTCAGGAGTTCAGAAGAAGAAGAAGAGATTCAATTGAAGTGTACAAAATGACAAGAAGGATTGACAAAATAGACATGGATAGAATGTTTTCTCCTGTGGGTCAATCCAGAACAAAAGGGCATAGTTTAGGATAAGTGATGGCAGATTTAAAACAACAAATGAGTAGAAATTACTTCTCTCAATGCATGATGACTTTGCGGAATTCACTCCCCTGGAGCATGATGAATGCAAGGACTTTGAATAATTTTGAGGAAGAGATTTAGGGTTTCTGGGCAGATTTTTAATT
Source organism: Sphyrna mokarran (assembly GCA_024679065.1). Taxonomy (NCBI): domain Eukaryota; kingdom Metazoa; phylum Chordata; class Chondrichthyes; order Carcharhiniformes; family Carcharhinidae; genus Sphyrna; species Sphyrna mokarran. The sequence continues at coordinate 146,464,407 of JAGIQG010000002.1, forward strand.
AGTAATGGGTTGAAAGACTTTGGTAAATGAGCAGGAAGGTGGAGATGAGGCCGAGATGAGATCAGCCATGATTATATTGGATGGCAGAACAGGTTCGAGGGATTGCGTTGCCCACTCCTGCTCCTAATTCTTACAATTCTTAATAATTGAAAATCCTGTACAACATCAACTGAGTTTGTATTTTTTAAAAAATACTCCATTATAAGCTCATAAATCTGTTAACAAACTTTTTTTTCTTAAGCAGTCCCTCGGAGTAAAGAGTGCTGTGCTTCCAGACTAAAAATGGGTTTTCAGGTGACTGGGGAGCCCAAAGCATGATGTACAGTTTCTGTCAAAGTGACCAAAATTACATTCCACAGGATAACAAATAAACATGGTCAGGAGTACAGAATGAATTAATGTTTTGGAAGATAGCCAAATGCTCATATATCTGTTAAAGCTTCCTACCAGCCAAATAGATGGCTGAGTTAATCTGTGAAAATGCATGGTCTTTCAAATCTTCTGAACAATTAACTAGAAGGCAAGCAGTTCTTTAATGGATGAATGCAAGTCATGGGGAAAATTAAATAATTAGCTTTGGATATCATACTGGGCTAATCTGTCAGTATTGTACAATGCCAAGAACACTTTTCAGAAAACTTGTCAGTAATGTATCTGTAGAATTATCCACTTTTATAATGCTATTCTTTCACCTGACAATGTGTCAGTTGTCAGAAATAACAACTTGGCAACCGTATTATTTAAGGATCACTTACAATTTCTAATCACAGCACTGTCATTGCTCACTTTAGTAAACATAAATATAACTGAACTTCAAAGGAGGCAACATTTTTAGTCACTTTTACTGCCTTCCCATCTCCTGTCTGTGGTCACACCTGTTCTCGGCAGCTGTGGTTCTCAATAAGTAAATATGGCAGAGACACTAATGAAAGGAGTTTTCCTGTCCTTCCAATATTTAACATACATTCATGGAAAATTCTGACACCTTGCGCTGTTTTAATTTCTCAACATTTTCTGGATTAACTTTTTAAAATATTTGATTTGATTTTGATTTAATTTGATTTATTATTATAAAATATATTAACATACAGTGAAAAATATTGTTTCGTGCTTGCTATATAGATAAAACACACCATTAATGGAGAAGAAAAAGAGAGAGTGCACAATGTAGTGTTACAGTCTAGGGTGTAGAGAAAGATCAACTTAATGCAAGGTAAGTTCATTCAAAAGTTTGACTACAGCAGGGAAGAAGCTGTTCTTGAGAAGCTTGATTCATGGCCTCAGACTTTTGTAATTTTTTCTTGAAGGTGGAAAAGAGAATATCCAGGGTCGGGAGGTCCTTAATTATGCTGGCTGCTTTGCTGAGACAGCGGGAAGTGTAGACAGAGTCAATGGATTGGAGGCTGGTTTTTGTGATGGATTGGGCTACATTCATGACCTTTTGTAGTTCCTTAACGGACAGAACAGGAGCCATACCAAGCTCTCGTATAGCAAGAAAGAATGATTTTTATGATGCATCAGTAAAAGCTGGTGAGAGTCGCAGCTGTCGTACCAAATTTCCTTAGTCTTCTGAAAAAGTAGAGACTTTGGTGGGTTTCCCTAACTATAGTGTCAGCATAAGGGGATCAGAACAGGTTGCAGGTGATCTGGACACTTAAAAACTTGAAACCTTCAATCATTTCTACTTTGTCTCCATTGATGCAGACAGGAGCAGGTTCTCCTTTACACTTCCTGAAGTCGATGGCAATCTCCTTCATTTTGTTGACATTGACAGAGAGATTATTATTGTCGCGCTAGTTCACCAGATTCTCTATCTCATTCCAGTACTCTGTCTTCTCATTATTTGAGATCAGACTCACTACAGTGGTATCATCAGCAAACTTGAAAATCGAATTGGAGGGGAATTTGGCCAAAGGTGTATAAGGAGTACAGTAGGGGGCTGGGAACACAGTTCTGTGGGGCACCAGTGTTGAGGATGATCGTGGGGGAGGCCAATATTGAATGGTGGATTGGAATAATGTCCTTTTTACCATAAGTCAGTAAGAGGTCTGACAACACCAATTTTAAATCCAACCGATTTATTTGAAAGTAAACTTACTAGCTTTCGGCTTTTGTGCCTTCGTCAGGAGAATGAGGTGTTCTGGTCTGCAATAGCTCATTCGCCTGACGAAGGCACAAAGGCCGAAAGCTAGCTAGTTCACTATCAAATAAATTGTTTGGATTTAAAATTGGTGTTGTCAGACCTCTTACTGAGTACACCCCAGTCCAATGCCAGCATCTCTACATCATGACTTTTTACCATAAGACATAGAAACAGAATTAGGCTATTCGGCCTATCAAGTCCCACGATAAGTCTTAGATCTGACCAAGGTCAGAAGTTAACAGGCTCTCTCTCTCTCAGCTATAAATTTTGATATGAAATCTTTCTGACCCAATCCCATTGGCCATAATGCCAAATTGTTCATTACTGGACGCCAGTTGTCAACAATTTGACCATTTCACATGGAGAAGCCACAACATAACCAGACTGGGAAAATAAAATCTTCATGTTTGTGGTGAGGATGGCTTTTGGAGATTTTATAAGCACTTTGCCATACAGCAGCTTCCATCATTCAATGTCTGACCCCATACTGACAGATGCATAACATTGGATACAAAAAGTGCAAGAATTCTCTATTCTAGTGTTTGCTGACATCCCCTAACCTGACCAGTCCAAAAATTCAACACACTGCTAAAAAATGGAAGAGGAAAAGAACATGATTTTTTATGACTCCTCAAATCTCTGGAGATAAAACCTCACCAGGTTTGTGTAATGTGGTCAGACAATGACTATTACTATGGTGAATTATTGAAACATAAGTACCTGGTAACTCAAGTCTTTCATGGGGTTGTTCAAAGCAGAGTGTTCATCCTATAAAAAACAAAAATCTGGATGTGAGATTGTTACACATAGTGTGCTGACAGATGTAGGGTTGATGGGCCAAAGAAACAGGCCTCCAGTGTTCTCATTGGTATGCATGGAACAAATAATCTGTTGCAGTTTTTGAGTTGTCCACAGGGCATTCACTCAACACAAGTGAAAATTGCTTTAAAAATGACAGAACCCTACGCGCATTTCCAACACAAATTACAAGATTGACTTCCACTCACATGTGCACCATGAAGGTTTTGTGGATATTTAAGTGGGGTAGCACAGTATCACAGTGGTTAGCACTGCTACCTTGCAAAGCCAGGGAACCGGGTTCAATTCTGGCCTCGGGAGACTGAGTTGAGTTTGTACATTCTCCTCGTGTCTGTGTGGGTTTCCTCCAGGTGCTCCAGTTTCCTCCCATAGTCCAAAATGTGTTGCCTTCAGACTTTTGAATGAAACTACTTTACATTAAGTTGATCTTTCTCCACACCCTAGCTATGACTGTAACACTACATTCTGCACTCTCTTGTTTCCTTCTCTATGAATGGTATGCTTTGTCTGTATAGTGTATAAGAAATAATACTTTTCACTGTATGTTAGTACATGTGACAATGATAAATAAAATCAAATCAAAATGTGCAGGTTAAGTGGACTGGCCATGGTAAATTATCCCTTAGTGTCCAGCGATGTGTAGGTTAGATGGATTAGCCACGGTATATGTGTGGGGTTATGGGGATAGACCACAGAAAGGGCTTGGATAAGATAGTCAGAGAGTTAGTGTAGACCCAATGGGCCGAATGGCCTTCTTTTGCAATGTAGAGATCCTGTGATTTTATGTTTCTTGATGTTTCTTCACTGATTCCACGTGGACAGGGAAATATGCAAGACAGGGCTCCTACTAGGCTCATTTTTTACACGCACCTTGGGTTAACCCAGCTAATTGCAGCTGCTCACACACACAAACCAATCGTATGTTGAGGCCCTTGATTAATGTGTCAATTTCCTTTGTTCGCCAAATATCACTGCATCCCCACAGATGTAGTGAAGGTCAGGGATACCTCATTTCAAACAATGATTAAAGAGCTGAGAAATTATGTAATGACAAAGTTATCTCTTGCTTGGCTGAGGCAGCTTGGTGTTGTATAGTCCTACTCCCCTGTTCTTCATTTAACCTTTTACTGAACTTCGCTCCTCCACTGCGAGTGAATGTACTTCTTGTGATAAAGGAATGTTACAAAAATGGAGCTCCCTTTCTGGCACCTTTTTATTGTCTTTTCAAAGTGCCATTTATCAAGTATAAATGGTGTTCAAAAGAATTTCAATGGCAAATGCCAAACGATGATGGAAGATCTTTTCAAACAGTTGGATGTGAAGACATTTCTGGCACATTTTCACAGTTAACCCTACTTCTGTTTCTGCAAATTAATTATAACACTTCAGTTCCTAAGATTGCTGATGGGAACGTGAATTATCATCATTCAAGACCAGGCCTGGTCACAATAAAGGGGAGGCAGTGGCACAGTTGTATTATTGCTGGACTAGTAATCCCAAAACCCAGGATAATGCTCTGGGGACCCGGATTTGAATCCCGCCTTGCAAATGGTGCAATCTGAATTCACTACAAACCTGGAATTAGAAGTCTAATGATAACCATGAAACCATTGTCGATTGTTATTAAAAAAAAAGATTGGTTCACTAGTGTCCTTTTCGGGAAAGAAGTCTGTCATCCTGGTCTACATGTGACTCCAGATCCACAACAATGTGATTGCTTTCAGGGATTGGCAATAAATGCTGGTCCAGCCAGTGACACCCACATGCAATGAATGAATAAAATAAATCTCAGTTATACACTCCAAAAAGCCAAAAGTGAGCCATTCTCCCAAAACCATCCCCATGGAGTTACTCTTTAAAATTGTTTCATAGAATATGACTGTGCTTGACAAGGCTGGCATTTATTGCCCATCATTAATTGCCCTTGAGAATGTGTGGATGAACTCCTATCTGGATTGCTGCAGTGCATCAGGTACAAGTGCACCTATTGTGCTCTTAGGGAGGAATTTGGCAATGGAATGATGATCTGATTCCAAATCAGGATGTTGAGTGACGTGGAGGTGAACTTGCAGATGGTGTTCTTCCCTTGTGTTTTCTGTCCTGTTCTTCTACATGATAGAGGCTGCAGATTTGGAAGGTGCTGCAGTGTATCTTGTAGGCATAATTGTTATTCTGTAGTTGGGGGGAGTGTTTTAAGGTGGTGGGTGGAATGCCAATCATGTAGACCTTATATGTCAAGCTTCTGTGTCAAGCCAGTTATTCCCACAAAAGATCACTTGTCTGTCACCAGGAGTTTAAAACTTGAGGATTGCCACTCCACATCAAGTATGGCTGTCTCCCACTCTTGCTGCCAGCCATTGGTGTGTTTGGAAGGATTTGCAGGTTAACAGTCCCTCTGTTTGACTGTATGATGAATGCAACTTCTTTGGTCATTAAATTTTGTGGTGGGACTCGAACCCAGAGCACCTGGCTGAAAGATAGGGATGCTACCTGGTGTGCCACAAAACTCCATCCATGCACCTGGAAAGTATTCCATTACGCATCTAACTTATACCTTGTGCATGGTAGATAGGCTCTGAGGAGTCAGGAGGTGAGGTCCCAGTGTGTGATTTGCTCTCGTAGCCTCAATGTCTATGCAGCTGGTTCAATTCAATTTCTGGTCAATGGTAATCCTCAGGATGTTGACTCTGGGGATTCAGCAAGGGCAAGGCCATTGAACATCAAGGAAAAATGGCTAAATTCTATGCTGATCGAGATTGCTATTGCCTGGCACTTGTGTAGTGCAAATGTTACTTGCTATTTGTCAACCTAAGTCTGAATGTTATCCAGGTTTTGCTGCATGTGGACATGGAGTGCTTCAGAAAATGAGTAGGAGGAAATTGTGCTGGACAAATCATCAGCAAACATTTGCATTTCCAACCTTGTGGGAGCTATAACAAATTAGTTAAAATCTCACTGAATAGCAGAGCAAATTTGATGGGCTGAATGGCCTCTTCTTCTTCTGCATCTCATAGTTGTATGATAGATGGGACATTATTGATGAAGCAATTGGTTATGGCTAGGACACTATTCTGAGGAACTCCTGCAGTGATGAACCAGAGCCACCCTAACTTGGGCATATATTCCTGTTCCTTTACTGTTGTTGGGTCAAAGTTGTGGAACTCCTTCCCTTACAGCACTGTAAGTGAATCTACTCCACATGTACAACAGTGGTTCAAGAAAGCAGATCACCTCCACCTTCTTGGGAGCAATTAGGAATTGGCAATAGATGCTGGTCTCAGCAGTGACATTTAGATCCTGTGGATAAAAACATGACTTTCCCGACCTCATCAATTAATTATAAAAAAGGAAACAATGTTTAACAGGTTTGTAGTATCCAATCCTTCCTGATCATAACTGATAATTGACAATTTAGAATATGTAATGTTGCTTGGAGAACATTTGCACAAAATTTATGAGATATTGTGAGACAATGCTGTACAGAGAAACACCAACTGCCTCAGACCTTACAATGCTGAACAAGTTAGATTTTATACAGAGGATGCAAGCTCGCTGTGTAATGACAGTAACACCTCATTGCACACCTAGCTTCGCAGTTGAAAGCAGTTTCTCTCATTGTTTCACATCATGGGAAGAGATGGTGGTCATGTCATTGGATTTGTAACCCAGAGAGCCAGCTGAATGTTCTGGGAACATGAGTTCAAATCCCACCATGGCAGCTGGTGGAACTTAAATTCAGCCAGTAAGTCTAGAATCTAAAAAATCAATATGTCACAAATGGTGACCAGAAACTATCATTCATTGCTGTAAAGACTCATCTGGTTCATTACTGTTCTTTCAGGAAGGGAATTTACTATCTTTACCTGATCTGGCCCACACGTGACTCCAGACCAGTATAATTGTCTATTACTTGACACTTTGGGGTGAATTCCCCATTCCCCTCACCACGGGAGTCTGAGTGGGTGCAGGGTAAACCATGGAAAAGTCCGTTGACCTTAGGTGGGACTTTGCAGTTTGGGGGCGAGCATGGCTGGAAAATCCTGCCCATCAAGTGTAATTAGGGATGGGCAACAGATGCCAGCTTTGCCAGTGATACTCCACTTCCTTGGAAGAAAGAAAAATCTTGAAATCTGTTGCAGACAATGTTGCAGATTTGCATTGTATTTAGATCCTGCAGCATTTACCTCACATCTCCTTGACCCCATGGTGAGATTAACATTGAGCTTTGCTGTCAATGATTGTCTCACTGCAGTTGGCCATTTAGCCCACACAGAGAAGCCTTGGGATAGAAATGGCAACTCTGATGACTTCAGCTGGGCTAATGAGGTTGGCTTGTTAGAGTATGAACAGCCTGATGAATACTAATTGATGGTTCAATCAGGGAGTCTCAGGCTCCCGATTTAAAGCGGGTATGTCAGTCTCTCAGCCTGCATTCATCAAGGGGCTACCAGGAGAGTTTACCTACGGACAGATGTTATTGTTATATAAAGTAGCTTGGTGAAGGGACTTCCATTTCTGTGGAGTTATTACAGCAACCTAAATATCAACTCCATGTGTTTCCCGAATTGAACATTTTTGCTCCAGTTTCAGCTCGAACACTTGCATTTATCACCAAACCTAAAATCTGCCGTGGGCCAGTGCAATCAGACAGTGTTTAAAATATAGCTCTTCATTTTCTATTCTTGATTACAATACATTGCTGCTTGTATTTAAGGGTGATAACTTGGTGCAATTTTATTAATGCAGTTGAAAATATAGTACTTGATAATCAGACTGTCTCAACCACTACCTGTGAGTAACCTGATATTAATCAATCATCGAACACTACAGTACAGAAGGAGACATTCAGCTATTTAAGTCTGCACCAACCACAATCCCACCCAGGCCCTATCCCCATAACCCCCATGCATTTACACTAACTAGTCTCCCTGACACTGCAGGGCAATTTACCATGGCTAATCCACCTAACCCACACATCTTTGGGCTGTAGGAAGAAACTGGACCACAGAGGGGAGACCACGCAGACACGGAGAGAATGTGCAAACCCCACACAGACAGTGATCTAAGCCAGGAATCGAATCCGGGTCCCTGATGCTGTGAGGCAGCAGTGCGAACCATTGGAAAGAGCTTTAAAAAGAACCGTATGGAACCATTTCTGAATTATGTTGGGGTATTTATCAGTTTGATATTTAAAGCCTTTTAAAATGTGCTTTAGAGGCCTTTGTACGAACAAAAAATAGCACAGCTTAATTCACAGTACTTCCTTGAAGGGCCACAGATAGGTACAATTAGATAAAATCCACCTTGGTGATTAATTCAGCTTAGGGGATGTACCCAGTTTTCTCAGTGGAGCAATCTATTTGTCTTGTAAACTACAGAACAATGTTGCGGAACTTGATTTGTTTTGGACTCTTCAAATTCCTTAATCATTTGTGCCACTTGTGCTGACATTGAGCAAATTGCACAACTAATTTTAGACTTCAGGCCTTGTGTTTATCAAAATGTAGCCTCCCAGTATTTTTTTAACCAGAAACAGCATTTTCGAATTAGTCATTAAATCCTCAGTAACCCGGGAACGAAAACCAGGAGGGAAAACAATCGACTGGTTGCAGTCATACCTAACACACAGAAATATGAGATGCCTCATTTGTAAAAGTAAATTTTCAGTCCTAGAGAAGTTGGGCATCAGTAATTAAGATTTAACACATGGTTAAAGATCATTTAAGCTTGAAACTCTAAGCCTTTCTGCCATTTTTAGTGAGTAGATAATCGATAAATACAGCAACCTTTCACTTTCGCACATACTTCCATGTTAAATTTATTGATGGGATAGTGATGTAACACAGCCAATAGAGTGATAGGGAACATTGGACTGTAATTTTCGGATCTCTGTGTGAGCTCTACATATTCAAAGCCAGATATTTGTGTCTAATTTGCTTCATAATAATGATAAGTGTTGATTGCCTTGCTGTTACACCTATCACAAAATTCTGGCCAATATTCCTGTGTGGTGTAGTGGTGCATGAAGCTAATACAAATATTAAAAACTGCCAATCTCTTAGCCATTGCTATGGAATATTCTACAGCTTTTAAGCGATCTCTTCCTTTTAAGTCACTGCGTATATAATCTTCATTTCTCTTTGAACTCAGGTGAGAGGGTGAATAATGACCTGAATAGAATTCAGCTTATTGTCCATTATTTCAAAGACCTGACACAGAGTCACTTTCCCATTTTGCCTTTTCTTCATTGCTCCCATGAAGACAAGACAGAGAATTGCCCTGGTCTTCTGGCCACCTTACTGCTCTCTTCCTTTAAGGTACCATTCAGTGTATAAATGTCAGAAAACTAAAATCCTTTCGGGATTTTTGAATATTTACTCTTGTTGTGCATCGAGCAATAATGGGTACAGGACCTTCCACTTAACTTTCTCTTATGGTATCAGTGAGTCAGATCATATAAGCTGGAATTTTGTGATGATAATTTTGACAAAACCATCAGCATTTGCTTTCATTGTCCCTCTGAAACTGACAGCAACTTCTGCAGTCTGCACAGGCTACTGACGTCCTGCACCTCACCAACCCCACCACCATCACACACACACACACACACACACACACACACACACACAGTGCAATTAGAAATTACTGAACTGAGCAGAATCTCCTTTTTTCTGTCACTAAAAACACTCATTCCTGGATCTTTCAGCTTCCATCAATTTGTACACACACGAACACCATCCACCATTAAACCCCCTCTGTCCAATATTCCATTTCACTGCTCAGATTCAGTTAATGTAGTTGGCACAGTGGTTAGAACTACTGCTTCAAAGCACCAGGGACCCAGGTTTGATTCCTGGTTTGCGTCTCTATCTGAGAGGAGTTTGCATATTCTCCCCTTATCTGCATGGGTTTCCTCTGGGTGCTTTGGTTTCCATCCACAGTCCTAAAGACATGCTGGTTAGGTGCATTGTTTATGCTAAATTCTGCCTCAGTTTACCCAAACAGGTGCCAGCTTGTGACGCCAAGGAAACTTTCACAGTAATTTCATTACTGTTTTAAAATAAGCCAACTTGTTACTAATAATTAAACTTAAGTTAAAAACAGAGTATATTTTCATCATGATCTGAGAAGGTTGAGTTTCTATATTCACTCATTTAGAGGCATATCTTCAACTAATTGGCAGATTTTTACTGCCCCACTGCTAGGGGAATTGGAGTGGGTGAGGGGCGGACAATAGAAAGGTCCATTGACCTCGGGTGGAATTTTACCAAAATCTCACCCATAGTTTCCTCACTCTACCTGTTTCTCATATTTTGTACTCCCGTATTTGCAGATTTCCTGGCACAAATAACCAGGTGCTCACACAGCTTGCCTCTTAGTACCAATCAGCTCCATAGAAAGTCGCTTTCGTTGGAAACTATTTTTGAAATCTTTGGAAATATCATGTCCATCATGGGGCATGTCACTTGGGGGGAGGCTTCATCAAGTGCACTATTAACGCATTTAGTCATGTGCAAGAAGGTGTCATTTCCATTGGCTGCATCTTTGGTCTGATGTTTTGTTACACAGAAGGATTCATGCCTAGTTTTGGTGAACACAATACTTCAAGAGTCAAGATACAAGAGCTACCTTTTACTTTCACACAAATCATTAATTCTGATTTTGTTTTTAAAGCAATTAGTCAGATTGTGGGGATTGTTTTGAAACTAGCTCGGTTGGGGAAGAGCCGGTCCACAAATGAGAGACTAACAGTACTGTGGACATCTCACGCTGATTAAATCAGAACAATCGATTGTGATGTGTGGGTTCTGCTTGCTCTGATTAATTCTTACTGCTTGTATAATGTGCCCCTATCGAGGTCTGAAAATCTCTACCTCCTGCATATGTAATCTCTTCTATTTTAACCAGTCAGGGTCAAGTGAGTAACCCTTCCTCTACATTATTTCAAGTGCTTTGCTTCAAATGTATCTTAGAGAGAAACTCTTGATGAGATCAGTCTAAATTTCTGTTCAATGCTGTCTGCCTGAAAAATTAAAATTGCTACTCAAGAATATCCAATCTGCTGTATGATTATTGGCACTTCTATTTTCCTATATTCCGATTGGCCCAGCAAAGGTGCCATCATTGACAAAAGGTGACATTAAACCATCTCTAATAGAAGAGCAATGGAATCTAATCCCACTAATTGGCGAACTGCTGGGATTGGGAGCAACACTGGTTTTATAGAAACCCAATGTCAATGGGTAATATTGGGTAAATGTTAAATCAGGGTCCCACCCAATGCTGTGGGCCTCCCACTCAGAGATTTCGGATTAAATTACCCTCCAAATGTTAGCAGTTTTCACACAGAGGATTTTGAACAGCCTGAGCAGACTGGAGTGTATTGTGCAGTAAGAAAAAAGGCTCAAATTGAAAGGAGTTTAGAATTCAGCTGGCAGACTATCTATAACCTTGCACTCCCTCCATTATCACTGACTCTGTAACAGCCGCTACAATGGCTTCTGTCTTTTGTGGATGAGTGAGTCTAACTAGGATTTTAATCAGCCCTTATGACTGAATGAACTCGCTTCAATTACCTCAAGTTGTTAAGTAGCTGGTAGGTGCTGAGCAATCAATTGTTTCGACATCAAGCCGTGAGTGCAATATGACACCATTGGAGGGGAAAGAATGGAACAGAAACCAAAAGTGAACTGGCAGAAATACTAATGTCTGGAACACAGAATAATAAAAACTGTGCAATTAATATACTCTGTCAAGGAATGTGGATGAGGAAAGAAATCAATGGAATAGTTTTAAAATGTTGGATCCTGATGAATTGGCCACACAGGAACTGTTTGATATTATGCAACCTCCTGAACCCTGGGATATACAATTATTTCACTGATACACTTTGTTTTAGTGTTCCAGGAGGATCTGAGTTGATGTTTAATTCATCATACTTCGAATGTGGACATCATTGATGCGCTAGTGTGGCCCCTTTAATGGGGGGGGTGGTATTTTGCAAGGGCTATGTGATTGGTGAGAATCCTGTGGATCATCCTGGCCAGAAACTGAGCCAATCAGCAGGAGGGCATAGACCAGGGGTCGAGGACAGATTGGCAATTGATGCCAGGGAGTCGAATAGAGCAGTCACATTGTAATTTAATGACCTTCTTCTACATATATTATTCTTTACTTGGCAACAAAGCCTTTGTTGATTCAAGCCACATCAGCTGGCACCGTGGTTAGCACTGCTACCTCACAGTGCCAGGGACCGGGGTTCCAATTTCAGCTCTGGGCCACTGTCTGCATGGAGTTTGTACATTCTCTCCGGGATGCATGGGTTTTCTCCAGATGCTCCAGTTTCCTCCCACAGTCTAAAGATGTGTGGGTTAGGTGGATTGGCCATGCAAAATTGATCTTTGAGGCCCTATTTTACCTTCAAGCTGCATCCATTTTTGGGTGTGAAAACTTTGATAAAGTCAGGTTTAAGGCAAATAGTGTGATCGGCGCCCACCTCCACATCGCTTTCCCCTTTCCCAAGGCCCGAAAATGGCCATGATCAAAATGGCCTGAAATGGATGCAGTGGCCATTTAAATGCATTTGTATGCAGTTAAATTGATTAATGGGCTGCACACCCAACTTTACCAGCACTTATCCCTTTATCGCCGCGTACACCCAGCCAGCATCAGAGTGAAACAGAAATACTCCACAAAAGCCTGATTCAAGCACTCCAGTTAACATCCGATAGCTCCGTACTTGAGATCAGTAAGGGAGAATCGGGAGATCCACTGCCACTCTGCCTGAAATTACTGAGTGAGAGGGGGGAAGGGCCTGTGATTGGCCTGGGTGATGGTGTGGGTGGAGGATAAGTGGAACAGTAATGTTATGGGGGTGGGACAATATCTGTGGGGGCCAGTGGGAGACATTATCTAGTATGTGGCAGGGGAACTGCATTCTATAATTTATTTTGTGCATATGCAGTTGGAGGTGTCGATTGGAGCTACAGGATTTCAGGCTCGTTTAACCCTGCCCACAGCCATCTATAGGGTGATTCGGACTACTGATATTTTTGGAGGCAGAGTGCCTATGGGGACACCACAAGTCAAGTCTAAAAGTTCGATCTGAAACACTCCCAGTTTCAAATCCAATGAGCACTTAGAACTAAAATGATAAAATAGATTAGCAGGGTGAGAAGGGTGATAATGTGGGATTGCATGATTGTGGTCAGTGCAGACTTGACGGGCCAAATGGCCTCCTTCTGCCCTGAGGTGTTCTATGATTCTAGGAGTCACCCTCAATCTAGTATAATTGGCAAGGCTACCATTTATTGTCCTGAGAAAGTGGAATTGAGGCTTTGGGGCAAATTTTACTGTTCTGTTCACCACGAGATTCGGAATGAGTGAGGGGCGGACCATGCAAAGGTCCATTGACCTTGGGTGGAGTTTTCCAGTTTCAGGCGAGCATGGCTGGAAAATCCCATCCTTCATGCTGAACCTCGGTGGATTTATTCGATAAGGAATTGCAACAACTTCATATGCCAATTTCAATTGGGACAGTTTCTGTTTTCTTCACATCAGGACAAGACGCTAAAATCCCCTTCTTCATTTTTTTTCCCACCTTCCCTGCTTAGATTTGGCATGCAGTCTCACAACTAGTCTGGAAGTTTCCACATGGAGTGAGGTCTGTTGACTGCTCCTTACATTGTTCCAAAAACAGGGACCAAAGCACCCAGCTTGGGACAAGGGAAGGGAAGGGAAGGGGCTAGAATAGGGAATGAAAGGCATACTGAAGGAAAGGAGATTGACAATGCTGCCAGCAAGAGGACAGAGAGAGCCAAGGAGGGAAAGAGCATGGCTTTCTTGAAAATAATAATTTTGAATTAAGAATATTAGGACTTATAATCTCACATGTGGTCAGTATAGGTTGCTTGGGAAAAAAAAAGTGATTTTAGATCCATAATACCCAAAACTTTGTCATTTTCCTTCTGAATGTGTTGTTGTGTAACTGGTCATGTTATCTACTAAGATGGCAGTCAGGATGCCAAAAGGATGAACTCGGTGGACCAAGCTTTTTTTTCTCTTGTGTTGCCCTACCTCAAATTGATTTTTGAAATGAATGGTGTCAACAGCGTTGAGGCAAAGCGTCATAAAGATAATTAAGGTAACATGCAACGAGGGTGTGGAAGAGTCTGAACACAAGAATGAGATTATTGGCACACTGTAATACTGAGAGCTGGGGAACTTAAAGAAGACAATGAGGATGATGTTCTGCGACTGACTGTGTGGATGCACTTCTGGCAGGAAGGAGAAATGTAACCAATTTATCATTGTTGCTGCATCCACTGCTCTTCTGACTTATAGCCAGCAGCTCAGGGATCTTCCTGGTGTGTGAAGCTCAATGCCACATCACAAAAATAATGCTGAAAATATTCCACAGTTTTCATTGCGGTCTGTTGCTCACACAGAGAGCTGATTCCAAAGTAAGCATTTAACAAGAATTAGCAATTTACAGAATCCTCACAATCGATAAACACATCCCAGTTTTCCATTAATTTTAAATAGTAAAGTCGTTTTTTTCTTGTATAGTTGTTTATTTCAAGAAAAACCCCCTTTTATAAATTAAACCTCAACCACAAAATCAGAAATTTAATGAGTTCTGCCTTCAGAGATGTTAAACATAATTTCTAATAGGAATTTAGAGGAAACTAATAGTGTTTGAAGTAAACTAACAAGCTTAAATAGTTTTTCTTTGCATGTGCAAAATAGAAGTGGTGTACCTTTCAAACATTTGAAAGGCAGCAACGAGGCATTCAATCTTAAGAAAGAACCATCACTGATCCTCTTTCCTTATTCAACGCCCACAGCTCTCCTCCATCAAAGTTGAAGTGTAATTCTCACTTGCCTCTTGCTGTAATTTAACTGTTTATTGTCAATACTGGCATCTTCAATCAACAGGCATACCAGCATCATTAGTTACTCACATGCATTGAAAACCGGAGGAGAGATGGTGCCAATGTTCAGCTCAGGACAAGCAGGTTCCGATATTCATCACAAAAGGCAGTTATCGGTCTTTTCAAATTGGCTGCAAGATGGGAATGTTGAAAAGAAAGGCATCAAGTATCATCTAGAAGAGTTTATACTGGCGGCACAGAAACACAGTGATTAGTATTGCTCCTCACAGCGCCGGAGACCCAGGTTTGATGCCAGCTTGGGTCACGGTCTGTGTGGAGTTCGCATGTGCTCCCCATATCTGCGTGGGTTTTCTCTGGGTGCTCCAGTTTCCTCCCACAGTCTGACAGACGTGCTGGTTTGTTGTATTGACCCGAACAGGGCTGAAGTGTGGTGACTAGAGGAATTTCATAGTAACTTCATTACAGTGTTAATGTAAGCCTTACTTGTGACCAATAAATAAACTTTTCTTTTGACTTTTACTGGCTGAAGTGAAGAATTTGTATTTCTACAATGGCTTTCATGACTTCTGGTCTTGAGCTTTATTTATGAAGAAGGTTTCACTTTTAGTCAGTGTTGTAATGAGAAATACGGGAGCCAATTTACATACAGCAAGCTCCCCTTAAACAAAAATACTGTAATGGTCTCATATTCTGCTTTGAGTATCAACTGAGGAATAAATATTGGTCAGAACACTGGGAACAACTAGATAATGTAAATGTAAATATATATCACCTCCTAAATAGTTGAAAACTGATGTTAATTATGGCTTTTCAACAAGTCAATTCCTGCTGATTCTTTATTGAGTCAGTGAACAAATAGATTCTATATTCTTGTTATATTCTTTGACTGTCTGTCCAATAACCCGGCGATGAGTGAGCTGGAATTCTTTCTCCCTTTCTGCAGCAGGTTGCAGTTTTCATCATCATGTTTTTGGGAGTTGAGTGGATTTGCAATCCATCTTCTCCGATCAGCCTGCTCACCATACCCAGTGTTTGGTTTTAAAGACCTTCACTCCAAAACAGTCTTTTTGGTTACCATGGTTACCTACGTTGGCTGCTGACATGTTTGCAAACTGAAATTTCCTGGAGTGATGTTGCCGTGTTTATTTGGAAACACCAATAGGAGAACAAACTGGAGTCCGGATTACTGCAGATCAGATAGAATATGTTTAAAGAGATGAATAGAAATCTCTGTTCATTTAATTTATATTCTGCATCTCCAGTATTCCTCGACCTTAATTCAAAGCTATAGAAGTGAAGTGTTGGATGGGATTCTCCTAAAAAAAAATTCTGTCAAATTTGTGTAAAAACTGGAGTAAATCCCATTGTCTTTTTCAGTGAGAGTTTATAAAATAATTCCCCCCCCCCTCGGTGCCATTGTGCAGATCCCCCCGAAGTCTCAACACTTCCAGCAGCTGCCCCCCCTCCCCCACTGCCCGTCGGATGACAAGCCCCAATCACTGGCCTCCCTCCCTCCCCAACCAATCATGTTTACAGAGTTGCAGTGGGACTTCCCCCAACCCCACCCGCACTGATCACCTGCCCAGAAGCTGCCCTCCCCAACTGGGCCTGCCCTCCATTGGGCCTCAACCCCTCCCTCGCCCTGGCACTGTTTGATAAGTGGTGGGCAGTGCTGGGGGAGGGGGGTGGGGTGCCAAGCGAACACTGCCAAGGTACTAATGCCAAGGGGGCACTCCTGCCGCACCTGACCCTTAACTGCAAACCCCCCCCCCCCCCCCCTTCATTCTAGTAGAGTTCAGCCATCAGCTTACCACAAGCAGGGAGCTATACTAAACCCCGCTGGAGTAAAACACTCCTAGAAGGGGGTGGGGGGCGAAGTGGGGAGAGGTAAGAAGGTCCAGTAATGAAATTCAAAATATATTGAAATGAGCCTCTGTATAGATTAGGCAGCTTTATGCTGATTTCCAGTCTGGAGCTGACAGCGCTGGAAATACAGACATGGGAGACGTGTGAAGGTCTGGACACCCAATGGGGAATTGCCCTCTGCTGGAGCTCTCCAGCCCACTGCCTTTAAAAATCAGCTCAGCGAGATGGGAGAATGCCCCCTCCCACATCCATTAGCTCTGTTTCTCATTACAGGTACTGTAATACTCCCCCTACTGAGCGTTTCTGCAATGTTGTATTTTTATTCCTTCAACAGCCCCTATTCCAAGAAAATCTGTGGATGCTCCTGAATGTTAGATCTACAATTAGCAAATACCTTTTACTGATTGGGTCTCACACCCAATCCAGTAGGCATGAAGCTGGGGGCAGTAGTTTAGGCATGAAGCTGGGGGCAGTAGTTATAGCTGAGGGAATGGTAATTATGAGGCCATAAGGAGAGAATTAGGGTGCATAGCTTGGAGGAGTAAACTACAGGGACTGGGAACATCTGAAATGTGGAGCTTATTCAAGGAGCAGCTACTGCGAGTCCTTGATAAGTATGTCCCTGTCAGGCAAGGAGGAAATGGTCGAGTAAGGGAGCCATGGTGTATGAAAAAAGTTAATTCGCTGGTTAAAAGGAAAAAAGAGGTTTATGTCAGGATGAGGCTTGAAGGCTCAGTTAGTGCAATGGATAGCTATAGATTAGCCAGGAGGGAGCTAAAGAGTGAGTTGAGGAGAGCTAAGAGGGGACACGAGAAGACTTTGACTGATAGGATTAAGGAGAATCCTAAAGCTTTCTTTAGTTATGTTAAGAATAGAAGATTGGTTAGGGCAAGATTAGGGCCAGTCATGGACAGTAGTGGGAAGTTGTGCATAGAGCCTGAAGAGATTGGTGAGGCACTGAACAAATATTTCTCTTCGGTATTCACGCAGGGAGATGTAAATGTAGTTGTGGAGAACACTGAGGTACAGGGTTGCAAACTGGGAAGTATTGAAGTAGATAGGGAGGATGTGCTAGATATTCTTGAGGGTTTGAAGTTAGATAAGTCCCCTGGGCCGGACGGGATTTACCCTAGGATTCTCTGGGAGGCAAGAGAGGAGATTGCAGAGCCTCTGGCTCTGATCTTCAGGTCGTCGTTGGTTACGGGTGTGGTTCCGGAGGACTGGAGGATAGCGAATGTGGTCCCATTGTTCAAGAAGGGGAAGAGAGACCTTCCAGGGAATTATAGGCCAGTGAGTCTTACTTCTGTTGTGGGCAAAGTATTGGAGAGAATTATTAGGGATAGGATTTATAGTTATTTAGAGAGAAATGAATT
This sequence comes from Sphyrna mokarran, assembly GCA_024679065.1. NCBI lineage: Eukaryota > Metazoa > Chordata > Chondrichthyes > Carcharhiniformes > Carcharhinidae > Sphyrna > Sphyrna mokarran. Next base: position 146,482,502 of record JAGIQG010000002.1, read on the forward strand.
GATTGGGGATAGTCAGCATGGTTTTGTGAAGGGTAGGTCGTGCCTTACTAACCTTATTGAGATTTTTGAAAAAGTGACCAAAGAGGTGGATGGGGGTAAGGCGGTTGATGTGGTATATATGGACTTTAGTAAGGCGTTCGATAAGGTGGCCCATGGAAGGCTTCTGCAGAAAATGCAGATATATGGGATAGAGGGTGAATTAGCTAATTGGATTAGGAATTGGCTAGCAGAAAGAAGACAGAGGGTGGTGGTTGATGGGAGATATTCATCGTGGAGTTCGGTTACAAGTGGTGTACCTCAGGGGTCTATTTTGGGGTCTCTGCTGTTTGTAATTTTTATAAATGATCTGGATGAGGGTATTGAAGGATGGATTAGTAAATTTGCGGATGACACCAAAGTCGGTGGAGTGGTAGATAGTGAAGAGGGGTGTTATAGTTTGCAGAGAGACTTGGACAAGTTGCAGAGCTGGGCCGAGAGGTGGCAAATGGAGTTTAATGTGGAAAAGTGTGAGGTAATGCACTTTGGCAGGAATAATAAATGTGTAGAGTATAGGGCTAATGGTAGGATCTTAATAGTGTTGATGAACAGAGGGATCTTGGTGATATATGTGCATAGATCCCTGAAAGTAGGCAGTCAAGTCGACAAGGTTGTTAAGAAGGCATACGGAGTCTTAGCTTTTATTGGTAGGGGGATTGAATTTCGGAGCCGCAACGTCATGTTGCAACTGTACAAAACTCTAGTGCGGCCGCACTTGGAGTATTGTGTGCAGTTCTGGTCCCCACATTATAAGAAAGATGTGGAGGCATTGGAGAGGGTACAGAGGAGGTTTACCAGGATGTTGCCTGGTATGGAGGGCAGGTCTTATGAAGAGAGGCTGAGGGATTTGAGGTTGTTTTCGTTAGAAAGGAGGCGGCTAAGAGGGGACCTATCGAAACATATAAGATGATTAGAGGTTTAGATAGGGTGGACAGTGATAGCTTTTCCTAGGATGGAGAAAGCTAGCACGAGGGGACACAGCTTTAAATTAAGGGGTGATAGTTATAGGACGGATATCAGAGGTAGGTTCTTTACCCAGAGGGGGTTAGGGAGTGGAATGCCCTGCCTGCGGCAGTTGTAGATGCGCCAATTTTGGTGGCGTTTAAGAGGTTAGTTGATAAGTTTATGGAAGAGAAGGGAATGGTTTAGTTTGGAGGGTCATTGCTTTTTTTTCATAATTGGTCGGCGCAACATCGAAGGCCAAAGGGCCTGTTCTGCGCTGTAATGTTCTATGTTCTATTCTATCTTTGCAAGCTGTCCAACCATCTATGTTCTAACTCTGGCTTCTCATGCATTTCTGATTTGAATTGCTCCATCGTTGCAGGCCGCATATTCAACCATTTTGGACATGGCGGGAAAAAGATACAAAAGTCTGAGGTCACGTACCAGCTGACTCAGGAATAGCTTCTTCCCTGCTGCCGTCAGACTTCTGAATGGACCTATCTCGCATTCAGTTGATCATTCTCCACACCCTAGTTATGATTGTAACGCTACATTCTGTACTTTGTTTCTTTCTCTATGAATGGTATGCTTCATCTGTACAGCGTGCAAGAAACAATACTTCTCACTGTATCCCAATACATGTGACACTAATAAATCAAATCAAATTAAATCATTCTCCATCTGCCTCGACCTGTCTCATTCTTGAAGACGCTCTTTAAAATCCACCTTTGTGACCAAGATTTTGCTTATTTGTCCTAATATCTCTTTTCATGACTCAGAGTCATGTTCTAGTAGATTAAGCTTCTGTGCACAGCATTGGGAATCTTTTTGTTATCTCAAAAATGCTCTATAAATTCAAGTGTTGTTGCATTAGATACAAAATAATGTTTCCCTTTGATAGTTTATATCTCTTTCTCCTATGCTGATTTCCACTCTAATCTTTAATGTCCTGAAGATGGTTATTTGTGATTGAATAAGTATTATGCAGCTTTTTCCTTAACCAATTGTCATTTTTCATCTCTAGCCATTAATAATCAATGTGCATTGAATTAAATTTACCTTCATATATCAGCTTGGTCACTGAGTGATGGTCAGCTCACCAACTGAACCTGTTTAGTTTGACTCTGCCTCCAAATATCCGTAAGGTTTACCAACAGAATCAAGTGGACAATGGTAATAAACAAATAAAAGGAGAATTATTTTGTTGTAATTTTGATAGATTGTGTTAGTTATAGACAGGGCTGCAGTGCATAAATAAAGTCTATTCCGTGTTTTGAAGTTAATACTGATGTGGTGCAGTGTAATTCTGATGTTTAATCAGTAATATACTTTCCATCAATTTAGCAGGTATGTTTATTTTGTTAAAAGATTGAAACTATAGCTGTTCATTTCAGAGATTATTTAACTAATGCTTTCTCCCCAATGTCATGTGTTCATCAGTATGCACAACTAATTCCTAATGACAACATAATGGAACTGCTTAACTTTGTCGAGCTATTATTTTATTGATTGAGTTCAGGCTTATTCATTTACTTAAAAAGATTGCTATTTAGCATGTGAGAATATGACTCAGACTATGTCATTGCACATTTATTCTGAGGCTTGTTGTGACTCCAGAATGACGTTCACAGTTTCAGGGTGGCACAGTCGTTTGCACTGCTGCCTCACAATGCCAGGGATTTGGGTTCTATTCCTGGTTTGGGTCACTGTCTTTTGGCATTCGCATGTTCTCCCCATGTCTGTGTGGGTTTCCTCTGGGTGCTCCGGGTTTATTCTCACAGTCCAAAGATGTGCGGGTTAGGTTGATTGGCCATGCTAAATTCACCCCAGTGTCAGGGAGATTAGTAGAGTAAATACATGGAGTTATACAGAGCAGCTAGATTGTAATGTTCGTCAGTAAGCAACACATGTTTCCAGATGACATAACCAACCCCCCCAACGAACACAGAGCTGAATACATTCAGCAAACAACTACCCCATCCCCCCAAATGCACAACTGAGTACATACACTAAACACCCACATGCGTGCGCGCACACACACACACACACATACACACACACACGCAGCAAACCCAGACCACCATCTCCCCTCCCCAAGCTGAATACATGTTCAGTGTTACAAAAAAACCATTTGATTTTAAAGTTGCTGTCTTTTCTCAGATTTCCCTGTGCCATGTTCCAGGTGAGCTGCCAATCGTATCTCTGCACAGTAACCAGCTAATAGAGAAGCATGTGAGTGAGCCATGATAATTCATCTGTTATCTTCCTTCCTGAGGGAATGCACTTGATATCTCCTCACAATACCATGGGTCAGAGTATACTTTCCCCATATTCAAAATACAAATTCACTTCTCGGGAGTAAAACTGGACACAGTTTTAAATAAGGCTCAATGTATTTTGGTGAAATAACAGAATAATATATTTTATCTGATGTTGAATAGTTCTGTGAACTCAGTCTAGTTACTTATTTACTTTAACTGTAGCTAAAGCACTCTGAGGATCTGTATTGCCAGGTGCTTGCATTTGATCCATGATGATGTTGAGTTTCCTGGTTGTTGTTGGAGCTGTGTTCGTACAGACAAGTGGAGAATGTCACTCCAAGATTCAAAAAGGGATTCTCTCTTCCATCTTCTTCCATTGGGAAAAAGATACAGAAGTCTGGGACATGCACCAACCAACTCAGGAGCAGCTTCTTCCCTGCTGCTGTAAGACTTTTGAACGGGCCAGCTTTGCACTAAGTTGATCTTTCTCTACTCCCTAGCTATGACTGTAGCACTATGTTCTGCAGTCTCTCATTTCCTTCTCTATGAGCGGTATGCTTTGTCTGTATAGTATGTCTAATAGTAATTATGGTCAGAATTATTTTCCAGCCATCCACCTGCCCATGCACATACCCCTGCCCACATATCTCTGTTCACAAATCCCCACCTGTATACCCCCGTCCACAAATCCCTGCCATATATTCTCCTCCACCTGCCCACTCTGCCGTGGGCTATTGAGCCATTGAATCCTCTGTTTATGTCAGCGGGATAGGAAGATCTCATCGGTGTGAATGATTTCACGTTGGTGTGTGATGCTTCAGAATATCTTGAATGGTTGTATAACTTTTTTTATAGTCTCATTCCCATTTCTTCCTCTTGTTTAGTTTCCCCATTCTTCTGCTTTTCCTTCTCTTGATCTACTCTTCTTTCTAATTTCTCCAGTTTCATTTGCTCGATCTCAAGCTAAGCACCCATCTCCTGTTTTCTCTTCTGCTTCAGGTCTCAGTTTAGCTGAACGAACATAAACGCCAGCAGACAGGAGAGTTGGAGAAAGTTGAACAGCTCTCCCAGGCCTTCTCCTGTGATTATGGCTGAACCTCTGCTCTATTCTCTTAACTGGCTTCCTGAACACCTAACTATCCATCAATGCTTATCTTGAATGTACTCAACTACTGAACATTCACAACTTCCCAGGACAGAAACTTCTGAAAATTTACAAGCTTCCGAGTGAAGACATTTCTTCTAATCTTTGTTCTTAACAATTGACCTCTATCCTGAGTTCCAAATACTCCAGCCTGGGCAACAGCCTCCAGTCCTCGCAAGAAACCTAGATATTCCAATGAGATTATCTCTCATTCTTCTGATCTCCAGAGAAAGTGAGCCCATTTGAGTCACTCCGTCCTTTTTGATTGCTGGGGTGAAAGGGTTATCCAATAGTGTGAGGTTGCATAAGTAAAATTATTTGCTCACATTACTTTGTACTGACCATTGATCTGCACTGTTTATTTAAACTACATTTGAATATTGCATTAGCTGCCAAAATCATAGTTAAATTGAATTATGTTCTCTCACACACAACTCGACTTCCAGCCAGTCCTTCCCTTAATATGTCATTTGAAACTAGTGCAGTGATAGTGATTTGTTGACAGTTCAGTAATGAACCCTTTTAGGCCTCTGCAATAAAAGTAGTATTTCAGTCAAATTGTATTGAACGGAACAATACAAAATAGCTGCTTTTTCATCTCAATATAATGAGAGTATGCGGTTACAAATGCCAAGGTTGTAGTTAATCCCACCAACAATAAATGCATCAATTAAATTCAACCAAAGCAGGCAATCAGTACCCATGGGGCATGGAATGAGCTTGTTGCTGACCTTAGGAAATCATCAGGTTAAAGATGTGATTGGATAAATTTTCTCTTTACTGCCAGCTGTCGAGTGCTGAGTTGACATCGTGTGTTGTGTGTGAATGGTGGCAGCTCGTCTGGAGAATTTATCTCACCAGCGAGCGTTTCACTACAGCAATGTTTTAATCCGTTTTATTAGTGGCCGTTCCGTGCCACTTCGCATCATGAAAAATTCACAACTAGACCACTGTGTTGCGCACAAGTCATTAAAGATTAGATATTGGACTGCAAAGCACATATTTATAATTGATTGCCTAAAAGGGGCAGATCATCACAATGACTTGGATTGATTAAAGTTAGCGTATTGCCAAGCAAGTAAATGGCTATCAACTCAATTTAAATTCATGTCATGGAATCATAGAATCCCTACAGTGCAGAAGAAGCCATTCGGCCCATCAATCAGAGAGTCAGTGCAGACTCGATTAGCAAGGTAAATGCAGGGGCTTATGCAGATAGGGCAGGGAAGAGAGTCCGGGTAAACAATCATTCATTAACCCAATTTAAATGCATTTATCTTGCCGTTCCCCATAACTAGCACATCTTTGGGCACTAAGGGACAATTTAGCATGACCAATCCATCTAACCTGTGTATCTTTGGAGCGTGTGAGGAAACTGGAGCACCCGGATGAAACTCATGCAGACATGGAGATAATGTGCAGTTACCGAAGGCTGGAATTGAACCCAGCTGTGAGGCAGCAATACTAACCATTAATTTTCAATTAATTTGCAGCATATTCCTTTAAAGGGTTGAATATATAAGAAGCAAGTCACCAGCAAGTCTCACAACTTCAAGTTAAAGTCAACAGGTTTATTTGGAATCCTGAGTTTTTGGAGTGCTGCTCCTTCATCAGGTGAGCACTCCAAAAACCCGTGATTCCAAATAAACCTGTTGAACTTTAACCTGGTGCTGTGAGACTTCTTATTGTGCCCACTCCAGTCCAACACCAGCATCTCCACATCACATCTTCCAATTAGCCAGAGCTCCAAGAAATCCTCACTGTAGGTGGGTGTTAAAGACTTTTCTCAGAACCACTAGAGCTCACTCACTGCAAATCCCTCTTGTAACTGGACCACCTGCAAAGCTGGGAGCAATGGAGGTCTAAGATGTCTGCATAATGTAAATAAATTAAGAGAACAGTTTGATCCAAGTTTTGAGAATAGATTAACTGTGTATATTAGACAAATCCTGCAGTAATCCGAAGCAATGATTCTTTTATAATCATGAAGGAATGTCTTCAAATACTCTTTGCATAAATCTGTTACACTTTTGCTTCAGGCAATTGATTGTAAATTTGTCTGATACATTTTTAAAGCCTTGTACAAAACTTAAAGGATGAATTCTTTGTAAATTTTGAATTAGAATGAACTGAACATACAGAATTCACATGTAATTACCAGTTATCCAACAGATTCCAGTCATCACTCATTCGTATTCTGCCATCGCTTCCCATTTTGGCTTCTCTTATTTTATGTGACGTTAACAGAATTCTACTTCCTCCTGTCAATCAAACATTCGCCTTATAATCATAGAATCCTAACAATGCAGAAGGAAGCCATTCAGCCCATCGAGAATGCATCAATTCACTGAAAGTATCTTACCCAAGTCCAATCCTGTCCTATCCATATAAACTCACCTATTTACCCCACTAACTGACTTCCCTGTAAATAAATCTGTCATCACTCTACCAGAAAGTTCAATGTCATTGACGTGGTCGAATTCATTGACAAGTGCACCTCTTGTCTTACTTGCTTACCAGAGAACCACAGAGCGCAGAAGGAGGCCATTTGGCCCACACAGAGTTTGCACCAACTCTCTGAGAGAGCATCCCGCCCAGGCCATGGCCAATCCACCCAACCTGCACATAGGGTGACACGATGGCACAGTGGTTAGCACTGCTGCCTCACAGCACCACAGACCAAGGTTCAATTCTCAGCTTTGGTCATTGTCTGTGCGGAATCTGCACATTCTCCCCATGTCTGCATGGGTTTCCTCTGAGTGCTCTGGTTCCCTACCACAGTCAGAAAGATGCGCTAGTTATGTGCATTAACCATGCTAAATTGTCCCTCAGTGTAACTGAACAAGTGGAGTGTAGCACTTGGGAGATTTTTACAGTAGCTTCATTGCAGTGTTAATGTAAGCCTACTTGTGACATCAATAAATAAATTTTAAACACATAGAAACCCAATAGTGCAGAAGGAGGCCTTTTGGCTATTGAGATTGCACCAACAACAATCCTACTCAGTACCAATCCCTGCACTTGCACCTGTTTAACCTGATAATCCACATGACATTAAAGGGTAATTTAGCACGTCCAATCAACATAACCCACACATCTTTGGACTTTGGGAGAAAACTGGGGCTCCTGGAGGAAACCCGAGCAAACATGGGGAGAATGTGCAAACTCTACACAGACAATCACCTGAAGTCGGATTTGAACCCAGATCCCTGGTGCTGTGAGGCAGCAGTGCTAACCACTCTGCCACTGCACCAGCTTTTGGACATTAAAAGGCAATTTTAATGGGCACCCAGTTTCATTGTAAGTTAATGCATTTAAAAGCCTAACATCAATGTAAGTTGTCAACAAAATTCTTGTATTTGGTGTTTGTCAATCAGAGATCAAAGCACAGATGTGGAGGAGTTATATTTAAGAGCTTCACACTTACAAGTCTCTCATAAATCAAAGAGACTTTAGTGGAAAGCAACAAATCATAAATGAATGGACAGGGATCCGATTTATGAGTACAATTAGTGAGCAGGCGTAGATCACTAATCAAGAGTCAGAAATCAACTTATCAACAAAATAAGAGGAAGGGGAAAAGAATGAATCAGGGATGTGTTTTTGACTGCCAACTTACTTTGTCAGTAACTAGAGAGTAGAATATTATTAAATCATTGCTCTTAAATCCATGTTCCTGGTACTTGTAGAGCCTTCAATCAGTGGTGATGATTTGTAGAGGACTCCATTTATATCACATACAAAAAAAACCTATCTATTACAGCTAACTATACACTTGTACAATGTAACATTTTAGATCATATGCAGTACTACTCAGGCCTGTCTTACCAGTCTACCTTGAGCTTTAACACCAGTAATTTTTCCAGGTTCTTCTGCTTTTGTTCCAAGATTCTCCTATGTATAACGTTTTCATTCCTACTCCACCAATGCCTCTTTAAGCATCAGTTCTAGTGTTGCTTGTATTTCCAAGTTCCGGAGAATTCCTCAGTCCACAGACACAATACTATTTCCATTCCTGATCTCAAAGTGGAATCTGTAGATTTGCCAGAGTGATACCATGGCTAAAAGAATTAAGAAGAGGTTGCACTGATTAGGCTATGCTCCCTTGAGCTTGGAAGATGAAGAGATGATCACATTGAAGTCTTTAAGACGATTAGAGGAGTTGATACGGCTGATGGAGAGAAACTGTTATCCCCGGTGGGTGGAACCTAGAACAAGAGGTCATAACCTTAAAATTAGAGCCAAGATATTGAGAGGAGACGTCAGGAAGAACTTCTTCATGGAAATCTCGAACCTTCTCCCTCAGAAAAAATGTGGGGAAAATGTCAAAACAGAGATTGATAGGTTTTTGTTGCACAAGGGTTAGTCAAAGATGATAGAACATAGAACATAGAACATTACAGCGCAGAACAGGCCCTTCGGCCTTCGATGTTGCGCCGACCAATTATGAAAAAAAAGCAATGAACCTCCAAACTAAACCATTCCCTTCTCTTCCATAAACTTATCAACTAACCTCTTAAACGCCACCAAACTTGGCGCCTCTACAACTGCCGCAGGCAGGGCATTCCACTCCCTAACCACCCTCTGGGTAAAGAACTACCTCTGATATCCATCCTATAACTATCACCCCTTAATTTAAAGCTGTGTCCCCTCGTGCTAGCTTTCTCCATCCTAGGAAAAAGGCTATCACTGTCCACCCTAGCTAAACCTCTAATCATCTTATATGTTTCAATAAGGTCTCCTCTTAGCCGCCTTCTTTCTAACGAAAACAACCTCAAATCCCTCAGCCTCTCTTCATAAGACCTGCTTTCCATACCAGGCAACATCCTGGTAAACCTCCTCTGTACCCTCTCCAATGCCTCCACATCTTTCTTAGAATGCGGGGACCAGAACTGTACACAATACTCCAAGTGCGGCCGCACTAGAGTTTTGTACAGTTGCAACATGACGTTGCGGCTCCGAAATTCAATCCCCCTACAAATAAAAGCTAAGACTCCATGTGCCTTCTTAACAACCTTATCGACTTGACTGCCTACTTTCAGGGATCTATGCACAAATACACCAAGATCCCTCTGTTCATCAACACTATTAAGAATCCTACCATTTGCCCTAAACTCTACACATTTATTATTCCTGCCAAAGTGCATTACCTCACACTTTTCCACATTAAACTCCATTTGCCACCTCTCGGCCCAGCTCTGCAACTTGGCCAAGTCTCTCTGCAAACTATAACACCCCTCTTCACTATCTACCACTCCTCCGACTTTGGTGTCATCTGCAAATTTACTAATCCATCCTTCAATACCCTCATCCAGATCATTTATAAAAATTACAAACAGCAGGGCCCCCAAAACAGATCCCTGGGGTACACCACTTGTAACCAAACTCCACGATGAATAATTTCCATCACCCACCACCCTCTGTCTTCTATCAGCTAGCCAATTCCTAATCCAATTAGCTAAATCACCCTCTATCCCATACATCTGCATTTTCTGCAGAAGCCTTCCATGGGCACCTTATCGAACGCCTTACTAAAGTCCATATATACCACATCAACTGCCTTACCCCCATCCACCTCTTTGGTCACTTTTTCAAAAAACTCAATGGGGTTAGTAAGGCACAACCTACCCTTCACAAAACCATGCTGACTATCCCCAATCAATTCATTTCTCTCTAAGTAGGTGGAGTTAATGTTTAGATCAGCAACAATCTCACTGATTGAGGGAACAAGCTCAGTGTTGCAGAACTTCCTTTTCTTTCCATGTTTCTTTTAAACGCCGCTGTTCACAACCTTGACTCTAGGAATGAATTTGGTGCTCTGTGCAACAGAGAGGCTTCACTCTTAACCTGAGGATATTTCGGAGCAGCCTGAGCTTTGCTGATTACACTTGCCATATCAGGAAGATGACAGTGGTGGGCAGTCTCATCTCTGAAGCAATCTCTTGGGCTCCACTGGATCCCCTTTCCTGTTCTTCCTCTGTCAAATAATTAAGAATTTAAAATTAGAAATTGATCGGTTTATGTTAGACAAGGGATGAGGGGATGTGAAGTTGAACTGGGTAGATAGAGTTAAAACGGAGATCAAACTCAATGGCAGAACAGGCTCGTGGAGGTGAATGGTCTCCTCCTCTTCCTGTGATTTACGAAATGCATCATCGGCAACTTACGAACAATAGCAGAAAATGTTTACAAATGAGACATGAGACTCATATAACTAGTTCCGATGTTGCGTTCATTAGTTTTAGTTGAAAATAATCATATTACTAGTCTGGGTCGATATTTTATTCACAGTTCACTCACCTGGTACATTTGCAATAGAAATCATATGTTTATTTTACCTATTCTTTCACAATGTCTAGTCTTGCTGGCTGGGTCAACATTTATTGCCCATCCCTAATTACCCTGAAGAAGGTAATAGTGAGCTGCCTTCTTGAACCACTGCAGTCCATGTGGTGCAGGTACACCCACAGTGCTATTTGGTTTTCAGGGTTTTGACACAGCGACAGTGAAGGAATGTAGACTTAGTTGTAAATCAGGATAGTGCATGGTTTGATTCATTTAAATCATATTGGGTCGTAACTTTCAAGCACCCCTACCTCAGGTGGAGACAAAACTCTGAAGGTGCACTGGAGAATCCCTCTCAGAAATTCACCTACATGAGAATTATCCAGGAGTGCAAACTTCCAGTGGACCTAAAACCAAAAGAAAAAATGCTGGAAAAGCTTTGACAAAGAGTTGTCTAGACTTGAAACGTCAGCTCTTTTCTCTCCTCACAGATGCTGTCAGACCTGCTGAGATTCTCCAGCATTTTCTCTTTTGGTTTTTTCCAGCAAAGCTGACGCTCACTCCCTGACCTGATACCTCTAACCCAAACAGAGCTTTCCTGACACAACTGGAACCACCCCCCACTACCCCCATTCCTCGACACAACCTGAACCCTCAATCCTTGAGCAGCCCACTCCAAAGAAGTTACAGTCCAAATGATTTTCAGAACAGTAGGTTTCAAAATTGGATGTAAGTGAGGAATTCAAAGGGAGTTAGAGTGACAAACATAGAACAAGTGATAAGGAAAATACCATACTTGTTGGATCCAGGAGAAGCACAGATATATATTTAAGAGAAGATGAAGATTAAAGATAGTAAAGGGAACAAAAATCAGTCAAAAAGAAGCAGATCCTCTGCCGCTCTACTAATGTAAATTTTTTTCTCTTTCACACTGATATGGAGATGTTGGCGTTGGATTGGGTGGGCACAGTGAGAAGTCTCATACCAGGTTAAAGTCCAACAGGTTTAATTCCAGGAGCAGTGCTCTGAAAGCTCATGATTCCAAATAAACTGGTTGGGTTTTGACCTGTGTTGTAAGACTACTTACTCTTTCTCTCACACTGACCGTGAATAAACACAACATGAGAACAAACAATATCCAAATGCTTGTATCAGAACAGTTTGCAAGAGGAAAGAACAGGGGACTACTTGGATAGTGCTTCCAAAGAGCACATGGGACCTTGATGGGCAAATACCCTCCTTCCATGCTGTATCACTGTACATAACCCAATAAATTCCTTCATGCTCTACTTCAGCGAAAACATTAACATCTTCAGAGTAAAGTACCAGCTGAAGAATTCCTTACAATCTCACCAAAGGGATAATTTTATCACTTTTGACAAGTAGCTTCACCCGCCAGGAGTGCAAATCAGTAGCACAGACATAAAATGTCACCCTTTTCAAATTTGATCCCCTTTGCCAATAGCTTGTGGTTTAACTTAATACAACATTTAACCATTTACTATCTTTCACAGCATTACTTCAAAGTCATTATTTCTTTTTCATTTTATACTTGTGATAATTAGGCGGGTGAGTGTGATTCCCAAAAAACCTATTGGGATTTAACCTGGTGTTCTGAGACTTTTTACTGTGCCCACCCCAGTCCCACACTGGCATCTCCACATCATGATAATTAAAGCAAGCTCGCGAGCACTTCCATATTCCACAATATTGATATTTATCTGACAGTGGTGTACAGGTGCATGAACAATGTCTGGAGAGAGTTTATGTTTATCACTGAATGGGATACGTGTCATTTGTTGCTGAAAGGCCTATCCATGCCTTTGTTACTGGGAGATGGAGCTATTCCAACGCCGACCTGCTTGCCATCCCATCTTCCAGCCTCCACACATGTCAGCTCGTACAAAACTGAGCTATTTTCAGGACCAATTGCCCATATGGCCAAATCTCCATGAACTTCTTGCCTCAATTTCAGAATCCTCATCTTTGATTTTAAGGATGGTAATTTAAACCCTCCCCATGTGATGAAGTTCGGAACGTGGAGGGTGTTTAACTCACCTTTCGATTAACTCCACGTCAGGAAGTCCTTGGATGGTCTTTGCACCTCTCTGCCAATTGAAGCCTTTAAGTGGGCAATTGATACCCACGTAAAAGCCTCTTCTTGTCACCACGAGTATTAACCCAATGGTGGGCAGCCTCTTGATACGCAGAGGGCAAGACCGTTGTTCACAGGCACTCAGTGCCAGATGGAGGGACCCAGGTAAGGGTGAGCTCATTCACTGTCTCACCCCTCCCACCCTCTCCCCCACTCCTCTCTCCTCCCTGACCCCTCACCTCACAAAACCCCTCTTACTATCACTTACTTCCAACTTGGTACAGTCCACAATCCTGGACCTCCAATGAAGTGTATTCCCTCCTCCCCCAGAGCCACTGCCTTCCTAATAGCATTGCTAATTGGAGAACAGCTCTTGGAGGGTGGGGCTTGTAGTTCCCAGGAGGAACCAGCTTGGGTGTCTTCCTGCTTCACCAGCCAGCAGCTGAGACCCCACCACTTCCAGAAAATTCCCTCCTGTATCCCTTTGTGACTTGCTTCTCCCTACTTCCAATCCTAAAGCCCTTGACACTTCTACACTCCTCTAATTCTGGCCTCTTGTTCATCCTCAGTATTAATCATTGCACCATTGACAGCTGCCTAGGACATCACTGTGGAACTCCCTTCCGAAACCTCCCTGAACCTGTTCTTAAAACCGACATATTTGTGGTCGACAAGCTTATGGTCACCTGTCCTATTATCTGCTTATTGACTCAGTGACAATTACTGTTTGATAGTGTTCTTATGAAATACATTGCTACATTAACCCTGCCACATAAATACAAGTTTTTGTTGCTTTTGTCCCCAGCAATTTAGACACAAACATTCAATTATTCAGGAGCCTGTTGCAGTGAAGATCTCATCATAGACCAAACTTTTCATTTCACTATTTTTCACATCAAGCATTTTTACTCAAAAATTGATCATTTTTGGCTTTTTGCTGAATCGTGCAGGGACAATTTTTCCCTGTAATTTTCTTTCCCTCATACGTATTCGCACGAACCACACATCCTGATATTCTCTGATGTCAGTTTCTGATGATACTGCAAATTGTGACTGAAGGAACCTGTCACGGCAAATATCACAAACAACAGCAAAAAAAAACCTGCTGAAACTTGTGTACGAAACATGATGGATGAATGAGGTGTGATACATCGGGCAAAGCAGTAAATTCCTGAGCTTTTGGCAACACCAAAACCAGCAAGCATTCAGCAATCTGAGTCTGAAAGCTGGATCCTGGCTGTCCCAGTTTACTGTCACAAATCCAACATTTGTGCTTTTTAAACTTTCTATATCATTTTGTCAGGATAAAGCTGGAGATTTGGAATTAATTTGAAATTGTCTCAATTTTGATTTGTAGCTTGGTTTGAGACTCACAAACATCGGGCTCCAAATCTTCCTGTCTAACGCATGCACACACACACACACACACGCACTGTCATTGTACACAAAGTTTACACTTTGGGTGAGTTGGACTTCCCTGGCCAATTCAAGATCAACTCCACAACTGAAGCATAAGGCTGACAACCCAGCACATTGGTGAGGGAGTGCTGCAAAGGTGGATGTGTTATCTTTTGGAAGAAATGTTAAAAAGAGGTCTCTTTCTGTCATGACAGGTGAATATTTAAGATTATATGGTGCAATTTCAAGATTGTGCAAAGTCCCCCCCCACTCCCTCCCCATGTCGTGGTCAATATTTATTCTTCACTCAACATCACAATAATTGATTAGTGGATCATCATTACATTGTTGTTTGTGAAAGCTTACCGTGTGCTTATTTTCTACATTTCAATATTTCAAAATTAAAGAGTTTTGAGATATCTGCACTCAGGTACTAAAAAAATTCAAGACTTCTTTTTCTTTGTTTGAATTTTATTGTTGTAGGTATGTTATAATAAACCAGAACTGGAATATCTGAAATGATTAACTAAAATAATAAACTGATGCCTTGGACTATGGAGTCATGAGTTCAAATCCCATTATGACAACTGGTGTATTTGAATGGAATTAGCTAAATAAATCTGAAAAATAAAGCTAGTTCAGTGATAGTCATCGCAGAACAATTAGATTATTGTTTAAAATCCCATCTCTTTTGCCCCTAAAGGAAGGAAATCTGCCATCCTTGTGTAGTCTGGCCTATATTTGACTCCAAACTCATTACGATGAGGTTGGATGATAACTGTTTTCTGAAACTTCATGGCAAACCACTTAGTTGTCAAGCAGGTGACAACTCAACATCTCCAGGGCAATGAAAGGTGGGCAATAGTTGCTGGCCTGACCAACAACATCCACATCTGGTGAATGAATGGAAAAGTGTTTTGTTTTAAGTCAGTTGTTCATTTTCAGATTTAAACATTGCCTTCATTGCTGTTAATTTAGAATGGTAACACCAATAATAACTCCTGTAAATAATAAATGTACCAGGCAGATGTATTAATCAATCACTGGACAACTTCCTGAGCTTCCTGCTGTGCTTTTTAATCATTCTGATATGTACTTGAGCATCAGGCAAATGAAATGTTTCCAGCAAAGATTACCAGCATTTCGGAATTGATTGGCAACACTCTCGAACAAAGAGTCTCACTTCCCTCGCGGATTTGCGCCAGAGTAGATATCGATGCTTTTGGATGCAATTTTCACTTTGTATGACAAACATTTATAAGCCCAAGAAACTAAGCATTGGAATATACACACTTAATAAGACTCATGTACAGGAACTTGATCCATGGTAATTAGTCTGCTGAGCGACATTATATGACTGATCAAGTCAGTCTGCCCTAGCTGCATCAACAATGTCCTTTTGCGTTTTGGTTTTATCCAGAGCAGTGCAGTTATTAGCACAGCGCCAGAGGCCCAGGTTTAGTTCCAGCCTTGGGTTACTGTCTGTGTGGAGTTTGCACATTCTCCCTGAATCTACGTGGGTTTCTTCCAGGTGCTCCAGTTTCCTCCCACACTCTAAAGATGCACAAGTTAGGTTGATTGGCCATGCTAAATTGCCCTTTAGTGTTAGAGGGATTATCGGGGTAAACAGATGGAGTTATGGAGATAGAACCTGGGTGGGATTGTTGTCAGTGCAGGCTCAATGGGCTGAATGGCCTCTTTCTAAAATGTAGAGATTCTATGATTCTGTGACTCAAGATCACACTGAGCAACATTTGAATCTGAGGAGATATTTTAATCCCCCTCGTTAATCATGGTCCATTGAGGCATCAGGTTATACCTCCAATTATCCAACTGGATTTCAGTGCCTTATCAATCCCATCCTGGTTATACATGATCACATCTACGTGATGATTTTCTGCTCTCAATGGGGCAGTGGGAATCTCCTGGTGATTACCAGCAATATGTATAATATCTCCATTGTAGTACAGTAGGAAGAATGCCATTTGTAAATATTCAGAGAAGATATAGGATACTATTTTACCAATTGTTCATGCCCTGTTGCTGCTACCAACAAGAACATAGAATTTGATGTTCAGCCAAATCTCTGTTTACTGCAATGGGACTGGAGAATCCTGCTGGTGCTAATGGTTGGAAGATTCCACCCATTGTCTGTGAAAGACTGGCTGGTGGTGTAATGAATCTGGGCCACCACTTTAACATCAGCTCCTTGATCAGTTAAAATTGTCTTTAGTTTTTAGAAAAAGTCCAACATGAGCCCAGTGATAATGCCTTCAGTCAGAATTCTTCTCCCTCTGCCCCAATATCCTCCACCCTCCATGAGTGGAGTTTTACAGCCTTGTTCGTCCCAAAAACCATAAAATCCCGCCCCAGATAAACGGGCCTTTCCATGGTCTGCCTCTCGCCTGCCCATGGTGGATGGGGCAGGAAAATTCCAACCCATGTTTTCAGCATTCGATGAGCTTGACACATTGACTCATACAACTGGTAATGTCTTACTTACAAACAGAAATGCAAGAGATATTAAAAATGCTTTTAGATTTGCGCTGATGGGACACAATTTGAAAGTGAATATCAGCAGTTTAAGATCTTGCATGAATTTAACTGAGATGCACCCCAATCAAAGAGTATCCAGTCAAAGAGATGCCTCATGAGCAACCTGTTCTCCAGCTGAGTACCACAGGGGTCTGAGCATCAACAATTTACAATTTTTATCAATTTCTTAGATGAAGGCAGTGAAGACATGGGTGCTAAATTTGCAGAAGTGTCAATGATATATCGGAAAGTATGTTGTGAAGAAAACATAAGAGGTAGAATTTTCCTATTGTTCCCATCACAGCGAGTGGGACATGGACCACGCAAAGGTCCAGTAGCCTAGGGCAGGATTTTCCAGTCTTAATGTGAGTGAGCTGGAAAACTCTGCCCCAGGAGTTTGCAGACGGATATAGGTAGTTTGAGTGAGTGGGAAACATCAGGGGGAAAGATGTTTTCTTTGGCAGGAAGAATTAAAATTTTAAATATAGAATGACTGCAGAATTCCAAGGTGTAGGGACATCTAGGTATTGTACTGCATGAGTCACAAAAAGCTAATGTGCAGATACAGAAAGTTAAGAATAAAGAACAAAGAACAACACAGCACGGGAAACAGGCCCTTCAGCCCAATGAGCCCGCACCACCATTTTAACATTGTGAGTTCCCTCTTCTACCCATGATCCTTGTCTACGCTAATGGCACTCCACCTTGGAAACCAGATTGAGGGGAGACTAATTTAGGGACAATTTGTTACATCAATCAGCCTAAGAGCACATCTTTGGGGTGTGGGAGGAAACCGGAGCACCTGGAGAAAACCTACACAAGCACAGGGAGAATCTGCAAACTCCCACAAATACTGGCCCAAATCCATGTGTCTGCACAGCAAACAGTGACAGTCACTCAGCTGTCGTGTTGCCCATCAGCTGGTCCAGTTTAAGTGTACGACGAGAAGCATTAGGCTACTCTCGAAACATCCAGGAACAACCCTTGCACGACCCACCGTGTGTATGCCCCTTGTTGGTAAACAAGAAAGCTGCTCATTGTTATGAGAGGAATTAAACATAGCAATAGGATGTTCTATAAGGTATCGGTAATTACAATGTATGCAGGTTTGATCCCCTTATTCAAGGAAGGGCATAAATGCATTGGAGGAAGTTCAAAGGAGGTTTTCTAGATTAATACTCAGAATGAGCAAGTTGCCCTCTGAGGAAAACTTTGGATAAATGGTATATTTCTAAATAGAGTTCAGAAGAGTAGCAGGGTTGGGGGTTGTGGGTGTTAATTGATTGAAGCATTCTTTCCTCAGAGGATAATGTACTCATTTCAAGAAGATAGTCAAGCAATACTTTCTTGGAGGAGTTAAGAATGGGAGATGTATATCATTGTCACACAGCCTGGGAACACTTGTAAAGTCGATATTAAATATTCCATGAGGTTAACTTGATGTTATTTGTTTTCTACCAGCTGTTTATGATGCATTCTGAGACATTATAGTGAGTCACAATGAGGTGATATGTCAATGCAAACAATCTCTTGAAGTGAGAAATGAAAATGTCAGTGATGGATTGGCTGGTGTTGATGTGAGAGAAGGTACATTACTGACACAGCATGCCAATATGTCTGTTCCCCATCACATTTAGATTGATTTTACTTCAATTTCCTCTCTATTTCTTTTCCTGTGTGCCCAAGCACAGATCTAGCAACAACATAAGTGGGAATTTCCTCATAATAATATTTACTCTGTTATTGTAACCTCAGGTAAACCATCAGTTATTTCATCAATGACCTTCCCTCCATTATAAGGTCAGAGGTTTGCTGATGATTGCACGGTGTTTACAATTATTTGCATGCCCTCAGATACTGAGGCACTCCATGGTTGCACTAGAAACCATTCAGGTTTGAGCTGTTAATCGACAAGATTCATGCCACATGTGCCAGGGAATGATTGTCTCCAACAAGAGTCAGAACCAAAATGTAAACACTCTTTCTTAATTCACGGATGCTGTGTGACCTGAGTGTTTCTATAATGTTCAATTTTAATTTCAAGTGAACATAAATCCAGCTAATACATCCAATCTGGATTATCTTTTTAATCCCTAGTGTAATTCCAGGGAATCTGTGCTGTTCTATCTCTATAATTGAGATAAAGGACAAGTTCAGTTAACATTTTTGATCCATAGTTGTACCTGCACTCTAGCTTTTAGTGATTTGCATACCAATGGCAACCAGATCCCTTTACAGCTCCCCACTTCCTGATTTGGAAGCACATTGATAGGGACACTAACTGATAGGAGTCTGCCATATTGGTAATCCTCACCTTGTTGAAATGCAGGGCACCACAGTGGCACAGTGGTTAGCACTGCTGCCTCACAGTGCCAGAGACCTAGGTTCAGTTCTGACCTTGGGTGACTGGCTGTGTGGAGTTTGCACATTCTCCCCGTATCTGTATGCATTCTTTCAGTGCTCCGGGTTTGTTCCCACACTCTAAACATGTGCGAGTTAGGTTGATTGACCTGAGTGGAATTGCCTTTAAATTGTGCCTTAGTGTCAGGAAGATTAGCAGAGTAAGTATGTGGAATGACAGGGGATAGGGGACAGTCATTAGGGGAGATAAAGAAAGTCATCAGAAGCCCACCACAGAATTGGAATGGACAAAGGGCGGACAAGGGGCAGACAATGGAAATGTCTGTTGACCTCAGGCAGAATATAAAAAACTAGAGTCAGACTCCAATAGCCCCCTACCATAGCATTTTTCACCCACTTTCTCACCTCCCTACAGCAGGAGGCGTGGTCACCTTAATGCAAAGTTTGTTGTTATTTATTTTGAAGCAGTGGATGCCATTTTAATTTAACACGAGGCTGGATCGAGAGATACACTGACACTGCCCCTCAAAACAGGATTTTATGGTCTCATTTGATCTGAGACCCAAAAATCCACCAGTACTTTCTCTGATGGAGGGAGTAGAAAATAGAAGTTAGGGATAAGCCATTTAGGAATGATGCCAGCAAGCATTTCCTCACACAAAGGAGATCGGAAACGTCTTCCTGACAGAGTAATTAACAATGGGATGTTAATCGAAAATGTGAAAATTGAGTCTGATAGTTTTTTTTGTTAGGGAGTGTATTACAGGCTATAAGGGCAAGACAAGTAAGACGCAGTTAAACAGACTGATCAACCATGCTCTAAGTGAATGACAGAACAAGCTGAAAGGGCTAAATGACCTGCTGCTGTCGCCGTCAGCTTGTTGTCTACATGCATCAATTTCTTACAAGGTGAAAGAATGGACGCAGTCACCGAGATTGCAGGATGAGCTTTCCATGATTTCTGCAAATTGCGGCAGCCAAAATAATTTTCTAGTTCCTTAAAAATTCAGTCAACTCCATGTTGAAGGACCATCTTTACATACGTGCCTCTCCTCCTGAAAGATTAAAGCATCCTGGGATGGAATTCCCTGATGAAGTACTTTTGAATTTGAAAGTATCAGGAGTGGCTTTGTTGAACCGGCTTATTATGCTGCTTTCGTTAATCTTTGGAAGTGATTTGGCGTTGGCTGCTTGTGTTATCAACAAGCTGCAGTGCTTGCTAATTATTGAAACATGATGTCACACCACAGATAACAATCTTTCAAAGAGTAAGAGGAGATTTAAACAGTTAAGATTAATTACAATCAATTCTAGCTATGCGTTCAGTTGAGGATTGCTAAGAGCAGAATAGTCCCATTGCTCAGTACAATGAAACACTGGGGAAATCCAGCAATTTTAAAGACATTATTTCCACTAGAAGTTCTCACTTTCCACTCAATCTAATTCATCGCAATCTACCATGAAGCAGCAGAATTGGGCAGTTTTCAAGAAAATTATTCTTGCATGACAAATTACTCCTTGAAATATGGTTACTTGGAACAATTTGATTCATAAATCTGAATGTGAGTTTATCACACAAAAAAGAAGCATTTTTCATTTGGGTGTCTTGTTACCAGCATTGAGTCACCTGATCATAAAAATATGAAAATGGCGCAAGAAGAGAGACTATAGAACCAACTACTTGTCTAATTGGACTGCAGCAGTCAACCTTTCAGTGAATTTTTAAGTAAACACTTTAAAAACGTATCCATTACTGCTCTTGCACCTAAAAAACAATCCTGATTAATTCTAAGAACCTCTTTGAAAAGCCACAAATAAGGGCAATTAGTGGAAACTTGTCATTTTGATCCATTCACCCTGGAGCCTTGCAATGTGTGAAAAACTAACTGGAGTTAGTTTTTAAATTGGAGTCACATTGAACATGATCAGCTTTTGAAATCGCTTGGTTTTGGATTTGATCAATTTTGCACAAGTTGCGTAAAAACGTAATGGGATGATTCTCCAAGTTCGCTGCACTGCTCCAGCAGCGTAAAGAACCAGAAGACTCGAGCGGACACTGCTGGGCACCATAGCCTCCTCGCATCTCTGGCCGCTGGAACAGCACAGTGGTACAATACCTAGCACAGCTGTCTCACAATGCCAGGGCCCTGGGTTCGATTTCTGGCTTCCCACTAATGGGGAGTTGGCAGCCTGACCCCGCTGGAGTGAAGGGGGCCCATGAATGCCACCCAGGAGGTTGTGGGGTGAGGAGGGGTGTCTCCTGGGCATTGCCAGCTTGGTAGGGCAAGCCTGGTGCCGTGATGCTGCCCAAGGTGCAAAGCTTTGGCACTGCCCACCGGGATTTGGGCAGTGCCAAAGGGACAGGACCGGAAGGGGGGAGGTCTCATGGGGAAGATCGTTGGGGGTTGGCGGGACCTGCTGCCGCTCTGCATCCGGAGGTGACAAAGGGAAGGAGGTCAGCAATCTGGCTGAGCATTGATGGTGGGGAGGTTGGGTGTAATCGGGGCTGTTGGGAGGGGGGGTCGGGGCTGGACCAGACACATCCAGAAGGCCAATGACCAGATTGTGGAGGGTGGGGAGGTGGGGGCTGTGCAAGCCAGCAATGGGGGTGGGTTGCTGAGCTTGCCAATGATCGGGAGCTGCTGTACAGGATTACCATGCATGCGCTATCTCGATGCTGACAGATCGGTACATGCACAGTGGCTCACTCAGCAGTTTGCTGTCGGCCTCTCCAGCGGAGATAGACCCCGCCCACATAATTTCAGCATGATTCTCGCTAGTGTACTCTGTGTGGGAGATTAATTTTGAAAATCCTGCTGAAAAAAATGTTTTTATATGAATTTGGTATTCAGAACTTTTTTGAGAGAATCGCTGCCGAATATAAGTAAGTGGAATTTCCACACTGATCATTTTTGATCACACATAAAACGTGGTAAAACACAAGTTCATACGCAATGCAACACGCTGAAAGTAGTCATCCTCCAAAATAGAGTGGAAAATGAACAGTATCAACCAGGCCAGAATTAAGTGATAGCAGCTGTTTTTGCCATTGCCATACCCTTTTCCTTTTTATTTATGGCCTTTTACACCTTCCTTTCCATTACCTCTTCTTCCTTTGTTGATTCATGCAAGATGACTGCTTTGAAACGCTCTTTGAAAGTCTCAAAAATCTATGGAGCTTGAGTTCTATTCAGAACCAGAGCCAGAATACATCAAAGATCTGGAGAAGAATGAACAAGCCCATAATAATTGGAAAACTGAGTGGTAAATAGAATGTCAAAGAACTGAGCAGCAAGGGTGAGTGCCGTGAAAGAGGTGCCAGGGAAAAAGCTAATCAAAACACTGAAGAGAATGCTCTAATTCAGGAGACTGAAAAGCCACACTAAAAAATAAAGCTTTGGTCTGATAAATAATTGAATTATACAAATAAAAACAAATGAATTAACAATTTATTCAATGGTTTGTCCTCCCACATGGGTGTTATGTAAAAATGATTCAATGAAAGATTCTCTGTTAGTTAGACTCAAATTATATCAAACAAAAAAACCTTTTTAAACAGACAAAATCACCCTCAATTTGGTACCATTTTCATTAAATGGTCCCCAAGCATTTTATTAATTGGAATGTTAATTAATTAAAGATTTTAACTCTATGCAATTGTACTTTACTTTTAACAGGATTGTATATTACTGTAATAGAAATGGAAGTCAGCTGAAAGAAACAAAATCCATTTCATCTTTATATCTCATGGATTTTGTACTTCAGTAGTGTATTGAGAGGAAAGATTATTTGTACGCTGATTAAATCCTATTTGCTGTAAGTTTGGTCATCTGCCTGTGTAATGAAGGGTGGCACAGTACTTAGCACTGCTGGGTTCAATTCCCGGCTTGTGTCATGTCTGTGTGGAGTTTGCACATTCTCCTCATCTCTCTGTGGGTTTTCTCCCACAGTCTCAAAGTGCTAGTTAGGTACATTGACCTGAACAGGCCCCAGAGTGTAATGACTAGGGAAGTTTCATAGTAAACCCATTGCAGTGTTAATGTAAGCCTACTTGTGACTAATAAATACGCTTCATTTTATTTTAAATATTGATTTTGGAATGATGTTGGTGTAAATCTGTGATAAATATGACATCTCTTACACCTTTAGGTACTTTGATTCAGTTTTTGTATTCAAATCATTTGTTCAAAGATGGTGTAAGTTTGTCTGAGATTTGCCTTTTCCATGTCTGAAATGTACTGGAAGTATATTCCCTTGTTTAATATTCCAGCAGAAAGTAGAAGTTGAAAGGAGACTTTAAAATATTACAATTTAAAATGATCTACTCAGATGCGGTTTGTTGAATGAGTGACCTTATTTTTAATGTTTGATGTATTGCAATAACTGAAGGTGATGCGTTATGGCTTCAAGTTATAAAGGTTTTATTACCAACAATATTGACACACACATATATAGAACAGTAATACACATTCTCTCTTCTCGTCCCTGGCTCCCACTGAGGCTCCTTCCTGACGCGGGACACACTTCCTTGCACATAATTAGTTCCACTTCACGTGCCTCTTCTCCATAGGGTCTGGCCCAATCAAGTGATCCTCAGGGATCACGCCCTGTTTCCCCTCCCCTCCTGTGCCCCACCCCCTCCCCTCTCCTTAAAAGGTCATGCAAACTACATAGGTACCTTTATTTCAGGAGAGAGGATTAAAAACATGTTTGGGGCTGTGATAGATGTAAATATTGGTGACCACCAGATTGACAACAAGAGCTATTTATTATCTAACTCAGACTAAGTACAAAGTGCTTCAATTCACATCTTTTCCATTCAGCTCCAGGATCGATTCAATGGCAAAAGCCCCAGGATTCACATGTACCCACCTTATTGGCCAATCGGATCACATGACCCTCTGGAGATTTGCCCCCTTAAAGAAGTTCATGACTACAGGTGTACATTTCCACAGTAACTTTGCAAACCATCTCTCATAACTTTGGTTGGAAATCTTCAAAATTCCCAGAGACAAAGCATTTCCAGGATTTCCATCATGGGAATTGATCAGGACCCTCTTCACTTTATCTTTAATCCTGTCACAATCCCAAACATAGACTACAGCAGACTAGGCAAGCTCACCACTACCTTCTCAAAAGACCAATAAATGCTGCTGTTGTAATCAACATCTATCTCCTGAAGACAAATACGTTAAACATAAACTTTCTCAGTTCAGTTTCTGCATTATGGACAGTAATTGTTACAGACAATTGATTGTACATTGGAAGTGATAATTAGACTGTGTTAGGCAACTTTGTCATCCCACCCTTGGTCATGCACATTGATCTTGCAGAACGCATTCTCACTTCGCAGTAAAACAAAGTACAAACCGCTTTATAGATTTTCTAGATTGACAAAAGAAAATTGTGAATCTACTTTCAACATTATTAACTGCATCATACTATACTATAATCAGAGAATGTACAAATCCACAGTCACTCTCTAACAGCCCCTACCACAGCACTTTTCACTCACCCTTTCACCTTCCTACAGCAGGAGAGGAGGTCACCTTAATGCAAAATTTGTTGTTATTTATTTCAAAGCAGCAGCTGCCATTTTATTTGGCACGAGAGTAGATCGAGAGATACACTGACACTGCCCTTGAGCACGTTTACGAGCCTGTTTCCTTTCTTCTCTCTCTCTCCCTCTCCTACTCTGTTCGTTAGCAGTCTAATGCAAGCGACCTTTCCAAAATGCAAAGCGTGGATAATTGGCAGAGTCCTCAGCTCATTCCCTGTAGATCAATTAACTGATGGGAATCACACAGAGCAGTGCAGTTTGCTTCAATTAAATGTCAGTGCCAGGTGGGACCACTTTGAGACAAGATATTTATGGGCCTTTTATTTCGCAGCTACAGCTGAGACCTCAGAGGGAAAGTGGAAATAAAATGCCCAATGCTCTAGCAGATGGACATCGAAAACTTCTGCTTATCTGAATTAATAAACATTCTCTTTGTTAGATGTTTGGAGATGATTCCACATCTTGCTGAAGACTCTAACTTGGGACCATACCACCAGTGTCATTCTGGCACCAGTCTGTTTCTGGAGATTGAGTGATAGTGGAACCAATTCTGCTTTCCCAATTATTATTTTCCTTCTCCATAGGAATATAAAACACATGAATGAACATCAAGGCAGCATTGCACCATTTCTGTGAGTGTAAATGGTGAGATAGAGAAACGGAAGTATCGAAGTCCCCATTTTCAGAAAGGATTGCTTTTACACAGTCTTAGCAGGATGTTCCTCACACTGTCAAAAACCAACAGTTGCTTCTATTGATTGAAGTCACAAATCTTCAGCTCAGAAGGAGGTCGCCTTGTGACCCATCATGCCTGTGATGCCACTTTGTAAAAGTTATCCAATTATCCGACCACCCCCTTTCCACGCCATGTTGGTCCCTCAAGTTTTATAAAGCTTCACACATTGGTAATGGCTTCTTTTGGAAAGTTCCAGTTCAATCTGCTTGTGTCACTATCCTGGGGCAGCATATCGCAAGAGAGAGCCTGAAAAGGGATGTCTGGCTGCTAAAGCTGCTTCATTTCATCAGTTGGGTCAAACAAAAGCACATCATAATATCATAACTCATGGGCCACCCTCAGTGGACCAGCCTCTGTAACCCAGGAGAAGGGTTGATTATTATCATAGCAGATAGAAAAATCTGAAGTAGCAAGGCTCTCCGCTGCTAGATGATATGATATCATGGTGGCACAGTGGTTAACACTGCTCTCAGGATTTGACTCTGGCCTTGGGTGACTGTCTGCACATTCTCCCCATGTCTACATGGGTTTCCTCCTGGTTTCTTCCCATACTCCAAAGATATGCAGGTTAGGTTGATTGACCATGCTCAATTGCCCCTTATTTTACCAGGATGGATGGGTTAGGAACATTAGTGTGATAACTGTGTGGGGTTATGGAGATAGAGCAAGGTTGCGCCTGGGTAAGATGCTTTGTCAGATAGTCATTGCAGACTCAATGGGCTGAATGACCTTTTTCTGCACTGTAGGCATTCTATGATCTTTATATAGCACCATTAATGTAATGAAAAATCCCAAGATGCTTCACATGAGCATTATAAAAACATTGGGGAGGTGATGGACTAATGGTATTATTGCTAAACTGTTAATCCAGAAGCTTAGCTAATGTCCTGCAGAACCATGTTCGAATTCTGCTTGGTAGCTGACGGAATTTGAATTCATTTTTTTAAAAAATCTGGAATTGAAATATAGGAGCAGAACTAGGCCACTCAGCCTATTTAGTCTGCTTCGATGTTCAATCATTCATGCCTGGTATTTTTTTCATCCCCATTCTCCTGCCTTTTTCCAGTAGCCCTCGATGCTCTTATTAATCAAGAACTTATCTATCTTTCTCTTAAAGAAACTCAATGACAGGACCTCCAATGCCTTCTGAGGCAAAGAGTTCCATAGACTCACCACTTTCTGACTGAAAAAAAGTTCCTCCTCATCTCTATTTTAAAAGATTGTCCCTTTAGTCTGAGGTTGTTTTTTTTATGGTTCTAGTTTTTCCTACTCATAAAATCATCCTCTCCACGTCCATTCTATCCAAGTCTCGCAGTATCCCGTACATTGCAATAAGATTCCCCCCTCATGCTTCTAAACTCCAATGTATACAGATCCAGAGTCTTCAACCATTCCTCGTAAGACAAATTCTACATTTCAGGGATCACTTTTGTGAACCTCTCAGGACCCTTTCCAAAGCTAGCACGTCCTTCTTTAGGTATGGGCCCAAAACTGCTCACAATATTCCAAATGGAGCCTTATACAATCTCGGAAGTACATTCTTGCTCTTGTATTCTAGCCCTCTTGACCTGAATGCTGACATTGCATTTGCCTTTCTAATTGCTGACTGAATCTACACGTTAACCTTAAGAGAATCTTGAATGAGGACTCCCAAGTTCTTTGTGCTTCAGATTTCCAAAGAATTTCCCCATTTAGAAAATAGTCTATGCCTCCATTCCTTCTTCCAAAGTGCATAACCTCGCACTTTGCACATTGTATTCATCTGCCACTTTCCCCATTCTCTTAACCTGTCCAAATCCTTCTGCAGCCCCTCTGCTTCCTCAATATTACCTGCCCCTCTACATATCTTTGCATCATCTGCAAACTTAGCAACAGTGCCTTTAGTTCCTTCTTCTAAAAGGTTAATGTATATTATGGAAAATTGTGGTCCCAGCATCAACTGACTGCCATCTTGAAAAAGGCCTCTTTATTTCCACTCTCTGCCTTCTTTCAGTCAGCCAATCCTCTATCCATGCCAGGATTTTACTCTTTTCAACTTATTTAACAGTCTCCTATGCGGCACCTTGTCAAAGGCCTTCTGGAAATCTAAATAAATCACGTCTACTTGTTCTCCTTTATTTAACCTCCTTGTTACCTCTTCAAAGAGCTTTAACAGATTTGAATGACATGACCTCCACTTGATGAAGCTGTTTTCACTCATTCCTATTTTATCATGCACTTCCAAGTATCCTGCAACCTCATGTTTAATAATGGACTCTAAAATCTTGCCAATGACCGAAGTCAGGCGAACCAGTCTATAATTTCCTGTTTCCTGCCTTCCTGCCTTCTTAAACAGTGGTGTTACATTCACTACTTTCCAATTCTCTGGCATCCTCCCTGCCTCCAATGATTCCTCAAAGATCACCACCAACGCCTCCACAATTTCCTCAGCTATCTCTTTCAGAACCCTGGAGTGTTATCCATCTGGTTCTGGTGATTTATCTACCTTCAGGCATTTGTTTCCCCAGAACCTCCTCCTTAGTGACAGCCACTGCACTCAGCTGTGCCCCTTGATTGTCCTGGAGCTCTGGCATTTCATAGAACAGAGAACACGACAGTGCAGTACAGGCCTTTCGGCCCTCGATGTTGCACTGAACAGTGGAACCAATCTAATGACCCTCTAACCTAAGCTACTCCAATATTATCCATATGCCTATCCAATGAATATTTGAATGCTCTTAAAGTTGGCGAGTCCACAACTGCTGCAGGCAGGGCATTCCACGCTCTTACTACCCTCTGAGTAAAGAACCTATCTCTGACATACATCCTATATTTATCGCTCCTCAATTTAAAGATATGAGCTCTCATGTTAGCCATCATGGTTTCATCATGCAACCATTGTCTATTATCAAAAAAACCCCTCTGGGTCACTAATGTCCTTTAGGGAAGGAAATCTGCTGTCCTTACCTGGTCTGGCCTACATGCAATTCCAGAGCCACAGCAATATGGTTGATCCTCAAATGCCCTCAGGAAACTGGGGATGGGCAGTAAATGAATGGACAATAAATGAAACTAGGGATGAGCAAATAAATTTTAAGGAGGAAAGCAAGGTAGAGCTGTTTGAGGAGGGGTAGTTCCAGGGATTAGGGCCTGAATGCATAGCCATAAAGATGGAGCTACCTTAATTCCAAATTCCAGAGAATAAAGTAAAGAAATTCCTACGAAATATCATATTTTAGATCTAATTCAGAAGCACTTTTCCTAATTTTGTGGAGAGAATTTTTTTTAAAAATTCAGTCCCAGGAAGCCAGCCTACTCCCCTCCCCATTTAGAGGAACATGGCTCTCATACAAAGTGTTCACATGCACTGAATTTCTTCAGTGTCCCAATGATCGGGGATCATTTATTGGGAATAGTTGGACGTCCATCTGTTCTTTACCCTTCACAGCCTGGAGTTATATTCCAAGGCATCTGCCATTCCATATTCAATATGGGGACATGTGGTGATTACAGCACACATACTGGTGTTGGGTCAAGTGAGAGCATCTTGCTGCAATGTAAGAATGGTTGGTATTCCATCACCTTGTAGTATGAAGGGCTGATGCTACAGGGTTAATGCAGGCTGTGTGCATTGCCACCCACACAGTGGTGTAAAGCTCATGAGTCAGATCCAGAAGGTGGTGGGGAGCAAAGACATATGTCGGTATAGAGACAGCTGCTGGCTTATACCCTTCACTGTACACAGGGAAATAGTCGTGGTAGTTAACAAAGGCTCACAGCTAAACTTGTGAAGACTGATCTGTAACTAACATGCCACAGCATACATCAACCTCAAAACAGAAGTGCCCTCTGTTCAGATTTGCTGTCAGTTTTGCAGTGATCCCAGGTTAAGGAAGCTAGTCTTCTAACAATTTCCTCATCCCAATTCTTTACCAGTATTAGATTCCCAGGTCACACTTCCTTCAATACAGCTTCTGATAGGTGGGTAAAAGAGGACATAAAATGATCCAATTGCAATTTTCTTTGCCTCCCACCCTGATTGCAGCGGCAATGTTCAATGTAAAGATCCAGCTCCTCATTCTCCAAGGCCAATAGATAAACAACCAGGCTGAATGAAACCAGAGGATTGTGAAGTAACATACTGTGCATTAACATATTACATGTATCATTTCCCAGGCAACAGGAGTCTCCAAGGTTCTTGCTTTCTCTTCTGAGCTGTTTGGGAAAAAAAAAACAACTGAGACGAGTTAACACATAAACTGAATTTTCTTCCTTTCTTCTGGGAATTTTGGGAGGAATTGTCTTGTCCTATAGGAATCGCACTCCCTCCCGTGGATTTCATGGCAGTGTAGGGTGACCACAATGGGAAATCCCATTGACATAGGCAGCACCAGAGAATCCCAATGCCAGTGGTTGGCACACCACCTCCCACAGCCAAGAAATACCCAGTTAGGAGGCTGGAGAATCCCCCCACCCCTCACCACCAGCCTCACTTCTTTTCATAAACCTTCTCATAGAATCACAGAATTGTTACAGTGCAGGAGACCATTTGGCCCAAGATGGTTACATTGACTGTCCAAATGAGCATCATGATTTAGTGCCATTCCCCTGCCTTTTCCCCGTACCCCTGCACATTGGTTTATTCAGGTGATCATCTAATACCCTGAATGCTTTGATTGTATCTGCCTCCATGGCATTTCCAGACAGAATATTCCAGATCCAAATAACTCACTATGTGAAAAATTTATTTCTCATATCACATTTGCTTCTTTTAAAATCATTTTAAGTCAGCACACTCTTATGCTTGATCCTTTTTATGAGCGGGAATGGATTCTCACTGTCTACTCTGCCCAGTTCCTTCTTCCCAGGGAGAACATTCCCGATTTCTCCAGTCCAGCCTCCTAACTACAGTTTCTCATCCCTGGAACTATCCTTGTAAACCTCTTTTGCAGTCTCTCCAATGTGATCACATCCTTCCTGTTGTGTGGCACCAGGAACTGTATACAATATTCATTATGGTCAAGAAATCGTTGATGCATGCTTCAGCATCAGGATTCATCTTCAAATAATGCATCTTTCCCAGTTTTTGTTTCAAATATACAAATGGGAATGATGTATAACAAGTGACTGAATCCCATTACCTATTTATACATTGGCCAAAATTGGAATTATCGTTCTGTTGAATAGGAGAATCAGGAGTAAAATTCTGCTCATCCCAAGTCACTGCATAACAGGGTGGAGGAGATCATTAAGCATCCAGCTGGATAAGAGATTCACACGCCTGTCTGATTTGTCCTTCGCTCCACAAAAACATTGCTTATTATCTGCTCACAGCTCAGGCATAAGAGGGGACCTTATCGAAACATATAAGATGATTAGAGGTTTAGATAGGGTGGACAGTGATAGCCTTTTTCCTAGGATGGAGAAAGCTAGCACGAGGGGACACAGCTTTAAATTAAGGGTTGATAGTTATAGGATGGATATCAGAGGTAGGTTCTTTACCCAAAGGGTGGTTCAGGAGTGGAATGCCCTGCCTGCAGCAGTTGTAGATGCGCCAAGTTTGGTGGCGTTTAAGAGGTTAGTTGATAAGTATATGGACGAGAAGGGAATGGTTTAGTTTGGAGGGGCATTGCTTTTTATATTGGTCGGCGCAACATCAAAGGCCGAAGGGCCTGTTCTGTGCTGTAATGTTCTATGTTCTATGTTCTATAATGAGCCTTGTTTTTCAGTGACAGTCAGGAGGCAGTCAAAAGTTGTAGGTGCAGTAAGAGGAACCAATGCAGGATGTTCCAATAACTTTTGACTCATTCTACACGTCTATTTGATTGATGGTGAATCTGATGGATAGTTGAATGAAAATTTAACGTGAACACGATGCTGTGTGTGGAAATGTGTGACGATGGAAGCTCTGTGCACAAAGCAATGATGGTGACAGTAATGGGACATTTCTGAAATATTCTTGCAATGGAGCATTAATTAACTTTGACTGTAAAAGTTTATTAAATAATGGGAATGATGCCTCTTCTGTATTTCAGCTGACACTTTATGGTTGTGTAATGTGCTGTTTCCTCCATTCAATTAAACACAAAAATCTAACAGGAAATCAGACCCTGCTGATGTGGGTAACTGCTCAGTGTTGTGATCCATGACTTTTTGGCCAGCTGTTTCCGGCCTCCTGAAATGCAGCCAACTTACCGACGATCGTACTTGACAATATAGAAAGGGGACAAGTGCATCACAGCTTTCCCATCAGTTTTCACTGCGGTGTGCATGCAAGTTTCTCCTGAATTGAGTTTTGCCAGTCTCTGGGCGCCCAGCCAAAAGCAGGATTTGAATTTCAGTTGAGGGTTGATTTGGGTACGAGCTTGTAAGCCCTAACTAAAGGTTCGGCATTTAGACAGCAAGATCCAAATGTTATCATTTCCATTCAGCAGATACGTTCAAATAAAGCAATTAATGTGAAGAAAGTCTGGCTAGACAAAAATTATAACACAATGTGGCGATGAGCCACAAGTCTATCAATACCATTGTTATTATTCATTGTAACAGCCTGGTAGGCGTTTAGAAATACATTACCAACTAATCAGCTTTCACTGGTTGAACTGCGGAACTGACAACCTCCAGCAGCAATTGTTCAAGAAGAATGACCCAGAAAGATCACTGGCAGAACATTTGGATTGAGGTTGTGTTTAAGACATTGGACATCCTTTTGGGTGCATTGGTCAGGTGTATTGGCCATGCTAAACTCTCTCTCAGCATATCCTCAGTGGGTGGCACAGTGGCACAATAATTAATACAGTTGCCTCATGGTGCCAGGGGTCAGGATTCAAATCCCGGTTTAGGACACGGTGCGGAGTTTGTCTGACTGGGTTTTCTCCAGATGTTCCGGTTTCTTTCCAGAGTCCAAAGATGTGTGGGTTAGGTATACTGGGCAAGCTAAATTGCCCCCTAATGTCAGGGAGGCCAGGTAAGGTAATGTATGGGGTTATGGAGATAGGGCTTGGAGGGGATTATAATTGATGCACTCTCAATGGGCTGAATGGCCTCCTTCTGCATTGTAGGACTCTATGATTCTTCCTGCACAGGCATCGGAGAGTGACTGGGGGATTTTCACAGTAACTCCATCGCAATGTTAATGTGAGCCAACTTCTGACACTAATAAATAAACTTAAACTCTTCCCTGGATTTCATTACTGCTTGGGTGTTGAGAAAGAAATGAGTGGCTGTGTGTAAGGGAAGAAGGTGCAGAGATATCACAGCTTGGTATAGTTCCTGATCTGCCCAAGACTGCGAGGAACTACAAAAGGTTGTGAATGTAGCCCCATTCATGACGTAAACCAGCTTCCCTTCTGTTTACTCTGTCTACACTTCCCACTTCCTCAGCAAAGGAACCAGGAAAGGAATAATTAAAGACCTTACACACCACAGACATTCTCTCTTCCACTTTCTTTCATCTAGAAAATTATACAAAAGTCTGATGTCATGTACCAACTGACTCAAGAACAACTTCTTCCCTGCTGCTGTCAGACTTTTGAATGGACCCACCTTGCGTTAAGTTGATCTTTCTCTGCACCCTAGCTATAACTGTAACACTACATTCTACACTGTCTCCTTTCCTTCTCTATGAATGGTAAGCTTTGCCTGTATAGTATGCAATGAACAGTACTTTTCACTGTATGCTAATTCATGAGACAATAATAAATCAAATCAAATCAAATCAAAATCAAATCAGATTATTTTGTTTCATCCAAGCAGCAATCTGAGCATCCTGGCGTGTTGTCTAAACACGAATTCATATTCACACTTGGTATTAATATATTTCTGCAGCTCTTTCAAGTCAACTTTGATCATTTTGCTTCATTTGTAAGATTGATTTCAAATGATCACTTCCCCTTGACATCTCATGTTTTTTCTCTAGATGAGGCTGTGCACTGAAGGTCCCTGCCCCTTATCGATATTTCTGAACAGTCTTTAAAATAAACGTCAGCCCATGTATTCACCTTCTGCAGCTTGTTCATCACAGTTCAAAGTAATTATGGAGCAAATATATTTACATTTCAAGAATTCGACCAGAATAATTAAGAAAGGAAGCAGAAAGGGAAAAAAAGAAATAATGCATTTATTTCATGTCTTTCTTGAGCCCAGCTTCTCTCAAAGCAAATGAGGTATTTTTGAGAAGCACTGAGAGAATGTAGAGGGATGGTACGAGTTATCATACAGGAAGGAAACTGATTATCCTACTGTGAATTCCTGCTGAATTAATAGTCGGGATAATCTATTGAAGTGGAGTTTTTGCTACATTTGTGAAATCCAATTTTTAATGTTCAAGCCTTTGACAACATTCATTGAAAACATGATAAGTTGTGGCCAGCAGGTCTGGGTTTAACACTATTACCCAAAGGGGAAATTTACACAATGTGAGTTGAAATAAGCAGGATGAGTGTAATTTTGTGCCAAGCACTGGTAAGCAGAATGGCATAGACAGCTAAAGCACAAAACTGTACGTCAAATGTTCAATTTTTGAGCCTTTGTTTAATGTGGGAGTCAGCACACGGTTTGGTCACATCATGCAGATTTGTTTTTTTAAAATCACGTTGCAATTTTTTAAAATCAATAACTATCAAAATTCTGCTGCACATAAAGCTCACAGCCCTGTTTTGTTTTAATTATTTGATGGAATGTGGACATCACTGACAAGGTCAGCATTTTGCCCATTCTTAATTGCCCTTAAGAGCAATAAAGAGACAATCACATTGCTGTGGCTTTGAAGTGATATATTGGCCAGACCAGGTAAGGATGGCAGATTTCCCTAAAATCAATGCCAATTGATTCCATTGGTACCATCATTGCCAATTGCGAAATTTGAATTCCAGATTTTACTCATGGAATGTAAATTTGCCCAGCTACCAGTTGAATCTGTGTTCCCAGAACATTAGCTTAGGTTTCTGGATTACTAGTGAAGTGACAATAACATGAAACAACCACATCCCTCAATCCTACACCACAATCTCTCTCATCCCTGGTGTTTACCTCTAACTGGCTCAGTGTAATTGTAGTTTAAAAGTCCTTTCAAATGTAATTTTCTGTTTTCATTTACAATCGAGAATATCCTTTCATAGGACAGACTTTAGTCTTCAAATGATATAGAATTGAATCCACTTTTAAAGCATAAATGTTCTGATCATGAAGGCATGTCTAGACTGTTCAGATATCTCAAACAACTGTTTGATGCAGGAATCCCAAAGAAAGTCATTTCACGGTGCATTGACAACTGGAAAATGATTTTGAGTTGGACAGTCAAAAAACTGTTCAAACAAAATTCAGAAAATATGACAAATAGTTTTATTTCTGTGGGAACAGTTTGGTTAAGCAAAGGAAGCCT
Organism: Sphyrna mokarran; assembly: GCA_024679065.1. NCBI lineage: Eukaryota > Metazoa > Chordata > Chondrichthyes > Carcharhiniformes > Carcharhinidae > Sphyrna > Sphyrna mokarran. The sequence goes on from JAGIQG010000002.1 coordinate 146,517,216, forward strand.
GGTCAGGAAATATTTATGAAGACATATGTGATTGTGATACCCAACCCATCAGAAATACTGAATGTTGACTGAAAACATCTAAAATCACAATTCCCAACCTAATTCACCCAGGATTTACTCGTGTATCAATACTCATTCCCAAAAAAGAAAAATCTCATCAACACTGAAGGAAATATGATGATATTCTGATGCAACAGGAATGATGAATGTCAAATGAATTTACATCAGGTGCCTTATCCAAGAGAGGACAGATTCTTTAAAAACAAAGACACATTTCAAAAGAGAATGAAATTATTTTTGAAACTCAGGACTGAATATCCTAGTGCCCTGTTCTGACAACAAGTCCAATAAAAGTCTCTATTTATGCAACACAAGTTGTTTTAGTAAAGCCTAATTTTTTGTTCTGTTGTAGCATTTTGAAACTGGCTTGGAAGGAAAATGAGTTGCAGAACAATGGGCAGAGTAGTCCCATCCATGGTACTTTGACATGTCGGCTACAACTCCCACCAACTTTTACAGATGCACCATAGAAAGCATTCTTTCTGGTTGTATCACAGCTTGGTATGGCTTCTGCTCTGCTCAGGATTGCAAGGAACTACAAAAGGTTGTGAATGTATACCAATCCATCACGCAAACCAACCTCCCATCCATTGACTCCATCTACGTTCCTGCTGTTTCAACAAAGCAGCCAGCATAATTAAAGACCCCACGATCCCAGACATTCTCTCTTCCACCTTCTTCCATTCAGAAAAAGATACAAAAACCTGAGGTCACAGAACAACTGACTCAAGAACAGCTTCTTCCTTCCCTGCTGCCATCAGACTTTTGAATGTACCAATCTTGCGTTAATTGATCTTTCTCTCCACCCTGGCTACAACTGTAATCCACTGAGGGTGGCAATGTGGTTAGTATGGATGCCTAACAGTGCCAGGGACCCGGGTTCGAATTCCAACTTGGGTCACTGCAGTTTGCACATTCTCACTATGTCTGTGTGGGTATCCTCCGGGTGTTCTGATTTCCTCCCACAGTCTGAAGGATATGCTGGTTAGGGTGCATTGACCTGAACAGGCACCAGACTGACTAGGGAAATTTCACAGGTACTTTGTTGCAGTGTTAATCAAAGTCATATTTGTGACCAATAAATAAACTAGCACTACATTCTGCACTCTATCCTTTCCTTCTCTCAGGATGGTATGCTTTGGCTGTACAGCAGGGCAGAAACAATACTTTTCACTGTATGCTAATACATGTGACAATAATAAATCAAATCAAATCAAATCAGTGGATGTATTCATGTATTATTGGTGGGATTTGTTTTATACTAAGAGTAGGATTTCCAGAAATTCATTTGCACCCCGTTTATTTGAAAAAAGGAAAGTTGTGAGGTCTCAGTACAATGCGGGCGAGTCCATATTTTAGGCAATCGATCCATTTTCTGTGTATGACACGGCAGGTGGAACCTGCTCACTGTTAAAGCAGCAGATATTGTTCCTCTGCAACAGGTGTTTGAGGGACATGAGGATGATGCAGGCAGTCACTGTGCTTTTGCAGAAATTATCTATAGTAGAAGCTGATGATGATCAGTTGTGATTGTTGGCTTATCTCCTGCTCATGAAAACTTAATGCAGCCGGAATTTAACATTTTAAACTTATTACTGGCTATGTAAAACATTATTAGAGCCCCTTAATAGAAAAAACAAGATTAGTGAAGTATTAATTTCTCAGCCCATTAAAGTTTGACCATATTTTGCTGAATCCGCTTTTTAAAGTTCTCCCACCGGGTATTTTCAGCAAGATTAAAATACCAAATTAAGCTTCATTGTCGTGTTCAAAGAATCTCTACAGTGCAAAAAAGAGGCCATTTGGCCCATCAAGTCTACACCAAATCTCCAACAGAGCATCTTTGTCATGCCCCATCCCTATGTATCTTCCTAATCCATACATTTGGGAAAATAAGGGGTGATCCACCTATACATCTTCGGACTGTGGGAGAAAACCAAAGCACTCAGAGGAAACACGGGCAAACATTGAGAAAACATAACGCTGCAATTGAGCCCGGTTCCCTGGCGCTATGAGGCAGCAATACTAACCACTGTGCCACCGTGCCACTCTGATTGACCTGTGCAGGATAGGCACTGAAATCTGGAATATTTTCAATCCAGATTTATTGTTCCAATGTCTTTCCCTTTGATGGTTTTTTTGGTTTAGCTTCTGTTTCAGTTTTATTAAGGCTGTGGAAATCTTTTAGTTTATCATTGACTTGAATTTCATTTATTGAATTAAACTTGCAATGATTTCTAATCTTTGCTAATTACGTATGGATTGATGAAACTAAGAAGGGAAAATTACTGTCTCAATTTGAAATATTCAGTCAGATAGCTGGAAATGTAATAGGTTGACTGACAAGCGTATAGCTTTGGAAGAAAGAGACTCCATAAATGATGGTGAATATAACTCAATTTTTTTTCACTGGATGTGGATATCACTGACTGAGCCAGCATGTATTGCCTCTCCCTTACTGGCCTTGAATTCAGTGGCTTGTGAGGCCATGTTTGAGTCAACCACATTGTCATGGGTCTGGGCTAAGACTGAAAAGAACATAGTAAACCAGATAGGTTTTCCTGATATTGATTATAATTAGACTTGTAACTTGCAAAAGGTTTCCCTTGAATTCAACATTTCACCATTTGCTCTGGTGGGATTTGAAGGGTTCCCAGAACATTAGCCTGAGTCTCTGGATTACTAATCCAGTGAAAATGCTACCACATCACTGCCTCCCCAATGGATGATGTCGGAACGAAACTGGGGGTTACTGGAGACCCAGTCCTAAGTCCAGTCATTGCAAAGTAGCATTGAGGAAGACAAAGAGTGTTGAAGTGTACAGTCAGACCAGTAAGTTCAGTGGATATGGATATTTCTCATCAGTATTTACTGTTGAGAAAAGCATGGATGTTAGGGAACTTGGGGAGTTAAATATTGATGTCTGGAGGAGTGTACATGTTACAGAGAAGGAGATGCTGGAGGTCTTAAAGTGCATCAAGGTAGATAATTCTGCAGGACCTGATGAAGTGTATCCCAGGATGTTGCAGGAGGCTAGGGAGGAAATTGCGGGTCCCCTAGCCGAAATATTTGAATCATCGATAGTCATGGGTGAGGTGCCTAAAGATTAGAGAGTGACAAATATTGTGCCTTTCTTTAAAAAAGGGCTGCAGGGAAAATCCAGTGAACTACGGACCAGTGAGCCTCACATCAGTGTGGATAAATTATTGGGAAGTATTCTGAGAGACAGGATTTATAGGCATTTAGAGATATAAGGACTGATTAGGGACAGTCAGCATGACTTTGTGAGCAGAAAATCTTGTCTCACAAATTTAATTGAGTTTTTTGAAGGAGTAACCAAGAAGCTAGATGAGGACAGTGCAGTTGATGTTGTCTACATGTACTTTAGCAAGGCCTTTGACAAGGTACCGCATGGTAGATTGTCTTTTAAAGTTAAATCTCACAGGATCCAGGGTGAGGTAACTAAATGGATACAAAATTGGCTTCTTGACAGGAGCCAGAGAGTGGTTTTAGGGAGTTGTTTTTTTCAAACTGGAAGCCTGTAACGAGTGGTGTGCCTCAGGGATCATTGCTGGGCCCACTGTTACTTGTCATTTATATTAATGATTTGAATGAGTATATTAGGACATGGTTAGTAAGTTTGCAGATAACACCAAGATTGGTGGCAAGGTGGACAATGAGGAAGGTTATCTCCAATTGCAGCAGGATCTTGATCAATTGGGGCCTGTGGGCCCAATTGATCAGATGGAATTTGCATTTTGGAAAATCAAAACAAGGCAGTACTTACTCATTAATGGTAGGGCCTTGGGAAGAGTTACAGAACAAAGAGATCTAGGGTTACATTTCATAGTTCCTTGAAAGTAAAGTCACAGGTGGATAGAGTGGTGAAGAAGGCATTCGGCATGCTTGGTTTCATCGTTCAGAACATTGAATGCAGGAGTTGGGATGTCTTGTTGAAGTTGTACAAGACATTGATAAGGCCACACTTGGAATACTGTATGCAACTCTGGTCACCCTATTTTAGAAAGGATATTAACAAACTAAAAAGAGTGCAGAAAAGATTTACTAGAATGCTACCAGGACTTGATGGATTGAGTTATAAGGAGAGGCTGAATAGAGTGGGACCTTTTTCTTTAGAGTGTAGGAGGCTGAGGGATGACCTTATAAAGGTCTATAAAATAATGAGGGGCACAGACCAGGTTAGATAGTCAATATCTTTTCCCAAAGGTAGAGGAGACTAAAACTAGAAAGCATAGATTTAAGGTGAGAGGGGAGAGATACAAAAATGACCAGAGAGGCAATTTTTTTTCACACAGAGGGTGGTGAATGTCTGGTACAAACTGCCAGAGTAGTAGTAGAGACGGATACAATTTTATCTTTTAAAAAGTATTTAGATAGTTACATGGGTACAATGGGTTTAGAGGAATATGGGCCAAATGAGCGCAATTGGGATTAGTTTTTGGGTTTAAAAAAAGGCGTCATGGACAAGTTGGGCCAGAGGACCTGTTTCCATCCTGTAAACTTTATGTCTTTATGATCCTATATCATGCTAAACCTGTATGTTATTCTGAGTAAACAATTTTTTATCAATTTCAAAAAATCTTAGCATCAATGGCTAGACAAGCATTTATTGCCCATTCCTAATTGTCTTTGAGAAGGTGGTGGTGAGCTGCTTCTTTGAACTGTTGCACCCCGTGTCGTGTAGTAACACCCAATGCTGTTAGTGAGGGAGCTCCAGGTTTTGACTTAACAACAGTGAAGAAACGATGATATATTTCCAAGTCAGGATGGTGAGTGGCTTTGAGGAGCACTTCCAGGTTTTGGTGTTCCCATGTGTTTGCTGCTCTTGTATTTCTATGTAGTGGAGATGGATTTGGAAAGTACTGATGAAAGAACCATGGTGAATTCCTGCAGTGCATCTTGCAGATGGTACACACCGTTCATTGGTGATGAAGGGATCAAACTAATCTGCACATCTTTGGAACATGGGAGGGAACCCATGCAGACACGGAGAACTTTCAAACCCTACACTGTCACCAAGACTGAAATCGAACCTGGGTTCCTGGCAGTATGAGGCAGGAATGCTAACCACTGTGCCACCATGCTGCTGAAATATACTTGCCCTACAGAGAAAACAATGGAACATTTGATACCACAATGAGCTGAAGGTAGAACTCCAACTCATAGCATCAAGGGAGGCATACCTTAACTGAAATTTCACCAGTTTCCCCATTGGCCTCACTAGCAGGGACCCATACTGCATCCTGTTGTGTACATGGTGTCTGTCTCTAAGACAGGAGTGTCATCTGACTTAGGGACCAATGGCACCTGAGAGAGGACTCTATTCTCTGGAGTGATCACCCACTCTCCATTTCATTAGTTCCCCAAGCCAGGCAACTCACTCCTACTGCACTGTCTTAAAGAGACAAACACCACATACTGCACCCACTGCATCCACATCTGGACATTCTCTCTTCCGCCTTCTTCCATCGGGGAAAAAGATACAAAAGCCTGGGATCATGTACCAACCGACTCAAGAACAGCCTCTTCCCTACTGTCATCAGACTTTTGAATGGACTTACTATATATTAAATCTTTCTTTATACCCTAGCTATGAATGTAACACTACATTCTGCCTCTTTCCTTTCCAAGATGCTTATGTACTCTATGATCAGTATGTATTGCATGCAAGAAACAATACTTCTCACTGTATCCAATACATGTGACAAAAATAAATCAAATCAAGTATTAAATTGATCCTTCTCTAACCCTAGTTATAACCGTAACACTATAATCCGCACTCTCCTATTCTTCTCCCCACGTACTCAATGAATGGTATGCTGTGCCTGTATAAAACACAAAAAACAATAGCTTTCACTATATCTCAATACATGTAAACAATAATAAATCAATTCACATCAAAACCGCATGCACAGCTTAGCCCAGAAAGCAAGACCACACTCCAGATAGTGTTAAAGGTAAGTGGGTTGATTTAAATGTAGTTACCAGTGTATGCCTCTCTCTGCTATGCCACTCAAAGAAAGGCTATACCACCGCAACCAAAAAGACAAATGATTAACCAGAGTCAAGCATTCACCACTGCCATTGCAAAACACACAGCTTCTTTTAGAAATGGAATTCCCACTTTCCCCAGCTGAGGCCAGATGGCTAAAAATGTGGGAGATTAAATGGGCAAGTTGATGTCACTCCACAATGGCCAGAATTTTACTGGCACCTCCGCCTGATTCCAGTGGCTGGAGGGGTTCAGTATATAGCAAACTCTGTTGACCTCAGCAGGATTGCACGAACCTCGGGCAGACGTGCCAGTAAAATTCCGCCCAATGGGTCACCGTCTCTGACATACAAATCTGCAACTTCGTTCAGCAATCATGAAGGTACAATAAATTATGAAGTCACATGTTTTCAAATTACATGATGTTTTATCAGTGTGGAAATAAGATTTCAAATTGTTACATTTTTATGTAGAATTGCTGTAAACAGCTCAAGTTAATAGCTTTAATCTGGATTCTTGTTCATTACCAAATCAGTGCATTCCAATGCTTTCCGCTTTATTACTCCCTGCCCATCTAGACAATTACGTTGAGTTTGATGTGATGTTGAAATCAAATATGTATTTTGCCTTGTGCTTTGATGCTCCTTTTGCGAGTCAATGAAATATTAGTTCTTGTTTGATTTAATCTGTCAAAATCACGATAAAACTTTCACATACCATTTATTGGGGATTAAAGCACCCTTGAATGGTTTGACAAAAGGGTTTCTGATTTTATCACCACAGTGAAATTTATTAAGCATTAAAAAGCTGTTTATAGTTCAATCACCACTTATGGAAAAGAAATTATACATCATCCAAAGTATTTATAAGCATTTACCTTGCCATAAATATAAGATCCACCAATAGCCTCAGAACATCAATATCAGAGAAATTAAGAGTGTGTGTTTAGTTTTTAATGTTGGCTTTATTCCCAAAATGGAATAGTTCATAATTGTTAGAACATAATGTAAACATCAGAGGAATGAAAGAATCATAAATTTTAATTCAATTCAGTAAACTATCACTTTCAACTATCAATCAGTAAATTGCACTTATTTCGAGAGCATTTCCATTGTGGTGAGTACTATTGATTTCCATAAAAACACTGATGAACCACACACTCGCACTATGCTGGAGACTCAGAGTGACAGAACAGATCTGAGTCCCAGCCGTGGATGGTGCTTGCTGTCAGGGTGTCCCTCTCACCACCCCCCACTGTGGTTAGCCAACCCTGGAACACATGCCAGCTCCGAAAGGTGTCACATCAAGCAAAGGCAGCGTGCCAATTGACAGAAGGAGGGAGTCATTAGGGGTTTGACGGCAGGCCACAGATTTATACCGCTTGCCAGAATAGCAGTAGTCAAGGTCACTGATACGCTGCATTGCCTTCCTGTCGTAGAGTCCAAGGTTATACTTAGGATACAATGGTGGAAGAGAAAATTAGCTTACAGAAATCTAGTGGGTGAAGGTTAAGTAAATCTGATTGTGTGCTGCTTTGACCTGGAGTTCCAGTGAAAGTATCTTGGTGAAGTGACTGTTTCGGGTGTCATTGTCGATCATGATATTATCTCACCACAAGTTGGTTGACATTAAAGCTACATAACCTTGGGTGAAGCTAATTCCATACATTACCTGGATATCACAGATTAGATTGAACATTATGGTAACTTGAGAAAAGTAATCCTTTCCCAATCTGGGATGAATCTCATGGACTTGCTCAGGAATTTGTACTAGAATGTATAGGCTTGTGGTGCAGAAGTTCAGCCTTACACTTAAAACATCAACCAAAGCTCCTGATCAATTAGCAGTAACCATGTAGGAACTCAGAATCCTCTACTGCACCTCTGTTTTGCTCCAGTATTCCAGATGTTGATGCTTAATTGTCAAATTGTACTTTAGTTCCAGCGTCACACAACATAAAATGTGCAAAGTACATGGACCACAATTTGAATTTATATTTCCATAAAATATAATTGCAGTAGATCTATTTTCAAGACTGGAATTGTACAAGCATCATTTGTTTTAGTGAATCGAAAGCAGCTGTTCAGTCCAACACACTGACTTTCGTTGATTTCCATTGTCTGACCTTCCTCCTTGCTTCTCTCAAATGTTTTTTTCTCAATTCTTTATGAAGTTGTTCCAGGCTATCTATCAGATACCAGCATTCATTGTCCAGGGTGGTGAACTGAATTCTTGAACCACTGCAGCCCATATGGTGTAGGTACACCCACTGTTCTGTTTTGGAAAATCAGAAGCTGAGTTACTCACCATCAGATTTACTCCCATTGATTCCTCGTTCGCTCGGTTTCTGGTTGATGGTAATTGATGATGGGGAGCAGATGATAAAATGCTGTTATGTGTTAATGAGAGATGATTTAACTCTCTTTTATTGACGGTTGATTGCTGGACACTGAGTTTTACAGCAGAGAGAGAGAGGCCTTTTGGCCCATCATACCTGGGCCAGCCATCAAGCATCTATCTATTCTCATTTCAAGTTCCAGAACTTAGTCCTTGGTCTTGTATGCTATGATACTTCAGGGATCATCCTGGGGAATCTCCTCTGTACCCTCACTAGTGCAATCACATCCTTTCTATAACGTGGCGACCAGAACTGCACACAGTATTCTGTCACCTAACAAGCGATTTATACATCTTCATCATAAACTCCCTGCTCTTTTATTTTATGCTTCAGCTAATAAAGACAAGTATCACATATCCCTTCTTAATCACCTTATCTATCTGTCCTGTTGTCTTCAGGAATAGAAAAGAACATAAAACATAGGAAAACTGTAGCACAAACAGGCCCTTCGGCCCACAAGTTGTGTCGATGATATCCCTACCTACTAGGCTTACCTATAATCCTCAATTCTATTAAGTTCCATGTACTCATCCAGAAGTCTCTTGAAAGACCGTATTGAATTTGCCTCCACCACCACCGATGGCAGCCAATTCCACTCACCCACCACCCTCTGAGTAAAAAACTTACCCCTAACATCTCCTGTGTACCTATTCCCTAGCACCTTAAACCTGTGTCCTCTCATAGCCACCATAATCTTTATGATCATGATCTTTAGACATGTACACACCAATATCCCTCTGGTCCTTTGTACTTCTTATAGTCCTACTGTTCATTATGTATTCCCTTGCTTTGTTAATCCTCCCACAATGCATCACCTTACACTTTTCAGAGTTAAATTCCATTTGTCACTGTTCTGCCAATCTGACTATGCCCAAAAATATCATTCTATAATCTACAGCTTTCCTCCTCGCTCTTTACCACACCATCAATTTTTGTGTCATCTGTGAACTTACTGATTGTACTCTCCACATTCACATCGAGGTCATTGATGTACACTACAAACAGCAAGTGTCCTAGTACCGATTCCTGGAGTACACCACTGGAGACTGTATATCCCAGTCACAAAAACAGCCTTCGATCAGCATCCTCTACCTCCCATCAATAGTAAAAAGTTTCACAACACCAGGTTAAAGTCAAACATGTTTATTTGGAATCAGAGTTTTTGGAACCTTGCTCCTTCTTCAGGTGCTGAAGGAGCAGTGTTCTGAAAGCTTGTGATTCCAGATAAACCTATTGGACTTTAACCTGGGGTTATGATATTTCTTACTATGATTACCCCCTTCCAACGCCAGCATCTCCACATCATCCTATCAATAAGCCCATTTTGGATCCAATTTGCCAAATTGTCCTTGATTCCATGGGCTTTTGCTTTCTTGATCAGTCTCCCGTATGGGACCTTGTTAAAAGCCTTTCTGAAGTCCATGTCGACTGCATCAGTGCACATCCTTGTAGACACCACATTTAAAATTCAAATTAATTTATTAGGCATGATCTCTGCATGAAAATCCATGCTGACTGTTCGAGTCATCCTGTCCAAGTGGAAAAGGATCCTGAATCAGAACTCTTCAAATTTTTTGTAATAATTTCCCTACATTTTGTGAACAAAACACTGCTTTAAAAATATTGGTTTTTGTTAAGATGTAATCCAGGGCTTGCTGCGTTATTTGAGGGATTGTGAATGGAACTGAACATTGTACAATCAGCAAAGCTCCATTGACCTTTTTTGATATTGGGGCGAACACAGTCGGAAAATCCCACCCCAAGTTCTGGATTTAAGACTGTTCTGGTGAAAGATCATCAATTGGAAATGTTGACCCTCTTGCTCTTGCCACAGATGCTGCAGATCTGATGAAAATATCCTACATTTTCTATTTCCATTTCAGATTTTCAGCATCCATCATATTTCATTTTCTTTTCAGGCAAATAAACAAACTAAAGTCACAAATCTACAAAGCCACATACCACAAATTAAAATATTTTCCTTCAGTATTCTGCTTCTGGTTGGAAATACAAGGAACCATGATGACACTGAAAGTATTAAAGGAATTCAAAACAAAAACACACTTCATTCATCTGGGATTTCTAAAAATTCATGTGGTGTGGGCATATCTGACAATTGACCAGCATTTGTTGCCCAACGTAATTATTTTTGAATTGAATGGATTGCAAGACCATTTATAATCAACCACATTGAATTTTTGATCCGTACAGTGCACAAAAAGACCATTCATTGAGTCTGCACCGACTTTCTGAAAGAGCATCTTACCCACCCTATTCCCATAACCCCATATGTTTACCATTCACCTAATGAAACCAATTTTAGACTATGGAAGGAAAGCAGAGCACCTGGAAGAAACCATGCAGAAACAGAGAAAACAAACAAACTTCACACAGACAGTTACTCAAGACAATAATTGAACCTGGGTTCCATGCTCTGTGAGGCAGCAGTGCTAACCACTGTGCTACCGTGCTGCCAGTCTGGAGTCACGCATCAGCCAGATCAAGTAGGCACAGCAGATTTCCTTCCTTAAGGGACATCAGTTAACCAGATGGGTTTTTACAATGATCGATGATAGTCTCATGGTCATCATTAATGGTACAAGCTATGAATTCTAGATTTCATGAATTGAATTTAAATTTCATCAGTTAATATTTGAACTAGAGAAAGTGCCTGGGTCTTGAGCTTGCACGTCAGATTGCATTACCTCCAAGCTTCATGCTAATATTATGGACATATCTAATATTTGGCACTAATAATCACAATTAACCAAACTTGGACCACTCACTTTTTCAGATCAATTTCTAGCCATCACAATTAACACATTCTTTGAAATGTTTTACCTTTAATTTCTTGCCACTAAAATTCTCCAGTGGAAGTTGTAGACTCCTAAATACTTTTTTCAGTTCAAACTCCTCTGAATGATCTATTGTACAATTTTGCCTTGGAGCTTTTCCCATTTATCGCCCATTAATGAACCATAGCCACACAAAGCAAAAAAGCTTTGAAATAAGTTAATAGGAATAAAAAGAAACAAGTGTGTGCAAGTAATGTGCCATCTTCAATAACAGCAAATAAAATGCCTTGGGTTTCCCAATTATGTGTCAAGCTGTCAACAATCTGAGATATTTCATTTTGGATTTTACAAGTTTACTGTGATCTCCATGTCTTATTGATTACTTCGCTGACAAACAAAACAGTTCTATTATGTGGAAAGCCCCAGTAAGCAAAAATACTTATGGCATTTGGTTGTCACATTCATTAATCTCCTGATACAAAACATTCAAAAGAGAGGCCAGAATCCGATGAGGATATTACTTGATAGGATGCACATAGCTTTCTGTGATGGTTCATGTTGTAATTTTCTGTTTCAAAAACCTGATGGTATTGCTTAGAAATTTCACTCTGCTGAATTATGTCTTCCACACAGTCATGTTGCTTCTGATTCTTCACTGCGATAGTTATATTTAGCCACATTGGTGCCCATTTCTTTGCCATTAAATAATTTTCTTAATACCATAGAGTAATACATTTGGGCCGATTTTAACAAGTAACATGTGCACCCATGTAAGTGCAAGGCAATGACAATTTACAATGACAGAGAATCCAATAACACCCATCCTACTGCGCCTCCCCCACTTTACAACCCCAATCTTGGAATGTGATTGAATTGTCTCCACTCTCCTGGAAGAATGCAACCAAGCAAAAATCAAGAAGCTCAATTCCATCCAGGGAATAATATGAAGCTTGATTGGCACCCCATCTATCACCATCAGCATTTACTCCATGCATGGCTGCAGGAAGAACCATGTACAAGATACACTGCAGAAATGCCCTAAGGCTGCTTCAGCCCCACCACCGGAAACTGTGACCTCTATTACTTAGAAGAACGAGGGCAGCAGATGTATGGGGACACCACCCACTGCAAGTTGATCTGCAAGTCATGTGCTATCTCCACTTGGGACTGCTTTGCCTTTTCTTCACTGTTACTTGCTCAAATTCCCAGCACTGTCTATCAAACAACAATGTGAAAGTAGCTGTAGCTTCAGTACACAGACTGCAACAGTTCAAAAGGCAACTCACCACCACCTGCTCAAGGGCAAGTGGGTGTGGGCAACAAATGCTAGTAAAGCCCACATCCCATGAATGAATAAATAAATGACAGTAATTGCCATCTTGTTAAGACAAGAATAAATAATTGTGACATAGGCAGTCAGGTGAAAAATAATCACACGAGAAGGGTACTGAGTAAGACTTTGAGCTTATGTATCACTAAGATTTAAACTTATATCTTTCACTGAGGTACAAGTTTATATTAAACATCTTATAAAGCATCACATATTGAAATCCCTAAATACCATTTGTTATTATCAATCCATTACTGGTTAAATTGCAAAGCTTTTCTTTGGTCTCAACATTTAAATTGTAAGAGATCTTCTGCCTCAATAAGGTGAAGTCTGATAAGCACGACAATAACTCGATGGGCCCCACAAGGCATTAACAACGGGATCTGACAGTTTAAAAAAAATGCTCGCATTTCACTCATTACTCATTGAGAGAACAATGATGTTTGTCTCATTCACATTGAAGCTTTGATCACTGTGCCCATAGTTAGGAGAATGTTTGATTTTCAGCCAGAATGTGGTATTTGCAGCATTAATAATTTATCACTTCATGAGGAATGTAATTGAATTGGAAAATGCCTTGTCACATAAAATATGGCAAGTCACCCAAAAAAATGCAAAGTTACAATTGCTTATCGTATGTGCATTTTTCAGATTCAGTTAGGGTACAGATTGTGCATTAATCAGATATGTTTAGTCATTCAAATTTATAGGCCATTATCTTTAGTATAAATGTGGATAAACTATATTCCAGGCAGCATATGTTGTGTGGTCCACATAATATTCAATTATTCACTTCTGCTGATTTACATTAGCCTCAAGTTACAAATCAAAGAAACAATATGTGCCATCAATATCTTTCCCACAAAGCTTACTAACATTGGGAAAGAAATTCCACGGTTCATAAAACAGTCACACATTTATGGCTTTTCAAAGTATCTTCCAGCATTAATATGCTTTAAAAATAATAATGCATCATAACGACACATGCTTGAATTGCCACAGGTTTGCAAAGTCTGTTACATGGCAGGTGGGATAAGCTGTTACTTGTTCTAATGTCCTCTAATGGCCTTAATGGAATTAATATTTTTCAGTCCCATCTAATGATGGTAAAGTTTAATACCGCATTGTTAAATTTGATCTGAAGATCCCATATCAGGATGGTTGACGTCATTACTTGGGATAAATAGTAAGGAAAAGAAGAATGTCCTTGTTTTCTATCACCAGTCAAGACTTTGATTTTAATTCATATAGTTTGTTTTAGTTGTATACACATACATAAATGTGATGTTATTTTTGTTTTTAAATATACATTTACATTCATATATAAATGTATGTAATTATATTTATATTATAGACATTATATTGTGTTTCTGTATATAGATGTGTACAACATTGGTATCCATATAGAAGTATGAAAAGCTGCCCAGGTATGCCCTATATGTAAAAAAGAGGTCATTTTTTTATTCATTCGTAGGCATCGCTGGCTGGCCCGCATTTATTGCCCATCCCTTGGAGGGCAGTTGAGAGTCAACCACATTGCTGTGGCAGTACCACATGTAGGCCAGACCGGGTAAGGATGGCAGATTTCCTTCCCTTAAGGACATTCATGAACCAGATGGTTTTTCCGACAATCAACAGCGATTTCATGCTCATCAATAGATTCTTAATTTCAGATATTTTTTATTGAATTCAAATTCCACCAGCTGTCGCAGCAAGATTCAAACATGATTCACCAAAACATTAGCTGAGTTTTTGAATTAATAGTCTAGTGATAATACCACCAGGCCTCCCCGATCTGATCATCAATAAAGTGCAGGAAGGGATCTTCAACAGTGTGGTCAAGCAGCACTATCTTAGCAATAACCTGCCCACTGATGCTCGGTTTGGGTTTCGTCAGAGTAGCTCAGCTTGGCTTTAGTTCAAACATGGAGAAGAGAGCTGAAATCCGAGCTGAGAGGGACTACCCTTGACATCAAAGCAGCAAAACTGTGTGGCATCAAGGAGCCTGAGCAAAACTGGGGTCAATGGGACACAGGAGAAAACCTCTACTGGTTGGACTCATTACTAGAACAAAGGAAGACGGTTGTAGCTATTAGAAATCTCAGTTCCTCAGGGTAATATCCAAGATCTAACCATATTCAGTTGCTTCACCAATAGATTAATGATCTTCCTTTCGTCAGAAGGCCAGAAATAGAGATATTTTCTGACTATTGCACAATGTTCAGCACCATTTGCGACTCCTCAGATACTGAAGCAGTCCATATCCAAATGTAACAAGACCTGGATGATATCCAGGCTTGAGCTGATAAATAGCGAGTAACATTTGCATCACACAATTGGAAGGCAATGATCACCTCCAACATGAGAGGATCTAACCATTGCCCCTAGACACATAAGGGCATTACCATTTCTGAATTCCCCACTATCAACATCCTGAGTTTATCATTGATCAGAAACTGAACTGGACTAGACATATAAATAGCTGGCTACAAGTGCAGGTCAGAGCTTAAAAGTTCTGTGGAGAGTAGCTTGCCTTCTAACTCCCCAAAGCCTGTCCACCACATACAAGGCACAGGTCAGGAGTGTGACGGAATCTCTCCACATACCTGGATAAGTGCAGTTCCAACAAGACAGGAGGTTTGACATTATCCAAGATAAAGCAGCCCACTTGATTGGGCACCACATCCACAAACATTAATTTGGACATGCTAAAATTCTCCTGAGTGTCAAGTGGATTAGCAGGGTAAATATGTGGGATTAGTGGGATTGGGCTTGGATGGGACTGTTGTCAGTTCAGACTCAATGGGCTGAATGGCCTTCTTCTACACTGTATGATTCTATGACAGCCACGACCTCATTGAATGGTGTAGCGGGCTCGAGGGTTAAATCATTGTTCTGTTAACATTTTGCTTTTTCATGGTATCTTCTCCTGGAATGTAAACCTGGTAATCTGGTCTAAATTATTGCTAAAATCTCTGTTGCTCATGTCTTTATTGATCTGTATGAAGTCTGACAACACCAGATTTAAGTCCAACAGATTTATTTGAAAGTAAATTCACAAGCTTTCAGAGTTTCTCTCTTCAAAAGCTTGTGAGTTTACTTATAAATAAATTGGTTGGACTTAAACCTGGTGTCATCAGACTTCTTACTGTTCAACTCTGGCATGTCCACATCATTGATCTGCTTTCAAGACATTGGATGGTTTTCAGCAGCTAAGGAGCATTTACTTCTCAGCTGCTTTCCTTATCTCACTTAGAATCTTTATGACGGCACATTTGTTGCTTGCTGTTCGATTTTGGCAGCTGCTTCCCTTTTCCAATTCTTTTTATTCATTCTAAGTGAATTCTTGACCCTTTAATTGTGCTCTCTGGGTATTTATTTCATGCCCCCTGTGTTTGCTCGGTCCTGTTGTTTGGTGAATGCTACTATCTCGCTTTATTACCTGGGCTGTTAACTTTAGCCGATACTATTGCCAGTCAGGTTGTGGGACTTGTCAACTTCTTTAAAAAATCTTACCATGGTTAAATATTCTGTTTGCCGAAGCATTCTGAGAAATTTTGTTAACTACGTTTGTTGTGATATAATAGTTCTTGGGTCTCTAGTTTCATAGATTTGTCCTTGTATTTTGTGCAGTTTGGAAATTCAACAAAGTTATTTTAGTTAAACAAGTTGTTTTCAGGGCTAATATTCTTTGGGTTTTCCGTGATATTTCTTTGGGGTTTGTTCTTTTCTCTATTTTGATGATGGGCTGGGACTCTCCGATCTCGCCCATCGCTGGGATTCTCCGACCTTGCCCCGGAGCTAGGATTCTCCGACTTTGCCCCATAGCTGGGATTCTCCAACCTCGCCCATGGCTGGGATTCTCCGACCTCGCTCATGGCTGGGATTCTCTGACCTCACCCATAGCTAGGATTCTCCAACCTCACCCATTGCTAGGATTCTCCGACTTCGCCCATGGCTGGGATTCTCCAACCTCGCCCATAGCTGGGATTCTCCGACCTCGCCCATAGCTGGGATTCTCTGACCTCGCCCATAGCTAGGATTCTCCAACCTTGCCCATGGCTGGGACTCTCTAACCTCGCCTATGGCTGGGATTCTCCGACCTCACCCCGCAGCTGGGATTCTCCGATCTCACCCATCGCTGGGATTCTCCGATCTCACCCATCGCTGGGATTCTCTGGTCCCAATATTATGAACGGGGATTTGGTTGAGCTCCAAATTCTCCATTCTCACTGGCAGCAACAGTGGGATGTGCGAGACCAGAAAATTCTGACCAATATCTTTGACCATTTGATTCTTTCAGAACTTCACTGATTATAGATAAAAGATCCTCACACAATCTTCTTTCAAAGTTTTTATTGCTATTCTAGAAGCAAAGGGTCACAAATGTGTTGGTATGGGGACAATCTATCATTTCTCATTTATCCATCTGAGTTACTTTCTCTAATTCTTTTTCCTGGCTGAACTCTGTGCTTTAATATATTCCCAGGTGATCAGCATATTGCAATATAGATGTAAAATGACTATTGGCATTATTTTAGTAAGAAGTCTCACAACACCAGCTTAAAGTCCAACAAGTTTATTTAGTAGCATGAGCTTTTGGAGTGCTGCTTCTTCATCAGGTGAGTGCAGGATTTGTTTCACAAACAGGGCATATAAAGATACAAGCTCAATTACAAGATAATGATTGGAATGCGAGTCTTAACAGGTAATTAAATCTTTGCACAGACAACATAAGTGGAGAGAGGGTTAAGCACAGGTTAAAGAGATGTGAATTGTCCTGAACCAGGACAGTTAGTGAGATTTTGTAAGCCCAGGGAAGTCATGGGGATTACAGATAGTGTGACATGAACCCAAGATCCTGATTAAGGATGTCCTCATGTGTATGGAACTTAGCTATCAGTTTCCGCTCAGCGATTCTGTGCTAACATGTGTCTTGAAGGCCACTTTGGGCTACACTTAATCTGAAGATTGGAGGCAGAATATCCTTGACTGCAATATTTTATAATGATTACTTACATTTGCTGAAAAGCAAATTACTGAGGATGCTGGCATCTGAAATCTAAAGAGAAAATGCTGGAAAATCTCAGCAGGTCTGACAGCATCTGTAAAGAGAGAAAAGAGCTGATGTTTCAATTCCAGGTGACCCTTTGCTCACTTGCATTTTTGTTTTTGCTTTGTGTCTTGGAAGCTGCAAACTCACTTTTTTGTTGTATTTGACTTTTGCATTACACAGTGACAAAGATGAATTTAATTAAATTATTTGATATTTTTCTTAAGCATTTACCTGACATTCACACCAACATTCATTATTCAGTTGAATTTAGCACATCATCAATAGTATTTCAGCAGCAGTTCCCAGTTGTACGTTGGAAATGTTTGGGACCTTTGAAGGCAGATATCCGAATGTACTTAAATGCTAATTCCTGTCATTTCTGAACAATGTCAAGATTCAAAGAATCCCAAATGACTCCCCTTCTCTCTCTCTCTCTCGTATAGATATATATTATACTTATATTGGACTTTTAACGTTTATTTTATGCAGTGACATAAATTACACAAAATAATAATATCCACCTGGTTCTAAAATAAACTTTTTCATTATGGGGTGGACCAAAAATTATATGTAATATTTCACTGATCCCTTTCCTTTTCCTTTACTTTCTGCAGACTGAAAAATCCATTTGATTTTCCCTCTTATCATCAGTGACAATCTCACCATTGAGCATCTGCAGTCCTCTGGAGTGTGCCTTGCCTTGAGCTTTTCCCACTCTAATCATATTCATTTTAAACTATTCAAACAGGTATATGTAAATTAGATTTCAAATTAAGAGAGAAACACTGTGCACTTCATTCAAAACTGGAAAATTATTTATAATAATTCGTACATCGAATTGGAGTGATACAGCGCAAAAAAAGGCCATTTGACTCATTGCATTTGCATGATCTCACTAAAAGAGCTATTCGACTAGCCCCATCTCACTCCACTCTCTATTATGTAGCAAACATTTCCTTTTAAATTGGGAAATAGCTCTGCTTCTGGCTGGATTTAAAATAATCTCAATGAAAAAGATTAGCGCAACATAAGGGGCCCATGTGATCTCCTGGAGTGTTTTTGACCACTTCTGTGAGTTAGAGAGGAATTTCCCACATTCTTTCGCACAAATTAGGATGGCACAGTCGTTAGAATTGCTGTCTCACTGTGCCAGGGATCTGGATGCAATTCCGGCCTTGGATCACTGTCTGTGTAGAGTTTGTACGTTCTCCCGTGTCTGTGTGGGTTTCCACTGGCTGCTGTGGTTTCCCCCACACTCCAAACATGTGTAGGTTAGACGGAATGGCCATACTAAATTGTTTCTTATTGTCCCTAGATGCATAGGTTAGAGGGATTGTGGAGTAAATACGTGGGATTCTGGGGATAGGGCCTGGGCAGGATGCTCTGTCAGAGAGTTGGTGTAAACTAGATGGGTTGGCTGATCTCCCTCTGTACTGTAAGGATTCTATGACTCTATAGAATTGACCGAGGCTTGTATCACGATGTTCGGCACTTCCTGTATTTCACTAGATGACAGGTGGGTGGGGAACATATATTGAGTGATGTCCAAGGCAGCAGGATATGAGTGAGGCGCTGTCAATGGACTATTCAGGAGAACAGAATATCCTGTGGTTATTTCACTGGTCAGACAAATATAATTGAGGCTTTCAACAAGGTGTCGGGAAATCTGAAAAGCTCAGGATTGAATTTCAAATTGAACTTGGTTACTGAGAGTGGGAAAGAAAATAGCAAGATATTTGAGAAATAGCATTAATGAGAGAAAATATGTTGAGAGACTCGAAGACAATGACTAAATGAAGACCACAGGGAAGAATTCTAACTTGTGGAAAGCAAAGATGAAAGAGCAACACAGAAAATCAAATCTAAGTCGGGGATTTATATGTTTTCTGTCCTCTTCTCATGCTGCTAATGAGAAAGGTACAGACTAAATTGTTAGTGCTTTGAGCCTGATTTTACCATTTTGATTTCTGAGAACAGACGCTTCCATACACACTCAGCCTGGCGAAAATGTTGTGAATCTGAATTGCAATGTAGGTGGGGTTTATCATCCCCGAAACGCTATTGCTCCAATTGGAACCTTTGACTGCGCACGCATAGTGAAATGAATTTGAAAAATGCTCCCCTGTCACATAAAGCGGCCTGGGAGCAATGGCCCCACAGACATTGCCCCATCCACACAACATAACTGTTTCCCTTATCCCCCCCCCTCCCTCCACTACTCAGACCGATAGTGACCCTCTGCCCCACTTCCCTCACACCAATCGCCACAGACTGGCAGTGAGTCTCCTTGCCCTTGCCCCCTACCTGCCCCCTCTCCCCACCACCACTAGAGATCCATCTGACCCGCCTCCTTCTCCTCCCCCCACCATAGAATAATCAGGCCTCCCTCCTCCTTCCCCACTGCCCTCCATCGATCTGAGTCAGAGAGCCTTTGGAATCACTGAACTTACCTCTTCAGAAGCTGGAGTGCCCAAAGTACAGACCATGTCTGTTTCGCACCGAGTCTGGACAGGTGATGGCTGTGGTAAAGGGGGAAATGTTGATAAGTTTGGGCTTCTAGCTCATTATGTCAATTTAAGTGCATGCAAATACATTTAAATGGCCGTCAAATCCGTTTCAGGCACAGTCCTGATCACATCCATTTCAGGTGCTTGGTAAAGGAGGAATCGTCATGGACGCGGATTGTGCGCCCAATCCTCACGCCCAATTTTACTAAGTTTTTGGGCCCAAAAATGGTCATAACGCAAGGGTAAAATTGGGTCCTGTAAGTAAGACATCAATTGAAATTCAGGAAATACAATTCCATGACACCTCTGGATTAATTGTTTGAAGTTTAAACAAATCTGAATCAAATTTGTTATTTTAGTACATGGAAATATTGTGAATAAATATCTTAAAATGTCCCTTAATATTCAATGGCACTACCATCGCTGAATCCCCCATCGTTAACATCCTGGATGCTACCATTGACTAGAAATGCAACTGGACTAGCCGTATAAATACTTTGGCTACAACAGCAGGTCAAATTCTGAGGAGATTAGTTCACCTCCTGACTCCACAAAGCCTGTCCATCATCTATAAGGCACAAGTCAGGAATGTGATAGGATATGCTCCACTTGCCTGGATGAGTGCAGTTCCAATGACACTTCAGAAGTTCAACAGCATTCAGGACTAAACAGCCCTTTGAATGGTACCCTGTTCACAAACATATACCCCTTACCTTTCCGTCACTGATGCACAGTAGCAGCAGCGTGTACCATCTGCAAGATGCATTGCACAAACTCACTATGACACTATTGACAGCACTTTCCAAACGAATAACTACTGCTACCTAGAAAGATAAGGGCAGCAGATACATGGGAACACCAGCAGCTGGAAGTTTCTGATTAAGTTGCTCGTAATACTGACTTGGAAATGTATTGCTGTTCCTTTGCAGTCACTGGGTCAAAATCCTGGAGATCGCTGGATATACTTACACCACGTGGACTGCAGCAGGTCAAGAAGGTAGCTCACCACTACCTTCTCAAAGGCAATTCAGGATGGGCAACAAGAACTGCCCAACCAGCATATCCACGCCCCACTAATGCATCATAAAAATTCATAACCAAGCCTTCTTTCTTTTGCCCTCTTCAATAAATTGAAGGAATGAAGAAAAGCTAAATGAATATTCTGACAAACATAATTGTTTATTTTCTTGGTTGATTAAATTATATTGCGACAAACTCTGTTTTGAGCTAGTCAGGCAGCACCTATAGAGGATGGAAGTCAGGGTTAATGTTTCCCATCAATAACTCATTTAATATCAGAAATGGTTCTGATCTGACATGTCAGACCATTGAACAGAAGCAAGAACAGAAAATGCAGCAGATCTGACCACATCTGTGGAGAGAGAATAGAGCCAATGTTTCAGGTCTGGATGATCCTTTGGTTCTATCCTCTCTTCACAGATGTTCTATGATGTGAGCGTTGGAGTAAGATGGTCACAGTAAAAAATCTCACCTCATTAGGTGGGACTGATGAAAGGGCAACACTCAGAAAACTTGTGATACCAAATAAACCTGTTGGACTTTAACCTGCTGTTTTTGATTTGATTTGATTTATTATTGTTACATGTATTAGCAGACAGTGAAAAGTACTGTTTCTTGCCTGCTTTGTAGACAAAACATACCATTCATAGAGAAGGAAACAAGAGTGCAGAAGGTGTCGTGAGACTTCTTACTGTGTCCACAGATGCTGTCAGACTTGCTGAGATTTTCCATCATTTTCTGTTTTTGTTTCAGATTCCAGCATCCGCGATAATTTGCTTTTATCATTGAACAGAAATGTTCACCCATCGCTCCTCTCTTCTCCACAAGCTATCTGACCAATCTTTCATAATTTCTGATTCCATTTCAGATCTCAAGCATTCACAATTTTTTTTCATTTATTTTTAATCATTTCAAAATCTTGGTGTCTTTACCAACCTCACAATTAACTTTCAGAACTGCACTGTTTATTGTGAACAACTGAGAAACTATAGAGACAATCATTTCTGAGGGGTTTAATTTCTTTTGATAGTACACACAATTTCCATTATCTGCTGTTTTGACGCAATTATTAAAATAATCATTTTGCAGAAATTACACACAAATGTGTTAAGTGGTATCCTGCCGAAGGAAATGAAATGCATTAAAATTCTGTAATGAGTGGCATTAATTATACATTTTAATGCAAGGTAAACTCCACACTCATCGTTTGAAATAATCACTGAAGTAAGAAAACCTTTCCTATCGCGTTTTCTACATCAGCTCTCCCTCTGCACTCTAGAAAACACATCAGGAAATTCCCCATGCCCAATTTGTGATACTCTAACCAATGATCTCAGTGCTCTAGGAACCTCAGGCTGAGGGTGTGGGATGCCTTAATATTTGTGGGGGTGTCCATAAGCAATAGTCACACTCTAAGGATACAGGACAGACCATTTAGGACAGAGATGAGGAGACATTTCTTCACCCAGAGAGTAGTCAGCATGTGGAATTCACTACCACAGAATGCAACAGAGTTCAAAATATTGAATGTTTTCAGGAGATGGTCAGATGTAGCATTGGGGGTGATGGGGACCAAAGGATGGGGGGAGGAGGGATCAGATCAACCATGATCGTAATGAACTGTGGAGCAGGTTTGAAGGGTCAGGTGGATTCCTCTTATTTTCTATGTTTTTCTTTTCTCCTACCAGGAGTGCGAAAGCTGAAAATTCCAGATTTGGAATTACAGAATCTTGCAGTAACAATGAAACCATTCAGCCTATCATGCCTTTGTCAGTTACTTGAAAACATTATCCAAAAACTATGTCACAACCCAGCCACATCCCCAGAACACTGCAGATTAGTCCCTCTTCAAATGATTATCTAATTATCCTGTAAAACTTTCTATGGAGTTGGAGGGGGTGCCTTCTCGATTTTAAAATGCTCTTTTTCCCTCAGTTCCCTTGCTGAATATTACTCTATGTGACATTCTGATCCATTGGCCAGACAAAGCTGTTTCTCCTGAACTTGTCTGATCAAAACCCTTCACAATTTGAATATCTCTCCTTTGGGTCATCATAGATCATATCATTATAGAATCCCTACAATGCAGGAGAATTGAGTCTGTACTGACTCTATGACAGAGCATCTTACCCAGGCCCTATCTCCATATCCCTACACATTTACGATGGCCAATCCACCTAACCCACACATCTTTGGACTGTGGGAGGAAACTGGAACATCCAGAGGAAATCCAAGCAGACAGGGGAAGATAGTCTCTTTAGAGTGGAATTGAACCTGGGTCCTGGTGCTGTGAGACAGCAGTGCCGCAGTGCTGTCCCTTCCCTTTCCTTTCCGTTGTTTTGCAGAGAATAATCCCAACATCTCCAGTTGCTCCACAACACCAGAGCAAACTGAGGACTGAAAATTGGCTTGGGCTACTATATGTTGATAAGATAGTTGAGCTTATCTTAGTCTATAGGCAGTTGCACAACTGGAACTTGACAAGAAAACAAAGAAAAGATGCTAGGAAGAGATGCTAGGACTTGTACTGTAAAAATTCTCATGAAGCGGTACCCGAGGATATATGATGCAGTTTCTTCATGCTGTTTATTCCTGCAAAAAAGTAGCAAAGGACTTGTGTCACTGAAGGACAACTGAACCCCTCCAGCCTATCAGGCTATGTTTGATTCTCATTAGTTGACCAAAAGTTCCAAATTCATGCCTGTGGTGATGATCACAGATGAGGAATTATCAGATAGAGATTGACAAGATACCCAGTGGGACATGCTGATATTGTCCCTCATGCACATCTAGTGCAGTAAGCTCCATGGGACAAGTATAAATTCTAATCTAGTCTACTGTTTTTCTTGAGTTTATTCTTTAAGATGTCCTTCTTTAAGAATGATCTGAAAACAAGCTGTGAATTATTGATCTGATTTGTTGCAATCCTGACGATCTCTATTGAGTTGACAGAGAGGCGAGATATTCCTGGGTCTGTGTCTGAGTGCACTCCATCAGCTTATATCAGAAGACACCAATGGATTGGAACGTGCAGCTATAAAGAATCCATCTGATTCTTTTCCATTGATATTAGTGTACAAAGCTATCAAGCAATATTCGTCAATATTACTATGTATACAGAACAAAAACAGCCAGCTGGAGATCTCAAAAACAATGGTAGATATTAATTTTTTTTCACTCCACTATAATAGAACACTAGGAGAATACTACAGCTATGATATGGCAATCAATTTACAACTAACAATTTTATTGTTCCATTTCAATGGAAATACAATTAGATGGCAGCTTTGTGGGGTCTGATACACAGGAACAGTTTTACAATTCAACCCATTGAGACTGACCTGTGTCAAAGATGCTGTAGAATTTATAGTACAGAAACAGGTCATTCAGTCCAACTAGTTGCAGTCAATGTTTCTGCTTCACACGAGCCACATTCCAACTTGGTTAATCTCACACTATTAGCATCTCCTGCTGATCCATTCTCCTTCATGTGTTTATCTATTTTCCTGTTAATGTATTTGTGATAGTCATAGAATCAGGACAGGGCAGAAGGAAGTCATTTGGCCTATCGAGCCTGCACCAATTGAGCATAGCCAATCAACCTAACCTCTATATGGACAGTGATTCAAAGCTGGAGTCAAACCCAGATCCCTGATGCTGTGAGGCAGCAGTACTAACTGCTATGTCGCTGTGCCACCCTTTCTTTCAACTATTGAATTCCACATTTGCATCACCCAATTGTGATCATCTTATATTTATGGCCCTTTGTTTTTATAAGTTCATAGGGTACAGGAGCAGAACTGGGCCATTCAACCCATCATACCTCCTCCACCATTCAATCATGGCTGATATTCTCCTTGTCTCCATTTTCCTGCCTTTCTCCAATACCCTTCAACCCGTCACCAATTAAAAATCTGTCTAACTCCTTCTTAAATTTACTCACTGTCCCAGCATTCGCCAAATGTTTGGGTAGCAAATTTCACAGATTCACAACCTTTTGGGAGAAGTAGTTTCTCCTCAAGTCTGATTTAAATTTTCTGCCCCTTATTTTATGACCTCTCATCCTAGAATCCATCCACTCCACTTCTACTTCATCAGCTTGCGTGCCTCAATTTGATCTCCTTTCATTCTTCTAAATTCCAGAAAGTATAGGTCAAAGGATACTAATTGTGTACAGTTCTGGTCATCTTAATATAGAAAGGATATTACTAAACTAGAAAGAGTGCAGAAACGATTTACTAGAATGTTACCGGGGCTTAATGGGTTGAGTTATAAAGAGGGGCTGGATAGACTGGTACTGCTTTCTCTGGATCATAGGAATTGAGGTCTACAAAATAATGAGTGGTGTAGATCAGCTAAATAGTCAATATATTTTCCCAAAGGTAGTGGAGTCTAAAACAAGGCATTGGTTTAAGGTGAGAGGGGAGAGATACCAAAGGGTCCAGAGGGGCAATTATTTTACACAGATGGTGTCTGGAACAAATTGTCAGAGATAGTAGTAGAGGCAGGTACAATTTTGTCTTTTAAAAAGTGTTTAGACAGTTACACAGGTAAGATGGATATAGAGTGATATGGGCCAAATGCCTGCAAATGGACTAGCTTAGGGGGTTTGAAAAAAGGGACAGCATGGAGAAATTGGGCTAAAGGGCCTGTTTCCATGTTGTAAAGCTCTATTACTCTATGACTCTATAACTTTGTGTGTGCCCTACCAAACCCTAAAGAATTTGAATACATCTCCTTCCAGCCTTCTGTTTTCTAAGGAAAATAAGTGTTGAGACATTCTTGATAGTTATAGCATCTCATTTCTGAAATAAATTGAATTACCCCACCTTGCCCACAGCTGGAAGTCTCTGTGAATGGAGGTTTGGCTGAGCGCCAAATTCTCATTCTCGTTGGCAGGGGAGCGGGCGTGACTGGAGAATTCTGGCCGTAATTTCTAAAAGTGTTTTTGCACCTTCTCCAGGTGCTGGGAGACCTCTATAATGTGGAAGATCAGGACTGTGGGCAGTCTGCTTTGGAGTGCTGCAAAGAAACAGCTTCCTGGGCTGAATTGTTTCTGGTGAAAACCAGAACTAATTGGAATAACACATAAGATCCATTTAATCCTAGCATGCCTGCTTACTTTGCAGCAATGTGTTGTCACAATCAAATTTTATCAAGGATTCTAAGATTGTATTACAGCCTCTGGTGGTGCTCAGGAACCAAATCAATCTGCATTTTCAGTTAAATAATTGGCCACAAACTGTTTCCCACTGAGTTTGGTTCCTTATTGGGAGCTGGGATTTTTTGCGTTGTTATGAGGCAGTTATCATCGTGATGTCATTTCACTGCAAAGCTATTTTGAGTTAACAATATCAGAGAGTGGCTCCCAGGTTTGGATCAAGACTCTCAATTGGGACAATTCCCAAACTGGGGAAAATGTAACTGAGAAATCCAGTCAAAGCTGCAAAATTCCGCAGGAGACCAAAGGCCAAAAACAGGATTCATGCCGGTGAGATTTCAGAACATGATCTTTCTGGATCCTGGAAGAGCCAAAACCTGATTTGAATAAATTTGAATACCTTTTAATATGAGTAATGAGGTCACAGTTGAAACTTCAGGCCTCGCTGAATCTTCCCGCCACATTTGTGATATCACCTGAGTACAAATTATCACTGCTTTTTCAAAGCTGGAACAAAGCTCCCTGAGCTCCGAGAGGGAGGTAATGGCCTAATGGTATTATTGCTTAATTATTAATCCAGAAATTCTGCAAATGTTCTGGAAATCCGGGTTTGAATCCCACCACCATCCCAAAAAAATATTTGGAATTAAGAATCTACTCATGATTATGAAATCTTTGTCAACTGTCAAAAAAAACCCATCCGGTTCACTAATGTCCTTTAGGAAGGAAATCTGCCATCCTTACCTGGTCTGGCCTAAATGTGACTCCAGAGCCTCAACAATGTGATTGATTCTCAACTGTCCTCGGGATGGACAATAAATGCTGGCCAATTAGTGACACCCATGTCCCACTAATGAATAAAAAAAAAACAAGCCACTTTGTAACAGGGTGTACAATGGGGCAATATCCAATATACAGTTGTAAACAGGGAAGTGGTCAAAGGCATTGCAGAATGGTTGGGGGTAAGGGGGTGTTAGTGGTTGGGGGCCTCCTCAGGGATGGGTGTCATGGCTGGTGTGTCATCTTGAAGCCTTCAGCCTGTCGTAAAAACCTTTCATTACTCCTCTACAGGTGACATGGACAAATTGGGCTGAAGAGCCTGTTTCCATGCTGTAAACCTCTATGACTCTATGACCATGGAATGTCTCAGTGTGCAAGGCCAGGGGAGTCCTTGTGCATGTTTAGCCTGTTAATACTGAAGGCTGATGACAACTTGCAATGAGGAAAATTCTCAAAGACCGTGGAAGGTGACTTGACCAGTGGTTCATCTGAGGGGACCATGTAACTGGAAAATGTATTTGTGAGTGTCTGCCTCTTCGTCATTCCTAATACATGCATTGAAATACTAGAAAAGATTTGTTTACATCTGATTTCTGTATTTACACCTATTTTGTGGCAAAAAAGTGACTTTGACATTCTGAGAATGCTTGGTTCCCCAATGCACTTGGAAGGTCAGTAGGGGTTCAATGGCTCGAAAGGTTTGGGAAACCCTGGGCCAGATGATCAAAAACTTTGTCAAAAAGATAATTTTTAAGGAGTGTCATGAAGCAGGAGAGAGAGTTGGTGAGTTGTGGGACAGGTATTCAAGAGCTTAGGGCTTGGACAAATGAAGGCATGACTATCAATGTTGGAGCAATTAAAATTAGGGTGCACAAGAGATTAATATTTGGGCAGTATTATTATGTTAAAGGCACAAAATAAATTTGTGTTGTGTTCTTGTTGTTTAAGGTAGTAAGCATGCCCCAGTACCTATTTGCCAGTCCAGATGAGGGTTCCGGATATAACCAGAGCCAAGGGCTCAGGGCAATGTCTTTAGTTCAGACTGAGACTAAGGAATACTTTCTCCTCTTACAATTTTGCTGAGCAGAGAAATACAGAAATCTTATGGAAGAGGTTCATCTTTAGGTGCAGTCAGTAATTGCGATATGAATCACATTGCTGAGGTTACATTTCAAGTTTTGGCTGAGCTTCATTTGCAAACCTAAAATATTCCATGAACAAGGAAATGGAATGGCAGGACAATATTTTAATGCTATAGAAACTGTTTTGGGGTAGTAGAGAGATGGGGAATGGAGCTTTTGCCTTCCCCATGGGTAATACCAACACTTCCCTGAATAGAACCAGAGCAATATAAGTGTGTGGGAATCACTAATTGCAAGTAAGCTTCTTT
The DNA here is from genome assembly GCA_024679065.1 of Sphyrna mokarran. Lineage (NCBI taxonomy): Eukaryota > Metazoa > Chordata > Chondrichthyes > Carcharhiniformes > Carcharhinidae > Sphyrna > Sphyrna mokarran. The sequence goes on from JAGIQG010000002.1 coordinate 146,545,726, forward strand.
TTCAAGTTTTTCATTTTCCATTGTAAACTTTCTTTGCTATTTTTAGGAGTGGTACTTGGGTGCAATTTTGATTAAGACAGCTGCAAATGGGTCTATCAGCAAAAATGGCAATTTGCAATAAGAATGTTCAATCCAGCACCTTTTTTAACTGCATCAAAAATAGTCTTATTTAAAATAATTGAAAATGACATAAAAATCAATACTAGACCATTTACTCCATTTATTGGCATACACTAGTCAGGTTCTTAGCAAATTGCATATTTTTACATGGAAGAAAACAGCAAGTGTCTGTATCCCCTAAGAGAATGAGTTCAATATGAAAGGTTTTCTTGAATCAGTGCAATTTGCAGAATCTTGCCATTGTGGATGGCTGGACCTGAATTGGGACCATTTGAAACTGAAACCAATGTAAAAGATGTTGCAAAATACAAGAATGCCATTAAGTATGAGCCAGCGTGGTTAGAACTTATTCTTTTCAATTCCACCTGAAACACATTGACATTATCAAAGCAGCTTGATTCCATGCCACTCCAAATCCCCCACAATTCGACTCATGCCCATGACCCCATCTCTGCACCTCATCACACATCTCCCACGACCACCCTCGAAAGTTTTCAGGCTGGAAAACCTGCCTTTTCTATGTACTGAAGCAAATCTCTGAGATTACCCAGAAAGTGAGAAATTTTTCAGATTTTGCTCAGTCCACAATGCCTCTGTTGTCTCAGAAGACTAAGGAAATTTGGTATGTTGGCCGCAATTCTCACCATTTCTATAGATGCACCATAAAAAGCATTCTTTCTGGTTGTATTACAGTTTGTATGTCTCTTGCTCTGCCCCAAGACTGCAAGAAACTATAAAGGGTCATGAACAAAGCCCAATCCAGACCAGTCTCTCATCCATTGACACTTCCCGCTGTCTCAGGAAAGCAGCCAATGTAATTAAGCTTTCCAAGCACCACAGACATTCTCTCTTCCACCTTCTTCCATCGGGAAAAAGATACAAAAGCCTAAGGACACATATCAACTGAGTCAAGAACAACTTCTTCCTTTCTGTCATCAGACTTTTGAATGAACCTACCTTGCATTAAGTCGATCTTTGTCTACACCCTAGCTATGACTGTAACGTTACATCCTACACGATCTCCTTTTCATCTCTATGAACGGTATGCTTTGTCTATATAGTGTGCAAGAAACAATACTTTCCACTGTATACTAATACATATGACTGTATACTAATACATATAAATCAAATCAAATCAGTTACATCAAACCTGTATCTCTGAACCTGGACTGAAACATATTGGCCCACATTTTCTTCTAGGCTCCTTTTGCATGACACAGACGTAATCCTGTTATGGCCATTAAATTCCGTAATGGGGTTTGTGCTGCAGAGTTCTTGGGATGGGATGTACCTCACCCCCACCAGCATGATGTCATATCGGTGGAAATCTCTACTGCTCTCCAGAAATCAGGATGATATTGCTGGAGGTGCAGAGGTTGAATGTAGCCCTTCTGAGTAGTCAGGGACGTGATAGGACACAGTCCCCTGGCATTGCTAAGGGATGTCGCCAGAGGGCTGGGCCAGGGACACAGCCAGTAGCCTGGGCAATGATACGGTTTGGGGTAGTTATTTTCCTGATGTCGGTTTGGGAGGGGAGGAGGCCCTGTAGAACTGGGTTTGCTGGGGTCTTTATACCCCTGATGGACGATGGTGCAGAATATGACCCACTGCTTTCTTTGACAAAGTATCAGGAGATCTGGAGAAAAAACTTGACTGTTTTGCTGGGGAGAAACACATTGCTTTTCAGTCAGAACCTGATACTTGCCATTTTTGGGAACTTTCTACTCATTAGCTTAGGGTTTAAAAATAAAAGGGTGCCATGGAAAGTTGGGCTAAACGGCCTGTTTCCATGCTGTAAACCTCTATGACTCGCTATTAATTAGGAATGAAGTTGGATGAGCATTCGATATAATTCTCCTCCAACTGAGAGAAAAACATCATAGCGATGTCATTTTGCTGTAAATTCCAGCTTTTGTCTGTACGTAGATGAAGCTGGACTGAATTCTATCCCGAGTATTTACAGACATATATCGAGCTCTTGCTCAACGCACTTTTCACCGTACAGTGGCCTCATAAGTAGCATAGAACATAGAACATAGAACACTACAGCACAAGTTGTGCCGAACACATCAAAACCTACCCAGCCATAGACCTATCTATAACCCCCAATCCCATTGGATCCCATATACTCATCCAGAAGTCTTTAAAAAGACCCCAGCGAGTTCGCCTCGACCACCACCGACGGCAGCCGATTCCATTCACTCACCACCCTCTGAGTGAAAAACTTTCCCCTAGCATCCCCTCTGTACTTGCTTCCCTGCACCTTAAATCTGTGCCCTCTCGTCGTGACCATTTCAGCCCTGGGAAATAGTCTCTGAGAGTCCACCCTATCTATTCCTCTCAACATCTTGTAAACCTCTATCAGGTCGCCTCTCAACCTTCGTCTCTCCAGGGAGAACAGTCCCAGCTCCCTCAACCTGTCTTCATAAGGCATGCCTCCCAATCCAGGCAACATCCTTGTAAATCTCCTCTGCACCCTTTCAATAGCTTCCACGTCCTTCCTATAGTGAGGCGACCAGAACTGCGCACAGTACTCCAAGTGTGGTCTGACAAGGGTCCTATAAAGCTGCAGCATTACCTCCTGACTCCTGAACTTAATCCCTCGATGAATGAAGGCCAGTACACCGTAAGCTTTCTTAACCACATCCTCCACCTGGGAGGCCGATTTGAGAGTCTTACGGACTCGGACCCCAAGATCCCTCTGCTCTTCCACACAGCTAAGACTCCTACCTTTGATAGTGTACTCATTCATCCCGTTGGATATGCCAAAATGGACCACAACACATTTATCCGCGTTGAAGTCCATCTGCCACTTCTCCGCCCAGTCTTGCATCCTGTCGATGTCATGCTGCAACTTCTAACATCCCTCCAGACCATCCACAACACCACCGACCTTCGTGTCATCGGCGAACTTACTCACCCATCCCTCCACTTCCTCATCCAGGTCATTTATGAAAATGACAAACAGCAAGGGTCCTAGAACAGATCCCTGGGGCACTCCACTGGTGAAAGTAGCAGCATCAAAATGTCGAGCATTTCCAAACAGATTCAAGAACTGAAAAAGTTACCCATGTTCTTATGATCAACACAGCTTTCTCTTCGCATATCAACATTTACAGAAGAACCTGTAAATGTTGTGTGTTCTGTGGTTTCTATTGATTCATATTTAAAGTTTTCATTCTGGACACATTCTTCACTATACTTCACTGTTTTGTAATTGATCAGCTGAGAGAATCGTGCCCAACAACTCACTCCAATCACCTGCTTTCTCCAATGCAGGTCGATCCATGTTCTGAATGAATGAAATTAATGTTTCTGGATGAAAACCTCTAATAATTTGGAGCTCATAATTCACAACATGGAATTGATGCTTAGTTGATAATTTTCTTCCTCCTCTGAAAGACGAGCCAGATAGATATTGTCACTGGAAGAGCAAGTTGGTTTCCAGGAACACTGCAGCAAGTAACTCACTTCCTGACTCCCCGGAGTCTGTCCAGCACCTACAAGGCACAAGTCAGCAGTGTGATGGAATACTCACCACTTGCGTGGATAATGCAACTTTAACACCATCCAGCTCAAAACAGCCCTGCTTGATTGGCACTCCATCTACAAACATTCACTCCCTCCATCATCGATGCACAGCAGCAGCAGTGTGTACTATCTACAAGATGCACTGCAGGACCTCATCAAGACTCTTTAGGCAGCACCTTCCAAACCCACATCATCTACCATCTCGAAGGATAAGAGCAGCAGATACTAGGAACACCACCACCTGGAAGTGCTCTTCCAGGTCATTCACCATCCTGATTTGGAAACATATTGCTGTTCCTTCACTGTCGCTGGGTCAAAATTCTGAAATTCCCTCCTTAACAGCACTGTGGGAGTACCTACACCACATGTTCTGCAGTGGTTTAAGAAGGTAGCTTCTTAAATCACTATCTTCTTGAGGGCAATTAGTTTGGACTAGCCAGTGATGCCCAGATCTCATGAATGAATGAAATATGAGGGTGCCATAGAATCATAGAATCATACAGTGCATCAGGTCTGCACTGAATACAATCCCAACCAGATCCTACTCCCATAATTTCATGTATTTACCCTAGCTAGTCCCCCTGAGAGTAAGGTGCAATTTAGTATGGCTAATCCACTGAACCCACACATCTTTGGACTGTGGGAGGAAACCAGAGCACCCGGAGGAAACCCACGCAGACACGGGACAAAGTACAGACTCTGTACAGACAGAACCTGGAATTGAACGCATGTCCCTGGCACTGTGAGACAGCAATGTTAACCACTGTGCCATGCCATGCCTTCTTTCAAGTACACATTGCTAACAGTGAAATCCGTTCATTGACAGTTGTTGTTGAACATTCACAGAAACATTTCCAATGATTAATGCATGTAAACTATAAACAGAACACTTAGGAATTATTGAAATGTGGTACCTTTGATTGAGTCCACCCTACTTGTGCACACTCAGAATATTGTCCATTCATGACTTTTCCTTGCTGTTACATCTTGCGTGATGCTGGTGTCTCTTGTATTTAAACATCCACTGCTGGTTAGGTATTGACAGTGTGATGGTAACTATAGTTCAGTGAATAGTAAATGCTGTTGTCTCCCAGAGAGAAGACTGTGGGCTCAAGTCCCCTTCCAGTGACAGATAAACAAGTTGACACTCCAGTGAGCAGTGTATTCTTAGATATACAACAGTGAAACAACCACAGCAAATTATATCAAATTTTAAACACTATAAAATATCCCAGGCACCCGATAGGAGTGTCACTGAACAATATATAACTGAACCACGCAAAGGAGATATTCAGTGCCATGATGGTGCATCTCATCCCTGAAGTATGTACAGATAGACTGAGTTTTTAAATGATGTGTTTCATTTTAGAAGGACATAAAAGCTAAAACTGGCTGAGACTATAAGGGAACCACTTGCTGGAATTCCTATCGAGATTATACTCAATCGCAACAATGGAATGTTGCACCTTTTCCAGGCAAAGACATTTCAAAGGGAGGCAAACAATGTTGAAACTGAACTATAATCTCCTGTGGAGATAATAGAAGCTGATTACCATCTCCCCATAAACTTTTTCCTCTTCAAGTATCACACTGGGAAAGGCTCAAAACATTTGTAACTCTGCCCTTTGTGTGCTTATCTGGTGTTGTAGTTACACTGCGTTGCTGTGTGCTATGAAGGGTCATAGCTGGAGAACGTTGATTGGGTGCCCATGTACGGCAGTAACACTTCTCTCTCTTTCTGATTGCTGGAAGCAAGTCAAGTCAACAAGTCACAGTTGAAAAGGAAACAGGGGAACAGCTTCAACAACATGCAAAACCAAGTATCATCAAACCAACTGCTCAACAGCCAAAGGCAACCCTACTGGAATCACCCAACTTCACAGCCACAACATTTTACCATCCGCTCCTCATTGACCAGCCAAAGACTGAATTGTAAATATTTCTAACTTTTACTTTTTGGACTCCCTTCTCATTTCTAATAATTTTCTATGTATGTTGTGGTTTATTATTTTTCTCATCCTGTTTTAGTACCGAATAAACTCTTTTTTAATTCAAGAAAGTTTGGTTAAATTGGCTCCTTTTCAAACGTAAATACATTTGGGCTGTTAAAGATATCCACAAGGGCAGGGATCCTTCTTAAAATAACCTTGCTGCAATCAACCAGATGGGTTGAATGAAGACAGAGAGCGAGTTTATTTCTGTTCACCTGGGAGCATAGCAATTTGGGTGTTTCCCATCCAGAGTTGGAATAAATTGAGGAAACTCACCTGCAGACTGGTCATAATATAGCACAGGTGATCAAACAGATCTGTTTAATAAACATTTTAAAGAACTAAAGAGAAGTGTATAGGGGTGGATTTGAATTCAGCTTCGGGTCTATGTGTAGTGTGCACGTTGACTCCATATCTGTGTGGTTTTCCCTGGGTTCTCCAGTTTCCTCCCACAGTCTAAAGATATAGCAGGTCAAGTGGATTGGCCATCTAAATTGTCCCTCAGTGTCAAGAGGACTATCAGGTTTACATGGGGTTACAAGGATAGGGCCTGAATGGGATTGCTGTTTGTGCAGGCTTGATGGGCTGAATGGCCCATTTCTGCATTGTAAGGATGCCATGATTCTACAGCAATGGATCTGAAAACAAGAATGAGTGTTTCAATGGAATTGTGCCAGACTAGGAACCACTGGATATCAGTGAGCATAGGCATGATGGTGAATGGGATTTGGTATGACTAAAAGACAAGTTTTAGATGGTGTTTATGGAGGGTGGAAGATTCGAAGTTATGCTGTCAGGAGTTCATTAGAGTTGCGAATCTATAAGTATAGGTAACAAAGACATGGATGAGAGTTTATGAGCAGATACACCAAAGCTCGATGAGAGCCAGGCAGTTTCGCAGAGAATGGAAGGGGGTAGTGTCCAAAGCTTGTTGCTTAACAGAAGCTATGCCTGTCCTCTCTGCTGGATGTAAAAGAATACATTGCACTATTTGAAAAAAAAATGTCTATTGAGCTCTCCCCCGTGTCCTAGTCAATAGTTATTGCTCATCCAACATTAAATTGAAAATTTAAATTGAATTTTTTGAACATGTAACCAAGTGTGTGGATGAGGGTAGTGTGGTGGATGTAGTTTACATGAATTTCAGCAAAGCCTTTGACAAAGTCCCACATGGGAGACTTATTAAGAAGACAAATGCACACGGAATAGGCTGAGCTGGCAAGGATGGATTCATAGTTGGCTTAACAGTAGGAGACAGAGGGTGATGGTAGACGGCTGCTTTAGTGAGTGGAGGCCAGTGACCAATGGTGTACTGTGCCTCCCAATATTTGTCATTTATATAAATGACATAGATGACTATATGAGGGATAGGATCAGTACGTTTGCCGATGACACAGAGATTAGTTAGGTGGCTAACAGTGAGATGGAGTGTCTTGAGTCACAAAAAGATATAGATGAAATGGTCAAATAGATGGATAAGTGGCAGATGGAATTTAACCCTGAAAAATGTGAGGTGATGAACTTTGGAAGGAGTAATTTGACTAGGAAGTATGCTACGAAGGATCTGACACTAGGAAGTTCTGAAGAACAAAGGGACCTAGGTGTGTTTGTCTATAATCTCTGAAGGTGAAAAGTCAGGTAAATAGGGTGGTGAAAAAGGCATATGGCATACTCGCGGTTATCAATTGGGCTACAGACTACAAAAGCAGAAAGGTCATGACAGAAGTATATAGAACCTTGATGAGGCCACAGCTGGAATACTGTGTGCCATTCTGGTTGCCACCTTATAGGAAGGATGTGATTGCATTGGAGGGGGTGCAGAGAAAATTCACCAGGATGTTGCCTGGAATGGAATATTTAAGTTATGAAGAGAGGTTGGATAGGCTTGAGCTGTATTCATTACAGCAGAAAAGACTGAGGGGTGAAGTGCTCAAGATTATGAGAGGAATGGACAAGGTGGATAAAGAGTAACTGTTCCCCTTAGTTGAGAGGACATAAGTGAAAAGTGTAGGATACGAAGTTTGGGGAGGATTTGAGGTAAGACCTTTTTACTCAGAATATGATGAAGGTCTGGAATGCGCTGCCTGGGAGGGTGGTGAAGATGGGATGCCTCACATCCTCTAAAAAGAGTACTTGGCACACCATAACATTCAAAGCTATGGGCCACGTTTTGGCAAGTGTGATTAGTGGGCAGGTAAGGGTATGTCATGCATCGGTGCAGACTCGATGGGCCGAAGGGCCTCTTCTCCACTGTTCTGTGTTTTGAAGATAGAAAATCATAATGATCGTCATCTGAATATTATTTTTCAGAATTTGCTGTGTTAAACTGGTTTCCACGTATTTAAAACATTACAACATGAACTTCACTAACCTGATAACTACATTTTCTACACATCTGTGGCTTCATTCCAAATGAACTTTATTAGGTAGGAAGAGCTTTGAGACATCCTGCGCATATAAAACTCTCTATAAATTAAAACTTGCACAGTGTGAACTCATTCTAATACTGGTCTAAAGGGGATTTCACTAGGATACTGGAAATCTTTCTTTCAATGGAGATTACATTACTGGAACGGCAAGTTTCGGGAATGTCTATCTGGAACTCATACCCTTGAGAAAACAGAGAAAAGGAGAACTGATATTGGGCTTTGATAGCGTAGAAGAGGAGAAAAGTGTTCCCAATTGTGGTTCAGTTCAGAACAAGATGCCAAAAATATAAAATGAATAAATTGAATAAAGAATTTAGCGGGATTGTTTTAACCAATGTGAAACTGGAGTATTGATTGTAGCATGGATTTTTGAAGCAGATATTATTGATCCATGTAAGGGTCGGCTAAGGCATGAGGGAGAAGTGAAACATGGGCAATGGAAGCTTATGTGAAATATAAATATCAGAATAGACTAGATGGACAAATGGCCAATTGCTGTGGAACACAGAAACATTTGACAAGAGCAGTAGACCACTGGGCCCCTCGAGCTTGCTCCACCATCCATTATGATCATGGCTGATCCTCTATACATTCCCCCATACCTCTTGACACCTCTAGAAATCAACCTATTTCCTGCTTAAATGTATTCAGTGACTTGGTCTCCATAGGTTCCTGGTGGTAGAGAATTCTAGAGGTTCACCACCCTCTGTGCTGCAGATTGTATATAATTTGATGTAACTTTTCATGCAACTTTAGTAATATTAAATTCAGTTGTTGTTCAGACCTTGTTAGTAGCTTTAGGCAGCAAAGTGTAACTGAACAATGTTAAAATATGCATCAGATACAGGCCAAATCGTCATTATCGATATTATATTGATTCAGTGACCGCACATATTCGAACTGTTTTCATTCAAATAGATTTTTTTCCCCTTATCTGTTGCAGCTTTTTTGTTATGGCTGTTTGGTATATGTGGATAAATGAACTGAGAGTGGTTGTTGGGAGGGGTGGTTAAATCTCATCTTTTGCTGCTTTAGTGTGCCTTCTTGTTTCTACTCAATAGCAACGTTCTAAAGCAACTCCTTACCTCCATAATTCTGCCTATTAGGTACAAGGAGAGAGCAGGAGAATGGCATTTAACCATGATATATGTTTGGTGAACTAGTGCAGACATGATGGGCCAAATGGCCTCTTCCTACAATGTAACAACTCGGTCATTTTTGTGAAAGTGGATTTACAAATGCACACAGCAGATTAGCCCGTTCTGCTGCAATGATTTTAATCAATTGAGGTGGGCCTATTAGAATATGAACTTCCTGATAAAGGGCCAAATTGTTGGGCCAATCAAAGAGCCTGTTGCCTTGTATTTAACCAGGTGTGTCAGCACCTCTGAGACTCCGAGTGCAGACTGCGAACGGAAAGCATTCTATGTGCTGCTGTCAGGATTGTAAATAAAGGGATTTTGGTGAAGGGACTTCTGCCTCCGAGGACTTATTACATCTGTCCAGCAAGAAAGGAAGTCATAAGAGGCCTAATACCACATTTATACAATTGTCATGCGTGTTCTGTATTCCTGATGAGACATTAAATGGAGGCAACATCTGTCTTGTCACTGGATGTTCAAGACCCTGTGACAATATTTCAGAGAAGGGGAGTTTTCCTGGTTTCCTGTCCAATATTTATTCTTCAGCCATTGGCACATTGCTGTTTGTGGAGGCTTGTTTTGTGCATATTGGCTATCATGCTCCCCACATTACTACAGTGACTACACTTCAAAAGTCCAGCATTGGTGGGAAGATCTATGGGGTGTCCTGAGGTGGTAGAAGATGCTACATAAATGCATACCCTTTCATCCCAGTTCTGACCTTTCTCACTGCCTTTCCCCTTGGGGTTTTCATATAGACCAAGCTCAGACTGATGACATCAAACAGGTGGCCAGATGGCACCCACAAACCTCTGGAGTAAAAATTAACCCGACTATTTCTATGACAGCTGTGGCCAGTTGATTTGCCAGACAGATTAGAACAAGGCGCCTTATTTTCAGATCTATTTGTCTGTTGTCAGACACTTACGTCAGCACCAATCTGGACACAATAACACATTTAATTAAGTGAAAGGATGGGCTCGCAAAGAAAGTAGCCAAGAAGCACAGTGTTCATGACTCATGTATCATAACCATTGGGAATGAACTGTCAGTATTACCTAGATGAAACTTCTGCCGTGGGCTTTTGCCAGCTGTGATGTGTTGCTTCATAATTGTTCCATTCATTCTCGTTCTGAGAGTGAGTGTACCATCAGCCTTTACAGAACATTTATTCATTTGGTTTAAACATTTGCTAAATAAATAGTACTCCCTATTTGTCACACCTTGATAATCTTTAAAATGTGTTGACGGCACAGTAAACACGGAAACCTGTTTCTGTGCTGAGGATTGTAATAAATAAAACAGACCAAGTTTATATTGTTTGAAAATGTCTTGAGTGCAATGCAACATTTACTGTCAGCCTGTAAGCATGCTTCACACTCCAGTGGTTAAACTTTGTCGCTGGATGACACTTGCCGCTTTTTATTTATTTATTCATTCATGGATTGTGAGCATTGCTGACAAGGCCAGTGTTTACTGCCCATCTTTAATTTCCCTTGAGAAGGCAGTGATGAACCACCTTTCTTGAACCACCCATCTGGTGTAGGTACATGCACAGTGCTGTTAGTTTTAGTATCTTGACCCAGCGACAGTGAGGTCATGGGTATATATTTCCACTTGGATGGTGTGTACCTTGGAGGTTAACTTGCTGATTGGGTGTTCCTATACCTTTCTTTAAAGTTTGTACATTTGGATTGTGCTGTTGAATGAACCTTGGGGAGTTGCATCTTGTAAATTGTACACACTGCTGTCATTACACATTAGTGGGGTGGTGGAAGTGAATGTTTAAGATGATGGATGGGGTACCAATCAAGTGAGCTGCTTTATCTTGGATGGTGCTGAGCTTCTGAAGTACTGTTGCACTCCACTAAGCAAGTGGAAAGTATTTCATCACACTCCTGAATAAATGATGAACAGGCTTGGGGGAAATTAAGTGAGTTACTGCAGAATTCATAGCCTCTAACCTGCTCTTGAAACTGCAATGTTAATATGGCTCATCCAATTTAGTTCCAGATAAATGGCAACTTCAGGGTGTTGACAGTCAGAATTCAGAAATGGTGAAGCTATTGAATCTCAAGGGGCAGATGAGAGGAGATGGTCATTGTGTCAGGCTTGTATGGAACTGATGTTCCTGCGAATTGTCAGCTAAGCTTGAATGTTCTTAGATATTGCTGGATGTGGCAATGGACTGCTTTGTCATCCAAAAAAGTTGCAAAGGAACTCAACATTGTCTAAGTTCCTTTAAAGGTCACACGCCATCCTGACTTGGAAATGTGTTGTCATTCCCTCACTGTCGCTGGATCAGAATCCTGGAATTCTCCACTTAGTGACACCATGGGACTACCCTCACCACATGAGCTGAAGCAGTTCAAGAAGATGGTTCAGTCCCATTTTCTCAAGGAAAATTATGGATGGAAAATAATATTGGCTTTATAGCACTGTTCACATCCCGGGAATGTGAAATAAACTCCAATTAAATAGGAAATTTTAGCCCATTTCCAATCCTACACAAAGGAACACTTTTCATCACTCACATCCTTGTTAACAGCGATAGATTCCCTGAACCTTCACATACTGACCTCATCATCTTGGTTCTCAGGCGACACAGTGATTAGCACTGCTGCCTAACCCGCGGCAGGGACCCAGGTTCAATTCCAGGCTTGGGTCACTGTCCGTGCGGAGTTTGTACCTTATGCCCGTGTCTGCGTATGTTTCTTCCATGTGCTCTGGTTTCCTTCCACAGTCTGAAAAATGTGCTGATTAGGTGCATCAGCCATGCTAAATTTTCCCTCAACGTACCTCAACAGGAACCGGAGTGTGGCGAGTTGGGGATTTTCACAATAACTTCATTGTAGTATTAGTGTACATGTGACACGAATAAACAAACTTTAAAAAAAAATGACAAGTGCCCTCTACTATCTGATCTATTAAAATCTCTCTAATCTTTCATATTGCACCCTTTGCACTCTGGCTCTGCTGTGCTGTGACCCCACCATTCTCTCAGAATGGTTATCTGAGAGGATAACCATTAAACAGGTTATCAGGAGTCATTGCCCTATATCGCAGAATCCTTGTGCCTTCCTACCTACCTCATTTCCCTCAATGATTTGAACTGTGCTGTCGGACTCTTTACAAGACTTTTCTTTTGCCCCCTGTTGAATATCCACCATAACTGTGAAACACTGAATTTACATGATCTGGTCCTAAAACCTGTTAATACCAATTAAAATAAATACACAATGTTAAGCATCCAGACATCCATTATTCTGATGAAACTCTTGAGCCTCAGGGAAAACATTTTTTGATTGAAATTCCGGTGGTCTAGCCTTTGCTGTCAATTCCATAATATTTATTTACACAAGATAAAGAGTTTTTAGGTGATTACAATTTCCGCTATTAAAATGTTGAAGGGTTTGGATGATTAAAGTTTTTGGTGGGTTGGAGTAAAATGACATTTTTAACGCATTGAAAAGACATACATAAGTGACAATTTAAAGCTTTTTAATTACATTCTATTGTTACTTATTCATTGCTTTTATACATAGGCACAGAAGTGTTGGGTACTGGGGAAATTAGAGCCAGAGTGCGTGGGTGGGTTGGGGTATGTATGGTATGGGGGACAGTGTGTGGGGGACGCAGTGCCACACCATTGAGGTGGACATTTTAAACAGTCTCAGCAATGAAGCTAATGAGATTCTAGGTTTCACCTGAAAAAATAAAGAAGACTAAAACCACAAGATAAAAATGAGCCACTGCTTCTGTCCTCAACTTCTTTCACAGACCGGCTGACCCTACTCCAGCCTTCACCCACTCTCAGCAATGACCATTCTGCCCTTGTGTGCACTTTCTCCCAAGAACAGGCAGCACGAGCTGGAAATTTTCCGGATTCCTCCGAGCCACCTTGTTGATGAAAATCCAGACAATGGAAACACGAGCTAACACTTGGCCACCTAGTTCCCATCTCACTTAATAATCCTTTTTATCACAAACAGTCAGTCCAAACTGATGCTGAATGCTGCATTGTTTCTGCATCTTTCCATTAATTCCAATGGTTTATTCTATAGCCTCACAAACTTCTACTAAGAAATCCTTCTGGCTCTTTTATCAAAATCTCCTACACTTAATTTTATATCTCATGCCCTCATGCTTGATTCCTTGATTACTGGGAACAAGCTGCTTCGATCTATCCCCATCATTTCACAATGTTAAATAATTCACTCTTGGTGCATCATCGTCCGAGCTGCTTTACACGAGATATGACTCTGTTTTTATTTTAATATCTGTACTCCCTCATATCAAGTAGCCTCTTTGTGAACCTGTCTACAGCCTCAGAAACCTCCCCACAGCAGGGAACTCAACACTGCAGACAATAGGAAAACTGGTATCTTGTTAAGGTTTTATAAAGGCTCATTTTTATCTTGTGGTTTTACTATTCTTTATTTCTTCAGGTGAAACCTAGAATCTCATTAGCTTCATTGTTTACTTGATGTGCCGCCATTAATGTTTTCTGAACTGGATTCCCCCAAATCCCTCCCTCTATCTCCCAGCTCGAGAACAATTCCATTCAGGGAATAATTACTGTTGTTACATCTTTTTTAGCGAAAACACATCATCGCACACATCCTCACTACGAATTTCACAAGTTATTTTCATTCAGACAATACATTTAAATCATCCAGACACAGTGGGGAAGAAATGTTATTTATTACCAATCCGTGACTTAAAAACAGAAAGTTTTATCAGGAATTAAAAAGTGACAAACAGTAATAATACAAGGAGTGGAGGGGAGGCAGGGGAGTGGGGGGGGTGCGAACGTATTACTCACCATGCACCACTTCCACTAGCTCCCCCAACACCGCCACCTCCCCACCCACCATCCACCCCACTGTGAGAGGCAGACAGTAGCTCATCTGAATGAACACGCCCCAAGGAACTACAAAAGGTTGTAAATGTAGCCCAATCCATCAGGTAAACCAGCCTCCCAGCCAAAGACTCTGTCTACACTTCCTGCAAAGCAGCCAGCATAATAAAGGCACCTACGGACTCCGGACATTCTCTCTTCTATCTTCCTCTGTCGGGAAAAAGACACAAAATTCTGAGGTCATGTACCAACTGACTCAAGAACAGTTTCTTCTCTGCTGTGAGACTTTTGAATAGACTTCCCTTGCATTAAGTTGATCTTTCTCGACACCCTATCTATGACTGTAACACTACATTCTGTACTCTTTCCTTTCCTTCTCTATGAACGGTATATTTTGTGTGTATGATGCGCAAAAGACAATACTTTTCATTGTATGTTAATATATGCGACAGAAATAAATCAAATCAAATAGCAGTCACAGCCCTCCCAGAGGACAGAATGGAGAAAGGGGATTCCATGTACCCCACCACATGTTTCATAGCAATAGAGGCAGCATGCCATTGGTTGGCAATGGCATCTTCTGATAATGGCATTCCAAATGATATTTCCCATTGGATGCATGCCTAGCCACAGGGAAGCCCGTGATTGGCCAGCAACTTCAGCATTCCTGGCAGTATCAGAATTCCATAATGGACACTGCTAGAAGAGAAGGAGGCTCCTGGTGAAGGGGACCTCTCTGGGTGCCAGAGAGAAAGAGATAAGTTGGCAGTTTTGAACAGGGGAAAATTACAGAGACCATGGAAGTGGGTAGAGGGTAGATTTCATTTGGTTTCATTTGAGGCACGGTGGCACAATGGTTATCACTCCTGCCTCACAGCACCAGAGACCTAAGTTTGATTCCCGGCGAGGGTCACTGTCTGTGTGGAGTTTGCACTTTCTCCCCATGTCTGCATGGGTTTCCTCCAGATGCTCCACTTTTCATGCATAGGCCAAAGCTGTACATGTTATGTGGATTGGCTGTGTTAAATGCACAAGGTTTTTGAGATAGGGTGGAGGTGAGAGCTTAGATAGGATGCTCTTTCAGACAGTGCAGACTTATATGTCTGAATGGGTGGGGTTATATCCAGGTCCATGTACACACTGAGTTGTTGTCAAACTTCAACTGGCTCAAAGTCCTGCAGGCAAGGAAATCTATTGCCCTCATCCAACCTAGCCCACATGTAACATCAAACCGACAGCAATATGGTTCATTCCTAATGAGCTGAACAAACAATTTAGTTGTGATTAAAAGGCAGCTCAACAGCCCTTTATCTGGGACAGCGAGGGATAAGCAATAAATGTTGGCCTTATAACGATGCCAGCATCTTGTGAATGAATTAGAAAACAGAAAATGCTATAAATATGCAGCAGGTCCAGCAGTATCTGAGGAGAGAGAAAAACAGATCACTTTTGGTTGATGACCTTCCATCAGAACAGTTCCTTAATCTGTTTCATTCTTCAAAGATGCAGCCAAACCTCAGACTTCTTGTGCACCGGAAGGTTCTATGAAACTCAATTTGACCCATGAAGCTCACACCGGCAACTATCCTATCAAGGCCTATCCCCATAACATCACATATTTACCCTGTTGATCCCCCTGCCAATTTGGGGCAATTCAGCATGGCCAATCCACTTAACCTCTTATCTTTGGACAGTGGGAGGAAACTGGGACACCCGGAGGAATCCCACACAGACAGGCGGAGAATGTGTAGACTCCTCATAGACAGTGACCGAAGCTGGAATTGAACTGTGAGGCAGCCGTGCCAATCACTGTGCCATTGTGTTACCCCTTGTTTCCAGTATTTTCTGTTTTCCTTTCAGCATCAATACTATTTTGATTTCATATTTATTATTTATCCTGTCAGTGCTCCAATGTACTGGAATATCCTCTACTGTGTATTAAATTACATTCAATCACAAACCAGGGATAGAAAACAATTGGTTTGGAGAATTCATGAGAACATAAGAAATAGGAGCAGGAGTAGGCCATCCAGTCCCTCGAGCCTGCCCCGCCATTCAATAAGATCATGGCTGATCTGAAGTGGATCAGTCCCACTTTCCCTCTTTCTCCCCATAACCCTTAATTCCCCTGTCTATCAAAAATCTATCTAGCCATGACTTAATATATTCAGCGAGGTAACATTTGCTAACATTATACTTCATCTGCCAGGTCCTCGCCCACACACTCAGCCTATCCAGATCCCTCTGCAGACTTTCCATGCCTTTCACACAATTTGCTTTTCCACTCATCTTCGTGTCATCAGCAAATTTTGTTATCTTACACTCAGCCCCCTTCTCCAGATCATCTATGTAAATAGTAAACAGTTGAGGCCCAGCACTGACCCCTGGGGCACTCCACTAGTCACCAACTGCCAACCAGAATAGCACCCATTGATTCCAACTCTCTGCTTCCTATTAGACAACCAATCCTCAATTCACGCTAACACCTTACTCCCCAACTCTGTGCACCCTAACCTTTTGCAGCAACCTTTTATAAGGCACCTTATCGAACGCCTTCTGGAAATCTAAAAACATCACATCCATCGGTTCTCCTCTGTCTACCGCATGAGTCACATCCTCATAGAAATCCAATAAATTCATTAAACACGATTTCCCTTTCACAAATCCATGCTGCGTTTGCTTGATCAAACCATTTTTTTCTAGGTGTCTTGCTATTTCTTTTTTGATGAAGTATTCTACAGACGTTAGGCTAACTGGCCTATAATTCCCTGCCTTTTGTCTGCTACTTTTTTTAAACAGCTGCGTAACATTAGCCATTTTTCAATCTAATTCCATTGGATGGAACTTATCAGAGATATATTATTGATACCATTTGATATGAAGAAAGCTATTTGCATTCTTTGACCCCACAGTAAATCCCAAATTTCTAAAAACTGCATGCACAATTAGCAAAATACATTACTAAGTCTATAATTAGTTGTTAAAGCAAGTTGTTAATTTTATAAAGATTACCTTGTTCAATGAATGAATAATGCAGAGGGTCTATTTGTGTTTGGCTCATTACTTTGAGTGAACAAATGTGCTTCTGGTGCTTCACAGTGACCAGGGTTAATCAACATTCAGCCCATTGGGGCCAATCTTGATCAGGACACAATAAAGCAGGATTCACAGCGAAGAATTCTATCATGGGGGCAATTTTGTAACTGTAAAGATACAATTAAAAACAATCGTCTGTTGTGCACATATTTCATGAATAATTAAAACATAACTTATTACACTGGCATTTCTCAACCCAGATATGGACTTTTGTTCCTAATAAAATTAAATAATTGAAACTGTGCACCATACCTTTCAATTCCTGAGACTATTTCAGTGCTGCCTAAAACTTTGAATTGCTCATTGCTTTTTTTGTTCCTAGACAATATTAGCTCCAGCCAATCAAAAGATAAACACTTCAATATAAAATCATAGCAAGCCTACAGTGCAGAAAGAGGCCATTCAATGCATTGAGTCTGTACATGTTTTGTAACACAGTGTCAATGCTGTCTACCGTTCTTTCCTCTAATCTGGCATAAATTGTATGAAATATCTGCCAATAGTCATGTATTCATTATGCTGTCTGAAATATTTTACTATAGAATCCCTACAGTGCAGAAGAAACCTATTCAATCTAATGAGTCTGCACCAACTCTCCTCAGTCACACTTACATCATATCCCCATAAATTTGCACATTTACCGTGGCCAATCTACCTAACCTGTACATTTTGGACACTAAGGGGAAATTTAGCATAGCTAATACACCTGACATGCACACATTATTGGACTGTGGAAGGAGGTATGGAATGCGCTGCCAAGTAAAGTGGTGGAGGCAGGTACTCTGGAGTTATTTAAGAAATACTTAGATGGGCACATGAACAGAATGGGAATGGAGGGGTATAGAAAACTGATTTAAAATAGGGATCATGAGCCTTGGGAGTCCCTGGGAAGTGTGTAAATAGATGATGATATTGATGTACTTGTTTTTATCCTACAGGTGCTTTGGTCCACCTTGTTGTCTAACAAGGGGCATAACCGCGATGGGTCGTGTGCTTCATGTCGTTAGTGAACGCTTGACCTGGACCATTTGATGGGCAACACGACAGCTCAGTGACTATCGCTGAGCTGTGCAGATACATGGATTTGGGCCTATGTCTGTGGGAGTTTGCGCATTCTCCCCGTGCTTGCGTGGGTTTTCTCCGGGCGCTCCAGTTTCCTCCCACATCCCAAAGATGTGCTCTTAGGCTAATTGGCAAAACAAATTCTCCTTAAATTGTCTCAAATTTGGTTTTCAATCCATATATCTATAAACATAGACAGGGATCGCAGGTAGAGGTGGGAACATCAAAGTGGCGGCGCAGGCTCTTTGGGCCGAAGGGCCTGTTTCCCGTGCTGTTTTGTTCTTTGTTCTTTGAAACTGGAGCGCCTGGAAGTCATGGGGACAACATGCAAACTCCACACAGACAGTCACCTAAGGCTGGAATAGAAGTAGCCATAATGAAGTCAATTTTATTAGAAAATAGGACCAATAGGTTGGAATTTTTCAGTCGGTTAGGATTTCCTCAGCAATTGTTATGTGATAATGGACCTCAATTTGTCTCCCCAGAGTTTGAAAGTTTCTTGATAGAGAACAGTATTGAACACAGACCAGCTGCTAATGCATTGGTAGAACATTCCTGTCAAACCATGAAACGCTGTAAGAAGTCTCACAATACCAGGTTAAAGTCCAACAAGTTTATTTGCCGCAAATGCCACTAGCTTTCGGAACTGGCTGTTCCTTCAACAGGTGGATGGAAATTTTGATCACAAATAGAGCAAACAAAGACACAAACTCAATTTACATGAATAATGATTGGAATGTGAGTCTTTACAGCTAATCAATTCTTAAAGGTACAGATAATGTCAGTGGAGAGAGCATTAAGCACAAATTAAAAAGATGTGTATTGTTTCCAGACAGGAAAGTTAGTGAGATTTTGCAGGTCCAGACAGGTTATGAGAGTTACAAATAATGTGATATGAACCCAAAATCCCAGTTGAGGCTGTTCTCATGTGTGCAGAACTTGGCTATCAGTCCCTGCTCAGCGACTTTGTGTTGTCGTGTATCGTGAAGGTCGCCTTGTAGAATGCTTACCTGAAGATCAGAGGCCGAATGCCCATTGCCACTGAAGTGTCCCCTAACAGGAAGAAAACAATCTTGCCTAGTGATTGTCAAGTGATGTCCATTCACCCATTGTTGTAGCGTCTGCATGGTCTCCCCAATGTACTATGTTTCGGGACATCCTTTCCTGCGGTTTATCAGGTAGACAACATTGACCCATTATTGACCATGTACCTGGTGAATGTTGTTCTCATTGAGATGATGGCATCATGTCAAAGATCTGGCATGTCTTGCGGAGGATGCTGTGGCAGTGTTTTGTGGTACCGCGGTCACTGTTCTCCTGAAGGCTAGGTAGCTTGTTGTGGAGCTTGTATGGTTGTTAGAAGGCAAGAAGTGAGGGTGTGGGAATGGTCTTGGTGAGATGTTTGTCTTCATCAATGACATGTTGAAGACTCTGGAGAAGATGTCGTAGCATCTCTGTTCCGGGAAAATACTGGATGACGAAGAGTACTCTGTCCACCATGTTTGTCTTCTGAGGAGGTCAATGCGGTTTTTCACTGTGGCACGTTGGAACTGTTGATTGATGAATCAAGTGTCATATCTTGTTCCTTTGAGGGAATCTTTCAGCATCTGGAGGTGTCAGGTGTCTCCTCATTTGAGCAGATCCTGTGTATACAGAGGGCTTGTCCGTAGGGATGGGTTTTTTAACATGTTTAGGGTGGAAGCTGGAGAAATGAGATTGTGAGGTTGTCTGTGGGCTTGTGGTACAGTGAGGTGCTGAGGTGACCATCCTTAATGGAGATGATTGTGTCCAAGAATGCCACCAATTCCAGAGAATAGTCCATAGTAAGTCTGATGTTAGGATGCAACTTGTTGATGTCATCATATAGTTTTTTCAATGATTGTTCAAAGGAAGAAAATATCATTGATGTGTCTAATGTATAGCATAGGTTGAAGGTCCTGCGCATAAAGATGTTGGCATGTTGAGATGTGAATGTCCCTGTGGTCCTCATGGCTGTTCCGTGTGTTTGGATGAAGAATTGGTTGTTGAAGGTGAAGACCTTGTGGTCCAGGGTGAAACAGATGACTTATAAAATTGCATCTGGAAACTGGCACTTGTCAACGTTGAGTGCTGAGGCAGTTGCAGCAATGTCATCGTCGTGGGGGATGCTAGTGTAGAGTACTGAGACATCCACTGTAATGAAGAATGTTCCTGATTCAATTATCCCACGTGTGCTGAATTTTTGTCAGAAGTTCATAGTGCCGTGACAAAAGCTGGGGGTTCTTTGTACAATGGGTTTCAGGATACCCTCGACGTAGCCGGAGAGATTCTCCCACAGGGTCCCATTGCCCGATACGATGGGACATCTGGGTGTGTTTGCCTTGCGTATCTTTGGGATCTTGGGTTCATGTCACGCTATCTGTAACTCCCATAACCTACCTGAACTTGCAAAATCTCACTAACTTTCCTGTCTGGAAACAATACACATCTTTTTAACCTGTGCTTAATGCTCTCTCCACTCACATTGTCTGTACCTTTAAGACTTGATTAGCTCTAAAGACTCACATTCCAATCATTATTCATGTAAATTGAGTTTGTGTCTTTGTGCCGTGTGTGTGATCAGAACTCCCTCCCACCTGATGAAGGAACAACCAGTTCCAAAAGCTAGTGCTGTTTGCTACAAATAAACGTGTTGGACTTTAACCTGGTGTTGTGAGACTTCTTACTGTGTTTACCCCAGTCCAACGCCAGCATTTCCACATCACAAAAACCATGAACACACATTGAGAGCATCCAGGTAACAAGGTTCACTGATCAAACCTCTTAATCAATTCCTATTCATGTATAGGTAGACTGCTCATTCAACAATTAAAACATCTTCTGCATTATTAATGGGAAGAGACAACAAAGTTCAACACTTGACCATTTGAAGCTTCTGAAAGCAAAAGAAACCATTTAACAGAAGGAATAAGGATAGAAGAATGATAGGAAAGTAAAACATTGCATCTCCAACCAAGGACAAGGAGTGTTGGACTGGAATTACTCCACATGAGAGAAATGGGTTCCTGCCACAATCCTTACCCAGATTAGGCCTATCTCATATACTGTCCAAACCAGAGATGATGTCATCTGAAGGAGGCAAGAGGAACAGATGTTGGAGGAAGAACTGATTTGCTGGAAATGAAATCTGCTGAAAATCCGGGTTCAACTGCACAAAGTCCTGACCTGAATCTTCTGGAAACATTGACACCAACTGACACCATTGAGGAAATCAACACTTCACCTGTATACCAAACATGAAGTCAACCTTGTTGTCACCTTTTGTTACAACATTGTCCAAATGTTAGTTTGACTGGTGTCAAATATAAAAATGCCAAGGTTGGAACCAGCTCCAAGAGGAAGATGCCAGAGTTTCACCTCACAATGAACTGTTCTGAGAGCTACATTTACATAGATGATCTTGAGGAAGGGGCAGAGTGCAGGGTGATGAAATTTGCTGATGAGACGAAGATGAGTGGAAAAGCAAATTGCGTGGAGGGTGTGGAAAGCCTGCAGAGGGATCTGGATAGGTTGAGTGAGTGGGCGAGGACCTGGCAGATGGAGTATAATGTTAGCAAGTGTGAGGTTATCCACTTTAGAAAGAATAATGGTAGAAAGGATTACTATTTAAATGGTGAAAAGCTGCAGCATGTACGGTGCAGAGGGACCTGGGGGTCCTTGTGCATGAATTGCAAAAACGCAGTCTGCAGGTGCAGCAGGTGATCAAGAAGGCGAATGCAATGTTACATAGAACATAGAACATAGAACATTACAGCACAGAACAGGCCCTTCGGCCTTCGATGTTGCGCCGACCAAAATAAAAAGCAATGCCCCTCCAAACTAAACCATTCCCTTCTCTTCCATATACTTATCAACTAACCTCTTAAACGCCACCAAACTGGCGCATCTACAACTGCTGCAGGCAGGGCATTCCACTCCCGAACCACCCTTTGGGTAAAGAACCTACCTCTGATATCCGTCCTATAACTATCACCCCTTAATTTAAAGCTGTGTCCCCTCGGGCTAGCTTTCTCCATCCTAGGAAAAAGGCTATCACTGTCCACCCTATCTAAACCTCTAATCATCTTATATGCTTCAATAAGATCCCCTCTTAGCCGCCTCCTTTTTAACGAAAACAACCTCAAATCCTTCAACCTCTCTTCATAGGACCTGCCCTCCATACCAGGCAACATCCTGGTAAACCTCTCTGTACCCTCTCCAATGCCTCCACATCTTTCTTATAATGTGGGGACCAGAACTGCACACAATACTCCAAGTGCGGCCGCAATAGAGTTTTGTACAGTTGCAACATGACGTTGCGGCTCCGAAATTCAATCCCTCTACCAATAAAAGCCAAGACTCCATATGCCTTCCTAACAACCTTCTCGACCTGACTGCCTACTTGCAGGGATCTATGCACATACACACCAAGATCCCTCTGTTCATCTAGACTACTAAGAATCCTACCATTTGCCCTATACTCTACACATTTATTATTTCTGCCATAGTGCATTACCTCACACTTTTCCACATTATACCCCATTTCCCACCTCGTGGCCCAGCTCTGCAACTTGTCCAAGTCCCTCTGCAAACTATAACACCCATCTTCACTATCTACCACTCCACCGACTTTAGTGTCATCTGCAAATTTACTAATCCATCCTTCAATACCCTCATCCAGATCATTTATAAATATTACAAACAGCAGGGGCCCCAAAACAGACCCCTGAGGTACACCACTTGTCACTGAACGCCACGATGAATATCTCCCATCAACCACCACCCTCTGTCTTCTATCTGCTAGCCAATTCCTAACCCAATTAGCTAAATCACCTTCTATCTCATACATCTGCATTTTCTGCAGAAGTCTTCCATGGGCCACCTTATCAAACGCCTTACTAAAGTCCATATATACCACATCAACCGCCTTACCCCCATCCACCTCTTTGGTCACTTTTTCAAAAAAACTCAATGAGGTTAGTAAGGCACGACCTACCCTTCACAAAACCTGTTGGCCTTTATAGCTAAGGGGATAGAATATAAAAGTAGAGAGGTATTTTTGCAGCTGTATAGGGTACTGGTGAGGCCACAGCTGGAGTACTGTGTGCAGTTTTAGTCGCCACATTCGAGGAAGGATATATTGGCCTTAGATGGGGGGAAAGAAGGTTCAGTAGGCTGATACCGGAGATGAGGGTGTTGGATTATGAGGAGAGAATAAATAGGCCAGGTTTGTACTCTTTGGAGTTTAGAAAGCTGAGAAGGGATCTTATAGAGACGTATAACATAACGAAGGGGATGGATAGGGTAGAGGTTGAGACACTCTTCCCGTTTAACAAAGATAGCAGGACTAGAGGGCACAGCCTCAAGATTAGGGGGTGCGGTTCAGATCAGAGTTGAGGAGGAATTTCTTCACGCAAAGAGTGGTGAATCTTTGGGATTCTCTGCCTGATGAGGTGGTGGAGGTTTCCTCACTGAATATATTTAAGTCAAGAGTGGATAGGTTTTTAAATGACAAGGGAATTAAGTGTTATGGGGAGAAAGCTGGAAAGTGATACTGAACCATTACAGATTAGCCATGATCTTATTGAATGGCGGGGCAGGCTCGAGGGGCTGGATGGCCTACTCCTGCTCCTATTTCATATGTTCTTACGTTCTTACAATCTCCACATTGCCTGACATACTGATTGTTGTTTGTGTTGCACTTGTTTGAAATTCTTGGGATGGTCAGTTTAAAGAGGGAGGAAATGTTCTGTAATAATATTGAGGCTTAGTAGCTGCAGTACTCATATATTCATGTTATCATTTGAAGTGATAACATGAATATATGTTATCACTAGCAGCCTGTAGTGAACACAAAGCTCCATTAGTTTATAATTCTCCATGCATCCTCGCATCAATATCACAATATACAACAGTGAGAAACTCAGGAACATCATGACTTAGTCCTGGAAATCTCTGCATCCAATACTCTTGACCCCTTTGAATTATAGCAAAGTTCCATAAAGCTTCAAAAAACATATTCAGATGAATCTCATGAATCTCTCAATCATAGAAAAACAAGTGTCTCTGAGGAGCTTATTTTGTATTTAACTAAAAACAGGTTTCTTTCTGATATCAATTCCCAATTTTCAACAGCCACAGCCAAGCTGTTTCCCAAAGCAAATTATGTGAGTCAGAAAGTTCATAACTACACAACACTGCAGAGCTCATCTTTCTTGTGCTAACAGATGGGCTCGCTCTGCATCAGTGAGCAGCAAGTGTTTGGACTAGTGACACTGCCGTTGTGTCACAGAACTTGTTGTGTTAGCAATTCTACTTAGGCTGGTTAGGAAGGTGAGTGTGAAGGAGAGTACACAGATAAAATTCAGTGCTAAATGCTGGATGAACTCTTGCTAGTTTCCAAAATCTTGACGATATTAGAAGAATAGAATTGTACAGCACAGCTGTTTGGCTGAATATAGCTGCACTCACTCTGTGGAATAACTCTGCACTCTTAAAAGCTATCATTGATTTTGTTTCTACCATTGTTACTGATTGAACATTTCATTTTCTAGTAACTCGCTCTGTAATAATACTTCTCCTGACCTTTCCACTTTGCTTCTTTGATGCTGATTTTCAATTTTAAGAAGGAAAGTGACATTCTTCCAGAGCCTTTGTGAAGAAATTGTCATTTTTAAAATACTTTCAGGATCTTTCAGGATCAGAGGTAGTAAAGAACCTACCTCTGATATCCGTCCTATAACTCATACCCCTTAATTTAAAGCTGTGTCCCCTAGTGCTAGCTTTCTCCATCCTAGGAAAAAGGACAGTGATAGCCTTTTTCCTAGGATGGAGAAAGCTAGCACTAGGGGACACAGCTTTAAATTAAGGGGTATGAGTTATAGGACGGATATCAGAGGTAGGTTCTTTACTCAAAGAGTGATTAGGGAGTGGAATGCCCTGCCTGCAGCTGTTGTAGATGCGCCAAGTTTGGTGGCGTTTAAGAGGTTAATTGATAAGTAAATGGAAGAGAAGGGAATGGTTTAGTTTGGAGGGGCATTGCTTTTTATTTTGGTCGGCGCAACATCGAAGGCCGAAGGGCCTGTTCTGTGCTGTAATGTTCTATGTTCTATGTTCTATGATCTACTGTGGTACTCTGTGCAGCAGGTGTGTGTGTGTGTGTGTGCCTGCGTGCATGTGCATCTGTATGCACGTATGTGTCTGTGTATTTGTGTGTGTTTGCATGTGATTGTGTGTGTGTTTGTGAATGTGTGTTTGTGTGCGTGCATGTGTTTGTGTGTGTGTTTGTATATGTGTGTGTGTGTAGTTTGCGAGTCAATGTGTGTTTGTGTGCGTTTGTGTTTGTGAGTGTGTGTTTGTGTGTGTGTCTGTGTGTGAATACAGTTGAATTCAGGGAGATGTTACAAGCAATGGTTTTAAATACGAAAGAGAGAAATGTATTTAAGGGAAGATTGGGAGCTGTGTTGGGGGGAGTGGCCAGGTCAGACCTTGGAGTGTGTCCTGTACTGGGATTGAGTTTTGGAAAAAAATTCAAGTAAAGTAGTCTTCAGTTACCAGAAGAACGCGTATCATCTTCAGTTTTGGGAATTCTTCACAGTGGATAGAATGTGAGAGAGAAGTTCTGTGACATCTCTTCCCTATAGTAACAGTGGGTGCTTTGTAGTAAATTTACCGCTGCTGTTATAGATTAAGGGAAGGATTTTCTGATCTCTCTGTGCTATGTTTTTCATAGCAGAAGGTGCGTGTCATTTGCTGGTGGTGGGATCTTCCACTCCTACAGCTGTCATTGGTATTTTCCACTGACTGCACCTTCTGCTGCCAGGGAACCTACGACAGGAGTTATGGCATTAGTTTGAAGATCTCACTGGCATGCACAGCCAGAAAATTACAGCCTTAGTATCTATAAGGACTGTTGCCTAAAAGTGTTTTTATTTGTGAGTAGAATTTTTTTGGTGTGAGTATTCTGCAAGAATAAATCTGTGTAAATGCAATCCTGCGTGTTTAACTTTTCTTTATATTCGTTAATAAATGTTTCAATTTGTTATTTAAAATCTCCAAGTATGTTATTAAAGTTTGTGACTCCCGTCTTCAGCGTACATATGGAAGGTCAGAACTGTGTCGAAGATCAGAAGGACCTTGGCGTCTGAGTTCTTAGGACGCTCAAAGCAGCTGCACAAGTTGAAGCTGTGGTTAAAAGGCGCATGGTGTACTGGCCTTCATCAATCGAGGAATTGAGTTTAAGAGTCAACAGATAATGTTGCAGCTATGTAGGATCCTGGTCAGACTCCACTTGGAGTACTGTGCTCCGTTCTGGTCACCTCATTACAGGAAGAATGTGGAAGCCATAAAAAAGGTGCGAAGGAGATTTACACGGATATTGCCTGGATTGGGGAACATGCTTTATGAGGATAGATTAAGGGAGCTCGGTCTTTTCTCCTTGGAGAGATGAAGAATGAGAGGTGACCTGATAGCGGTGTATAAGATGTTGAGAGGTATTGACTTAGTGGATAGTCAGAGGCTTTTTCCCAGGGCTGAAATGGTTGCCACAAGAGGACAGAGGTTTAAAGTGTTGGGGAGTAGGTATGGAGGAGATGTCAGGGGTAAGTTTTTCACTCAGAGGATAGTGGATGGGTGGAATGGGCTGCCAGCAATGGTGGTGGAGACAGATTCGATAGTGTCTTTTAAGAAACTTTTAGACAAGTACATGGAACTTAGTAAGATAAAGGGTTATAGATACGCCTAGTGATCTCTAAGGTAGGGATATGTTTGGCTAAACTTTGTGGGCCAAAAGGTCTATATTGTTCTGTAGTTTTTCTATGTTTCAATATCTTCCCATAGTAAAATACAAATTGAACTTCATTGTAATGCTTTGCCAATTTTCTCTTTGGAAGTTAGTTAGCGTGGCAATTACCACCTGCCAGATTATAACACCTTGCAGAGTCCCAAAGCACTTCACAGTTAATCAACATGGTCATTGTTATATTTCATATTCTGTGGCTATTGGTTCATTGCTAATAGCTTTTCCCTATTTACCTAATTATAATTCCTTGTAAACTGGAACACTTCCATCCTTCCAACTTTCTATCATGGAAAAGTGCTTAAGATTCTCCTCGGATCTAAAAGTCTTGACTTTAATATGGATGGGAATTGCAAAGCAGTTTCTCTCTGTGTTAGGAGATTCGAATTCCTAATTAGTATGGTCTGATAGTGACTTCAATTGATGTCAGTGGGAATTAAGTCACAGATGGAAAGCATAACTGGTGTGATGAGGGAATTGGAGTAGACACAGAGATGTTCAGGAACTTGATCAAACTTCCACTGGGAAACCCATGAAAATATTCCCAGGAAATTCCCTGTCAGCAATGGGGAACATTCAGAAATGTCTTCCATCAAATGAGGAGAAACCCAAATCCAGCGGGCCTTCAGATTCCAAGAGGAATGTCGCATGAGGAATATAGAGGATTCTGGGTCTGTACCCATTGGAGTTTAGAAGGATAAGGGGGGTTGTATTGAAACTTACAGGATACTGCAAGGCCAGGGTGGAGTGAACGTGGAGAAGATGTTTCCATTAGTAGGAAAAACTAGAACCAGAGCGTACAACCTCAGCTAAAAGAACACGCCTTTAAAACAGCCAGGGAGTGGTGAATCTGGAATTCTTTGCCACAGGAGATTGTGGCAATCAGGTCATGGAATGTCCTTAAGACAGCGATAGATAAGTTCTTAATTGATAAGGGGATCAGAGGTTATGGAGAAAAGGCAAAAGAATGAGAATGAGAAAAATATCAGCCATGATTGAATGACAGCAGCAGACTCGATGGGTCAAGTGGCCCAATTGTGCTCCTATGTCTTATGGTCTTATGAATGATTATGCAGCTCCTGCTTTACAAATTTTAAATCAAACCTTCAATTAAATTATGTTCAGAAAATGTCCACCTCGTTGTAAGTGGGGCACTCCAATATCCACAGTCATCATGTTTTGAATCTATCCAGGATTCCAAATGCCTCTGGAATACACAATGCTCATTGTTCTTGCTGTATTGTGCACCACCATATGTACACACTTGCATCCCTAAAACACCAACTCATCCTCTTTTAAAGATGTCCTATCCCCAGTCCTTTTTTTTATTTTCTTATTATTGGTTTATGGGATGTGGGCTTGCTGATTCAGCATTTATTGCCAATCCTGAGGACATTTAAAAGTCAATCACATTGTCGTGGGTCTGGAGTCACATGTAGGCCAGACCAGGTGAGGATGGCAGATTCCCTTCTCAAAAGGACATTAGTGAACCAGGTAGGTTTTTCCAACAATTGGCAATGATTGTACTGTCATCAGTAGATTCTCACTTCTTGATTTTTATTGACTTTAAATTTCACCATCTGCTGTGGTGGATACAAATCTCGGTCCATTACCCTGGCTCTCTGGATTACTAGTTCAGTGACAATACCACTGCCTTGCCTGTTTTTATTCATTGATAGGACATGGGCATCACTGGCTGGCCAGAATTTATCGCCCATTCCTAGATATAAGAAGAATGTGGAAGCATTGGGAAGGAGATTTACGAGGATGTTGCCTGGTATGGTTGGAACGTCTTATAAGGGAAGGCTGGGGTACTTGAGGCTGTTTTCATTCGAAGAAGATTAAGAGATGGCTCAATAGAGCCATACAAGATTAGATAGGGTGGACAATGAGCGCCTTTTTCCTCAGATGATGATAGCTAGCACGAGGAGTCATAGCTTTAAATTGAGCAGTGATAGATATAGGACAGATGTCAGAGATAGGTTCTTTACTCAGAGGGTAGTAAGGGCGTGCAATGCCCTGCCTGTAATATAGTGGACTTGTCAACATTAATGGCATTTAAATGGTTATTGGATAAACATGTGGATGATATTGGAAGAGTGTAGGTTAGATGGGTTTTGAATTGGTTTCACCGGTCGGTGCAACATCGGTGCCAAAGGGCCTGTACTGTGTTATAATTTTCTGTGTTCCATGTTTGAGTTTGCCCAAGGGCAATTGACAGTCAACAACATTGCTGTGGCTTTGGAGTCACATGTAGGCCAGACAGGGTAAGGATGGCAGATTTCCTTCCCTAAATGTCATTAGTGAATTACCACTAGAACAAGAAGATTTTTCTCTTCCTTTCAGGTGTGAAGGAACATAATCTTTAGCAACTTTCTGACACCAAAAACCAATCAGGACCCTCCAACCTTCCCGTCCCTCTAGTCCAACTCCTTCTTCCAATCCCACTGGATATTTATTCAACCCTCTAATCTTCCCCTCTCTGATGCTGAATATTCTGTCCTCAGCAAAGGACTGAGCCTCATCCCTTTACGTCTTTACTTCAGTGAATTTCAGGCTCTCCATGATGCTGAACTCTTCTTCCATCGCCTCCTCCCCTTGCTCAATTCTTTGGACAGTAAGGATTATATTAGGTCCCACCTAATGTTGGAGCAGATGCCCTTACCCTGCACAGTTGCCCTCATTTTGGACCCAGTTACATCAGGTAGAACAGGTGCGAAGTACTCTGGTTTTTATTCTACGTTGTTCTGTGCTGCTGATTTGTGTTCAGCCTCCCCCAAAGCATTTAGTAAAATTAAAAGGCTTGTTCCCATCAGCAAGCAGCTATGCATAGGGCTCTGAGTAATGGATTGCCCTTTGAACCACTCTGCTTATTACGAATGAGTAATGACTTCTCAGTGTGCACGACAAGACCTAGCTCATCATCTTCTTTGCTTTAATTTCCCTTCCTTGTCAGTACAATGGACACAATTATTAATTATGAATATTGTTATTTTGGACTGACAGGTGTAATTTTAACCAAGCTCTGTACAGAGAGAACTTGGCAAGTGGGCAATTGAGGGAGGGGAGATGAGAGAAGCTTCTGATTTGAAAAAAATGCATAACTAAAAGCTCTGCATTAGTTTGCCTGTGGAGGAAGACATCCCTTGAGTCAGTGATAGAGGGCATTGTAATGAGTAAAGGCCTTATCATTTCAATATTAAAATTTATTTAAAAATAAATTTCCAGAATAAGCCTGATGTTAGATTCTTTGAAAAACAAGACTGAAAACTGGAAATCAAAGACACACAGTAAAACTAGGTTGTCTGATCTGTCTAAGCAAAAAAGGCTCCGTAAAGTGCAAGTCTCCAAAGATTTGTCCTAATTTTTGGTTAAATATAGATTGAAACCATATTTAGCGACCTCTACTAAATCTCCTGTAGTTTTCCTCATGTTGATTTAGAGGGTATACAGTTCTACAACAATAGGAGGTTTATGTTAAGTGACTATGTGAAACACAAGGTTAAAGTTTACAAGGCAGTGACACATTTTCCAATACTCCCAGCTTTCCAATGATTGACTGATTATTCAGTGTCAAGAAAGTGCATAGTTTTTCAGAGTTAGCATTTCAGGCCATTTGTTGGGATTGTTTGATTAAAGGCTATTGACCTGACAAGTTGGGTGAATCATAGAATCATAGAACCCTACATTTGGCCCAACGAGTCTGCACCGACCACAATTCCATCCAGGTCCTATCTCCATAGCTCCATGCATTTACCCTAGATAGTCCTTCCCTGTCATTAAGGGGCAATTTAGCATATCCAATCCAACTAACCCATACATCATTAAACTGTGGGAGGAAGCTGGAGCTCTCGGAGGAAACCCACACAGACATGAGGAGAATGTGCAAACACCATACAGACAGCCACAAGCCTGGTATCAAATCTGGGTCTCTGATGCTGTGAGGCAGCAGTGCCATTGTGCCAACTGAGTGGAATTTAATAGTGGCACACAGGCATTTGGTCAGGCATGGACTTCCTAAAACCACCCTAATTAATTTATGGCAAGGAATCTTGTTAATGACCTTCTGACATCTCTGCCAATTAAGGGACCCAGCAGTGGCTGGGGACTCACAACGTGGGGAACATTAAGCTCACAATGACATCCCTCATTTAAAGACACTCAGCATCTAATCAAGGATGCATATGTTGGAATGGGAGCCTGTTGAAAGATGCCTCCTGCTCACCTCGAAGATCACCTCCCCACCATCCTCTCGTAATTCCTCCGTCCCTACCTCCCAAAATCCTCCATCTCGCTTCCTGCTGTCACTTACACGTGACCTGAGTCTGAGGGTGATATCAGACGCTGGGTAGGGGCTACCTCCAGCAGCAGCCACCCTCTCCACACTGGTGCTATAGACCAGCAGTCTCTGATTGGCTGGCAGCTTTCAGCAAGCAGGACTTTTACACCAGGATCCTTGATCCCAGGGGAATGCCAGCTGCTGTCCAGTTAAGTATTTGGATGACACCTAATGTGATGGGAATTCTTGATAAGAATATGGCAGCACATCATATTCTCCACAAGTATGGTGACATAGTGGTCAACATTGATACTTCATTGCACCAGGGATTCAGGTTCAGTTCCTGGTTCGGGTCACTGTCTGTGCAGAGCCTGCATGTTCTCCCCATGTCTGCGTGAGTTTCCTCTGGGTACTGCGGTTTTCCCCCACAGTCCAAAGATGTGCAGGTTAGGTGCATTGGCCATGTTAAATTGCTCCTTAGTGTTAAGGGCAGGGGATTTGTAAGGTATATATGTGGATTGTGAGGATAAGGCCTGGGTGGGGGTGTTGTTGCAGGCTCGAAAGGCTGAATAACCTCCCTTTATACTGTGGAGATTATAATTTTATTCTGTGAAGACTTGGGACTCTTGGAGGCTCTCCCACCAACAGCTATGATAGGAAGTCCTCCAAGGTTCTCACTTGACATTTACAGCCTGTTCTGGCAGTACTAAGAATCATAGAACCCTACAGTGCAGAAAGAGGCCCTTCAGTCCATCCAGTCTGCACCACCCACAATCCCACCCAGGCCCTGCTTCCATAGCTTACCTGCTAATCCCTCTAATCTACACACCTCAGGACACTAAGAGGAAATTTTAGCACAGCCAGTCAACCTAACCTGCACATAAAGATGTGGGAGGAAACCGGAGCCCCCGGAGGAAACCCATGCAGACATGAGGAGAATATGCAAACTCCACACAGACAGTGCTCCAAGCTGGGAATCGAACCCAGGACCTCAGAGCTGTGAAGCAGCAACGCTAACCACTGTGCTACCGTGCCATCCGTGCAGCATTGCTAGGCTGTTTCTGAAGCTTCTTTACTGTAATGTCCCTGATCTTTCGAGTTGGTGAATACAGATTTGCAGAAACGTCCTGAACTTCCATTGGGAATGTGTGTAAATGAGTTGTCTACTAAATTCCTGCCAAAGCTAATAAGGTGAAGCTTGAGCTGCTCTAAAGAAATCACTGGCCATGACAAACTGGCATTTCAATTACAATCAATATATGTATTTTAGAATTTGAATTATCCTGTTTACAATGTTGGGATTTGGATACTGATAAGCTTTTAACTATTAAATGTAATAATTTTGTCCTAAACTTTTATTTTTTTTACAACAGCCGTTTGACTTTCATATGTTTTACGTTAACCTTATCTTCCAGTTCAAACAGGAATGATTCATTCTGTCTCTCAAATTGTATTTGCACCAAGTTGACGTTGGATTTGAACTTGCCTTCTTTGATTCTCTAAGCTCTATTAAGACATCAAAGGGAGATCTTCCCGTGTCAGTGACCAGATTCAGGGGATTGTGAGAGTCTAGGCAGTATCAAAGTGTTGGGCAGATCACAAGCTGTGAGGATTTCCCTTCAACTGACCCCATATTCCAAAACTGATTATGACCAATTTAACCAGCTGTAGACTCAAAGATGTTAGGATTAATCTTGTACAATCTCCAGGTACATTTCTGCTCTTATTCAAATCTGTTCTGTTGAGGGAAGAAAAATAGCATTTATATTTGGAGATTTTAGATCTGATTTTCACATTTTAGTTTGTTGAAACCTGTAATGACTTCAATCAGACCACTGAGGTTGGCCTATTGGAGTATGGACTTCCTAATTAATGATCCAATTGATGGGCCAATCAGGGAGACTTCGTCTTGTATTTAATCAGGAGTATCAGTTCCTTTGACATCAATGAAGGTGGATTGCTGACTGACAGTACTTTGTCTAGTGCTGTTAGAGCTGGTAATTAAAGGGATTTTGGTGAAGGATGTGCAAGCTCCACACAGACAGTGACCCAAGTTGGGAATTGAACATGGGTCCCTGGTGCTGTAATGCAGCAGTGCTAACCACTGTGCCAATCCTGAGGATTCAGGTTCAATTCCTGGCTTGGGTCACTGTCTGTGGGGAGCCTGCATGTTCTCCCTGTGTCTACATGGGTTTCCTCTGGGTGCTCTGATTTTCTTCCACAGTCCATAGATATGCAGGTTAGGTACATTGGTCATGTTAAATTGCTCCTTAGTGTTAGGGGCAGAGGATTTGCAGGGTAAATACATAGGAATGTGAAGATAGGGCCTGGATGGGATTGTTGGTGCAGCTTAAAAGGCTGAATAGCCTCCCTTTTTCCTGTGGAGATTCTATCATTTTATTCTGTGAAGCCTTGGGACTCTTGGTGGCTCTCCCACCAGTGACCATGATAGGAGATCCTCTGATGCCCTCCCCTCACATTTACAGCTTGTTCTGGCAGTACTAAGCACTGCCAGGCTGATTTGTGAAGCTTCTTTACTGTGATGTCCCTGGTCTTTAGAGTTGGTGAATACAGATTTGCCAGGAATGTCCTGAACTTCCATTGGGAAAGCATGTAAATGAGTTGTCTATCAAATTCTTGCCAAAGCTAATAAGGTGAAGCATGAGCTGCTCTAAAAAAAATCACTGCCATAACAAACTGGCATTTCAATTACAATCAACATATATATTTTAGAATTTGAATTATCCCTTTTATAATGGGAGTTTGATACCGATAACCCATTAACTATTAAGTGTAAGAATTTTGTCATAAATTCTTTTTTTTAACAATAGCTGTTTGACTTTCATATGTTTTATGTTAACCTTATCTTCCAGTTCACACAGGAATGATTTATTCCGTCTCTCAAGTTGTATTTGCACCAAGTTGACGTTGGATTTGAACTTGCCTTCTTTGATTCTCTAAGCTCTATTAAGACATCAAAGGGAGATCTTCCTGTGTCAGTGATCAGGTTCAGGGGATTGTGGGAGTCTAGGCAGTATCAAAGAGCTGGCCAGATCACAAGCTGTGAGGAACTCCATGTGATTTTCCTTCAACTGACCCCATATTCCAAAACTGATTATGACCAATTTAACCAGCTACAGACCCAAAGAAATTGGTGCTAAAGTGTTAGGATTAATCTTGCACAATCTCTAGGCTGATTTTTGCTCTCTTTTAAACCTGTTCTATTGAGGGAAGAAAAATGACATTTATATTCTGAGATTTTAGATCCAAATTTCACATTTTAGTCTGTTGAAACTTGTAATGACTTCAATCAGGCCATTTAGGTTGACCTATTGGAGTATGGACTTCCTGACTAATGATCCAATTGCCTTGTGCTTAATTGGCACCTCCGGAGGTAGACTGCTGCCTGATAATACTCTGTACTGCTGTTAGAGTTTGTAAATAAAGGGATTTTGGTGACAGAACTTTTGCCTGTGCAGGCTTATTACCAAACCATTCAAACCTCTGGTGTCCACACAACTCAGAGTGGAATGTGGAAGATGAAATTCTGTGCCAGTCCCATGCCAGGTACTGATGTTGTTTGTCACAATAACTCAGCCTGTTCCTTAGACAGAGTGTTGACCATTTCCAAACAATTCGGAGCATATGTCGAGGACCATAACTTCCTCGGAGTGACAGTCAGCGGCAGGTTGCCATCCTGTGAGATTCAGGCAATACTGTCCGTCCCGACTCCAGTGGGAAAACGTACACCAAACCGAGAGAAGGAGGATTCCTTTCTTATGGCACTAACTGTAGTTGTGGGGGGGGTGGGTGGAATTGGGTCAGAGTAGAAGCCAGACTAGGTCAACAGTCGTCACATGTCACTGTGGGGTCAGGTGAAGGCAAGAGAGGTGGAATTTTCATGCGAACAGTGAGGTTAAGGGTAGAGTGTACCATGGGGGAGACAGCAGCAGTGTGGGGAGACGGGGGTGGGGGGGGTGGGGGGAAGTGCAGTGAGTTGCAAAGATGGGGAGATTGCTCAGAGGATTCTTCACATTCAGGGTTGTGGAGTGTCCGATGCAGAGCTCGGTCTGGGTGTTTAAAATATTTATGCTTTTATTTCTTCTAACTCTTTTCAGAGTAACAATCGGGGTAAAAACTGGCAGAGCCATTGGTCTTTAGAGATGTGAATCACTTTGCCGGATGGTTCCCAGCCCAGCATAATTGTCAAGGGGAAGTTAGTGCTCCTCGGCAATTGCAAGTAAACCTTTAACTTGGATTTTTCCAGAGGGATTCCCCAGCCCATCTTTAGGGTAACTTCCAAACCTGGTGATGGGGAACCAGGAACTATGGACATGATGTCTAATTTTAGATGTGATTCCATGATGAGAAGGCACTTGTTGAATAGAACAGAATATTACAGCGCAGTACAGACCCTTCGCCCTTCAATGTTGCGCCCACCAGTGGAACCAATCTAACGAACTCTCTAACCTAAACTATTCCATAGAACAATCCCAAGTGTGCTAAGAATTACACCAAGAGCCATATGATTATCAGCTGGATTCACCTACATTTGCTGGAAACATCTATTCATACACAGCGAGCTGCCTTCTCCTGGCACATGTAGCACACAGTAAGAAGTCTCACAACACTAGGTTAAAGTCCAACAGAGTTATTTGGTAGTAAACACTACTAGCTTTTGGAACACTGTCTGAGGGAACAGCGTTCCGAATGCTAGTAGTGTTTACTACCAACTAAACCTGTTGGACTTTAAACTGGTGTTGTGAGACTTCTTACTGTGTTTACCCCAGTCTAACACCAGCATCTCCACATAAGGAGATTATTTGTTTGAATTAAACAAAAGCAGAAGGGATGATGGTTGCCTAATGCATTTTCCATGGAAATGCCTCCATCAATCACAGTCAATTTGCTAACCAATAAACACCCATTTTATCATGCAGCATGAATTATTTGCTCCCTTTGAAATTTGGTATTCTTGCATCTATCCTGATGAGTGCAAGAAAACAGTTTCAACAATATGCCTCCTTTAGCAGCAATATGAAACCATTCTATGCTGAGAATGTTTCGTCCAGTACCGTGGATATAAGTTTTTTTTTTGTAATTAAGTGAGTTAGATAAAAAACATGGCAGATAATCCCACTTATCATCCTATTATTTAATATCACATTTTACTAATCACCACATCATTTCGAAGGGACATAGTTTTTGCTTTCCATTGTTGCATAATTCCTCTTATTTCACACTCTGAGGTTTTGATAGGAAAAATGTTTCAGTGTTAAAACTCTTCAGACATCCGCAGTTAATCTGAATTTATGATGCATACATTGAAACCTCTTTACATCTGGCCTGAATCGAAATTGTCCTATCATTAAGGCTAATGATTTAGTTGCTTGTCAGTACACTGGACCACTGATTTAATCCTTCAAGCTCTGTGAAATTGTTTCCTGATTCTTGTATCTCCTTACCCTTTTATTTCTTTTTTTTCAATTTTTGCTCGCAGCGTGATAGTCTTTTCTTGTCTTTTTACCAAAAGATTAATTGATACTTGTTCTTCTATTCATCATCCTTTTTTATTTCTTACCAGCGACACATCTGCCAAATGATTTAACCCACTTCAGTATCTGATCGTAAAGGCTCCTCTGCCTTTGGGGTGGGACGGTGAGAATGGAAGTGGATCGGGCTGGAAAGTCAAATGCAAGCCCTTCCTGTTAGTTTTCTCCCACTTGAGCTCAGCAAGGAAAGACTCTTATGGGAAGGAAAGGACGGACATTTTGTCTACCCCTGCTCCAACCTGACGTTGCTTCCTAAAACATGACAGTTGTATCCTGAGATTAGCCATCAGTCAATCTCCAGCCTCCCATACGACAAGTGCAGTAAGAGAGATTGAACAGGAAAGGCTAATTTTTCTCTCAAGATGAGAAAAATGAGAAGTGATCTTAAAGTTAATTTATTAGTCACAAGTAAGGCTTACATTAACACTGCAATGAAGTTACAATGAATTATCCCTAGTCACCACAGTCTGGAATGTCTATTCGGATCAATGAGGAAACCCACACAGACATGGGGAGAACATGCAAACTCCATACAGACAGTGACCCAAACCAGGATTTGAACTTGGAACACAGCAGTTAGCAGTTAACAACTGCTGTTAGCACAGCAGTGCTAACTACAGCAGTGCCAACGTGCCACCACTTCAGGAAAGTTGTGAAGTTTTTCGAGTGCTTTCGATGGAGGAAATGCTGAGAGACTACTTCCCCCGACTGGGCAGTGTAATAGTAGGGGTTATGGCCACAGGTTAAAGGTTCGGTCCTTTACAACTAAAATGAAGGGAGATTTCTTCATAGAGAATTCTGTGCACCTTTGGAATTCTCCACCTCAGAATTATGGATGTTCACTTGTCCAATCCAAGAGTACTGCTCTAAGAGTGAGATGGACTGAATTTTGGACCATTCAATGAATCAAGATATACAGGAATAGTTTAGAAAAATATGGCTGAGATAGAAGATCAGCTGTCGTCATCCTAAATGATGGGGCAGGTTTGATGCACTCCGAGATTTGCTCCTGTTCCTATTTCTTTTGCTCTTGCTGGCGTGAAGAAGGAGGAATATTTCTCTACCATATCTTACTTCAGCTTTGTAATGCCAAATAGAAATGTGAATCACTCCAAGAGGCAATCAATTGATGTAAAGATATTGTTATGACCTGAATGGGTGCTTTGCATAGTTTATCTCGGACCCCTACTCCATGAGCCTGAACATTTAATTCATTTGCTCATTCCGTTTGATAACTTTACAATTTGTAAAAGCAATCGTAAACCTCACCAACATGATATCACTCCAGCAAGGAGGGAGGTGGGGGTGATTTCTAACATGGAGGAGGTGGAACATACGCCAGAGTAACCCTTAATTATTTTATAATTTGTGGAAATGAGGTTTCCGCTCTTTCTTGGTGGAAATTTTGTCACATCACAAGCGATGGATCAGGAAACATTGGAAAACAGGATTCTCCCGAAATATGCCCATGTCTCTGTTTGCACTCACTGTGAGCGCAAACATAAAATTGCTTCCCTCCATCACCAATCCCCGCACCGTACCCCTCCCCATAGTGTATAAATAATACAATGTTCTTTCAAATTTTGAAAGAAAGACACAATTTATGGTGATCTGGTTTTCACAACATCAGTCCTGACAGGAAGAAGGCAACACCGAGGTAAATATGAACACTTCTATATCACTCCCATTCTCCTCATAGACCAACAGCCATGAGAAACTGACCATTACTCAGACCATTGGAGTAACCATCTCAAACATTTAAATGACTCAGAATCTGCAAATGGGGGCAGCACAGTGATAAGCAACACTGCCTCACAGCACCAGGGACTTTGAGTTCAATTCTGGCCTCGGGTCACTGTCTATGTGGAATTTGGACATTCTCCCCATGTCTGCGTGGGTTTTCTCTGGGTGCTCCAGTTTCCTTCCATAGTACAAAGATGTACAGGTTAGCTTGATTAGCCATATTAAAATTGACCGTAGTATCAGGGGAATAAGCAGGATAAAAGTGTGGTGTTATGGGAATAGAGTCTGGGTGGGGATTGTAGTTGGTTCAGATTTGATGGACTGAAGGGCCTCCTTCTGCACTGCAGATTCTATGATTGTCTATGTGGAATTTGCACATTGTTCCCAAGTTTCCGTGAGCTTCCTCCACACGCTCTAGTTTCCTCCCATAGTCCAAAGATGCGCAGGTTAGATGGATTAGTCATGCTAAATTGCCTCCTTAGCATCACAAAAATGTGAAAGGTAGAATAGTTAGCCATGATAAATATGTGGGATTATGAAGATAAGGCAAGACAGGGTATGGAGCCTGGATAACATGTTCTGTCAGAGAGTAGGTGCAGTTTCAATGGGTAAAATGACTTCCTTCTGCACTGTAGGGATTCTAATTAATGTCTGGATCAACTTTTAGCCAGATGGGCTTGTGAAAACCCCAACAATTCTAATACTGCAACGGTGCCAAAGCAATTTGTAAATTCATAAGTTTGCATATTGATCATGGCAAATAGATTCACTGACCTATAGAAATGTTTTATCCAGGTGTTCAGGATTAGGAATTCAGGGATTAATTTTTCTTTTCACTAGGGGCTGAAACATCTTGTTACTGTTGCTCATAAGATAGTTCAAGAACTTTTTGATATCTTTTTGACAATGTGAGTCATTTGCTGGATTATCTTTGCTCGCAAAAAGTGTTCCCTTTCCTCCAGGCAGTTTTCAGTGATCCTTTAATACTGCGGAAATTCTTGTGCTGTAGATGTAATATCCGGGTTTGTTTCAAATCTATTCAGCAGCATGTACAATAGATGACAGAAAATTAATTGATAACTGTAAAAACTGTAGTTTTTTTATAGCACAATTGATTTTAATATTTGTGCCTTAGTTTTAACCAAAGAACTATTATGGATTATTACACTAGATTGACAGTTGTTCTTTATAATTTTGCTCTATAATATTATGTTGAAGGATGTCCAAAGGCACTGAGTCCATTTCCAATCAATTAGAATTATATTCACTGGAAAGAGTGAGAGGGGATCTCATAGAAACTTATGAATTCTAACAGGGTTGATTCAGAAAGAATGTTCCCAATGGTGGAGGAGTTCGGAATTAGGGGTCATAGGATAACTGGTAAACATTTTAGACTGAGGTGAGGAGAAACTTCTTCACCCAGAGGGTGGTGACCATGTGGAATTCGCTAACACTGAAAGAAATTGAGGTCAAAGTATTGGGGGTGATTCTCCCAACCAGAACAGCGCAGTGGACTGAAAGACTTACGCAGAAACTGTGTAGCAGGCTACTCGCTGGGCGACATGGTCTCTGCGAATCTTCAGCTGCCAGAGCACGGAGCTGAATAAATTATGCAGATTAGGATTAGCATTTCATTGGCAGGCCTGGGACTGAAATCTCCAGGGCCGCTAGACTCTCTCCCTGCTCTGCCAAGAGTGTTTCACTCCAGCGGGATTTACTAGTTTCCCGCTTGTGGCCCGACCCCACTGGGGTGAAGGAGTTGGCCTGGACCGCACACATTCATGGGGCCAGCGATTGGGCCATGGGGGGAGAGGGGGTTGCACAGCCAACGATTTGGCGTTGTGGGCTGGCCAGCGATAATAGCAGGAATAGGCCCTGCCCACTGATTTTTCACGCAATTCAAGCTCAGCAATGCACAGAGTGTGGAAGATTCAATTTGAAACTCCTGCTGAGAAAAACAGCAGGATTTTTCTGCAAAATTAGTTTGGGAGAATCCCAGTCCTTATGTGATTTCATGGAAAAATTAAATATAGTTTGTGGGGCTTTAGGGATCAAGGGATATGGGGAGAGGATGGGAATCAGGATAATGAATTTGATGATCAATCACAATCCTAATGAATGACAGAGCAGACTTGAAGGGCCAAATGGCCTCCTCCTGCTTCTAGTTTCTATGTTATATTGGACACTCGATTGTAAACAAGCACAAGCCAAGTTCGGCATTTGTTACTGATATTTG
Source organism: Sphyrna mokarran (assembly GCA_024679065.1). Lineage (NCBI taxonomy): Eukaryota > Metazoa > Chordata > Chondrichthyes > Carcharhiniformes > Carcharhinidae > Sphyrna > Sphyrna mokarran. The sequence goes on from JAGIQG010000002.1 coordinate 146,586,583, forward strand.
TGTTATAAATCACAATGTTGTCAGCTCAAGTCCCACTCTAAGATATGAGCACCAAAATCAAGGCTGTCAGTTCCAATGAGGTATTAAGGGGCTGCTGCACTGTTGGAGATGCCATCTTTAAGATGTTAAGCCAAGCTCACATTTAGCTGTTGAGGTGAATATAAAATAATCCATAGCGTTATGTTAAATAGGAGCAAGGCGGTTATCCCTGGCATACTGCCAGTGAGTAACCCTCAAGCAAGATGACTGAAAAAACAGACTATCTGATTATTATCACATTGCTGGTTGTGGGAGTTTATAGTGTGTAAATTGGCAGAAAGGTTGCCAGAATCTATAAGCAAATGTTTTGTGTCTGTAAAAAGCTGTTGGATTGTTATAAAAACTCACCTGGTTCAATAATGTCCTTTATAACGAAAGCTGAAGTTTCTCTTCAGCCTGGCTGATTTGTAATTCTAGGCCTACCTTAATCCAGTTAACAGTTAGCTGTTCTGTGAATAATCACCAAAAGAATCTCGACAGTGCAGAAGGAAGCCCTTTGGTTCATCGAGACCGCACTGACTGTCTGAAAGAGCATCTTACCAACACCCTTTCCTCCATCCTATCCCTGTATCTCCATACATTTTCATGCCTAATCTGCCTAACCCGCACTTTGTTGCACTGTAGGAGGAAACCAGAGCACCCAGAGGAAACCCATGCAGGCATAGGGGGGAACATGCAAACTCACCCAAGGCCAGAATTTAACTCGGATCCCTGACGCTATAAGGGCAGTGTTAATCACTGTGCCACATAAAATTACGCACATGAAGTTACTCAGCGAATTGTGTCAAGACTATGGAAGACTCACCATGCGGTCTGTGAAGACGGTAGATGAAGGCTCGCTATCACTCTCACAGACCAACTCGAGCTGGACAACAAATGGCAGCCTTGGTAGTGATATCCACATTCCAAATGATGAAAAGCAGCAACCAAAAAAAAATCACATTCCAGTCAAAGTGACCAATTAAATAATTGTTCAGGATACAAGTATATTTTTGCACAAAACTGTATTTTTCTAACGCCAAACTTCAGTTTGCAGATATCAGTAACAATTTTCCTTCAGAGAATTGGATCCAAAATCGATATCCTGGGTGTTCTAACTACAGAACTGTTGTATATTTAGCTTTCCTGAAATAAGCAAAGTGAAGGGAAATACTGAAGAAACATCAATAAGAACCATGAGAATGTGAAACTTTACCACAACTCACAAATTTCATTTATGCTGTGAAATATTTAAGATACGTTGAGTAATAAAACAAAAGTAAGCAGCATTTTATTTGCGTGGAATGCCATTTTCCATTAATATCTTTTTGCTTCAGCTTGTTCAGGTGATGGACCATGTCTGCTTTGCAGGGGAATAAGCTTACTATCAGCATGTTCCTCAGGGAATTCATTGTCAATGTGAAAAGTCAACTAAAAGTGTCTTCACTCAAAACAATCCAAAGAACCTAGACAGGTTTTATTCCTCGTACATCAAAATAATGGAAATGTTTCCATGATGAATGTAACATGTCAATCTTACCAGTTCAAATAACATTGTCCAGCTCAGTGTCTTTAATATTTACGATATTATGTATATACGTATATTTTTCTATATGTGCATATGCCACCCTTCAGTGGCATATGAATTTGCCACTGAATTTACTGGAAATTCAATCAACAATACACAAACCCACTGCCATAGAAAAATGTTGGATGTACAAGGGACTGACTTCAGCAGGCATTTTGGAATCAAGATGTTTGGGAGACTGAGGGAGGGCAGAGGTTGGGAGCAATTCCAAGAAGTGTCAGTGTTGGTCTAGGGAGTGGTGGGGATCATGGAAAGGGAAAATGGTCATGACCCAGACCTAGTCACTCGTATGGGCCCCACCTTTACCTGCTCCCAAGGGCATTCTGGTGGCCATATCAGTGCAAGGTGATATGCTGAGAAAACTCTAGAACTGAAGGTCTCCTTGCTCCATTCTCCTTGTACTTTCTTTTGAGCAGTCATTACTCAGCAATGATGTGTACACTGATGCTCAGTTTGGATTCTGCCAGAGCTATTCAGCTCCTGACCCCATTGCAATCTTACTTGAAAGACGATCAAAAGATCTGAGACCAAGGGGTGAACTTAAAGTAACTGCTCTTGATTTCAAAATAGTGTTTGACCACATAAGGCATCAAGGAGTCAGGGCAAATTTGAGGTCAAACAGAATCAGGGGAAATTTCTCTACTGGCTGGAATCATACCTGACATAAAGGAAGATGATTGGAGTCAATCATCTCAGCTTCAGAGCTTCACTGTAGGAGTTCCTCAAAGTAGTGTTCTCAGCTCCAATCATTTTCAGCTGCTTCTATTTTCCCTCCATCATAAAATGACAAGTGGGGATGTTTGCTGATAGTTAAACAATGTTCAGCACCATTCGCATCTCTTCACAGACTGAAGTATTCCATGTCTGTGTGTACCAAGACCCAGGTAACTTCCAGGCTTTGGTTAGTAAGCGACAAGTAACATTCATACTGTGACTTCTCCAACAAGAGACAATCTAACTATCTCCTCTTGACATTCATTGAAATGACCATCCCTGAAACACCCATTATCAACAGCTTGGAGGTCACCATTGACCAGAAACTGAACCTGACCAGCTATACAAGCACTGTGCCTACTAGGGCAGGTCAGAAGCTGTGGGTTCTGCACCACGAATCTAATCTCCCAACTTCCTAAAGTGTGTCCACCACCGACAAAGCATGGAGCTCTGACAAAGGGTCATCTAAACTCAAAATGTTGACTCTATTCTCCACTATTGATGCTGTCAGACCCGTTGAGATTTTCTAGCAATTTTCTGTTTTTGTTTCCTTTACATCTATAACTTATTTCTAACGCTTAACAATGCAAATATCGCTCATCTGAAACTACCTCTGCTTTCCTGACAATCTCATGGAAGTACAAAAAAAGTGAAAGTTTTGCTTCTGTTATTCTCTCACACTAACTGACAGTTAAGGCCTGGACTTTTGACCAATCCATGTCACTTCTCCACACTTACAAGCAAGCATGCCAGAAGGTCAAGTCTAATTGGCAGCAACTCCACAGGAACTTTCAATCCAAACACAACACAGGCTGGTGATAATTAAGAATATTTCTCACCTTCACCACAACTGCATTACACATTGATGGAGGAATAAAACTGGATGATCAATTTCATTGACATAGTTTTCACAAAATTAACCTGAACTAATACAAATAAAGGTGCTCACTAAATAAAATAAAAAGACAGATTGAGATGCAATATGTGTTCAGGTATATTTATATGCAAAGCAATCATAATTAGTTAACTGTGAAATGCAAGTGCAATTATTGTAAATGGATATGTCTCAAAATCATTAATTATTTAACAGATCTTCTTGTAATCCTCCACATATTTTATAAATTGGGCATTAATTTATGATGCTATTACTCAGAGAAATTCAAATTGAACTTTGATTACATTTTGACTTTCTGCAAGAAGGCAACATTTTCCATGATTCCTAATAAGTGGATAATAGCTAAAGGGTGGTCATATTTTGAACACCTTCCTGGATAAAATGGGAAGGAAAAGGAGGGTTCAATAATTATTTGGTCTTTATCTTATTGTTGTTTATGGATCTTGCTGTGTAAGAATTGGCTGCCATGTTTCCAACATTATATCAGTGACTACACTTTGTAAGAGGACTTTTACTGATGCACCATAGAAAGCATCCTTTCCAGATGTGTCTCAGCTTGGTATGGCTCCTGCGTTATCCAAGACCACACAAAACTATAAAGGGTTATGAACATAATCCAGTCCATCACAAATATGTTTCCCATCCATTGGCTCCATCTATACTATCTGCTGTCTCAAAAAAGCAGCCAGCATAATTAAGGACCTCCCGTACCCTGGACATTCTCTTTTTTACCTTCTTCCATCAGGAAAAAGATCCAAAAGTCTGAGAACATAGAACATAGAACAATACAGCACAAACAGGCCTTCGGCCCACAAGTTGCGCCGATCCCATCTACCAATCCACAGAACTATCTATAACCCCCTATCCTATTCTTTTCCATATACTCATCCAGAAGTCTTTTAAAAGACCCCAGTGAGTTTGCCTCAACAACATCTGACAGCAGTCGGTTCCATTCACTCACCACCCTCTGAGTGAAAAACCTACCCCTGACACCTCCTTTGTATTTGCTTCCCTGCACTTTAAATCTGTGTCCTCTCGTATTGACCATTTCAGCTCGGGGAAATAGTCTCTGAGAGTCCACCCTATCTATTCCTCTGTACCAATCCTCATGTACCAATTCCTCATATACCAATCAACTCAAGAATTTCTTCCCTGCTGCCACCAGTCTTTTGAATGGACCTATCTTATACTTAGCTAATCTTTCTTTACGTCTTAACCATGACAGTAACACTATAGCCTACACCCTCTCCTTTTCTTCCCCCTATATACTCTATGAACAGTATGCTTTGTTTGTATAGTGTGCAAGAAATAATACTTTTCACTGTATCCCAATACATGTGACAATAATAAATCAAATTAAATCAGTGGCTGTAATTTGGGACGTTGTGAGGTTGTGAAAAGTGCTGTAGAAATTCACATTTTTCTTTTCTCATTTCGCATTCGAGTCCTTGGTTTCTGCTGAGTCTTTAATACAGGTTTCCAATCAAACTGACAGGGGAACATTTTGTTGAAGCTTTTTCCTTTACCTTTATAAATGATTTGCCATGAATTTGAAAGGTTAATCTTGCATGGAAGGTATGTTCTCACATGTCTGACATGCACACTGCATGATTCCAACCGTCAATGAGACCTTGTAAAATTGGCTCACTAACACTGCAGCAATAGAAACCTGAGAAGTGGAGAGTAAAATATTCCAGACACCTCACTGGTAATGCTGATAGAACTTGATCTCGTCTACATGTCAAACCAATTTATCATAAATGGTCATCTCAAGTAAAGCCGCTTGAATCATGGCCAATTCAAGGGAAAAAGAGAAGATGACCATTATGCAGATTATCATAATTCAAGTGTTATCAAACCTGTGCACTCAGTAGCATTGTTTAATAGCAGTTGATTTGTATTCCACCGTATTGGCAATTTATCCCAAGATTTGATTCATATTTTGATTATATTCACCACTCCTCTAGACAGTGCCTATGATGAGTCGATTATGACTATGTGATCCGCTTCAGGTTTAATCTGTGTTAATGCTATTCAATTAATCTTCTCCCTTCAGATCAGATGTTAAACCACATTTACTCAAACTTTCAAAAAGCCAATGATATATCTATCTGCTCATCTGGATAATAATGAACGGCACAGTAGTACAGTGGTTAGCACTGCTCTCTCACAGCACCAGAGACCCGGGGCAGAATTTCCAGCCAGTCCCGTCCCAAGATTGGAAAATCCTGCCTGAGGTCAATGGACCTTTGCATGGTCCGTAATCTATGAGCTATGATTCCCATAGTGGGCAGTATGGGAACAATTTCATAAAAGATTTAAATCACTTACCTCTCTTTGCATCAGTTTCCAGCATGGTCCCAACTGCGTCTGTTTCCTGACTCTGAGAGATTCACGTGTGTTCCCAATGCATGTACGAATCCTGCAAAATGGCTGACACGCGATTCTCCAGACTGGACCCGCCAGAAAATTTGTGGGTTGCAGTAGGAGAATTGCTCCTGTTATTTCTGGAACTTTGCTATGTGCAAATTGGTTGTTGCTCTTACCTTCTTGGGCATGAAACATCTTGTGATATCTTGAGGATATGAAAAATGCCGCAAGAGAATACATTATTTTTGTGTCATTTAATTCAATTTGTAACTGTTTAGATTTGTAAGTTTTAATGGTTTCCTGTCAGCCCTTTGGCACAGATTTTCTAAATGGATCAAAATAAACTGCTGCAGATGCTGAAAACCTGACATCAGAGTCCAAAGTGCTGGAAATACTCAGCAGAGTAACAGCTACAGAATTCCAACATCAGGGTCAAATCGCAGTTCCAACTCCGATTGTATATGAATCCTGTCCACCTGTACAATTTTCCCAGAGACAGCCAATAAACAGGCCAACTTAGAAACTGTGTCCAATCAGGGTGGAGGACAGGTTGTACAGAGAAGAGGACCAATCAGAGTGGCTGAGACAGCGGGAGGCTAACAACGTCACCCTCCCCCACACCCTCACTCCCCACCTCAGCCAATTTATGGGTGCTGCCGTCTCTGTACATAAAACATAGAAAACTGGAGCAGAAGGAACCCATTTGGTCCTTCAAGCCTGCTCCACTGTTCATTGTGATCATGACTGATCATTCAGCTCAATATCCCGACCAAACTTTCCCCCCACACACCCCCACTCCCCCCAATATCCATTTGCCCCATGTGCTTTATTTAACTGCTTCTTAAAAACATACAATATTTTGGCCTGAACTACTTTCTGTGCTTACAAATTCCACAGGTCATCACTCTTTGGGTGAAGTAATTTCTCCTCATCTCTGTCCTAAGCCAACTACCTTGTATCCTCAGATTCTGATTCCTGCTTCTGAACTCTCTCATCATCAGGAACATTCTTCTTGGATCTAATCTGTCAGCCCTGTTAGAATTTTCTAGGGTTCTATTAGATTCCCCTTCGTTCTTCTGAACTCCAGTGAAAACAATCCTAACTGGCTCAATTTCTCCTCATATGCCAGCCTGCCATCCCAGGAATCAGTCTGTTAAAGCTTCTCTGCACTCCCTGTAGAAAAATAAATTCCTTTCTCAGATAATTAGTCATATTTGACTAATTTGTTAGGGTTCTTTGAGGATGTAACGAGCAAAGTGGATAAGGGGGATTCTGGAGATGTAGTATATCTAGACTTATGGAAGGTGTTTGATAAGATGCTGCACAAAAGATTAATTCATAAGATTAAATCACATGAGATTAGAGGTAACTTATTAATTTGGATAGCTGACTGGCTGATGGATAGAAGACAGAGTCAGGATAAATGGGTTTCATTCTGGATGGCAAGAAGTAACGAGTGGGGTGTCATAGAGTTCAGTCCCTGGGCTATTTACAGTCTACATTGACAACTTGGATAGAGGGATAGAAGGCTCTATAGCCAAATTTGCAGGTGGCACAAAAATAGATGGGACAGTAAGTTACAATGAGGAAATAAGAACCTTATAAATGGATATAAATAGATTAGGAAAGTGGGCCAAATGTGGCAGATGGAGTTTAATATGGATAAATGTGATGTCATGAATTTTGATAGCAATATTGAAAAGGCAACTTGTTATCTAAATGGGGAGACTCCTTAGGGTCTCCAGCACAGAGGGGTCTGGATATCTTCATTCATGAGTCACAGAAAACTAGCATGCAGGTAGGACAGATAATAAAGAAAGCAAATGGAATGTTGACATTTATAGCTAAGGGAATAGAATATAAAGATAAGGAAGTATCATTGCAACTATACAAGGCATTGGTGAGATCACATCTGGAGTATTGTGCACAGTTTTGGTCCCCTTATTCGAGGAAAGAAATAGTGGCTTTGGAGGCAGTTCAGAGCAGGTTCACCAGATTGATTCCAGAGATCAGGGGTTTGTTGTATGAAGAGAGATTGAACAATTTAGGCCGACAGTCTCTGGAATTTAGAAGAATGAGCGGAGATCAAATTGAAGTATTCAAGATGATAAAAGGTATGGACAAAGTAGATATGGAGTGGATGCTTCCTCTTATGGGGCATTCTGAGGTGAGAGGGCATAGTCTTAGGCTAATGAGAGGGCAGCAAATTTAAAACAGAATTGAGGAGAAATCACTTCTTCCAAAGGATTGTGAATTTGTGGAATTTGTGACCCTAAAGTCTGGTGGATGCTGGGATAGTGAGTAAATTTAAGAAAGAATTAGACAGAGTTTTAATTGGTAATGGGTTGAAAAGTTATGGAGACAAGACATGGGATGAGGAGCATATCAGCCATGATTAAATGGATAGACCAAATGCCCTAATTCTGCTCCTATATCTTATGAACTTATAAAGAGACCAAAACTGCCCACGATATTCCAGATGTGGACTCACCAAGGCCCTGTATAATTGCAGTAAAACATCTATACTTCTATACTCTCACTATGAAGGTCAAAAGAACATTTGTTTTTTTTGCTGCCTGTTGCATCTTTGTTTACCTGTATGACGGCACCCAGATCTCATTGCACCATCCTCTCTCCTAATTTATGGCCATTCAGATGGTAATCTGCCTTTCCATTTTTGCTACAAAATTGGAAAATCTCACATTTATTCGCATTAAACTACATCTGCTATTAATTTGCCCACTCATTCAATTTGTCCAAATCACACTGAAGGATCTTTGCATCCTTCTCGCGGTCCACCCTTCTGCCTAGCTTGGCAGTGGAGATGAGCCAAATCCCACGTCCTTTACAAAAAGCCCCAAACTGGGCCCTTGATTTGTATAATTGGTTTTTGCTTCACTAGAATGTGTTTCCATTTTCTCCTGTAAAGGCAGAAATAAATCAGCGAACTGTTCCCATATGGTTCCTCCTCTCATCCCCATCTGCCCTGTCCCCGTCCTCCATTGTCTCTAATCCCATTCCCCTGGGACTGGGAAAATCTCTCTCTGCAGAGGCTGTCGGACTTGCTGAGACTTGTCAGAATTTTCAGTTTTCATTGACAATTGTGCTGTGTTGTTAACTGCATTTTCAGATGCTATTCTACCAGGATGGTACTGGGAGTTGATGGATTGAATTATAAAGAGAGGCTGGATAGACTGGGACTTTTTTCTCTGGAGCATAGAAGGCTGAGGGTGATCTTATAGAGACCTATAAAATAATGAGGTGCATAGATCAGCTAGATAATCAATATCTTTTCCCAAAGTTAGGGGAATCTAAAACTAGGGGGCACAGGTTTAATCTGAGAGGAGAGAGATATATGAGTGTCCGGAGGAGCAATTGTTTCACACAGAGGGTGATGAATGTCTGGAACAAGCTGCCAGAAGTCATCGTAGAGGTAGGCACAATTTTTTTTTAACAAAGCATTTAGTTACATGGATAAGATGAGTATATTGGCTGGCAGATAGAAGACAGAGGGTGGTGGTTGATGGGAGATTTTCATCGTGGAGTTCGGTGACGAGTGGTGTGCCTCAGGGGTCTGTTTTGGGCCCCTGCTGTTTGTAATTTTTATAAATGATCTGGATGAGGGTATTGAGGGATGGATCAGTAAATTTGCAGATGACACTAAAGTGGTGGAAAAAAACACAACAACCAACAAAAAAAAAAAAACACCAAACAAAAAAAAACAAACCAAAAAACAAAACACAAAACCCAAAACACAAAAAAAAAACAACACAAAAACCCACCACACACAAAACCACCCACAACACCCCACAAAAAAAACAAAACAAAACAACCAACACCAAAAAAAAATCGTTAGAAAGGAGGCGGTAAGGGGGGATCTTATTGAAACTATAAGATAATTAGAGGTTTGGATAGGGTGGACAGTGATAGCCTTTTTCCTAGGATGGAAAAAGCTAGCACGAGGGACACAACTTTAAATTAAGGGATGAGTTATAGGACGGATATCAGAGGTAGGTCTTTACTCAAAGAGTGATTAGGGAGTGGAATGCCCTGCCTGCAGCTGTGTAGATGCGCCAAGTTTGGTGGCGTTTAAGAGGTTAGTTGATAAGTATATGGATGAGAGGGAATGGTTTAGTTAGGAGGGGCATTGCTTTTTATTTTGGTCGGCACAACATCGAAGGCCGAAGGGCCTGTTCTGTGCTGTATTGTTCTATGTTCTATAGAGGAAAAAGGGCCGAATGCAAACAATTGGGATTTGTTTAGGGGTTTAAAAAGAAGGGCAGTCTGAACACATTAGGCTGAAGGGCCTGTTTCCGTGCTGTGAACCTCCATGACTCTATTCTCTCAGTGTATCCTCATCTGTTTGCCAATGTTTAACTTTGTTTATGAAGCCATTGAAGGGGATGGAGAATAACAGAGTGTCAGCACCAACCCTGGAATGGGTCTGAAGATTCAATCGCAAGTACTCTCCCTTGTTAAAAATAACTTTGCATCAGGTGCTATGCTCTACTGTGGACTCTCTGATCGTTACAGCTTAATTATAAATCTTCTAAGTAGATGCTTATCAATTTTTTTTCTGAAAGTACCAGGAAGCTGTACAATGTGAAACTCCACAGAGTACTTTGTCTGTAGCATCTTTGTAGAGAGGTCGAGGACGCTTGTCAGATATAATCTTCCCATCCAAACCATGTCATCTATTTCTGAGAAGTTAATTTCTGTACAGATTCAAATTCAGCCTAATGTTTTGTGGCTTCCGTGATTTGCCTGACAACAGAGTTACAGTAAAATTGTAGCTGGATGAAGCATGATTTACTTGCCCTGAGAAATCCATTAAAAGCTTGCCAGCAACAATAACTCTTTCATTCTGATAAATTCTGACCACAAATATCTTCACTGGTGTCCCTCAGTACCACTGAATATGTACCATTTGGCTACATGGAATTATTGCTCTCGAATCGCTGTCACTCATCCAGAATCTCAGCCTCAAGACCCTCTGTGATATTTCATGTGATATGACAACTGAACATATCTGTATCCTCCTCAGAGAATGGGAATCTGCTGTCTTTATTATCTTCTCCTTCCTCTGCCTCCATAAGACTATAACAGGAGCAGAATTAGGCTACTCGGCCCATCCAATCTGTCCCACCATTCAATCATGGCTATTTTTTGTTTCTCATCCTCATTCTCCAGCCTTTTCCTCATAACCCCTGACCTCGTTATTAATCAAGAACCTATCTATCTCTCTCTTAAAGATTCTCAATGACTTGGCCTCCACAGTCTTCAGTGGCAAAGATTTCCACAGACTCACCACTCTCCGGCTGAAGAAATTCCTCACCTCCAACATCTTGCTTCTATTTTACTATAGAGCTGACAGTGTGGCACGCCCTCAGTACTGACCCTCTGACAGTGCGGCACTCCCTCGGCACTGACCATCTGACAGTGCAGCACTCCCTCAGCACTGACCCTCTGACAGTGCAGCACTCCCTCAGCACTGACCCTCTGACAGGCACTCCCTCAGCACTGACCCTCTGACAGTGCAGCACTCCCTCAGCACTGACCCTCTGACAGTGCGGCACTCCCTCAGCATTGTCCCTCTGACACGTGGCACTCCCTCAGCACTGACCCTCTGACACGTGGCATTCCCTCAGCACTGACCCTCTGACACGTGGCACTCCCTCAGCACTGACCCTCTGACAGTGCAGCGCTCCCTCAGTACAGAGGGCGGATGATGCAAGGTATAAGTTAATCCCAATCACATTGTTACAATGTGCTAATTAATTATTTTTGTGTTTCCAATTTACATTGAAGTATCTGGTTTGGTGAAGTTGGTTAAAATCACCCAAATCACCCATTACTCCTTTAAGTTGGAGGAAGCACTGAGCTCTTCCAATGTAGATGCACATTAAAACTATCTTATTAATTTTATTATTGGGACAATATTCTGATGGGTGATCCTTTGGTGCCAATCAAAGCAATTTCATACAAGCTTTATCGTCAACAATCTGTAAATGATCAAAAGGATTAGTTCTAGAAATACGGAAATGATGGAATTTCTTTGAACATTAGTTTCCTTGCGAGTAAAGCAACACATCATTTATTGCCTTTATCCATTGTTTCTAGATCTTTCTGCCACAGTTTTGCCAGACAATCACAAGAACCTAATAGAAACTCATCAATAATCAATGTTGGCATTCTCGGAGTGTGTGCACCCCAAGACAGCAAATTCCCATCACAGCTCAACAGATCTAATTTTGATCTGATTTGATTTATTATTGTCACATGTATTAACATACAGTGAAAAGTATTGTTTCTTACGTGCTATACAGACAAAACATATCATTCATACAGAAGAAATTGAGAGAGTGCAGAATGTAGTGTTACAACCATAGTAGGGTTGTAGAGGAAGATCAACATAGTGCAAGGTAGATCCATTCAAAAGTCTGACAGCAGCAGTGAAGAAACTGTTCCTGAGTCGGTTGGTATGTGACCTCAGACTTTTGTATCTTTTTCTTAATGGAAGAAGGTGGGGGAAAGAATGTCTGAGGTACACAGTGTCCTTAATTATGCTCACTGCTTTGTCGAGGCAGTGGGAAATGTAGACAGAGTCAATGGATGAAAGGCTGGTTTGCATGATGGATAAGACTACATCCACATCCTTTTGTAGTTCTTTGCAACCTTGAGCAGAACAGGATCAATGCCAAGTTGTGATACAACCAGAAAAAAATGCTTTCTATGGTGCATCTGTAAAAGTTGGTGAGAGTCATAGCTGATGTGTGAAATTCTGAGAAAGTAGAGATGTTGGTGGGGCTTTCTTAACTTTAGTGTCAATACGGGAGGACCAGAACAAATTGTTGGTGATCTGGATAACTTTAAATGGTCCTGCAAATTTTCTGTCTTACTGGTACAATTCCCACAACGGATGGGATGGGAAATTTTCAGCCCATTTGTATCTTTAGAGCAGCAGATGGTTCTAGAGTGTGTCACAGGAGTGCAGCTGGCCAGAAGTTAACTGCAAGATAGTAACAGTATGGTAGTTTTAAAGATTGTCTGAAATTAAGTGAAAGAGGCCAAGAAATTTGGGGTGGAATTGCAGAGGGTAGAATTCAGACAGCTGAAAAGATAATTGCCATTGCGGGGGTTGGGAGGGGGATGGAAGGGAGTGAGGGATGCATTTGAGTCAAGAGATGGAAAATTCAACAAACCCCTTTTTTTATGGGTTTAAGCCCCACTCCAGCACTTGAGCACAAAAATCTAAACTGACAATTCTGATGTTGATCAGTCAGAATTCTTTGTGCCTGGATGGAGACGTTAAACGGACACCATATATAACAGCTTGGTTAGATGTAGAGATTCCAGGGCACTATTCCAAAGAACAGTGGAGTTTCCCCCCAGTGGCCTGGCCAATATTTATCGCTCCCCCAACATACCAAAACAATGATTCTCTGCTCATTATCACATTATTGCTTGTGGGAGCTTGCTGTGCATAAACTGCCTGTTGCATTGAACCAGTAGCTGAACTTCAAAAGTTCTTTATTGACTGTAAATAGTTTTCGAATGTCCTGTAGGTGCTATATAAATGTAGGCCTTTTTTCTGTATTTGTTTACAATACTTGGTTTTATTTCTTCTCCATCTGACCTGCCTCCGAATTCCGTGAGTGAGATTTTGTGACCAACTTCACTCAGACTCCACTCTGCTCTGTCTGCAACCAATGTTATTCCCTCTCAAGAATAAGAAGTCTCAAACCATGAGGTTAGTATAGCAGTGTAGCCACTCACCTGGCGAAGGAGAAGCACTCCAAAAACTAGTGATTCCAAATAAACCTGTTGGACTTTAACCTGGTGTTTTGAGACTTCTTACAGTGCCCACCCCAGTTCAACGCTGGCATCTCTACATCATACCCCCCCTCAAGAGGATCTGGGATTTCTGCAAATCAAATATTATTTTCTCTCCAGTAATTTGTAAATTGATGGTTAAAATCGGTGAATTCTGGATCAGAATCACTATTCCCCTATCAAGGATAGAACTTTGCCCAGCTAGGCAATCTTTCACTGCATTTTTGTGATGTGGAAAATTTCCACATGAATTGTCACTGAAGAATTCAAATCTGATCTCGCTATTAGGATCAACAACCATCTCTATCAGGTCTACAGCTTAACTCCTGGGAAAACAAATCCCTATTGCCTTCATTCTTGTATTACTAAAGTAGCAATGTGTCACTCTCAACACTCCATCTCCATGTGTACCAACACTTTTAAACCTCTGATAACTGTTTTCATCACTAACACTTGATATTCTTCCTATTCACACAACTGACCCTCTATTTTACCAAAGTGAATACTTTCTCCTTGCTCCATTTGTATTACAAAAGAGAGATTGATTCCTCTTTCTAACCTCGGCATTTTTGCTTTTAGTTTATCAACTGACAAGTGATGCATGAAATCTTCAACAGTGCTCACTATATACAAAATGCATTCCTGGACCTTCAGTTCCACTCTTCTGCAATATCCTAACCAATAAACTGGAACAGTAATTCACCACCATTTTATTTTCATCATTTCAAACTCTCTGAAAGATTTGGAAGACTTTTTTATTACCTTAATTTCTGAATGCTTTCACACAAGCCCTCGGGTCTACATCTTCAATGTAGCTGAACTGTCTGTGCCATTTCTTAGTATTATCCAATGTCACTAAAATGAGAGACATGTTGCTGAAACTTTTCATCATGCATTCACCAGGACAAACACAAGAATGCCAAATTTCAAACAATCGTAACAATTTACAGTACAGGAGAAAAATGGTGCTGATTAGTTGCCAAGTTGATTCTGATTGGCCAAGAGATGGAGATGCCGGCATTGGACTAAGGAGGGCACAGTAAGAAGCCTCACAACACCAGGTTAAAGTCCAACAGGTTTGCTTGGTAGCACAAGCTTTTGGAACATGCAGACTTGATTCACCTGATGAAGGAGCAGTACTCCGAAACTTGTGATTCCAAACAATCCTGTTGGAATTTAACCTGGTGTTCTTACTGACTGGCTAAGGCATTGCCATGGAAAAGGCAAAGTCGAACAAAGGGTTCCCCAAGCTCCCAGGTAGTTCAAAATTAATTATAAAATGATTCAACACTGAAGGAGGCCATTCAGCCTAAAATATCAGTGCTGGAACTTTGAAAGAGCTTTTCAATTGATCCCATTCCTCTGCCCTTCACCCACAGGCACGTGGATGCTTCCTTTCAAGTAGTTATCCAATTCCATTTTGAAATGTAGTTTTAAATCTGATTTCAATGCCTTTTCAAACAGTACATTTGCAGTAGCTCACGGTATAAAACATGTTTCATCATCTAGCATCTTCTTCTTTTGCTGATTACCTTCAGTCTGTGTCCTTTGGTTACCGATCCATTTGTAATTCGAACCAGCCTCTTATTAACGCTATCAAAGCATCCAAAATTTGAATACCTCTATCAATTTTTTTTTACATTCTCTGCCCGAACAAAATAACCCCAGCATCTCCTGTTTCTCCCTAAAATCACTCATATCTGATTTGAGTTCTTCACAGGATCTTGATGGTCTCCACAAAACATGGTTTTCCGAATTAACCAAAATACTTCAGCAGGAGCTGAACCTTCATTAAATGTCGGGACAAGCCCTCCTGCTGCTACTTAGTACCCAGCAATACATGTATAGCTGTAATCCATGTAAGGAGTTTTAACTAACATAACACAAAGGCCTCAAAAACTGTGGCTCGATAGCCCAGTGGTGAGCACTGCTCCTTCACAGCACTAGGAACCCGGCTACAAATCCAGCCTCAGGTCACTGGCTGTGTGGAGTTTGCAAGTTCTCCCTGTGTCTGCGTGGGTTTCCTCCATGTGCTCCAGTTTTTCCCCACAGTCCAAAGATGTGTGGGTTTGGTGGATTGGCCATGCAAAATTGCCCCTTAGTTTAGGGAGATCATCAGGGTAAATATATGGGGATTACAGAGATACAGGCCAGGTGGGATAGTTTTCAGTACAGGTTCGATGGGCCAGGTTCAGTGAGTAAGCAACAAAGTGCAAGATGTAGTATAATTTTGGGAAGTGTAAAATTATTCACTTGTTCAGAAGAATTTGGAAAGCCAATCGTTTTTAAAAGGTGTGAAACTTCCAAGTCTCAATGTTAAAAGAGACTTAGGTGAGCTGATACAAGGAATGCAATGAGTTAGTATGCAAATACAGCAAACAGGAAGATAATGACATGTTTTCATATATTGTAAGGGGATTGGCATATTTGAATTGTACTGGTCTTTGATGAGATCGCACCTGGAATATTGTGTGCAGTTTTGATCCATACACTGAAGGAAGGATACACTGGCATTGGAGGCGGGATGCCAAAGGTTCACTAAATTGGTCCATGTGTGAAGAGATTGTTCTGAGATGAGATGTTGAGTAAATTGAGTAGAAATTCTCTGAAGTTTAGAAGAATGAGAGACAATCTCATTGAAATTTAGAATATTCTGAGGGGGGATGACAGTATGTACGCTGAGAGATTGGTTTAAATTCTTCAACCTTGTTCCCATTATCACTGTCAGTGAGGATGCAGAATCTGGCACTCAGCTTAAACTTGATTCACAGCAGCGGGACAGGGGAACTCCAGCGCTGGGTAAGGTGGGAGAATTCCAGCCATTGTTTCCGCTGATTGAAGAATCTGAAACACAGGGGTCAGAATTTCAAGAGAAGGGCTGAGATGGGGAGAAATTACTTAATTCAAAGGATTGTGAATCTTTGGAATTCTCTGACCCCGAGGGTTGTGGATGCTCCTTTGTTGATTACGTTCAAGGCTGGAATTGGCGGATTTTTTGTTCTCTTGAGGAATTGAGGGATGTGGGGAATAGGGGGAAAATATAGTTGAAACCCAAGATTAACTACTGAATGGTGGAATGGATTTGATGGACCACACAGTTTCGATCTGCTCATATATTTTGTGAATGCTTGCAATCTACAAAACAAAACAAAAATGCTGGAAGTTCCAGGCCACGTAGCATCTGTGGATCGAGGAATGAAAGCTGGAATTTCCCAGCCCTCTCTGCCATCTGGATCTTCTAGTCCTGCAAAATCACCAGACTTTTGGCTGACTTGTCTTTTCTTCTGTGGGGGAAACCATTGCGACAGGTCTGGAAAATCCCACCAAACATTAACGTTACAAGCCAATGATCTTTTGCCAGAACTGTTTTGTCAGAAAGATTATCTGCTGGAAACATTAACTGTTCTTTTCCTCCATGGATGTTGCCTGACCTGCTGAGTATTTCCCAGGTTTTCAGTTGTTGCTTCATATTAAAATCTCTGGCTACACAACATTTGTATTTTATTTATTCTTTGTCGGGACGTGAGCATCACTGACTCGGCCAGCCATCCCTAATGGATTGAAAAGGTGGCGGTGAGCCATGTTCTTGAACTGTTGCAGTCCACATGATGTACCCACAGTGCTGCTAGAAAGGGAGTTCTAGAGTTTTGACCCAGCGACCGTGAAGGAATTGTGATCTATTTCCAGGTCAGGATGGTGGGTGATGGGGAGGAGAACTTCCGAGTGGTGTTTGCTTCAACTGCCCTTATCCTTATAGGTGGTAGAGATCATGAGTTTGGAAGGTGCTGTCAGAGGAAGTGCATCTTGTGGTACACACTGCTGCACTGTCCATTGGTGATGCTGGGACTAAATGGTTAAGGTGTTGGATGGGATGCAACCAAGTGGGGCACTTTCTTCCGGATGGTGTTGAGCTTCTTCAGTGTTGTTGGAGAGGAACTCATCCAGGCAAATGGAGAGTATTCTATCGTATTCCTGACGTGTAGATGGTAGACAGGCTTTGGAAAGTCAGGAGATGAGTTACTTGCTGCTGAATTTCCAGCCTCTGACTAGCTGTTGTAACCAGAGTATTTATATGGTCTGTTCTTTTCAAACAATATAAAAATAAGGTGCATATTTAAGTGCAACAGGAGCCATTTACCAACTACCGGAAACCAGCTGGACACCTGTTGACCTCAGAATTAGCTGTCCCCTGCTCTGTGATTGGAAAACAGTTTGAATATTTAAATTACTTGCGAGGCTACAAACCAAAAGTCCTCTTGTAGCCCCACAGTCGTTCCCTACACCCAACGCATAGCAGTCCATTCTCCTAAGCGTTATCAGTAGCTCCATTAGCCATTCTGTGTGAGTGAGTTCATCACTGTCAGGTCCCTCTGTCTGGAAGTTTGAATGTATCATAAAAAACAATTTGGAAATAATAATTAAAGCAACGAGAGGAAATCTGTCCCCTCTGATAGATGGAAGTCGTACACCGAACACAAATCATATCAAAGAAAGTAATTATGTCTTAATTTATGGTGAAATTTGGAGGGATCATGGTATGAGTCATAACTATAATCATGCTGCCAACAGCACAGGATGTAAATTCAGATATGTAACTGAATACTGAGTCGCGGTATTAACCTTTGTAATGATCAACTGAAATCAGAATTCAAAAAATCTTTACAGGAGCTTTCAAAACTTTTGAATCTTCAACAAGAAGTTCTATTTTTTCATATACAGTCTTAGGATGGAGAATGCTAGGTCAATTACAAAGTTTCATAAAGCCACCCTCGAGAGGCCCTTTTAATATTGCAATGGTCTCCAGTTCTGGGCATCACACTTTAGGAAGGATATGAAGACTCAAACAAGATGCAGAGAAGATTTATTAGAATGGTGTCAAGGATCGGAGATTTCTATTACATGGACTGGAATTTTCCCATCCCGCCTGCCATGGGGATCATAGCGTGAAGAAGCACAAAGATCTGCCGATCTTGGGTGGGATTTCCCAGATTTAGTGGAAGCGCATAGAAAGAGTGGGGATGGTCCCCTCAGAGCAGAGCAAGTTAAAAAGAGATTTAAAAGGGGTTTTCATGAAGAGATTAGAGAGAGTGTACAAGGTGAAACTGTTTCCTGTGGTAGAAGTCTTCTTTAATGTTATTATTTACTCACCAGACATAGGTATTGCTGGGAAGGACAGAATTTATTGCCCCTCCTCAATTTTCCTTCAAAAGGTTTTGGTAAGTCAACATCTTGAGCCAGTGCATACGGTGAAGGGATTCCTACAGTGCTGTCATGGAGGGAGTTCCAGGAACATGACTCAACAGTAATAAAGGATGACTTATGATACTGCAGATGCTGAAATCTAGAACAGAAACAGAAAATGTGGGAAAATCTTAGCAGGTCTGGTAATATATATGGAGAGAGAAGAGAGCCAACACTTCGAGTCTAGAAACCTCTGAAGAAGGATGATTTATGACTTGAGAGGGACTTGTGGTGTTGTCATGAACCTGCTACCCTTGTCCTTCAAGGTTGTAGAAGTGTTGGGTTTGGGGAGTGTTGTCACAAGAAGCTTGGTGAATTGCTACAGTGATTTTGCAGATGGTGCAGTGGTGGAGGGAGTGAATGTTTAAAGTTGGGGCTGGGGTGCCAATCAAGCAAGCTGATTGGTCATCAATGGTGTTGAAATTCCTGAGTGTCATTGGCAATCTTCCAGGTGAACATAGAACATAGAACATTACAGCGCAGAACAGGCCCTTCGGCCCTCGATGTTGCGCCGATCAATGGAGAAAAAGCAATGACCCTCTAACCTAAACCATTCCCTTTTCATCCATAAACCAATCTACTGAGCACTTAAATGCCCCCAAACTTGGCGCATCTACAACTGCTGCAGGCAGGGCATTCCATACCCTTACCACTCTCTGGGTAAAGAACCTACCTCTGACATCCGTCCTATAACTACTACCCCTTAATTTAAAGCTATGTCTCCTCGTGCTTACATCACTCCTGCACATCGGGATAGGTAAACATATATCAAAAGTCGTGAATGGAGAGATTCCAGTCATACTCCTGATGTGTGCCGTTTGGAAAGATGAGTAAGAGGACAAAGATTTAAAGTGATTGGCAAAAGACCAGAGGAGATAGGCACTATGGTGGCACAATGACCAGCACTACTGTCTCACTGTGTCAGGGATCCGGGTTTGACTCCAGCCTTGGGTGACTATCCATGTGGAGTTTGTATGTTCTCTCTGTGTTCTGAGTAAGTTTCCTCCCCAGTTTCCCCCCCCCCCCCCCGCCTGCCTCACTCTACATTCTAAAAGGCATGCAAGGGTAAGTGGAATAGACATGTTAAATTGGCCCCTTAATGTCAGTGGGGGGGAGGGGGAGGGGGGGGGGGGGGGTGGTGGATCATAGCGTAAATATGTGGGATACAGGGTAGAGCCTTTGTGTTGAGGTTTGTGTGGCAGCTCAAGGTGCTCAAACTCTGTCAAAGATTCTATGATTCAGGAGAAGGGATATGGCGGACAGGAATTTCGTGTTGCATGAGATTAGTTGTGCCAAGGTGATAGGGTGTGGGGTTTGGATCGGAACACAATGTAAAATTCAATAAACAGAACAATGAAACAAACAGGCAAAGAAGTCAAAATTCAGCAACAGAATTTCAGAACTTTAAGATAAAAGCAAAATATGGTGGATATTGTGATCTGAAACAGCGGAAAATGCTGGAAAATCTCAGCAGCTCTCACATCACATATGTAGACAGAACGGAGCCAATGTTTGGAGTCAGGATGAAATGTTGCTTTTTTCTCTCTCCACAGAACACTGCCAGACTGCCGAAAAGTTTCCAGTGTTTTCTATTTTTGTTTCAGAGCATTACAAATCATTTCAATCTTTATTTTAATCTGAATTGACTTTTGCAAGGAGAAAACGACTTTTGATATATGTTTACCTATCCCGATGTGCAGGAGTGATGTAAAAACAGAGAATTGTGTGTCAGCAGCTAGGTGGCACTGATATATATTAGCCTGATTGGACAAGTAGACCATTTCAAAGTTAAAGTTAATTTATTAGTCACATATAAGGCTTACATTCACACTGCGAAGAAGTCACTGTGAAATTCCCTAGTTGCCACACTCTGGCTCTTTTTGGGTCAATGCACCTAAACAACATGTCTTTCAGTGTGTGGAAGCAAACTGGAGCACCAAGAATAAACTCACACAAACACAGGCAGATCATGCAAACTCCACACAGCTAGTGATCCATGCTGGGAACTGAACCCAGGCCCCTGGTGCTGTAAAACAGCAGTGCTAACCACTGTGCTGCCTCAAAGTTATAATAAAGATTGATGACATTTGCTTCCAGAGACATTCCTTCATCATTTTCTCACTGTTGCAGCATTTCAACAAAGTCTTTGACAAGATCCCACATGGGAGACTTGTAAAGAAGGTAAGTTCACATGGGATACAGGGTAACTTGATAAAGTGGATTCAAAATTATCTCAGTTGTAGGAGACAGAGGGTGATGACAGAAGGGTTGTTTAGTGATTGGAAGCCAGAGTCCAGTGGAGTATCACAGGGATCTGTGTTGGGCTCCCTATGATTTGTCATTTATATAAATGACTTTGATGACTATTTGGGGGGGGGGGGAGGTAGGATTAGTAAGTTTACCGATAACACAAAGATTGAATGGGTGGTTAACAGTGAGGCAGAGTCTTGAGCTGCAAGAAGATACAGACAGAATGGTCAGATGGGAGATAATTGTAAGATGGAATTTAATCCTGAAAAGTTTGAGGTGATACATTTTGGAAGGAGTAATTTGACAAGGAAGTACGCAATGAATGTTAGAACACAAAGTTCCATGGAACAATGGGAACTTGGTGTGTTTGTTCACAAATCTTTGAAAGCAGAAGAGCATGTTAGTAGGATGGTGAAAAAGGCATATGGGACACCTGCCTTTATCATTTGCGGCATAAATTACAAAAGCAGAGAAGTCATATTAGAGTTGCATCGAACTTTGGTGAGGCTCCCGCTGGAGTACCGTGTGCAATTCTGGTCGTCACATTATCAGAAGGATGTGATTTCACTGGATGGGGTGCAGAGGAGATTTACCAGGATGCTGTCTGAGATGGAACATTTAAGTTATAAAGAAAGATTGGATAGGCTTGTGTTGTTTTCACTGGCGCAGACAAGACTGAGGGGCGATCTGATTGAGGTGTACGAGATTATGAGAGAGTGGATAAGAAGCAGCTGTTCCCCTTAGTTGCGGTTGAAGGTGAAGGGCAGGAAGTTTAGGGGTGATGTGAGGAAAACCGTTTTTACCCAGAGAGTGGTGATGGTCTGGAATGCGCTGCCTGGGAAGGTGTTAGAGGCGGGTTGACTCACATCCTTTAAAAAAATATCTGGATGAGCACTTAACACGTTATAACATTCAGGGATATGGGCCAAGTGCTGGCAGGAGGGATTCGTGGGAATTTCTAATGTGTTGGTGCAGACTGGATGGGCCGAAGGGCCTTTTCTGTGCTGCATGATTCTATGATTTTATAACAATGATTTAATAGTTGTAAGCAGCAGGGAAATCCAAAGCCAAAAGCATTTCTCTAACTTTAGTAATGGAACCATCTGTCCAGCATGTTGCTGAAAATGAATCCATCAACAGAAAGATCTATTTCTGAGTAATTACACGCTCATTATCTGTAAGCTGTTAATTTTGTGGGTGGTAATTTTCTCTTTTATTCAAAAATCAAAAACATATAAATGTTAGAATGTAAGAAACAGGTTTACAAACAGTTTATAATTTAATTGATGGCCATTCGTGAATAAAGGGTGAAAATAATCTGTAACAGCCAAAGCTGTAACACTATCAGATTGTTCCTTTATAGACTGGGAATAGATCCATAAGATGAAGGGCAAGATGGTGCCTTAATTTATCAGAGTATCAAACTGGTGAGTATCTCCCCGGATGCACAGCCAGATCTTCAGGTCAGATCTTCTTTCTGGCAATCTGACAAAAAACATCAGTGGATGTAGTTTACGCAGTCAGCCTGGTGGAGCAGGACCTGATCAAACTGACAAGATCGGCTCCACAGAGACCGGGGCACCATCTGTAACAGGCACCCTGATCAAAACTGACCTTAAACTCCTACCAGTCCTCCTCTTATGAAGATTTCGGGGCTCTCCCCTGTATTCAGCACAAGTATCGAGCTACCCACTCCACTTCCACAACAACTACCATAGTGGTATTACAGCCATTTCCCCCACTCTATGCCCTTTCCCTCACATTACATCACATTGGAATTTAATGCAGACAAGTGTCAGGTATTGCACTTTGGAAGGACAAACCAATGTAGAACGTACAAGGTAAATGGTAGGACACTGAAGAGTGCAATAGAACAGAGGGTGCTTAGATACATAATTCTCTAAAAGTAACATCACAAGTAGATAGGGTGGTAAAGAGTGCTTTTGGAATGTTGGCCTTTATAAATCAAAGTATTGTTTATAAGAGTTGGAACGTTATGGTAAGGTTGTATAAGACTTTGGTGAGGCCGAATTTAGACTACTGTATGCAGTTTTGGTCACCTAATTACAGGAAGGATGTCATTAAGGTTGAAAGAGTGCAGAGAAGGTTTACAAGGATGTTGCCTGGACTTGAGAAACTGAGTTACAGAGAAAGGTTGAATAGTTTAGGACTTTATTCCCTGGACCGTAAGAGAATGAGGGGAGATTTGAAAGAGGTGTATAAAATTATGATGGGTATAGATAGAATGAGTGCACGTATGCTTTTTCCACTGAGGCTAGGGGAGAAAAAAAAAAGAAGGCATGGGTTAAGGGCGAAGGGGGAAAAGTTTAAAGGGAATATTAGGCAGGAGGGTTCTTCACACAGAGAGTGGTGGGAGTGTGGAGTGAGCTGCCAGATGAAGTGGTGAATACGAGCTCACTTTTAACGTTTAAGGAAAACTTGGAACAGGTACATGGATGAGAGGGGTGTGAAGGGATATGTTTCAAGTGAAGGTCAGTGGGACTAGACAGAAAAATGGTTTGGCACAGACAAGAAGGGCCAAAAGGCCTGTTTCTGTCCTGTAATGTTCTGTTTCTACGCTTCTATTATGACAAGGTCCACTCTCCATGCTTGCTGCTCCTCAGTGTTTGCTATTCCCTCAATGCCTGCTTCCTCCTCTGATGCCCAGCTCCTCCCCCACTCCTCTCATTGTTGCAAGTTCTCCAACCCACCCTCACCCTTTCCCAATGGCCTCTTCCTCTGTCACTACCAATTTCCCCACCTCCCCCCTCTTGAAAGGCTTTGGCACTGCTACCCCAACCCCAGCACCCCCCACTCCACCAACAATACAGAACTGGAAGTGTTCCCTCGCCCCCGCCTGCCAAATTGGCTCATCACAGGGTCCATCCCTGGCACTGCCCTAGCACAGGTTGACACTGCTTGTACCGTTAAGTAGTGCCAGGGGTACTACTGGATGCTGTGTTCAGGCATGCTCCCTCTTTCTCTCTGTGGGCTATATTGACCTTTGCCAGCCCAGCAGGAACCCTTCCACTGTTTTCCATCTCCATAAAGTTGTCATGCCAGCTAAGTTTGAAGTCACTGGCGAGGGGTGACGCATTCATCAGCTCTGCATGAAACAGTCTTGGAGATTTGCAACCGGCTGGATATCGATCGTGCATCTTACTGAAGGCCTCCCTGTTGTTCCTTCCTATTGCACTACTCAAACCTTACAGTGTAATATTGCAGATTGCACACGGCACATTATTGTGACACACCATGATCAGAGGCCCTTCTCCCCAATTTCATGTCAGCCTGGTATCACCCAAGACTGAATTCCAGTTATGCCAGTTACCTTTGGTACAGTAGTGACATGTTCTACTGACAGGCTGTTTGTGAGATAACACCTACTCTTGTGTGTCTTAGCCTCACAGTCACTGTAAACATCAAACAGTTGCAAAGAGTTGTCATTATTTGTCATATTTAATTCGGCAATATTCTTTTCTTCCAATATTTACATTTAAGATGAATACATTGTCCTCAGGGCAATTAGTGTGATTGTCTTACTGAATTTGACAGCTTGTGAAAGCTGAATTAAGGTAGTTGAGACATTCATTTGCCTACAGTATTGTCATGATTTAATCCTCTTCATGTTTTCTCGGTGTTCATTTAGTCCTATAAAGCTTTGAATCTCAGAAACTGACTACGTCACTTGTCACTTAAGTAAGTTATATTCATATATTTTATCACAAATAGAAGAAGGCAATGTTACTATTCAAGCCTAGAATTCACTGTCTATGCTTCTGTTAACACTCAGTTAGCAGCAGTTACTAATATAGTTAATACGACAATGACCATATTCTTGATGTAATTACTGCAATCTCATATTGTAACACAGGATACAATCATAAGTAATGAACACTGACTGAATAGAATAGCAGAATTGAAAAGAACAGTAGTTCATCCAATTATGTGAGATTATCTGCGTTTCGAAAATTAAATATCAACTAGTGGATCCCTTGTGGCCTCACTAAAGTCACCTGGGGCACAGAGAATGTAAACGCTGAGCAGTTGTCATCACTTCTCATCTCATTAAGGTTTCTGCATTGTCTCTGTTTTTCCACTTGAGATGGGATGCAATCAGATTTCCAGCACTATGGGATCTAAATTGGAGCGTGTTCATCGCTGATGCTTTGTGGAAAGCATCGTGTTCCCTTTGGAATCAGATACAACTGGAGGAGATTTCCAAGAAATTTTGTGCTCATCTTGAATGGGGTTGTGTGTGAAGATTATCTCTATGTGTTATATGTCCTATCCATTTGGTCTCTTTGTTGTGTCTCTCCTACATTTCATCTAATCTGTCTCTCACTGGAGTAATACTTGGCACTGTGAGAGTTTATATCAAGAACTCAGGCACAGAGGACAGCATACAACCCCCATGATGATTCAATTTATAATGTAACTATTGAATTTTGGCCTCTTGTGCTCGATTTTAAACACTCTACTATTGGCAATCATGTGTTCAGTTGCCTAAGCTCTGAAATTCCCTCCCTAAGCTCTTTTGCCTCTTGACTTCTATTTTCTTTTTTCAAATGAATCTGAAAACTTACCACATTGATGAAACAGTAGGCCATGTCTCCTAACACCTTTCTAACCCAAATGTTAAGTTCTGTTTTCTAAAGCACCTGAGGATTAAAGGCATTATAAAGGCAGGATGTTGCTGCTATTTGGGATGGAACATCATGAAGGGTGCACTGATCTGTGTGATCAACCTCCTGAAATATATTCCTGTCAAGTAAAACTGCATATATTGCAAAATCCATCCCACTGTAGTTCTCTCTTTTTACCCCATATTTGTTTCTTAATAACTCTTCTGGTATCCCTGTAAATTTCACTTAGACAAAGGTAGGGGCGAGATATCATGGTAAAGATTTCAAAATTTAAATATCAACAAAGATTGAGTTTTGTTTGAATATGTGTCTTACCTGTTTGTCTTGTAAGAGAAAAGTATTCAAAATTTCTTCACCCCACAGTATTTACCAGCCTCTCTTCTTACAATAGGTTGATGTGAAGATATGGCAAACAAGTTTTAAAACACAAACTACAGGCTGTCCTGAAAGCTTGCGGCGTTTGCTACAAGTAAACCTGTTTGGACTTTAAACTGGTGTTGTGGGATTTTTTTGTGTTTTACCTCAGTCCAACACCGGCATCTTCACGTCATGACTACCATTGACACTGCAAACAGGTTGTTAAGTCAGAGAGTCTCTAATGTCACGATGAACCATTAAACAACATCAACATATGGAATTTTGTGCCAACTCCAGATCAAATGTAAAAATAGGTGAAATATACAACAAAACAAAATTAAAACAAATTGACAAATGATCTGGGCTATGTTGTAAGGACACTGTGGAACACACTCTCTTGGTAATTCAATCTCCCCACTTTATTGGCTTCACTCAAAATGGTTTCATTTTGGATCAAGATATTATTGTCAGTGAGTGCGAAGACAGTAACGTGAGTTTAATAACCACTTGCGCAATTGTAACATTTGAGAGACTGGGACCACATCAGACAATTTCAGCACAAATTGTTTCCAACAACCTGATCTTAAAAACCTTACAGAATGATTGATAGGCATGGGGCTCAATTTTATCATTCAACCTGTCGCAGGAATCATAGTGAGTGCGGGACCGATTATGGAAAGGTGGGATTTTCTGGCTTCAGGGCAGAAAATCCCATCTATAGATTTGTACCCCACTTAGGCTAGATTGGACCTGATCTGATTAGGGCCAGTTCACTTCCAGCAGATTCTCATGTTGTTGATTTCACTCCTGATGGTAATGTCTGACTGAGGGCTTTTAACTTGATTTTATATATTAGCTGCATGGTAAATGCTCTCTTTCTCTATCATGAGTTTGTCCCTGCCACAAACAATGTTTCCTCATCAATTCCATCGCTCTCCCTGGCCATCGTCACAAACTGAATCTGATCTATTTTTTGTGAAATTCTCGAGTCGCTAAACTCCGGCACCTGTTTGGGCATACTGAGGGAAAAAATAGCACGGCCAACAAGAGGAGAGCGGAAACCAGACCAACCAGGGGAAACCCACGCAGACATTGAGAGAACATGCAGACTCCACGTAGACAATGACCCAAGCCAGGAATCGAACCCAGGTTCCTGGCACTGTGAGAAAGTAGTGTGAACCACTGTGCCACCATGCCACCTAATTGTTCCCACAATGGTAATGCTGCCAAAGGAAATAATCACAGCTCAAGACCCATCTTTAGATTATTTCTATTTGAGTGTTTTCATTATCAGAATGATCTTTCAGCAGGTCATGTCAGGTCTTACGGTTCAGGTTAGAAACTTCAGAGTGTTTTATTAAGCTCGCCTGAATCATATATTTTGCATCTTGAGTTTGGCTAGGATAAGCATGATATGTTCCATTTCGGGTGTGATTCAAATGACTCAGTAAGAAGATTTTACCAAACAAAGCTTATTTAAGAATAATAATTAACATGCATGGTAAGAAAATTGGCAAGAAATTTTATCCACAAACAAGAAACAAAACAAACACTATAATGTATAACTCTTAATTAATATCTCTAAAGTGTTCCAATTAAAACCAAAATCCAACAAATAAAATCCTCCAAACAGATTTATCATTGCACAGGTTAAAGTTTGCATAATACTGGAATCCAGTTCCCTGAGTTGAATGCTGATTTCAAATGATCTTGAAAACTCAGAGTGGCTTGTTATCTTCGAAACAGGTATTCTTTTCTGCAGAATGGCAATAAGTTGTGCTTTCAACTAATTGGTAAAACTTTCAAAATTAAGAGAGAGAAAGGGAGAGAGAGAATTCTTTCAGCTATGTTTCATACTTTGTAGCAAAACCAAAACTAAAAACAACTCTTGTCACCTGACTGCCACACAGTTTTTTTTCCTATTTCTCCTTCCACCAATAAAAAAGGTCTCCTGAAGCATATCATAGAAAACCTATAGTGCAGAAAGAGGCCACTCGGCCCATCAAGTCTATGCTGATGATAATCACACCCAGACCTTATTCCCATAACTCCAAATACCCTGCTAATCCCTCTAAACCTATGCGCCCTGGGAAACTAAGGGCAATTTATCATGGCCAATCAACCTAACTCACATATCATTTGACTGTGAGAGGAAACCGGAACACCTGAAGGAAACCCATGCAGACACAGGGAGAATGTGCAAACTCCAAACAGACAATCACCTAAGCTGTGAAATGAACCTGGGTCCCTGGAGCTGGTGTAGCAGTGTGCCACCATAAAGAGTGTGAGCTGCAGAGATCATGATTTAAAAATAAAATCACTTAAAAGAACACTGATGTCACATGTGATTTAACTAGTATTTCCCATGGAAATGTTGGTGAGATATAGGTATTAGTCAATGATTCTGAACCAGAAACTTGCCTTCACATTTGTTCCCAAGCTAAACTTCTGACTCTTTTATTCTCTTCATCACAATCACTGCCAACCTCCCTCTCTATAATATTATCTTTTGTATAAATCCTAAATAAATGCTGACCCCAAATCCATTCTAAAAGCTTTAATAGCAGTCAGATCTGGCAGCACAGTGGCTCAGTGGTTTGCAGTGCTGCCACACAGCACCAGGAGCCTGGGTTCGATTCCCAGCTTGGGTCACTGTCTGTGTGGAGTTTGCACATTCTCTCCAAGTCTGTGTGAGTTTCCTCTGGGTGTTTCGGTTTCCTCCCACAGCACAGAGATGTGCAGGTTAGGTGGATTGGCCATGATAAATTGCCCCTTAGTGTCAAGAGGTCTCAAGGGATAAGTACATGGGTTATGGGGTGAGGGCCTGGATGGGATTGTGGTTGGTGCAGACTTGATGGGCCAAATGGCCTCTTTCTGTATTGTAGGATTCTATGAAAATAGCAAATCATTTGTTCTGCGGCAAAGTACAACAGTGATTTTCTACCTTGTCACCTGATACTGGCACCTCCTAATAACTCTGTAAAAATGCAGCCACCTGCCTGGAATACAAATGGAACTAAGACCATGAATTGAATCAGGATTTTGGTGCTGCATCAGTAAGCTAATCTCATCATTAATATATATAGAACACCCTTTATTTGGAAGTATGTTTCATTGGTAATGCTATTTGACTTTTAGATCTACGTGTTACTACATTTTCTTTGTCCTGGTCAACCTTACCTCAAACTTTCCTATTCTAATAGGGCAGCTCATCTGAATTCATGAGAGAAATCAGGGTAGGCTACAGAGGCTGAGAGGAAAATCAACAGTGAAACATTAGCTGACATTAATATTCAAGACTCTCGTCTCGGATGTTGCTCCGTTCAAAGTTCAAATCAGCAGATCCAACTGCTTTAGTTTCTATCTTCCTTGGAGGGGCCGTGAAGTCTGTAACTCCTGTAAATCTGCAGTGTCTCCTTCTCATTGTTGACTCTGAATTTACTGTTCTGTAATTCTGTTTGGCAGTTTATAACCTAAGCTATCCATTAATGAAGTCTGTATCCTATTTCATTTCCAAAGTGGAAGAAGATCAGATCGGAACACATGCAGGTTCACAGAGAGCATAGTCTTGTTTGTAGGGTCAACACAGAAAATATCTGAAGCAAAACCCCAACAACAGTAAGAGAATCAGGATCGAAGTCAGCCGTGCCTGTGAATTGATTGTTCGTCTTATCATTAAGGCATTGCTTCCAGACCAGTGGGTGAGTGGGAGCTCTCTGCC
Organism: Sphyrna mokarran; assembly: GCA_024679065.1. Classification (NCBI taxonomy): domain Eukaryota; kingdom Metazoa; phylum Chordata; class Chondrichthyes; order Carcharhiniformes; family Carcharhinidae; genus Sphyrna; species Sphyrna mokarran. The sequence goes on from JAGIQG010000002.1 coordinate 146,616,216, forward strand.
AACTGTCAAACATGAAACTGGGCTTGATGTTATTGATTTAGCAATAGACAAGAATGGAACAGTCCAGAGATGTGATGGATAAGATAATGGGGAAGTTTGTGCCTTTGTTGAATTACTGAACATATGCTGTGTTAATTGTCTGATGAAGTTTCCTTGGGTTCCTGTATTTGGGGAATTATTATAGCAATTGAAATTAGGTTTAATTTCACTTGTTACCAATCTGCTTGGCCCATGATGTCATAGAATCGTAGAATCCTACAGTGCAGAAGGAGGCCCTTCAGCCCATTGCCCACAAATCCACCCATAACCCCATGCATTTACCCTACCTAGTTCCCCTGACACTAAGGGGCATTTAGCATGGCCAATCCACCTAACCCCACATTTTTGGACTGTGGGAGAAAACCAGAGGAAACCCATGGAGACATGGGGAGAACGTGCAATTCCACGCAGATGGTGACCCAAGCCAGGAATCAAACCCAGATTCCTGGCACTGTGAGGCAGCAGTGCCAACCCCTGCACTATTGTACTGCCCCTATGCTACCCCCTAAAGTCATGTGATTATTATGAAGCAGCCTATTACAAGTTTTGTTTAACAAGGAGAGTATCTATTAATTCCAAAATAGAAGATGGTATTATTTTACTCTATTTTAATGGAAGCATCTGTCAGAATTCTCACACCATCACATCTAATCTTTAGTGCTGTTGAAATCATTAAGTAGTCACTGGAGTAGATTTCTAGCCCTTAATGGCTAGGAGTCTGTAATGAATACAATAGAATCCCGTTATTATTCAGTACTCAGTCCAGGTTGGTTGGAAGGGCAGGAACCTCAGATCCCCAGCTAATCCAATGCCTTTTTCAAGCAACTTATTTTTCTGGAAATGTCTGCAATAATTTACTGCGTAAAACAAATAGATTTTGACCTGAAAAGTTAAAATAATTTACATCATTTCTAAAAGGACATCTTGGAATATGAAAGCTTTACTTATGTAAATGTCTCTCTCTCTCTCAGTTACATCAGCAGAAGCTTCAACTCAGAGTTACCTTTGCCACTATAAACAAATGTGCAAAGGCTTCTCTCCCTTCAAAGATGCTAAATACCATTGCTTTGGATGAAGAACTGACCTAAACGTAGATAAGTCTCATAATTATTGTAACACGGTGACACAATGGTTAGCAGTGCTGCCTCACAGCACCAAGGACCTGGGTTTCATTCCAGGCTTGAGTCACTCTCTGTGTGAAGTCTGCATGTTCTCCCCATATCTGTATGGGTTTCCTCCAGCTACTTCCGGTTTCCTCCTGCTGTCCAAAAGACATGCTGGTTAGGTGCAATGGCCATGCAAACATCTCCCTCAATGTACCCAAACAGGTGCCAGAATGTGGTGACTCAGGCATTTTGACAGTAACTTCATTGCAGTGCTAATGTGAGCCCACTTATGACACTAATAAATAAACTTTAAAACTCAACTCCAGGAACCTCGTTTCAATATCAGTCTCAGGCGACTGTGTGGAGTTTGCGTGTTCTCTATAAGGGTTTCCTCTGGGTGCTCTGGTTTCCTCACACAGTCCATAGATATGGAGATTACGTGGATTGGCCTCAGTAAATGCACAGGGTTATGGGGATGGAAAGGCGGTGGGATTGGTTAAGATGCTTTATCAGAGAGTTGACACAGACTTGATGGACCAAATGGCCTCCTTTTGCATTCTATGGATTTTATGTTTTTATAGTTATACTGATGAATAAATAAACAACGACCAACAAATGCACTTTGTACCATGGAGATGTGGGGTAGAATTTTACGAGAATGATTCTATGTTAGCATGAAAATGGGAGAGTTCCTGCTTTCTTGGGGTATGTTTTCACTACCAATCTTGCAGACTTAGATATTGAATACATGGGCAAGATTATTTTTAGTTACTGCAAGCAGAATGCTGTGCTTAATTTGCCAGCTAGCAAGCAGAGGGAACTATTGCGCATGCGCAGATCTCAAGCATATAAGCAACTGCAGAGGGAACCATTGCACGTGTACAGACTTCTAATTCTTCACATGCATAATTCCAACAGCAGGGATCTGACAGATTGAGAGAAAGCTGTGTGTTGCAGGTAACCTGAACACAGCAACCCCCACCCCCTGCAATCGCAGTCCCTGTGGCCAATCCAGAAATACAGCTCCCTGCTGTCCCTGCATTGCCCAGAACAATCTCTACCCCTCTCCCTCTCCATTAATGCGATGCAGAATGGCAGCGTCCCCCACCACTACACAGCCCACCCCCGATCACAGGCAGAGTTCACTGTGGCTTCCCCCCTCTCTCTCATTGGGACACCTCTTCAGACTTCAATCTTCCATAGGCCCTGCCCTCATAGGCCCCACCCCCACAGGCCCAGTCCAGTGGTCAGTATCAAGGTGCCTGGTGGGCATTAAGGAGGTGCCAGGGGAATGCCCCCTTGCCCTTGGACCTCCCCTTTGTGGGAGTGGTGGTACCTTAACAGCCTCCAGATCTACCAACAGCGCAACACGACTGTTCTCCGTGGCTGGAATCAGGTATTTTCCTTGCTAGAGACAACATCACCCAGCGAGGCTATAAAGACAAGCGAGCCCAGTCAATGAAGCGGTGGGCTCACTGAAGACAAGCAAATCACTATTGTAATGGATTTAAATAATTTATTCAGCCTCTGACCCACTTCCAGCAAGAGACTGACCTCACTGGAAATCCGGCTCGCATCAGATCGTGAGAGATGAGAACTGGAACATGCAGCCTCTCAGCTATCTACCCGTGATGTCTCCTGTATGACAGTACATAACTCAGAGCCCACCCAACAACACGCAGTCTCCTGGGAGAGGGGATAAGCAACGTCAGCCTTCAGTCTGTGATAACATTCGAGATGAGTGTTTATATTACTAGCAGCACACAGGACTAGTGGAGTTTCCAGAGAATAAGGAATTACCTACAGGCTGAGAGCCAATTATTTGACATTAAGAGAACAGCAACATGGGTATCCTTCTCACTTCAACAGAGATGTACAGACTGAAGTGTCAACGCATGCATATCAGTTTGGAATACACCTCCTTTGATTGCCACTTCTGTTTCCTGTGGCTGTGAATCTCAGTTTTTATGTTGCAGGCTCATCCCAGGCTTTATAAGTTTACATGCAACTCCAAAAGAATTGGGTCATCGAATCATAAACCTTACAGCAAAGAAAGAGACCTCGCAGCTCCCTCTGCTTATGCTGACTTTTTGAAAGAGCAATCATGCTTAGCTCCACACGCCCAGTTTTTATCTGTAACCCTGAGGGTTCCTCATCTGCAAGGACTTGCCTAGTATCTTTCAAAATTATTCATAGAATCAGGTTTGATTGTATTTTCGGACAGAATGCCCATCACCCTCACTGTGACCCCTCCCTCCCCCACCTCTCCCACCCACCTCTTCCCTGAAATTGCAAAATGCCTTTTGATATTTCTAGAAGAAGAATTATAGCCACCAGAAATGCAAAGTTTCTGAGGATTAAGTTTTAAAGGTTTGTTTCTTTAATGTTGTCACATCAACACTGTAATGAAGTTACTGTGAAAATCCCTTAGTCGTCACACTCTGGCTCCAATACAGGTACACTGAGGAAGAATTTAGCATGGCCAATGCACCTAATCAGCACATCTTTCTGACTGTGGGATGAAGCCAGAGCACCCAGATGAAACCCACACCGACACAAGGAGAACTTGCAAACTCTGCACAGACAGTGACTCAAGCTGGGTCCCTGACACTGTGATGCAGTAATGCTAACCACTGTGCTTGACTCTAAGAAACAACTCAATATTCAGACCTGGAAAATACGTACTTTGTTTAAAACCCAGGGGAAGGACTGGGAGATTGCATGACACATCCAAAACTGCTAGAATCTGTAATATTGCCACTAAACTCATGCAGTCTACCATTCACCACCTAACATATACCAACAAAGATCTCTATCCTGGTTTAAATGATGTGGTCCTCAGAATGAAAGAATCATAGAGAGCAACAGAGACTCGTCGATAATCAAGTCCACATCAACATGTTAGAACCACCTGAACTCCTACCTAATCCCTTCTGCCAGCACTTAGCCCATAGCTCTGAATGTTATAATGTGCCAAGTGTTCATCCAAATACTTTTTAAAGGATGTGAGACAACCACTCTCCCAGGAAGCGCATTTCAGACTGTCACTACCCTCTGGGTGAAAAAGGATTTTCCTCACATTACCCCTAAACATTCTGCCCCTTATCTTGAACCTATGTCCCTACATGACTAATCCTTCAACTAAGGAGAGCAGCTGCTCTTTATCCACTCTGTCCAAGTCACTCATAATCTTGTACATTTCGATTTGGTCACCCCTCAATCTTTGCTCCAACAAAAATAACCCAAACTTATCCAACCTCTCTTCATAACTTAAATGTTCCAACCCAGGCAGCATTCTAGTGAATCTTCTCTGCAGCCCCTCCAGCACAAATGGCCCACACCATTTTCTATTGGAAAACTTGAACTCCTGTACACGTGCCGACAAGACTAATTGGTCTCTATGTAGCTTCTTCCAGATCACTGCTTCCGTAAAAGTTCATCACTCTTCATCAGTCTCAATGTGCTACATTCTGAAGGAATACACTGTTGGACATTTTGATTCTCAGCTCTGGATTCATTCCTATTTTTTACCTGTGACCTTAACCCTGAACCCAGTCCTCTCTCTTTTCTCTCTTTTATTGCATGAGTACAAAACTGGGTGATATTGTGAGCTTGTTCTGATGTTTTTGAATATGTATAAAATAAGTTAACCCTCTGACTTTACCCTGTCTTGAATTTGCTATGGGGTTATTAATAGAGGATTAGATAATTCCAATACTGAAGAGATGGACACAGTAAGAAGTCTCACAACACCAGGTTACAGATTTAATTGGTAGCATGAGCTTTTGGAGTGTCCCTCCTTCTTCAGTTGACTCACCTGATGAAGGAGCAGTGCTCTGAAAGCTCATGATTCCAAATAAACCTATTAGACTTAAATCTGGTGTTCTGAGACTTCTTACTGTGCCCACCTCAATCCAATGCCAGCATCTTCACATGAAGGGTTGGAGAAAATACACATGATAGAAATAAAATACAGCTTTGTCTTTACAGTGAATGAAGAAATCAGTGCTGTGCTAAATTAATCCAAGAACCCCCCCACCACTCATGTCCATCACTGCTGTAAGTTGTTGTTTGACACTGTGTTATGAGAATTGTGACAAGTATAATTGTTTACATGTTATCACTGTGTGCTTTGTCCTTATAAATAATGCAGACTACTGAGAGCAAGGACTAGATGTCTGTAAAATTTTGAAAGGTTTTGATAAATTAGACATGAACAGGATGTCTACACTCGGGAGGAAAAGTCAAGGCCATCAAAATAAGAAATCCCCAATGGGGAATTCCGAAGGAAAATCTTTACCCCGGGAGAATGGAATTTATTACGATGGTGTGGTTGAAGCAAATGTTCTTTAATAGAAAGCTGGCCAATTATATAGAGAAGAAGGGAACAGAGTGTTACACTGATAGAAATGGATAAAGAAAGCTGGGAACAGGCTCAAGTGGAGGCTCTACTGGTGTGATCATAAAATCTTAGAGTCTTGCAGTGCAGAAGGAGGTTATCTGACCCACCCTGTCTGCATCAGCTCCCGAAAGAGCTTCCCAGCTAGTCCCATTCTCCAGCCCTATCTCCATAATCCTCTAAATTCAGCACTTGCAAATTTATATCCGGTTCTCTTTCAAAATTTTCTATGGAATCCACTTCCTGTCTCTCTCAGGCAGCGCATTCCAAATCCTAACAACTCAGAGAAGTTTCTCCTCATCTCACTCCCAGGTCTCTTGCCAACCATCTTGAAATTGTAATCTTGAGTCACTGACATACTGACTGGTGGAAACAGAAACTAAAGGAGAAAATCTCAGCAGGGTGAGAAAAGAGCTAATGTTTTGAGTTCAGATGCCCCCTAGTCAAAACTCTTTTTTCTCCTTACAGATGCATCCAGACTCTTGAGTTTTTCCAGCATTTTCTCTTTTGGTTTCAGATTCCAGAATCTGCAATAATTTGCTTTTATCTAGTGAAAACTTTTCTTTGCCCTGTCAAAATTGCTTATCATTCTGAACACCTCATCTACATCTATGGTCTTATAGAGAGAGATAGTCAGAGAGGCCTGAAAACTTCTGTCAATGGCCCCACAATTTGCTCCCTTACTTTTCTCAGCTATTTGGAATACATCCTATCCAGGCCTAGTGACTCCCCCTTGGAAAAGCAATTGCTCTGGGAGTGTTATTCTTGCGTTAACAGTGCCTTTTTAGCCACTCTTCTTTATCTATCACTATTCTGCTCAGTACCTGAAGACCCACACTTGCATTTTCCTTAATTTGGTAAAGACAGAAGCAAAGTGCTTATTTAGTATCCCTGCTTTATCCTCGTTTTCAGTGAGCAGTTACCCTGCTTGTCCCTTGTGGGACACACTGTCTATCTTTCACTAATCTTTTTACCATTTATATGTTTAAATAGCATGTTATTTGCTTTAGCGCAGCCTTCTATCCTTTCCTCATGCTTCCTCAGGTTTCCTTATTCCAGCCTTAGCCTCTCTCCTGCATTTGAGATACTCTTGCTGCTTTCTATTCTTATGATGGGCTGAATGACCTGTCAGAGGATTTTCTAGAACCCTGTGTAAAATATCAATACCCTGTTGATAAAATATGAATGTTGTTGCAGTGCTGCATTAGAATGCAGTAACTGTGATTGGAAAAATTCATAGTGTAGAAGTTGCCCTTTGATCTCAACCAGAGATGTAGTTTGGAAGACCTTTATTCTACATGACCCCAAAATTATACATTCTGTGCAAAATATTCAAAGCATCCTTTAAAAGTTTATTTATCAGTCACAAGTAAGGCTTCCATGAATGCTGCAATGAAGTTATTGTGAAATTCCCCTCGAACCACAGTCCGAATCAATGCACCTAAGCAGCACGTCTTTCAGAATGTTGGAAGAAACCCACACAGACACGGGGAGAACGTGCAAATTCCACACAGACAGTGACCTAAGCCAGGAATCGAACCCAGTTCTTTGGCGCTGTGAAGCAGCAGTGCTAACCACTGTGCCACCATGCCACTGCATGGTGATGCATTTGCCCACTCAATATAACAATGAAAAGTATTATTAAAAGTTGCACCATTGAAATTTCTACAATTATTAGAAAATTCCTTTAATAATACATTTCCCGTTAGATATAAAATAAATGATCCCCAAAGGAAAATATACATTAGTATTTTCAGTTGTCCTATTGGGAGTATAATGTCCTTTCAAGTTTTTTTCTAAAGTTAAATAGCATATTCTAATCCGTATCAGATGATGGTTCCAAGGAGGTAAAAACCGTTGCGAACTTAAAGGAAGAATTGAAGTGTGAGCAGGCCTGTCTGAATTAGAGCATTGAAAGGATTATCCAGGCCTCATCTTCCTTGTACGGACCTCGGGATATTGCTAGATGTCAAATCTAATTATACTGCTGCTGTGTAATGCACCACTGAACACGTAGGTTATCTGGCAAAAAAGAATTCATAACCGCAGCGAGTTTGTTTTGGAAGATCCAATGGTGTCTATTACACTATATGGAAAGTAATTATTCCAATCCATAATGATTTGATCTGCAGGTCAGACTTGGAGCTGTTAGGACTTTAATCACCAATGCACTGCTTACACGAGAATAATACTCCCAAAGCAATTGCTTCTATTGTTACTGAAACTTGACATTTTCAAAGGGGAAGGGTAAAGTGCTCTGAAGTAAACTTGAAGCTTTTGTTTTGCAATGAGACAGTGTTGAGCTCTGATGTAACTTCTGAATTTCTTTCCATGGATCAAAAAAAGTTTATGAGTCAGTAATGTCTGAAATTTATTTTAAACTGATCTTTGACATTCATATGCAAACGTGACCTTCCTCCCTGAGTTAATGACACTCCAGTCAAGATATCTGACGGATTTCCATTTGTTGGTTTAACATAAGAACATAAGAACTAGGAGCAGGACAAGGCCATTCAACCCCTTGAATCTACTCTGACATTCAATGAAGTCATAGCTGATTTTTTTGTGGATTCTGTTTCACTTACCCATCTGCTCACCATAACCCTTAATTCCTTTACTATTCAAAAATCTTTCTGTCTTTGCCTTAAAAACATTCAATGAGGCAGCCTCAATTGCTTCACGGGACAGGGAATTCCACAGATTCACAATCCTTTGGGTGAAGAAATTCCTCCTCAACTCAGTCCTAAATCTGCTCCCCCTTACTTTGAGGCTATGCCCGCAAGTTCTAGTTTCACCTGCCAGAGGAAACAACCTCCCTGCTTCTATCTTTTCTATTCCCTTCATAATTTTATAAGCTTCGATAAGCTTCCCCCTTGTAAATTCCAATGAGTTTAATCCCATTCTACTCAGTCTCTCTTCTGTCAACATTCTTAACTCCAGAATCAGCATAGCAAATGTCCCATGCTGGTGCATCCTTTCTCAAGTAAGGAGACCAAAACTGTACACTAGGTGTGGTTTCACCAGCACCTTATAGAGCTGCAACATAGCCTCACTGTTTTAAACTCCATCCCTCTAGCAATGAGGGACAAAATTCCATTTGCTTTCTTAATTGCCTGCTGCACTTGCAAATCAACTTCTTGCGATTCATTGCAAGGACACCCTCTATTCATGGCATGCTGCAATTTTTTACCATTTAAATAATAATCCATTTTGCTGTTATTCCTTTCAAAATGACTGACCTCACATTTACCAACATTATACTCCATCTGCCAGACCTTCGCCCACTCAGTTAAAATATCTATATCCTCCTGCAGACTTTCAGCACTCTCTGCACACTTTGCTCTACCTACTCATCTTAACGTTAACTGCGAACTTTGACACACTACACTTTGCAGATTTTCCCATCACGTTGTGCCTGTTTTCAGACATGAAACCCACAACCACCTCCATGTCAGTACCCCCTTTACCAAGGTCCAAAAATGGCCTCCATGGGGACCATGGTCAAAATGGCCAGATAAATGCATTTGCATGCATTTAAATTAACTTAATGAGCTGGATGCCCAAACTTTCCCCTTTACCACTGCATTCACCCGTCCAGATTCAGCACTAAAGAGACATGGTCTACCAAGGTCCATTTCGGGTGCTCCAGCTTCTCAGGAGGGAAATTCCAAGCTTTCAGCAGCTCCCTGACTTAGATTGGTGGAGATAGGGTGGGAGAGAGAGGTGGGTCAGATGGCTCTGTGGTGAGGGACAGTGGGGATATGGGGGGGTGGGGTGGTCATGGTCAAGTGGGTGGGCAAAAGGGTTCACTGCCACTCTTTGTGTGATTGCTTGGGGGAAGCGGGGGGCAAGGGGCCACAATCGGTCTGGGTGGCAGAGAGGTGGGGGAATAAGGGGGTAAGTTATGTTGTGAGAATGAGGCAGCATCTGTGGGAGCCGGGGGAGGTATTATCCAGGCTGGAGCATTGTGGCAGAGAGCTACATTCTATTTTTTTTTGCACGTGCGCAGTTGGAGGCAGCAATGGGAGCTGCAGAATTTTGGTCGCATTAACCCCCACCGATAGGCTTCTGCTGTGTGATTCAGAACTGCAGAGTGCGTACAGGAAAGCCTGAGAATGGGTCTAAAAGTTGGATCTGAAACTCTCCCAGTTTCAAACCCATTTTGCACTTAGAATCTAAATGGTAAAATAGATTTCTTTGTCCCCAATTCCAAATCATCTGTGTAAATCGTAAACAATTGTCGAATTGTTGTCCCCACACTGATTCCTGAAGCACATCACTGGTCACTGATTGCCGACCAGAAAAATACACATTTACCCTCAGTCCTTGCTTTCTGATAGTTAACCAATTTTCTATCCATGCATTAACCGTAATGCCAAGCACATTTATTTTATGCACCAGCCTTTTATGCGGCACCTTGTCGAATGCCTTCTGGAAATCCAGATCCATCCAGATCCAGATCCACGTTCCCCATTGTCCACCGTGCTCATAATTAGTTAAACATGACTTGCCTTTCATGAACACATGCTGTGCCTGCCCAATAGGACAATTTCTATTCAGGTATCTTGCTATTTCTTTCTTGATGACAGATTCAAGCACAGAAGTTAAGCTAGTTACTTTATCAGAATCTCTCATCATTTGAGAAGCGATATGACAATGAGATAAATTGTTGAGTGATAGTGGTGATGGATAAATATTGGCCAGGTCTCCAGGGAGAATCTACCTGTTATCCTGTAAAATAATAGAATTGAATCATTTGTGAACATTTGAGGGGCAGATTTAAAACAAAATAAGAACAGAAAGTGCAGGAAAATTTCAGCAGGACTGGCTGCATCCGTGGAGAGAGAAATGTTTTGGGTCTGTGTGATTCTTCTTCAGAGTTAAAGAGAGGGAGAAATGCGATGGACACTATAGCGTGTAAGAAGGAGTGGAGCAAAATAGAAGATCAGAACAGGAGAAATTTTACAAAGATATGGGATCAAGACAGAGGGAATGAAAGTGAGAGTGTAACCGACTAAAGAAGGTTCTAACTGTCACATGAAGGTAAGATAGCAGAATGTGTTCATAGCTGAACCAGGGTCAGTTTAACAAGCGACAGATAGCACAGTGAGTGATGTGGAGGATGTTGGGATGGATTTTGGAGCACATGTTCATCATTATAGGTATGCAATATTCTGTCAGCTGACTTCTCCTGGTCCAAGCTGATGATGTGGAGATGCCGGTGTTGGACTGGGGTAAGCACAGTAAGAAATCTCACAACATCGGGTTAAAGTCCAGGTTGATGAGGCAGGTGTCCACCTCCTATCCTGCGCATATACAATCGTGTCCCTGAGAAACACTATGCTGTTGGATATCTTCCTGCCAGGTCTGGTCAAAGTGGATCACTGACTGATTGTGTGGAGTTTGCATATTCTCCCTCTGTCTCCGTGTGTTTCCTTTGGGTACTTCAGTTTCCTCCCACAGTCCAAACATTTGCAGGTTAGGTTGATTGGTCATGCTAACTTGACCCTAGTGCCAGAGGATTGGCAGGGTAAATACGTGGGGTTACAGAAATAGGGCTTGGGTGAGATTATGGTCGGTGCATTCTTGATGGGCTGAATGGCCTCCTTCTGCACTGTAGGGGTTCTATGATTCAATGCCACTAGAGCAGATTGATTTGATTGGTGATGACCTCCTTATTCAGCAGAACTTAATGATTTGAGTTATAAGGAGAGTATGTATAAACTGGAACTTTTTTCTCTGAGCTTGTGAGGCTTAGGGGTGATCTTATAGTGGTCTATAAAATAATGAGGGGCACAGATCAGCGAGATAGTTTTGATTTAAACAAAAGATATTGTTTAAATTGTTTAAAAAGATATTGTTAGGGAAGTTTAAAACCAGAGAGCATTGGTTTAAGGTGAGAGAAGAGAGGTACAAAAGGGCCCGGAGGGGCATTTTTTTTTCACACAGAGGGTGGTGAGTGTCTGGAACAAGCTGCCAGTGGTAGTAATAGAGGCGGGTGCAATTTTGTCTTTAAAAAGCATTTAAATAGTTACATGGGTAAGATAGGGAGAGAGGGATATGGGCCAAATGTGGGCAATTGGGAGTGGCTTAGGCATTAAAAAAAGGGCGGCATAGACAAGTTGAACTGAAGGACCTATTTCCATGACTCTATAACAGTGAAATGGGTCACCAATTTCTAAACCATTGCTTCTAGAATCATCACCTCCAAGGACTTGACTGCATTAATCTGCTCATTCAAGGTTAATGCTTTGTCCAGGCTCTCACTTGTTATTGTATAAGACCTCTGCGGTAGAAGGACTAAGAATCCATGCTATCTGCCGGTTTCAGGTCATACAGTTTGGCATAAAAGGATTTGCTGATCCTCAGAAGGTCAGGATCCCTTACACCCACTTGTGAATGAACACAATTTAACATCTCACCTGAAAGACCACAAAAAGTGCAGCATTCACTCAGTATAACACTGGAATATCAGCCTGGATTGTTGTAGGCAGGTTCTGAAGTGGGACTTGTGATTGCAAGGCAAAAAAGTGCAACTAGCTGAGCCACATCTAACATTTCTCTTTAAGTGTCTCATTGGGAGCATGATACAGACTGTGTATTAAATATATATGTTGTTAGAGATATCAGTGTTTATCATTCTAACTTGAACATTTACAGACCATGCATCATCATTATGGACATTTGCAAAAGTACCTTCCTTTACTCTTTTGACCATTAAATAATAAATGCTGGGTCTATTGTTTTAAAACTGTGGGAAGTTGACAAAAAGGGAAAGTTGCACTTTTTTTTGAATACCATTTTTGTAAAATAGAAAATGAGATATTGACCATCTCCATCTGCATAAATATTCTTCTGAGTAACTAGAAAATTCTGAAAAATGCATCATATGATAGACTAATGATCTTAATCCCTCAACTCATCCCAATTGCCCATGTTTGGTCCATAATCTCTCTATACCCACATTACCCATGTAACTGTCTAAATGCTGATAAATTTTTGCTCATCTGAATTGAGTTTATAAAGTTGATATTTTACTCATGAATCATCTGCTTTACCCGCTGACTGTTAAATAACTGGAATAGGTTGTTCCATCGCAACACACCAACTGCATCATTCTTCAGAATGCTGGTGCACAGACATCAACTGCATAATTAGTAGTTACCTTCCAGATAATTAAAATAACTAATTGGCCACTAACTGTACATGCTGTGTCCTGCTATGCAATTTACATCTCCAACGGATTAATTAAGGTGGTGGTGGGTGTTGGGGGGTTGGAGGGGGGGATGGGATGCAGCCTTCTTTTAAAGTTTGATTCAATGCTGTAGGTAATTCAACAGCAGTGAGTTTTTACATGTGCTATTCTGTTTGGCACAGGGTGACGTACACTTTAAAGTAGAATTCATGTCATCCCTTTTGCTGGCTGTTCCGTTTGCCTGACTGCCCCTTCATATTGTGTCCTGGTGCTTTATTCCTTCATTGGAGCAGTGCAGCATCTATTGATGTTGATGGTTAATGGCTTTGGGGTTCACATGTTGTGAATCTACTACTTATGCTGCACACACATTCAAACCTGGATGAAAGATTCTTCTTCACTCATGGAAGGGATTGCATGGTAGCATGGTGGTTAGCACCGCTGCCTCACAGCGCCAGGGATCCAGGTTCGATTCCAGCCTTGGATCACTGTCTGTGTGGAGTTTGCACATTCTCCCAGTGTCTGCATGGATTTTCTCCAGGTACTCTAGTTTCCTCCCATAGTCCAAAGATATGCAGGTTAGATTGATTGGCCATACTAAATTCACTCCAGTGTCAGGGGATTAGCAAAGTAAATATGTAGGGATATGGGGATAATGCCTGTGTGGAACTGTGGTCAGTGGGCCAAATGGCCTCCTTCTGCGTTGAAAGGATTCTATGATGCACTATTTCTGATTGAAGCATATGCAATGTAAGGATCTCTGAGAAATAAATAACTTACATTTCTTTGGATCTCTTCATGTACATCTCCAAGTATGGCAGAGAATTCTCATTCCACATTCCAAATTGGAGGCAGAATCCCATTTTGTTGGAAGGGAATTTATCGCCCCCCTTTGCCACCTACCTCCACCCCCCTCCTCACTGCACCCCCTGCCCCCACCCCCTACCCCCCCTTCCCCTCCACCCCCACCCATCCATAAAGTTGGGTATTAACTTAGGTAAAGTCATCCTAAAAGATCAGGATGTGTACAACATCCGAGGTCCTATTTAAATTAGTGGGGGATCTTTCTACACTTTATGTCTAATGTCACAAGGCAGGGCCATCCTAAGAGAAGAAAGATACTTGACCAATAAAACAACCACAACAAAATTGGGAAAATAGGTAAATGATATTATTTCATACCCAGGAAATGTATTTTGTGAAGTGCCAATCCGAGACTGACAGCTTTTCTTTGAAGAAGCTAATTTTCTCTTTGTTAACACATTAGTTTACTTCATTGAGAAAACTCCATCAAATTTCAGAAGAGGTTATACCTTGGCTGAAGAGGTAATGTAATGATTACTCCTAAAAATTGATCACAGACTCTCCTTTCAGGCAGTCTAGACTAAGTGGCTCTGTTTCGTTCCATGGAGCATTTTTATATATTTATATACACCTCGATTAATGATGTGGAGACATGAATTAATCTGACCAAGCCAGCTGTGTTATTTCAATTCAGATAATTAAATAGATCTGGAATGAAAGGTAATTACTAGTAATGGTGACCACAGGTGTCATTAAAAACCCATCTGATTTTCCTGTGCCCTTCAGGGAATGAACTTGGCAGGCTTACGTGATCTGGTCTATATGTGACTCCAGACCCATAGCAGTATGGTTGATTCTTAATTACCCTCTGAGATGGCCAGAACACCACAATGTTGTTAAGAAAGTGACCCACCAACATTTTCTCAAGAGTAAGTAGAGATAAATGTTGACCTTGCAAACAACATCTATACTCCATGAGTGAATGATAATAAAGATCTATGTTCAATAAGTATGCATGAAATATTCAGTTAGAGGTCTGTTTTGGAACCTCACAAAGCTATTGCAATATGTCCCCTTGTGCAAACATTCTCCCAAAGAAGTTCTAAGTGCTGCATTCATGGGAAAACTTATATAAATTATGATTATTTTTTTCAATGGGATTTCAGACTCGAATCTCCCACACTCTGTTCAATACAGAGGTCATGACTGTGAATATCATTAGACGCTGGGGGCGGGGGGGTTGGGAGGAGGAACGGGGGGAGGGGTGGTGTTGGGGGTTGGGGGTAGGGGGGAGGGTGCTATTCATGCTGGAGTCTGACAGTTCCAGAACTCTGCACATGCGCAGTGGCCCCAATCTGTCAACCTGCAGTTTGCTGGTCAGCTCGATCGCTGGCCTACCTGGAACTCCCACAGTGCTGCTCTTGCCAACATCTCCGTGACCTGATTGTAACCCCCACGATCATTCCCAGACCAGCCACGATCTCCCTCAATCCCCCGTCCAGGAGTACCCCAGCAGTGACATTTCCAACCCAACCTCCCCCCACTCTAGCAGAACCTCCCCCACCCCCCACCACGGGAGGCAGAACTTCACAACAGACCTCATCACAACTCACCCCCTCCCCAGGCCATCCCCCAATTGCTGGCCTCCGTGCAGTTCTAACTGATCCCAATGGCAAAACAGCAGCAGGACCCTCCCTCCACACCCTCACCAATTGTCCAAAGCCCAACCCCCAGATGGCCCCATCTTCCTTGGCATTGCCTGAAGCCCAGTGGACCGTGCCAAGGTAAACCTGGAAATGGGCTCTTTGCCTCTTGGGCAGTGCCAGAGGGCACAGGCTGTCAGTGTTCGGATGCCCATGCCCAGGGGGTACTGCCCCCATCGCCCAATCCTGTGGGGGGGGCTCCAACTGCCTCCCCTTCACTCCAGAGGGATCTCCTGCTAGCTCCCCAAAAGTAGGGAGTTACTCTAAACCCCGCCAGAGTGAAACTATACTGCAGGGTGGGAGGTGCTAGCGAGCCTGTAGAATTCAGTCCTGGACTCAATAACGATAGTTAAACAACACTAAAATAGGGCATCTTATTTGCCATTGTGTAGTTGTACATTCCTCCCAAACCTGCATTTAAAAATGCCATTGCAATTTTAAAGAGCAGGTTTCAAAACCAAGTAAACTTACTTTTATGTAGGGAAAAAAGACAATAGCAGGTAGGTAAGGTATCTTACTTACTGCTGTTCCTGCCAGTTTCCAGCATGGTCAGGGCAGCATGATAACACAGTGGTTAACACTGCTGCTTCAACGCTCCGGGAACCTGGGTTCAATTCCCAGCTTGGGTCACTGTCTGTGTGGAGTTTGCACATTCTCCTCGTGTCTGCGTGGGTTTCCCCCTGGTGCTCCAGTTTCCTCCCACAGTCCAAAGATGTGCAGGTTAGGTTGATTAGCCATGCCAAAAATTGCACCTTAGTGTCCCAAGATGTGTAGGTTAGAGGGATTAATGGATAAATCTGTAGGGATATGGGCTTAGGGTCTGTGTGGGATTGTGGTCGGTGCAGACTCAATGGGCCAAATGGCCTCCTTCTGCACTGTAGGGTTTCTATGATTTCTATGGTCCCAACTACACTGGTATCCATCGCTGGGAGATGTACATGCATTGGGAATGCATGCACAAATCCCACAAATCAGCACATACAGTTCTCCCAGCCCAACCTGCCAAAAAATTAGCGGGGCGGAATAGGAGAATCGCCCCTTAGGTTTCAACTTATTTCAAAAACCTATTAACAACGATTTAAAAATGCAATCCCATTTATATTTCTGTTAATGTTTACATTTCCTATTTTAAACAGGGAGTGTTGTTGGCGTTCATTGATGGGAAACTAACCTGGAGGAGTTATTGAGTGTGGCAATGATAAGAGATTTAAGAGAGAAGAGATATTTTTTAGTCATTAATCCGTGAAGCTAAATTATTACCAGTGACGATAAGGTCATTAGCAGAGAGTGCCTCAGTAAGCATGTCATCTCAGCCGCACTAACTAATTCATCTCCCTCCCAGCATCAGTGACTCCTCCAAGCCAATTCCACCAGGATCTCATCAGCATTCGCTGTTTGAAGAAAACTATTCAAATATCTCCACAAATAAACTGAAAGGAAAACAAAACAGGATGTTATTGTTTGCCAGAATTCTCCAGCGTTGCATCTTCAAAGAGGTTTGATGGTGAAATTCCCCCAAGGTCTTTAAAGTACAGTTTGAATGAGAAATGAAAGGCTTTACCAGCTTCATTTTTTTTTGCACATCATTTTGTATGAAATATAATTCATTACATTTTTAAAGAGCAGGTTTCAAAATCAAGTAAACTTACTTTTATGTAGGAAAAAAAACAATAACAGTGAGGTGGGCAAAGACAGCTGGAAGCAGTTAAGGAAAATCCTATGAAAGGCAATTTTGGAAATTTTGTTCAGTAAGGTATATTTTGAGGAGATGGTGAAAAGCTATGCAGACATTCCAGGAGGTGGTTCCAGAGCTTGAAGTCTAAAAAGTTGAAAGAAGGACCATTAATGGTTCACAGAATCTCTACAATGCAGAACAAGGAAATTCAGCCCATCAAGTTTGCACCAACTCTCCGACAGAGCACCTTAGCCAAGACCACCCCTGTCTTATCCCTGTAAACCCATGCATTTTCCCCACTAATCCCCTTAACTTACACTTCTAGAGACACAAAGGGGCCACATAGCATGACCAATCCATCTAATCTGCCCATCTTTGGAGTATAGAAGGGAACTGGAGCACCTGGAGGAAACCCATGTACGCATGGGAGGAATGTACAACTCCACAATGGCACAGTGGTTAGCACTGCTGCCTCTCAGTGCCAAGGACCCAGGTTCGATTTTTGGCTGGGTTCACTGTCTGTGTGGAGTTTGCACGTTCTCCCTATATCTGCATGGGTTTCCTCTGGGTGCTCCAGTTTCCTCCCACAGCCTAAAGATATACGGGTTTGGTAGATTGGCTGCATTAAATTGCCTCTGAATGTCAGGGAGACTAGCTAGGGTAAATGGGTTAGGGCATAGGTGGGATTTTGGTCAGTGCAGACTTGATGGGCCGGATAGCCTCCTTCCTACACTGTAGGATTTTGTGATTCCACACAGTCACCCAAAGCCAAATCTGAACCTGGGTGAGGTAAAGGAACTGAAAGATACATTCTAATTCAGGAGGAACTATCACTTCAGGATATAAAGCTGGAAAGTGTTAATTATATTGTTAAAATGCACCCATGATGTGAATTGTTTAAGTAAGCACTTAGAGAACTTGTGAAGAGAGAGACTGCTGGACAGTGTGTGAGTGGGTCGGAGGCTGACAATGTGATGCAGCACTCTCTAAATAAACAAACTATCAAAAAAAGAGATTTGCATCTAGTTTTTTCACTTCACCATCTGGCTTGCAACCCATCAATCAGAAAGGTTAGAGAAAGGATGGAAGGACAGAGCCATGGAGTGATTTTATTATTAGACAGTGGATTAGAAGCAAATGTTGGTCAGTGAGCAGGGTGGATATTACAAATCTGTACTCGCAATAGAAATAATTTCAAGCCTGCAGCATAAATTCATAACAAGTATCCTAACGCATAATTTGCATTCATTTTAATTTTCCAGCTGCCAATGCACACTGTACTTAATTCTCATTCATATACCTTCTGTATTTATTTGACATAATTTTTCTTCCCACTTATAAACTAAATTATTATTAATATGGGCTGATTAAAAATCCAATCCAGCTATTTAAAGGATCATTATAGATGGATTGTGCTGCATAATTTGATTTATTCCCACCTATTGCTCAACTCTGACATCTGATTAATGATTTCTTCAGCCTTGCCCCTTTCAGCCCTCATTGGAATGCAAGCCTTTCATTATTTCAGAGTTTGATTTTCAGATGGAGCCTCTGAATATTGCAGTGAGTTCATTGATCAAACTTCTCTTGACTTTGTTGCACCTTGTTGTGTTGTTGAAGCAGAACAATCTTGATGATTCACATCAATGTGGACAGAATGAGCAAAATAGGATGGGAAAAGTGCAAAGAAATTAAAAGAATGTTTAAATTGAAGAGATACATTGATTTTTCTAATCATTCATTGGAAGTTAAAAGTTAAAGTTTATTTATTAGTTACAAGTAAGGCTTATACAAACTAAAGGAAATTCCCCTAGTTGCTACACTCTGGCATCTGTTTGGGTCAATGTACTTAACCATCACATCTGTCAGACTGTGGGAGGAAACTGGAGCATCTGGAGGAAACTCACACAGACATGGGGAGAATATGCAAACTCCATGCAGACAGTGATCCAAGCCAGGAATCAAACTCAGGACTGTGAAGCAGCAGTGCTAACCATTCTACTACCTTGCTGCCCTGAATACACAATGAATGAAGCAGCATATACTTAGTGATTTCTAATGCAATGGCAGCATGTATTATATTATTGGTGATTGTCAGAACAATCAAGATTGACAACAACTTAGAGTCCTTATGGAGGTGGTTAAGGGTTTGTCCACATTTCTCAGTTTGGATTATTGAGCACTTTATAAATCATGAAAGAAAACGTTGGTAGTTGCCACAGTGGCTTCATCCCAGTAGCTGATAAATGCTCGGAATATTGGCCTAACGTATTTAATGGTTAGGAAGTCCGATGTACAAAAAAAAGCAATATGAAATATGTTGAGGAAGGAAGAATTGTGGAAGAAACTGAGTTATTTAATGTGTAGAAATTGCTGAGGGTAAAGTTGAAAATTACCTCGGGGTGTTATTAGATTTGCAGTTATGTGCCCGGTCAGTGAAAAGCAATAACAAAGCAAATAGAATGCAGAATTATAATGTTCATTCGGCCAAGTATAAATCAAATTGTATAAAGCTCCATCCAGACCACAGCTTGAGTGCTTTGATGAGTTTTGGTCACTGAACCACAAGGGAAATTGCAGAGAAGAATCATAAAGAAAGAAGGACTTGTATTTATATTATGCCTTTGATATGGCTTCAGTTTGTCCCAAGGCAATGAAGTACTTTTTGAAGTGTAGTCACTGTTATAATTTAAAAACATGCTCCAGATGATTTGTCCACAGGACGATCCCACAAAATAGCAATGACAAAATGAACAAGTCACCAGTTTTTTTAGGGACTTTGGTCAAATGCTAAGTATTATTCCAGAACACTGGTGAGAACTCCCTTTGCTCTTTTCCGAATAATGACTTAGCTCAAAGTGACATTCTGGACTAATAATTTCTGCACCATTGACTCGGCTATACCTCGATAAATGACTGAGATTAGTGTACATTTGATACAAGCGCAGAATCCTCACACCCACCTGAGGGACAAAATGGCCCTGGGTTTAGCATCTCTTTGAAAAGACAGCAGCGCTCACTCAGTACTCTCTGAAGTGTCAGCTTGCATTAGGTGCTCAAATTTCTGGATTGTGATTTGAATCCAAACCTTCAAATTCAGAGCAAGAGAAAGAAATGATAGTTGCTGAGCCAATTCTAACACACTGATCTTTCATGACTTACATATAGTGTCAACTAACTGCACCCCTATGCTCAAACATTCCTGCTCCACACCCAAATGGGTCAAATACCCAACTTCCTTTTGCTATATCTGCCCATAACCAATCGGAAAGCAAATACAGTCTTTGTTGCCAGATTGGATGATTGTTGGCCATCATAGAATCTCGACAGTGCTGAAAGAATCCTATAGTCCCATACATCTAATCCATACAACCTACATATCTTAGGACACTTGGCATGGCCAATTCATCAACCTATGCATCTTTGGACTGTGGGAGGAAACTGGGGAAAACGTGTAAACTCCACACAGTCACCCAAGGCTAGAATTGAACCTAGGCCCTTGATGCTGTAAGGCAGCAGTGCTAATTACTGTGCCACCATGCCATCCTCGGTCAAACAGCTCTTCCTCAACTTCAACGTCATTTCACAGATAAAGATTATTTTTCGTTAATGCTTGAAGCCTTTACTCCTCAGCATTGGCTACATTAGTGTCCTGAAGTAAAATTTTCAATTCCTGGTGAATTTTGGAATATATCCTGGAGACTTTGCGACCCTTCTCCCACTTTCAGGCCAGGGAGAGTCTGTCACTGATGGGGCTGGAACCCTCAGCTAGCCAACCTGGTTGGGATGTTCTCACATTCCAATATGGATGAACTGCAGTTGCACAAAATCCTTGGTTGGGAAACCTAGAGTCGGGGACACAGGGAAAACTATTCAGGGTAGAAATGAGGAATTGTTTCTTCACTGCTGGGAATATGAACCTGTGGAATTCTCTACCACTGAAGAATGTGAAGACCAAGCATGAAATTCTCCGGCCGTGCTTGTCTAAAAGCCGGAAATTCCCACCTAACTGTCAATGATGTTCACGTTCTCCGCAACTCGCGCAGTAAAATTCCAGTAGGAGAATTCCAACCCAAGTCACTGAACACATTCAAGAAGGTGATTTTTTTTATATTTAATGGCATCAAGGAGTATGGGGAGAAAGTGGAAATATGGGATTGAGATAGAGGATTAACCATGTTCAGAGGCTGAAAGGCCTCCTCTTATTCCTACTTTCTACGTTACAGTAAAGTGATGACTTAATAGATGGTGTTTAAATGTTGTCTCAATCATCATCTGTGCAGAATCAGCAAATTAGACTATGTGTGAGAATGTCTTTTGGATACAAATCTCTGTCAGCATTGAATTGCAGTTTAAAGGAGCACAATAATCACTATTAGATTGAAACTAATTTTACTATATACAATGCTGTCATGTTCTTTGCAAAATGTTTTGTCAAGAGGAACAGATATCTTTAGCAAAAGTGCAGGTTTTGTATTCCCCCCGGTATGAGATGTCAGTCTGTAGCTCTCTGACAATATTGCCAAGAGCTTGCATTGTCTTTCTTCTTTTGTACAAAATTTCAGATCTCTGCGCTCCTCTATGACCATGCGTGTGATGTGTAATTGACTGATATTCTAAGCCTTTGAAGTAAAGAAATTAAGGCTTTGTGGAAGTTGCCTGCAAGAGATTAAAGGGGTAATTTGACTGAAATATGTTCCTGCATTTCACTGTCAGACATTTGGAAATGGGCTTCCCATACTTTTGCACTCATTAACTGGATAGAAAGTGGTAGGTTCTAAGTGACTGTATTCCTAACATTCCCTTTGAGTGCACTGCAAGGTACAAATGTCACAAAATAACCTGAAGCAGGACTGAGTCGATGAGGAAGTGCACAGTAAATGATCTGTGGAAGTAGCAGGCTAACTGTGTTAAATGAAGGTTGTCCCGTTTCATGCTTTTTAAAAAAAAATTCCAACATGGGGGTGGTACAGCAATACGTCCATAACAGCAATCGGAGACTCACAGAAATCCCGTCTTGTTGGAGGTTAGCACTGCTGCCTCACAGTGCTAAGGACCTCAGTTTAATTCTGGCCTTGAACGACTGTGTACAGTTTGCGCATCCTCTCTCCATATCTGCGTGGATTTCCTCCGAGTGCTCTGTTTTCCTCCCACACTCCAAAGATGAGCGGGTTAGGTGTATTCACCATGCTCAATTGCCCCTAGTGTCCAAAGATGTGTAAATTAGTGGGGAGAGAGGGCCTAAGTAAGATACCCAATTTGAAAGATGTTCTTGTTAGGTGAATTGGCCATGCTAAATTTTTCCTCAGTGTACCCAGACAGGCGCTGGAGGGGGCAATTAGGGGATTTTCATAGTAACTTCATTACAGTATGAATGTAGGCCTACTTGTGACCTAAATAATAATAAATAACTAATACTCTTTCAGACTGTCAGTGTACACTCGAGGGGTCCAGTGTCCTCTTTCGCATTTGAGGGATTCTATGAGATCAGAAGGCTGATATTAAAGTGCTTTATGCTCCTGATAAGCAGAGTTCCTTATTTCAGATGCCTTCTTGAAATGGACCTCATGTGATTAAAAACAAATTAGGGAACAGCAGGGTCAGCCCAAGAGAGCTAAGTTAGCTATTCATTAAAAATATTTGAATATCTGTAACATCAATAGAAGACTCGGGGAAATTCCATCTTGTTGGATATGCGAGGTGTCTGCTGAAATTACTGTGGGCAATCTGGCAAGCCTCTTATTGTTTCCATTCACTTTGATGGCACTAAATTAATGCAGGAATAAACCTGTTACGAATATTTCAGCTGTAGTGATTATTCTGTATCTTTTATCATTATCCACAGTCACATTAAAATGCTTTTGAATATGTTAGTCATTGAAGTCAGCAAAAAAATGATGGGTAATATTGCCTCTATAACATATATTGCACACCAAATGAGCCATCTGCAGACCTATCTCATAATCATTTTTAATGTGTGCCTGCTTTGCTTTATTACACTGTAACATGGGCAATGCATTGGTCTGCAGCGAGATTCAAATCCATAACAGCATAAAATATCACTTTGATTAAAAGAAATTCGTTAAATGCTGAGGTGTCACTTCATTGAAGTGTTTACGAGCAGGCTTTGGATGACCCAATGCATCACACTAATACCTCAACATTTCTGGGTATAGTAAGTACTTTATCTTATTTTATTCATTCATGGGACATCGGCTGGAATTAACCACGATGTTGTGGTTCTGGAGTCACATGTAGGCCAGACCAGGTGAAGACAGCAGATTTAATAAAATCATAAAATCACAGAATCTCTACAGTGCAGAAGGAGGCTATTTAGCCCATCGAGTCTGCACTGACCACAATTCCACCAGGCCCTATTCCCGTAGATCCACATTGTTACCCTAACTAATCCCCTAATACTCAGGGCCACTTAACGTAACCCGCACATCTTTGTCTGGGGGAGGAAACCGGAGCACCCAGAGGAAACCCATGCAGACATGGGGAGAATGTGCAAACTCTACACAGACACTGACTTTAACCCGGGTCTCTGGCACTGTGAGGTAGCAGTCTGCAAGTCTGCACCGACTTTCTGAAAAGGAAATAACTGAAAATAACTCTGCTACATTTAACATGGCTGATCTTTGGACTCTAATAAACAACTTAGCATGGCAAATGCAACTCACCTGCACATATTTAGATTACACCTGGAGGAAACTTATGCAGACACAGAGAGAAATTATGCAAACTCTACACAGACAGTAACCTCAGCCCGGGTTGTTAGTGCTATGAGGCAGCAGTGCTAACCACTGCACCACCCCACATTGCTTCCTTCCCTAAAGGACATTAGTGAATCAGGCTGGTTTTTCCAACAATCAACAATGATTTCATGGCCATCTGTAAATTCTTAATTCTAGATTTTTTTTATTGAATTCAAATTCCAACAGCTGCCCTGGTGGGATTCGAACCCCAGTGCTCAGAATTTTAGCTGAGTTTCTGGATAAATAGTCTAGTGACAATACCATTAGGCCATCTCCTCCCCTGTGGATCTTCTAATGTTGCGACATTTTATTTTCCTTTGATGAAAGTCATAGATATCTAGATTGGATAAAATGTCAGCTTTACAATTGTGTTTCTAATTGTGTGTTGGAGTTAAATTTGTTTGCTCAGATACCCCTGAATTGCTGAATGAAGACATTTTGTCAAAACTTTCCCTTTGTTTTTTCCCTGATGTTGGTAATTTTGTGATTGTCCTGATGATTTCAAAACAAAAAGTTTCAAGAAATTGTCTTTTCTCAGCAACTCTCCAGTTCATTTGACATTTGCTGTTTTGTTAGGTGATGCTTCCCATCTGGAAAACAAGCTTGTAAACTGTTCTCATTGTCTTCTATGAGTTGGGAGGAGGACAATCATTTCATAGGTTCAATAAAATTATTTCAGCAATTCCTTTCAATTCATTTCAGCATTTTTTTTTAATATTTGGGTGCTCTATCAGTAGTATTTCTGTTCCAGGTAAAATTAAGTAACCGAAAGTCAAATAAGTAATATCTCACGTAAGTTGGTCCTTCCAGGATGTTTTCTTATTCATATTGGAAGATGTGAAAGTTCATTTTGTGTGATATATTCAGCAATTCTTTAAAAGTGAAGTGAGGGATTTTGAATTGACAGAGTTGAAAGTCATCTCTTGTGCCTGTAGGTTTGTGTCCGGATTAAGTATCCTTTATTTTCTTGTGATTCAGAACGTGGAGAAGTTCAGCAGCATTACCTCGGGAGTGAAGTGCGAGTCAATTTTGTGCATGGCATGGGGTCTGTAATTGGTCTCACAAATCACATTTTGGTGATTCTCCTTTGAAAGCTTGATCCAGTAAAGGACCTGAAGCAACATTTGGAGTTTTATGGTTGGGATCGGGAGAGGGGGGGGATCTTTTATTGTCTATCCTTCCTAATGAAGTGGAGTTTATTTTAGGCAGGCTGGATGTGTCATCTGATAAATTTTAAGGTGCGGTAACATTAACTATACAGCAGAGGCTTGAGGCGAGACTTGTGAAAAGGCAATAAAAAAGGGCATACGTGTTCCTGAAGTAGCTGATTGCACAATTTAACGTGACATTTTGCAGATGCTGGAAATGTAAAATAGTTGCAGTAAGGTGACCCTGTGATTCTAGTTGCTTGTCACTTTCTGATCATTCTGTTCTTGGCCTCCTGCGACTTCTAATGAAGTTCAATGGGAGCTCTAGGAAAAGCATCTTCTCTGTTGATTAGGCACTTTTTAAAGTTTTATTGTTCCAGCATCCCCTGAACTTTGAAGTAGCGAATTCCACTGACTCACAACTCTTTTGGAGAAGTAGTTTCTCCTCAACTCTGCTTTAAATTTGCCACTTCTTATCTTAAGATTATGACGTCTCATCCTAAAATGCATCTGCTCCATGTCTACTTTATCTATACCTTTTGTCACCTTGTGTACCTCAATTTGATCTCCCCTTATTCTTCTAAATTCCAAACAGTGTTGGCCTAAACTGTTCAATCTCACTTCATACAGCAAATGCTCATCTCTGGAATCAATTTAGTGAATCTCCTCTGAACTGCCTCCAATGCTATTCCATCTTCTCTCAAATAATGTGCACAATACTCCAGGTGTGGCATCAATGCTTTCTTATCATTATATTCTATATCTTTAGCTATAAATGCCAGCATTCCATTCATTTTCTTTATTATCAATTGTAACTGCACACTGGTTTTCTGTGACTCATGAACGAGGACTTCCAGATCCCTCTGCACCAGAGCGGATGAAATGCACTGCTTAGGCTGACCCATGGTAAATCTTTAATGTACCAGGTAACTTGCTGCAGTGAGGGAAACAGAATCCCAGCTTCAGTTCAGCTTTCAGGAGGGAAAAATCCTGTAAGCATTCCAATCTTTCTTAACATGCTTATTCACCAGTCTTTCAGAACTTTCATTTCTGGATTGGTTCCAAATTTATATTAATTTACAGCAATTACATTTAAGACCAAGGGTTGCAGACATTTATTTAACATGGGAGGCCACTAAGTAACTTATCCTTCTTCCCAATATGAAGCAACAGACATCAATGCTGAATGTGTATTTTCTGAAAATCTTTGATGAGAAATTCTTTTGATGTTCTACCTTGAAAGAGCTGTTTAATGTGCATTACATACGTGACTGTGGGGACCTGTATAAAATTCTGAGAAATTATTTTGCAGAATATTTATTCATTGGGTGCCACCGTGGAGTGAAACCTAAAGCAGTAATAGTTCTACATGCCATTTCATTATCAAGGTTTTCAATTAGACCACTGAATCACACATTTTTAAAAGGTCGCTACTCTTGAAAAGCTTCATTAGATTGACAATTCTTTAGGAAACTAGTCTTATAATCTGTTTAGTAATACATATCTTGGGGAAGAATTTCCAGATGGGTTCTCTCTCAATGAAAGCCCTGTAGTTACTCTACGAACAGCCACATACAACCATTTTCCCCAAATTTCCATTGATTTTGTGTCAAGGTATGATACAGAGTTCTGAGGAAACCCTCAGGGGACATCAGCTGTTTATTTCCAAGGTTAGTAATGAAGATTAAATTATTTTAATCAGTGATATGTTTAATTCAACATTGTCCTAATTCTAATTCTGATTTGGTGAACATTCATTTCAATGGGATTAAAACCTGGAATGTTCCACATTAGGAGAGAATCTGGGAGCAAAATAGATGGGTGTGAGAAACAAACATTTGTCCAATCAAAAAGAACACCCTTATGCTATGAAAACTCCAACATTTCCTTTCTTATTTCCTGTTCTTTCTTTTCCGTTTTGGTGATGTTAGGTGGTAATGCATCCAAAATCAGAACAAGAGGCACAAGATTTTGCTCAATATTTCCTGCAGAACTTTGATAAACAAACAATGGAAGACCACAATCTGGAAAGAAACACTTTCATTTGTGTAGCACCTTTGGGTTATTGCTGAAAAATGAGACATGTTTGCTGAAACTTTTCATTTTGAACTCATCAGGTCAAATGCAAGAATGCCAAATTTCAAACAATCCTGACAGTTCATACTACAGGAAGAAAGGGTGTTGATTGGTTGATAAGATGACTCTGGCTGAATCATCACTATGGTGGAAAAGCAGTAGGGAACAATAGAATCTCCAAGCTCCTGGGTAATTCAAAAAAGGTATGGGGCTGGAACATATTTCTTTCTTTATGTAGAAAATGGGTCCCTGTGTAACGATGCATGGTATTTCTAGAAAGCATAGAAGAGCCACATTGAGTGATTATATTAAATTGATTGTTAGTGTAGCCGTTAGCGCACTCAGGAATGTTCAATGACTGTTTTCCAACCACATAATCACATCAAAATGTCTACTGTATTATTGCCTTGCAATCATGGTGTGTGATTCTGTGATTGTGCAACACTTGCTATATAATCCTGAATGTGTCAATAGCAATGCTAACAACCAGTTTAAGATAAATAATCAAGCTGATAAGGTGGCTCAATTACACTTATGAGAAGTGAGATGCACCTGGTGATACGGCAGAACAATAATTAGCATTGCTGCCTCACAATGCCAGGGACCAAGGTTCAATTTCCAGCTTAGGTCATTATCTGTGTGGAGTTTGTGCATTCTCCCCATGTCTGCGTAGGTTTCCTCCAGATACTCTAGTTTCGTCCCACAGTCTGAAAGACATGTTGGTTGAGCGCATTAAGTCAAAAAGGCACCAGATTGTGGAGACTAGGGGAATTTCATAGTAAGTTCATTGCAGTGTTAATTGAAGTAAGCCTTACTTTTGACTAATAAAGAAACTTTGTATTTTTACTTTTTTTTCATACACAGGGACCCGTTCTCTGAAGAGACACAGAATTGTCTTTCTGTGTCCAGCCTTGTGTCTTTTTTAAATTACTTGATGAGCCCTACAGCAATGCCTCAGCCAATCAGAATGGACTTGTCCACCAATCAGCACCCTTTTCTCCTGTAACACAGATTGTTGCATTCTTTATGAAATTTTGAATCCTTGCTGTTTGTTCTGATAGGTGCAAGATGAAAAGCTTCAGCATCATGTCTCCCCTTTCAGTTGTAACACCCAAGCAGACCTTTGATAACTTCAGAGCATTTCAAAGTGCTTCATAACCGATGAAGGATATTTAAATAATCATCATTGTTCTATGCGAGTGATGTAGCAGGCAGTTTGTGTTCAGCAAGTCCCCATAAATAACAATAACAATATCACCAAAATGCTGGAAAATCTCAGCAGGTCTGGCAGCATCTTTAAGGAGAGAAAAGGGCTGACATTTCAAAACCTGATGACTCTTTGCCATCTTTGACAAAGGATCATCTGGACTTGAAATGTCAGCTCTTTTCTCTCCTTACAGATGCAGTCAGACCTGCTGAGATTTTCCAGCATTTTCTCTTTTGGTTTCAGATTCCAACATCTGCAGTGATTTGTTTTTAAACAATAATAATGTCATCTACTTTGAGCACCAAAGGGAGCTTCCCTGTTCTTCAAAATATGTCGACCTCAGAGGGCCAGTAAGATTTAACTTCCTTTCCGAAATCTGGCACTTGTGACAATGCAGCACTCTCACAGAATGGCATCAGAATATCAACTAATTTGTCTTGTTAAGTCTCAGGAGGAGAATTCAATTGCACGATCTCCTTGTGTTGAGCTCTCAGTGCTACCTTGTGGGCACTGGTTACTATAATCCAATCAACATTACAGATAAGAGTCCCCAACTGGAATATAATCAGTGATCTGAGTATTGGGAACTCTCTAAATATCGTGCACTTCTTGAGAAGTTTCTTTTCCTCCTGGGGTTTTATATAGAACGTAGAACATTACAGCGCAGAACAGGCCCTTTGGCCTTCGATGTTGCGCTGACCAATTATGAAAAAAAAAGCAATGTCCCTCCAAACTAGACCATTCCCTTCTCTTCCATAAACTTATCAACTAACCTCTTAAACGCCACCAAACTTGGCGCATCTACAACTGCTGCAGGCAGGGCATTCCACTCCCTAACCACCCTCTGGGTAAAGAACCTACCTCTGATATCCGTCCTATAACTATCACCCCTTAATTTAAAGCTGTGTCCCCTCGTGCTAGCTTTCTCCATCCTAGGAAAAAGGCTATCACTGTCCACCCTATCTAAACCTCTAATCATCTTATATGTTTCAATAAGGTCCCCTCTTAGCCGCCTCCTTTCTAACGAAAACAACCTCAAATCCCTCAGCCTCTCTTCATAAGACCTGCCCTCCATACCAGGCAACATCCTGGTAAACCTCCTCTGTACCCTCTCCAATGCCTCCACATCTTTCTTATAATGTGGGGACCAGAACTGCACACAATACTCCAAGTGCGGCCGTACTAGAGTTTTGTACAGTTGCAACATGACGTTGCGGCTCCGAAATTCAATCCCCCTACCAATAAAAGCTAAGACACCATATGCCTTCTTAACAACCTTATCGACTTGACTGCCTACTTTCAGGGATCTATGCACATATACACCATGATCCCTCTGTTATCAACACTATTAAGAATCCTACCATTAGCCCTATACTCTACACATTTATTATTCCTGCCAAACTATCTCAAACTAATTTGAATATTGTTGGTTGTAAAATTGAAGGACCAAGCACAATTGCTCAGCCTTTTAGAATGTAATTTAAAACAACGCCTTTACTTCAAAAATTTTCCTTCGTGTATTTAAGAGTACAATCTGTTGTAGCTCTATTAACTCAGGGAAACCCATTTATCACAAAAGCACTTTAAGACACAGATTCTAATTCTCCCCCAAGAGGACCTGAGAACAAATGAGTGAAAATGACTTTAAGAAACTGTACAGAATCATTTATGAGTTACAGTGGTGCATATTAGTCGGTTAAGTTGTTACTTGTTTAAATAGAAGGCTTTTAAACAGTGCCATTGTGCTTAAAAATGTCTCAATTTTTAGAGCCTATTCAAAGGTAAAAAATTGGGCACAATTAGAGTAAACTAACCATAGCAATTCATTTGGTCGATTTTGGAAAATTGTACCCAGGCAGCACAGTAGCACAGTGGTTAACACTACTTCTTCACAGCATCAGGGATCAGGATTTGATTCCTGACTTGGGTCACAATTTGTTTGGAATTTACACAGTCCCCGGGTTTTCTCCAGTGCTCTGGTTTCCTTCCAGTCTGAAAGATATGCTTGTTAGCCACCCTGGTCAGGCTAAATTCTCCCTCAGTGTGTACCCGAACAGGTGCTGGAGTGTGGCAACTAAGGGATTTTCATGGTAACTTCATTGCGGTGTTAATTGTAAGCTTAATTGTGACAGTAATTGTGACTTAAACAGATTGACCAAAGGAGCTGAGTGCCTGTTCTATATGTTAAAATCTAACATTGTCAACTTATGATGTGGAGATGCCGGCGTTGGACTGGGGTGGGCACAGTAAGAAGTCTCAAAACACCAGGTTAAAATCCAACAGATTTATTTGGAATCACAAGCTTTTGGAGTAATGTTCCTTCATCAGCTGAGTGATGAAAGAGCAACGTTCCAAAAACTCGTGATTCCAAATAAACCTATTGGACTTTAACCTGGTATTGTGGGACTTCTTGTTATCAGCTTAATATATCTTCACCATGAGGCCTTGGCATCATTTAAGCCTCCCTGAATTCAGTGCTTTTTGTTCAGGATTCTACAGGAGCTCATTCAGAAGCTGCTGTTTCAGTCACCTCACATGCTGTCATTTTGCGACGGAACTGAGTACGCCCCAGTGGCTAAACTTTGATTCACTGAGAAAGGAAAAGAAGCTGCAAATTAAATTATTTATTATGTTAATTATTCACCAGATACGAGACGAGAGAGTTTGTCACCAGACCTAAAAGCATCAGTACATCAAATAGAGATTTCTTATCAAGTTACATTCTGTGATACACATAGGGCTTCCATCTGTTGTGCATCTTACCAGACAGTCTGGTTTTTAAGCAGACTGGGATTTTTTTTTTCTGTATGAACTGAAGTTGAGTTTTTTTTTCCATCCAATTATCGTGAATTATTTTGAAGATTTCTCATTTATTTAAAATCAGGAATTGGCTGATCATTTCTTTTAGTGGGGCCTGGCAACGTACAACAGCTCCGAGAGTAAGAATCTGCGGAATTGACAGAAAACTAATAAATCTGACAAAACTGACAGCAAGAGGCAAATACTCACAAGCAGAAAGAAAAAAGGCACATAAATCAATTTATCACCTGCAGCTAGCTGTTGAATGTTACAGACGCATTAGTTAAAGTAATTTGTCCAAAGTTAGTTGAAAGTTTTTTTTAATCAAGACGCAACATCTGCCCAGATTTCGAAGGCAACTGTGGTCCACAAATAGAAATCAAACATATTCGGCTGACACATAATGTGATGCTGACTTTGATTTGATTTATCACTGTATTAGAACATAGTGAAAAGTATTGTTTCTTGCATGCTAAACAGATAAAGCATACCATTTATACAGCACATTAGAAGAGAAGGAAACTGGAGAGTGCAGAATATACTGTTTGTTGCAGTTAGGATGCAGAGAGAGATCAGTTTAATATTTGGTAGATTCATTCAGAAGTCTGATGGCAGCAGAGAAGAAGTTGTTCTTGAGTTTGTTGGTATGTATTTTTAGATTTTTGTATCTTTTTCCTAATGGAAAAAGTGGAAGGACCTGTGCCTGGTATGCTTGTGTTGTATGTCTCTTTATCAATAGCAATAATTACTTGTATTAGTATCCTCCTTCTTTGATTATCATGTGCCAAGAAGACGTTGGTGGCCATAGAAATCCATGGCTGTATTTGACAAAGGGCTGCCATTGCCTTTTGTCGTATGGTTTACCCAGAAAATCTCTCACTCTTACTGTCTATCAGCAGATGTACTGGATAGGTTTACAGGCTTATAACTGACCTGTTTGGTCAAATTATTAACACATACCTTCCATGACCATCATGTTTTAAAGTGAGACCTGAACCTGAGGTTTCTAACCCGGAGATAGGGACACTATTCACTGTGTCACTAAACCTCCATCTTGAAAATAGTAACAGGTTTGAAGGTATTTCACAAAGAGAAGTTTGACAGATAAGGAGATATTGGATACTGATTATCAAAACACTTGGACAGAGAAGTAGGTTTTAAGGACCATGTAAATGGGTGAGAGAGGTGGAGGAGCACAGATACCTTGGAGGCTTATAGAGTCATAGATCATGGAAGCAGGCCCTTCAGCCCAACTTACACACGCCACCCTTTTCTTAACAGCTAAGCCAGTCCCAATTACTCACTTTTGGCCCATTATCCTCTATATATATCTTACCCATGTAACTGTCTAAATGCATTTTAAAAGATAAAATTGTATCTGCCTCTACTACTACGTCTGGCAGCTTGTTCCAGACACTCACACCCTCAGTGTGAAAAAATTGCCTCTCTGGACCCTTTTGTATCTCTTCCCTCTCACCTTAAACCGATGCCATCTAGTTTTAGACTCCCCTACTTTTGGGAAAAGGCATTGACGATCTACCTTATCTAGAGCTGAGGAGATTACAAGAGAGAGGGAGGATTGAGGCAGGATTGGTATTTGAAAGAAAGGATGAGAGTTTTGAGACATTACCAGGCGAGCTGCCATGTATATGTCAGCAGAAAACTGGAATGATGGGCGAGCAGGCATTGGTGCATTGTTAGGTGATGGACAGCAGAGTTTTGGATATTGTCTAATTTATAAGACTGAAAGAGTTAAACAGATCCACACTGCTGTTAATGGATCAATACAAGGGCTCCATCAAATAACTTCCCAAATCAGTACCAGTTTGTGACAATGATCATGGGACTAAGTCTGACATTATCTATATGATTAGTAGTGTTCTTTGACATCCTGGTGTCTGTATCTTGTGCAGTAATGATCTCCCATCTACATTTTGCTGATTTCTACTCAAATCATTCTAATGCAACATGAAGCCTGAAGTTATGAATCCACACTCATGCACTTACACTGAGCTGTCAAAACCAAGCCAGAAAACCAGGGACTAACAGATTTGCCATGCTTATAGTTTATAATGATGGTTCCTGAAAAGAAATATTTCCAATTCCATGGACACAACAGTGAACTTAGCAAATGGGAGAGAAATTGCTCCAAGTGCATGAAATGAATTGGAAAAAGCATTCATGGTAATTTCCTTTGGTGAGTTTTTCAGGTGAAATTTTAAGCACATTACATTCACATCTAACAATTTAGCAGTTGCAATAACTTGCTTATGTTTAGCTCTTGTAAATCACTGGTATATATCATAACCTTTCATAGTGGAATCTTACCAATAGCACCCTCGAGTAGAATATCATTAACGGATTAACTTTTCCATTAATTTGACTCCTTCAGCCTTCTTGAAAATTGGACACCAGCTCAGATAAACTTAAAGGGTTGCTTGTCAGGTCTAATTAAGACATATTGTTGGAGAATTCTTTCCAAATGCACTCCTCTCCATTCAGCACTGCTCACAGCTCTACAAGATTGTGAGATGAGCAGTTTTCCAAATGCTGCCTGTAGGTGCAGAGAGTGAAAAACTGAAAAGGACTATTGTTGACTTAGAAATTCAACAGCCCTCAGCATCAGACAATCTTCTAATAATTGAGGTTGATATCTGGCTACATCTGAGAATGTAATGACTGTGATTATCCAAGGGAAGTGGGAATGATTTTAACTGTCCTCTTTGAGCAAAACTGAAGAGATCATTCACAATGAGTACGGCTCTCGAGGTGATCACTGCTATTCGCATATTGCTGTTCTGCCATTCACACATTCTGATGTCTTAATGGATGCTCTTCACAACTTTCTCAGATAGTTAGATCATAACTATTTATATTTCCTTTGTTCAATTGCAGCCCCTCAGCCTCCCCCTCCCCCTCATATTATAAATCTTATCTGATTTTCTTTGTCTTTAATACTGATGAACCGATATCCTGACTCAAAACTTTAGCTCTGTTCTCTCTCCAGAGATGCTGTCAGACCTGCTGAGATTTTACAGCATTTTCTGTTTTTGCT
Source organism: Sphyrna mokarran (assembly GCA_024679065.1). Taxonomy (NCBI): domain Eukaryota; kingdom Metazoa; phylum Chordata; class Chondrichthyes; order Carcharhiniformes; family Carcharhinidae; genus Sphyrna; species Sphyrna mokarran. The sequence continues at coordinate 146,650,180 of JAGIQG010000002.1, forward strand.
TTGATTCCTTTTATTGTTCCAATGTCTTTTTCTGGTACCGTGATCAATTTCCCACCATGAGAAGCTGTTTCTCACTGAATTGAAACACATGCCTCATTCTGTTCACCTCAGGTTCTGAAGAGGAGTCATATTTAACTCGAAACATGATCTGTTTCTCTCTTTACAGATGCTATGTTTTCCTAGAACATTCCATTTTGCTTATGTTCACTTTAGAATGAGTCACTGCAGAAAGCAGTTTTTTGATTACTTATGTGGCTCTTTCCCAAGGTTGCTGGGTATCATTGATTGCCTTTCTGCTTCTTTAGGCTTGATCAGAACAAGTTGTACCTGACAGAAATAGGATTGGATTAAGATGCAGATAGTGTGATGCCAACTTGATCAAGACTATTCCAATTAATTGGTATCTGCCGTGAACCTCACAAATCTGAGTCTTGGCTGAACAATGACTGCTGAGGAAGTTTGAAATCTCTTTTGTTTTTGACTGCCAACAGTCAAGATGCCTGAAGGTATTTGACAATGTGATCCACTTAACACCCAGAATATGTTTTGAGAGCTTCAGCCATATTACAGTTTTTCTCCCAGAAAAGCAATATCAGTTAAAAATGGAGAAAAGGATCTACATGCAAGATATTAAAAGCTATACAATTCAAGGTGGAGCAGAACCCTGGGGGAAATAGATTTATTGGATTATGTTTTCAAAGTACTTATGTTCAGGATCGCATGGAGAAGGGGATAATGTTGAAATGAATTGGTTGAGTTGCTGCAGTGTATCCTGTAGGAAGTTCAAGAACAAAGAATGAAAAACAAAGAAAATTACAGCACAGGAACAGGATCTTGGGCCCTCCAAGCCTGCAACGATCACGCTGCCCAACTGAACAAAAACCCCCCTATCCTTCCATGGACCATTTCCCTCTATTCCCATCCTCTTCAAGTATTTGTCCAGATGCCCATTAATAGTCACTATTGTATCTGCTTCCACTACCTCCCCCAGCAGCGAGTTCCAAACACCCACCACCCTCTGTGCAAAAAAAACTTGCCTTGTACATCTCCTTTAAATCTTGAGACTCGCAACTTAAACTTATGCCCCTGAATAATTGACTATTCCACCTTGGGAAAAAAGCTTCTGACTATCCACTCTGTCCATAACTCTCATAATCTTGCAGATTTCTATCAGGTCACCCCTTAACCTACATTGTTCCAGTGAAAACAAACCAAGTTTCTCTAACCTCTCCTCATAGCTAATGTTCTCCATACCAGGCAACATCCTGGTAAACCTTTTCTGTACCCTCTCCAAAGCCTCCACATCCTTCTGGCAGTGTGATGAACACTGTATTCCAAGTGCGGTCCAGCTAAGGTTCTATAAAGCTGCAACATGACTTGCCAATTTTTAAACTCAATGCCACAGCTGATGAAGGCAAGCATGCCTTATGCCTTTTTGATTACCTTGTCCACCTGTGTTGCCACTTCCAATGACCTGTGTACCTGTATACCCAGATCCCTCTGCCTATCAATACCCTTAAGGGTTTACCATTTAATGTATATTTCCTATCTGTATTAGGCTCTCCAAGATTCATTATCTCAAATTTGTCCAGGTTAAACTCCGTCTGCCATCTCTCTGCCCAAGCTTCCAACCAATCTATATCCTGCTGTATCTTCTGATGGTCTTCATCATTATCCTCAAATCCACCAAACTTTGTTTTTTCTGCAAATTTACTAATCAAATCAGTTACATTTTCTCCAAATCATTTATGTATATTACAGCAAAAGTCCCAGCACTGTTCCCTGAGGAATGCTATTTGTCACAGCCCTCCATTCAGAAATGCAACTTTCCTTTGCTACCCAATGTCTTCTATAATAGACCAAGTTCTGTGTCAACCTTGCCAGCTTACTTCTGATCCTATGTGACTTCACCTTCTGCACCAGTCTATCATTAGGGACCTTGTCAAGGGCCTTACTGAAGTCCATATAAATAACATCCACCACCCTACCCACATCAATCACCTTCATCACTTCCTTGAAAAACTCAATCAAGTTAGTGAGGCATGACCCCCCCCTTTACAAAACTATGTTGCCTCTCACTAATATGTCCACTTATTTCCAAGTGGGAGTAAATCCTGTCTCGAAGAATCCTCTCCAATAATTTCCCTATCACTGACATAAGCATCACCGGCCTACATATCTGGATTACTCCTGCTACCTTCTCCAATCAAAGCAACAACATTGGCTATTCTCCAAATCTCTGGGACCTCCCCTGTATCCAGTGAAGACACAAAGATTTCTTTCAAGACCCCAACAATTTCCTCCCTTGCCTTTCTCAGTACTCTGGAGTATATCCCATCATAAGGCAGTCAGAATGTGTCACTTGTGGGATGGGTGATTATTAAGCATAGTTATAGGGGCACTCGCCAGTTGCCCACTCAGCCCTGGATAGTATTAAGCTTCTTAAGTGTTTTTGCAACTACGACATCCCATCCACTACTCAAACAAATAGGAAATATTCCATCACATTCTTGACTCGGACTCTGTAAGTTACTTTTATGAGTTGGGATGTGAGTACTTTGTCGCAGAAAAGCAAACTTCTACATAGACCAATGCAATGACAGAAATTTACTCCATGCGAGAATTTTTGTTAATTTCTGCTGAAATTGAAGTGTAGATTAAGAGTCAGACTCTGACATAGAACTTCTAATTGAAAGCTAGTTAATTGAACTAGTTAAACCTATTCTGTGACACAGCTCAGAGTGAATATCCTGAAAAGATGTTCATTACTGTCGCAGGTAGCTGAGCCAGCATTGCAGCTTGAGAGTGAGCCATGACTGCTCTATTAAAGTACTTGCATCTGAAAACTACAGAGCATAAAGGGATGCACAGAGAGGAGACAATGGCTGAGTGCAATATAGGCTGTATACAAAAGCAGGAATTTGGTTCATGTGGGAATCTCTGATGCAGAAGAGGAGAGCAGGACTACTTTTGCAAACATTTTTCAGCCTCTGGTAGCCCCTAATATTTTCTTCCTTTATTTCCAAGCTGGGAGAATGAAACTTATCATTAAAACTTACTGTAAATTAATAACTAGCTGACTAATTGAATAAATAAGTTTAATTAGACCCACCAAGACTGGTGCTGGGATTGTGTCTGAGTTGCGACATTGCAGTGTACAAGGGAAATGGAGAGTTACCTGAACACTTAGTTGTAGGAAGCAATCATACTGCTTGGGTTAGGCTGAACTTTTGAGGTTGATGAAACACCAAAGGATAGGAGGTGTGACTGAGCGTCAGGCAGGTATGGGAAACCAGGATGTAGGGACATGAAGGTCTCAGCTGATGACCTTGTTCTTTCACCTGCCTGGAGGTAGGTTAGATGAACAATGGCCCCGTGGGGCAAGATGCCATTCAAGTTTGGGAAACAGAAAAGAACCATAGTGGTGATAATGAACTGAAAAAAATTAAAAAAACTTGTCTCCAATGGGGTCAACCCCAGATCAGCAGAATTCCCTCAACAATCACCCTCACACAAGTTCAAAATCATCACTTATTTTGGGATCTGAGAAAGCGAACTACTTCTCCCCAAAGGAAAATGACTATTAAGGGCATCACCTGCTTCCAGATTAAGTAATTTGGAAGCCAGGTTATAATTAAATAGACATGTGAAGAGTTTAAGCATTGCTCTTCAAAAAAAAATTGTATTCTTTCCTTTTGGAAAATTCATGAGTGATAGGTTCTTAAAACTGCTTACAGAAAAACTGCATGTGAGGTTATATTTACAAATGTATTGAAGAACCATTTATCATGCATTATGTTTTAAATTGGATATATATGTCACAACATTAGTGACAATAAAATGATATAAAATATAGGGGGCAATCTTATCAAAAAGATTCTAAGTGTTGAACAAAAGTGAAAATGGGAAATAATCACATTTTTTGGGTGAGCTCTCAGATGCTACCTTATGCCACTCAGAGAAAAGAAATTGAGACAAAGTGTGATTCCTGCCAGTAGGGGAAGGGGACAGTTTATTGATGCCAGGAAGCTGGCTGCTGACAGTGCCAGTGTGCATGTGCTTGATCTCCCAATGTATTATGTATAATAGTGCCAAGGTGCTCGGTGATCAGTGTTCTCAAACTAGCATTGCTAGAATCCCTGACCTCCTGAGGGAAGGGAGGGAGCTTAATGGCCACTGGTCCCACCAGGCTATCACATCTGGTCCCATTTGCTGAGAACAATACATGGTTTTTGCCAGTGAGGACGTACACCAATGAGATTGTTAAGGTAAGTGGCCCGGACAATTCCTCTCTGGGCTCACATCATATTTAAATTAATGTTTTAATATTAAAATCACGCTGATAATTCAGGGGTGATGTCATCGCAAGAGGCGAGAAACCAGGTGTGAACTCCATTTTTCTCCTCTCACAATCATACCTGCTCACCGCCTCAATCGACCAGTGTGATGAGCTGGTAAAATTGCCCCCATATTCTTAGTTCTAATATAGAATCCAGTAAGAAAAGCTATAAAACGCAATACCACATCTAATATCAGTTTTGGATATTTATCAGATATTCAATGGAATATTTTACCTTTAGTCCCTGTGTGGGTTCATTTGTCCAAGCAATTGGACATACAAAAAGCTTTCACCTTCAACATATCCCATCTCATGAAAACACAGAAATATTGAAAGGTTCAAAATACACTTGAAATCTTCTACTATTGGTTTTCTGAAGGGAAATTTGTATATCTATACTAAAACTCTAAAACCAGCTTACATCACCTTTGGCAACTATTGGTGCTGCCTCCTCGATTAAACTTTTTTAATTTGCCCTCATTATTCCCTTCTTAAACTGTAAGCCAATAGCTGGTCAATGTGTACAAATTATATGTTTGAATATCATTCCTGATTTTCTTCAATCACTTTTACATTTCCGATAAGTGCTTTAAATTTGTGATAGATAAATAGAGATTTTGAAAAGTCGTGTTTTCGTCCAGCACAGATAGAACTGTATTTCTATAATATTTCTCATGTAACAGGCTTTTGATCCTATTCAATTCAAATTTGCTAGTGTACTCTTAAAGGAAATTGGCAATAATACCAGGCTTATGCTTCCTTCAATTTATTTTCCTGCTAAATAAGCTTATTTCTATTTCCCCCAAAAAAAGATATACCCTGGAGGTTCAGTTCCAAGGCGAGTGCTGTCCATTCTGTGAATGAAGGCTTCTGGTAAAAATGCTCCTGGTTGCTGCATCAATTTTCTCAATCCTGAAGTCTGATACCTCGAGTGTGTTTGAATCCTGCAGTTATTGGTAACAGTACAGTCATGGCATAAATACTCTTCTCTGAGATTGTGATCAGGAGCTCTAAAGATTGAGTTTCCTACCTAGTCTCAGAGTTCAAGACATCTTCTTGCAGTTAAAGAGGAATGTGAAGTGGGGGGAAGGAGTTTTTTGTCTTGGATGTGTTGGGCAAAGAAACAATATTAAGTAAGTCCTGATTAATGCCTGTGAACAGAATTTTAGAAGTTAAGAGTCAAAACTGAATAGAAAATGTCAATAATTATTGGATGGGATTTTCTCAAAATCTGGCAGAGTGTCAGGTTCAGACTGTAAACCGCCATGTACCTCTCCAGATGCACAGACACCTTTCCACTCCAGATTTTCTGTCACTCAATGCACAGAGAATGTAGGGATGCATTTGCACTGTCATTCTGGGGATTGGAAATGTTTTAGAAGTTTTAAGTTTATTTATTAGTTTCACAAGTAGGATTGCATTAACACCACAATGAGATTACTATGAAAATCCCCTAGTTGCCACATTCTGGCTCCTGTTAAGTACACTGAGAGAGAACTTAGCATGGCCAATGCACCTAACTAGCACATCAGAGGGAGGAAACCCGAGCACCCAGAAGAAACCCATGCATACATGGGAAGAACATGCAGACTCCACACAGATAGTGACCCAAGCCAGGAACTGAACATGGATCCTTGGCACTGTGAGGAAGCAGTGCTAACATTGGTGCTACTATGTCGCCCACCAAACAACCACCAGAAAGTTGATTAAAAACAGAAAAAAAATAGAACTAGAGATAAATCAGCAGAAATATAAAAATAACTTTTATAAAAAGGGAGAGTAACCCAAGCAGCTGATCATTTGGAAGCAGTGACGGGGGAAATCATCACCAGGAATTAGAAAAAGGCAGGAATGTTGAAACAATACCTTTTGGCTGTCTTTACAGTAGATGACACAAGATCCATGCGAGAAATTGAGGGTAACATTGGTGTTAAAAGAATTAGGAAATTTAGGCAATTATTAGCCTCAGAGACAAATTATTGATGAACCTTAAGGAACTAAAATTTGACAAGTCCCCAGGACCTGATGGACTACATTCTAAGATTCAAAAAGTGATAACTGCAGAGATAGGGGGTGCACTATTTCCTAAAATTCCTTAGATTTAGGAGCAGTTCCTTTAGATTGGGAATTAATAAATATAACAGAACATTCCAAGAAAAGAGAGAAAGAGAAAATAGTGAACTGTGGATCAATTAGCCCAAAATCAGTAATTTTGAAATTCTGAAATGCATTATTAAATAATAAACTTATTAAGGAAGTATTGCTGAAAAGGGGGCTATGTCAAAACTGTTCTTCCTAGGAAAAAAAACTACAGAACAAACAACCCCTTCGGCCCACAAGTTGTGCCAATCATATCTTTACCTACTAGGCTCTACCTATAACCCTCAATCCTAATAAGTCTCATGTACTCATCCAGAAGTTTCTTAAAAGATCCTATTGAATTTGCTTCCACCACCACCGACGGCAGCCGATTCCACTCACACACCATCCTCTGAGTGAAAAACTTACCCCTGACATCTCCTCTGTACCTACTCCCCTGCACCTTAAACCTGTGTCCTCTCATAGCAACCATTTCAACCCTGGAAAAAAAAACCTCTGAGAATCCACGCTATCTATACCTCTCAACACCTTATATACCTGTATCAGGTCACCTCTCATCCTTCATCTCTCCAAGGAGAAAAACCAAGCTCCCTCATAATATCCTCATAAGGCTTGCCACCCAATCTCCTCTGCACCATTTCAATAGCTTCCACATCCTTCCCTGTAATGAGGCAACCAGAACTGAGCATAGTACTCCAAGTGAGGTCTGACCAGGATCTTATAACACTGCAGCACTATCTCCTGACTCCTAATCTCAATCCCTCGATTGATCAAGGCCAGTACACCATACGACTTCTTAACCACATCCTCTACCTGCAAGGCTGATTTAAGAGTCCTATGGACCTGGGCCCCAAGGTCCTTCTGATCCTCTACACTGCTATGAGTCTTACCCTTGATATTATACTCCCTCATCCCATTTGACCTGCCAAAATGTACACTACACATTTATCCGGGTTGAAGTCCATTTGCCACTTCTCTGCCCAGTTTTGCATCCTATCTATGTCATGCTACAACTTCTGATATCCCTCCAAACTACCCACAACACCACCAACCTTTATGTCATCGGCAAACTTACCAACCCGTTCCTCCACTTCCTCATCCAGGTCATTTATGAAAATCACAAACAGCAAGGGTGCCAAAACAGATCCCTCGGGCACTCCACTGGTGACCGACCTCCATGCAGAAAAAGACCCATCTACAACCACTCCCTGCCTTCTGTGGACAAGCCAATTCTGGATCCACAAGGCAACAGCCCCTTGGAGCCCATGCCCTCTCACTTTCTCAAAGTACTCATCAGGACAAGTAGAAAACAACAATTTATGCTGTATGAGAAGAAAAGGCTGATTGGCAAAGGTGTTGCATTGAAGACTGCATCAGTTGATAGTAAATGACAGACAACTGTCAAGCATTGTTTGAAATTTAAAGCATGTTATTTGACACTGGAGAATGAGTCAGCTAATGGTTGTCTTTTATTTTGTTTAACTGAAACAGGCGCAAGTTCATATGTTCTTTCTATCTATAAGGAACAGGGTCCAGTGAGTTAATATACATTATTGCCTGTACATGCAAATATGCCACATTGTGAGTTGGTTGTCAGCGTGAATTTCAACAGACTGAGGATGAGTTAGCCAGTGCTGTTCAATCGTGAAATCACATCTAATGTAGGACATTGTGTTTTGAGGTTCGTGAGCACATGTTGAATGGGTATAGTCTGTATCTTGACAATGTGAATAGCATTTGGGAGATGCTTGATATGATTCACTGGTCTCTGGGACGTACGGCCTACATTCCCAACACCTCTGGCACTGAAATTCATATACCACATTGCTCATTTACGTGACAGGCAGAATGTCCTTTATGCTTCACAGCAGCATCTTATTAGTGGAGAATTGTGTTGATCCTGCATAGTAGCAGTGTAAAACAGCTAACTTCACCTATTGCTCACATTTTGTGGAAGCTTTGCCCTTGTTAGGTGATCTAGACATTTTTCAGGGCCAAAGTAATGGCCTTATGTTTGTTCATGAATTTGAATGATATCCAATGCAAAATAATCTGATCAGGCTAGCTATTGTCCCACAAGATGAAATACATCCTATTTCAACATCAAACTTGCCTGGTGAGCAAATGCATCAAACCATTGTTTATCTAAGCCTTTATTGCAAGAGGATTGGAGTAGCGAAATGAAGATGTCTTGCTATAATTTTACAGGTGAGACTATATCTGGAATACTGTGTGGAGTTTTGGTCTCCACATTTGAGGAAGAATATACTCATATTGCAGACAGTACAGTGTAATTTCACGAACATAGCTACTGGCAGGCAGAAGTTGTCCTACAATGAGAAATGTTGCAAGTTGGGATTGTGTTCTCTGCAGTTGAGAAAATATGAAATGATCTCATTGAAACTTACAAAATTCTGAATGGAGTTCTTGGGATAAATGCTAAAAGTTTGTTTTCATTGGTCAGGGAATCTAAAACATGAGATGTGGCCTCAGCTTTAGGGATCTATCATTTAGGACAGAGATGAGGAGAAATTATTTCAATTAAAGGGTGTCAGCCTTTGGACTGGGCTATCTCAGAGGACTTTGGATGACCCATCACTGGATATGCTTGAGTAGATAGATTTTCAGTCTCTCAGAAGTGAGAGAAATGGGAGATGGTGGGAAAGTGGAATTGAAGGTCATTATCATACTGAATTGTAAAGCAGGCTTGATGGGCAGTATGGTCTACTCCAGTTCCTATTTATTGGCTTCTCTGGGTTTTGCTTTCTGTTTTTTTGAATAGTGTCACAAGTAGGCTTACAATAACACTGCAATGAAGTTATTGCAAAAATCCGCTTGTCACCACACTCTGCTGTCTGTTCGGGAGAATTTAGCATGGCCAATACACCTAACTAGCACATCATTCAGACTGTGGGTAGAAACAAGAGCACCCAGAGGAAACCCACGCAGACACAGAGAGAACTTGCAGGCTCCACAGAGACAGTAATCCGAGCCAGGAATTGAACCCAGATCCCTATCACTGCGAGGCGGCAGTGCTAACCATTACGCCACCATGGATTTATGGCCAGTGTTGATACATCTGGCCCAGTCCACCTCTAACCAACCATGGCTTTCAAGATATTGATGGTAGAGGGTGGTAAAGTCAGAGAGAGAATGCTGTGTTTACAAAAACAGAAAATGCTGAAAAACCTCAGCAGATCTGACAGCATCTGTGGAGACAGCCAATGTTTCGAGTCTGGATGACCCTTTGTCAGAGCATTTATGTTTACTCATGTTTCAGAGATTCATTTCTTGGCCCTCAATATGAAATCCATGTTAACTACCAATACCAGCCCAAATCTGCATTTTGTTGAAGTCCTACTATAGGTTGATCTGTGTTACTTCAATGTGAGAGAAAGCTGCATTCGTGAAATCATTACTTAACAGCCCTTATCACAACTGAATGAAAGATAGAGGGCCATTGATAAATACCCTGCAGGTAGTTGAACTTGACTGAGAATCTCTATCACTGATGATCCTGATTTTCATGGATTGTATCTGACAGCCGTGACAATCTATCTCTACACGAGATACCGTACTCTCTCACTCAGAGCTGAGACTGAGAGTGCTGGAGCTCTATGAAAATCAAGGAATTTGGGAATAAAAGTCAGTCGTGATGCTATTGAATGATGGGAAAGACTCGAAGAGACAAATGGTCCACTACATCCTTCTACAATATCTTATCTCCTGAAGTAGCTCTATGGATCTTCATCAGTTGGAATTGTTATAATGTGGCTTTAAGGGATACCAGCATAATATCAGTAGCAGAGAAATGTGTAATGTGATCCAATCTTTATTTCACTTTTGCTTTGAGCAGAGCACAGCACCCACACCTCAGATGTTTTCAAGTTTTATATCGATGTATAACTGTTTTTAAATGCCTTCTCTGAAGAAATAACTGTACCACCTGTTTCCCCAATCCTAATTGGTGTCTATTGCACAGTAAATAAGCCCAAGGTTCCATAGTATTGTAATAACGCCACAGAATACCACGAGTTACATTCTGTGCACAGTCATTGTCCTGTAAACTACAAGGTGAGGACACAGGCAGATCCACATTACAAATTACCTGTTTGGTAGAGCCATCCTCAAGCTCTTCAAAGCTTTCTCCCGAACTCTGAAACTCTGACAGCTTTCTGATGTCTGATATACATCGAGCAGCTGTGTGGACAGATGTCACGCTTGCAAATGATTTAACTAGAGATTGAGGATGAAATCTGCACCATGTCACCATGTATCTAGAAGGGGTCCTGCTTATGAGTGTGGCCAGTTAACTGTGATTCCTTGTAGAAAAAAGTAGACAATCAAATTACATATCCAGTAGCAGCAGCCTGATGGCCAAAGGGAATCTAACTTCTGGCACGATGTGCATCTGTGTTTCAAAGTCCAATTCATTTGGTATGATTATTTTTAAAAAACAGACGCTTGCAGAGCGTGCCAGAACTTGTTTGCTGTCCTTCTTTTCCTGTGCCTGAAAAAATTACCGGGAATGTGAGTGTCTAAGCAAATATATTCGATAATCAATGAAAGTAGGGGGAATGTAAGTATTTCTTTTCCTCCTTGCATAGAAACATAGAAACCCTACAGTGCAGAAGGAAGCCATTCAGCCGATTGTGTTTGCACCGACAACAATCCCACTCACGCCCATATTTGCCCTACCAATCCCTTTAACCTATGCATCCTGAGACACTAAGGGGCATTTCAGCATGGCCAATCAATCTAAGCCACATGTCTTTTGGACTGTGGGAGGAAAACTGGAGGACCTGGAGGAAATCCATGCAGACATGGGGAGAACATGCAGATTCCACACAGACAGTGATCCAAGCCAGGAATCGAATCTGGGTCCCTGGCATTGCGAGGCAGCAGTGCAAATCACTGTGCCATGGTGAATGCCAAACATTTGGGTAAGCAGGATCTTTCGGAGGTAAATTTCAAAGAAAATCTAATTTAGACGAGTGATCTTTTGCGGCTACAAAACAAGTGAATGATCTACAACAAAAGTGAAGACTGATAAGTGGAAAATGACTTGGAGTAAGATTTTATCCTATAATGTGTTGCAAATGTTTGCATCTGGTGCAACACTTTTGTTTCTATTCATTTCAGGCCTGGTAGAAAAACAAAATGATAAATGTTGGCATGTTGCAAAAAGATGCCCAGATTATTCATGTTTATAGTAAGGCTCGGAACACAATTAAACAGGTTCATGCAAAATACATTCTGGCAGCATGGTGAGTTGTTGCAGAGATATTTGGCAGTGAACTATAGGTGCAAATGAGTGTTATATTTCTTAACATCCATTATATGCTGTAAGTACAAGGCCATGAAAACACTGCTGCAGGGAGTGATCTGTCTATTTACGCAAGTAACTCATCTTCCAGCATTTTAATATTTGGACCTGCTGTAAGAGATCTTTACATCGGAATTTTAAATAGAAAGAAGTCGTGTATGGCAAAGGAATGTACAAAATAGGAGCAGAAATTTGTCTCCTTGAGCCTGTTCAACCATTCAATGAGGATCATGGCAAATTGTTTTCCTTAAATCCACTTTCGCAGCTCCATATCTCTCAATTCCATTGATAACCAAAAGAATCTATCAATCTCAGTCTTCAGTGCGCTGAGCAGCTGAGCATCCATATGTCATTGGGAGAGCGAATTCCAAAGCCTATATGACTGAAAACATTTCTCTACCCCTCATCCCAAGAAATCTCTCCCCTTATCCCGAATCTGTGTCTTGTTTCTGGAATACACAACCAGAGGAAACAGCTCCCTTGTTGTCAGCCCCCTCAAGAATTCTAGGGAATGTAGGCTAAGTCTAGTCAATATTCCCTCATCCCAGAATAAAATCGTCAAAATTAATCTATAAAGTTTTAAACATTATTTACTTTATAGCAACAATTTTAAGTTTTATGGATCTGCATAACTTTTGTAGATAAAATTATATGACATTGCCTTGTGAATTCATCTATCATAAATATTAAATTCATACTTTTGTTAGTGCAATTAAATGTTTGTTTATTATCTTGTATATGTAGACATTCATCAAAAAAACTATTTTCCCTACAGGTAGTTGCGAAGCAGGGAATCCTCCTCCTAGCTCCACAATATTGCTGAGTTACTGCAGACACATTAATCAATTCACTCGTCTCTCTCTCTCTCCTCGGGCCTTGCCAGATGGCAACCCAAATCCAGATGCTGCAATCAAGCAAGCTGGTTCTGGAAGTGTGACAGGGACTGGCATCTCAACTCTATTTCTAAAACAAAACCTTTGGTATAGCCTGGAGGGAGGGCCTGAGGACTTTACTGGAATGGTTAATTTACTCACAATTTAAAAACCCATCTCTGAGATGATGACTTTGTTCACATATTAGTGCAGAACATTTCTGTTTATTCATCACATTGCTTTTGTTGATCTCCCCATTTAATTTTCTTGGACCTCTTTTCTATTGAACAGGATAGGCTGCATGCTTACATTATTAGCCATGCCAACCAATTATTATTTTAATCCAAATCAGCGACCTTTCTCCAGATCACTTCCTACACCCCCTTTCAAGTTAAGACTCAGGATGATGTGGAGATGCAGACATTGGGCTGGAGTGGGTGCAGTAGGAAGCCTCACAGAACCAGATTAAAGAGCAACAGGCTTATTTGGTAGCACGAGCTTTAGCCTGGTGTTGTGAGAATTATTACAAGTTTAGGATGGCAACATGATACAGTGGTGCTCAAATAAGCTGATAGATTAAAAAAAACCTTTCTGCCCATACAGAGAATAGACAACAATCCTGACATTAATAGAAGATGATGAGGGAGTGGAGGTGGAGGGGGTGCAGTTTGGGGGCTGCCAGACAGTTGAGAAATGCAAGAGAATGAGTTTTAGCTTCAAATGACTGGGCCTGATTGGCATTTTAGAAATTTGTTTCTGGCTATAGTCAGTGATGTGAGCGATGCCTGGGGAGTAAAATAGGGAAGAAGAGATCGGGATCTGCAGGATAGCATTGATGAGTTGGGGAGGACACCAGAATCTCTCAGGCTTTGTAGGACATTATGAGAGTATCAGATTGTAGCCAGTGTCCAATCATGGGGACATTTGCAAGTCAGACTAACACACTTGAGGTTTAGTATTGGACAAGGGTAATATGTGAACAAAATCATCTCAGAGATGGGCTTTTAATTTGTGAGTAAATTAACCATTCCAGGAGACTTATCTTTTCCAAACATCCAAAAGTGCCCCACAATCAATCGTGTCTTTGATGTAATGTAGGAAACGGCAGGTATCGGTGCTGGGACCTCAACTGTTTACCATATACATAGACAATCTGGAGGAGGGGGCTGAGTGAAGGGTAACAAAGTTTGCTGATGACACGAAGATGATGGAAAAGCGAATTGGATGGAGGATGCGCAAAGTCTACAGAAAGAACTGGATAGGCTGATTGAGTGGGCGAGGACCTAGCAGATGGAGTATAACGTTAGCAAATGTAAGGTTGTCCACTTTGGAAGAAATAATAGTAAAATGGAATATTATTTAAATGGTGAAAAGTTACAGCATGCTCCTGCGCAGAGGGACCTGGGAGTCCTTGTGCACAAATCGCAAAAACTCACTCAGCAGATGATCAAGAAGGTGAATAGAATGTTGGTCTTTATCGCAAATGGGATAAAATATAAAAGCGGGGAGGTCTTGCTCCAATTGTACAAGGCACTGGTGAGGCTGCAACTAGAGCACTGTGTGCAGTTTTGGTCCCCTTATTTGTGAAAGGATATATTGGCCTTGGAAAGAGTACAAAGAAGGATCACTAGGCTAATACCAGAGATGAGAGGGTTGGTTTATGAGAGAGATTAAATAGACTGGGCCTGTACTTGTTGGAATTTAGAAGGCTGAGCGGGGATTTTATAGAGACTTACAAGATAATGAAGGGGCTAAATAGGGTAGAAGTAGAGAGATATTTTCTGCCTAGAAAGGAAACCAGAAATAGAGGGCACAGCCTGAAAATAAGGGGGTGTTGGGGGGCAGTTTAGAACAGAGTTGAGGAGGAACTTCTTCACTCAAAGGATGGTGAATCTCTGGAATTCTCTGCCCATTGAAGTGGTGGAGGCTACCTCGCTGAATATATTTAAGTCACGGGTAGATAGATTTCTGATCAATAAGGGAGTTAAGAGTTATGGGGAGCAGGTGGAAAAGTGGAACTGTTCCATTTCAGATTAGCCATGAACGCATTGAATGGCGGGGCAGGCTCGCAGGGCTAGATGGCCTACTCATGCTCCTATTTCTTATATTCTTATGAAACACAGCAGCTAAATGGTGCAGACCAAGCTCGCACAAGCAAGAACTTGATATCAGCAGATCATTTCTCAATGTGATGTTATTTGAAGGGAATTGTGTCTAACATACCATGGAGAGCTCAAATAAAAGCAGGTAAACTTAATGGCCAAACCTCTACTACCAGAATCAGAAAGAGTGAGGTTCCCGGACAGAAATCTCTATTGGCCTCGGGCAGGATTTTACGATCTCTCCTGAGTGAGGTCACAAAATCCCACCCAACAGATCAGGTAGCATCTATGGAGGATGAAGCCAGAGTTAAAGTACTGAGTCCATGGACTCTTTCTCTCTGCACAGACACTGCCAGGCACATTGGGGAGGATTTTCCGGCCATACTCGCCCCAAGACCTGAAAGTCCTGCCCGAGATCAATGGACCTTTGCCTGGACTGTGTCCTGGGTGCTACTATTCCCGAGGCAGAGGGATGAGAAAATTCCGCCAGTCCAGTTTATCTGGCACTTTCTGTTTCTGAATCATAGAATCTCTACAATGCAGAAGGAGGTCATTCAATTCATTAAGCCGACACTGACAACAATCCCACCCAAGTCCTGTCCTATCCCCATAACATCACATGACACTAAGAGGCAATTTAGCATAGCCAATCAACCTAACCCGCACATATTTAGAGCATGAGAGGAGATGGAAACTCTCACAAGAAACAATGCAAATACAGGGAGAACATGCAAACACCACACAGACAGTGATCTGAGGCTGGAATCGAACCCGGGTCCCTGGAGCTGTGAGAGAGTAATGTTAACCACTGTGCCAGATTTCCAGCATCCACAGTATTTTACTTTTATTACTACGGAGAGCTCCTCTGATCTTCTTCAGAATAATGCATGGGATTCACCTCAGTGGCAATCAGGATTTGGGACTGGGACGTGGTCAAAAGGACTCCCTCAGTGCTGTACGGAGCTTCAAGCTTTCTTTTCTGCTCACTTTTCTGAAGCAGTGTGTGAACTCCCAACCTTCTGATTCAAAGGGATATGATTAAGTCCATTGAGCACAGCTGGATAATAGAGGTTTGTAATATACTGGACAGACCCAGTAGCCCAGGCATTTCCCTCCATGATTAAGCATTAATAAATCAGTAAATATGTCCATGTACTAATTTCCAGACTCATCAAAGAGAAAGCACAGAGAAAGAGATCAAGCGAGATACGTTAGATTTTACACGAGAGTTTCAGCCCAATTCTGGATATAAGATGAATCAAGTGATGGCAGTTCTTGCCAATGTCACGTTTTTACATTCAGTTCTCCACCCAAAGGCATATCCTTGCCAATATTTCATAGAATCACGAGAAAGAGTGATTTTATTTCACCCGAGGGATAGCAGTGTGGCAGCGTCTGTATCTAACGCAGACAGAGAAAGGACGGAGCCTGATACTGTAAATCTGATCCACATGTTGACTGCTTAGCCAGCTGAGCAAACCGCCTTCATTCTTCAACACATGGACTTCATGGGATTGTACACCACTGTCAAACATCAGCATCAAGCTGGCATTCACAATGAAATCATACGGCAAGATCCTTCCTGTCTTGTGGGGCAACAAACTGGCAAGTGGATGGATCAATGAAATGCTGGGGAGCCATGTCGAGACAGCTTCCTGATGGAGTCCCTAACTGGGATTTCATAGTTGCACAGTAGTTAGCACTGGTCTCACAGCGTTAGGCACTCAGGTTCAATTCCAGCCTCAGGTGACTATGTTCAGTTTGCACATTCTCCCCATGTCTACATGGCTTTCCTCTGGATTCCTCTCACACTGCAAAGCTATGCGGGTGAGGTGGATTGGCCAGGTGGAAATTGTTCTTTATCAAAGGAATTAGTGAAATAAATACATACATGGGGTATGGGGATAGGGTCAGAATGAGATTGTTGTTTGTGCAGGCTCAATGGGCAGAATGGCCTCCTTTTGTACTGTAGATATTCGATGATCTATCCATTCTAGTCAGGCCACTGGGGAAATTTTCCAGGTTTGGGGGGTGGGGGAGGGGGTTTGCTGAGATGCTGAGTGCTGGATAGAACATAGAACATAGAACACTACAGCACAAACAGGCCCTTCGGCCCACAAGTTGTGCCGAACACATCAAAACCTACCCAGCCATAGACCTATCTATAACCCCCAATCCCATTGGATCACATATACTCATCCAGAAGTCTTTTAAAAGACCCCAGCGAGTTCGCCTCGACCACCACCAACGGCAGCCGATTCCATTCACTCCCCACCCTCTGAGTGAAAAACTTTCCCCTAGCATCCCCTCTGTACTTGCTTCCCTGCACCTTAAATCTGTGCCCTCTCGTCGCG
This sequence comes from Sphyrna mokarran, assembly GCA_024679065.1. Lineage (NCBI taxonomy): Eukaryota > Metazoa > Chordata > Chondrichthyes > Carcharhiniformes > Carcharhinidae > Sphyrna > Sphyrna mokarran. The sequence continues at coordinate 146,667,273 of JAGIQG010000002.1, forward strand.
ACCATTTCATCCCTGGGAAATAGTCTCTGAGAGTCCACCCTATCTAATCCTCTCAACATCTTGTAAACCTCTATCAGGTCGCCTCTCAACCTTCGTCTCTCCAGGGAGAACAGTCCCATCTCCCTCAACCTGTCTTCATAAGGCATGCCTCCCAATCCAGGCAACATCCTTGTAAATCTCCTCTGCACCCTTTCAATAGCTTCCACGTCCTTCCTATAGTGAGGCGACCAGAACTGCGCACAGTATTCCAAGTGTGGTCTGACAAGGTAATGCTGCAGCATTACCTCCTGACTCCTGAACTTAATCCCTCGATGAATGAAGGCCAGTACACCGTAAGCTTTCTTAACCACATCCTCCACCTGGGAGGCCGATTTGAGAGTCTTATGGACCCGGACCCCAAGATCCCTCTGCTCTTCCACACAGCTAAGACTCCTACCTTTGATAGTGTACTCATTCATCCCGTTTGATCTGCCAAAATGGACCACAACACATTTATCCGCGTTGAAGTCCATCTGCCACTTCTCCGCCCAGTCTTGCATCCTGTCGATGTCCTGCTGCAACTTTTGACATCCCTCCAGACCATCCACAACACCACCGACCTTCATGTCATCGGCGAACTTACTCACCCATCCCTCCACTTCCTCATCCAGGTCATTTATGAAAATGACAACAGCAAGGGTCCTAGAACAGATCCCTGGGGCACTCCACTGGTGACCGACCTCCATGCAGAAAAAGAGCCATCCACAACCACCCCCTCTGCCTTCTGCAGGCAAGCCAGTTCTGGATCCACAAGGCCAAAGCCCCCTGGATCCCATGCCCTCTCACCTTCTCAAGAAGACTTGCATGGGGGACCTTGTCAAATGCCTTGCTGAAGTCCATGTACACCACGTCCACTGCTCCTCCTTCGTCAATGTGTTCAGTCACATTTTCGAAGAACTCAATTAAGCTCGTAAGGCACGACCTGCCTTTTACAAAACCATGCTGACTATTTCTAATTAACCTAAACTTCTCCAAATGCTCATAAATCTTGTCCCTCAGAAGCCTCTCCATCAGCTTACCAACCACTGAGGTCAGACTCACCGTTCGGTAATTTCCAGGACCATCCCTGTTCCCTTTCTTGAAAATAGGGACCACATCTGCAATCCTCCAATCCTCCAGGACCTCTCCCATCTCCATCGATGATGCAAAGATCATCGCCAAGGGCTCTGCAATGACATCCCTCACCTCCCACAATAACCTGTGGTACATCCCATCTGGTCCCGGAGACTTGTCTATCTTGATAACATTTAAAAGTTCTAACACATCCGCTTCCTTAATATCTACATACTCAATCTTTTCAGTCTGCCGCAAACTTGTAGTGCATCCTCCCAGATCACTTTCCACCGTGAATACTGAGGCAAAGTATTCATTAAGCACCTCTGCCATTTTTTCCAGTTCCATACATACTTTTCCCCCTTCACTTTTTATAGGTCCTATCCCTTCTCTTCTCATCCTTTTACTTTTCACATATTTGTAGAAGGCCTTGGGATTCTCCTTAATCCTACCAGCCAAGGCCTTCTCATGACCCCTTCTGGCTCTCCTAATTTCCTCTCTTCTATAAGCCTTATACTTCTCTAGATCCCCAACATCTCCTAGCTCTTTGAACCTTTTATACACCTTTCTCTTCTTCCTGACTAGGTTCACCACAGCCTTTGTGCACCACGGTTCCCTCGACCTACCAAAACCTCCTTGTCTCACCAGAACGTTGTCGTGCAGAGCTCCAGACAAGCATTCCTTGAATATCTGCCACCTTCCTTCTGTCCTTTTCCCCAAGAACACCTCCTTCCAGTTTATTCGCCCCAACATCTGCCTGATGTCTTCATATTTCCCCTTATTCCAGACAAACACCTTCCTAGCCTGCCTGATCCTATCCTTTTCCAATGCAAGGGTGAAGGATATAGAATTATGATCCCCATCCCCAAGATGCTCTCCTACCGAGAGATCCATCACCTGTCCTGGTTCATTAGCTAGTCATGATGTAAAGATGCCGGCGTTGGATTGGGGTGGTAAGAACTCAGTAAGAATTTAGCAACACCAATTATTAATCCAACCGATTTATTTGATAGTAAAAAAGCGAGCTTTCAACACTCCCGTGTCTTGCCTGAGGAAGACACGGGAGTGTTGAAAGCTCGCTTTTTCACTATCAAATAAATCGGTTGGATTAATAATTGGTGTTGCTAAATTCTTACTGAGTTCATTAGCTAGTACCAGGTCCAGTACAGCCTCTCCTCTCGTAGGCTTGTCCATGTGTTGTGTCAGCAAACCCTCCTGAACACACCTAACAAACTCCTCCCCATCCAAACCCCTTACCCTTGGGATATTCCAGTCGATGTTTGGGAAATTGAAGTCTCCCATCACAACAACTCTGTTATTTCTCCATCTCTCCAGTATCTGTTTCCCTATCTGCACCTCAACTTCCCTGTCACTATTGGGCGGCCTATAGAATACACCCAGCAACGTCACCGACCCTTTGCTATTCCTAACTTCCACCCATAGAGACTCCGTAGACATTCCCTCCTCGGTATCCACCTTCTCTGCAGCCATGACACTGTCCCTGATCAACAGTGCCACTCCACCACCGCTTTTGCCTCCCTCCCTGTCCTTCCTGAAGGATCTGAATCCCGGGACCTGTAGTACCCAGTCCTGTCCCTGAGACATCCAAGTCTCTGTAATGGCCACCCCATCACAATCCCAAGCAGCAATCCACGCCCTAAGTTCATCCACCTTATTTACTACACTCCTGGCATTAAAATAGACACAGCTCAGTACCTCAGACTGGACATTTCCCTTCTCCCCCACTCGTCTAACCTGCCTCTCATCCTGCCTAGAGTCCTTCCCTACCTGGGAGCTAACTTCCTTGCTCCCATTCTCCACATCACTATTCCCTCCCCCTAACCTTTCTAGTTTAAAGTCCCCCCAGTAGCCCTAGCCAGTCTTCCCGCCATGATATTAGTCCCCCTGGGATTCAGGTGCCACCCGTCTTTGCTGTACAGGTTACACCTGCCCCTAAAGAGGTCCCAATGATCCAGGAACCGGAATCCCTGCCCCCTGCTCCAGTCCCTCAGCCACGTATTCAACCTCCACCTCATACTATTCCTGCTCTCACTCTCGAGGTGCAGGCAGCAATCTTGAGATTACTACCTTCACTTTCCTCTCTCTCAGCTGCCTACCCAGTTCCCTATAATCCCTTTTCATGTCCACTTCCCTCTTCCTGCCTATGTCAGTAGTACCTATATGTACTACAACTTCCAGTTTCTCACCCTCCCCTTTCAGGATGTCCGGGACGCGTCCAGAGACATCCCGAATCCCAGCTCCAGGGAGACATACCACCATCCGCGACTCCCGTCTGTGTCCACAAAAACACCTGTCCGCCCCCTCACTAGGAAGTCCCCTATAAGCACTGCCTTTTTGCTCTGTTTTTTAGGTGTTTGTTTTTGTTCAGCTCCAGGGAGCTGGTCACCGCTGCCTCCCTTGGATGAGCTGTCCCCCACAGTAGTACTCAGGCAAGAGTACTTATTTTGAAGGGGGACATCCACCGGTGTACTCTCCATCACCTGAGGTTTCCCCTTCCTAATAGTTACCCATGTACCTTCTCCCCTTTGCCCTGGTGTGACTACTTGTCTGTAGCTCCTATCAATAATCTCCTCATTCTCCCTAATGAGTCGAAGGTCCTCAAGCTGCATTTTCAGTTCTTCTACCTGGTCCCATAGGGATTGCAGCTCCACACAGCAATCACAGGTATGGACATCTGGGAGACCAGGAACCTCCAAGACCTCCCACATGTTACACTGGCAACAACATGCTGGCCTCACACCCACGCTTGCCCCTTTGTAGTAACCCAAGGATGGAGGCACACAGACTGTATAAGTAATTAATGGACCTCAGAGTCCTTTTTCCAGGCTGCTGGCATTTTTCCAGAGGTGCAGAAGCATTTTCCACACTAACCCAATCCCACTGGGGGACGCTGGCAGATTCATGATGATAGACTCTCCAGTGACTTCCTGGTGGGGAAGAACAAACATTATGGAAAAAAAAAGGAGAGCGCGGGCAGAGAAGTTAACTTTCACAACACCAGTGAGTTTCCGAGAGTGATTTGCCCTTTGATACTGGCCCCACGAATTTTAGTTTTTTATTTTTTTTTTTACTTGCCTGCTCACGGATGCAACAATGGTCACCTCTCCTGGTGATGCTGGTGAGGCTTCAGAGCTCCTTACCCTCAGGTTGGCCATACCCAGTCAATGACCACACCCAACAAGAGAGAATCTAGTCACCGTCCATTGGCATTGAATGGAATTACATCACTGAATCCCCCTTTATCAACTTCCTGGGCATTATCATTGACCAGAAACTGAACTGGAGTAGACATAAACACCATGACTACGAGGGCAAGTCAGAGGTTAGCAATCATGTGGTGAATAACTCACTTCCTGACTCCCCAGATCCTGCCTACTATCTACAGGACATAAAGCAGGAATACTCTCCACTCGCCTTAATGAGTGCAGTCCCAACAAAGTTCAAGAAACTTAACACCATCCAGAACAAATCAACCGCTTGATTAGCTAGCACAGAAATTAATTGAGGCCAAAATGTCATATAATTTCAAGAAGGAATTAGATATAACTCTCGGAGATAAAGGGTTCAAGGGATTTTGGGGGGAGGGGAGAGAGGGGTTGGTGCGTGGGAGATGGATGGGTGGGATTGGGATATTGAATTTGATGATTAGCTGTAATCATAATGAATGGTTATGCTTCTAATGAATCCTTCTGCTTCTGTTATCTATGTATGTCTCTATGTATGTTTCCACAAATATTCCCTTCATCACTGATGAACTGTAACAGCCGTGTGTATCATCTACAAGATGCACTGCAGCAACTCACCAAAGGTCCAAAGACAACACCTTTCAAACCCACAATCACTACCATCTAGAAGGGCAAGGACAGCAGATACCTGGGAACACCATCACCTAGCGGTTCTCCTGCAAGTCACACATCATCCTGACTTGGAAATATATTGCTGTCCCTTCACAGTCGCAGGGTAAATATCCTGGAACTCCCTCCCTAACAGAACTGTGGGTGTGCCTACACCCCATAGACTGCAGTGATTCAGGAAGGCAGCTCACCTTCACCTTCTTAAGGGCAATTAAGGATGGACAATAGGTGCTGGCCAAGCAAGCAATGTCCACGCCCGTGAATGAATTTAAAAAATGACTGAAGTATATGTCCTGTGAATACTGCTTCAAACCGGGTAAATTGGGTTGCAAAATGAATAGTTCATTGTTTGCAGTTTTGAAGAAAAAAATAGCATGAGGATGAAATCCCACCGAGACCTAACGACCATAAAGTTGACAGTTACATTCTTTAATTGTGATAACGTAATATCCTTATGCCAACGGATTGCAATCTTTAGCTGGACAGTGGATTATACAATAATAATAGAGGTCAAAGCTTGATTTTGGAAAGATCAGTCTCTATTTGTGTTTTTATGGCTCAGGGTAAAAAAGGAAATGTTATTAATTGAGAACCCATCAAAGGCGGATGAATTTTCATGCAGGGATAATATTGCAAAATAGCAGGGGATAATTATTTGTGTCTAACTTCAGTGCATCTTTGTGCGTGTAGATGATGAGATCCTCCAGGCTAGCAACTTAATGCAACAGTTATTAAATCAGAGAAATAGTAAAAAACAGGGACTAGCGCCTTGTAAGGGGAGATAGTAGTGTAGTGGTAATGTCACTGGGCTAGTAATCCCGAGGCTCAGGCTAATGGGATTTCTTCTTTTCATCAGAGAGGATATGGGTCCAAATCCCACAATGGCAAATGGTTGGAATCTGAATCCAACTAATAATTGGACCATGCAGCTAATGTACAGTGCAAAGAAAATCTGGTTCAATAATGGCCTTCGGGAAAGTAAATCTGTCATCCTCACCTGGTCTGGCCTACCTGTGACTTCAAACCCACAGTAATGGGGGTTAACTCGTAACTGCCTCGAAAATCATCAGGCAGACTAGCCTCCAATCTATTGATTCCATCTACACTTTCCGCTGCCTCACGAAAGCAGCTAGCATAATCCAGGACCCCAAACATCCCAGAAATACTCTCACCTTCTTCTTTCAGATAAAATATGAAAACATCTACAATTGACTTAAGAACAGCTTCTTCCCTGCTGTCATTAGGCTTTTGAATGGTCCTATCATATGTTAACCTAGCTGTAATTGGAACGTTAAATCCTCCACCCTCTCTTTCCCTTTTCCCTTATATACGTTACGAACAGTATGTTTTTATCTGTATAGCATGCAAGAAACACTACTTTTCACCGTATCCCAACACGTGTCATCAATAAATCAAATCAAAAATGGTTCACCAAGCAGTGCAAGTGCAATTAGGGATGGACAAGTAATGCAGGCCTTGCTACTGATGCCCACATCGCTGTTTACAAATTAAATGCTTTGTTAACTTTTTTCTTACAAGTTTTGCTAAAGGTTCAGTTCAAACTGGACAATATTAAATTAAGCCACGTAGGCAGACAGAGTCTCAGATATCACCACTGCACCATGCCGAGTTAAACAATCACTAGTTGAATATTCGGGACAATTGTATCTTCAACGTACTGGAGTTCAGAACAGAAGCATTCAGCCAGGATCTCCACTATCCTGAACATCATCCCAAAACTCTAACAAGATAATAAGTGATTTTCACAGTGTCACCACATGCTTGCACACAAGGAACATTTTGAGTAATTGTTATACTTGGGCTGGTGTAGCCTCAGGAAGGGCCTCAAGGCTGGAGGGATCCCAGTACTCAAGCAAGTGACACAGCTGTCTGAGGGAGAGAGTAAAGTGAGTGCTAGATCATGCTTCTCTGCAAAACATCTATTCTGAATTTACTGAATTATTCTAAACACAGCTCTCTGAGATACAAAGTTCCAAAAACCCACCTTCCAATGAGGACAGACGTCTCTTTATCTCAGTCCTAAAATGGGCATTCCTTCATCATGTGATCAACGTTTCTAGTTCCAGATTCTCTAATCAGCAGAAATAGTCTTGCAAGATCGACCATAGGTTGAGGACCAGATAAATAAACCCAGCATCTGGAAGTTCCCAGACTCCAGACCTCAGAGACTCAGAGTTAGTTCTCCTTTCTCCAGATCCCAAGAAGCAACTGAACTGAGTTTCTCTCAATTATGCTGCTGCAGTAACAACAGGGCTGTCGGATTCAGACAAAATGCATTGATAATTAAACAAATTTCTGGAACAGGTCTTGCACAGGAAACCTGACCTAAATACATTTCTTAAAACACATCATCAGATCTGTAAAGAATGTTAAGAATTGAATGCCTTTCAACCAGTTCACTTCCCATTGTCCAGAGAATACAGACTCATTCCATTCAATTCCTTGAGTAGTTTTGCTTGGGTTAAGGAATGAGTTTTAAGTGGATTTTCAGCAACTATCGAACTGTACCCCAGTAAAATAAATAGATGAAAATCAGAAAATAAGAAGAAAACAATAAAACAAATGCCATGCTGCCATATTGAAGATATTTCATTTCTCAATGTTTATAAAGTGAGGTGTTAACTTTTAGAAAAGAAATGAAAACATGGGAAATAATGAGGAAAATGTAGCTGCAATGAAGTTATTTATCCTGTTCACCACAGCGGCTGGGTGATCATGGATTGTATTTATCTCTGAATTAAATGAATACCTCCGGCTGAAGAGCAATTAATATTGTATGCTTTTCTTACTTTGCTTCTGTGCTTTTGGAATCTGTGTTGGTTTCAGAGTAACTTCACAAAACTGATGCATCCACTAGATCCTGTTTCAAACATCTCTTCAGAACAGACCAAGACAGTGTTTTAGAGAAAAGCTGTAATATTCTTGTGCACATACTCGAAGCCATGGTGGGAAATCAGTGCAGTGAACTGTCCCACCAAGTGTTAGCCTGTTTTTTTTTCTGCTCATTGTAATGCTATTAGATTGTTCCTTAACACTTGAGATGCAATTGCAGTGCAGAACAATTTTATTATTTGACAAAGATTGATGAACATTGTGCTCCTGTACCACTTAATATCATATCAGAATGCTTGTTTCAGCACTCAAAGGCCATTATGGAAGAATAGTATTATTAGCTATGAAAGGTTCCTTAAGTCGCCATCAATTGATTCCCATATACAGTATTCTTGAGAGTAACCATATACTTCAAAGCAGTCAATATAATTGAGATTAATACATTTCAGAATACTAGGAACTTTGGACTCTAGGAACAAGATGCATCAATGCATGACTTGTCTTTTTATGGGAGGAACATGCTATCATAGAATAGGATCATAGAAATCCTACAGTGCAGGAAGAGGCCATTTGGCCTATCAAGTCTGCTCCAATCACAATCTCACCCTGGCCCTATCCCCATACCTCCACTCATTTTGCCCACTAATCCCTCTAACCTACACAAATCAGGACATAAAGGAGTAATTTTAGCATGGCCAATACACCTAACCCTCACATCTTTGGACTGTGGGAGGAAACCGGAGCATCCGGAGGAAACCCACGCAAACACAAGGAGAGTGTGCAAACTCCACACAGACAGTGACCCAGGCTGGGAATTGAACCCAGGTCCCTGGAGTTGTAAAGCATCAGTGCTAACCACTGTGCCACCATGCCACTCAAATGATTTGTCAATTGAGTAGCAATTGAATTGAATATTCTGTAAATATGAAAAGGTAAAAGTGCTTACTGCTTTGACATTAAGCAAAATTATGGGACGAGGCTGCCCAATAATCTTACCTTCATAGCAACATTTGAACGCAATATTGTGTGACTTCTAAAAAATTATTTTTGTGAGTTTATTTTGATCAAAATCAATTCAGCAATTTTTCATCAGAAGCTCTGACTGAGCCATTATTTTTCATCCCTTTTCAGAATTTCACTGACTATCATCTTGAAAACCCCACACACATTGATGCTGCTGGACATTTTCATTCATCAGAAATTCATAGAAATTTATAAATGAATGATGAAGTCTTTTATAACTGTTTAAATTATCACCTAAATACAGGACATAAAATACAGTTTGTACATTTGTGTTTCTAAAAGTTGTTGCTTCATGACAATGCAAAGTCAAAAAATTTCCTCAGGTTATGTCTAAGCCATTCAAAATCAGAATTGTGCTAAACTCATAACATTGGGGGATTCCTTCTAATTAATCCCCTTTCTCTACCCTTTCCTTTAAATACAAATTATTTAAATATAAGCCAGTTTAAAGAGAAAAAAAAATTATATTATGTATTTGATGACTTCAGGATGTTTTATGATACTTTGTTGCCAGTCAAGTGCTGTCACTGTTACAATATCGGAAATATACATTCTATTTCCACCACTGTTCCTGGTAGAACATTTTGTTTGCCAACAATCCTCTGCTTTCTTTTACTTGCAAGACAGAGGAAGCAATTATAATTCAATGCTAAACTCCATTCAATCTTTTCAGTGGGTATAGTATAAACAAAGCTACCAGAAACAGATCTCTTACAGCAGAAGTTTACTACAGGGACGGTAGTCACAGTTATAGTTTGGGATGTTTCCCTTGTGGAGTGAGTGGTTACATCAGTAGCACAGTAATTAGCACTGCTTCCTCACAGTGTGAAGGACCCGGGTTCAATTCATAGTTTGGATCACTGTCTGTGTGGAGTTTGCACATTTTCCCTGTGTCTATGTGGACTTCCTTCGGGTGCTCTGGTTTTTTTCCCACAGTCCAAAGATGAACAGGTTAGTTGGATTGGCCATGCTAAATTGCTCCTTAGTGCAGGGTGATTAGCAGGGTAAATACATGGGCTTACGAGGCTCAGACCTGAATGGATTGTTGTTGATGCAGGCTCGACGGACAAATGATTTTGATTTGATTTGATTTGATTTATTATTGCCACATGTATTAACATAAAGTGAAAAGTATTGTCTCCTGTATCCTGTGCGATACAGACAAAGCATATCGTTCATAGAAAAGGAAAGGAGAGAGTGCAGAATGTAATGTTACAGTCATAGCGAGGGTATAGAGAAAGATCAATTTAATGCAAGATAAGTCCATTCAAAAGTCTGACAACAGCAGGAAAGAAGCTGTTCTCGAGTCGTTTGGTACGTGACCTTAGACTTTTGTATGTTTCTCTCAACAGAAGGAGGACCTCTTTCTGCAGAGATTCTATGAATTTCCCTGGTCTATCCTCAAGTGTTATCCAGATTTAATAAGATTGCAATTGAGTTATTTTAATCAAATATCAGTTGTCAAAAATGCAAACCCACTCAAGGACCAATTTAACCATGTTGTGCATTGAATAACACTTGCCTGTGAGGAGAAGTAAGTGTTGGTGGAACCAGAAAGTGTGCCATAAGTAGTTGAAAATTGGCACAATCACAACATGGGAAACTTTCCATCCTTCTTGCAACCAATAGATACAAGATGGCCTGGGGTTTGTAATTTCTTGTTGAGCTATCAGGCGGACACACTTGACCACTGGCTTCAACCTAATTCCTGGATCACCTGGTTTGAATATATGAGGGTGATTATCTGCTGCAGATGCTATTGACTTGTTCTGCAATACAAGTATAATGGGGTAACACAGTGGTTAGCACTGCTGTCTCAGAGCACCAGAGACCTGGGTTCAATTCTGGCTTTGGGTGAAAGTCTGTGCAGACTTCCTGCGTGGGTTTCCTCTGGATGCTCCGGTTTCCTCCCACATTCCAAAATGTGCGGCTTAAGTTCATTGGCCATGCTAAATTTGCTCTAATGTTAGGGGATTAGCAAGGTAAATATGTGAGGTTATAGGAATAGAGCTTGGTGGGATTTTGGTCAGTGCAGATTTGATGGGCCGAATGGCCTCCTCCAGCACTGTGGGATTCTATAAATCGTGGATAATATCTTCTGATGCTGTTTGTGGGTTCCTGCAGGTGAAGCCCACCTGTGGAAAGTTTAAAACTTGGATACGGCGCCAAGAGAATCAAGGAGATGATTTTGGGAAACAGGAAGTCAGTGGTAACTGGTTCAAACAATAGGAAAACACTGCAACCGCTGGGAATCTGATATAAAAGCAAAAAGCATTGGAAAGATTCAGCAGGTCAGGTAGTATGGAGAGAGAAAGAAGGGAAATAGAGTGGAATTTTCTCAAAGAAATTCCACCTGTCAAATGAGTGATAAAACAGAAAGTTTTCTCGTCTGTTTTTCCAGTGAGCTGAGTTTTGCGAATTTTGGGCAGTCTGCACAATCCAGAGGCTGTGGTCTTATTCCTGCCTGTAGGGGAAGTGAGTGGAGCCAATTCACGCCGGGGAGACAGCTACACACTGCTAGGGGCACTACTGCGTACACTCCGTGATTGCGTGTATGCTCTCTACAAATGTGCACAGTACATTTCCCCGGCCCGAGGCTGATTATGTCAGCAAACCAGGGCTGGCAATATTGAGAGAGGTGATAAAATCTGATTTTTTGCATCTCGCTCACATTTCCCACTCTGTGATACTACTCGATTAGTGCAGCTGGGCTGAAAAATTCTGACTGCGATGTTTCAGGATGATGACCTCTCCTCATATTAGAACAACAAAACTTCTTTGGACCCTCTTGGATCTTATTAAGCAATTGTGTGGACTCTGCAAAGGATAGTGGCTTTGGCTGTAAGTAACTATGTAGCTAATTGCTGGATCACTTGTGCATTGCTGGAACGGTTGAATGAGAATAGCCTGGACTTTCTCAGTGAGTAGTTAAGCATGGAAAGAGGCCACAAGTTCACTCAAAAGGCAATAGCATCTTCCAAACCCATGATCTCTTCCATCAAAGCAGCAGGTGCGTGGGAACATCACGACCAATGAGTTTCCTCCAAGTGACACACCATCATGACTTGAAAATATTGGCCGGAATTTTACTGTCCCACCTGCCACAGGAATTGGAGCGAGCGAGAGTAGGACATTGGAAAGGTCCACTGACCTGGGGCGGGATATTTGGTTTCAGGACGAGCGAGGCTGTAAAACCCCGCTCGTTATTTCTGTTTCTACACTTCAATTGGGTCAAAATCTTGGCATTATCTTCCTAACAGCCCTGTGTATGTACCTACGTCACCTGAACTGCTGCAGTTCAAGATAATAGTTCACCATCATCTTCTCAACAGCAAAATCAGAGATGGACAATAAATGCTGTTCTGTTCAATTAGTGAAGGATCGTTACAATGGACTAATCAAATATAGGTTTACCTCATTAACTCTCAGCACTTAGGGAAAAACAAGATAGAAGCATGATGATACAATTATAAGGGCAATATTTGAGGATTAGCCCAAATTTTTGGGTTCAAATCATGGTGTAGGATTTCAACTACCTCTAGTTCAGGGAGTGCTACCCTCTGGGTCACAGTGAACAATGGAATCTGTTCATGCTGCAAGCATAAAATCTGCCTTGGTAAAAAGGCTGATTGTACAATTAGATATGAATATCAGCAAAATAGCTTGCAGATATGACCCAGAAAATTGTGACAGCTCTAAATATAGCATTTGACTTACATGTCCAATTGTCCAATCTGCTCCCCAAATGAGCAAATTACTCAGTGTGGTATGTTAACCAAAGAATATTGCCCTAGTTTGTTCCAATGCTGCCAAAATGTTATGTTTTGTGACAGAATATGTATGACATGTATATTTTTCACAAAGGCTCAGTTTGACCCAGTTTTGTACACGTCCAAGAAAAGTCCTCAAATTGATATTACTCTGGTTTGAAACCATTGCCCTTTCATTCATTGAGAAAAGCATAAATCTTACCAATTAGAGTGTGTGGTAAACCTTTTACAAAATATTATGGAGCTTCAAAATTAGAAATTCTCCACTTATTTCACCATTTAATGAAAACTGGCACAGCAAGATAACGACAGGGATGGCAGTATATTGGGTGCACCTTGTACATACATACAGCCTAAGTAAAGGTTTTATTGTTCAGCGTCTTCCACAACATTCCCTGTGCAATGGAGATCCATTGTAGTCAGAGATTGGATCAGCAGCTTACTTGTGTGATGGTACTGTGCCTTTAAGAAATGCATTTGTCATGTTTCTTAGCAGTTATTCGTTTTCAGTTATTCAGGATTTTCACAGAAATTTCATATAGTATTAATGTCAGCCTACTTGTGACTAATAAATAAACTTTATGTTTTAAAAAGTTTTTTTTATTATTATCAATGCCATTTTGTCTGGAACCCATATCCTCCATTGGTCCTGCAGCAGCAGCCAATTTCTCCTAATTGCTAGAAACTGAATTGATGCTGTGCTGCTGATTTTAATGATTTTCTCTGGGGTTTTGCAGAGTAGGGCTTGATTAGATTGCTTGATATTGATATCTGATGATTGAGTGGAGCTAGACTTACACAGAAAACGCAGGTTCAGTTGCTATTTCGAAGCTGTGGAGGGAGGTAGTCCTTTCTCTCTCTGAAGCTTGGAACCTGCACGAGACTATACCTCTGAAATTTGGCTATTTGAGGATATGTCATTCTCTGAAGTTTTACTATTTGGATCTTTAGAGAGGGGTTTCTTTCTCTGCCTCTCTTTCTCTTTCTAGTATTAGAGGCTGAGTCTGCCAAGAAGAAAGTCTCTTTCTCTGAGTGCTGCTGTTTGGTGGTGGATCTTTGTCTGGAGGTTGCTTTGTGAAAATTAGAAGATGGATATCTATTTGGATCTCTGTATAAAGATGTTAAGAAACTGGAAATCTACCATTCACCTAAGCATTTTTGCTTTTAGTGCTAACTTCTACTAAAGAAGAGATTTACCCCTGTGGGGGATATTTCTTATATTAGAACTGTAGAGTTAACTACTTGTTATGAATTACACTTTGTCATGTTTAAGTGTTTTGATTAGTAAAAGTTATGCTAATTCTTTTTGTTATATTGTAACTGTGTTCTTAAAGATTGTTTTGATAAATGTGTCAATTCAATCATTCCTGGAGTGAAACACCTTGTGCTCAAACTAATATCAAAATCAAATAACATCTCCAAAGATGTGTGTGTTAGATGGATTGGTCATGCTGAATTGCGCCTTAGTGTCAGGGAAATTAGCAGGGTAAATATGTGTGGGGCTACAGGGATAGGGCCTGGATGGGATTGTTTCTTGTATAGGCTCAACGGACCAAATAGCCTCTTTTTGCATTGTGGGGATTTTATGGTGAAATTTAAAAGTTTAGTCCGAGGCTAACTTCAGAATGTACTGTGGAGTTTCTGATTTGGTCCGTGATAATTGCATAATGCATATTTTTGTTTTTCAGCTTCATTCTTTTGTTTTTCAAGAATATCACTATCGATTTATTTTTGACTGACACAATAGAGCTTCAAGAAATGTATTTTTAAGCTTCACCGGCTGTAGATGTACATTCATGAGAACCTAGTTAATAGCAAGTGGAATCCATTCCTCGGTGTATTGTAGGAGAATCTTGTTATCATATTACACATAATACCAGTCTTGTTCTGCTCTTTTCAATTTGCTGTAGAAAAACTAACTGAATTCTCCTGTTATTAACATGCCAAAAGCTTCTCTACAACAACAACAGTTGCTTCCATAAGTTAGAAACAGAGTAGAAAGGCAAAAGTGAACTCTGTTAATTCTCTCACTGTCTAAACATAAATGGAGATGTTTTTGCTCCAAAAGTGGGTTGTAGTGTTTATTCCAAAACCCTTTGTTTGTGCAGTTAATTTGTTTAAAACAATCAGCAGCAAAGTATCTTTATTTTTAAATCAGAATGTTAATTTGTGCATACATTCAATCCTGGTGTTTGGGTAGTGGGGGTGAGAGTGGCAGGGGAATGATTGCAAATTCATACACATGTATATGCACTCACTTGTACACACAATCATGTGTGTATATACATATACATGCACACACGTAGCACAGGTACACACTTATGTACACACAATCATGTATACACACACACACACACACACACACACATACATACAGTAAGGAAGAGTTTAACAACTGTGAATAATTTAACATTAAAGGAAGCACAGATATCAATATCAATTCGCTTAAGGTCCAAATTCCAGAAAGGGGTGAGAGGGGGAAGTGGCATGGTGGCACAGTGGTTAGCACTGCTGCCTCACAGTGCCAGGGGCCCAAATTCAATTCACAGCTTGGGTCACTGTCTGTGGGGAGTTTGCACATTCTCCCCGTGTCTGCATGGGTTTCCTCTGGGTGCCCCAGTTTCCTGTCATAATCTGAAAGATGTGCTGGCAAGGTGCATTGGCCATGCTAAATTCTCCCCTAGTGTGCCTGAACAGGTACTGGAGTGTGATGACTAGGAGATTGTCATAATAACTTCATTGCAGTGTTAATGTAAGCCTACTTGTGATACTATTAAATAAACTTTAAACATTTATGCCTTGCTGCCATTTCTCTATAAAAACTCCCCTTTCCTTTCTTTCTCCCCCTTTCCCCGTCTTCTTCTCACAATGGAAGAATGGATTTCGATGAGGGCCACACATACCCTCCTCCTTGACGATGTCTCCTTTTGCTTTAAATATTGTTCACACGTTTAACAGATAACTTCCGTCAGTTAATAAAGGTCCCAACATTCATTAAATGTCAAGACTGCAGGCAAACATATTTAATCAAAGCCAGGCAGTAATTTATTGTCACAGATAAATCACAGTTATTACAGATTGCATTTTATTTTAGTAGATACTGCAATAATAAAGAATCAGCATTATCCTGTCTTGTCTTATATTTTTTTTAGTGTAAGTCCCTTAGGGAGCTTTATATTCATTCCCTGGCCCTATTAAAATATGGAAATAGTTTTAAAAGTAACTCCTTTCTCTTGGACATTATGCAAATTGGAAATGGGATTCTAACAGAAATTCATTCTAACTCCAAAGAGTCTCAATGCTGAGTGAATCACTGAGCCATCAAGTCTCATCTGCATTCTGTAATTCAGGCCGATTTTAGCTGCTGCACTGTTAATAAGTCAAAGGATCATGTGTTAAAGAGCATCACATCAGCAGTCATTCCCACTTGTGAGTTCTTTCCACCAATTCCTGATCACGCATGAAAAGAGAAGAAGAAAGGCCATATTTTATTGAACATCTTTTATCACTTCAGAATTGCCTAAGCACTTTATGGCCAATCCTGCCCACAGCAAGCTCCCGGCATACAATGTAATGATGACCAAATAATCATTTCTTTTTAATAATGTTGGCTGAGTGCAAATTATTGGTCAGGGCACTGAAGAAAACTCACTTCCACCTCTTTCAAACACCTCCACGGGAACTTTATATCCGCACGAGAGGTTAGAGAGAGCCTTGATTTAATACATCAATCAAAAGAAAGTCCTCCTCTCACACTGAACTGGAGCATTCTTCTGGATTGTAGGCTCCAGCCTCAGGGTGGGGGGGGGGGGGGGGGGGGGGTGTGTGCTAGAACTCAGAATCTCCTTCCTCATAGTCAGGTAGCTCATGGTCAGTGAGCCTGTGCATGCCACTAGGAGAGAGACTTCAGCTGGAATGAGATTCAGCAAGAGTGAGGTATCGGGAATTTGGGGCTGAATGGGAATTCAGTACTGAGGGGAAAGAGGTGCTCGTTTTCAGGAGGAGTGGAGAGGCGGACATGCAAGGGAGACATGAGGGCAAATAAGATATAGAAAGAAATAGAACTATGGCATCACAACCAGCAGATTGGTTAATGACTGGTAAGTAGTTTTTATTTTCTTTTGTTTTCTCTTGGCATTATATTGTTGTTCTAAGTTAACCTGAGGGTTAAGTCTCAGCAAGACATCCCAGACCTATGGAATGCTCCTCTTGTGCGATGTGGGAATTCAGGGACCCTGCCGGTATCCCTGGCTCCTTCACATGCAAGAAGTATGTCCAATTGTAAGTCCTGTTAGACCACTTATGGCTCTTTGAGGAAGTGACAAGAAAAATTGGCCAGAGCAGGGCAGTGGCAGTAAGTAAAGCCTTCGATAAGGTTCCTCATGGTAGGCTGATACAATGGATGAAGTCATTTGGAATCCAAGCTGAGCCGGTAAGATGGATACAAAAGTGGTTTGGGTATAGAAAGCAGAAAGTAGCAGAGGAAGAGCACTTTTCTAACTGGAGGTCTGTGACAAGCAGTGTTCCAAAAGGATCACTTCTGGGACCATTGTTATTTGTAATATACATAAATGATTTAGAGGAAAATGCAGATAGCCTGAATAGTAAATTTGCAAATGGTACAAAAATTGGGGAAGTAGCGGATAGTGAGGAGGATTGTCAGAAGGTAAAGCAGAATATAAATCGGCTGGAGAACTGAGCTGAAAGAAGGCAGATGGAATTTAACCCAGAGAAATGTGAGATGATGCGATTTGGAAGGTCAACTGCAGAGGAAAATTATACAATAAATGGTACAGCCCTTAGAAATATTAGCAGAAAGAAGAATTTAGACCTGCAGATCCACAGTTCCCTGAAGGTGGCAACTCAGATGGATAAGGTGGTCAAGAAAGTTTTGACATTCTGAACTTCATTAATTATAGCATTGATTATAGGGAGCGGAAAATCATCTTGCAGCTAATATAACACATTGATTAGATCACATTTGGAGTATTGTATACAATTCTTAATGCCACACTACCGGAAGAATGTTGATGACTGGAAGAGTGCAGAAGAGATTAACCAGGATTGCCTGGTTTGGAGAATATGGACGATGGAGAAAGGTTGAACAAACTTTGGTTGTTTTCACTGGAGCGTCGGAGGATGAGGAGGACCTGATTGAGGTTTTCAAGATCATGACAGGCTTGGATAGAATGGGTAGTCAGAATTTTTTTTCCCAGAATTGAAAGATCAATTACTTGAGGGCATAGGTTGAAAATGAGAGGGGTAATGTTTAAAAGAGATGTAGAACATAGAACATAGAACATTACAGCACAGAACAGGCCCTTCGGCCTTCGATGTTGCGCCGACCAATATAAAAAGCAATGCCCCTCCAAACTAAACCATTCCCTTCTCTTCCATATACTTATCAACTAACCTCTTAAACGCCACCAAACTTGGCGCATCTACAACTGCTGCAGGCAGGGCATTCCACTCCCGAACCACCCTTTGGGTAAAGAACCTACCTCTGATATCCGTCCTATAACTATCACCCCTTAATTTAAAGCTGTGTCCCCTCGTGCTAGCTTTCTCCATCCTAGGAAAAAGGCTATCACTGTCCACCCTATCTAAACCTCTAATCATCTTATATGTTTCGATTAGGTCCCCTCTTAGCCGCCTCCTTTCTAACGAAAACAACCTCAAATCCCTCAGCCTCTCTTCATAAGACCTGCCCTCCATACCAGGCAACATCCTGGTAAACCTCCTCTGTACCCTCTCCAATGCCTCCACATCTTTCTTATAATGTGGGGACCAGAACTGCACACAATACTCCAAGTGCGGCCGCACTAGAGTTTTGTACAGTTGCAACATGACGTTGCGGCTCCGAAATTCAATCCCCCTACCAATAAAAGCTAAGACTCCATATGCGTTCTTAACAACCTTCTCGACTTGACTGCCTACTTTCAGGGATCTATGCACATACACACCAAGATCCCTCTGTTCATCAAGACTACTAAGAATCCTACCATTAGCCCTATACTCTACACATTTACTATTTCTGCCATAGTGCATTACCTCACACTTTTCCACATTAAACTCCATTTGCCACGTCTCGGCCCAGCTCTGCAACTTGTCCAAGTCCCTCTGCAAACTATAACACCCCTCTTCACTATCTACCACTCCACTGACTTCAGTGTGTAGGATGGTGAATGCCTGAAACTTGCTGCTGGAGGAAGTGGTGGGAGCAGATTCTATAACACTGTTCAGATGTTATCTGGATAGGTACATGAATAGGCAGGGAATAGAAGGATATGGATCATGTAGAGGCAAGATAATATTAGATTAGAGAGGTATCTGTGTTGGCACAGATTTGGTGGGTCGAAGGGTATGTTCCTGTTCTGTACTGTTCTTTGTTCTTTTGGCTTATCTGCTGCTCAAATCCTTGTTCATGCCGTTGTTATCACTGGAATAACAATTTCAACACTATCTGCTCGCTAACAATATCCCAATCTCTTTAAGATTGAAGTCATCTAAAATTCCAATGCTTGTTTCCTATCTCATATCAAGTCCCATTCATCATAACCACTGCGCACTCAATGACCTATGTTGACTCCCAGTTAAACAATGCCTTAATTTAAACATTTGTGTTGTTTTTAAACTCCTCCATGGTCATGCCTTCTCCCAATCCTTGCAATTTCCTTGCGACACTTGCTTTCATCAGCCATAGTATAGAATATAAGAGCAAGGAGGTAATGTTTCAGTTGTACAGACCATTGGTTAGGTCACAGCTGGAATACCATGTACAGTTCTTGTCACCTCACTCCAGGAAGGATATGTTTATACCAGACAGGGTACAGAGGAGGTTCAGCAGTATGCCGCCTGGAATCGAGTATTTGAACTATAAGACAACATTGCATGAACTTGTATTGTTTTCTTTAGAGAGAGAAGGCTGAGGGGAGAACATGATTGAGGTGTATCAGATTATGAGGGGAATGGACAAGCTGAGTAGGGACCATCTGTTCCCCTTGACTGAGGTGTGAATCAGGAGGGGACAGAGTTTTAGGATAAAGGGCAGGAGAATCAGAGGGAACTTGAGAAGAATCGTTTTCAGTCAGAGTGTGCGGTGGGAATCTGGAATGTGCTGCCTTGGGAGGTAATGGAGGCTGGAAGACATACAACCTTTAAAAAACATTTGGATGACTTTTGAAATATCTTAACATTCAGGAGTACAGGACAAGTGTTGGAAAATAAGATTAATGCGCCTTTAGTGGTAATTATTGTTGGTGCAGACTTGATGGGTCGAAGAGCCTTTTCTGTGTTTTATGCCCATATGAATTTATGATTCCAACCCCACAACCTTCCGAGATATTTGTAATCCTCCAATTCTGACCACTCGATCATTCCCAGGTTTAATTTCTCCACCGTTGGTTGTTATCTATTCAGCTACCTCAGTCCTAAACTCTGGAATTAATCCCTCCACCTCTCTAACTCGCTTTCTGCTTTAAGCCACTTTTCCAAAAGGCCCTTTTTGACCGAGCTGTTGGTTAGTTCGGTGTGTGGTTTATTTGAGAATACTCCAATGAAGCAGCTTTGGATGTTTTTGCTCTATTAAATATGTTATTTAAATGCAAGTCGTGAATTTTAAGCCTCAACTCTGAATCAGATTTGTTTCCTAGGAGGTGGGCATTGGTGGAACTTACCTTGCCATCGCCATGGAAACTGGTCTCAGAATGAGCCAGCATTTTCTAAGGAAGGAGGGAGAAAATGTTAAGGGGAAAAGAAAGATGTGTTGCTCCTTCTGTTTCTGGTTAGTTTAGTTTTACTCACAGTCTGCGATGCCCTTTGAAAATATTTGGCTCTTTGATGTGATTGTTGGTTTGTTTGTAAAACAAATAATGGGGTTTGACAGGTTTGCTACAATATCAGCAAATAATCATTATCCACACCAACGCATATTTATTGTATTAAAAGTGAGCATGCAGAGCATAAAAATAGCATTCACATTAGGATTTGAAATCTGAAAAAAAGATTGACACATAATTGGATTGATACAATGAATAGGATCTTCTGGAATCTGTTACAGCTATTAAAGAAAAAAACAGCAATGTCTGGTTGATCGATAGTGGACAGAAGAAATGTTAAACAATATTAGTAGAAATCACAGTTAAGGGGATTGCTATTTGCTTAAGCATGACTGCAAAGATTTTGCATAATCTTTGTTGATTCAATGTGTCGACAGATCAATATTGCCTTTCCCAAATTGTCTGGGCTAATGGCATTATGTTAAATAGAACAAGACACCAGTGGGGAATCAAAATGCCTTGCAAACAAATTAACCCAAAATACAAATAGGTGGTTTAGGAAGCCGTTTCGTTTGGATGAGCTATTATCTCCTTTACTTTCTGTAAACTCAATTAAATTCCTAACCACTCTCTGAAAGATTAAAAGGCAATTTTAACTGCCTGCCCAATGATGTCCTGTCTTCCTGCAGGTTAGATTGAACTTTTAACCAGGCAAATGTTCTACAGTCCTCAAACCCAGGTCCATCTACCCTCCAAACTTCTGTACCCCACGCCCAAATGTAGCTCCCTGCTGACCTCCACTCTTTTCCCTTTTACCTCTCCCATTTAGTCAGTTACCAGGGACCATCGTGATTGGATCCCCAACAGTTAGAATCTGAAATCTAATTTCCAGTTCCCGTGGGCAGCATGGTGGCACAGTGGTTTGATTCCCAGCTTGGGTTTGACTCATTGCTTGGGTCACCCTTTGCAAAGTTTGCACATTCCCCCTGTATCTGCATGGGTTTTGTCTGGGTGCTCCAGTTTCCTTCTACAGTCCAAAAGACTTGCTTGTTAAGTGCATTGGCTATGCTAAATTCTCCCTCAGTATAATCAAACAGGAGCTGGAGTCCGGCAACTTGGAGATGTTCACACCAACTTCATTGCAGTGTCAATATAAACCTAATTGTGACACTAATAAAATAAAAAAAACCTGCTCACCATCTAGTTTGCACTTCCCACTGGGTTTGAGCAGGTAACAAAGGCCCAGCAGTTAAACATTTCCTGTTCTCTTGCTGTGGAGGGCCAAATTGTTTCATGTCACCTCTGCCCTTCCACCTGCATAACTCCCAGTGGAAGTCAAAATCCAAGAATTGTCTCCACTGCTCATCACCACAGGATTCTTTTAGTCCCACGGCCAATAGTAAGTAATTATGAGAATGGCACAAACATTTTCAAACAATCTCAGTTGTTCGGTACAGTACATATCAGCCATCACTGTAGCAATGGATTGAATGCCCTTGAGACATTTGTGGCACAGAAGGAGATTATTATGTCCAACAAGTCAATGCTGGCTCCTGACAGAGCAATCAAATTGGCCCCACTCCCCTCTTGGAACCAGAGCCCTGCAATTTCCCTTGAGCACCCTTCCAATTTTAATTTAAAAATCATTGAGCATTCCTGCTTCCACCATTCCTATGGGCAGTGTGTTCCAAGCACTTTATCTGACAACCTGACAGTTTTACTCGCTGCAGAAGAAAACTTTCCTCTCCTTTTCCCACAGCTTTTGTCTAAAATCTTAGATCTGTGTCCCTCTAATCCTTGTAACATCAGCGAAAAATAAATTATATTTATTTTTCATCTAATCCTGTGTGCCTGACATATCTCCGTCCAATTTCCGTTCCTGCAAGAACAACCCTTAAGTTTTCCAATCTAACCTGGTCCCAAAAATTCTTCCTCCCTCCCTGAAACCATTCTGATAAACCTACTCTGAACCCTCTCCAGAATCCTCACATATTTCATGAAGAGTGGTGACCAGAATTGAATGCCTTCTCTTAAATATCACCAATTGTTCTGTTCCAGTTGTCCCTTTCAGCCTTGGGTTCCATTTTACTCTGGCTGCATCCCTTCTCATCAGACTGAGGTTCTTATGTTAGACCATTAGTTTAGAGGTTCTATGTTAGACTCTTCCTTGCTCTGATACTAATCTACATCTCATTATACAATGATCACTCTCATCCCACAGATAACTGGCTCATCTCATTTCCCAGCACCCGATTCAGCAATGTCTCCTTTCTAGCTGCACTGGTCAAGGAGGTTTCCTTAAACACATTTTAAAAATTATCCCCTCTCCCAACAATCTCCCAACTCCCACCACTCCTCACCCGCCCTCCCCCTTGCCACCACCACACTTTATCTCTAATTCTAACATTACCTCAATCAATGTTTGGATCATTAAATTCTCTCAGACTTTCCTGCACATTTCCATGAGTCCCCCGCAAATCTGGCCGGCATGGTGACACAGTGGTTAGCACTGCTGCCTCTCAGCGCCAATGACGCAGGTTTGATTCTTGGCATGGGTCACTAACTGTGCAGAATCTTTATGTTCTCTCCGTGTCTGTGTGGGTTTCCTCCAGGTGCTCCGGTTTCCTCCCACAGTCTGAACGAAGTGCTGGTTAGGTGCATTGGCCAAGCTAAATTCTCCCTCAGTGTACCCGAACAGGCACTGGAGTGTGACGACTATGGGATTTTCACAGTTAACTCATTGCAGTATTAATGTAAGATCACATGTGACACTAAATTAAATTCATTAATTAATGAATTAAACCAAACTATTCCTTTGCTTTTATTTTTTATTGTGGAGGTAATAGAATATCCCAGTTAGTGTGTTCTTAACATTCTTTCCTTATGTCTGATAAATCCTGTTATTATACAATCAATAATAGGTCATTTCCTGATTTTGCACTGCTGGAATGTGGCCTTTTCCCTATGAATCAGAAATTTGAAAGCTGTAGATTGCTGACCATTAAAAACATACATTGCCATGCCTTGTCTTGGTCTTATAAGAAGTCTCACAACACCAGGTTAAAATCCAACAGATTTATTTGGTAGCACAAACCACAAGCTTTTGGAGCCTATTGTCTTGGTGTACAGAGCTCTCTGTTAGGATAAGTTTGGACACTATTTTGTGTCCTATTGCTTTGGTACATCAGTTCTTCCACTATTTCTATTGTTAGGAAAACAAAGATAGTTTTAAGGGATTTATCTTTGTATTGGTAAACTTTAAAAATAAAGTCTAGTCTGAAGTAGGTTTAATTTATTGTTTTTGTGCAGGGAACCTTGTATTTAAATAACTGCTTTAAAAGCTCATTTTAATTGAAATGTTGTGAAACATGGTGTCTGAACATCAGACATGCAGTTTTTGAGTTGCCAGGTTGATTGCTGTAAATTTGAAAAAAAAACTCCTTTAAGATGGTTCATATTTGGTAACAAATATATATTTATTGGAATTAGATTCATTCAGACAAAAGTGTTTGTATGTGTGATGGTTGGTTCATTTCCAATTGTGCTTCTATAATGCTTAGAGAGGGGTACAGTCTGAAGAGTAAATAAAGGCTGACAGAAGTATCAACTTAGCAATTGGGAATCTTTTTAAGATAGAGAGACTTTTGAATTTAGTTTTTAGGTGATTTTATTGGCAGTTGATGATAAACACCAGGGATTGAACATCTCTCAACTCTGTCTAGAGAGTCTGGACAAAACAAGGGAGCTGCAAAGAAACAAACTTTCCAAAGATCCAGATGCAGTCCAGGTAACTAGGGAATTGGGATATAACAAATGTCTTAAGGAGACTGAAATTAAAAGAACAAAGGCCAAGGTATTATTCAGGAGAATTCGAGGGAAAATCAAACAAAGTATTGTGAGTGAAAGTGACAGTAAGCATCTGCAATAACTAGAGCTGAAGTGGGAAAGCAGATTTCAGAGATAAATCAAAAGTTTGATACCATTTTAATAAGAATCTGGAGAAGAGCTAAAGCAATTGTGAAAGATTTGTACAGCAGTCAAGAAATCCAAAGGAGGTTGGTGTAAAAGCTAGGTACACAGTTCTTTGTTAAAAGTGAAGTGAGACTTTGGTTAAAAGAGTTATTTGGAAAACCTGGACTGGATTTCAACATACAAACCACTGATGGAAAGCATGATTGTGAATGAAAATTGCAAAGCATGTTGCTTTGAAAGTGAAGTTTTGAAACTCTCATGTTACTTTAATCTGAAGGAGTTTTGAAGAGAAATCCACAGACTACAACTTGGGTTCAAAGTGGAATGTGTAGCTTGATACAGACAGATTGTATGCTTAAAGGGGCTTAGTATGTTGCAAAGACCTTTGTAGCTTAAGATATGTTTTATAATCCACATTAACCTTAAAACCAGGATATGTTTGCAATGCTGAGGAGAAGTATTAGTGTTTTGTTTCAAAATCCAATTTTTTGCGTTCAGTAATTGCTTTGTTTCCTTGTTGCTTAAATTAATTATCAATCCTGTGACTCTGTTCTTCCACACTTTCTAAAAGTAAAAGTCTTTTGATCCAGGATTCCAATACAGTTATAACAACACCTGGGATTGCAACAAAAGATTGCAAAATCCGCTGTACTTGAGGTGTGAGATTCATCTTCCGCTGTCCCGTACTTTGAGGATGAGGTTTTCTCAGGTTTGTATGTTTCTGCCATGGATCATCAGGTGACTGAACAGAACCAATCCCTGACCCACAGATCTTTGGGCTCATGGGCAGAGCAATCCATTTACTAATGCTTGGAATCCCAACAGTGCAGGAAAAGGCCATTCATCCCATCTGCACCATCTCATTGAAAGGCCATCCCACCCCGACCCTCCTTCTCCTCCTAACTCCGCATATTTAGCATCGCTAATCCACCTAACATACACATCTATGAACATTAACATAGTTAATTCCCTTAATCTGCACATCTTTGGACTGTGGTAGGAAATCAGAGCACCCAGAGAAAACTCACACTAACATGGGGAGAACGTATAAACTCCACACAGACAATCACTCACGGCCTGAACTGGACCCAGATCCTTTGCATTCTGAGGTAGCAGTGCTAATCACTGTGTCACTGTGCAGCCCTCTTGGAATCAGGAGTGCAGAATTTTCTTCCTTTTTCTTCCTTCTTTGCTGTCACTTAACCTGATTGTGAAGGTGATGGAACAAGGAGCTCGATGCTGCTGATGAGTAAATTGTGGCCATTCTGGGCAAGCGACTACAAATTGTTTCTTGTTGGCAAGGACAACACTGCCATGCTTCAACGAGAGTTTTAGAGTGTTTGTGAAATAATCACCCGGGTCCAGATGCATTGTAAGGATTAACAACTATATTGAACAAGATACATTTAAAGAATATTCAGGTGGTGCATGGGGAAAAAGGACTAGAAGGATATGCTGATAGGGTGAGATGAAATAAGGGGGCTTGTAGGCAGTACCAACACTGGCACGAATCTGTTGAACTGAATGGCCTGTTTCTGTACTGTAAATTTCTATGCAATTCTTTTCTCACATTGTTTTTTCTCTACACCCTAGCTTTGACTGTAACACCACATTCTACACTCTCTCCTTTCATTCTTAATGAATGGTATGCTTTGTCTGAAAAGCGCAAGAAAAAATGCTTTTCACTCTATACTAATACATGTGACAATAATAAATTGAATCAAATCAAATTCTAAGTGGCCATTCCATTTTACTCAGTGAGAGTGTGTTATTAAAGGTGTTTTCACAGATGGACCCAGCATTGTGCTGGGGTCAGTCTGTCCCTCTGATATCTATTGAGGTCCATTTAGTCCTGATTCCACTAATTTAAGGGCTGCTGTCAGAGCTGCAGGGAATTGGTTTATTCTGCCAATCAAGGATTCCCAAACAGCAGGGCTGAACGAAGGCTCGGCCAAAATTCCCTTGGGAAGAATCACAACTTGCTGAGAACAGGACTGGAGCAGTTCACAGGACAGAGGCAATGGACATGTCGGCTCCAGCGGGGAGGCACTGACAGAAAGGGTTGGCAATTATAAATGAGGAAAAGAGACCCTATTCTGGAAGGGGGAAGTGAGGTAAGAACCTCAGCCCTGACAAAGAGCATTAGAACATAAAAAAAGGCCATTCAGGCCCTCAGGTCTGTTCTGTCATTCATTAACATCATCCACATCAGCACCAGAATCCTGCACTATCGCTATATCTCTTTACTTCCTGTCCAATAATCTGTCAACCTTTGTCTTGCATATACTTGAAGACAACGCATTCACATCTCATCACTTGGAGAATTTTGAAGATTTGTCATTTTCTGAATGAGGAGATTTCTTCTGATCTGAGCTATAACTGGCTGAGCCTCCTTCCTGAGTCTCTGCGCCCATATTCCAGGTTTCCTCAGTTGTAGGCGATGGTCAACCACATTTCTAACATATCAAACCTTATGAGGATTTTACATCTCAATGGGAATGGCTGCAATGTTGATCCTTTAATCTGTGTTTAGAATTGTTAGCATGAATTTCGATAAAATGTGAAAGCTTTATTTGTAAAAGATTCACTGAAGCTTTTGTGTCAGCAATACAAAGAAGGACAAAGAAAAGTCTAACACAAAAACAGGTTCTTTGGCCTCCAAGCCCATACCAATCATGATACACAAACTAAACTAAAAAAAAATATTCTGCCGTCACTTAGTCCATAACTCTTTATATCCTCCCTATTCATGGACCTATTAAGATGTCTCTTAAATGTTGCTAATGTACCTGCTTCCACCACTTCTTCTGGCGATGCCTTTCAGGCACCCATCAGTCTCTGCATGAAAACCTTCACACATACATCTCCTTTACACTTTTCTCTTTTCATCTTGAAGTTGCCCCTTTGTAGTCGACACTTCCACGCTGGGAAAAAGCCTTTGACTATCCATCTTGTCGATGCTTCTCATAATTTTGTAGACCTCTATCAGGTCTCCCCTCAGTCTCTGTCTTTTAAGTGAAAACAATCGTGGTTTATTCAGCTTCTCCTCAACACCCTTAAGAACAGGCAACATCCTGGTGAACATTCTTTGCGTTCACTTCAAAGCTTCCAAGTCTTTCTGGCAGTGTGGTGACTAGAACTGCACGCAATACTCCAAATGCAGCCTAACCAAGATTTTATATAGCTGCAATATGATTTCCTAACTCCTGTACCCAATGTCCCAACTGATAAAGACAAGCATGCCATATGGCTCCTTAATTACCTTGGCCGTATGTGTTGCCATTTTTGGGGAACTGTGGACCTGCACGCCCAGATCCCTCTGTAAGTTAATGTTCCTAAAGGTTCTGCCATTTACAGTATAATTCACACCTAAATTTGATTCTCCAAATTGCATCACCTTGCATTTGTCTGGATTAAACTCCACCTGTCATTTCTGTGCCCAAGTCTTCAATCTATCTATATCCTGCTTTATTCTCTGACAAAACCAAGCACTATCAGCAATTCTGCCAATCTTTGTGTCATTTGCAAACTTATTAAGGAGACCCCCATCCACATTTTCCTCCAGATCATTTATATATACTCCAGCACTGATCCCTGCAGAGCACCGATAGCTACAGATCTCCATTCTGAAAAACAACCTTCCACCGGTACTCTGTCTTCTAAAATCAAGCCAGTTCTGTATCCATCTAGCTGGTGCACTCTGAATCCATGCGATTTTAGTTTTTGAACCAGTCTTTCAGTGCATGGCCCCCTCATTGCAAAGTTCAAAGGCCATTGTTCAAATCTCAAACCAATACTCTGAGCCAGATTTTAATCATAAGGCGGGATTGAGTTGGGAAATTTCCTGTCTTGGCAGACCTATCCCCTTTGAAAGGTATCCTCACCAAATTTTCATTGCAGGAAGGTAATGATGGATTGAGATTAGGTCCGTCGCATTCTGGGGGAGTTTGGAGCAGCCGCAGAGACAGGCGAGTGCTGAGGTAGGCTGGTGAGAAAAGCCACTTCAGTTCCCTGAGACTTCATAGAAGTCCCTCACCTCCTCAGCCCCACTCAGCCCCCATGCTCCATATGCCACCTCCATGGCCCTCATGCAGCCATGCCCTCTCTTTAACCACTCACCCAGTTCACTATGGATGGATCTTAGGAGCCCATGTGTAGATAGAAAATCAAATTCCTCACAATCTAAGAAGTCTCTTATTGATATGCACTTGATCCTGAAAACAATTCTCTCATTCATGGAACCCACTGAAAAAAGAATGGCCTGAACAGGTCAATCTGTTGTAAAATAAACACATTTCTACACATTAACCCCATCAAATACAGCAAATCCCCTGGCTGAGATAACTCATGTTGGAACTGTTGAAACTTAGCCAAGCATTCATAATGGGTTAAAGCCTAAGATAAAGGCCTATGGGCAGATTTTAACTGGCATATCCACCTAAGAATTGTACAATTCTGCCCAAGGATAACAGAAAATGTTATTCTCTGAGCCTTGCCCACATCCAGAATCGAGGTGGGCAAGTTCATAAAATTCCAGCCAATGAGTACGGATGCTGGAATTTGAAATAAAAACAGAAAACGCTGGAACATCTCAGGATCTGTGGAGACAGAACAGAGCCAATGATTCAAATATGGATGACTCATTACCAGAGTTTTGATAAGGGGCCATCCAGACTTGGAACTCTGTCCTCTTTCCACAGATGCTGTCAAACCACCTGAGATTTTCCAGTGCTTTCTAATTTCAAGTCATAATGGGTTAATAAAAACATTTGAGAAATGCCAATAGTGAAGGCTATTAAAGCTGAAACTGTAGAGGCTCGTGATTTTTCTCAGTTACACCAGATGGCCTGTCCATCATTAGGCTTTATGTTTATCCATAAAATCATGGGTTCCACACCATGGATTGAGGCCCTTGGAACATTGCTTCACCACATGACCCATTATTATTACTTTGCTTTTTTTTAGTTTGCTGTTGCTTTGTTTTGACATTTTCCAAGGATTCGAAATTACTATATAAATGCAATTTTTACGCATTTTGCATGTGATTGTTCAGTATGGAATTTGAAGATTTTGATTCTTTAAAATAGTAAGAAGAAAGGCAGACTGAAGTAGAGTCATATTGGACACGAAACACTAACTCTGCTCCTTACTCCACAGGTGCTGCCAGACCTGCTGCGTTTTTCCAGCTTTTTCTATTCTATTTGAATGGAAAGACATGTTTATAAAACTGCTAAAATCTCTTTGAATTTCCACCTGCTCACAGATTAGTGCTGGTACATTTTGGAACATAAACTTGTACATAATTTAAACCCTTAGTATCTTCAGAGACAGAATGTATTAGCAAAGTTAATTTTTCATGGATGTGGAAAATTCATAGGGGCCATTGGCTCCCGCAAGCACAAAGGATTGAATGTTTCGTTGGTTGGGTTTACAATGAACAGATTAGCTTCCAGTCAATAGCTGCTGACACAGAACTCACTGTTTGGTGATTTAACTTTAAAACAGGTGCTGCCAAAGAAAAATTGGAAAGAATGATGAGTGTATCGATGCATGGCTAGAAGCAAGCTGGGTTGGAAAGTTTTATTATTCTGACTTCAAAATGATGGCACGTGAATCCCTGGATTAAAATATCCTGCGAGCAATCTTACTGCCTGTTCATGCCATACTCCCACTGCTACAAAATCAGAGAATTTCACACCCTGTTCGCTTTCGCAAGATGGGAAAATCCTGCTGGTGTGAATGGTCATAATGTTCAATCAGGTGCACTTGGGCTGAGATCCTTGGCCCTTCCTGCTTCATCCGTGACAACAGGAATTACACTTCAAAAATTTCTGATGAAGAGTTTCACACAGATGCAAAACATTGGCCGCAATTTTTCGGCCACATTGCGCCCTGCGAGTACGTGTTAGACCAGAGCAGCGTTAGAGGATCATGTTTCAGTGGATTAGTGTGTTCTTTGCTGACACCATACCTCATCAATACACTCCCTCCCATTGCTCCCGGATGTGAGTATTTATGGGCACTTAAATATAGAACATAGAACGTTACAGCACAGTATAGGTTTTTCAGTCCTTGATGTTGCGCTGACCAGTGGAACCAATCTAATGACCCTCTAACCTAAATTATTCCAATGTTATCCATATGCCTATCCAATGACCATGAAATTGTCACGTCCAACTGCTGCAGGCAGGGCATTCCATATCCTTACTACGCCCTGAGTAAAGAGCAAAGTTTGTTTGAGGCTGGACCTTTCCAGTTCCCGGTACTTTCTGATCCTTGGGTGCAGCAAGAACCAGAAAAGAAATACTACTGGGGACCAAGCGAGCTGGCAATGATGGTGGGTAGGGAGCAAGTTAGGGGGGGAAGAGGCAGCTTGGAGGTCATTGAAACCCCAGTGGTCTGGCAGTGCCAGCCTTGCCATACCAATTGACAACCTGGCGCTGCCAGCTGAGTACTGCCAGACTGCCAGGGTGTTGAGGCTCTGACAATTTGGCTGGGGAATGAAAGGGAGCATGAAGAGGCAACTATTGACAGGGTCTCAATGCCAGCAATCATTGGATGGGAAGCTGGGTAAGCATCCCTTCAATATAGCAGGCCAAGAAAATCCCCAATGTCCATGGGTGGTCCGTTGCAGGAGGGAGTGAGGTCTTCAATTTTAATTTGAGATTGTAGCGCCATTTATAAAGGTTTCCAATCTCTGTAAAACAGGGTAACCAGAATGTTTAGGCCCTGTTCTTCTCAGAACGATGGAAAACTCACCACTCTCCCAAAAAATGACAGTGTGGGAAAACTGCAATCTGATTTTCTCCATCGCACCAGTTTTCTCACTCGAGAACAGTCATTCTTTAGGGCAATTCCACCCATTTACTCTGTTTCTCTCTCCACTGATGCTGCCAGACCTGCAGAGTTTATTCAGCATTTTCCATTATTGTTTCACAAAGAGGTCCAAATCTCTAGAATTTAGTCTGAAAACTTCTGCTGCTCTATCTTAGTTCTCCCTTTAAAAAAACTCCTTGAAATCTCTATCCCTCTGATGAAATCTTTGGCCATTTGCCCTAATGTCACTTTATGAAGTTTGTGTTAAATTTCGCATTATGATCTCAGCAGGTCTGACAGCATTTGTAGAGAGTGAATAATTGAAACATTGGCTCTATTCTCTCTGCATGGATGCTGTCAGACCTGTTGAGATTTTCCAGCATTTTCTGTTTTTGTTTCAGATTCCAGAATCCAGAATATTTTTCTTTTATCTTTGTGTTATAATATTCTGGCAGAGAGCCTAGGAGGGGTTATTGTGTTAATGGTGCTGAATAAATGCAAATTTCTCTTTAGTTACCGTCATAGTTTTATTTGACCCATCAGTGGTTAGTTAAAGCCATGAAGTTAAAGTTAGTTTATTTGTCACGAGTAAGACTTACATTAACACTGCAATGCAGTTACTGTGAAAATCTGCTAGTTGTCACATTCCACAGCCTGTTTGGATCAATGAGTCTAAACAGCACATCTTTCAGACTGTGGGAGGAAACTGGACCATCCAGAGGAAATCCATACAGACACATGGAGAACATGCAAACGCCACACTGACAGTCACCCAAGCTGGGAATCGAACCCAGGTTCCTGACATTGTGAGGCAGCACTGCTAACCGCTGTGCCCAGTACAGACTTGAACTCAAAGGGTTGCTTTCAGCCGGTGTCAAAAGGTTTTAGAACTGTGATCAATGTACGTGCAAGAACAGGATCTTCCCAATGGTGTAAATAAAACCAGGCTGGGTGAAATCAGCATGTATCTAAAGTAAATGAAGTTCTTCAGTGTTTGGTTTGAGCAGATACTGCATATGTTAAAGCTTGCTGCGGTAATGAATTTACTATTCCAGAAAAGCAATGTAATGGAAATACCATCTGGCAGTGCAGTACTGTTGCTGTTAAAAGCACTTTATACAAAATATTGAAGCAACCCATAACCAATTGAAACATGAAAGGTTTTGGGATAATAAATTAAACCAGTTAAGCTTCATTTATTTATGTAAATTAGTATGAATTAAAATAATAATTTCTGTCACTGATTGGTTATTATATGGTGTGCAACATGTGATGTAGTCTTCTCTGGAACGTAAATGCTTACACATCTGGGCCTTGCTCCAGTAACTGTTGAGATGTGAACCTAACATTTGTCTGCATCTCCAGTTAATTATTGCTAATATTAGTTAATTGCCAGAGAGCACATTTAAACATTCATTTAGGAAGAATCACACGTTCACTTCGATAAATAATTGCATTTGAAATTTCACACTTTGGCACCATTGACTTTGAATGCAAAATATTGTCCTTCCAGAGAGATTGCAATCTTCAACCTTTGCACTCATAGAACTGAGCATCAACAAAGCCTTCCTGCTCTGTGTGTCTCAGAGCTGCGTTGCACTGCACACAAATACAAAGGTATAACGTCAAACTGATAAAATTCTCAAGAAGGTAGATGCAAAAACATGGGGGTGTCCAGAACTAGGGGTGACCATCTGAGAATACAGGATGAGAGGGTCACATGAACCAGGTTATAGTTCAATAGGTTTGTTTGAAATCACAAGGTTTTGGAATGCTGCTCCTTCATGGGGTAAAGAACGCACTCTGAAACTTTGCGATTACAAACAAACCTGTGGGAGTGTGACCTGGCATTGTGTGACCACTAATTTTATCCACTTTGGTCCAAAACAGAATCTCCACATCTGAGGAGACTCAGGGTAGACATTCAGGACAGATATAAGGGGAACTTTCTTCACCTAGAAAGAGGTTAGGCTGTGAAATTCACTAATACAGGAGTTTGTTGAGGCCTAATTGATATATGTTTTCAAGAAGCAATTAGATATAGCACTTGAGGTGAAGGGAGAGTAAGGATATGGGGAAAAACAGGATCAGACTATTGAGTTGGATGATCAGCCATGATCATAATGAATAACGGAGCAGGCTTGAAGGACCAAATGGCCTATTCCTGCTCCAATTTTCTACTTATATAATTGACATTTCTTAAACAAATTTAATCCATTCTTATGGAAGTCAACAACATTTTATGGCATTATCTAGAAAATTGCACAGAAACAGATTATTACATCCAATCCAATCCATGACATGTGCTCCTCACATCCTTCCTCACCTGATTTTTCAAAATATTTCTTTATTCCTTTCTTCCTCATGTGTTCTCCAAAGTCTAGCCTCAATATTCCCAGTGGTAGCAAATTCTACATTCTCGCCATTCCCAGATCAAAATTTTCTAGCTGTTCCAGTCAGCAGGATCTGCCAGTCCTGTTAATGATGATTCCTCCTCCCACCAAACCTCCAACACTTCTAGTGAGGAAACCCATGCAGGCACAGGGAGAATGTGCAAACTCCACACAGATAATGACCCCAAGCCAGAAATCAAACCCAGGTCCCTAGTGCTGTGAGGCAGCAGCGCTAACCAGGGTGCTACTGCAGAGAGCAGGAAACCAGTTTGACAGCAACTGGAGCAGGAGATTCCTGGTCAGTGGAGGTCTGCCTCCATGGCAGTAAAACACACTACGCAATGAGTGGAATATCCAGCCCTCCAGACAAGGAAGTGTCTTTGCAATTGCTAACTTGGTTTCTTGGTGACCATAACATTTTATGGCTTGTAGTTTTTCTCTTCCTTACTCTCTCTGTATTGGCTTTATCAGAACCATCTGTGATTTTAAAGATGTTGTTGGGTCATTCCTCATCCTTATTTTTCAAGAGAAAAGAAACACAGTCTATTTAACCTGTGCTGATAAGAAGAAGCTCACAATTCTGGCATCATCCCTGTAATATGTTTTCTCTTCTCCAATGCCTCTGAATCTTTTTTACAAGATGGCACCCCGTAGGAAAATAAGCAAGGGAAAAAAACTGTCTCTGTCTACCTTCCTTAGCAGAAGGACCCTAGTCCTGTCAACTGATCTATAAATTACTTGTGATGCTTAGCCCCAAACAGCGTGGTCCCCTGATTAGAGATGAAAGATTTAATGTAGAGCTGCTGCAAATAGGGGTAATGAAACAAAAACAAAAGATATTAAGGAGGACGATGCTTCATTTGTTAAAAGAACCATTCAACTTTCCAATCTGTTGGATGGAGCTGGAATGGACAGATCAGTGTTAGGTTCAGAAGCATGCCTAACAACATACATGATTGTGTCACAATGCACTAAAGTTAACATCACTCACTTTGTCTCGGGAAGCTGAAACATTTCTTCTTCATTATTACAACACTTTCTCCTTGCTTGGTCAAGACAGAAATAAAATGTATTACTTATTAAAGTCGATGCTTTGATTGGTTATGCCAGATTCATTGGACGTAAAGGCAGAGTGGCTGATAACAGAAATCGGCAGCAGGGCGTTTTGTTAGCTGGTCCATTTAGCATGTCTCCAAATTTGTTTGGTCCAATTCCATACATTAATCAGCATTACCCACCCAGTTTGTTGCTAACTTTAGGCTCCAACTGCATTACTGCAAAAGCAAAATATTGCGGATGCTGGAATCTGAAACAAAAATAGAAAATGCTGGAAAATCTCAGCAGATCTGACAGGATCTGTGGAGAATGAAGAGACCCAACGTTTTGAGCGTGGCTCGTAACATTGGCTGTATTTTCTCTCTCCAGATGTTGTCAGACCTGCTGAGACTTTCCAGCATTTTTGTTTTTGTTTTACATTATTTAACCATTCAAACACAAGTATGAAGTATTGCACTTTGGAAGGACAAACCAAAGTAAAATGTGCAGGGTAAATGATGGGACTCTGAAGAGTGCAGTTGATCAGAGGAATCTGGGAATTCCCTAAAAGTGGCATCACAGGTGGATAGGGTCGTAAAGAGTGCTTTTGGTACATTGGCCTTTATAAATCGGAGTATCAAGGATAAAAGTTGGAGTGTTATGGGTAAGGGTTATATAAGGCATTGGTGAGGCCAAACTTGGAGTATTGTGAACAGCTTTGGTCACCTAGAAAGAAAGAAAGAGTGTAAATAAGTTTGAAAGAGTGCGGAGAAGACTCACAAGGATGTTGCCGGAACTTGAGAAGCTGAGTTACAGAGAGGGATTGGACTTTATTCCCTAGAGTGTAGAAAAATGAGGGGAGATTTGATAGAGGAGTATAAGATTTTGATGGATATAAATAGAATGAGTGCAAACAGGCTTTTTCCACTGAGATTAGAGAGAAAAAAAAACAAAGGCCATGGGTTAAGGGTGAAGGGGGAAAAGTTTAAAGGAAATATTAGGAGAGGAATTCTTCATGCAGAGAGTGGTGAGAGTGTGGAATGAGCTGCTGGATTAAGTAGTAAATGCAGGGTCATTTTTAACATTTAAGGAAGACTTGGACAGGTACATGGATGAGGGGAGTGCGAAGGGATATGGTCCAGGTGCAGGTCAGTGGGACTAGGCAGAGAAATGGTTCGGCAGAGACAAGGAGGGCCAAAAGGCCTGTTTCTGAGCTGTAATTTTCTATGGTTCTGTGGATCTAACTCTCGCTTTTTTATCTATTTATTACAGACAGGAGGGGACTAATTTAAACAGTTCTGATTTCACTTCTCGCTACCCCCTCTCAACAAAGTGGGATTTTTTTCTTTTATTTTCCCTTTTATAAGTAGCAATGTGTCTTCCTCAAACCTTAACCACTGGAGTTTTCCAACTCCTTATGTATAACTTGAAAACAAACTCAGGAGTTGGCTTATTTTTGCACACCCAGATTCCAGAGAGGGGGGCCTCACAATTCCCCTCCTTTTGTACTCACACATTACAAAGTGGCTAAGGAAAAAAAAGAAGGTTCAGGATGAGAGCACAATAAGATACAAGTTTGGATTTTGCAAAGTCAGAGTCCAAATCAGTAATCTAATGGAATGCTTCTTCAGAGGGGAGGTTAGCGGTTGAAGGATGATCGATTTTTCCAGAAGCAAGAGTTTGGACAAAACAGTTTCCTTCTGTGATTTTATGGGTTAGTTTTCCAGTCCGGTCTGCCCTGGGACCAGAAATTCCTGTCCAGGGTCACCAGGCCTTTCAATGTCCCGCTAAATTTTCCATTCCATCCGTGATGATTCCTCTAGTAGGCGGGATGGAAAATTTCCCCCTCTAATTCCTTGGTCAGTGTATATCAATAGATTGTTCTCATAATCACTCCATCCCATAGATGGATAATGGGCAGTGTGTCTATGACTTTGTGACAGGTTTGAAATCCTGACTGCATTTTGTGTCTTTGAAACTTTTCCCATTCTGTAGATGATGACATATTGAAATATTGCACTCTATTGGAGAAGAATGAGTGCAGGGGGAGTCTGATATGATCTGTGGTACCACAGTCAAGGCATAGTTATGTAAATAACAAAGAACAAAGAAAATTACAGCACAGGTTCAGGCCCTCCAAGCTTGCACTGACCATTCTGCCTGACTGAACTAAAACCCCCTACCCTTCCAGGGACCATATCCCTCTATTCCTATCCTATTCATGTATTTGTCAAGACACCCCTTAACAGTCACTTCTGTACCTGGTTCCACTATCTCCCTCGACAATGAGTTCCAGGTACCCACCACCCTGTCTCATACATCTCTTTTAAACCTTGCCCCTTACACCTTAAATCTATGCCCCTCTAGTAATTGACTTTCACTCTGGGAAGAAGCTTCTGACTATTGGCTCTGTCTATGCCCCTACGAATAATTTTGTAGATTTACAAAATTAGTAGAGATACAAAAGTTTCCAGAGGGGCAATTTTTTTTTTCACACAGAGGGTGATGAGTTCCTGGAACAAGCTGCCAGAGGTATTAGTAGAAGCAGGTACAAGTTTGTCTTATAAAAAATATTTAGATAGTTACACGGGTAAGATGGGCATAGAGGGCAAATGCAGGCATTTGAAAATAGCTTAGGGGTTTGAAAAAAAAGGGCAGCATTGGATAAGTTGGGCTAAAGGGCCTGTTTCCATGCTGTAAACCTCTATAACACTCTGACTTCTATCGGGTCTTCCCTCAACTTCCATCACTGCAGTGAGAACAAACCTAATTTCTCCAACCTCTCCTCATAACTAATGCCCTTCGTACCAGGCAACATCCTGGTAAATCTTTTCTCTACCCTCTCCAAATCCTCCACATCTTTCTGGTAGTGCGGTAACCAAAATTGAACACTATATTCCAAGTGAGCCTGAATGATTCTGCAATGGGGAAGGATACTAGAAGCACAAAACCAGCCTTTTGGAAGTTGTAGTCCTGGCCTAGTCCTGACAGTCAACAAGATTTATAAATAGCTGGAAAAAAATCTAAAAAAGCAAAAGCTGAAGGTTTGTACCTTTGGGGATGTCAAATGTGAAGCCAGGCAAGAAAAGTCTAGAAGCAGAAATGAGATGGGATTACAACCATAAAATGAAGAGTTTTTTTTTAACCAATGCTGGAGCTCACGTGGAAACTGTTAAGGTTGAATTAATGACTTGCATTTTTCTTCAGAGACAGTTCTGTACCATAATTAAACATCATAGATTTCATTGACAAATTTAGATATTATTCATCTTGTGTTTATGCTCAACATTGTGTTTATAATTGAAAAAAAATCAGATAATCTGTTATACTGTCACATGCCATTTGCCTCTCCGCTGTTTTATTCTTGTTACACAAGCTTCTACTACTATCACCAACTATATTATGTATTAGTCAGGCAAATTTTAGTAGTATGCTGCGCAAAATCCAAACCTGGGATTCTCCCAAAATAGTCTAAGTCTCCAGTTCACATGAAAATGGGAGTGACTCCTGCTGGTGTTTTTTTAGCAAGATTTTCAGAATGAATTGCTCACACTCTGAGCAGTGCAGAGAACTCTAGCGAGATTTACTCTGAAAGTTCAGGGGGTGGGACCAATTCCCGCTGGAGAGACCAGCAGCATAGCGCTGATTGGGTCACTGTCTTGGCACTGACAGATTCCCCATTGTTGCTCTCCAAACCCCAAAATCCCCCTGTCCCCCAACAATTGCAGGCCTCCCAAACCACTCCAGGCAAGCCTCGATGTGCTGTTCCCCACTCTAGCCAGCCCTAACCATCCCATCACCCCAACTGACCGGGGTGGGCAACCCCAACTGCCATCCTCCCTCCTTCTGCCACTGGTTCCAAATGCAGAGTGGGAGCGGCACCCCTCACTGATCGCCCTCTGTAGGCCCCGTCCCCAAAATAGGCCATTGCCCCTCTGGCCCTATCCCATTGTCACGATGTGATGCCTGCTGGGCAGTGCAAAGATGCCCTTGGGCATTTCCAGGGTGCTAGACTGGCACTGCCTGGGGCATCCCCTCCTTACCCCCGGCCACCTAGGAGGTTTCGATGTGTCCCTCCTGCGGTGTTGGGACACTTATTCCCCATTTGAGGGGAGCAGTAGTAAGGTCCACTGGAGTGAACCACTCCTGGTCAGGGAATGGGTGTGGAGTGGGTGGAGATGCTAGTGGACTCAGAGGCAAATCCTGATTTAAATATTGAAATCAGCTCTGTACCAGCGCAGAGCTGATTACTCTAAAAACCTTTGCCCTGAGGAGATGTGTGGAGGGTTCAGCCTCTCCTGATATCTCCTAGCCCGTTGCACCGCTGCAGCATTCCTGTGGGCCGGGAGAAATGTCCACCATATACTTAAAAAGTTGTGATTCTGTTAATAACAGAGCTTCACTCGAGTGATAATTCCACTCCTTAGCAGAGTAGCTGACATTTAAAATGGTTCAAAAAGTTAGAACAATTCTAGGTAATAAGCTTTAACCATTCCTTTCTAGGTAAGCATCAAAATGTGCCTTCACAAGCAATATTCACTCTTATAGAACATAGAACATAGAACAATACAGCACAGAACAGGCCCTTCGGCCTTCGATGTTGTGCCGACCAAAATAAAAAGCAATGCCCCTCCTAACTAAACCATTCCCTTCTCATCCATATACTTATCAACTAACCTCTTAAACGCCACCAAACTTGGCGCATCTACAACAGCTGCAGGCAGGGCATTCCACTCCCTAATCACTCTTTGAGTAAAGAACCTACCTCTGATATCCGTCCTATAACTCATACCCCTTAATTTAAAGCTGTGTCCCCTCGTGCTAGCTTTCTCCATCCTAGGAAAAAGGCTATCACTGTCCACCCTATCCAAACCTCTAATCATCTTATATGCTTCAATAAGATCCCCCCTTAGCCGCCTCCTTTCTAACGAAAACAACCTCAAATCCTTCAACCTCTCTTCATAGGACCTGCCCTCCATACCAGGCAACATCCTAGTAAACCTCCTCTGTACCCTCTCCAATGCCTCCACATCTTTCTTATAATGTGGCGACCAGAACTGCACACAATACTCCAAGTGCGGCCGCACTAGAGTTTTGTACAGTTGCAACATGATGCTGCGGCTCCTAAATTCAATCCCCCTACCAATAAAAGCTAAGACTCCATATGCCTTCTTAACAACTTTATCCACTTGACTGCCTACTTTCAGGGATCTATTGACACATACACCAAGATCCTTCTGTTCCTCAACACTATTAAGAGCCCTACCATTAGCCCTATACTCTACACATTTATTGTTCCTGCCAAAGTGCATTACCTCACACTTTTCCACATTAAACTCCATTTGCCACCTCTCGGCCCAGCTCTGCAACTTGTCCAAGTCACTCTGTAAACTAAAACACCCCTCTTCACTATCTACCACTCCACCAACTTTAGTATCATCTGCAAATTTACTGATCCATCCCTCAATACCCTCATCCAGATCATTTATAAAAATTACAAACAGCAGGGGCCCCAAAACAGACCCCTGAGGCACACCACTCGTCACCGAACTCCACGATGAATATCTCCCATCAACCACCACCCTCTGTCTTCTATCTGCCAGCCAATTCCTAATCCAATTAGCTAAATCACCCTCTATTCCACACATCTGCATTTTCTGTAGAAGTCTTCCATGGGCCACCTTATCAAACGCCTTACTAAAGTCCATATATACTACATCAACCGCCTTACCCCCATCCACCTCTCTGGTCACCTTCTCAAAAAACTCAATGAGGTTAGTAAGGCATGACCTACCCTTCACGAAACCATGCTGACTATCCCCAATCAATTCATTTCTCTCTAAATAACTATAAATCCTATCCCTAATAATTCTCTCCAATACCTTGCCCACCACAGAAGTAAGACTCACTGGCCTATAATTCCCAGGAAGGTCTCTCTTCCCCTTCTTAAACAATGGGACCACATTCGCCATCCTCCAGTCCTCCGGAACCACACTCCGGAACCACAACCATTCTTCAAAAATGAATGTTAATGGTTTAAGTGCTGAGTTAAATTAGCCATTAAGATCAGTAAATATTGCTTTAACTCAATTTATCTAGTTGATTTTATTGTGGGAGGAAAATTTCATCAAGTCATATTCTGTACGAGTCTCTAACCAAAGTACAATTTGAATAAAGTCAATGCTTATCTGAATTCAACCAGAAAAAAGCAAACAGTATATTACACAGCCTCAGAACAGCCCAAAAAATAATGATGCTTTATTGTCACATTGTCTCATGTGAGAGATTTAGTGGTTTGGAAGGAAACTTGTTAGTACTTGCTTTTCCTACGAAAGTGCACAGCTGTAAATCTAGTATTGAAAGGATGCTGTCATTACTGGATTAGCAGAGAGTGCAGTTAATTAATAAAAGTCAGTAGCTGCACCTTTGGGTAGCCTTTTAGAGAGTACAAATGACAGAACTCTTTCCAACTGTTCTGTACAAGTCTAAAGAATGGAATAGAATGAATGAAAATCCAGCAGTGAGTCGCACTCCATCAGAACCTTTCATGTCGACTGTCTGCTGAATCAGTGAATTGGGTAAAATTTGCGTAAAGGCTCAGAGAAGCCTAACACAGTAAATCTCCTCCAGGGTTTTCAGGCAATTTGTATGAAATCAGTTTTTTTTTACCCTCTGCAATATTTACAATGTGGACGATTTTTAAACTCAAAAGAGCTTCTCAGCGGCTGGCCGTCTGTTGCATTTGGAGTCCTACGGGTATAGCGTTTCAAAACAAGAGATACAAAAATAACACCATTTCATGTAGCAAGGTCAATCATGCGTGTCTGCCCTATGTCGATACAAAGGCAACGCTCAAATAACAACAAGCACTTTTCTCGAAAAAAGTTCAACAACTCAATAGCAAACCATAGAATAGAGTCTTTTTTTTGTAATTTGCAATTGCACTCCCAGAGAGAACAGGTTTGATCAATAATGAGTGTCTATCTTAGAGTCATAGAGGTTTACAACATAAAACCAGGCCCAAATTGTTCATGCCAGCCCTTTTTTAACCACTAAGCTAGTCCCAATTGCTTGTGTTTGGCCCATTTTCTACCAAACCCATCGTACCCATGTAACTGTCTAAATGCTTTTTAAATGCCTCTACTACCTCTGGCAGCTTGTTCCAGACACTCACCGCCCTCTGTGTGAAAAAATTGAAAAAAATCTTAATTTGGCTTGTGCTAATTATTTCTGATACCTTAGTTTTCAACCAAAAACAAGATTGATTTGTATTTATTTATCTGTTCCCTAAATTTACTGAGTTTTGCGTGGTATTATGATTTAATGTTCACAATTTCAGAAACAGACTGACAGAGAAATTATTGTAGTCAGTCTTTTCAAACATGGCTAAAACTAAGCTGATGTAAAGATGCCGGCGTTGGATTGGAGTGGTAAGAACTCAGTAAGAATTTAGCAACACCAATTATTAATCCAACCGATTTATTTGATAGTAAAATAGCGAGCTTTCAACACTCCCGTGTCTTCATCAGGCAAGTGCAGTGTTCTGGTCTGCAATAGACCAGAATAGACCTGCAATAGTCATGGGCATTCGGCCTCCGACCTGCGGGTAAATGTTCTTCAAGGGGGCTTTCGTGATACACGACAGCGCAGAGTCGCTGAACAGAGACTGATAGCCAAGCTCCGCACACGTGAGGACGGTCTTAACAGGGATCTTGGCTTCATGACACACTATCTGTAACCCCCGTAACTTGCCTGGGTTAGCAAAAAACCTCACTTACTGTGCTGTCTGGAGAAAATACACAACTCTCTAACAATGCTCAGGATCCCCTTCACACACATTGTTAGCCACTTTAACACTTGAATAGCAGGTTAGATGTAAGGATTCGCATTCTAATCAGCAATCTCTGACTGTCTGTGCTGATGTGTGCTATTGCAGACCAGAACACTGCACTTGCCTGATGAAGACACGGGAGTGTTGAAAGCTCGCTATTTTACTATCAAATAAATCGGTTGGATTAATAATTGGTGTTGCTAAATTCTTACTGAGTTCTTAAAACTAAGCTTACATTACTCTCAACTGTGTTGATTAAACATAGTTTAGCTGAGAAAGATAATTAACGGAAACTGTGATCTTATTATCAATGTGTGCTGTCAATCTGATGTCAAACAAGACATTCAGTAGGTGTGGAGTATGATGAGGCCTTTGGTCTCCAATCTACCCAATCACAGGCACATTAATATTTTGAATGCAAACCTTAGTTGCAGACGATATAATCCAGGCTGACATTCCAGGCAGTACACTGAAACACGGCATTGCTGGAGGTGCTTTCTTTCCCTGCAACATTAAAGAAAGGTTTTATCTATCTCATGATTTGGAAAGAGGTAAATGATAAAAAATCAAGCAGTGCTATATGTTTCAGATAGAGTTAAATGACTTGACCAAAATGGGTGAAGGTGGGGAACCTTCCAGGGAGAATTGTCAGATTAGAAGAGGAGGAAGGTTTTGCTGGAGACAAGAAGGTCAAAGGTCAAGTTGGAGGGAACAGTTGGGAAGTTAATAGCTGAATAAATATTAGAGTCATAGAGCAATATTGCATGGCAACAGGCCCTTCAGCCCAACCAGTTCATGCCAACCAGGAATTTCTTCAGCCAGAGAGTGGCGAATCTATAAAACTCTTTGCCACAGAAAGCTGTGAAGGCCAGGTCTTTAAGACAGAGATAGATAGGTTCTTGATTAATAAGGGGATCGGGGTTATGGGGAAAAGGCAGGAGAATGGGGATGAGAAAAAAAATCAGCCATGATTGAATTACAGAACAGACTCAATGGGCTGAATGGCCTAATTCTGCTCCAATGTCTTATGTTTATGGTCCTATAGTGCCCTCCCAGCTGGTCCCAATTGCCCGCATTTGGCCCATATCCCTCTAATCCTTTCCCATCCATTTACTAATCCAAATGCTTTTTTAAATATTCTGATAAATTAAAGTCTAATCCTGTTGGGATTTTTAAAATTCATTTGTTACTAATTGAATATTTTAAAATGGATCAAAGAATGGGAGGTTGGATGGAGCTAAGGAGATGGAGGTGGGGTGAGGTACAAGAGTGAGTAGAGATTGGTTTTACATGAAAAAGTAAGAACACAAGGAATAGAAGGAATTGGCCATTCCACTTCAAAACCTGCTCCACCATTCAACAGAATAATGGCTGTTTTTCTGCTTTTAAGATCCAAGCCAGAAACTCCAAGGTGTTTTGTGAAGTTAGCCTGGACCCTAAATTTTACACTTGATTTTGGTATTAGAGTGAAGATAAGGTCTCCAACTCCAAATATGATTCAAGTGATCCACTAGGAAGCTTTTATCAAAGTTTATTTAAAACACAGAATATAACAAAAAGAATGAGCATAAATTTGCCAAGTGTGAGACTCAAACATGATGCAGTATAACGCTTAGCTATCTCTGTTGTTCCAAGTTAAACACTATCCCACAGACCCACACCTTTCTTTACACATAGCACAAAAAACAGCTCACATGATGCTGGACTTTCAGCTTTGTAATACCCTTCATGCAAATGCAATGGGATCACATTTCATTCAGCTGAATTCTAGAGAACATAGTCCCATATTGCTCACTCTTTCCTCTGAGGGCGATCATCAGAAACCAATTTTATTCTAGGAATCAGTATAATGAATCTTCATGGTAAATCCCTCGCTAAGGCAAGTTTATAGAGACTGAACACAATACACCAAATCTCATTTGTGCCTGCACTATCTAATTACAACAAGACTTCCTCCCTGTTACACTCAAACCCCTGCCAACAAAGACTTATAATGTAAAGATTATCTGAGTCTTGAGGCTGGGAGAATGACAAGATTGAGTGTGGATCATTATTTTGGGTGGAGAGGCCTACATGGACAGATTGGGTTAGGCTGGAGAAGAGGGCAAATAATGCAGAGGAAAGATACAAAGGGGATCAGAGATAAA
Source organism: Sphyrna mokarran (assembly GCA_024679065.1). NCBI lineage: Eukaryota > Metazoa > Chordata > Chondrichthyes > Carcharhiniformes > Carcharhinidae > Sphyrna > Sphyrna mokarran. The sequence continues at coordinate 146,711,858 of JAGIQG010000002.1, forward strand.
GACTGAAATCACTGAGACTGAGGGATTTCGTTCAGTGTGAAGAATGAGGGAGGAACCAATGATGAGAATCTTGAGGTGAGCAGATAACTTAGAAGTGATCCAATCAGAATTTGCTTCTAGTGAGAAAAATGGCATGTTTCTCTCAGTTTCCACTCCAGATCTTACTACACCCTGCAAAACAAAAATACTTGGGCAAATTTTAGCTGTCAAGCAGAGGGTGGAGACTAAATACTCTGGCAAAGCCCTGAGATTAGGGTGCCCACACCAATATTCAGTGCTGGTATCTCCCCAACCCCCATCTCTCTGAACATCGGACAACTCTAACCCCTCCCAAAAAAAAACAATCAATGCCGGAACTCCCCACATCCACCTCCGCCATTCCCCCGAACATCAGACCCCTTCCCCCAGATCCCCCCACCACTCCCCAACACCCCCCACCCCCCAACCCCCCCAGGCCAGACAGCCATCACCAACATCCCAAGGTTCCATGTTCCCTCCTGGTCACCACCACAAATAAATGAATCCTGCCCCCACCCTTCTCACTCCCCCCATCTCACCAACCCATAAAGCTCCCACTGGGATCTGCTCCCAGCACAAGTTGGCACTTTGCATTGGCATGGTGCCAACCTCTGCAAGAGGACATTGCCAAGTCATTACCTGTCATGTCTGTCCCTCCAGGGGCCTACACTGACCTTCACCATAGGTTCACATGGTGTGACACAGCGCAGTGTGAATTAAGCGGGGGGAGGGTCTGTATATGGTGAGGAGGCAGGTTAATTATATTCAAATCCATTACAATATGTGCTTAAAAGAGTTTTGTGTTCATTGTGAGCATGAACTGATTGCGTCACTGGCAAGGGATGATGAGAATCAAAGATTACAATCAAAGATTACGCTGAGCGTGGATTCATGATCCTACCCCTTTTATTCTACAGGAGAGTTGAGGACAGTGTAATCAGTTGAAGGAGGAAAAACTGACAAGAGGTGCAGGCAGCGGGGTCAGGAATGACTTGGCGAAAAGTATACATCATCAATCCAGCCACTTGTGTGTCACAGGCAGTGAATAATATGATCCAGCAAACAAGGGGAAAATGTCACCAACCACTAACCAAGCTCCATCTGATGCCACTGTAATCATCTACAATAAAATTGTGCATAGTAAGGATCACCCTGGTCTTCACTGAATATTCAGCAATAGATTTGCTGCAGGCTCCATGGGGGGGCTAGGGTGGCTGAGGTGACAGGAATGGAAGGATTTTGGAAACATCAGCTGGTTAGGAGGTTAGCGAGAATGGAAATAGAACAGTCTGGTGTTGCTGTTTTCTTCATATTTGATTTGATCATATGTATTAGTGTACAGTGAAAAGTATTGTTTCGTGCATACCATACAGACAAAGGTATATACTGTAGATAGTGAAGGAAAGGAGAGGACACAGAATGTAGTGTTACAGTCATAGCTAGGGTGTAGAGAAAGAGCAACTTAATACCGAGATTTTAAGTCAAAGATATATAGGTTCTTGATTAATGAGAGGATCAGGAATTACGGGGAAAAGGCAGGAGAATGGGGATGAGAAAAATATCAGCTATAATTGAATGGAGAGAAGACTCAGTTGCTGAGTGGCCTAATTCTGCTACTGTGTCTTATGACCTTATGGTCTTATAATAGAAGGTAGGTCCATTCAAAAGCCTGATGGCAAAGGGGAAGAAGCTATTCTTAAGCTGGTTTTATATGACCTCAGACTTTTGTATCTTCTCCCTGACAGAAGAAGATGAAAGAGAGAATGTCCAGGGTGCGTGGGGTCTTTAATTATGTTGATTGCTTTTCCAAGGCAGTGGCAAATGTAGACAGTGACAATGTATGGGGAGACCAGATTGCACAATGGACAGGACTATATTCACATCCTTTTGTAGTTTTTTGCAGTCTTGGGCAGAGCAGGAGTTAGAAGGCAGAGCAGTTATCTACATGAACTTTTTGTAGAATGTGAAGAAGTATTGGATGTAGCTGTGGGAATTTTCTAGGAGTTCAAAGTTTGCAGTAGTGCCTTATCCCACTCTCCCCCATACTTTGATTTTAAATCAAATTACAGGAAAACATTTCAATAATGTAACTGTGCAGTAAAGAAAAATATAAAAATGGCCAATTGTTGGACTCCTGATACAAAGCTCAATGTTTGAGTTTGTAGGTTTGAGTGTTCACTTGGGTGCTGTTATATTTCTATTTGCTGATCAAGCAATGAACACTTGATCTCAATGTTTCAATAACTTTATTGATTTTGAAGAATGGATTATAACATTCTCTAAGTACCTGACAAACCAACTGTCAGCCTTGAGATGCAAAGCTTTAATAGCTTAAGAAACATTAGATCACCAACAATTCAGGATTCTTAAATTCAGCCTAATTCACAAATTGAGCAAGTCTCCCTCTACTGGTTTAAAGTATAATTGAAGCATTCCCGCTCCATCCTGACTTTTTGCATGGTTGCCTGCCAAAGGCATTGATTGCTATTCTGTGCTCCCTCCAAACGCTCAACAGAAGTAAAAGTACAATTCGCTGATGTATGCTAAGGTTCCCTCATCCAACAGCATCAATAGAATTTGATACCCTCCTTCTCTTGTGGAAAATCTCTCTTGGACAGTATAGCTGCAAGGAACTCAAGTCTTTAATCTGCAGAACACTCATCTACAAAGTTAACTGTTACTCAATAACTCAGAGTTCATCATCAATTGCTGACCAAATGCTAACTAGTCCTGCCTAATATACTTTTATGTCAATTCACGGGGCTTCTGTCCTTGTTAATTTTGTCATCTGGATGAGACTTGTTCATTATAGTTTTTTCATGAATTATTGGTGGCACAGTGATTAGCACCACTATCTCACATTGCCAGGGACCCAGGTTCAAATTCACCCTCAGGTTACTGTCAGTGTGGTGTTTGCACATTTGCCTGTGTTTGTGTGGGTTTCCTCTGGGTGATCTGGTTTCCTTCCACAGTCTAAAGCTATGGAGTTTGGGTGGATGCTAAATTGCAACCTTGGTGTCAGGGGGATTGTGTGGGATTAGAGTGATAGAGTCTGGGTGGGATTGTTGTCAATGCAGACTCGATAGGCCCAATGGCCCCCTTCTGTACTGTAGGGAGCCCGTGTTTCATGTGTACGGACTAGGGAGGGAAGTGGGGAAGTTGGAGGACTTCTTGTAGTTCTACTCCCACAACTAGTCAACTGGACAGTAACAAATCAACATAGAATTATTCTGGATACTTCCTCTCTTCCACAGAAAGCACATGATGTCCAACAGTAACCAGAATTCCTTCCACCACCACTGAACACTGGAGGGACTGGAGTGCATCATGGATACAAGACTGTTTCCATTAGTCTTATTATGACTTAGAGGTGGTCTATTTTTTGAAAAAGGACACATTTATGGTTTAAGTGATTGTGACGGATGATTCAGCCACCGGAATTAATAACCAAAAAGATTAGAACCAAAGTTAACTGACATGAATTGGACCAATGTTGCTGGAATATACATCAAGATACTGTAAAGCTATTAGTATTTGAAAATAAATTCTCAAATTTCTGTGCTCTCAGCGATGATCAATAGGATCAATTTACTGAGACATTCCTCTTCTGTTGTTACTGTTGTTGGTGTCTCCTCTCATACAATAAATGTGAAATAGTTGCAAAGCCAAGATTAGGAATTTTAAATTCATTCGATTCTGCATTATTGCAGCAATGATTCCACTTCACTTGACACTTGAAAACAGAGGATCGACAATAAGCAATTAATATTCAACCCCACAAATGCTTTAAACTCTCAGTTGGCAATACTACAATTGGTTAATTTATATAATAGACCAAAAGAGAAGCATTTTAGGGCATAGTTCACCCTGTTGACGATAATGGAAATTTCAGAGCAAGAATCCAGTTGGCCAGACTTTTTAATCACAGCTTTTTTCATGAATTTTGAAAAAGAAGTATGTCCCATATACCTTGGGAGTGAGGCAGGTCAAAGCCATCAGCAGCAAATAGAGTGAGAGTGAATAGGCAGCTTTGTGTCTGCGATGGAGAATGGAAGCACAGCAGTGTAAAACCAGCCGCAAACTCCCCTCTGCTGATTTGGCAGTATTGGGAGTTCAATTTCAACTTTATTTATGGCTACATTCTGAACTGTTAGAGCAATTGGAAAACCAGCATTTTCCCAACCTTCATCTTTCTTCTACCCAGGGCACTTCATACACTTAATAACCACAAGACACGCTTACGTTTATATTGCACCTCTAAATCCCTCCATCTTTCCATTTCCAACTCTTCCCTGAAAGACCTTTATCGTAAAATCATTTGTATTGATCAAACTTCTTGTCGACCCTACTAACATCTTAGGCTCAATGCCTAGTCTCTTTCCTTACGCCTGTGTGAAGTGCCTTGGTACATTTTTTTTATATGTTAAATATGCTGTTTTAATTCAAATTGAACACATTGCTGTCAGCAAACTAAGGAGATAGTCATCGACTTCAGGGAGCATACAGGGGGGGATGCCTCAGTCAGCATCAATAGGGACAAAGTAGAAGTGGTTGAGAGCTTCAAGTTTTTATGTGTTCAGATCACCAACAATCTGCCCTGGTCCTCCCATGCCAATGCTATAGTTGAGAAAGCTCACCAATACCTCTACTTTTTCAGAAGACTAGGGAAATTTGGCATGTCAGCTATGACTCTCACCAACCTTTTCAGATGCACCATAGAAAGCATTCTTTCTGCTTGTGTTACAGCTTGGTATGGCTCCTGCTCTGCCCAAGACTGCAAGAAGCTACAAAGGGTCATAAATGTAGCCCAATCGATCACGCAAACCAAGCTCTCATAAACCAACTTTGTTTACACTTCCCACTGCCTCAGAAAGCAGCCAGCATAATTAAGAACCCCAGATATTCTCTCTTCCACCCTCTTCCATCAGGAAAAAAAGATACAAAAGTTTAAGGTCACACCCTAACTGATTCAAGAACAGCTTCTTCCCTGCTGCTGTCAGACGTTTGAATGGACTTACCTTGCATTAAGTTGATCTTTTTTCTAAACCTTAACTATAAGTGTAACACTACATTCTGCACTCTATCCTTTCCTTCTCTAGGAATGGTATGCTTTGTCTGCATAGTTGGAAAAAACAATATTTTTCACTGTATGTTAATACATGTGAAAATAATGAATCAAATTAAACCAAAAGAAATACCTTGCATCTCTGCAGCATCTTATCACCTCCTCAATCTCACGGACTGAAGCAGGTTCAGAACTACCTTCTCAAAGGCAGCTAGTGATGGACAATAAATGCTAGGCTTACCAGCAATGCGGAAATCTAAATACTGAATAAAACGTTATGACTTGTTTCGAAGTGCGTTGGGCAACGGCAGAGCAGTTAGCACTGCTGTCTCACAGCACCAGAGACCTGGCTTCAATTCCTGGCTTTGGGTGACTGTATGGAATTTGCACATTGTCCCTGTGTCTGCATGGGTTTCCTCTGAGTGCTCTGGTTTCCTCCCACACTTCATGGATGTGTAGGTTAAATGGATTAGCCACGTTACTTTGCTCCTTAGTGTGTAGTTCAGGTGGATTTGTAATGGGTGGGTGTTCTTGGTTGTGAAGATGGAGCAGGAAGGCAGACCTGGGTAAGATACTTTTTGAAGGGTCAGAGCAGGCTTGATGGGCTGAATGGTCTGCCTCCGCAGTGTAGCAGTTCTATGAAATGTGACAGCAAATCTGCCACTTTGCTTACATTTCCCAATGCAATCTGTTCCAGTTGTTGAAACAGCAATCTAAACTAATTATGTGAAGGATAATGGGAAGATAAAAAGAACAATAAGGTCAGACATATAACAATAAATTATATGTTGTTATCAATCTGGTCTTTGAAAATAATCAAAATTAAAGAATAAACAGAAATGTTAAACATTGCGAACATTCAGTAGGGTCAGGAAGCATCTGTGGATGGAGGGAGGGAGGTGATGTTTCAGAGTGGTGGCACCGTGGTTAGCACTGATGCTTCATGGCACCAGGGACCCGAGTTCAATTCCTGGCTTGGGTCATTGTCTGTACGGATCTACACATTCTCTCTGTGTCTGCATGGGTTTCCTCCCACAATCCAAAGATGTGCAAGTTAGGTGGATTGGCCATACTAAATTACCCCTTAGTGTCAGGGGGATAAGCAGGCATTTTGGGAATAGGGCATAGTGGGAGTGTCGTTGGTGCAGACTCGATGGGCCGAATGGCTTCCTTCTGCACTGTAGGGATTCTATGTTTCTATGGATTCTATGACAAAGAGCTTTCGTCAGAGGGCTGAGTGAGCCTGGCTGCTGGATGGTACATTTTGGGTGGCCTTTCAGTCTCTCTAAGCCAATCATAGAGGCAGCCAATGTGATAGGACGTGAAAGCATTTAACACTACCCTGTTAGAAAGCCTCGGTTACAGCAGAATCATTGCACTTTAGTTCTTTAGCTGCTTCCAGTGCTGCTGTGATCTTAATGAAATGAGGGATGGCTGCTGTGAGATGTAATAATTACTGTGTTAACAACTTATCTCTTCAGGAGCTTTCAGTCACCTCCTCGTCTCTTTGTTCAGCAACTCAGTGACAGAGAATTCAGATGTTAATTAAACCTTACTGTGGCTGCTGCTATAATTTGGTAAGGATCACTCCAAACCTCTACCCCATCTATCCCTCGCTACCTCATTAACCATGCTGTGTACCTGCAGATCAGTCAGAGATTTAAGTTCCAAGGATAAGTTTAAAAGGATTATTATCTCCATGTTTGCAAAGCGATTTTATTTAGGTCAAGTTTTTGAGTGCGTTAACATGCCAGTTCTCAACCTTATATGTTTTTTTTGATCAAGTGATGCATTTCTCAAATAAAGAGTTCTCCCAGGACCTGACATGGGTTTTTCCCTCTGTGGGCTATATTTCAGAAAATTCAATTACTTATGCAGACTTTGTAATTACTGCTATAAGTCATGGAAATCCTGAGTGCAGCTTCTGTTGTATGCATCCATGGTTAAACGTAACAAATATTGATCTCTTATAAAACAGCAAACCAATGATTTTTATGTCTTCACTTAATTTCACTTCAGTCAAATACATCAATAGATCCATTAAACTTCCCCAAAGAACTTAATCAGGAGATATATTCAGCATTGTATCCATTGACTGTACACGATGGGATAGTATATCAATTATATTGCCTTTATATCAGGCCACTCCAGGACTTGAGCACAAAACTCAAAGCTGACACTCCACTGCGGTGCTGAGGGGGTGCTACACTGTTGGAGGTGCCATCTTTCAAGCCAAGCATTAAATCAAAACTCTTCTCCTCTGCTTGGGTCGACGTAAATGATCCGAGGACATAATTTTCATTCTTCTGTCAATATCACAACTAAACTATTATCATGTTGCCCTTATGGGATCTTGCTGTGCACAAATGAACTGCCATGCTTTCCTGCATTACATCAATAGCCACACTCCAGACAGCACTTAATTCACTCTAAAGGTCTTTGTTTGTGGTGAAAAATCACTGCATAAATTCAAATCCATCCTTCCTTCCTTCTATCTTTCTTTCTATCCCTTCTTTCTTTCCTTCTCTCTTTCTATCCTCCTTTCACCCTGGGTGTATCAAGGCGACCGACACTGCCTGCCATTAGACTCTGACACATAGCAATTTTTTAAAAACTGTTTTGCTGGCAAGTTGTTGAAGTGATGCAAAGAGGGGGCAGAGTACATGATGCTTGTGGTTAGTTATACATCTCTTAAACATTCAGGTTCAAGAATTGTGTAATTGGTAGCACCTGATAAATAGCCAGGGCAAAGGTTCCTTCTTTGACAAGTAGGTCCACGGCCACCTGTTAAGTCTGTAGCTGAGTGGGTCGTTTTGGTTAAAAAAAAACATTGCTGAAAGAAATATTAGATTATGTTTGAAATCAGAGACAGCAATGTAAAAGTATAAATTTAAAACTTTACAATTAAAACCTGAAGGAGTGAGATTCCCAAGATAAAGGCAAAGTACTGCAGATGCCAGAATCAAAAACAAAACCAGAAAATAGTAGAGATTCTCAGCAGGTTTGACGGCATCTGTGGAGAGACTACAGAACAAACATAATTTGGTTTTATTCTCTCTACATTGATGCTGTCAGACTTGCTGACTTTCTCCAGCATTTTCTCTTTTTGTTTCAGAATGAGAATCCTTCTTTGTATGGGATAATTTTTGGTGACAAAGAGGTTGACTAATAGTAATTAACAACTGTCATATAATTAAAAGGGGTTTCAGACTGAAATGGACAAGATATAACTTTCCATGGTGAATTTAGTTTGTCTTCACTGCATTAACATGTCCATTTCGCAATGTTCAACACTTCTTAAGTGATGATCAAGGCAGTCAGAAGTCGTTCTTGTGAAGCTGACAGTAAAAGATCACAATTGGCATGGTGGCAAAATGATTAACACTGCTGCCTCACAATGCCAGGGATCTGGGTTTAATTCTGACCTTGGATGACTGTCTGTGGGGAGTCCGCATGTTCTCCTTGTGTTTATGTGGGTTTCCTCTGGGTGGTCCAGATTCTTCCCACACTCTAAAACTGTACTGGTTTGTGCTAAATTGCCCTTTAAGTGAGCAATGATGTGCAGATTAGGGAGATTGTTGGTATAATTGCATGAGTTTACAGGTATAGAACCTAGGTGGAATGCTCTGTTGGAGAGTTTACGTAGACTTGATGGGGGCTGAGTAGCCTCCTTCCGCACTTGTAGGGATTTTAAATCAGAGAACAAGTTTGGAAACCCCACATTTAACTGCAACACTATATTGCATTAAGAGCAAGCTTTATGGACCAATACAGTTATATATCTGCAATTGACTTCACTGTAAATTTGAGACACAATTTAACCTTTTGATATTTCTTCTTTCAAATTTTGCTATATGTGGCGGAAAACAACATTTTATACAGAGATTTTATCAATGTTAAATGTAGTTTGTTTGATAAACTAACATTCTTTTTATGTTGACTGAATTATAAGTAGGATTTTTGGCAAATACAATCGATCTTCAGATATTTACACAGTTATCTAAAATTCTAAAAATTGAGATGTGTTTCAAGATCATCTGTCTACCACTGCCATAATTAATATTAATATTTATAAGAAATAGTCAATTTGATACTAAAACTGATTATTGATTAGTCAAAGTTTAGGATTGTGGAATTGATGAACAGAATTTTATTTTTAGAAAAGATTGTGAATATTTAACTTAAACTCCACCTTAAATCAGAATTTGATTCATATGTGAAATCAAGAATAGAGGTTTTGTGTTCTTTTCCAGATTACAATCTTTTGGAGAGTGATGACTTTAAAAAAGTGTCCTTTCAGTCAGTTGGAAGAATGATATGACAAGATTTCACTTCTTAAGACTTTTATTTTAACAAATGACTATGGACACAACCTTATGAAAAAAATTCTAGGGTGAGATTTTCTGGCCATGCCCGCCTCGAAACCTGAAAATCTCACTCGAGGTCAATGAACCTTTCCATGGTTTTGACAAGGGATCTTCTGGACTCAAAATGTCAGCTCTTTTCTCTCCTTACAGATGCTGCCAGACCTGCCGAGATATTCCAGCATTTTCTTTTTGATAAACTTCCCATAGTCTGCCCACGCCCACAGTAATTCACATGGTGGGCGGAACGGGAAAGTTTGCCCTTAAATGTCGTACGAGCAAGAAAATGGATAAGTTTTAGATTTTTTTGTGGGGGAGTTTGAAAATGCAATCGTATGACTTTCTGTCATGTTTTTGGACAGAAATGCGATTCTCACAAGTTACGTAGTGAGAGGCATCTGTTGTGGACCTGTTGTGGTGATAGGCAAACTGTAGTGGATCCAGGCAGTCAATTCAGGTCTATGACTTTGTTTCTCCCTCCAGGGATGCTGCCTGACCTATTGTGTATTTCTAGCATTTTCTGTTTTTATTTCAGATTTCCAGCATCTGCAGCATTTTACTTCTATTTGACTATAGTATAGAATCATAGAATTCCATTCAGCCCATCAAGACTGCACCAACAACAATCCCACCCAGTCCCTATCCCCATAACTATATGTATTTTACCCTGCTAATTCCCTGACATAAAGAAACAATTCATCGTGGTCAATCCACCTAGCCCACATATCTTTGGACCGTGGGAAGAAAGCAGAGCAGCTGGAGGAAACGCGTGGAGACATGAGGAGAATGTGCAAACTCCACACCAACACTGTCCCAAGTCGAGAATCGAACCCTGATCTCTGGCAATGGGAAGCAGCAGTGCTAACTGTTATGGCACTATACCATCCCAAATATCATTGTCATTCAATTCACAGTGTTTGTGTCCAGTCATTATATTTTCTGGTGTAATCTTTCTCAGCAACTTCAAAAAGCTGAATTTTATTTCGAGTGTGGTGATTCAGTTAGTGTTGTAAAAATATCGAATAGTTCTTTCAGTTTTTCAAAGATCCATTCAAACTAAAATAAAACATGTGGAGTTGAACAGATCCGACCTGGACAGATAATACCTAAATTCAGAGTGGTTTTGAGTTCATTATTTGTGTGAGGGTTCCTGAAATGACTACACAGCAGAATAACAAATCACTCATTATTAACTGACTTTTTCTGAAACTACGGTAGATTTCATGAAGCTCTCTGAGATTTCCAGAGGGTACACTTACATCTACTAATTAAAATGAAACGGGATCTGCATCTAACACCTTTTCAATCCATCAGTGAAACCAGCGTTTCAGGAAAACAAGACTTAATCACAGGGCATCCCATTAAACATTCAAAGTCGAATCTTATCTAAGAACGATGATGTTTTTGGACTTTGAAAAGACACAAATTGATTTGCAGCTTGCTGAACCGGTTGAAATGGTTAAAAGGTTCACACAAAATACTTGATCATTAGTTTGCTGACAATGTCAAGTAAAAGGGAGGGAAATGAAGCATGAGCCTCACACGTAGACTGGTGTCACAGCTTTATAATTGAAATGCTGGTAACCAAATGTATTCCATTATTCTCAGTCCACAAACTTGCACTCTACCTAAGAGCAGATATTTGTTGTGTTGTCAAATGGACATACCTAATGCTGTGCTGGGTACTTCAGTAGGAAACACTTAAGACACCGAGAAAGATTTTAGACCTAACGTCACCGGTGCATTGGAGCAGAGTAATAAACCACAGCTAAAAGAGAAAATGTATTCTGATATAAGAGGTGCTTTCAGATGTATAAAGTTGACTCTCTGTTGATGGGCCATGAAATCAATATAATGTATTCTCGCTCATTCACTCACAGGCTGCTTCCAATGGAAAATGATTATATCCTTTTTATGAATCACAGACACACAACTTCACAGCTACAATATTACCAAGGTAATTAGACCATTTTAATGATATCTATTGGCATTACTTTTAACTGTAGTGGTGTCAATCAATGGGTTGACATGGACATAAAATCTACAGCTGTCGACAATAAAGAAGTCAATATTATACATGCTTGATGGTAAATCTTCCTTCACCGTCTATTGTCAAGACAACAGAGCTCAGAGGGGCTGTAGTAATCAAGTCGTGGCTCTGCCGAATATGCTCATGATTTGCCATGAGGACACTTGGAATGAATTGCAACTACTTCTTGTAAAAGGCTTTGCCAGTGTCACTTGGAAGCAGAGGCTAGTCAAGCATAACCTATCTTGTAATAGATCGAACACATCTCTGTTCACGCAAATGTCATCCACTACCAGGAGAATGCCAGAGAATAGACTATTAGTTTTGGTGAAAAAGCAGAAAAAATATTCACCTGTGTAATAAAACACAATTGATTTGTTTACCCTGTTGTTTATGAGATGCTCACTGTAGAGTACATTCTGGACTGCATGTACTGAAAACTAAATGCACCATAGAATATTCCACTCCCTCAGGTATATCCACAAAACCAGCTAAAATAAGATCAAGTCTTACTGCATGTCCTGATACATGTCATGTAGAAACAAATGGCAGTTGTTGAGTCGAATGTATAATTTGTTTTGCACAAATGAGGAATTTACATAAGTGGAGTAACAATGAAATTAATTGGGAGAGACACAGGCCAAGTAAAATCCCTGTCTTCTAGATGTTTTTTATTATTCATTTTCAAAATATTTCCTTTCCATCTCAAAGTTACATTTGATGCATAGATAGAACCTCATCAAGATGCTTTCCAGCAATTGCCTTCAGGTTTAGACCCTGGTGCTGGGATTCTCTGATGTCATGTGCCCCACCTCCACTGCCAGCAAGAACAGAGAATTTGGCGCTCAGCCAAACCTCCAGGCACTGCAGCGGGACTGGAGAATCCCAGTCATGTTCAGCATAACATTGCAGTTACAAAGGAAATTCTAACTGGGAATGACTTAGATATCAATAATGGACCATCAGAGAAATGAATGGTTTAGACATATAAAAGAACAAAAAGTTCAGAAATTAAGTAGATTAGGAACACAACATAAAAATATAGGGGTAATGTTCTGGGGACTCAGGTTCAAATCCCACCATGACAGATGGTGATATTTGAATTCTAAAATATCTGGAATTAAAAAGCCTAACGATGTTCACTAATGTCCTTGAGAGAAAGAAATCTGCCCTCCATACCTGTTCTGGTCTACATGTGACCCCAGAGCTATAGCAACGTGGTTAGCTCTTAAATGCTCTCAGGGATGGGCAGTAACTGCTGACCCAGCCAGTGATGCTCACATCCTTCAAATAAATTTAAAAAAATAGAAAACTTGGCCAGAATTACACAGTCCCTGCTTCAGTGTGTGTCCTCCCTCTCCCTCCATCCTGCACTGTGGGATTGTGACAGCAGTAATCACATTTGCTGATAAAACATCACAAACAGTATCTTAAGATTAGCAAACTAGTTTGTGGCAAAGCATGACGTTATCCATGCTCCCTTTGACACAGCTCCCATTCACTGAAGGTGAATGTTTGTGGCATTTTCCTACTCACTCTCTGATAAGAATCTTAAAGGGTCAGACCAATCTTTTAGTCACTGTTTGTAGCTCTCTGCACCGAATTTCTTGACCTCAGTCATGTCTCTCTGGGAAGGATGACTGATTAACCTAATGATAGTAACCTGCTAGGAATCAAGCCTGGTCCATTAATGTATGATTAAGATAGGGAGTGAAGATTAGTCAAGAATAAATAACACACTGATGTTAAAAATAAGATGCCCATGAATTTAAAGAGCAATGAATTACTTTCATTACATTGATTTAGTTTTCATGGTCACAGCTAATTATTATTTTGATCTGGAACACAACTACTCAACACCAATATAAATGTGAAACTGAGGCAGCAATCTGTTACTTCAATATCTCAGTAGGTGAATGCACAAAGTGTGTTGGTGAATTACTAACCCAAGGGAAGCCACTAGTGTGATCTTTGCCCTGTATCAAACTAGATGCAATTAAATTTAAAACAAACTTGGGAGAGAAGAAACAAATGGCTGGATGTCCTATCCTAGTTCACTAATAAGTGACCTCAGCTGGAAAGTAAAGATCTAAAAACATTTAGCTGAAGTGGAGATTAGATTTTGTTACAATTGCTTTCTTCCTTAATGATAGACAACTTTCTAGAATCCTTCATGAAGAGTGATTCATTGGTAAGTAGCAGAGAGATATTTGTAGGTGCCTCTAAAATTTTTGGTGCTTATAGAACTGTGGAACTCTTAAAGCTGGAAGGATGGTGAATAGCAATGGATCAGCTGATATTTTTACAACTACTGGTGCTTATAGTCCAATTGGTGTCTACAGACGTGGTTGTGCCAGTAGAAATGGTTGTGTCAACACATCTGCTGTTGTTTACCGAGCTCTTGGCATCTACATATTATTATCTCTAAAAATAGACCATAATGCCATAAGATATAGGAGAATGATTGGACCATTTGGCCTATTGAGTTTTCTGCATTCAGTCATGGATAGGTTTCTTAACCCCATTCTTCTGTCTTTTCCCCATAACCTTTGATCCTCTTGCCAATCAAGAACCTATCTATCTCAGTCTTATATACACTCCATGACATGGTCTCCACAGCCTTCTGTGGCAATGATTTCCAGTAGATTCACCACAATCTGGCTGAAGAAACTTCTACTCATCTCAGTTCTAAAGGGTCATCCCTTTTTGTTGGTTGTTGGTATTCATGGAAATGTTGGTCCCTGTAAACATGTTGGTGTTTATAGATCGATTGATGAATATGGGTACCTATAGCAATGCCAAAGGAATTGTTGGTGCTGTTATTCTGGTCCTGATATTGCTGATAGAACTGTTAGTTTGGTGCAGCAGGACCTTCAGAAATGGAAAAGTGAGAAGGAATCTTACTTCTCTAAAATTCCAGTAATTCTTCTCAACTTATACAATCATGCATAAAAAAAACTCAGCGGGAAATAACCGGCTTTACGGAAGACACTAATTGCTCCACTCGTTAAACAACATTTTAATGGATGCCGAGTTTTGATTTTAATGCTTAAAATACGTTCATGAGTGATTGGACCATTGTATTAATAAAGGTTCTTCATGTCAATAGGAAGAGGCTTGCAGCAGCTGTCAGGGATTTTGAGGGAATGTCAGTGGAGTGACATTATCAGTCCCTGCCTGTTACTGAATAAAATGGAAAAGCCGCATTGACAAGCAAGATTTTCCCATTATGCCATTGTTCCTACAGAGAATAGCTTTCGAGCAAATATTTGGACATATTGACAGCCATATTGAGATGCACAGCTGTGCTATTAGTAATGTAGACATATAGAATGACCACAAGGGATTGGAGGAAGACAGGAAAGTAGACCAGAGAATGACATCAGGAAAACATAACCTGCTTAGAGGGTTGTCTGCTTCCTGGCATCACCATGTTGGAGTATCTTCTCAAGTGAGTGAATCCAGTACGTTATTTATGGCACAGATTCCGGCAGCTTATTCGCACAGAAAATAATGTTTTTGGTCAGAGATGGATGCTTCATGTCCAAATGTTTAGCAGTAAGTTTATAAAAAAAACTGACATTGTCAACTACATCTGTTATCTGCAGCATGCGTGTCATCATCAGTGCTAGCATCAAGTGATGAAGTAAGCGTGACAATCAACCTTGATAACCAGCGTGCCAAAGTGATTTAAAGTCCTCAGATGGGGCACTAATAATGTAATAATAAATTGGCAGAGCAAAAGGTTGTTGGCTTTTGCTTACTGTCAATAAATGTAGCTTTAATATTTGTCACTGCCAGTCTTGCTTGATTAACAGACCCCAGTATTGTGGCAACAGTTCTGGTGACAGCACCTCTCAGGCCCCAAGTATTTGGAATGAGAGTATGAAAATTTTCAGGTTAGATTATTTCGACCTTATAAACAAACAGTTAAGAAATAAAATATGTCAGATAGACATTGTGATACAAACCTGGAGTTATGACAGTTAGTTGAGTTCTGTTGAAATTGTGTGATTTCAAGAGCAAATTAGATCCAGCTGTTGGGGCTAGAGGGTCAAGGGATATGGGAAAAAGGAGCGAATCAGGATTTTGAATTTGATGATCAGCCCTAATCAAAATGAACGGTGAAGTAGGCTCAAAGAATCAAATGGCCACATCCAGTTTCTAGTTTCTATGAAATTCTGGACCAGAATTATTTTTCTGAGGGATAGAGTTTGCCATGTTACTTTCTCACTGTGTCAGATTGTTTGGGATTCTAATCTGTGACTCTTCTCTTGGGAGTGTTATTAAGTAATGGCCCACTCTTTGAAACGATGATTCAAGGGAAGAATGGCTCAATCAATCACAAGCAGATTTAGGACATCAATGTGGGAATGAAAACTCGCTGTCCACGTGACAAAATCATTAAAATGCTGGAGCAATTAGTGCCTTCTATACAGCTGGTTATTTGCTGCTGATTTTCCTTTGATTGTCTGATTACATAATGCTTAGGTTCAGAAACATCACTGCAATTTTGGAAAAAAAAGCTTTGATTGTTGCCTTCCTAAATATCCTGTTCACTGGTCAAAGTCACCACTGACATTGTGATGTTTCTCCACAGTATGTTGTCTTTACTCATCTCCCTCAGTCTGTATGTGGCTTTTCAAAATCTACTTTCTTACAATGCCTCTGCTTTGTGGCATGTTGCCTTGGCAATGCCCTTTTTAAGAGTTATGTTCCTGTCTAAATTACTGTGCAGATTGTGTGCAAAGACTTCACTTCTAATAAGAACATGATCACCATTGGCTCTTTCCGGGATGTTTTACACTGCAAACTCCTGCAGTGGGCTCCAATATGTATTCAATAATGTTCCCTTCTATTCCACTACTGTCAACGCTCAGTCTATTTGCCTCTCTGGCATCTATTGGATGAATTGGAACTCCCTCCAGTTATTCATTGCTGCACCAGATGCCTCAAAGTCCTCAGCCAAAAATCTATACCCTCATCGTGTAGTCCATTCACTTTCTTCAGATATTGTGGAACTCAACTGCACATAGTTTCCATATTCCATTCCACCATAAGGTTAATTCAGGCCCAAAGCTGACATCCAACCCAGGATTCTGTGCAATCCATCACCAGGAGTAAAGAGAACAACTGGTGACATCTTCATTCCCACCTAGACCCAGGGGATGAATTGGAATGTATATTTCCAAACTCGAGGGAAGATATTCCTCATAGATACTGATAGCGGTTAAAAAAAAGGCAGGAAACCCAGAGTATTTCACGTTCGCACTAACATTGCTTTCCAGGCACTATTCAACTCATGTTATAGCCTCTCCAACCCACGTGAATCCTGCTGCCCCCAACTCCCCAGACGAATGATTCACTGGGATCAAGAAACAGCTGTGACCCTTTGGCAAATGGAAGCAGCATATAAATAAATACTCCCTGTTAACATTGCCTCTTAGTGCAGGTGAGGAGATGCCTACAGCAGCACAGGTTGTCTGACAGCTTGTTGTAAGACCAATAAGAACATAAGAAATAGGAGCAGGAGTAGGCCATCCAGCCCTTCGAGCCTGCCCCACCATTCAATAAGATCATGACTGATCTGAAGTGGATCAGTTCCATTTTGCCTCCTGTAGACTAATGGCCTACAATAATGATGAGTTTTTTGAGAAAGTGACCAAAGAGGTGGATGGGGGTAAGGCGGTTGATGTAGTATATATGGACTTTAGTAAGGCTTTTGATAAGGTGGCCCATGGAAGACTTCTACAGAAAATGCAGATGTGTGGAATAGAGGGTGATTTAGCTAATTGGATTAGAAATTGGCTGGCAGATAGAAGACAGAGGGTGGTGGTTGATGGGAGATATTCATCGTGGAGTTCGGTGACAAGTGGTGTGCCTCAGGGGTCTGTTTTGGGGCCCCTGCTGTTTGTAATTTTTTAACATGATCTGGATGAGGGTATTGAGGGATGGATCAGTAAATTTGCAGATGACACTAAAGTCGGTGGAGTGGTAGATAGTGAAGAGGGGTGTTATAGTTTACAGAGTGACTTGGACAAGTTGCAGAGCTGGGCCGAGAGGTGGCAAATGGAGTTTAATGTGGAAAAGTGTGAGGTAATGCACTTTGGCAGGAACAATAAATGTGTAGAGTATAGGGCTAATGGTAGGGCTCTTAATAGTGTTGAGGAACAGAAGGATCTTGGTGTATGTGTCAATAGATCCCTGAAAGTAGGCAGTCAAGTGGATAAAGTTGTTAAGAAGGCATATGGAGTCTTAGCTTTTATTGGTAGGGGGATTGAATTTAGGAGCCGCAGCATCATGTTGCAACTGTACAAAACTCTAGTGCGGCCGCACTTGGAGTATTGTGTGCAGTTCTGGTCCCCACATTATAAGAAAGATGTGGAGGCATTGGAGAGGGTACAGAGGAGGTTTACCAGGATGTTGCCTGGTATGGAGGGCAGGTCCTATGAAGAGAGGTTGAAGGATTTGAGGTTGTTTTCGTTAGAAAGGAGGCGGCTAAGAGGGGATCTTATTGAAGCATATAAGATGATTAGAGGTTTAGATAGGGTGGACAGTGATAGCCTTTTCCTAGGATGGAGAAAGCTAGCACGAGGGGACACAGCTTTAAATTAAGGGGTATGAGTTATAGGACGGATATCAGAGGTAGGTTCTTTACTCAAAGAGTGATTAGGTAGTGGAATGCCCTGCCTGCAGCTGTTGTAGATGCGCCAAGTTTGGTGGCGTTTAAGAGGTTAATTGATAAGTATATGGAAGAGAAGGGAATGGTTTAGTTTGGAGGGGCATTGCTTTTTATTTTGGTCGGCACAACATTGAAGGCCGAAGGGCCTGTTCTGTGCTGTAATGTTCTATGTTCTATGTTCTATGTTCTATGTCTTTGTAGCCCTTCCTCAGCTTGATGGGCAGCTGGCTCTTGAGCCTCATCAATGGCCATTGTTGTTCAGGTGCTGGGTCAAGCGTGGGAAGGTCCAGATGCTCTCGTTACCTTTACTAGGAATAAAGCTAGCTAACCTGTCTGCCAATTAAAACTTATCTTCAATCACTGAAGAGGTAGTGAGGGAAAGGGAGGTAGAAAGAACAGGTGGAATTTTACCTGCACGCCTGCCCAAGTTGAGCACAATCCCTCCCGAGGTCAATGGCGAATGTTGTCCTCCGAGCCTGAGTCCACCCCGAAGTCGGGGTTGATATGCTGGTAAAATTCTGACCAATGAGTCAGCAAGATCATCCATCTCTGGACCCTCAAGTCTACCCAGCTCACATTGTCATCCTGCATCTGAAAGCTGACCCCAGGCCTTACCAGCCCTGCCATTGAAATCAGGACCCTTTATCCCCCAGAGAGGGCATTGTCGTCCTTATATTGGGTTTTTCAAGGATTCACATGGATGGAGGGAAGGAGGGATAGAGACACAAATGTGTTTCCTATGTGAGTTGTAGCAGATGCTTGTGTAGTGGAGACGTTAACAACTATTAACACATTGGACCAGATTCCCAAGATATTTGATGAAGCCAGACTAGATGCCAACAATTATTTCTGTTTTGATGTAAATGTGAGGATAGGATGCTTTACTTTTGGAGTAATTCCATTGACAAATTAGAATCTTTATTTAATAACACAGTTTAAATATAACTCTAACATATGAAGCAGTTTAACTATTAAAAGTTGAGCAACATTTAAAAATGAATGGAAATAACTTTAATTTCTAGCTTACCATTGTTTCAGTTCTGAATAAGCACCACCCTTCTTACAGGTTCAAACACCATTTTAAATGTAGTTAGCAACCACAAATATACTTGCCAGCATGACTGCAGATGGTCTTGAAGTTTCCAGGGAGAAAATGAGTTTCAGAGCAACTTACAGAAACCTCTGTTTTCAAACAATTCCCAACCAGAACTGCAACTCTAAACTAGAAAAGGTGCCTTCTCTTTGCTACAGACCCGCCTCCACATATTAGCCACATTATCACCTGACCCAAATTTCATTCTCTAATCAAAAAAACCCCAAGCAATCTTTTGTGCAAACAAAAATCTATTACCTCTATCTAAATAAGACTAAAATGAGTAACAATTCAGTTTATGCACCATCTGAATTAACTGTTTACCAGACGCACTAACTCCTTGTAGCATAAAGCTGAATTTTGAACATTGCACTTAAGCATAAAACAAACTATTATATTAATATCATCCCACTGTTTGTCAGATATTGAAGTGAAGACATGGTCTGAAGGTAAATGTCTCTGCACCTTTGCTGGGAGCTTAGTGGCGTTGGGAAGAGTTACCACTGTGTAAATGACAAGTAGGGTTAGAAAGCAGTGGTACTCTCCAGGAAGGATCAGAGTGCCTTAGTCAATGGTGTGGTTAAATAACAGGGCTGGACTGAAAGCTGTATTAATGAAACATGAAGCAACACAGGCCTAATGGAATGAGTACAGAGTGTCTTACATGTGGAGTGCTTGCACTGATCTGGACTGTGTGGTAGAACCTGTTTGAGTTGTCTTTGGGGCTGTCTGGTGTTTGTGTTAGCAAGCCCTCTTCTAATCCCCTCCTAATGTGCTCTAGAGTTGTGATTCTAATGAGGTCAAAGGCAACAGAAAATATTTGGAGCTTCTGAGATCAGGCAAGGACTATGCCACAATATTAATGAAATACAGAAACTGCAAAGAACATTACTGGGTTTGCAGAGGACATGAATTTCCGAGTGACCAGGAGATTCAAAGGTCTCACATGAAGTAGAAATGCAGCATCAACATTAACAGTACACTTCAATTTCACATCAACATAAAATGGCCCATTCCAGGGTTACCTCCTCTCCTGAGATCATGCCCTCCCTCCAGCTCATACCCACCCCTGTACCTCTAGGATAATTCAGTGACCACTCCAACACCACCCCCCACCCCCCACCAGATGAGAGTTAAAGAGTGTATTTAACTTCCTTTTCCCTGTCAGTCCAAGGCACCTGGACATGCTTTTAAAAACTTGTATTAATTAGCCTGTATTGGCAGTAATGAGGGTGGTGGGGAGTTGATGGCTGCATCTCCCATGGCCAGTGAATTGTGCTCCCAGCTTCTTACTGACATTCAAATGAAATTTCATCCATTGTAATAATGTTCCTGGCTGTTCTGGATGAGAACATAATCAAGGCTGGTGCAGTGGGCTGAGAGATATGGAATGGGTCTGACATCCAGCGAGAATCCCATTCTGGCCCTCACACCAGATTCAACAGGTCACTAATGATTCCATCTTCAGTTAACGGGAGTGGAATGTTGCCCCCATTGATCATTACTCCAGATGGTTTGAGGTTAAAGCTCCTCGTAGTCTGAATTACAAATCACTCCACATCTGTCATTCCAGATCATCAATTTATAATTGTTGAGCTGCTGTTCAGCACTGTTTCAGAATGATTTGGTTCCATCAGGAGCTTTGATGGGAAGAAAAGTGTGGAACCAAATTCCTGTTCTTGTACACAAGCTGACTCCATGTCTAAAAGCAGCAGGTGTAGAGAGAATCAGGGAGAAGGTGAGAATGAGCAAATCCATAGAAACCATAATCAATGCCAGCGAGTATGTGGATAAAAGCAAATTACTGTGGAAACCAAAAGAGAAAATGCTGGAAAATCTCAGCAGGTCTGGCAGCATCTGTAAGGAGAGAAAAGAACTGACGTTTCGAGTCCAGATTCTCCTTTGTCGAAACTCTCCCAGTTGGAGAGAAACTCTCACAATTGGAGTGCAATTGTGCACTCCAGCAACTCTGACAAAGGATCATCTGAACTCGAAACATCAGCTCTTTTCTCTCCTTCCAGATGCTGCCAGACCTGCTGAGATTTTCCAGCATTTTCTCTTTTGATCATAGAGTACATGACTCACCAGAATTCTAATCAGCTGAATCCGCCTGGATCCATGACCTGAAGAATAAAGGTCAAATGTAGGAGAAGGCACACAGTCTCATGACCTTACCGTGTAGAAACTGAAAATGAAATGGAAGAGATGCAGAGTGAAATCTACAAGACAAAGGGTACCAATGGAATGGACTGATTGCCTATGTGATGAGGAAAATAGCCTGACAAAGAACCAATACTCGCTGCCGATTCACTGACTGCTCTTCAGTGTTCAGGAGAGGAGATGGAGAACTTGAATTGTATAAAAGCTCTGGGAGACCTGAGAGTAAGGTTAGGCCAGATGGTGAAACCATCACTACATTTATCTCTGTGATCTGGTATGAAGACAGAGACTTTGGGGAGGTT
The DNA here is from genome assembly GCA_024679065.1 of Sphyrna mokarran. Lineage (NCBI taxonomy): Eukaryota > Metazoa > Chordata > Chondrichthyes > Carcharhiniformes > Carcharhinidae > Sphyrna > Sphyrna mokarran. Next base: position 146,733,571 of record JAGIQG010000002.1, read on the forward strand.
GCAGGAAAATGTAAATCATAAAAACCGAGTCAGAGACTTGGGGGAGATGTAGTATATCGTGCTAATGTGAAAGATACAAATATGTAGGAGGTGATTCTGCCAGACCATTGTGCTGTTCTGGCAGTGCAGTGGGTGGGAACCATCAGAATTGGCCTTTTAGCAGGCTCCTCACTAAAAACAACTGCCTCCGAGAGTCTCCGGGGCCAGGGATTTTTTGCATAATCAGCTCTGCACCAGAGGACACCTTAACATTGCCCACTGAACATCGGATCATGCCAGGTGGGGAGATTGGGGGAGAAATGGGAGGGTTGGGACTGTTGGGGGAGGGACAGAGTCAGGGAAATTGGATATCAGGAGGAGGGCGGATGGGGATGGGGGGGGGCGGAGGGAGCATCAGTGCTGGCCCAGTGAGGTCCAAAAGGCAGCAATCGAGGGGGTGGTGGGGGTCAGAGGGGCAGCAATCAGGAGGCTGGTAGTGCGGGTGGCTATCCACATGCTAATCTATGCTCTGACAGATGGGTGCATGCGCAGTGCCCTGCTCAGCGCTATGCTCCCAGCCTCTCCAACAGGAATAGGCCTCACCTCCTGATTTTCAATGCAAATCTCACTAGTGCACTCTGAAGTGCGTAGAATGTCGGAGATTCATTTTGAAACTCCCACTAAAAAAATAGTGGGAGTTACTCCAATTTTTATGCAAACTCAGCACTTAAAATTTTATGGGAGAATTGCCCCAATAGTCTTCACTGCCAGTGAATATAAAATCACAATACAACAGAACACACTGAGGGGTAGTTCTATGCAGAGCCTCATGCTAAGATTGTGTTGTGCATTGTTAGTGGAATGGGTGGTGCGATGACGGAGTGCTTAGCACTGCTGCCTCATAGCATGAGGGATCTGGGTTCAATTCCAGCCTCAGATGACTGTCTGCCTGAAGTTTGCACATTCTCCCCGTGTCTGTGTGGGTTTCCTCTGTGTGTTCCAGTTTGCTCCCACAGTCCAAAGATGTGCAGGACAAATGGATTAGCCATGGAGAATATATGAGGATATGGAGATAGCCTGGGTAAGATATTCTGTCAGATAGTCAGTGCAGACTTGATGGGCTGAATAGCCTGTTCTGCATTGTAGGGATTCTATGATTCAATAAAAGATAAAGTTTACCCCACAGCCTTGTCCCCAACAATACCTACAAATTCAGACCAGAAACAACATCTAAGACCCACTATGATAGTAACAAGGATTGCAGTTTTCAGTCACTCTATTAACCTATTTCCCTTTTCAGAGTCACCGGCCCTGAGTTTAACTTCCTACCTCCTTGATTGTCAGTAATGAGAGAGAAGTAGTTAAAACACGGTCTGTTGCTTAATGCCTTTAATCCTTCACTCTGTGTCCCAATCATTACAGGCTGTTTGGGGTTAGACTGGAGCAATACTCCACAGACGGGTCATGACAGAGACTTCCAACTTCGTCAGGTCCCATGAACCAGAATAAGCCCATCGGGTAAATTCCAAAAAATATAATTGAAGAATTCCTCTGTTAGACTGGGAGGAACAGCACTGAATAAAGTCTTGTGTCTCCTTTACTCTGGGGTGCTCCCCCCTCCCCCCAATTTTTCCCTGATACCCTTGAGAATGCCCCTCCTTCACTTACAGTTATGGACTGTATCCAGGGATCCCTCGCTATGATCTTCTGATGCTGTACATGTGCTCGGAGCCTTCCCAAAGGTCCCAGGATTCTGGGTATGTCAATTCAAAGGGAATCTCGCTAATAAGATTGGCAGAGTCTCTATATTTCAGGATTCTATCAATTCACCATCTGTTCCTGAGATCAAGTTTCCCCTTTTCCTGTCCCCACATTAAAACCAGGCCCAAGCTTCGATTCTGTCTTTTTTTAAAGACACCTCAGGATACCTTGATGCATTAAGATTGATTCATTGAAATAATTTCCAATAATAAAGTACAAACAGTGATTATGCTGCTTGGAAGTGTAAAAATAACATAGTGTCTGTTTTGAGAAGTAAGTGAAAAACAGGTCAGCAATTAGGGTTCAGTTGGATAAGAGGAGGTGGGTCAAAGAGTTAGAGGAAGAAGCAAATGGGGTTGGTCTATATAGAAACAATTACTTTGCACCAATGACAGACAGATTGGGTTAAATATATTGTAACTTGACATATTTTCATAATTCATTCAAAAATAGATGTTTCTTTTTGCCATCCTGTTAATTAAGTTAAATCTGTCATCCGAAAATGAGAAAATATTTTTAATTCAAGTTGTTTGCTTTTAAGATTAGGTCAAGGAAAATGATTAGACGTGATTTGGTATGTTACTGAATACTATCTAGATGTTTTCTTTGAAATATTTTTTCTGGAAAGTATTGAAAATATAGGCAGGCAAATGCTTAATAGCTTTGTGCGTCTGCGTGGGTTTCTGTTTCTGCTCTGGTTTCCTCCCACAATCCAAAGATGTGCTGGATGATTGCCTATTTGGAACTGAAACTGCAATAAATTTAAAAAGTAAAGTTGCTTCCTTTCAATTTTAAATATTGCTCAACTGTTAACAGTTATGCTATGACATTTGTTAGAGTTATATTTAAACTGTGTTATTAAATGAAGCTTATTTTACTATAAAGGGATCCCAGTTAGTCAGTGGAATCAGCCCTGAAAGGAACTATCCTTTCTTCACATTTAGCACAAAATAGAAAAAAAATGTTGGGTTCAGTCTGATGCCTAATTTAATTTGGGATTCTGTAATTTGAGATTTCTGCTCAAGCCACCTGCGTTTATTTTCATTTCCTTTCAATAAGTTTGCAGATGACATTCAGATTACTCACATAGTGGACAGTGAGGAAGGTTATCTCCAACTGCATTGCAATCAAGGGAGTGCATTGGAGCTGGCGATTTTACATGTCTTTATCTTATAGTTTGTTACATCTTGCTGACATTGTCAAAGTCAGCAAGGAGAAATGGAAATCCCTGCTGCAGAATGGATTTAAAATCCTGCTAGGTAACTTGGGGAGGGGGTGGGGGGCATAGAGAGCCGGACACTTCGGAATCTACATGGCTGGCACACAGGAATGCAGATGTTGATCACAAAGCTATCTGGGATCACCATGCTGAGGGTGGTCTTCTGGTCTGACAGGACTGAAAGTGACAGTCCAGCCATGATACCCCTAAGTCAGTGGAGAATGATGAGGTCAACTGCTTACCCCCCGCCCAAGTGCACCCAACATCCAGGATCCTTGAGAAACCCTTCCTCTGCAGCTTGACAACAATATGGGGCAAATGGCCACTGCACCTACTTCCTTAATCACACCACATGGGCCAAGGCATCAGGTCAGGGTGTCAGTGTCAAAGGGAAGTGCACCACTAACCTTGTCAAAGCATATACCCTGAAGGGGTGCTGACAGGAATGTCGGGTAAACCTCATGACTGTGTGATGTAGGGTGGGGAGGAAACTCTCATTGCTGAAGAGTCGATGATACTTCCTGATCCCTTGAGAACCAACACATCAAGTCCTCATTTGTGACGATCTACATAAAAGCTCACCCACTACAGATTCTGCACGGGAGGTGGGCAAATAGCCAGATCTCCTTCAATCAGATTTTTAACTTGCTGATTAAATGTTAACTGGCTCATTTGAATATTAATTGGGTTCTCGCCCACTATGGGTAGGAACCCAATCAGGGCTGGTCGGGTGTGTTGGGAACAATGTAACAGGTTTGGGGCATCAAACTCACAAGTTGCCCAATGCCCAATTCTCTGGCCATTGATTCCTACTGGAAACAAGTGGGCTCAGTAAAAATTCTGTCCATCGTTTCTTGTCTGCAAATATTCTTTCTGGGTGTATCACAGCTTGATATAACTCCTGCTCTGCCCAGAACCACAAGAAACTACAAAAGGTCATGAAATGTAGCCAATCCATCACTCAAATCAGTCTCCCATCCATTGACTCTGTCTAACTTCCCGCTGCCTCGGCAATACAGCCAGCATAATTAAGGACTCCAGGCACCCCAGAAATTCTCTCTTCCACATCTTCCATTGGTAAAGAGATACAAAAGTCTGAGTTATGTACCAACTGACTCAAGAACAACTTCTTCCCTGCTGCTGTCAGACTTTTGAATAGACTTACATTCAGTTGATCTTTCTCTACACCCTAGCTATGACTGTACCACTACATTTGGCATTCCTTTCCTTCTCTATGAACGGTACGTTTTGTGTGTAAAGCATGCAAGAAGAAGACTTTTCACTGTATGTTAATACATGTGACAATGATAAATCAAATCAAATATTACTGACAAGTTCACTTCTGTTGTCAATTATGAAAAGACAAGACTGACATCAGAAATGTGTTATTCTTCATTGAAGAAACATTTGACACTGTGTTTTGGTCCTCCTCTCATTCTGCTTTCACTTATTTTTCAATAAAATTGGAATGGCAATTTTTAAAGTATCAACAGCATACAGAAAATTCAAAACATTATGTCATTAAATTATTGCAAATTCTGAAAATCACAAACACAAACAGAAAATGCTGGAAAAAAAACTCAACAGGTCTGGCAGTATCTGTGCAGAGAGAAAGAGTTTTGAGTTTGAATGATACTTTTTCAGAGCCTTATTGCCGAATAAATCCTGTAGCAAATCAGAATGTAGGAAATTTAAACATGCAGAAGGTGTGTGAATTCACAAACAGCTTTTCAAAAGAGCCAGCAAACACAATGGGTCAAATGGCCCCCTTTTGTACAGTAGGAAGCAATGATTCATCATAGTTATGTTGCAGATCATACGAATTAAGTCCAGGTTTGTAATCCAATGTACTGATATTATCATTACTCCCAGGCTGAGTTAAAGAATTTAAAACCATCATGTAAAATCAAGATTAGATTAGCATCTAAAAAAACATTTCCTGCTATCCAATAATAATCCTAATGATATCCAGAATGGTTTCTATGTGCCAGGAAGCTGTAGACACATCTGTTGTCAGCCGCTTCTCTGCAACACATGAATAACTGAAGTAACTTTTTCTCCATTGAACTATTGCTCATAAAAGGAGGATTGACAGCAGCAGAAGTATATTTTAGTGAAGATTTAGCTGCTGTGGCCCTGGATAAATTGGCAGTTGCTGCTGGTGAGGTGTGATGGACACAGAAGGGTGCAAAAGTTGCCTGTGATGTCATTCCACAATGTAATCTAAATTGACTCCTGGAAAACCGTGTATCCAGAAATGTGTTCGGGCAAAATAAGGAAATGCTGGTTAAACTCTCTGAAATAATAGCTGTGGAGGTTGCAGCGCATTATTGTGAATAAACTGAGCTTGACTTATCTTTTAAATATCTTCACTGAAGAACTGTGTGAATGGTGTGTAACATCAGTGACCAGGGAGAATGGATTAGCTGTGTTTTTTTTACTCTGTAAGTACATATATACTTTAACATTTGTTTGCTTACTTATCATGACAGCTGCAAGGCAGGAACATTTTATTAATTCTCTTTTGCACTTGCTATGTGTACTATTCTCCCTCCCTCCAATAAATGTTTAAGAGCAGGGATCGCACGCTATAACTCTGCACTGAAGGCTTTATTAATACATAAATTCTTTGGTGGATCTGAGAAACTAAAGGGATGCAGGTTATTATCGAACAGATCTATAATCACAGTCAGCAGTTCCCAAGTCTTTCTGGTTAGATCACAGTGTGTCAGGAGCGTGCAATGTATGAAGACAAATCCTTTCTGATTAGTGCTCACTTTAACTAAGCATCTTCTCTGCACTCCCGCTGCGACAATTCCAAAGCCCATCAGCCTGGAACAGACACAATTCCCAAATGATCCAGCCTTTCCACAGAAATATCCACAATGACCAAACAGCTCTCCGCACGGGAGACATTTGTTTTTTCTTTAATTTATTAATCAGGTCAATGAACATCCCGCAGCTCAGGGGAGCGGACGGGAGCGCTTCGGGTTCCGAGTGCTAAATGTACATACAAGCCTCTGAATGAAACGTGCTGCATGCAATCTGCCCTCGCATCTTCGCATCTCAAAGGAATTTGCTTCTGTTTTTTTTTCCCCTACTTTAAACACAGTGAAGTTTACGTGAAGACCCGACCGAATATTGAGGGATTCGACTGATATCAACACAGCTGATTATATTCGAGTGCAGCTTCATCAACAAGAGAGTTTCAATTAAGGTAAGTGCCTCTCTCTGGAATGCCTGCATTTCAGAGGTTCAGTGCTGAAGCACCGTTAGACAATAAAGACTTGAGTTGACATTTGCTTTGTTGTATTCCACCCTGATTTTTTTGCATTTGAACTGCAATGCCCCATCACTATTTTGCCCTTCTAAATCAGATACTATACAGAGGTAGAAAGAGGAGGTAGTGTTTTCTGTTCTGACAAGCAGGTATTTATTATTTGATAATTGTTGGGGGGGGGAAACATTAATGCTTCTGCTATTGAATAATCAAACATTTTTTTTTTCTTTTGTGCAGCTGCTGTTTTCTGAGTGCTGTTTGAATACAGCACAATACGGTACATGGCTATTATTGTATTGGATTTAGCACTTTGAAAACTGTTGAAGTGTTTGCTTGCAGTCCTGCATATCATCATTATGAACGTACTATCTGTGCATTTGTTACTAATCTGCAAATATGTTGCATTGCAATGCTGGCACAACTTGCTGCCAACTGGTGCAAGAAGGGTATGGCATTGTAGGGCTGATAATACAGAGGGTTCACAACTCACTGAGTCTACTTGCCTTTTTTAAAGTGATGTTTTTGGAAATCCAAACTCTTGCAAAACTTTCAGCTGTTTTTTGTTAATCTTTAGGGGAAACAAGCAGGTGATGCACTGCCTTGGCAATCTTTGGTTAATTCAACACATCTCAGTAATTATTCAGACATATCTTTCTGTGGTGAATTCTTTTGACTAATTCCCAGTTGGTGTGTATCTGCTGGGAAAATAGCTGTAAGAAATAATGGACAATTTGAGAGAAGGATACAAGGCTATTACTCTGCTGATGAATTCAGATGATCTAAAGACTGTGTTTATAAAACATTTTTGAACAGGGAGATTGAATTACAACGGTAACTAACCCTTAATCATATTGTTTCAACTTCCCAAATCAGCCACGCGTGGTTTAATCCTGTGACTTTTGCAGGGTGCATTACATAGAATGGGCTAAATCACCAAACTTAAGGAACTGCCTTGAGGAAAACAAAAACTACCTCCATTTTTATTAATTATAATTGAACTATTGAAAATATTGGATGTTATTTCATTGCAGAATATCAATTGGGCCTTCAAAGTGTTGAACAACAGACTGGCACAATAAAGGGTTAAATGGCCTTTGTTTGCCAAAGAACAGAAATTGAATCTGACCTGCAGGCATTCCATTGGATGTCCTTGTAGCCCACACACACAAAGTTGTAATATATCCAAGCCATTGAAATAAAGTGGTGCCACCACCTTCATGGTCACCCAGCTGCAGTGCCAGATGTGCTGGTGAACTGGCTACATATGCCCCACCTGTTCTCTGGTGCCAGGTGAATATGATACTGTGAAGGGTATAAAACAGTTGGCTTGCTTCAGAGATGTTGGCTGGGGTATGAAGTAACCCTTCACTGCTTTCAGGGATTTTTTTTTTCCCTTCATCGGATGATCTTACAATAATAAAAAAAAGCAATGTTAACAGATGAACTTCTACCTGAGTAGTTCTATTGGTAACAACTCAATCTTGACCGAACGGCTCCTTTGACTCTCTCCCAAGTACATTTTATTATTTATAATACAGTAAACTCTCACTTTAAGAATGTCTGTCTGGGAGACAGCCAAGTACTGCATTATGACAAAGGAAGCAATGTAAGTGATTTATCATTAAACTCTCTCCCTTTACAATACAAATCACTGTTCCCATCTACCCCAAAGCAAAAGTTTGTCTGGAATTGCCTTGTACATTCTTCTCAAATTAAAGCAGTGAATTTGTCAAAATTGGACTTCACTTTTCCCCTATGAAGACAATTCTTGATTCTCATTTCTTTTAAATGAAGCCTTTGGACACAACAAAGACATAAAGAGACAGAATGTTGCTATCATTTTCATCCTCTATGTCCCATATCTCCTACTGCTGAACAAAACAATAAAACCTAAAAGAATAACCATTGCCCAACTCTTAAACTAGTTTGTGGTTGGTTTCCTCACAGGGAAATAACTCAATAAAAAATCAGAAATCAAAACAGACTCATCTGTAATTTTGTCAGACACCTTTGTCAGTTCAACTTAAACCATTGAAAGTGGATAAAGAGTACAGAATGGTAAACCTCAATGTTTCAGTATGGTGTTAATGTTAAAATGATAACCCAGTCAACCTACTGTCTGTGGAGGAAAATACATGATGTAAAGATGCCGGTGTTGGATTGGGGTGGTAAGAACTCAGTAAGAATTTAGCAACACCAATTTTTAATCCAACCAATTTATTTGATAGTAAAATTGCAAGCTTTCAACACTGTGTCTTCCTCAGGTAAATGCAGTGTTCTCAACACTGCATTTGCCTGAGGAAGACACAGAGTGTTGAAAGCTCGCAATTTTACTATCAAATAAATTGGTTGGATTAAAAATTGGTGTTGCTAAATTCTTACTGAGGAAAATACACACAGGGATTACGTGGCTATGATGAATGCCTATTTACAGAGTGCAGACAGTACTCAGTAACAATTTAAGAGCAAATTAAAATTTAAAAAGCTTCAAACTCTGGAAGTGGCAATGTTAAGAATGCATTATAGGTCAGTCAAATTCCATGGAGAGTAAAGACAAGTTAATAGTGTGTGTTATAAACTAGCAGTAATGTACTTCAGAAGCAACTGAACATCCTTCAGAAAACCACCAGATGTTTTTGAGTTTAAAAACTAAGGGATTGGACTGAGAGCAAGCCACTGACAAATTCTACATTTTTCAAAAAGACATTTTATATTGTTTGTCCGGTAAAGGTTCTAAGGGAGACGAGGGATGGTGGAAGGATTTATTAGCTGAATTGGACATTGGTTTTTGGGGCTAGATGATGATCAACGCATAGTCTAAGGCTGGGTGCAAACTGACACCTACAAAGATGTCTGGATTATAGAATATAGGAGTTTGTGGACAGCAAATCACAGGACACGAACAAACACATCTGTCTCCATCTCAAATTTCTTTAGCTCAGAACTACAGAAACGGAATGAGATTTGAGAGACTCTGCAGCATAAGTTTTTTTTGGGACAGTTTTGTCCAGATTATAATCACACTCTAGGATAAATCACAGCAAGTTGGGTAACAGGGATTTAGGAAAAGTTAAGAAGAAGGTCTTGCAGATATTTCCAACAGGTACGATATACTCACCTGTGAGGACATGGGGATAGTCTGCATGGAGGACAGTCATGATGCAGATCGATCGATCTGACGTTCAGTAATGGAGAAAGGGTTGAATAGATAAATGGTAACAACCGTGGACTCTCTCGAAATAGATATCGGTCACATCCTTTGCAGCCAAGAATGAGCTGGCCATTCAGTGCCAGGGTAAGGGATATCTCATGAAGGCTGGAGAAGAACTTGGAAAGGGAGGGGTTAAATCCAGTCATTATGATCTATATTTGAACAAACATCACGGTAAGAACAATAAAGCAGTCCTGATGAGAGTTTCAGGAGTTAGGCTTGAAACTAAAAAGAGAGAATTTGGATAATAGTCTCTGGATTATTACCTGAGCCACATGCAAACGATGTGGACTTGCCAATGTTGGACTGGAGTAAACACGGTAAGAAGTCTCACAACACCAGGTTAAAGTCCAACAGGTTTATTTGGTAGTAAACGTCACTAGCTTTTGGAGCGCTATTCCTTTGTCAGGTGAGTGGAGAGTTCGTGAATAGCAGATTAGCTGTAAAGGCTTGCATTCTGTTCAGTACTTTGTAAACTGTGTGTGCCTTTTTATGCTCTGTTTGTGATCAGAACTCTCCACTCACCTGATGAAGGAACAACATTCTGAAAGCTAGTGCTGTTTACTAACAAATAAACCTATTGGACTTTAACCTGGTGTTGTGAGACTTCTTACCACGTGCAAATGACATAGGAGCTAACAGATTAGGAAAATTAGTATGTGGTCAAAGGGCTGGTGTTAGAAAGAGGAGTTCCTTTTCACGTGATACTACCAGCATTCTGGAATGGGAAGGAGCTATACTGTAGGAATAGTCTCCACCTGAACTGGGATAGGATCCATCTCCTTGCAGAAAGGATATATAGAAGGTAGCAAAGACCTTAAACTAGTTAAGGCAGTGAGATGGAAGGACTGTATGGAGAGATCTACAAGAAATATAAGCAGCCTAAATAGAGACAGATCGGAAGACAACAGGAAAGATTAAAGTAATGGAGGATATTGTTGCAAGTGATTAAGTAGAATTATAGAACAGAATTCAAAAAAGATTGTTAAACATAAAGTGAAAGGAAATCTTACTAACAATGTTTCTGTATAGCAGGTCAGGCAGAGCCATATTTAAAAAAAAATCTGGAAGCAATCATGCATTGAGAGATACTAGATATAGTCAGAATTAGTGACACAGAACAACCAGCACTGAAAATTAAACATCACAAGGTATAAGGTTTTCAAAAACAGGGAGAGGGAGCAGCTGCACTTATCCAGGATAACGTAATGGTAACAGGAAAAAAGGACACCGCTTTCAGCAGACAGTAACATAATCTATATAGATAGAGATAAAAGATGATAGAGGATCCATTTGACTAATTGGTGTTGGCTGCAGATCTCCTCAATCTGCAAATGGAAAGGAACTAGAGGAAATATGCAGACAAATTAGGGAATTTAAGTAAAATAAAGCATTGAATATCACAGGTGATTTCAGCTGCTGTGACAGTAACTGGACAGAGGAGGAACATAAAGAAGATTGGAATTCCCACAATGTGTGCAGACTTCCAACCCAGTACGTAAAAACCCAACAAGTGATATTTGCTATTGGAATTGGTAATGTAGAATAAACCAGAGCAGAACAGAAAAGTAAAAATAAGGCAAAATCTGGACAAGAATGACGCAATGTGATAGATTTAAATAGGACAAAAACCAAGTTAATAAATTGGAGAAGGGCTCCTTTTGAAGGAATGCAAATAGTCCTTGGGAAAAATAAAATGAGCAACTCAATTAGAAAATGACACAGAACAACAGTGGAAAACATTTAAAACCATGTTCAACACGACACAGGAATAATAATCTTTCTCTGAAGGAAAGGAGAAGTTAAACATGAGTGGGATTCAGTGAATAAATAAAGACATGGGGAAAGAGACAAGTGTGAACTATACAGACAACAGAGATTATAGAGAATACTAAGCGATGAAGAAAGAAGTAAAAAAAAAAATGAGGATAATGAAGCAGAATGATGAATTTTTAAAATCCATTTATGGGACGTTGGTGTCACTGGCTGGTCTGCATTTTGAGGGCAGTTGAGAGTCAATCACATTTCTGTGGCTCTGGAGTCATGTGCAGGTCAGACCATGTAAGGATGGCAGATTTCCTTCCCTGAAGGATGTTAGTGAACCAGATGGTTTTCCAACAGTTGACAATGGTTTAATCAATAGATTTTCATTCCTGATTTTTTTTTCCCTAACTGAACTCATATTCCACCACCTGCCCTGGAGGGTTTTGAACCCGGGTCCCCAGAACATTAGCTGAATTTTTGGATTAATAGTCTAGCAATAATACCCTGAGGCCATCTGTTTTATGGAAGGTAAAACAATAAAAATATTTTACAGCAGGTGAATAAAAAGAAGAAAACTGGGATGACAACCATTAAAGGATAGACAGGATAATACCAGGCATAGTAGAGGGATGACAAAGGTATTAAATATTTATTTCTCTTCATTGCTACAAGGAAACAGAACAATATACATGACATTGAATGATGAAATGAGCAATGAAATAAGTATATTAAAATTGTGGAAAAAAAGGATTGTGTTAGCAAGTTCAAAGAGAATAAAGACCCTGGTCCAGATGGAAGACATCCATGTACTTTAAAAGATTCTGTGGGTTGGATAACTGAAGCATTACAATTAATTTCTAATAATTGTTTGAATAAAGTGTAGTCATGGGTTGTTGGGGATAATGAATGTAATTCTTAATTTTTAAGAAGCAGAACATGTCCAGGGAATTAGACCAGACAGCTTAACATCAAAAATAGCAAAAAGGCATCCTTACTAAAGGAGGAAGAGAGGGAACATTTGGAAAAGATAAAAATGAATCATCATCATGGAAAACGTAAATTTGATTTATCATTACCACATCTATTAGTATACAATGAAAATGATTGTTTCTTGCATGCTATATGGACAAAGCATACCATTCATAGAGTATATAGGGAGAAGGAAAGGAAAGGGTGCAGAATATAATGTTACAGTCACAGCTTGGGAGTAGAGAAGGATCAACTTAACATATGGTAAGTCCATCAAAAGTCTGACAGCAGCAGGGAAGAAGCTGCTGAGTAGGTTGGTACGTAACTTCAGACATTTGTATCTTTTTTCCTGATGGTGGAAGAGAGAATATCTGGAATGCGTGGGGTCCTTAATTATACCAGCTGCTTCGCCAAGGCAGCAGGAAGCGTAGACAGAGTCAATGGGTGGGAGGCTGGTTTGCGTGATGGACTGGGCTATATTTACAACCCTTTGTAGTTTCTTGCAGTCTTGTTGCTTGACTGACTGTATCAAATTTGATGGAGCAGTAACAGAGAGAGTAAATGCTCCTTTACAGATCACACAGATATACACACAATATACAGCAGAGAAACAGGCTGTTTGTCCAAAGTAGGCCACGTAGATCCACTTGAGCTGCCTCCTATCTTTTGCCATCTAAGTCTATCAGCATAATCAAATGTAATTTATTTTGGATTTTCAAAAGATCTTCAATGTGGTTTCCTATCTTAAATGAATAAGATCCGAGAATGTGAAATCATGGATGAAGTGGCAGAATGAATTGCTAGCTAGCTTGAAAACAGGAAGCAGAGAGTGGAAGTAAAGGATAACTATTCAGTTACAGAAGGTGGAATGTGATGTTCCACAAGGATCAATGTTGGGATCACTGCTGCTCACTATTTATATTGATAATTTGGACTTTGACTCAAATACTCAATTTCTAAATTTGCAATAGACACCAAGTTGAAGGGATTAGTCAATATTGAAGAAGACTGCAACAATTTACAGGAAGACATCAATAAACTTACAGAATTAGCAAGGGCTTGGCAAATGCAGCTCAACACGAACAGGTGTGAGATAATACATTTTGGTACGAAGAATAGGACATTTCTTAGACTTGGAAAGGCTGGGAAAGTCCCAGAGGAATGGAAAACTACCAATGTAACACCCTATTTTTTTTGTCTCTTTCCCTTTTATCAGTCAACAATTAGCTTAATTAACATCTGTCATTGGAAAAATGTTCAATTCCATTATAAAGGACGTAATTACAGTGCATTTATAAATACATAATATAATTAAACAAAGTAAGCATGGCTTCATAGAGGAGAAAATATTCCTAATGAATTTGTTAGTTTTCTTTTAGGTGGGAATAAGCAGAATAGTTAAAGGAGAATCAGTAAATGTAATACTTGATATGTATATTATAAATAAACACGAGGGGCGTGATCTTACCAGCTTGCTGCGCTGGTCGATAGTTGCAGTGAGCTGCTAAGATTGTGTGCAAGGCCAAAATTCTGGTTTGGGATCACACTAAGTGTTCTTGGTCCTATTTTACTGGTGAATTTGGCTTCATACCAAGAAAAGGTTGTAAAAAGGCAGTCGATATAAGATAGTCATCAAGAAATCCAACAGGGAGTTTGGAGGAAACCTCTTTTATCTAAAGAATGATGAGAATGTGGAGGTCACAACCACGGAGTGGTTGAATGAATAGTGAATCATAAAATCCTGACAGTCCATGAGAGGCCATTCAGCCCATTGAATCTGCACCAATTTTCTGATAGATATCTTACCCAGGCCCTCTCCCCCACCCTATCCCTGTTACCCCACACATTTCCATGACTTATCCTCTGACACATCTTTGGACTTTAAGGGGCAAAGTAGCGTGGCCAATCCACCTAATCTGTGCATCTTTGGAGTGTGGGAGGGAACTGTACCTCCCAGAGGAAACAAATGGGGGAAGGTACAAACTCCACACAGTGACCCAAGACCGGAATTGAACCCGGATCCCTAGCGCTGTGAGATCAATGCTAACCATTGTGTAGGCACATTTTAAGGGAAACTACAAGCTCAGTGGGAAGAAAGGAAAATCTGGCTACAATGACAGATATAGATGAAAATTGATGGGAGGTTGCTTGTGTGGCGCAGTAGTACTGTTTGGACTGGCTGCATCCAGTAGTGAGTTTGTGTCCAATATCCTATATAATCTTATGAGATCTATACAGGAGCATTGTGTTTCACTTTATTTGGGGGTGGTTTTGAGGCAAGTACTTAATTTTTGAAAGCAGAATGTTGCACAGCCAGGTGATGACTATAAAAAAGATTGTTAGAATGTTATAGGGTTTCGAATTAATGGTTCTCTTTAGTGATGGAAATCTGCTGTCCTTACTTGGTCTGGCCTACATGTGACTCCACACCCACAACAATGTGGATGGCTCAGAATTGCCCTCTGAACAGAGGATGACTGGAGGATAGCGAATGTTGTCCCATTGTTCAAGAAGGGGAATAGAGACTTTCCTGGGAATTACTAACCTCGTGCCTTACTAACCTCATTGAGTTTTTTGAAAAAGTGACTAAGGAGGTGGATGGGGGTAAGGCGGTTGATGTGGTATATATGGACTTTAGTAAGGCGTTTGATAAGGTGGCCCATGGAAGACTTCTGCAGAAAATGCAGATGTATGGGATAGAGGGTGATTTAGCTAATTGGGTTAGGAATTGGCTAGCAGATAGAAGACAGAGGGTGGTGGTTGATGGGAGATATTCATCGTGGAGTTCGGTGACAAGTGGTGTACCTCAGGGGTCTGTTTTGGGGCCCCTGCTGTTTGTAATTTTTATAAATGATCTGGATGAGGGTATTGAAGGATGGATTAGTAAATTTGCAGATGACACTAAAGTCGGTGGAGTGGTAGATAGTGAAGAGGGGTGTTATAGTTTGCAGAGGGACTTGGACAAGTTGCAGAGCTGGGCCGAGAGGTGGCAAATGGAGTTTAATGTGGAAAAGTGTGAGGTAATGCACTATGGCAGAAATAATAAATGTGTAGAGTATAGGGCAAATGGTAGGATTCTTAGTAGTCTAGATGAACAGAGGGATCTTGGTGTGTATGTGCATAGATCCCTGAAAGTAGGCAGTCAGGTCGAGAAGGTTGTTAAGAAGGCATATGGAGTCTTGGCTTTTATTGGTAGAGGGATTGAATTTCGGAGCCGCAACGTCATGTTGCAACTGTACAAAACTCTAGTGCGGCCGCACTTGGAGTATTGTGTGCAGTTCTGGTCCCCACATTATAAGAAAGATGTGGAGGCATTGGAGAGGGTACAGAGGAGGTTTACCAGGATGTTGCCTGGTATGGAGGGCAGGTCTTATGAAGAGAGGCTGAGGGATTTGAGGTTGTTTTCGTTAGAAAGGAGGCGGCTAAGAGGGGACCTAATCGAAACATATAAGATGATTAGAGGTTTAGATAGGGTGGACAGTGATAGCCTTTTTCCTAGGATGGAGAAAGCTAGCACGAGGGGACACAGCTTTAAATTAAGGGGTGATAGTTATAGGACGGATATCAGAGGTAGGTTCTTTACCCAAAGGGTGGTTCGGGAGTGGAATGCCCTGCCTGCAGCAGTTGTAGATGCGCCAAGTTTGGTGGCGTTTAAGAGGTTAGTTGATAAGTATATGGAAGAGAAGGGAATGGTTTAGTTTGGAGGGGCATTGCTTTTTATATTGGTCGGCGCAACATCGAAGGCCGAAGGGCCTGTTCTGTGCTGTAATGTTCTATGTTCTATGTTCTATTATCGACCAGAGAGTCTTGCTTCTGTTGTGGGCAAAGTGTTGGAAAGAATTATTAGGGATAGGATTTATAGTTAGAGAGAAATGAATTGATTGGAGATAGTCAGCATGGTTTTGTGAAGGATAGGTCGTGCTTACTAATCTTATTGAGTTTTTTTGAAAAGGTGACCAAAGAGGTGGATGGGGGTAAGGCAGTTGATGTGGTATATATGGACTTTAGTAAGGTGTTCAATAAGGTTCCCCATAGAAGGCTTCTGCAGAAAATGCAGATGTATGGGATCGAGGGTGATTTAGCTAATTGGATTAGGAATTAACTAGCTGATAGAAGACAGAGGGTGGTGGTTGATGGAAATTATTCATCATGGACTTCGGTTACAAGTGGTGTACCTCAGGGATCTGTTTTGAGGCCACTGCTGTTAGTAATTTTTATAAATGATCTGGATGAGGGTATAGAAGGATGGATTACTAAATTTGCGGATGTCACAAAAGTCGAAGGAGTGTTAGATAATGAAGAGGGGTGTTATAGGTTGCAGAGCTGGGCTGAGAGGTGACAAATGGAGTTTAATGTGGAAAAGTGTGAGGTAATTCACTTTGGCAGGAATAACAAATGTGTAGAGTATAAGGCTAATGGTAGGACTCTTAATAATTTTGACGAACAGAGGGATCTAGGTGTATATGTGCATAGATCCCTGAAAGTTGGCAATCAAGTTGATAAGGTTTTTAAGAAGACATACGGAGTCTTAGCTTTTATTGGTAGGGGGATTGAATTTCGGAGCCGCAACGTCATATTGCAACTGTACAAAACTCTGGTGTGGCTGCACTTGGAGTATTGTGTACAGTTCTCGTTGCCACATTATATAAAAGATGTGGAGACATTGGAGAGGGTACAGAGGAGGTTTACCAGGATATTGCCTGGTATGGAGGGAAGATCTTATGAGGAGAGGCTGAGGAATTTGAGGTTGTTTCAGTTAGAAAGAAGGTGGCTAAGAGGAGACCTTATTGAAACATACAAGATAGGGTAGACAGTGATAGCCTTTTTCCTCGGATGGAGAAAGCTAGCATGAGGGGACATAGCTTTAAATTAAGGGGTGGTAGTTATAGGACGGATGTCAGAGGTAGGTTCTTTACCCAGGGGTGGTAAGGGTATGGAATGCCCTGCCTGCTAAAGTTGAAGATGTGCCAAGTTTGGGGGCGTTTAAGAGATCAGTGGATAAGTTTATGGATGAAAAGGGAATGGTTTAGGTTAGAGGATCATTGCTTTTTCTAATTGGTCGGCGCAACATCGAGGACCGAAGGGCCTGTTCTGCGCTGTAATGTTCTATGTTCTATAACAAAAGCAGCTAGAGATGGGTAATAAATGCTGGCCCAGCTAGCAATGCTCAAATCCCAGGTATGAATATATTAAAAAAAAGTGTGTTGGTTAAGGAATCACAGGTGGATTTTCATGTTGAAAGTGCACTGTAATGCAACATAGAATAGAAGACATGAACTTTGAGCATTTGAATTTCCATCAGCCATGCCAGAAAATGAAAAGTATTGACTATGATTGCTGACCAACCGCAGGAAGTTTCAATGAGTTACTGACAAGGCTAATCAAGTTCGAGGACAGAGCTCAAGGAGATTTGATTGCAAATCAAAACAAGTCATTCTAATTTCCTGCAGCTTTTTTCAAAGGTTATCTTTGATATCTTATGTGTGGTGTTCGGTGCACTGCTTTCCAAAGGAATAGTGATGTATTGGAAGGAGTTGAGAATAAAATGAAAAAAGAAAATCAAAATGATTTTGTCTCTCAGGTAATGCAGGCTAACCGACAGAACTAATACTGATTCATCAGAGAAAAGACAAGCTTCACAACTCAGGCCCTTAAAATGTTGAGAGCTACAGATAGTGTGGACATATCGTGGTCACTTAACCCTTACAATCCCAATCCACATCAGAGATCCTATGCAATTCTTTACCAGGATTTGACCAAGAATGCAGGAGGGCATGAGAGGAGCAGCACCCAGTATACCTAAAAATGACGGGTCAGCCTGGTGAAGCTACAACACAAAACTACTTGTGTACCACATAAAGAAAAGGAACAAGTAATAGAGCTAAACAATTCCATAGTTCTAAGCTCTGCAGTCTTGCCATATCCGGCTGTGAATGGTGACAGATAAGTAAACAACTTGCTGGAGGAAGCAACTCCACAAATATCCCCATCCTCAATGATGGAAGAGCTCAGCAGATCCGTGTGAAAGGTGAGGCTGAAGCATTTACAACAACCTTCAGACAGAAGTGCCAAGTGGATGATCAATCGTGGCCACCTCGGGAGGTCCCCAGCAATTCAGATTTCAGCCTTCAATCACTTTGATTCACTCTGTGTGATATCAAGAAATGGCTGGAGACACTGGATACTGCAAAGGCAATGGGCCCTGGAAACATTCCAGCAATAGTACTGTCATCTTGTGCTCCAGAACATCCCCAACTTCCTAGCTAAGCCCTTCCAATACAATTACAATATTGGTATCTACCTGGCAATGTGGAAAATTGCCTAGATATGCCCTATCCACAAGAAACAGGATTAAAAACAACCTGGCCAGTTACCAACCTATCAGTCTATAGTGATCATCAGTAAAGTGACAGAAAGAGTCATCAACAATGCTATCAGGTGGTACTTATTCAGCAATAATCTGCACAGTTTGGTTTTGCCAGAGCCACCTTGCTCTGGGTGTCATTACAGTCTTGGTTCAAACAAAATGACTGAACTCCAGAGGTGAGGTGAGATTGAGTGTTCTTGACATCAAGGCAGCTTTTGATTGTGTGTAGCTTCAAGGCACCCTGAAAAATCTGAAATCAGTGGGAAGACTTTCTACTGATTGGAGTCATATCTGAATGATGATTGTGGAGGATCATCATCTTAGCTCCAGAACATCTCTGCAGGAGTTCCTCAGGACAGTGTCCTAGACCCAACCACCTTCAGCTATTTCATCAATGATCTTCCCTCCATCATAAAGTCAGAAGTGGGGATGTTCATTGATGACTGCACCATTCTTAGGGTCTCAGATACTAAAGCAGCCTATGACCATTTGCAGCAAGATGTAGGCAATATCCGGGCTTGGGCTGACAAGTGGCAAGTGGCAGGCAATCACTCCAACAAGTGAGAATCCAACCATTGCCCCGTGAGAATAAATGGTATTACCATCACTGAATCTCTTATTATTAACATCCTTGGGGGGTTAACACTGACTAGGAAACTGAACTGGAGTAGCTGTAGAAATAGTTTGGCTACAAAAACAGGTCAGAGGTTAACAATCCTGTGGTGATTAACTCACCTCCTGACTTCCCAAAAGCTGTCCTGAAGGCTCAGTAAGAAGTCTCACAACAGGTTTATTTGGTATTCAGCACCACTAGCTTTTGGAGTGCTACTCCTTTGTCAGGTGAGTGGGGAGTTCTGATCTGAACTCTCAAATAATTGCTACCAAATAAACCTGTTGGACTTTAACCTGTGTTTACCCCAGTCTAATGCCAGCATCTCTATCTTAAGGCTCAAGTCAGAAGTGCACAAGAGTACTCCCCACTGGCATGGGTAAGTGCAGCTCCAACAACCCTCAAAAAGTTCGCCACTATCAGATCAAAACAGTCAGCTTGATTGGCACCACATCCACAACCATTCATTCCCTCCACCAGCAATGCATAATGACAGCAATGTGTATCACTCCCTTAGTCTTAGTGGAAACATTTGAAAAGTTGCACCTTGTTGTACTGTTTTTTTTGATGTACAAAGATCATAATTGCAGCTATAAATCTTCACTGGCCCTGAAAAGCTACATTTATTTTTAATGAACATCAAATTTCTCCAATGTAGTTTTAAAAATACAGCTTCTAGCTTTTAGTTTAATCCCATGTTGATGTCCCAAATTGGGGAGGATGGTGACAATAGTTAGCACAGCTGCCTCCCAGTGCCAGGGACGCGTGTTCTATTCTTGGCGTGGAACACTGTCTGCATAGAGTTTGCACATTCTCCCCGTGTCTGTGTGGCTTTCCTCCAGATGCTCCATTTGCCCCCCACAGTCCAAAACTGTGTGGGGTTAGGGTGATTGGCTATGCTGAGTATCAGGGGATAAATAAGTGGCGTTAGGGGTATAATGCCTGGGTGGGTTAGTGCAGACTTGATGGGCCAAATGGCCTTTTTCTGCACTATAGGTATTCTATGATTCTATTTATTTCACATTTTGTAAAACGAAATTAATAATGAAAAATTCAATGTATTTAACTTCCTGAGTTGCTTTCTATGAGAATACTCCAATATGATTGGCAGTTAACTGTTCTTGATACTGCTGGACGCTCCAAGATCCCCTTGCCGCCAACTTGAAACTAATGTTGAAAAAGATAGAATGTAAGCCAAGAGATCACTTCAACTTAAAGGGAAACTTTCTTTGAGGTCTCATAATTTTGTAAAACTCCATCAGGCGCCCTTCAGGTTTACTGTCACTAAAGAGGGTACAAAGCCCCAATAATTTCCTCCCTCAGTATTCAGGCCTCTTTCCAAATTCAGTGACCTTGTGGGATTTTTGCTTGTTATTAATGGCTGGAGAATCAACCCAAGAGTTAATGGTGTAGGGAATAACATATCACATGGATAGAGGAATGGTTAACAAACAGGAAAAAGAGAGTAGGTATAAATGGGTCATTTTTGCTTGGGCAAAGTGTGATGCTGGAGTACCAGAGAGATTAATGCTGGGGTCTTAGCATCAGCAATTGTAATTTACAATTTATATAAATGACTTGGATAAGGGACCAAATGTATGGTTATTGAATTGTTGATGACAAAGTAAGTTATGAATATGACATAAGGGATCTGCAGGGCTATATAGGTATGTTAAATGAATGGTAATAGATTTGGTAGGTGGAGTATAATGTGGGGAAAATGTGAACTTGTCCACTTGACATGAACAATAGAAAAGCAGCAAATCATTTAAATGGAGGAGGATAGTAGAGCTCCACTGGAATCTGAGTTTCTTGGTCCATAAATTGCAAAACAGTACTATGCAGGTATAGCTAATGATTACTGAGGCAAATGGAATGTTGTGATTTGTTGCAAGAGGAATAGAATGTAAAAACAGGATGTTTTGCTCCAGTTGTATAGAGCATTGATAAGATCACATCAAGAGAACTGTGTACAGTTTAAGTCCTTGTTTAAGAAAGGATATAAATGCACAAAAAGCAGTTCAGGGAAAGTCCACTTGACTGATAAGTGGGGTTCGGAATTATCTTAGAATTCCTTACACTGCAGAAGGAGACAACTTGGGCATCAAGTCTGTACTGACTCTCCAACAGAGCATTTTACTCCTGCTCTATCCATTTTAATCCATTTACCATGGCCCATTCCTCCAACCTGTACATCTTTGGACACTAATGTGAAATTTAGCATGGTTAATCCACCTAAACTGTACATCTTTGGAGGACAGTTATGAGCAAAGGTTGAATAGTTTTATTCTATATCCATTGAAGTTTAGAAGAATGAGAAGTGATCTTATAGAAACATTCAATTCTGAGGGGATTTGACAGAGTGGATATAGAGTGGATATTAAGTGGATATTTACCCTTGGGGGAAGAGACTAGAACTAAGAGACACAGTTTAAAAATACAGAAGCTCCCATTTAAAATTGAGATGAGGTGAATTTTTCCTTTTGAGGTTTGTGAGTCTTTGGAATTCTCATCTCAAAGAGTAGTGGCAGGGATCATTAAATATGTTTAAGGCAGAGGTAGATGGATTCTTGACTAACCAGGGAGTCAAAGGTTATCGGGGGTCAGTGGAATGTGGTGCTGATGCTGTGACCAGATTAGCCAGAATCTTATTGAATAGCGAAGCAGGCTCCAAGGGCTGAATGGCCTGCTCACTCATTATCACAGAATGTAGTTGAAGCTAAAACATTGTCTGATTTCAAGAAGAAATTAGATATAGCTCTAGGGATTAAAGGGCTCGAGGGAAGGCGGGAATCAGGATATTGAATTTGATGATGGCTATGATCAAAATGAATGGTGGAGCTGGCTCAAAGGGCTTACTCCTGCTGTTAGGTCCTATCTTTACTCCTACACTTGATTTGGATATCTGGAGATATGTTTTTAATAAAGTCTCATCTCTTCCTTCTGAGTGTTTGTAATAAGCATCCAGCTACATCTGCTTGCTTGTAGCTTCCTAGTGTTTCTAAATTCAGTATCCTATTTCTGTCAAATGGAGAACAAAGGTTAGCATGCTGCTAAAATCACTTCACTCTCCAGGCATATCAAGACTGTTTCACTGAAAGTGACTCTTGTCACTTGATTGCTTTTTCCATTTCGTAAGTAAATATCCCAGCAGCATTTTGAAAAAGTTGCCAATTGCAGGAGAATGAGACTGTTCTCTGATCCAGCTGTCACTCCATTTTCTCTTCTTGCACTGTTCCCATCAAAACACCACTCAGCTCATTCAGGAGCTAAATTATATCAACTTTACGGCTGTGATAGCAAAGGAAAAAAATATACAAGTGTCAAATTGACCATTATCATGACCATTTATTGGCTAGAAAATAGGACAAGAGGGTTCCAGTATCAGGAAAATATTGTGAATTGTAGAGGTGCTTCTGGTGTCAACCATCAGGTTCTTTGAATTTACTAATAAAGAGGCTCATGTTTCTTTTTCCTAAATTGGTCAAAAGCTGACTGACTAGCTCAAAACATCTACAACCCACCAAACTTGACCAGACCTCGAGCCTTACTTGGAGCACAAATATATTTCTATCCTGTTTAACTTGGCCAAATTACTAAACTCCTGAAAAAGGCAAAGTACTGCAGATGCTGGAATCTGAAACAATAACAGAGAATGCTGGAAAATCTCAGCAGCTCTAACACTATCTGTGGAGAGAGGATAAAGCCAATGCTTCGATTCAGAATTACTGTCCAACACTCAACGTTGGCTCCATTCTCTCTCCACAGAGGCTGTCAGAGCTGCTGAAATTTTCCAGCATTTTCAAAATTGCCTAATACCTGGGTGGTTGAGGCATTGTTCAAGTTTCCTTTCTGTACAGCTGTATTACTGTCAGCTTTCTCACCCTCCAATCTGTATTGAAATTTCTCTTTCTGAAATGTGCTCACTGCAGCATCATAAAGAGAAGAAAAAGCTCAATCTACTTTGAGAACAAAGTATAAAGTTTATTTATTAGTCACAAGTAAGGCTTACTGCACTGCAGTTACTGTAAAATTCCCCTCATCGGCACATTCTGGCGCCTGTCTGGGTCAACCCACCTATCCGGCATGTTTTTCAGACTGGCAGGAAACTGGAGCACCCAGAGGAAACCCACACAGACACAGGGAGAACGTGCAAGCTCCACACAGACAGTGACCCAAGCTGGGAATCAAACCTGGAATACTGGCACTGTGAGGCAGTAGTACTAACCACTGTGCCACCTACAATGAGCAATAAGTTTTCTAATTCAATATTCGATCTTAATGTTTAGAAATAATTTACTCTTCATTCTTGTGGATTCACATTGTTAGTTCAATACATGGAGACTAGAAGCAGGAGGAGGCCATTCTCCCCTTCCAGCCTGCTCCACCATTCATTTCGATCATGGTTGATCATCAAATTCAATATCCTGATTTTATTTTTTTTCCCCCCCCTCCTTCCTCCCATATCCCTTGATTTCTTTAGCCCAAGAGCTATGTCTAATTTCTCTTTGAAATCTCACCTATGCTTTGGCCTCAACTATTTTCTGTGATGGTGAATTCCACACATTTACCACTGCCTGGGGGAAGAAATTTCTCCTTACCTCAGTCCTAAAAGGATTTTCCCCCCTCCTTCCTCCAATATCCCTTATCCTCAAACTATGACCCCCTACTTTTAGACCCCATTCTTTCTTTCTGAATTCAATCTGTCTAACCCTGTTAGACTTCATACATTGTTCTATGAGATCCCCCTCTCACTCTTCAAACTCCAGTTAATACAATCCTAACCAACTTAATCTCTCCTCATTCTTTGATTGAACTGATGGTGTGTTAGTTTTGCTTGTGGGTTTTATCTAATAATAGCCAGAATTTCAATGGCTTGCTTCTTCCCTAGTGTCATGTCAAACAACACACTCTTGTTTTAAAATGCTCACCCTTGTTTCAAATCCCTCCAAGGTCTCATCCTTCCCATCCTTGTAATCTCCTCTGGCTCCACAATCCTCCTGAGAACTGACATCTCCTGAGCATCCTCTACCATTGGCCGTGCCTTTCTTCACCTATCTGAACTCAAATCGAGTCTGCAATTTGCATCCTCAACCTTTCCACCTCCTGATTTGTGTTCCTCCTTTGAAATATTCTTCAAATTCTACCTCACTGACTAAGCTCATTAAAAACTGCCTCATGTGACCTTCAAGATGCCACATAAATAGACATTATTGCTCTTGTTAGACAATACCACCCATGGAAAGTGTCTTTGCAGTTCACCAGTCATACAGCTGTCACCATCACCAGATGTTAACAAACTACAGGTCTAAGAAATTTACATATTTCAGTCACAATGCAAGCAATCGTAACTTCATGTCGAGACGTACTAGTCGCTTTTAAAAGTAAGATAGCTACATTCTTCTTCTTATGTGGATCTCTCGATAATGGTGACACCATTCAGAGGGACAATATTATCCTTTGTGCTGCCAACACTGCTGTCCTGAGCACGGCAGTGACTAATGGTTGTGGCTGAATTGATCGTACTGGAGATAAATCTATGTTTAACTCTGAAAAGCAGCCAATCAGACTTGCATGTTGGGAGTGGGGTGCTGCTGTAGGAGTTAGTTAAATTCTGGCAGCTTAGCATTGTAATGTTGGCCAGCCTAGGGGACCCACTTTGTTGTGAGCCAGCAAACAGAATACTGAGATGAGACAGCAGGTGCACATATGTTTGTTGAAGGCACAATGACACACACAAACAGGAAGCCGATATGCCACAAAATAGTCAATCATCAGCATGTGGTGGTTCCTAATTCTTGACCTCTTTAGATTGTTAGCCAGGAGCTGTGATTATTCTTTGGGAATGCAGCAATACTAGTTGGCAAATGCCTCTGATTTAACTGAGCAAGCGAGAATTTCCTCTGCTTTGTGTCCGGGGGGGGAATCTGTCTTCTCCAGCTGCAGGGCCAAAGGAAAAGGAGATGCTGGGGACAATTTTCTGGCCTTGTTGCAGCGAGTGCAGATTGTACCGATGTGGAAAAAATTGCAAATGGGCCAAAAAACAAGTTTTGTGCCCGGCACCAACCAGTTTGTAATCATCCCAGTCCCTCACTGTTGACACAAACCAGATCTCGCCAAGAAAGGGCGTGAAGACAATTAGCAAATTTAAAGTAACATTTAAATATGCTTAGCCTATTTGCTGCAGGATTCTCTTAGTTCCTGGGATCTTCCAATCCTTAGGTGTAGTGAGAACCCAACAGGAATCGCTGCTGGTCTCCACTGGCAGAGACAAGTCCTGATGGTCATGCCTCGAGGTTGCGGGGAAGACGCAGGGGCTATTGAAACCATGCTTGGGGACATGGTTGGTTAGTGTCCATCTCTATGTCCCAATGCCAGATATGTGTGTTGCGGAGGGGGTGGGGGGTGCTGTCTCCATGCTCATGGGGTGAGGGAGGGGTTTTCCAGTGCAGTGAGAGATTGAAGCCTTTGTTTCAAAATCTGATCACTCCGCAGTTGAGCTCACCAACATGTTGAACACTGCCACCCCCCCAACCACTTCCAGAACTAGCGCACAAATTACTACTCTCCCAAAAGAATAACTAAATGTGGGATGATTACAGTCCAATCCATGCCAGGCTGTAGATCAGTTCATTTATGGGATATGGGTATCATTGGCTGGCCAGCATTTATTGCTCATTCCTTGTTGCCCTTTTTGAAGGGTAGTTGAGAGTCAACCTCATCGCTGTGATTCTGGAGTTACATGTAGGCCAGACTGAGTAAGGAGGACAGATTACCTTCCCTAAAGGACATTATGCTTGTTGTCATCCAGAGCTATAAATAGTGCTGGTAGAAGCTCCAATTTATTTCCTTCGCATGGCTGACCAGGAATCTCTCCAACACTTACTGCCCTCCCATCGATGGATGTTGGAAGAACTTGCAGTTGATACTAAGCCTGTTTGGCTACATTATGAATTCAAGTTCCTCAATCATCAAGTCCTGGAGTTAGAATGTAATACTAAAACTTCTGGCTCAAAAGGAAGAACAACATTCACTGCACTACATAATCTTCTCCTTAAGATTCCTTACGAAAAAGACACCTTTGGAAAAAAGGATTTTGGATGGCGTGACTAATCAGTCAAAGAGAAGGACTGTAAGGTGACTTAACATTTCCAAAGCTGTCAGTGGGTTGTAGTGAGTGTCACCATTGGAAGAGATGTGAATTTGAGGATTGCAGAGCTCTGGGAGGGTTGTAGAGCTAGACAGGGTCACTGAGATGGAGGGGTGCAAGGCTGGGGAGAGATTTAAACACTAGGCTCAGAATTTTACACTGCAAGTGTTGGGGGTCACAGCCAATGAATGTCAGTGAAGGCAGGTGATGGATAAGCGAGATTTGGCGCAGGGTAGGAGACTGGCAGCACGGTTCTGGATGAGCTGAAGCTTATGGAAAGTGCAGGATGGGATGTCAATCAGAAAAGTATTTACATAATCTAATCTGGAGGTGACAGAGGTATGGCTGAGTGTTTCAGCAGCAAGTGAGCTGAGCCAAATAAGGTTATGTTGGTGAAAGTTAAGCAGCGATGGAGATGTAATTAAATGACTTCCACAGCTGATTACCTTCAGTCATGCTCAGAATTGTTGATAATGGGCCAAGCACTTCAGCAAACTCAGCGAAAAGAAATCTTGATGACATTTACTCCTACACAGCTTCAGTTATCCTTCGCACACAGGCAGGAAATAAGTCTTGCAGCAGGTTCATGAAAGAATCACATGAAATTTAAAGAGAAACGGACTGATGCCGTGGGCTAGTATCAAAATAGGCTCATGTTGCTCTATTGTTGATTTCAATTTCCCGACCATCCCAATCCAGTAGCCCTCTATTAACTGACCCTCACCCCCACCATCAAACAAGTGAGATTATCTGGGACATGCAAGAATGCTGCCTTATAAAGTCCAGGATCATGTGAGTGAATCACAGAATACCTGTAGTAGATAAGGAGGCCATTCGGCCCATTGAGCCTGCACCAACAATAATCTCACCCAGGCTCTATTCTCATAGCTACCCGTATTTACCCTACTAATCCTGCTGACACTTAGGGGCAATTTAGCATGGCCAATCAACCGAACCTACACTTCTTTAGACTGTGGAAGAAAACCCAGAGCACCTGGAGAAAACCCACACAGACACAGGGAGAACGTACAAATTCCACACAGACAGCAACCCATCAGACTGCAAAGCTAATTGAAGCTAATGATCACTTACGATCATTGCGGTGATTGTTTCTTCAAGGGGAACATAGCAGAGCATGGGTCACCTGCCTGGGGTGACCAACCAGTATTCAGAGAGAGGAAGACTTTTTCCTGGGCAGAGATATTCTCCCTCACGCTGGGGAGCACTGCTAACCACTGTGCCATCACGTCAGACTCTTGTGCTACTCGTTTGATGGGAGTTTACTAGGAGTTGTCATGGATTTTTGCTCTCATTGTTTTGTGAAGTTTGGTTGAATAAACTGATTGTCCTTTAATTTTAATCTTTTATAGAAGAATATATCTGAGGGATGGTGTTTGCAGAGAGAGAATGCTGTGTTCTCCAGCAGCAGAGGAGCAGTTGTTCAGGGGTCATTGCTCACCAGAGAAGTTCATTACTGAATTGTGTCAAATAGTAACAAATACTTTGAAAATCAGTTCACTAAAACCCTGCATTTATTTTGTCAACAGAGCCTACCAATCATACAAAGGGGAACATTCTTTGTTGACATTTATTGACGTACATTTAGATGGGACCACTATGCTGTTTCAGAAACATTTCAGGTTCACCTTCACACCTGCATAGTCCACCAAATGGAGACAAAACTATGGCATTGGACTAAATTCATGTGATTACAGTCACTAACTGATACTATTTATTAACTACCAAGATTTCAATTCAAGCATTGTCCAAAAATCTATGGAGTATAATTAGGTATCTTGCATGTCAATACACATCATCTGGGACAGGTCAACATGAATGTTTCTCACCCTCAATAAATTATTTTTAACTGTGGCCTTTAAATGTGCTGATTAAATACAGCTGGTGTTACTGGCTAGGACTTTATTTTAGGTCAGCACTTTATTGCCCAACCCTAATTGGCCTTCAGAAGATGTGGTGAGCCTCCTTCTTGAACACCCCACGGTTTTATTTGGGAAGATGTTATCAGAATTTGACCCAGCGACGATAAAGGAACTGTGTTTTAGTTCCAGGTCATGATATGAATGGCTCGTGCTATCTTCTATTGGAGCAGTGGGTTCTTGGCATCTCTTACAGTTGAATGAATGGAAACCACACTCTGTTATTACAGAGGTGGAGGTCCCTCGGAGAACTGTGAACTCCACAACAGGTTATGTAGCCTCCACATGTTCCTATTTCTTGTTCTTTTACTACACGATTGAATGTCACAAGGAATTAAGTTGCCAATATTTCTGTTTGAAGAAATTGAATATTTGCGTTAAGAGCCACATTGTCTTGTTTGCCTTGATATGTCTACATCCTGACAACATTTATATTTAAGCAGTGAGTTACAAGGCAGATATTTACTCTTCAACATCTTCCAAACATACATCCTGTCCCATTTAGAAGAAGAAGGGCAGTAACAACATGGGAACACCACTACCTGCAGTTTTGCATCTAAGTTGGGACTTGAGTCCATTAGTTGAATCTATTGCATCTATTTAAAAAAAACTTAATGGATCAACCTGGTACAAAAGGATGTTCGTTCATGCGGGGGTGCACCACCCATTATAGAACTCATCTGCTCTGGCACAAATGCATGGACAGAGCCAGACCATTTAGCTCAGAGATCTTTTATGCTCTACCTAAGTTTTCCCTCATCTTCGCTTCAACACATCAGCATATCTTTCCATTCCTTTTCCTTCTTGTTTACCAGATATCATTTTGGTGAATTTCAGCTCCAGTCTCTCCCATGATATCTTTACACTCTCAAAAACACAACAGGTTTGAACAGCTAAATGTCCTACTCTGATTCCTATGTTCTTATTAGATGTATTTTTGTGAACCAGTCTACAGGATAAATATCTATACTGAAGCAGATTTTCCTCTCATCTTTTTTGCCCTGGTCATTTCCTGGGAGCAATATATGGAGAACAAGCCATCTGTCAAGACAGCATAATCAAATCCACCCACTGCTTCATTTCAACAGACAGGGAATGGAATGGGTTCGGTTTTGGGAATCTAATGATCTCCATCTCATTTAACACTGTACACTAATGTGCAAGAGCCTTGTGAATGTCCATTGGTCAACTTGCCATTTTCATTTCAACAACATCATTAGTTCTATTAGTGATCTTAATGGTGTATCTACACCTGGCCTCGAAGATCTAATTAGAACATAGAGGTTAACAGATGGTATATTTTCGAAAGGGTTCAAGAGGTTGATGGGCTATTTAGTCAGATTCTAAAATGAGATGATGACAGCTGAGCTGTGGGTGAACATCTTGGGCTTTGGACTGTTTGGCATCACAGCGTTGTCAACACAGAAAAGCTGCATCTTAATGTTTGTAAATCAGGCAGCTTACACAAACTGTTCATCTGTTAAAGGCCAAAGGTATCACACCTGAGAGTCTGTCCCTTTTGGAGATTCTGTTCAGATTTCATTGTAATTCTTGATTTATTTCTCACAGTCTAGAAGTGAATATAGATTGTTAGTCTAATTTTAATTTCAGGCTGAGCAATAATACCGATATATAAAGCCAATGACAGGCGTGGAATGAGATTTGTCTCACTCTGTGGGAGCCAGTTTTCTGTTAAAATTGTCTGACCTGCAGCATCCCAAAGTTCCCATCTAGACTGTGGACAAGTCAGACTTTAGTTTACAGCATGTGCAAGGCTACACCCACCCAAAGCTACTTAACTTACACACAAACAGATCGGCCATACACGATGAAATCAAACTGGATGGTGTGTGTAGTTTAATATTTGAAACATTGATAAAACCTGCATCAAACTCTGTGAAAAGGATGTAAAGTGAGTGGGAAATCCCGTAATGTGAGCTGTAGTATCTGGACAGCACTCGAATCACACAGCTCTCTCTTGGAGCTGGCACTAAAAGGAAAGCTTTTAAAAATTGCTATTACTGCCTCATGCCTTCTGCCATCCTTTTGCATATGACAGTTCCTCCTGATTTACCTGTTTCCTCTCAACAACACACACAACTGCTGGCTCCAATCCAAAGCCAATCAGCAATCCTTAACTGAAGGGTTTCTTTCTCATCCAGCTCAATTCCAGGGAGTGTTTAGCCATAGAGAAAGTGATCTTTCCTTGATCAAATTTGTCCTACAATGACCAAGTACATTTAGAATCTTCAGTCCTCCATACTGAGAGTGCGAATTTATAACGTCTGTCTGGTGAAATAAAAGGCTGGGTTACTATGTGTGACTGAAAGGAGGCAGAGAGAGAATCAGGGAGCTGTTGAATAGATCAATAATAAAGAACCACAGGATGACATTTACCACTCCCATCAGCAGGGAGTTGGAGCTGTTTAGTTAGACACACCACATGATGGCAGGGCTGAAGCAAGACCATAATTTGAAGTTGAGTAAAGGGAAGAAATGAAAAGAAGTCAGAGGAAAACTCAAGGAGAATTTAGTTGAAGATAGAAATTACTGAAGGTGGGAGTCAGTCTGTGATGAGGCTAAGGGAAGTGAGCAAGAAGGAAATGTAGGAGAATAAATAATGGTTGATTTTAGGAATTATTAAGGAAGATCTGGAAGATATGTAAAACATTTAAGAAAAAACTGTCCTGAAGTGTGAGGAAAGAGGATGGTGTCCACACTATTACAGTGTGGAAATGTAGTGGAAGATATGCCCTACTAGAAAAAATTGAATGCAGAGCAAAGAGACTTTTCCTTTTGTCCAGGTATGTCTGTGTTACAAAATCAGTAATCTTGTCTATGATTAGGAACGTGATTGGACAAAGCCTTGTTGCCCAATTGAAAGCGGATATTCTGGAGGTTGATACTAGCAGATTAATGGAAAAATTCAGCTGGATTGGGGTGGGAAACAACTAGGGGAGAAAGTGGTCAATAAGGGAGCCAATTAAAGAGGAGTTGGATTCAATAAATTAACATTCTGGGAATGAACAATTAGAAAGTCCAAGGTGAGACACAATACAGAGCTATATATTGGTGCTGGGATCTCAGTGGTTGAAAAGAAAATTAGTTGTTGGATTCAAGAAGGGCATTAAGATGAAAACCTGTTCATAATGAATGTACAAGTGATTCTTGTCAGTTTAGAGTTGGAGGTTTACTTAATTTTTTTGGTGTGTTTTTTTAATCAATAATATGATTCATATCTAATCCAAAACATTCATCAATAGGAACCTGCTGTGTTCCTAACATGATCAACTTCCTTGGCCATCAAGTCCTGGGTCAGAGGCAGGGATAGTATCCGTAAGGCTCCCAGTGGAATGAACATCATTTTTCAGCTGTCTAGAATATTGTGGTTGAGACAAAATAGCCTAATTCCTTCGGTTCCATCACTGAGAGAGGTGATACATGTCTACATTTCCTGGTAATCTATTGATGAGGTATTAATAATTAAATGTGTTGTCTGTTAGTACATTGCCTTGAACAGTAAAGATTTAGCGTTTGGGCATTTCAGAGCTAAGATAAATCTGTACATTTTGCCTTCATGCTAGGTTGGTTTGGAACAATGAATTGCATGTATTACTCACCCTCAGGCAAGAGTTCATTATGAAGATTTGAGGATGAACTGTGATATTGTATATAAATGCCTTTATTAAGGAAATTTTACATTTCCTGATATATTTTATTGAATGGCATGTGGAACATTATCAGAAAGTCGAAGGCTGAAAAATTGCATATCTTAGCAATGCACTTTTATCATCGGGGGTGTGGAATGGAAAACATCACAGGTGATTTCAGTGGAGTAAATTTATTAGGTGACCAGTGATTTTGATTAAAATGATTTTTATCAGTATGTTAAATAATGTTCAGAGATGTAAGAGGTGATGTTTTGAAGGGGGGCACAGTGAGAAGTCTCGCAATACCAGGTTAAAGCCCAATAAGTTCATTTGGAATCACGATCTTTCAGAGCTCTGCTCCTTTATCCGGTGAGTGCCGTGTCAGTGGTCGCCATGATTCTCTTGATGAAGGAGCAGTGTTCTGCAAGCTTGTGATCCAAATAAACCTGTTGGACTCTAACCTGCTGTTGTGAGACTTCTTACTGTGGCTATCCCAGTCCAAAGCCAGCGTCTCCACATCACGTTCTGAAGAAGGCTTGTGATCAGGCAATATCTTTGCTGAGGGCCTGAAAGTTTAGTTCTGTGCAGACTCTGATCAGGAGGGAATATGGAGGAATTCTGCCCATCTCCAGCCCTCATACCTTGGGGGTGTTTTTTTTTGTTTAACCCAGGAATTCTGGTGAATTATTCCCCATTGAGTCCAGCAAAAGCTTTGACAGCTGAAAAATTGTATACAATCCTCAATGAGCTTAGCAAGGTATTCTGGGCAGTCTCTGAGCCAGAAGCTCCTGGTTTGAGTACCAGGCCAGTACTTGATGGCCACGTTTATGATATGGACAAACAGGTTGAGTATCAACCTACAAAATCCCTCCAATACATGTCAGTAGGTCGGTAAGAACCGGAGGGTCTCCTGGTCAGCCATGGTTGATGTGAAGTGATGCTACTCAAGGAATAAGCTTCTGGTTAGGGATTAGGGACCTGTCCCAGGAAAACCACTCTAAGGACAGGTAGCAATCTGTCTTGTCTATCTTTAAGTGTGGGAAGACCAAATACTGTGGAGTCAGGGAAAGTCCAAAATTTACACTGGAGAGAAACACAATCCCAATTGGATGAACTATCTAATGATGGTCAATAGCCATTTGAGTAACATTTAAAATATTGCAAAGTTCTGTTCTGTTGCTGCACATGATTTTACATCTCTGACATTAATGGCCTTTTTAAGGACAGGCTGAAGGTTTGGTCCACAAGGCGGTGCATCCCTATCCATCAAGGACCTCCTAATGGAGGATTCCAGCTGAGTTTATGGCTCTTGTATTTGAGTTCTGGCAGTTTTAGGGTGAACGTGCTTCAAAATGCCGATGAGTAGTGATGAGAATTCAGCTTTGGTGTCAGTTCTATTTGCTGTTGTACGCAGCTGAATGTATGTGAAGGAATCAGTCCTTTGGTACTGAGCTTTAGATGTGTGATGAGTACAGGAACTGGCAACGGGAAATAATATCAAAGGCCAAAGACTGCAAAAGCTGAAAATAAGAACGGAAAACGCTGCAAGTACTCAACAACATCTGTGGAAAGAGAAAAGGAGTGTAGAATATTTTCAAGCAATTTAATCCGATCTGGAAAAAGAAAGAAGTGGTAGAGGTGATAAGTAAGTACAAAAGCAATGAAAGTGGTGAGGAGAGAATGAAAGGGAAGGTCTGTGGTGGGATAGAAGATAGAAATTATTAAAGACATAATGGTTAATGGTGAAAAGATGTGCCGATTAGGTGGATTGACCATGCTAAATTGCCCCTTAGTGTCAGGTGACACTAGCTAGGGTAAAGGCATGTGGTTATGGGGGTAGGGGCTGGGTGGGATTGTGGTTGGTGCAGACTCAAAGGGCCTAATGGCCTCTTTCTGCACTGTAGGAATCTGATTCTATAAAAGACAATGGTAATGGAACAAAAAGCAAAAGATGGATCTAGAGTAACTGCAAATGGGAGACATGGAATGATCAGCACAGCAGGCCAATGAAATAGAACAGAAATTATCATCTGATATTGTTAAGTCCAGTGCCTGTTCAAAAGGCTGGGCGCTAGTTCTTGATCTTTCAAGCCGCATCAGAATAGCTTAGGAAGCTATTCTGCTGTGGAAGAGAGATGCAGTAAAGATTGAAACACAGAATGGAACACCGTGTGAACGGAAGACAGGATGTGAGGAAGTGTTATCAATATGGAAGTTAGTGGAAATAAGATGTTTGCTGTAGAGGGTAACACTACTCATTTCTTTCAAGTGTGATTTAGCAATCAGTGATGCAACATTAAGAGCTCTTCCAAGCTTCTGAAATAAAATCCATATTTAGTTGTTTTCTGTCAAGGACCTGTATTGAGAAAATAAGCTAAGAAGTTGATTGGTATGTGCATCTGCAGTCATTCACCGCGGCGTTTCACTTGTTCTGGAATTCATTGCTAAATCAATTAATTTTGCTCATGAGGTTGAATGTAGTGGAAAGTGGAAAGTTTTATTTTTCATCTGTTGATGATAGTAAGCATCTGAAAAGACAACAAGACTGCAAACACACTCAGTACGAATAATACTATGGATATGCTGTAGACACAGAACAATTCTAGTTCTGTCAGGGATAGAAAACAGCACAAGATTAATGCATACATACACAATAGATGCTAACTGCAACATCAATATGTGACAATGCTAACTATTATCTGATCGATGTTACCCGTAACACAGGTACATATGAGCAATCATCTCGCCATCTCAAAGAATAGAAACACTGATGGAAGAATGAAAATGACTAAACCCGTGAAGTGTTCACTTCTTATCAGATTTGCTATTATAATGGAAAGAAAATAATGGGCAGAATATTCTGGTTGTTCATGCCAGCAGAATTCCCGGGTCCTGCTGCAGTGAACGGAGATTTGGCTGAGCGCAAAATTGTCCATCTTTGCTTAGAGCAGGGCGTGAATGGTGGAAAAGTCCCAGTCAACATGTTTCACACTCACTGTTCATCTGGGTGTGTTTTTGTAGAGCAAAAAATCACAGAAGTTTGCAGGCATTGTATTCTTCACCCACATCCCTGTAAATTTATCATGAACAGTATGTGCTCCTGGGTAACTGCTTCAAATTTCTGTCAAGATTCAGACCTTGTGGCAAGGATAGGATTGAAATGGACAAGAACAATGTTGCTGTGTGAACTATGCAATGTATCTGCTATCTCATTCAGTGATTACATATGTGACAGGATCTTAGGGTTGTTCCACAACCCTTCAAAAGTTACAACCTCGACTTGGGCTCTTGCTAACAGAAATCAAGAGTGATCACCAATCGCAAGAGGCTTTTATAGAAACATGCAGTCATCCATGTGCCATACTACTACTGCAGATCAGGCAATGGAATAGCTGAATTAAACAATATTATAGTTAGGCTACAAGGGATAATTCTTAAAAAAAAAAACACAAGCACAGCAGATGTTAATTGCTGAGCAAGTTAAATCATAGAGGGAAACTTGTCTTCCTGGTCATTACTTTTTTCTTTTTTGCTTTGCATTCTGAAATGGTTGAAAAAAAAAACAACTATTGACCCGAGGAGCTTGGAATTCCAGTAGCACTTCTAATTTAAAAATTAAAATATTTGTTAATAAAAAGAAAACTTAAGGATAAAAGATTAATGTAACAGAGATGAAATAATCCCTCCAGAATCCTCACATAGTCTAATACACAAGTAAACACTTTTTCTTGGCAATATTCCAATGATCTTACCCAAGGCTGTCACATTAGTGAATGAACTTCTCATTCTCTTTCACTTGGTAAGAGGAGGAGGTGGCACACTGGTATTTTCACTGGAATACTAATTCAGAAACCCAGGGTTATTCTCTGGGGCTCTGGGTTCAAATCAGCTATGGCAGATGGTGACATTTGAATTCAATAAAAATCTGGAATTAAAAGGGCCTAATGATGACTATGAAAAAAATATTTTTGTAAAATCCTTTTGGGAAGGAAATCTGCTATCTTTATCTGGTCTAGCCTACATGTGACTTCAATCCCACAACAATGTGCCCCTTACCACTTTGTGAAATGGCCAGGCAAGCAATTAGAGATGGGGAATAAATGTTAACTCAGTCAGCAATGTTCATATCCAAGGAATCACAAAAATATTTGGTCAAAATTCAGCAATAAAACTACTTCCTGAAATAAAGGCTGAAATTCTCCCAAAGAATTTTGCATCCACAATTTGGGTGAAAACGGGAGTAACTTCCACAAATATTTTTAGCAGGATTTTCGGATTGAATCTCCCGGGAGTTAGTGCAGACTCAATGGGCTGAATGACATCCTTTGAACTGTAGGCATTCTATTGTTGATTATTCTAGCTTCACATATAAATTGGGAAAATAATAAAAGTATTTACTGAGGAAAATAAATCTTCATTAGCACTGCCAAAACTGCAGATTGGCTAATTTTGCTCACATCTTCAGTGACAGGAGTAAAGACGCCCAAGGCAAAAATGTTCCAAACTGCTGTGACCTTTAAAGCACCAGGCATTGCCATTCTCCCCTTTGAGGCAGAGTGAAGTTCATCTTGCCGCATCTGACACAATTCTGCCACTTCCTTTGTGGCAAACTATGGCCTCCGCACACATTATTGTTCTGACAAGTCACAAAATGTGTGCATTTATTTATAGACTAAGTTGGGAGGAGAAGCCTGTCCAGAAACACTGATTCTAATATACAATTTTTTTTTAACCATCTCCTGTTCTTCATTTCATATTGAGTTAAGGGAATTAGTTAGAAATTCCTGGAGAGACAAACATAGAAGAAACTTCCAAAAGTAGAATTATTGTATATATCCCCTTCACACCCAGTATCTAGAACAAGAGGGAAAATTTGTCAAGACCAAAATAAAAAATCCAAATTCATTTGTTGGTATCTTTAAATATTTAGGCATTTAAACAATTGCTGTGGAGCAATGAATTGCCCGTTTTATTGCTAAGTTATATGGACAGCATGACAAACAAATATAATCACATCACAGCTAACATCAAAATACTATCCATCACTTTCACTTAATATTATGATAAATTTTACAATAGAACTTCTATCCAATATGAATGTATCCTCTAGGCCCTGTTCCAAATACATGTTATTTAAAATATTGCAGCTAATGGCTGGGGTTCTCCAGCCTTACCCCACGGCTGGGATTCTCCAGCCTTGCCCAGCACCTGGGGTTCTCCGGTCCTGCTGCTGTAAAAGGAGATTTGGCTGAGTGCCAAATCGTCTCTGGCAGCAATTGGGGAGTATGCAAAACTAGAGAATTCCAGCCAATATCTATGATACTGTCTCTGGTGTTTGGACATCATAGAATTTCTACACTGTAGAAGGAGGCCATTCAGCCCATCAAGTGTGCACCAGTTCTCTGATCAGAGCATCTTACCCAGACCCTATCCGTGTAACCCCAAATATTTTACCCCATTAATTCCACTAACCTATATACTTAGGGATACTAAAGGACAATTTAGCATGGCCAATCATCTTAATCTTTGGTCATATACACCCAATGGACAAAATTTTCCATTAGCAGTGAAATGATAGAATAATAAAAAAGTGGGGATTTGGGGGAGTAGGATAGAATGTGGAGATATTAACTTACTCTCTCATTTGAGAAAATCTGTAACTGCCAAATAGTAGAATGTGAGTGAAAAGGATGGAATCCCACTCTGTATACCAAAGCTCCTCCCTTGGAAAAGTTAAACTCTTCAATAGAGGTTCTGATCACATTTTAAATGGAGCTCTGGAGGTAGTGTGGGGGAGGGGGGTCTCTGGGGGTTGTCTCTGGCCTGCCTGTGAGTTGGAAACTGTGTCAGAAATGTTACCATTCAAGTTTCTGCTAAAATTCCATATAGCAAGTGAACAATCTTCCATGAGGCAGTGTAATTGATGGACAGATTAGAATGAAATTTTTTTTTGTATTTGAGAATGGTAACCTGGCCCTGTTTTATGAATACACTCAAAAGCAGGTTTATCTGCAAAATGAGCATTTTTAATAAGAGTGTCCAACCTGCTGTCTGTGTGTAATCTGATATAAAATCAGTGAAAATGACTTTAAAAATCTATACTGAACCATTTACTACTTTTATTGGTGTCCAATTATCAGTTTCAGTAAATGAAATATTCTCTGATATGAAAAACTGTGAAAAAGATGCTAACTGTCCTCTGGAGTGTAATTTGAGGAGGGGAGGCAATGGTGTAATGGTATTGTCAGTGACCCTATAGTCTAGAGAGTTGGAGTAAGATTTGGGTACCTGGATTCAAATCCCACCACAGCAGATGGTGAAATGTGAATTCAATAAAAATCTGGAATTAAAAGTCTAATCATGATCGTAAAATTGTTATTGATTGTTGGAAAAACTCATGTGGCACACAAATGTTTTTTTTAGGGAAGGAAATCTGCCATCGTTACCGGGTTTGGTCTACATGTGACTCCACGGCAATGTGGTTGACTCTCAAACGTTCTTTGAAATGGAGGGCAATTAGGGATGGACAATAAATACTGACCCAACCAGGAAGTTCTCATAAAATTACAGAATCCTACAATGCAGGAGGATGCCATTTTGCCCATCGAGTCTGCACCAACCAGGGTCCCACACATGTTCCCTGATTGCCATAACCTCACATTTATCCTGCTAATTCCCCTGGCACTAAGGGGCAACTTAGCATGGCCAATCTACCATAACCCACCAGTCTTTGGACTGTGGGAGGAAACCACAACACCCAGGGGACACCCACGCAGACACGGAGAGAATGTGCAAACTCCACACAGACAGACAGTGACCTGAGACTGGAATTGAACCCAGATCCCTGGCAGTGTGAGGCAACAGTGTTAACCACTGCGTCACCTTGCCAGCCTCATCCCATAAGTAAACATTTTTTAAAATTGAAAAGTTTTCCTGAACCAATACCATTGGCTGAATCTTGTAACTTTGTCCTGGGAGAAGGGCTGGTTTTGTGGGTAGGAGCCTTATCTTATGTAAAAGATCACAATGACTTCAGGCATAATTCATGTTTAAAATCCCCCGATCTTTGTGCTGGTTTTTGCCAATTCTGCCCAGTTAGATTGTGTTGGGGTAAATAAGCAGAAACATGAATGCTTCTATTTCTATCTTTACGATCTTTCCTGGCAGATTACCCTGAACAGCTAACAGCATGGATAAGATTATTTTTTGATTGTTGATTTTACCTATTCATTCATTTGGTTTTCTGATCATAATATTCAGTAATTTTCTCACTTCTTGTCGGATTTTGACCAAAACTCTGCTTCCGTTTAGGTCCTACTGATAATGGATTCCTCACTGTCAGTTTTCTAACGGCTCTGAAAAGGCATAAGGGATTCCTCCTTGAATTGGGAGATACATGGTTTGCACTGTGCCTCACAGCGCAAGAGATCCAAGTTCGATTGGGTCACTGTCTGTGCGGAGTCTGCATATTCTTTCCATGTCTGTGTGGGTTTCCTTCGGTTTTCTCCTACTGTCCAAAGATGTGTGGGTTAAGTGGATTGGCCATGCGAAATTGCCCCTTAGTGCTGGGGGATTAGCTGGAATAAATGCATGGGGTTATGGGGATAGGTCTCAGGTTTAATTGTGGCAGTGCAGATTTGATGGGTCAAATAACCTCCTTCTGCATTGTAGGATTCCATAATTCTAGTTCTTTGGTGATCCACAATGGTGTAAAGTATTCCTGGGTTTTGATCCAGGAGCACAGTGGTTAGCACTGCTGCTTCACAGCCCCAGGGACCTGTGTTCAATTCCGCCTCAGATCACTCTCTGTTTTTATCCCTTCTGTTTGAATTCAAGGAAAGAATCCAGCCAATCTCAGAAGGAAAATTAAAAATCATTCATGGGAGCACATGTCCGCTCTGATGGTAGGTGAACCTCTCGCAATTAAGTTGGAGGTGGAAGGGGCCATAAGACCAAAAGATATAGGAGCAGAATTAGGCCATTCGGCCCAGGGGAGAAATGTGCCCCCTCATGGTGGATTATCAATTACTCTAATTATTGAGCTAATTGATGCTGATTTTCATTGAACCCACTGCATTTTAATGGTACTTCAGGGATTAACTGGGAGTCATATAAATTTCCCAATACTGTCCAAAAAGATTGCCAGCAAACCTTGTCAGGTTTACCAAGAGTTCACTGAGGCAGTCCATCATTGGGCACAGATTATCTGACAATCAAAGGGCTCGGTGTTAGGAAGGTTTTCTGCTGATTGCTGCCCTCTGACCTCACTGTGTACCCCATAAACTCCTCTTTGCCATGTCCACCCTGCTCTGGCTTACCTGAACTCAGGGATCCAGTGATGATATCTGGTGAAGTCCCAGAAATGTTACTAGCCACTGTTCCCATGGCACCACTGGCAACCAAGAGCACTGATTAACAGGCAGTGCTTGGCAGGTAGGATTACCACCTACCTGGGGTTGCCTGTCATTGGCCACTAAGGAGACATTTAATTTGGTTGGTCCTCTTCCACGTGGGTTTCCCAGTGGGTCCCTAACTGCTGGGCAGGGGCACTGCTGGGAACATTAAATCCAGCCGCATGTTTTCAATGTTTTGTCCAAAAGTAATTTCTAGGTTTAAAACATTGTTTAATTAATGGTGCATTCAGGTGAAGGACTAAGAAGGGCAGAGTTGTCAAAGCCAAGGCTAATACTGATTCCAAAAGAGAGGCAATCTTTTTTGTTCATAGTTTTGTTCACAACCCTTCATGAGTTGTGTGTTGGTTGTTCTAATACCTTTTTTTTCTTATTATAAGAGCAACACAGCATGGGAAATAGGCCCTTCAGCCCAACGAGCCCGCGCCGCCGTCATAACTATATAGTAACAATTCCATTATCCTATTCTAAATTTAGGTTATTCCTAATATGGAAGACTCTCACTATAGGGACAATTTGTTTCCCAATCAGCCTAAGAGCGAATTTTTGGGTTGTGGGAGGAAACCGGAGCGCCCGGAGAAAACCCACGCAACCACGGGGAGAACGCTCAAACTCCCGCAGACACCGGCCCAATTCCAAGTGTCTGCACAGCTACAGCGATAGTCACTGAGCTGTCATGGTGCCCTTCAGATGGTCCAGATAAAGCACTCATTTACGACATGAAGCACCAGGCAACCCATGAATCAACATCCAAGATCTGTCCTCGCACCACCTGCCGAATGCATGCTCCTTGTTGGTCAAGTATGGACCGAATTACCTGTGGAGAAAAAGCCATAGTTAAACAGTCCTACTATATCCCTCTATCTGCATACCGCTCATGTGGCTGTCCAAGAGACCCTTAAACAGCCCTAGCGTGCCTGCTCCCACCACCTTACTCGGCAGTGCATTCCACACCCCCCCTACCCTTTGTGTGAAAAACTGCCCTCTAATATTCGTCCTATACATAGCCCCCCTCACCCTATGGCCATGACCCCTCGTCCTATCCATTTCTAACGGCGGAAAAAGTTTACCTCCATTTACTCTATCTATACCCCTTATCATCTTATACACCTCTATGAGATCCCCTCTAAGCCGACGTCTTTCAAGGGAAAACAACCCCAGTCTATCTAATCGTTCCTCATAGGACAGTCCTTCCATACCAGGCAGCATCCTGGTAAACCTCCTCTGCACTCTCTCCAAGGACTCCCCATCCTTCCGATAGTACGGAGACCAGAACTGGGCGCAGTATTCCAAGTGAGGCCTAACCAAAGTTGTATACAACTGCAACATCAAACTCCTACTCTTGTATTCTATACCCTTTCCTATGAAAGCTAACATACTATACGCCTTCTTTATCACCTTCTCCACCTGTGAGGACACCTTCAGAGACTTGTGAACCTGCACCCCCAAGTCTCTCTGCGTCTCTATGCTCCGTATAGTTTTACCTTTTATCCTATAACTCTTCTACATTTTTCCGGCCAAAATGCATCACCTCGCATTTATCCGGATTAAATTCCATTTGCCATCTATCTGCCCAGTCTATCAACCTATCTATGTCCTGTTGTATTGCCTGACACTGCTCCTCTGTACCCGCCAATCCAAGCATCTTGGTGTCATCAGCAAATTTGCTGATCTCACCACCTACCCCAACTTCCAAGTCGTTTATGTAGACCACAAATAGAAGAGGACCTAGTACTGATCCTTGTGGCACTCCACTAGTGACAGGCTTCCAGCCGGAAAAAGAGCCTTCCACTACTACCCTCTGTCTCCTCCTCCCGAGCCAGTTTTCGACCCATCTACATACCCGACCTTGTATCCCATGCGCCTTCACCTTCTCTATCAGTCTACCATGAGGAACCTTGTCAAACGCCTTACTGAAATCCATGTAGACGACATCAACAGCATGTCCGTCATCAACTGTTTTTGTCACTTCTTCAAAAAATTCCACTAGATTTGTAAGACAAGACTTCCCCTTGACGAAGCCATGCTGCGTATCCCTGATCAGATCGCAGCGCTCCATATGCTCATACATCCTGTCCCTAAGGATCCTCTCCATTAGCTTACCTATAACTGAAGTCAAGCTCACCGGCCTATAGTTCCCTGGGTTATCCCTCTGACCTTTTTTAAACAACAGTGCTACATTTGCTATCTTCCAGTCCTCTGGGACCTCACCTGTGTCCAAGGAAGAGACAAAGATTTGCGTCAGAGGCCCAGCTAGGTCTTCCCTCAACTCCCTTAGCAGCCTGGGGTAAATG
Source organism: Sphyrna mokarran (assembly GCA_024679065.1). Classification (NCBI taxonomy): domain Eukaryota; kingdom Metazoa; phylum Chordata; class Chondrichthyes; order Carcharhiniformes; family Carcharhinidae; genus Sphyrna; species Sphyrna mokarran. The sequence continues at coordinate 146,776,173 of JAGIQG010000002.1, forward strand.
CCATCAGACCCTGGAGCTTTATATGTCTTTAAGCTGCCTAACAGCCCCAACACCTCTTTCCTCGTAATCCTTATTTCCCTCAACCGATCCTCAACTTTGTCAACACCAGGCACAGACATCTGGCCAGTCTCCTGCGTGAATACCGACGCAAAGTATTCATTCAGGATCTCCCCCATCCCCTCAGGCTCTAAGCATAGATCCCCTCCTCTGCCCCTGAGAGGTCCAATCTTGCCTCTAACCATCCTTTTGCTCCTTACATAGGTGTAAAATGCCTTTGGATTTTCCTTAATCCTACCTGCCAGAGCCACCTCTTGGCCCCTTTTTGCCTTTCTAATACCCCTTTTAAGATCCCGTCTACACTCTCTATAAGCTTCCAGCGCTGTCTCAGTCCCCAGTTGCCTAGATCTAATGTAAGCCTCTCGCTTCTTCCTGATCAAGTCCTCAATATCCCTGGTAAGCCACGGTTCTCTAATCCTACTTTCCCATCCTTCCTCCTTGCTGGCACGTATCTTTCCTGCAGAGAGTTTAGTTTTCCCTTGAAAGACTCCCACATGTACCTTGTCGACCTGCCCTCGAAAAGCTTATCCCAGTCGGTATCTTTAAGATCTTGCCTAATCTGGCTGTATCTAGCCCTCCCCCAGTTAAATACCTTCCCTTTTGGGCTGGTCTCGTCCTTTTCCATTAATATCCTAAAGCAGACAGAGTTGTGATCACTATTTGACACATGGTCTCCTACCTCGACGTCAACCACCTGCCCTGGCTCATTCCCCAGAACCAAATCCAGTATAGCCCCCTCTCTAGTCGGGCCATCCACATACTGCTCCAAGGACCCTTCCAAAACACACTGTACAAATTCTTCCCCGTCCACTCCTACAGCTCTGGGCCCTCTCCAATCTACTCCAGGAAAATTGAAATCTCCCACTACTACTACCCTATTTTTCCTACACTTATCTAAAATTTATCTAAAACTTATCTAATTTATAATCTAATAAAATTATTCTTATCTAATTATGTCAAATAGATGGTGACAAAAACATTATGGCTGATGTAACTATTTAATATTTTTGTGATAGTAAGGCATCAATATAATCTAAGTCCAGCCAACAGACCTTCCAAAGCGAAGTGTTTTGGGAATGACCAACCTGACTGCTTCTGAATACTGAACGCTTTCATATTTTGGAGTCAGAATTTGTGCTTTCTAAGCTTCAGTCTCCTACAGCCTGAAACAAGATGCAACTCAGAAACCTAGTAATAATATTGTCCAGATAGAAACAGATTTGATCAGTTCTGAATTGTCCCTCCAACGAGAGCACCAATTTACATCTGTGTAATGGTAACCTTGTCTGGAAGTTTAATTGATTGCTGATGGTGATCTGTAGGATTGTCATTCTTGGATGTTATTCCTCATTGCTTTTGGAATCTTGCTCTTGACACAACAGGACTGTATTGTTGTTGAGGATCTGGAATGCACCTGATTTGTCCTTGGTTATCAATTCACTGTTGTCCCTTCTGCGTTCAATAACTGTAGGATGTTGTTTCTTAACAATTCCTTGTTACCTCCACTGATTATCCCATTCCTACTGTGGGATCCTGGATGAGTACTCATTGCCCAACTGTAAGCTTGTCAGTTCTGTCTCTATATTTGTATCATGCGTGTTGACCACGTTTTCTTGCAGTTCTAAAAGTTGCACGCTAGTTTTTGGGAGCGTAGATTTGGTACTTGTAAGTAAATCGGTCTGTCAAACACAAGCTCTATTAGTGATGGAACAATTGTACTTAAAGGTATTGCTCACAGATCTAACACTGCAATGATCTTGGTTTGTCTGTCTAAATTTGAGAATTAGGGATTTTACAACGTAAGTCTGTTAGGAAGGCTGTTAGATTTAAGGTAATGAAGAGAAAAGTGGTGTGATTGATACTTTCACATCCTGAAATGGCTGACCATTATATTGAGGAGTTTTATCCAAAATTACCTCTTCGCAAACAAAATAAACTAATAATAGTGTATGTGACAATTATGCTTGATGCACTGTGTTTAATGATACTGGGCTATTTTCTTGTATTTAAGGTGGGATTGCTTTAAGAGGCAGTGTTTTATTACAAGAGTCAATTCGTCTGGTAAATTGCCAAGAATGCAGCTTAATAATTAATCTTAGCTAAGGAACATGTTACTTTGTAGAACTAATGGACCTTTTGTTTATTCTGTGGGATTTTAGATTAGATTGATTGACAGAGACAATCAATGGGGATAATGAGAAAAGCTAAGTTTGCAGGAAAGAAAGATTTTCAGTTTCATTTTAAAATACAAGGTATTGCTGCCTGGGCTGACAGAGGAAAAGAGATGTTCTGGGAATTCCAAACTTAGCAACTGAAGTCAAAACAAGGATGCCTGTGTTTTGCTAACTAGTTTTAAATTCAAAGAGGTTTTAAGTTTACGAGGTAAATATCTAATTGGAACACATAGTAATAGGTTAGCACTTAAGAATTGTGTCTTGTATATTTGAGTATTGTTCAGTTATTAAAATTTAAGCAAATTAATTTGTTCTAGTTAAACTATGTTTGCTTTGATAAAAGATCCCTGGTTTGCCAGTAGAATCATGCCTACAATGAAACACCTAGTCCTCGCACTAATGCCAAAATAGCAGATTGTTGTGGTCTAGTCTGGCTTTATAATATACCCAAGGGTTTCTAATCTGTTAGCCTAATATGTGTATTTGGTAATGACAATTAAGTACCATGCTTGTGAAACTGATCATTTGCGAGGATGGTGAAAAACTTTGTATGCAATCTATGGTGCTTTAGTTTTCATGATGCAGAATACCTGTGATACCTGGGAAGATTAATTTGAATTTGCACTCTAAGAATATGGATCCTGCACATGGAAATAGTGAACTATTTAGTGAAATAGTACACTGGAAGTTTCACGGTAACAATTTCCATCATGGATTTCCATATCTGCAGATACATGTGCATTAGAATTCATGCTTGTAGTATGTTGGCCCTGCCCTCGTGTCAATCTTGGCCAATAGCTAGTAGTGGCCAACCTTTTTAGGACAGTTAATTCAGTTTTCAGTGAGCACTCCAGATAGTGGATGGCATTTGAGTTTCCACAGGATTGATGTGTGAAACCATTCTTCATCTCATTGTGTACATCATTTGTCATTTTCAACCACCTCGTCTATTTTTATAGAGTGCAGAAGAAGTCATTCTGTTAAGTTGAGTCTGCGCTGACTCTCAGACAGACTATCTTAGCCAGGCTCTATCCCTCGTCCGATCCCTATAACCCCAAACGTTTCCCTGGCTAGTCCACCTAACCTACTAGCCCTTGGATGCTAAGGGGCAACTTAGCATAACCAATCCACCAATGTTTCTAACAGAATTCCAGGTGACTATTCTTTTTGGTTACGATATCCATTGTGTTTGGTCTGTTTGGCCCATTGTATAGTACTTTGTAGCAGTAACAGCCTTTGTTCTCAGACAATACTCTTATCAATGTTCTTTCTGCCCCATGCCTTGCAAAATTGATGAAAAGTTGGACATTTCCTTGATGCATAGAGAAGGCCACATCTCCCACATGTCTTGCTAGGTTTAGGTATTCGAGTGTACGCATCCACTATTAGGGTGTCAATCTTGACCAATAGCTAGTAGAATCTGCAAGTTTTGTCAACCTACAGGGATCACTTTGTATTTGTGTCCATTCTTGAGTAGTTCTTTGATGTTGTATGTCTTGGGCTTGTCTTGCAAATGTTCCTGAAATGCAAAAAATGGATGTGATTGATCAGTTCAATAGTTTGCCTGCTGGCTCTGTGTTTGAAAAACGACAGAATCTACCCTTTTTTCTCTGCATCTATGGATGAAATGGTCTATAAGTTCTGCAGGCTATTGTCAAAATATCATGAGCTTTAGTCAATGAACATGGAAGTTTAAGTTGATTCTGAACAGGTTTTCCAATGGAGGCCATATCTTTTGGGTATCCCTTAGATCTTCTGCTAATCCTGATCTTCATTCCCCATTGCCAGGTGAATTTTTATGGCTTGTTTATTGGTTTATCTATGCCTGAATCAAGAAACCCTTGGTTGATACACTTACAATTTGGACAGTCAGCTGCATCTCAATTTAAATGCAGGAATTATATGGACATTTTGCCCGATCCCTTTTACCTTCCATCTTCTGCAGTACCTGGACTGAGTGTTACCGTAGCTGCTTTCACGCACTTTTCTGAAGCGCTGCCGAAGGAAATGTGTTGTAGCGAGAGTGCTCCACAGAGCAATAGTATCATTGCTGCTTATTCGGTTTATTGTTCACCAGCTCTCTCGACCATTATAAGCACAACCTTTCACAGAAAAAAAAAACACATGGGGGTGGGGGAGAGGGAGGGGGAATCTTCCAGTCACGCTGGAAAACCCTGCCCAAGATCAGCAGACCTTTCCATGGTCTGCCCCTCGCCCACTACAATCCCCATGGTGGACAGAAAATTCTCCCCAGATTCACAGAGCAAGACATTTTGGAAAATGGGCAGGATTGGCCAGCATCAACATGGATTTATGAAATGGAAATCATGCTTGACAAATCTACTGGAATTCTTCAAGGATGTAAGTAGTAAAGTTGATGAGGGGGAGCCAGTGAATGTGGTTTATCTATAATTTCAGATGCCTTTCAACAGAATCCCACATAAAAGGTTAGCATGGAAAATTAAAGTGCATGGGATTGTGGGTAATGTATTGAAATTAATAGAAAATTGATTGGCAGAGAGGAATCAGAGTAGGAATAAATAGGTGTTTTCCCAGATAGAGTCATAGAGATTTACAGTGTAGAAACAGACCCTTCAGCCCAACTTGTCCATCCTGTCCTTTTTTTTTAAACCCTTAAACTAACCCCAATTGCCTGCATTTGGCCTAAATCCCTCTATACCCATGTAACTATCTAAATGCTTTTTAAAAGACAAAATTGTACCCGCCTCTACTATTAGCTCTGGCAGCTTGTTCCAGACACTCCCCACCCTATGTGTGAAAAAATTGCCCCTCTGGACACTTTTGCATCTCTCTCCTTAAACCTATGTCCTCTAGTTTTAGACTCCCCTACCTTTGGGAAAAGATATTGACTATCTCGCTGATCTGAGCCCCTCATTATTTTATAGATCTCTATAACATCACCCCTGAACTGCCTGTGTTCCAGAGAAAGAAGTCCCAGTCTATCCAGCCTCTCCTTTATAACTCAATCCATCAAGTCCCGGCAGGAAGTATCTAGTGGGGTACTGCAGAGATCGATGCTGGGACCACGTCTATCCATGACATACATTAATGATTTAGATGAGGGAACTAAATGTAATATATCCAAATTTGCAAATGGCACAAAGCTGGTTGTGGAGGTGAGCTGTGAGGAGATTATAAAGATCCTTCAGTGTAATTTGAACAAATTGAGTGAATGGGCAGGTGAATTGCAGATGCAGTATAATTTGAGTAAATATCAAGTTATCCACTTTAGAACATAGAACATTACAGCGCAGAACAGGCCCTTCAGCCTTCGATGTTGCGCCGACCAATTAGGAAAAAGCAATGACCCTCTAACCTAAACCATTCCCTTTACGTCCATATACTTATCTACTAATCTCTTAAATGCCACCAAACTTGGAGCATCTACAACTGCTGCAGGCAGGGCATTCCATACCCTTACCACCCTCTGGGTAAAGAATCTACCTCTGACATCCGTCCTATAACCACCACCCCTTAATTTAAAGCTGTGTCCCCTCGTGCTAGCTTTCTCCATCCTAGGAAAAAGGCTACCACTGTCCACCCTATCTAAACCTCTAATCATCTTATATGTTTCAATAAGGTCTCCTCTTAGCCGCCTTCTTTCTAACGAAAACAACCTCAAAATCCCTCAGCCTCTCTTCATAAGACCTGCCCTCCATACCAGGCAACATCCTGGTAAACCTCCTCTGTACCCTCTCCAATGCCTCCATGTCTTTCTTATAATGTGGGGACCAGAACTGCACACAATACTCCAAGTGCGGCCGCACTAGAGTTCTGTACAGTTGCAACATGACGTTGCGGCTCCGAAATTCAATCCCCCTACCAATAAAAGCTAAGACTCCATATGCCTTCTTAACAACCTTATCGACTTGATTGCCAAACTTTCAGGGATCTATGCACACATACACCAAGATCCCTCTGTTCATCAACACTATTAAGAGTCCTACCATTAGCCCTATACTCTACACATTTGTTATTCCTGCCAAAGTGAATTACCTCACACTTTTACACATTAAACTCCATTTGCCACCTCTCGGCCCAGCTCTGCAACTTGTCCAAGTCTCTCTGCAAACTATAACACCCCTCTTCACTATCTACCACTCTTCCGACTTTGGTGTCATCCGCAAATTTACTAATCCATCCTTCAATACCCTCATCCAGATCATTTATAAAAATTACAAACAGCAGGGGCCCCAAAACAGACCCCTGAGGTACACCACTTGTAACCGAACTCCACGATGAATATCGCCCATCAACCACCACCCTCTGTCTTCTATCTGCTAGCCAATTCCTAATCCAATTAGCTAAATCACCTCAATCCCATACATCTGCATTTTCTGCAGAAGCTTTCCATGGGCCACCTTATCGAACGCCTTACTAAAGTCCATATATACCACATCAACTGCCTTACCCCCATCCACCTCTTTGGTCACTTTTTCAAAAAACTCAATAAGGTTAGTAAGGCACGACCTACCCTTCACAAAACCATGCTGACTATCCCCAATCAGTTCATTTCTCTCTAAATAACTATAAATCCTATCCCTAATAATTCTCTCCAATACCTTGCCCACAACAGAAGTAAGACTCACTGGCCTATAATTCCCTGGAAGTCTCTCTTCCCCTTCTTAAACAATGGGACCACATTCGCTATCCTCCAGTCCTCCGGAACCACACCCGTAACCAACGAGGACCTGAAGATCAGAGCCAGAGGCTCTGCAATCTCCTCTCTTGCCTCCCCGAGAATCCTAGGGTAAATCCCGTCCGGCCCAGGGGACTTATCCAACTTCAAACCCTCGAGAATTTCTAACACATCCTCACTATCTACTACAATACTCCCCAATTTGCAACCCTGTACCTCAGTGCTCTCCACAGCTACATTTCCAGCACTCTGCGTGAATACCGAAGAGAAATATTTATTCAGTGCCTCACCAATCTCTTCAGGCTCCACGCACAACTTCCCACTGCTGTCTATGACTGGCCCTGATCTTGCCCTAACCAATCTTCTATTCTTAACATATCTAAAGAAAGCTTTAGGATTCTCCTTGATCCTATCAGCCAAAGTCTTCTCTTGTCCCCTTTTAGCTCTCCTCAACTCACTCTTTAGCTCCCTCCTGGCTAATCTATAGCTATCCATTGCACTAACCGAGCCTTCAAGCCTCATCCTGTCATAAGCCTCCTTTTTCCTTTTAACCAGCAAATTACCTTTTTTGGTACACCATGGTTCCCTTACTCGACCATTTCCTCCTCGCCTGACAGGGACATACTTATCAAGGACTCGCAGTAGCTGCTCCTTGAATAAGCTCCACATTTCAGATGTTCCCAGTCCCTGTAGTTTCCTAGTCCAACCTATGCACCCTAATTCTCTCCTGATGGCCTCATAATTACCCTTCCCCAGCTATAACTACTGCCCCCAGCTTCATGCCTATCCCTATCCATCACTAAGGTGAACGTAACCGAATTGTGGTCACTATCACCAACTTCCAAGTCTAACACCTGGTCTGGCTCATTGCCCAGCACCAAATCCAATGTAGCCTCACCTCTAGTTGGCTATCTACATACTGAGTCAAAAAACCTTCCTGCACACTTTGTACAAAAACTGACCCCTCTAACGAGCTAGAGCTATAGCTATTCCAATCAATATTAGTAAAGTTAACGTCCCCCATCACAATTACCCTATTACTTTCACTCCTGTCCAGGATCGACTTTGCAATCCTTTCCTCTACCTCTCTAGAACTTTTAAAAGGTCTATAAAAGACTCCCAACAGGGTGACCTCTCCTCTCCTGTTTCTAATCTCAGCCCATACTACCTCAACAGACAAGTCCTCATCAAACTTCCTTTCTGTCACTGTGATACAGTCTTTGACTAATAATGACACTCCTCCCCCCCTTCTACCTCCTTCTCTACTCCGACTGAAGCATTTGAACCCCGGAACCTGCAACAACCATTCCTGTCCCTGCTCTATCCATTTCTCTGAAATGGCCACAACATCGAAGTTCCGGGTACTGGTCCAAGCTGTACTTTGGTAGCAAAATCAGGAAGATGGATTATTATCTGAATGACCATGAATTAAGAGAAGGGAATGTGCAATGAGTCCTCAGTGCCCTAGTACACCAGTCACTGAAGGTAAGTTTGCAGGTATTGCAGGCAGTAAAAAAGGCAAATGGTATGTTGGCTCTCATGGTGAGAGGATTTGAGTGCAGGAGCAGGGAGTCTTGATGCAATTACACAAGGCATTGGTGAAGCCACACTTGGAATATGGTATGAAGTTTTTATCTATGAAGGATGTTCTTACTGTAGTGGAAATGCAGAGAAGGCTTAACAGACTGATTCCTGGGATGATGGGACTGACATATGAGGAGCGATTGACTTGGTTAGCATTATATTCACAAGTTAAGATTGATGGGATCATCTAGGAACCTGTACAATTATAAATAAATTAGACAGGATTGATGCAAGAAGGATGTTGCTAATGGTAGGTGCTGGGGGGGGGGGGGGGGGGGGGGGGGTGGGGGGGGGGGGGGGGGGGGGGTGGGGGGGTGGGGGGGGGGGGGGGGTGTGGGGGGGGGGGGGGGGGGGGGGGGTGGGGGGGGTTGCGGCTCCGAAATTCAATCCCCCTACCAATAAAAGCCAAGACTACATATGCCTTCTTAACAACCTTCTCGACTTGACTGCCTACTTTCAGGGATCTATGCACATACACACCAAGATCCCACTGTTCATCAAGACTACTAAGAATCCTACCATTAGCCCTATACTCTACACATTTATTATTCCTGCCAAAGTGCATTACCTCACACTTTTCCATATTAAACTCCATTTGCCACCTCTCGGCCTAGCTCTGCAACTTGTCCAAGTCTCTCTGCAAACTATAACACCCCTCTTCACCTATCTACCACTCCACCGACTTTAGTGTCATCCACAAATTTACTAATCCATCCCTCAATACCCTCATCCAGATCATTTATAAAAATAAAAACAGCAGGGGCCCCAAAAACAGAACCTGAGATACACCACTGTAACGAACCCACGATGAATATCTCCCATCAACCCCAAAAACTACCCTCTGTTTCTATCTGTTAGCCAATCCTAATCCCAATTAGCTAAATCACCTCAATCCCATACATCTGCATTTTCTGCAGAAAGCATTCATGGGCCACCTACGAACGCCTTACTAAACAGTCCATATATACCACATCACTGCTTACCACCATCCACCTCCTTAGTCACTTTTTCAAAAAACTCAATAAGGTTAGTAAGGCACGACCTACCCTTCACAAAACCATGCTGACTATCCCCAATCAATTCATTTCTCTCTAAATAACTATAAATCCTATCCCTAATAATTCTCTCCAATACTTTGCCCACAACAGAAGTAAGACTCACTGGCCTATAATTCCCTGGAAAGTCTCTCTTCCCCTTCTTGAACAATGGGACCACATTCGCTATCCTCCAGTCCTCCGGAACCACACCCGTAACCAACGACGACCTGAAGATCAGAGCCAGAGGCTCTGCAATCGCCTCTCTCTTGCCTCCCAGAGAATCCTAGGGTAAATCCCGTCCGGCCCAGGGGACTTATCAACTTCAAACCCTCAAGAATATCTAGCACATCCTCCCTATCTACTTCAATACTCTTCCAGTTTGCAACCCTGTCCCTAGTGTTCTCCACAACTACATTTACATCTCCCTGCGTGAATACCGAAGAGAAATATTTGTTCAGTGCCTCTCCAATCTCTTCATTCTCCACACACAACTTCCCACTGCTGTCTATGACTGGCCCTGATCTTGCCCTAACCAATCTTCTATTCTAACATATCTAAAGAAAGCTTTAGGATTCTCCCTAATCCTATCAGCCAAAGTCTTCTCGTGTCCTCTCTTAGCTCTCCTCAATTCACTCTTTAGCTCCCTCCTGCCTAATCTATAGCTATCCATTGCACTAACCGAGCCTTCAAGCCTCATCCTGTCATAAGCCTCCTTTTTCCTTTTAACCAGCAAATTACCTTTTTTGGTACACCATGGTTCCCTTACTCGACCATTTCCTCCTCGCCTGACAGGGACATACTTATCAAAGACTCGCAGTAGCTGCTCCTTGAATAAGCTCCACATTTCAGATGTTCCCAGTCCCTGTAGTTTCCTACTCCAATCTATGCACCCTAATTCCCTCCTTATGGCCTCATAATTACCCTTCCCCCAGCTATAACTACTGCCCCCATCTTCATGACTATCCCTATCCATCACTAAGGTGAATGTAACCGAATTGTGGTCACTATCACCAACTTCCAAGCCTAACACCTGGTCTGGCTCATTGCCCAGCACCAAATCCAATGTAGCCTCACCTCTAGTTGGCCTATCTACATACTGAGTCAAAAAACTTTCCTGCACACCTTGTACAAAAACTGACCCCTCTAACGTGCTAGAGCTATAGCTATTCCAATCAATATTAGTAAAGTTAAAGTCCCCCATAACAATTACTCTATTACTTTCACTCCTGTCCAGGATCGACTTTGCAATCCTTTCCTCTACCTCTCTAGAACTTTTAGGAGGTCTATAAAAGACTCCCAACAGGGTGACCTCTCCTCTCCTGTTTCTAATCTCAGCCCATACTACCTCAACAGACAAGTCCTCATCAAACTTCCTTTCTGTCACTGTGATACAGTCTTTGACTAATAATGACACTCCTCCCCCCCTTCTACCTCCTTCTCTACTCCGACTGAAGCATTTGAACCCCGGAACCTGCAACAACCATTCCTGTCCCTGCTCTATCCATTTCTCTGAAATGGCCACAACATCGAAGTTCCGGGTACTGGTCCAAGCTGTACTTTGGTAGCAAAATCAGGAAGATGGATTATTATCTGAATGACCATGAATTAAGAGAAGGGAATGTGCAATGAGTCCTCAGTGCCCTAGTACACCAGTCACTGAAGGTAAGTTTGCAGGTATTGCAGGCAGTAAAAAAGGCAAATGGTATGTTGGCTCTCATGGTGAGAGGATTTGAGTGCAGGAGCAGGGAGTCTTGATGCAATTACACAAGGCATTGGTGAAGCCACACTTGGAATATGGTATGAAGTTTTTATCTATGAAGGATGTTCTTACTGTAGTGGAAATGCAGAGAAGGCTTAACAGACTGATTCCTGGGATGATGGGACTGACATATGAGGAGCGATTGACTTGGTTAGCATTATATTCACAAGTTAAGATTGATGGGATCATCTAGGAACCTGTACAATTATAAATAAATTAGACAGGATTGATGCAAGAAGGATGTTGCTAATGGTAGGTGCTGGGGGGGGGGGGGGGGGGGGGGGGGGGGGGGGGTGTACTGAACCAGGGGTCATAGTCTCAGACTATTTCAGGCAGCAAAAAGAAGAATTTCTTCACCTAGAATGGAACTTGCTGTTACAAAAAGCAGTTTAGGCCAACACATTGCATGTTGTCAAGGTGAAAGAGATCAAACAATATGGGCAGGTTTGGGGAAGGCAGGATCAAGCTATTGAGTTGGTTAATCAGCCGTGATCGTAATGAATGGTGGAGCAGGCTTGAAGGGCTGAATGGCCTTCTTCTGCTCCCTCTTTCTGTTGTTCTGTCGAGCTTTAGTAATTTTTTTTTTCTTGGTTGCTAATCATCAGACCCATACCCTGGTCTCTCTCCTTTCCTGACTGAGTGATGCTGGTGCTGTCCCACTGACTGAGCTGATAGTCCAAGCACTCTTACCATCAGGAATCTACTTGGTTACCAGCTCTTTATCTGAGCACTGACTCAGCTCTGTGTCCCAAAGCTTTTTTCTTTCGATCCTCTTAAAGGTTCAACTTTATTATAGTCTGACATCAGTGATCTCCTTATGTCACATAGCATCATTGCTATACCTGTATTTAATCTTGATGCTTCTTGCCTCACCACTGCTGAACATCCTATCGTATCATTAAAATGATATAGTACCTTAGGCTTATTTACTACATGAGATTCAAGGTGCCAAATTCTCGTTAGAGTTCGGGTAATCATATAGAGGGGATTCATAGAATCCCCACAGTGCAGAACGAGATCGTTCAACCCATCCAGCCTATACTGACACTCAGGCAGAGTATCTCACCCAAGTCCTATTTCCATAACTCCAATATTTACCAGATTAATCCCCCTAACCTACACATCTTAGGACACTGAGGGGCAATTTAGCATAGTCAATCCACCTAACCTGCACAGCTTTGAAGTGTGGAAGGAAACTGGAGCACCCGGAGGAAACCCACGCAGACATGCGAAAGAATGTGCAAACTCCACACAGACAGTCACTCAAGGCGGGAATCAAATCTGCATCTCTGCTGCGAGATAGCAGTGCTAACTGCAGGTATTTATTATTGCAAGGCACTTGAACAGTTATAAATCTTGAAGATATCAGAGCTCTGTGTGTGTGTGCTGTGCTCAAAGCAAAAGTGAAATTAAGACTGTATCATATGTGATACGTCCCTTCTCAGGATGTCATGCTGATATCTCTTTAAATAGGTTACAACTATGGCACAGCCAAGGGTGATGGATTAATTAACATCAAGGATGTAAGAGAGGGCAGAATTAATTAAGCAAAAGTATCTGGAATGCTTTTGTTCTGGAGATGAATACAGAGGTGGGGAGGGTGAGACCATGATGGGATATGGAGAAAAAGGGGTGGGAGTTTTTAAATTGAGACTTGCCAGGTGGAGAGCCCCTATTGGTCAGTAAACACAGAGTGATAGGTGAATTAGGATAAAGACACTAGGGTTTAAGATAGGTTCAGATTTATGGAGAATGGGAGGTGAGTGAGGAGCACTTTCGGACAGTGGAAATGAAGTTTAAAAAAGGCATCAGTGAGGATCTCAGCAGCAAATGAGCTAAGCATCTGGGTGTGAACAGAATTAACTCATGAATTTGATCTTTTGAAATGCGAGAATTAAATGGGGAGGTTTTGTGATACTGTGGTGGGGTATCTACTCTTGGACCAGGAGCTTCAGGTTCAGCTGCAGTGACAGGATGTATTGGTTATGGAATTGTTGCAAAAATCCTTCTGTTATTCCAAAAGGGGTGATGATATACTACAAATATAAGGAATATATTCTAAGTTGTGACATAGCATTTAACACTGCTGCTTCATGGCATCAAGCACCTGATTTTCAAATCCTGCCTTGGGTCACTATATCTATGTGGAGTTTACATGTTCTCCTTGTGTCTGTGTGGGTTTCCTCCTACAGTCCAAAGATATGCAGGTTAGGTTGATTGGCCATGCTAAATTGCCTCTTGCTTTCAGGAGGATTAGCAGGGTAAGTACATGGGGTTGCAGCCTGGGTGGGACTGTTGTCAGTGCAGATCTGATGGATTGAATGGTCTCCTGCCCTGTAATGATTCTATGAAATGTGTGTCAGCATCTAATAAAGTCATCTGCCGTTAAATGGAGATGATCCTCAAAATAGTTCAGTGCAATGAAGCACGTTCTTTTTTGTGCTGTTTATAATATTGATCATAAGTACATATGATTCATATAATGACTGCACAACTGTGGGAATCAAATAGGTCTGACTGCTAAATATATAGCCTGAAATATCGAGTGATAAACTAGCTTGTTGTCTTGGTAAAATAGGACAAGAAATCATTTTGACAGAGTGGTGATCTTGGTTTGGTGGCTGAACAGCTATCTTCAAGGTCACTGAACCTGAAGCTGTGCATTCTTTATGTAAGTGTTGTAAAACACTGTCTGGACTCGGTTAATGAATTCTAGTCTGCGGTCTAATATAGAGATTAACGTAAATGTCTGATTTCTCCTTGCTGAATTAAACATCCGATTGTGTCAGCTTCCATCGTCTCGGTGTGACATATCAAGGCAGCTCTTTCCTCTGAAAGATTGTTTAATGAATTTGAGCTTTTGACTCGTTTAGGAAATTTCCACTCAGATGAGTTAATTCCATTACTCCTCAGTCACATTTAGAGAGAGGTGACAGATGATAACTCATCGGTTACTCTTCACCAATTTGCCATTCACTCCTCCTTCAGGAAGGAGTTACATTTCAATGTGATTAGTACTGGTGATGTGCACATGTCTGTCAGCAGAGAACGACTGTCACAGGAACAGTTGCAAATGGTTGGGGCTCGTCAAGTGTTGCTTGCTATCAGTGATATATAAAACAAGCTGATCTTTGGATACAAAGCAGCCTTTTGTGATGCAGAGGTAAGATCTTAGAATCTGAATTCAAATGCTATTCATTTTCAGAATGACTGTGTGTGTACATTGCACCTCAGTGTTTATTAATGTGTCTGAGAATTCTATATGCATATTTTGCATTGTGTTTTATTATCGCTGTGGTCCATACTTTAATACAATGGGAGGCTATTCATCACTTACTATTGGTGCAAGATTCCATGAATCTTCACATTTATAAGTTGCTTGCAGAGTCAAGTAAAGATGGTTTTGTTGCACGATTCATTAGTCAGGAGAGGCTGATTTCTCTGAGTGACTCCCACTAAGGTTTGATCCTAATCAGACCGTCGGGGCTTAATTCAATAGTCTCTGAAAATGGGTGGGTGGAGGTCGGTGATGCATGATTAATCCATGGTCACTAACTGCAATGCAGGCAGCATGCTAACTTGCTGCTGTCTGCTATTTATTCTTAAGAGATTCCAGCATCCTGCCAGCACTGACAGTGCTGTTGATTGGCTTTATGCCTGAACAGGGGATTAATATGCTGACGGCCTAGTGCCAGTTAAAGCTAGTCTGTATCTCACCTGACCCTGAGGTACATTGTGACTAGAGCACTTCCATAGGAAGTCAGTTTGACCTGCGAAACATTGGATAATTATACAACATGGGCGAGAGCAACTTTCAAAGTTTTTTTTGGATGCTGCACCGGAGCCCGTGGTGGAGGAAGGAGGTGAAAAGCAAGACTGACATATTCTATCTAGATTGGGTAAGCAAATCTGGAAACACTTGCTAAGAAGGCAGTGTGGAAAGAAAATATGGTTGCCAAAGCCATGGATCAAATCTTGAAGATCTGGATGCAGTGACGCATGAAGTTTAACAAACTCACAAAGTTCATCGTCAAAAGAGTTCAACATAAACCATATATTTGACGATACACAACAGTCGAATGTGTACAATTAAGTAGCAACCCTGGAATTGTGTCAAATACGAGACGGGATTTTATGGCTTCACTCATCCCGAAACCATAAACTCTCATCCAACCTCAACGGACCTTCCCATTGTTCTCATCTCGCTTGTTCTGATTCCCGTGGTAGGTGGGGTGGTGAAATTCTGGCTGTTGTCTCTCAGTTACTGACTGGTGACATGATCAATCACTTTTAGAAATAATGTCATAGATAACTTCCATTTGCCAGTGACTGCATCTTCAGTTGTCATAGTCTACCAATTGTAGCAGTAGCCTTAGACTGTTCAATGCCTCACACCTAATTCCACTCACTCACCAACAATCTTTGTTAATCATGACTCATACCTAAAATTCATAGCTCGCTTCACTCTGTGAGAAATCCATAACTCCAAGGACAGTGTGTTTTTGAAATTGGATGGACATTCTCCTCTGCCTTTTTTATAAAGGTTACAAGTTCACTTTGGTCTCTGAGAAAGCTGTTTCTTTTCCAAGAAATTCAATGACTTCAGCAAAGTGATCAGCAAGTCACCTGGTGAAAAGTTGTTTTGTTTACCTGAGTTAACATTAAAAAAATGTTGCTGCAGGCCTTGACCTCTTGCTGACTGGCTGAAAATACTTGTCTTGGGAGACATTCTTGCTGAATATTTTAGTTTGAAATGTGCGTATGGGATTTCTTTTAAAAAAAAAAGAAGGTAAATTGTTAAATTTCTGGATTACAAACTCTGAATGGAATTTTACCAGCATGTCTGCCAGGGGTTCGTTTGATCCTGCCGAGACTAATGTTCTCTGAGCCTTGACTGGCCCGTGAATCAGGTGGCTGTGCCGGTAAAATACCAGCCTATATATTTACAAGCTTTGTAATTTGTTTAAAAAACATAGGTTTTGTTTCATAATTCTTCAGAGTTTATTAACATAAATCTTGTTTAAAGTCTCAACTTCTGCTGTTCCCAGAATAAAAGGTAATCAATTGGTCACTTTAGTGAGTGAATTAAACTTTTATACTATTGCTACAACCTGTGGCTATTGAATCTGACCACTTTTTCCATCGTTGTCAGAGCAACTCTTAGTCCTCTTGAAAGTCCCCACACACATATAGAACATAGAACATTACAGTGCAGAACAGGCCCTTCGGCCTTCGATGTTGCGCCGACCAATTATGAAAAAAGCAATGCCCCTCCAAACTAAACCATTCCCTCCTCTTCCGTAAACTTATCAACTAACCTCTTAAACGCCACCAAACTTGGCGCATCTACAACTGCCGCAGGCAGGGCATTCCACTCCCGAACCACCCTTTGGGTAAAGAACCTACCTCTGATATCCGTCCTATAACTATCACCCCTTAATTTAAAGCTGTGTCCCCTCGTGCTAGCTTTCTCCATCCTAGGAAAAAGGCTATCACTGTCCACCCTATCTAAACCTCTAATCTTATGTTTCGATATGGTCTCCTCTTAGCCGCCTCCTTTCTAACGAACAGCTTGCACAGAATGGAGTCTGTGTCAGACTCCATTACTAAGAGTCAATTACTAAGGGGCACAGGTTTAAGGTGTGAAGGGAAAGGTTTAAAGGAGATGTACAAGGCAAGCTTTTTTTATACAGAGGATGGTGGGTGCCTGGAACTTGCTGCTGGGGGAAATAGTGGAAGCAGGCATGATAGTAAGTTTTAAGGCAAATACACGAATAGGGTGGAAATAAAGTTATGATCCCGGAAGGGTAGGGAGTTTTAGTTTCAAATGGGCAGCATGGTCAGTCAGGCTTCGAAGACCAAAAGACCTATTCCTATGCTGTAACTTTCTTTGCTCTTTGTAACACAGCTAGATATTTAACCATAAATGTCACATCACCCAAACACTCTGGCATATGTCTTTCTCTTGCAGAAGAAGGTGGTGTACTAGAGAGAGGCAGGAAGCACTAACCAATGAGGAGGGACAGGGCTGTATGTGCTGACAGTTTGGAAGAAATAGTGCTGCGTGTTGTTGAGATACCATTGATGAGGTCATGGCCATCAAAAAGGACAAAACCATCAACGATTATAGCATCCTCATAACCAATCCTCTTCCTGCCATCCATTCCTTCATACTCATCTGATTTACAAGTTACACACCTTACTTCTTTCTCCTCCCTGTGTTGCAACCTTATCATTCTGATATACAAAAATTGCAACCAACCCTGGTGAAACTGCAAAAGGACAGTACCACTCAATCTCACACTTTGTTTCACTAACTTAGAAGCTGTGGATGATTTAGAGGTTGGCACACTTGCTGAGACACCAACTACAAGTCATAAATTTCACACCAATCAAGATGCAGTCACTGGGATAGTATTGTGTAACAGCAAAAGAAGCAAAGAAACGAAGGGAGAAACACTAAGTGAATGCACAAAGGGGATCAGCTGAAGTTTTTTTAAATGATTTGTTACGAATTTGGTTTGGAATGCTTATCTTGTGATTGCTTCCTTTGCTATTATGGCTGAACATACTGGGTGACTAAGGGAAGATAAGGTGTGGAATTGTTCGTGAATTGAGAATTCAGATTGTAGTTTCTAGGATCACATTCAGATAGGTTCATCCTGGACATACCAGGAAGGAAAGAAGTGTATGCAGTGCACTCTCCTTCTCTCTTCCCCTTCCTCTTCCTCATGTTATCAGATCATCATGACAACCTGGATCTTTATGATGGAGAAGCGAGAGGCAATGGATCACAACCTGTCCAGAGTAGCGAGAGAATCCAACAAAAGTGCTTGGCTGGATTTTCACCAGTAAAGCAGGCACTCAAGTTGGAATATTTGCTGATTCAGCAGATTCTCCTCATTTTAAAGGATCCTGTTAGACCCAATTTTCAGTCTGGGGAGTGGGGGCAGGATGACTGCAGAGGCAGTCTGTAGGAGGAAATCAGGATGGTGAATACCATGGCAGGCTGGTTAGAAGGTCCACCTCCATTCCCTGGAACAGTGGATCAGCTGCTTTAGAAGCTTTTAATCCTCCAACTCTCATCCCTCACACAACATCAGCCTCAATGTTAATATCTTTGACCAGACTCCTCCCTCTGTATCAATATCCTCTACTTTCCAACTTCCTGCTATCTAATATTGAGAACTGCACTATGGTCTGCCTCACAATTGATTTAATTTTGCTCCCAAATAGAAAGACACGACATATTATACTATAGTTAACCGAAATACACAAAATACCCAAATGTCTTACTCACACAAAAGTCAATTGTGCCTGCAGAAAATTTCCATAAGGACATTAATCTAAAAAGGGGCAAGTCGTATTGCAGCTTTATAGAACCCTAGTCAGGCCGCACTTGGAATATAAGTGTTCAGTTTTGGTCACCACACTACCAGAAGGATATGGAGACTTTGGAGAGGGTACAGAAAATACTTACCAGGAAGTTGTCTGGTATGCAGGCATTAGCTATGAGGAGAGGTTGGAGAAATTTGGTTTGTTCTCACTGGAATGACAGAGGTTGAGGGGAGACTTGATAGAAGTCTACAAGATTATGAGAAGCATGGACAGAGTGGATAGTCAGAAGCTTTTTCCAAGGGTGGAAGACTCAATTACAAGATTTAAGGTGTGAGGGGCAATGTTTAAAGAAGTTTTTTACACAGAGATTGGTGAGTGCCTGGAACTTGTTACCGAGGGAGGTAGTGGAAGTGGATACGATAGTGACTTCTAAGGAGCATCTGGACTAATACATGAATAGAATGGGAATAGAGGGATATGGTCCCCAGAAGGGTAGAGGTCAACATGGTCACTGCAGACTTGGAGGGCAGAAGGGCTTGTTCCTGTGCTGTAATTTTCTTTGTTCTTTGACAGTCCAAGTGTATTGAGAAATTGGTAATGAGGAATTGCAATTTCCACTTACTCCTCTTGGGACAGTATTGTAAATTGCTTGGAAGGAAATGAAAATGAGTACTATAGGGCACACTAGATTGTTCTGGTCACCAGCAGTGCTACCCATATGGGATATGACAGTTATAGGTGTCCTATCTTCTAACAAATCTCTACATCTGAGTATTCATTGTCTTACAGCCATGTATAGCATGGTCTTTACCGAGTATTCGGCCTTTGCCAGTAATTGTGGGTGAAACATTAATGACAATTGGGCATAGTCAGTTCCTACTGCCAACCGCCAATTATTCATCCCTCTTCATCCACTCCAAAAAGTACAAATGGTTTCTTCTTGGAAAAGTTATTACCCAAACAAAGAAATGATTTAATTTGCGCCTTCTACAACCATTGGATATCTCCAAGCTTCTAGCCAATGAAGTACTTTTGAAATGTAGCCACCCTTGTAATCCAGAAGAAATGGCAGCCAATTTTGGCATAGCAAGATCCCACAAAGAGCCAAGAGTTAATGGCCAGATAATTGATTTGTGATATTGACTTTTTTGCCACAAGATTTATATCTCCGTGTCAGAACATTTGGTACAAAGTTTTCTGACAAGATAAATGATTGCGGGAAAGAAGCGGCAAATTAAACAAGACAAGCAAGTCTGTTCTGATGAAGGGTCATCCAGACTCGAAATGTTGGCTCTATTCTCTCGCCACTGATGGTGTCAGACCTGCTGAGATTTTCCACCATTTTCTGTTTTTTTTTCAGATTCCAACATCTGCAGTAATTTGCTTTTATTTTAGGTCTGAGTGCAGAAGGAGTGGAGCTTCAGAAGGAAAGAAAGAATTAGTGTTTTCCCATTAGTTGTGGAGCTGAGACTTACTGATCCTGACAGGTTTCCCACCTAGACATCAGTCTGACAGGCTTGGCTTTGAGTCATGGGGTGAGGGCAAAGGGGTGGAGGACTCATTGTCTGACCCCTCAGTCCAGGGGGGTCTTTAGATTGGGAGATACGGGGGGGAACCAGACAGAGGTATTCTTCTTTCTTTTGTCTCACAGGTTGGTGTGGCTCCTGCTCTGCCAAGACAGCGAGGAACTACCAAAGGTCATGAATGTAGCCCAATCCATCACGCAAACCAGCCCCCCCACTTGTTGACTCTCTCTACACTTCGCACTGCCTTGGCAATATTTAAGGACCCCATGCACTCCGGACGTTCTCTCCCCCACTTCCTCCTTTTGGGAAAAAGATACAAAGTCTGAAATCACGTACTAACAAACTCAAAAACAGTTTCTCCCCTGCTGCTGTCAGACTTCTGATAGTGCAAGATAGGTACAAAGTTGATCTTTTGCTGCATTATAAGAAAGATGTGGAGGCATTGAAAAGGATGCAGAGGAGGTTTACCAGGATGTTGCCTGATATGGTGGAAAGGTCTTATGAGGAAAGGCTGAGAGATTTGAGATTATTTTCATTAGAGAGAAGAAGGTTAAGAGGTGACCTAATTGAGGCATACAAGATGATCAGAGGATTAGATAGGGTGGACAGTGAGAGCCTTTTTCCTCGGATGGTGATGTCTAACACAAGGGGACATAGCTTTAAATTAAGGGGTGGTAGTTTTAGGACGGATGTCAGAGGTGGGTTCTTTACTCAGGGGGTAGTAAGGGTGTGGAATCCCTGCCTGCAGCAGTTGTGGACTCATCAACTTTGGCATTCAAATGGTCAGTGGATAGGCATATGGATAGCATTGGAATAGTTTAGGATAGAAGATCATTAGATTTATTCTATTGGTAGGCACAACATCGAGGGCCGAAGGGCCTGTACTCCGCTGTAATGTTCTATGTTTCTCTACACCCTAGCTATGACTGTAACACTACATTCTGTATTTATTTTTCCTTTTCCATGAACAGTATGCTTTGTCTGTATAGTTGCAAGAAACAGTACTTTTTACTGTATGTTAATACACGTGACAATAACAAATTAAATCCTGCTCCACATGACTCACAAGCAGTGCTGCAAAATCAATGACCGTTTCCCTGAAGCCGTGCTTACCTGATCACCTTATACAAAACTGACAAACAGATTAAAATGAAGATGGGAAGCCTTGTTAATGAACTTTAAAGATCAGCCTGTCGCTTGGGAATGGATAGACTTCCCACCTCTTGTCTGCCTTCAGCAAACTCCTTGCCAAGTTTGGGCAGGTTTCCTGAAATAATTGGAATTTTTCCTGTAATGATTCCTCACCCACATTTAGTTCCTCCCAAAGGTTCTGAAATAGACAGAAAATGCTGCTTTAAATCTAACAAATGGAATTTTGAAAAGTACCTTCATGAATAACATTGAACACCAGCGCTAGGTGGATTATTAAACATAATTGGATTAACCACTGAGAAATTTTGTGACCATCTGAGTAACTTTTGAACATTAATTTCATTAATCAGAAGAGCAAGATAAGTGCTACTGCATCTAAGGTTGTTATCAATATGACATCTACAGGATAATCCGTTCAAACTTAGGTGAGGGAGAGTGAATGTTTCCAATGAATTGTCAAGGGTGCAATTAAAATCAAGTGAGTCAGAAAATTCAAGAATGAACTAATAAAGCACCTGACCAAAAAAACGATCAAAGTCTTTGAGAGGTATTGTGGATGGTTATATTTCTTGAACCAGCTTGATAGTACTCTCTCTCTCCACTCGTTTTCTAATATAATTGGTAACCATTTTTACTCCAATTTTATTCCAAACTGAAGCACTCAGTGGGTGCACTAAATAGGTAGAAATCTGAATTTCAACATTTTTTTTCCCAACTAGTGACACCTACTTTACTTATGACCAGGTAAATTCTTTACAGAATAAAATGTTAATATAGCCATCATGATTATTAACAATGACTTTGGATACAAAAGTATATTTGTACATATACAAAGGTGTATAGATACAAACCAGCCTCCCAACCACTGACCCTGTCTACTCTTCCTGCTGCCTTGGCAAAACAGCCAGCGTAATTACGCAGCCTACACACCCCAAACATTCTCTCTTCTTCCTTCTTCTGTCAGGAAAAAGATACAAAAGTCTGACGTCACGTAGCATCTAACTCAAGAACAACTTCTTCTCTGCTGCTGTCAGACTTTTGAACGGACCTGCCTTGCATTAAGTTGACCTTTCTCTACGCCCTAGCTATGACTGTAACATTCTGCACTTTGTTTCCTTCTCTATGAATGGTATGTTTTGTCTGTGTAGCGCACAAGAAACAATACTTTTCACTGTATGCTAATACACGTGACAATAATACATCAAATCAGATGCTTAACATTAAAGCAGTAGGAATGAAATTCAGAAGGTGGGATTTTCTGGCCTTGCTCACCCCTGAAACTGAAAAATCCTTTCCATGGTCTGCCCCTTGGCCACTCTCATTCTCATTGTAGGAGGATGGTAAAATTTGCCCCAATGATTGATGATACTCCTAGATTGGAATCTCACCATGCTGATAGGATTTTCCCAAGCCTGCTGCAGTGAATGGAGATTTTGCTGGGCCCAAATTCTCTGATCTCGCTGCAGCGGGAGCATGCAGTAATGGATGGTAAGATTGTTCCCATAAAGTCAAAAGGTTATACAATATAACAGGTAACTCCAGTGGAATGGGTAAACACAAATTTGGCTTAAGACAGGAACACTCTCTGAATAGTCTCTTTCCTACCTGATCAAACTATTTTTTTATAAGGCAATTGTGAAGTCTTTGAACACGATGTACCAGTAGATTAATGTGATCCTGCATTTTTTTTTATGTCTTCAATGTCAAAGAAATGATGTCTGACGAAGTTGGTTTGAATTTAACTGCGTGTCATGGAAAACAATAATGACTAACGGGAGTACTTTTATCTTTCTTTTTGCACTGCTTTGGATTATGGTTAATGAAAATTATTAATTCAAAAAGGGGTTTTATTGTAATATTTGAATTGCACTCTGGACTGGTCCAATACTGAGACAGTGGCATTTACTGCTCACCCACGTAGCCAAAACGCAGTGCTGACTACCACTTAGTGCTGGCATGCTTTCCAAACTAATCAACCTGATCTGGAGTCATTCAAGCCCGGTGAGGCTGTTGAACTGCTTGTACTGTAGGCCAGAGCAATGTGAGCTGGATTGAAACTGACAGTAAAGAAAGGCAGACTAACGCAAAGACTAATTACCTATGTGTTCCTCAAGTTGTAACTTCAAAAGAGGCAGAAACCAATGTTTTGGAATGTGTTTTTTGTGCATTGTAGAAAACAGTCATCTGCACAGTGACAGTTCTATTTATAATCCTCGATCTCAAAATACCTGCAAGCCACACGTTTTAGTTTAGAAAATGTATCCTGTGTCAAAATATAACTGTGTAAATTCTTCTTAACAGGACTCGAAGTGAAATTTAATATATTGGATGGCACTTCACGTCAGCATACTTATAAAGCACAGAAGATCACTTGCATTTGAGGTGTAAAGACAAGAGCTTTGGAGAGATCTGGTTGTCTACATGAATCCAGAAGCAGCCGTCTAGACAAGGGAATCTGTTTTCTTGTATATACTGAGCTGTACTCTGCCAGACACAAATGCTGACTGTGAATTGTCTGTCGCTGTTTCTTTGGATTGTGCTTGATGAGGGTCTTCTAACACCTCTGGAATCATTGTCACCAAGGAGTTCAGCACGCACAAGCAGTGACAACATAATTGAGCTGTCAGGAGATGGAGTTCCCAGACCCCAACGGGTTAGACGCGGTTGGATCTGGAACCAATTCTTTGTGCTGGAAGAATATATGGGGTCAGAGCCTCAGTATGTGGGAAAGGTAAAACTCATTACTGCTATTTGAAAGAAATAATAATTTGACCGATATCATTATCTTTAAGTTCCTGCTGTTAGTAATATTTGCTAAAATACTTCTTCTTTGATAAATATTAATCTTAATTTCTATTCTTTGCAAATTATTGTGCACAAAATATGAAACCTGCTAATAATATCAAAGGATATATATTAAATATTATCAAAATAATTATCAAATATATTTTATCTGTTCAATGTCTGATTTGGATATTAATTTGTATTTGCTGTTTTATTATTTCTTGGCCATCTGTTACTGTAATGTTTTATCCACAGATATTTAACTGGTTGAAACATGCCTTTGCTGCACATTTCTCTTTTATCAGCATGCGTCCTGATACATTAACATCAGGAGCAAACCCGAGAAAGTCGATTTTTTAAATATCGCTTTGCTTTTATTTATTATTTTACAATTTTTGCTGTTTATTCGATAGCACAAAATAAGAAAGTTGACATTGAAGCCAAGCGTTTATTCTGAATCAGGATCCTAATCTGACCCTGAAGCAGGAATTTGTAAATTCCACAATGCTGTCAAACGTAGTTGTGGGCTGAACAATGTTCTGCTGTCATTATAGTATTACGTCTGGATGATTTCCTTCAATTTATCTTTTTATCTAGTTGGACCTGTGCATTGACACAAGTGACAGAAAATGCTGCTTCTGCAGAGCAGGTCAGAGAATGAAAGTTAGTCTAACTACATGTCATCAGATAAACAGTCCCACCAATAAATTAATCTACCTTTTCCTCTTGAGATATGGGACTGAGCAACTGGACTTTGACAGAATTTCTATTCCACTCCAGAATTCCGCTCAGGCTTGTAAAGCTGGCAGATTTGGCTTATCACATACACCCACATTTAAATTCTTAGGAGGCAAGGAAATGTTCACCCTTGTTCGCAGAGGTGAGTTATTACTGAGATTGGAACATGATTGCACAGCTCTGATTAACATTACTTGCACATACCTACACAGGCTAGAAATAATTTTGAGTAAATATTGCCAATAGAGAGATCTTGGCCATCACTAGTACATGCTTGGGAAAATTATTCTCACCATGTTTAATTCATCTTTTCAAGAGTTATCTCTAAGTGAAGCTTCAAGTACTAAGATGGTGAAGGATGAAAAGAATGAACAGCAATTCTGCAATCCTCAGGGTCTTGTTTTATTCTTCAACACTGAGTTTTCATCGGAAATGGAAAGGGGTCAGTTTCTATAACAGGTCGATTTACTAACCCAGACAGAAACATAGCCAACCCTGGCACCGGAAACATGAGGAACAGCAGGTCAAGTGATTCTGCTGAAAATTAGGAAGTTCTGCAGTGGTTTTTAATGAAAATCTATTTCCCTCCTTTACTTAGCAAGTGGGTTAGCATTTTCATCAGCCAGGGAAGGATTCCGATACAAACATGTCACCCTTCACATGTCTGCTTCCTGGGCTTTCTCGGTTATCATTGGTCAAAGTTTGGAATCATTATCTTAAAATTTGTGGCATATTCTCACCAAGCAAATCACATTTTGTGGTTTTATTATTACACTTCCAAAGTGAATAACATTGGTTTAAATACTTGATGATATTTTTTTGGATATATTGGCTGATCTTGGCAAAATGTGGAATAAATTTAAGAAATCATACTCCCAGCACCTAGCTTCCCCTGTCAGGAGTACATATATCCTACATCTAAACGTCAGAATTTCAACCAACTCAACTGACCTCTGTGTCTGAATTCCCAAGAGGAACAACTAAGTTTTGATTGCATAGATTCCAACAATGTGTCCTTGTAAATCTCCTTAAACAGAACAACTTGCATTTAGTGGGGTGGCACAGTGGTAAGCACTACTGCATCACAGCACTAGGGACTTGGGTTTAATTCTGGCCTTGTGGAGTTTGCACATTTTCCCCATGTCTGTGTGGGTTTCCTTTGGGTGCTCTCGTTCCCCCCCACAGTCCAAAAATGTGCAGATTGGGTGCGTTGGCCGTATATATGTGGGTTTATGGGGTTAGTGCAGGTATCAGGCCTTGGTGAGATAGAGAGTCAATGTGGCCTTGGTAACCAGATAACCTTCTCCTCTACTGTAGTGATTCTATGGACATAGTACCTTTTAATTCAGTAAAACATCCCAAGGCACATCATAGCAGTGTGATCAAACAATATTTGACACAAAGTCATGTAAGGAAACATCGGTTTAGATGAATAAAAATTTTGGTTAAAATGATAGGTTTAAAGGAGCATCTTAAACAGGGAGAGAGAGGTGAAGAGGTTAAGGTTAGAAATCCCAGTGCTTTGGACTCAGGCAGCTGAAAGCGTGGCCACTGATAGATAGATAGTAAATCAGTTACAGTTGTTGAGAGTCAAAGAAACAGAATTGGGTGGGCACAGAGGCCTTGGAGGGAAGTGTGGCTGGAGGAGATGCCAGAGATAGCAAAAACCATGGAGGGCTCTCCCTATAAAAACAAGGATGGGAGTGTTAACATTGACGTAATATATATCCACAACACAAATACTGGCTGGAAATTTAACAGCACGCCGGCCCGGATTTTGGAGCGGGTGCAGCTTGGACAATTGCATTCTCTGTTGGCCTCGGATGGATGGTGTGAAACTCAGGCAGATGTGCTGGTAAAATTCCGTTCGCTGTGTCCAAATTTTACAAATACTGCTTTCTTATTTTTTCTCTCTCTTTGCTTCCCTTTTTGTCCTTTTTCTCCATTTTACCATTCTCTCCCCATTTCTTCATCTGTCACAGCTTACCCTCTGATTTTCAGCTTCTTTGCCATTTCACACCTTTTATTCTCTCTCTGGGGACTGCTATTAGCACCTTTTAGTCTCTCCTGCTGTTTTGTGACAATGACATGTCTTTCACTCCCTCATCTTACAATATGAATGTTCCCTGCTTTCTCTGCCTTTTAGCTTTGACAAAGAATCATCTGGACTCAACGTCAGTTCTTTTCTCTCCGTACAGATGCTGCCAGACCTGCTGAGATTTTCCAGCATTTTCTCTTTTGGACATAAATACTGTCTTTTGTTTATTTTCTCAGAATTGTTTGCTGGTGTTGATCACTGATGAGTCACCAATGCACTTTGCAATATCATTTCTCTCCCCAGCTCAATCTTTATCTTTCTACAGTGTGTCCCAGTCCAATCTAATGCCTTTACTTCTGTACTCAATTTCTTCCCTAGAATCTGAGTACTAAACCTGACCATTATGTGATCACACAATTCTGAACTGTTCCCTCATGTTGAACTGCCCAATGTGATCTATTACATTACTTAAGGTTCACTGTCTCTTCCATTAATATGGGGACAATGTCAGAGAAAGTAGACAATAGCTTTATTTACAGTGAGAATGCTTTCTCCAAAATGAATTGTTATTTACCGCAACAGCAATAGAGCTGAAACATTCCTGGCTAATAGCAATTTTCCCTTAACTAACCCCAGCAAAAACCTGTTTCAGCAACCAATGTGCTGTGCAAACAACCTGCTGTGGTCAAGCCAACAACAATGACTTGCATTTGTATAGCACTGTTAATGAAATCAAATATTTCAACACATTGGGCAGCATGGTGGCACAGAGGTTAGTACTGCTGCCTTACAGCACCAGGGACCTGTGTTCAATTCCTGGTTTGGGTCACTGTCTGTTTGGAGTCTGTAAATTCTTGCCATGTCTGTGTGGTTTTCCTCTGGGTGCTCCAGTTTCCTCCCACAGTCCAAAGTTGTGCAGGTAAGTTGATTGGCCAAGCTAAATTACTCCGTCGTGTCCTGGTTAGAGGGATTACAGGATAAATATGCAGAGTTACATGGAAAAGTCCTGGATGGGGTTGTAGTTAGTGCAGGGTCACTGGGCCAAATGGCCTCCTTCTGCATTGTGGGGACTCCTTTGACTTCACAGCCATTTTAAAATCTAATATTAGAGTCACATATTGAGGTATTGAACAGGGGAACACCAAGTTGATTTGAAAAAGTAGATTTTAATTACTGAAAGGAAGAGAGCGAGAGGTAGAGAGTTTTGGAAAGGGGATCCCAAAACTTGAAGCTCCAGGGGCTGAAAATGCAGCCACCAATGGTGTGCTATTAAACTTGGGAATACCCAAGAGTCAGGATCGGAGGAATACTGAGATTTCATGAGGTGGTAGGACTGGGGGAATTACAAAAATCAATATGTGGATGTGATGAGAATTTCAGAATCAAACTACTGCTTAACCATTTGTAACATTAAAGACATCTTCACAACCATTAGCTGTTTCATTCTGTATATCATCAGCACTGAACTGCTTCCTTGACTATTTTATCGTCCCCTCATTAGTAAAGAAAAATACTTTCATATTCACTGGGCTGTAATTTTAACACAGACAATATTGATTAGATAGCCATCGTACAATTTTATTTTCCATTAACTACAATGATTT
Organism: Sphyrna mokarran; assembly: GCA_024679065.1. Lineage (NCBI taxonomy): Eukaryota > Metazoa > Chordata > Chondrichthyes > Carcharhiniformes > Carcharhinidae > Sphyrna > Sphyrna mokarran. Next base: position 146,804,624 of record JAGIQG010000002.1, read on the forward strand.
GAAAATTTGGGCAATGCTTAGAATGGACAGTTAATTTAACATTTGACTATGTTGTTGTATCACAGAGTTAAAACCAGCCTAACTGAGGGAATCTTGTACACTTTGGCAATCTTTGTTCAAAGTTTCACACTGGGTGGGTTGGTAATCATGCTTCCAGAAGCAGTATGTTCATGGTTTTTCTTTTGCAAAGTTCATGCAAGTGTGACTCTTGTCAGTCAGTATCGAGATGAAGAGTTGGGATTTTAACATTTTTTTTATTTGGAAAGCTAGAATTGTTTTCAAAACCGCTGAATGGATCCTACCAGCTTTCTATGGAATGATCCTGCCAGTAATTGTTTAGAAACGGAAAACTTGAGGAAAAATGCTCCATAGGGTGGCATAGTGATCAGCACTGCCAATTAGCAGTGCCAGGATCTAGGTTTGATTCCAACCTTGGATCGCTATCTGTGTGGAGTTTGCAGATTCTCACTACGTCTGAGTGGATTTCTTTTGGGAGCTCCAGTTTCCACCCGCGGTCCAAAGATGTACGGGTTAGGCTGATTGGCTATGCTAAATTATTTGATTTGATTTATTATTGTCACATGTATGAGCATACAATGAGAAGTATTTTTTCTTGTGTGCTATACAGACGAAGCATACTGTTCATAGAGAAGGAAAGGAGAGAGTGCAGAATGCAATGTTACAGTCAAAGCTAGGGTGTAGAGAAAGATCAACTTAATGCAGGGTAGATCCATTCAAAAGTCTGATGACAGCAGGGGAGAAGCTGTGCTTGAGTCAGTTGTTATGTAACATCAGTCCTTTTTTTCCTAATGGAAGAAAGTGGAAGAGAGAATGTGTGGGGTCCTTAATTATGCCGGCTGTTTTGCCAAGGCAGCAGGAAGTATAGACGGAATCAATAGATGGGAGGCTGGTTTGCTTGATGGATTGAGCTACATTCACAACCCTTTATAGTTTTTTGACAGGAGCCATACCAAGTTGAGACAACTAAAAAGAATGTTTTCTATGATGCATCTGTAAAAGCTGGTGTGAGTCATAGCTGAAATGCTGAATTTCCTTAGTCTTTGGAGAAAATAGAGGCATTGGAGTGGGGTGGGGGGGAGGGGGTGCGCTGTTCCTTAATAGTGTCGGCATGGAAGGTTTAATTATCCTTAGTCTCCCAAGATGCCTAGGTTAAGAGGATTAGCAAGAAAATGTTGTTGTTGTTGTTATTGTTACAGGAATAGGGGAGGGTTGGGCTTGGGCAAGATGATATATCGGAGAATCAGTGTAGACTCCATACGTGAATGGCCACTTTTTGCACTGTAGGGATTCTATGATGTCTTATTGTAATATCACCAATTAAATGAAGAATTATTTTGTGGATAATTGCAATTAGTAATTACATGCAACATCATTGTAAAATACAGGAAGTTTTTTCTCCAGTTATACCACTAGTGAGACCAGAGATTTATTCAAAAATAACCTATTTAGAAATTTGTTAGAAATAAGGATTAAAGTTGATTTACCCACCTGTGTTGGGACGTCAATGGTCAATAACTATTCATGTCAACAAGAGAAAACCACACGTAGAATACTGATGGTATCAAAGATTTCTGCAAATGCCTAATGTTAAGTTAAATTTATTTATTAATCACAAGTAGAATTACATTAACACTGCAATTCTGTAAAAATCTTTAGTCACCACAGTCTGGCACCTGTCTAGGTACACTGGGAAAATTAGGCAAAGATAATTACTGTAAATTTACTGACATGCCCAGGGATTCTTAGATATGAGAATTACTTTCTGACCAGTGTTGTTTTTTGTAAGAGTTCCATGCAGGTTATTAGTTAATTCACGTTGGTGTCATTCACTATAGAAATGGAACATCACATATGAATGAATATGATTCACTCTGCAAATTTTTAGTCAAAGACCAGCGAGGAGGAATCAGATTTAATCTGCTGAATCAGTCCTCATCTGGGCAGAAACACCCTCACAATGGGGCTGTAGACTGGCCATCCCTTTGTAAGTCTGATCGATTTATGATTTACCCCTAACTATATTGGCCTACATGGCTTCTGGTCTGGCAATGCCCCTGTTACAGAATACTCAACTTTTCCAATCCCATCAATGTCTTGGTTCTCTCTATCTCTGAGGACTCCTCCAGTTCAACAACACTGAGAACTTTGCACTTCAATTTCCTCCAATTCAAATGCTCCTCAAAACATGCAGGCAGGAATCTCCAGACTCACCCCGATGGGAATTTTGATGGAGCAGCAAAGAGGAGGAAAATCCTGCCCATGCCTTTGACCAAAGGTCATCTATCCTTGCGTATCCTTACAGAGGATCATCTCAACAGATCTGGCAGCGTCTGTAAGGAGAGTAAAGAGCTGACGTTTCAAGTCCAGATGACACTTTGTCAAAACTCAGCTTTGAAAGCTCCACAGACCTGACAGTTCTAATATTTTTGCAACTTTTATGCACATTCATGTCTACATCTAAAAATTCCGAACGTGCACCTGACCCCTCTTAAAAACTGTCTTGGCCCATGTCCAAAAGGTTATCTTACCCCTCCAATGAATTCTTAAGTTCAGACTTCCAACCAGGTTTAAAGTAAACAAATTGTGTTTTGGGCATCTCACGAATAAACGTGGAGCTGCGTTTTAATATGTGCAGTTATTTCTGTCAACTACAGATAAGGAAATTAGAACCTGTCCCATTCCATTTCCCCCAGTCCCAGAAAAATTGTGGGGTCAGGTTCAGGGATCAGACTTCCAGATTCAGGCCTTTAATACAATTTCCGCTACAGCGGAGAGTGTGTGTGTCTCTCTCTCTCTCTCTCTATGTGAAAATGCAGGCTTTCGTGTTCAATTTTTCAATTGTTCTATGTAAGATTGAGAGAGTCTGGTAGCTGATTTATGGTCACTGAGTTTGATTAGTTAAAACCACGTTTTAATCCTGGACGCAGGATTAAAGTAAATTGAAGAGTGAGAAGCTGAACTGGAAGGAGGAGTGCAGATATCCTGTGATTGCTGAGATACTTTAAAGCACTTTCAATTGATCTGCAGTACAGTTAGAAACTGATGTCATTCCTGCAACAGCTCTGAGGTAAAAATACAACAAACTGGAGAATGCACAACATAGAGGCCCTTCATCAAGCTGCCTCTGGGAATAAGATCACAGCGGCCAAGCATTTTGGGGCTGGATGGTTGACTCATGCCCACTACTGGCCAGGAATTCAAAATGAACAAAAAATTGAAATATTAATAATTTGAGGTAGTCCTCACGCGATGACAAATCAAGGTTTTGCTTTTCCAGCTTGACTTTCTCTCAGTACTATTTATCAGTGATGTGCAAGACAACACTTCAAATTGCAAACACCACTGCAACATTAAAAATACAATATTTTATTCATATTGTGATTTACAAACTCGGGGAAATCCACTGTCCGCTTTCTTGTATCTTACATCTGCTTTCCAGTAGAACCGTCCAATAAATGTGTGCAATCAATTTTAGACACTGCAGCTTTAGCAGTATGATAATGTGCACCTATTCAAAAGCAATTACTCTCGCAACCAATGTGACATCAACTGTTCTCAGCTCTCACCCGAAAGTCTTGCTAAATAATTCAAAGCTCGTGATACATAAGGTGGAAATATATCATGAGTCTTATATTCTGGAAAAGCATTAATGTGCACATTAATGATAAGAGCAAAATTTATCAAATCAATGTCACCATCAAATAGTACGTCAGCGACAGAATGCATATCTGGAAACTTAATGTTCCTGATGCTGTTTTATTGTTTCGTTTTAGAATTAATTTTGCATTCTGCTGGTATAAGATTGCAATTAATTATATATTACTGAAATACAGTGCAAGAACGGATCTCTCAGTCATAATCTTATCACACCAATCAGGAGGCATTAATATTCCAACAACCCCTCCAAGAAAAAATGACATTTCCGCACCTCCAAAGACCTAAGAATTCAGCATCCATTTCTGATTGTTAAAAATTATGTTTTCTTTTATCTCTATTGTAAATCAAATCTCTGCAGCTGTTATTCACTCAATCAATGACTGAGTGTTGCAGCAGGCTTCTGCTATGTTGGAAGTTTATCAGGAACAGCTATCATTCAAAAGCACTCCACTTAAACAGAGGGGAAACAGACTCTAAGGTCAATCTCTTTATTTTTTTTCAAGCATGTCCTGGTGGCTGTCAGTAAAGCAGTGTTCGCAGATTACTGACCTCCGTTCATAGAATCATAGAATCTCTACAGTGCAGAAGGAGGCCATTCAGCCCATTGTCTCAAACTCTACCCCCTAACTCGCCATGGAATTTGTGTGGGCAAAGGTCTGACAATGAAAATCTCCACAGATCATGGATGGGAATTTCCAGTCTTGCCCAAGCAAGCTGTAAAATTCCACCCATTGCGTTTGAACTTACTCAATGAAAGACCATCTTACCCTGTAACTCCAATTATTTACACTGCTAATCCCCCTCACCTATACATCTTTGGACAATAAAGGGCAGTTTAGCATGGCCAGTCCTCCTAACCTGTACATCTTTGGATTGTGAGAGGAAACAGGAGCACTTGGAGACATGCAGTCTCTATGCAGACATGGGGAGAACTTGCAAACTCCACATAGACAGTGATCCAAGGTGGGAATTGAATCCGAGTTCCTGGGTAATAAGGCTGTGGAAAATATGTGTCCAAAAGGGAATAAGCAACTGAGGGATCTGGTGTAAAATCACTAAACATAGTTACAATGTTAATACAGCCATGAAAAGGCAAAGAGTAACACTTAATTTACAGAGAATTGGAATTGCAAAGTATAGAAGTTCAACTTATATAAAACCTTGCTACTTGGAGTACTCTGCACATTCTGCTTTCCTCTCTATAAATTGGATATGGAGACACTGGATAAGATGGAGAAAGAAATTAATAGAATGATACCAGAACTGAGAGGTTCTACCTGTCAGGAAAGATTGAAAAGGCTACAGCTCTCTGGGGAATGACTCTGATAGAGACTTTCATGATTGTGGAAGTGTTTTATAGCTTAGATGAGATGCCATCTCCACTTGTGTGTGAGACAAGGTAATAAATATAAGATAGTCAGTAATATAAAAAGGAAAATCCAACCAGGTAATTAAGGAAAACTTCTTTATCCTATAAGTGATGAGGATGCGGAACTCACTGCCACAAGCAAAAGTTTAAGTGAATATCATTAGTGCATTTATGGAAGATAGATAAGCAGGCAAGGGGAAAAACAGAGTAGGTAGATATACATTTAGAAAGGAATATAAAGGGTGGCACAATGGTGAGCACTGCTGCCTCACAATGTTAGGGATCCAAGTTCAATTCTGGCCTTGAGTCACTGTCTGTGTCGAGTTTGTACATTTTCCCCATATCTGCATGGGTTTCCTCTAGATGCTCTGGTTTCGTCCCACGGTCCAAAGGTGTGCAGGTTAGGTGGATTGGCCCTTAGTGTCCCAAAATATCGAGATTAGATGGATTAGCCAGGGTAAATGTGTGATGTTACAAGAACAGGGCATGGGAGAGGGCCTGTTATGTTTAATTATCTTTAGAAGTCAAATCTGGTGATTTTAGAGCAGAAATATTTTTAACCTTCATGATTATGTTTATGCTTTCACCTTGGTACACGTTTTTAAAAATGTTCTACATCAACATGAAGATGGTCTCCAGAATCCTAATCATGTTGAAAGTATGAGATTAAACCATCTTGATCAGTTTGGCTGACACTACATGGGGCTAATGTCAGGTGCAATATCATGCCAGTTTGGTATAAAAATCAACTCTCCATTTGAGAGTCAGTGCAGACATGATGGGCTGAATGGTCTCCTTTTGTACTGGAGTAATTCTATATGTTGATGAGGTTAGATAGAACATAGAACATAGAACATAGAACAATACAGCACAGAACAGGCCCTTCGGCCTTCGATGTTGTGCCGACCAAAATAAAAAGCAATGCCCCTCCTAACTAAACCATTCCCTTCTCATCCATATACTTATCAACTAACCTCTTAAACGCCACCAAACTTGGCGCATCTACAACAGCTGCAGGCAGGGCATTCCACTCCCTAATCACTCTTTGAGTAAAGAACCTACCTCTGATATCCGTCCTATAACTCATACCCCTTAATTTAAAGCTGTGTCCCCTCGTGCTAGCTTTCTCCATCCTAGGAAAAAGGCTATCACGGTCCACCCTATCCAAACCTCTAATTATCTTATATGCTTCAATAAGATCCCCCCTTAGCCGCCTCCTTTCTAACGAAAACAACCTCAAATCCTTCAACCTCTCTTCATAGGACCTGCCCTCCATACCAGGCAACATCCTGGTAAACCTCCTCTGTACCTCTCCAATGCCTCCACATCTTTCTTATAATGTGGGGACCAGAACTGCACACAATACTCCAAGTGTGCCGCACTAGAGTTTTGTACAGTTGCAACATGACGTTGCGGCTCCGAAATTCAATCCCCCTACCAATAAAAGCTAAGACTCCATATGCCTTCTTAACAACCTTATCAACTTGACTGCTTACTTTCAGGGATCTATGCACAAATACACCAAGATCCCTCTGTTCATCAACACTATTAAGAATCCTACCATTAGCCCTATACTCTACACATTTATTATTCCTGCCAAAGTGCATTACCTAACACTTTTCCACATTAAACTCCATTTGCCACCTCTCGGCCCAGCTCTGCAACTTGTCCAAGTCACTCTGTAAACTAAAACACCCCTCTTCACTATCTACCACACCACCAACTTTAGTATCATCTGCAAAATTACTGATCCATCCCTCAATACCCTCATCCAGATCATTTATAAAAATTACAAAAAGCAGGGGCCCCAAAACAGACCCCTGAGGCACACCACTTGTCACCGAACTCCACGATGAATATCTCCCATCAACCACCACCCTCTGTCTTCTATCTGACAGCCAATTCCTAACCCAATTAGCTAAATCACCCTCTATCCCATACATCTGCATTTTCTGCAGAAGTCTTCCATGGCCACCTTATCAAACGCCTTACTAAAGTCCATATATACCACATCAACCGCCTTACCCCCATCCACCTCCTTAGTCACTTTTTCAAAAACCTCAATGAGGTTAGTAAGGCACGACCTACCCTTCACAAAACCATGCTGACTATCCCCAATCAATTCATTTCTCTCTAAATAACTATAGATCCTATCCCTAATAATTCTCTCCAATACTTTGCCCACAACAGAAGTAAGACTCACTGGCCTATAATTCCCTGGAAGGTCTCTCTCCCCCTTCTTGAACAATGGGACCACATTCGCTATCCTCCAGTCCTCCGGAACCACACCCGTAACCAACGAGGACCTGAAGATCAGAGCCAGATGCTCTGCAATCTCCTCTCTTGCCTCCCAGAGAATCCTAGGGTAAATCCCGTCCGGCCCAGGGGACTTATCCAACTTCAAACCTCGAGAATTTCTAGCACATCCTCCCTATCTACTACAATACTTCCCAATTTGCAACCCTGTACCTCAGTGTTCTCCATAGCTACATTTCCAGCACTCTGCGTGAATACCGAAGAGAAATATTTAGTCAGTGCCTCACCAATCTCTTCAGGCTCCACGCACAACTTCCCACTGCTGTCTATGACTGGCCCTAATCTTGCCCTAACCAATCTTCTATTCTTAACATATCGAAAGACAGCTTTAGGATTCTCCTTAATCCTATCAGCCAACATCTTCTCGTGTCCCCTCTTAGCTCTCCTCAATTCACTTTTTACCTCCTTCCTAGCTAATCTATAGCTATCCATTGCACTACCTGAGCCTTCAAGCCTCATCATGACATAAGCCTCCTTTTTCTTCTTAACCAGCAAATCAACTCTTTTCGTACACCAAGGCTCTCTTACTCGTCCATTTCCTCCCTGCCTGACAGGGACATACTTATCAAGGACTCTCAGCAGCTGCTCCTTGAATAAGCACCACCTTCCAGATGTTCCCAGTCCCTGTAGTTCCCTAGTCCAATCTACGCACCCTAATTCTCTCCTGATGGCCACATAATTACCCTTCCCCCAGCTATAACTACAGCCCCCAGCTTCATGCCTATCCCTGTCCATCACTAAGGTGAACGTAACCGAATTGTGGTCACTATCACCAAAATGTTCACTAACTTCCAAGCCTAACACCTGGTCTGGCTCATTGCCCAGCACCAAATCCAATGTAGCCTCACCTCTAGTTGGCCTATCTACATAGGAGAAGAGGAAGAGGAAGAATGCTCACAAAGAGCACCAGTGTTAGCACAGACCCAGGTCTACAACGAAATGCCACTCCTGTAAATTTCTTCAAATGTTTAGCTTTTGACACAACCTCCAAGTTCCTCCATTGATCATTTCCATAGTCTGCCTGCCACCCTCTGTACAAGGTGCACCTGCATGAGGTTCCTGGGTGATGCATAGATTTACAAACAAAACACTAATCAAAACCAAACTCAAGTTGACCTGATATTGATGAAAGAGTAATCTCTGTTAATCTCTGGATAGTTGCTTTGATATTGACTTTTCAAAAATATGTTCTCGCTGCAACTTTTTTTTAACTGAAGTAAAAAGTTGAGTTGCTTCTCACCGTAATCCTTCAGAGCCCACTCTGCCCCACACATTCATAAGGAATCTGCAACTGGAATTTCTTCCGAATAGGCAGCCCTTTTATTCCACGGAATAGTAATAGGAAGAGGGAGGAATCCGCAGCAGCAAACACTAACTCACTCACTACTCATTTGATTTGTGCGATTACATTTGAACTTATTTTGCATTGGTTTTTATGTCCAGCAGAAAGCAAATGAGTTCTGAAGGAAATTTTTCCCTACTGCTGCAGAAACTGGCTAAATGTGGAAATAGTTTCTGTATTAGGTGTGGACCGTTACTACATTTCCCAGAGCCTGGACTGCACAGAGAAATAATGTTTAAAAAAAAAAGTCATTTTGAAGATCAAAATTTTGAATTCTATTGCCAATCATCGGATACTGTAGACTGCAGAAGAGGCCATTTAGCCCATAAAGTCCCTCTGACTGACCATCTTACCCACATTCTCTACTCCACCCTATCTTCATAAGTCCACATAATTCCCATGACTCATCCATCCATCTAACCCACACGAAGGGACAATTTAGCATGGCCAATCCACCTAATGAACTTGAGCATAATGTTAGATTTTGTGGAACACAGAAATCTGCTTTATTAACTTAGCTGTTCCAATCTTTCAAACATGAATATCTGTTGCTGTCGTTTGCGACAGCTGACTAGTTAACAGTATTTAAATCTCAGAGTTAATTTATTTCATTGTTTCTTCCACCAGATCTCATTACTAGTCACCAGTGCATGTTTTGTTCATTAAATTGACTGAATGTTGAGCTTTCAATTATTACCTAACTGCACAATACAGTTATAGAGTCACAGAGCATAGAAACAGGCCATTCAGACCTACTTGTTCATGCTTTAACCACTTTTAAGTTTTAAACTAATCTCAATTGCCTGCATTTGGCCCATATCCCTCTATACCCATCTTACTCATGTAACTATCTAAGTGCTTTTTAAAAGACAAAATTGTACCTGCCTTTACTACTGCCTCTGGCAGTTTGTTCGTCACCCACCACCCTCTGAACCATTTTGTATCTCTCCCCTCTCACCTTAAACCTCTGTCCTCTAGTTTTAGACTCCCCTGTCTTTGGGGGAAAAAAGATGTTGACTATTTCGCTGATCTTGTGATGTCTGTAAATGCCATCAACTTCACAGTATTCCAAGGTCTGTTTTAAAGTAGTCGGATCCAAGATTTTAACCAGCGCGAGAGAAGTGTTTCCACTCTGAGTTGAGATGAAATGACAGGCAATTTGAGGACAATGTATTCTTTAAACTGAAAACAAATCATTTGTCGGCACAGGTGGAATGTTGTAGCAGGTTAGAACATTGTGTTTTCGCCCTTGGGACCTGTGTTTATGTCTTTTCAAGGTGGTGTCATGAAAATCTTCTTTCTATCTATAGACTGCACAAATTAAATTAATTTGGATACATTTGATCCAGTTCTTGATAAAATCCATAGCAAATGTAGCGCTCCAAAAACATGAATATCTTCAAAAGCTCTTTGTCCAAGAGTGTTTTAAGTTGTGCGAGACTTTTGTAACAAAATCTACCTGGGAAATTGATTGTTTGCATTAGTTGCTGTTTGCCTAATGTTGGTAATGGAGGGATTTACTGCCCCATTGGGATTAAGGAAGGCAGAACAAACAAGGAGACTTCTGATGATGGGAATGAAAAAGCAGCAGGGTGAAAAGAGAGAATTTGGTCTGGATTGAAGTTTATCGCTCTGGCTATTTGTTATTTGTTGCAGCCTCTGATACTATTTATTTTTAAAAATTATTTATTAGTGTCATAAGGCTTACATTAACACTGCAATGAAGTTATTGTGAAAATCCCCGAATCGCCACATTCTGGCACTTGTTCAGGTACACTCCCACACCCTGTGCACTGCAGGGTGCATTAGCATGAATCTCACAAAAGATCAGTGGACAGAACCTATTCCCGCTGGAGAGGCCGATGGAATAGCACTGAATGGACCACTGCGCATGCAGCAAACTGTCAATGCCAAGATTGGCACGTGCGCAGTAGCCCCGCGTGCTAGCCTCACGATTGCTGGCCAACCCCGCAATCTGCCCCCCCCCCCCCCCCCCCCCCCCCCCCCCCCCCCCCCCCCCCCCCCCCCCCCCCCCCCCCCCCCCCCCCCCCCCCCCATCAATGGCCCTCTGACCCTCCACACCCCACCCCCTAATCTCAGCCCCTTCACTGACCTCCCGAACATGTCCGGGCCTGCCTTGATCACCCCAATCCCCTAACCCTCCAGCAGGCTGACTTCTCCCCTCTCCCTCATCCTGATACCCAGCCCCGATCGCTGACTCCCCGCCTCAGCAGAGTGGTAGCAGGGACCCCACCCCCCTCCCCATCTGCATTAGGCTTTGTTCCATTATGCCTGCCCTCTTGGCATTGCCACCTTCCTCCTTAGACAATGCTGGGGACATCCACTTTATCCCTGACACTCTGGAGACCTCGATGGCCCTCATTCGCTCTACCAGGGTCAGGCTGCCAGCTCCCCGTTAGTGGAGAACTGTTGTAAACTCTTAGCCTGAGTTGGGGGGGAGGGGGGGAGTCAGGGGAGAGAGGCTAGTGGACCTGGAGACTTCAGTCCCAGACCAGCTAATGGGATTTAAATTATATTGAAATTAAGATTATCATAATTTATTCAGGTCCATGCCAGAAATCAGTGCAGAGACGATGGAGCCATTTTTGGTTTTGCTTGTTGCTAGGCAATTATTCAGCATCCTGAGTTACCACCATGGGCTTTCATATAACAGACTGATAATTGACCCACAGGTCTTTGGCTCATGAGGCAGGACGTGCCTCAAGGTAGTGAGGGGGGGTCAGGAGGGCAGGGCTTTCTTCCTTTTTCTTTCCTTCTCTGACATTGCTCTGTCTCATCATTCAGGCATTTGGACTCAGTTTGATGAGAAAGTTGTCACTGTTCTGAATAATTGGTAACAGCCCTCTCCCTGTTATTGATGTCGATGCTGCCATACTTGAACTTCAGGATGACATTGAAACCTTGTTTTTTTTATATCACCCTCCTCTGGAACACTGGCCATTTGAGAGCTGAGAAAACCAGACCCGGTGCGAGAAATGTCTTTCACCCAACTGGGCACACTGTCCAATCACCATAGTTAGTTTTGTTGGAGTTTGGCCTGAATGATTACACAGCCAGCTTTAAGAGGATAATATTGCTTATTCAATGTGGCTTCCACTGAATGCAGATGATAAAGTTTCTCTCGTGCTCCTAACTATCACTGATACACAGTCTAGGCCTCAATGCAGTACAGGAACATAGGAACCATGACTGTAAACTCGGGCTGTTGTTGATTTGCAGAGGTTTTTATTGTCAAACACTTGCTGCCATAATTTGCAGAAGACTGATCTGGTGCAGCTGATCCAAATGCTGGATTTCCTTATCAATGGTGCTGTCTCAGGATACATGGATGCTAAAGTTTGGGAAAAGCTCAACATATCCCAGAGTCTCCCAATATACATTGGAGGTGGAATATTTGGCTGATCGGTGATGTGTTAACATTTGAGTTTTGTTCAGGCAACATTTAAGAACAGTCTGAGACTCTTGTATTCAGAATTGAAGACATTGAGAATGGTTTTCTAATCTGGAACGGCACAGCAATAATCTACAAACTGAGGGTCATGGGTGTCTGTGGTGGTTAATTTTTAATTTAATTTTGGCATGGAAGCTGCTGAGATTAGAGTTTTCCTTTTAGGCAGTAAGGTTTAAGTTTATTTATTAATGTCACAAGTAGACTTGCATTAACACTGTAATGAAGTTACTGTGGAAAAACCCCTAGTCACCACACTCCAGTGCCTGTTCGGGTACACTGCGGAGAATTTAGCACGGCCAAAGCATCTAATAAGCATGTCTCTCGGACTGTGGGAGGAAACCAGTGTACCTGGAAGAAACCCATGCAGACATGGGGAAAACATGTAAACTCCATACAGTGAGCCAAGGCTGGAATTGAACCCAAGTCCATGGTGCTGTGAGGCAGCAGCACTGAGCACTGTGCCACCATGCTGCCGCAGTATTTAAAACTCAAAGCAAAGGGCAGTTATGAGGTGACAATCTTCTGTCAGGTAGATTGTGGATAGTCTGGGGGGGCTATCACGTAGTTTTGAAGGTGATTTGATTCAGATCTCCAACTCAAGACCGTTGCAGTCATATCATCATGAAGCAGTTGCGGGATTGCGATGTGCAGGAAGTTCCAATCTGCAGAGGCACTGAGATAACATTTCAAGTTCAGTGGGACTCCTCTGTGGAACAGGAGTCATGTTGGAATTTGTAACATTGGGTGCGATTTTCCAGCTGCACTTGTCCCAAGGCTGGAAAATCCCTCCTGGGGCCAATCGTCCTTTGCATGGTCCTGCCCTGTCCACAGTGGATGGGCCGGAAAATTTCACGTTTTAACTCTGTTTCTCACTCCACAGGTCTTCCAGACCTGCTGAGTTTTTCCAGGAATTTCTGTTTTAAAATTCTATAAGTGGAGTGGTTGGCTGTTTTTCATGAACACAGGGCCTCCTATTAAATTCCAAATGCGGATCATTTTGTTTCATTTAAAAGTTAAGCAAATGATGTGTATGCAATGCTTGCTTTCAAACATAGTGATCTTGGAAAATATGCTTAGAACTTATTAATTTCAGTACTCTTTTTTAAAAAAAAAACATACTGTGAAAGCTTTTCATCTTGTATTTATCAGGTCAGGCACAAGAATTTCAAAGAAAACAATTAACTTATGCTGCATGAGAAAATGGGTGCTGATTGATTAGCAAGCCAGCTTTGCTTGAGACATTGTCACAGCAAAAGCATCATACTTTTTATTCAAAATAGGTACAACGTCTGGACACATATGAATACAATGTCCAGGCAGGCATATGAATACATACAACTTATGCAAGCAAATGTGAGTGACGTTATGAGCCCAACTGATAATATTAAATTGAATGTTGGAGTAATTCTTAGTATCATCAGGATTATTTAACAAGTTATTGTTTCATTTTAAATGTGGTATTCCTGTGTCTGTTCTGATGAATCAATGAGGAAAATCTTCAACAGCATGTTTCTTTTTCCAGCAATACTTGAGGACTGTACTATCAGGTGAATATTTATTGAATTCAGAAAAAAAAACATGCAGAAAGAAGATAGTTATCACTCACCACAAATTCATCAAAGTCTTTAAACACAAAATCTAACATTTGTCTCAATTTAAGAATGTTCAAACAATTAAATTGCATGTTTTTTTTTTTGGTTAAGGTGCACTATTCAGTCTGTTTGATTCTTACCAGTTCCCTTTCGATAATCTATGATTTCTATGTGTTGGCCTAGCTACATTCTGACCTGGACAACGGTGATGGTTCTGTAACGTATACTCTCTTAGGCCAAGGAGCAGGCTCAATCTTCACCATTGATGAGATAACGGGAGATATTCATGCGATAAAGAGCCTGGATCGTGAAGAAAAGCCTTACTATGTACTGCGTGCGCAGGCTGTAGATACAGTAACCAGGACACCTGTGGAGCCTGAATCTGAGTTTATCATTAAGGTCCAGGACATTAATGACAATGAGCCCAAGTTTCTGGATGGACCTTATGTTGCTGATGTCCCGGAAATGTCTCCTGCTGGTAAGTAGAACATAATGCAATTATGAGCACCAGATTCAGCTAATGTCTCAGTTGTTTGTTTTAATTCCTATTTCTGTGTTTTTGCCTTTAATCATAGCTACAAGGAAAGATGAAAGAATTCAAAATGTTTAATGTGTGCACTCTAACAACAGTAACTGATCTCCAAAAGGAGACTGGTGTAATCTAGTTCTTCACTGATACTCCTACATGACTAATGCTCTAGTCAAGATCTTCAAAAGCACATGAAGGGATGAGGCACAGGATGAGACAGCACAGTAGCACAATGGTTAGCGCTGCTGCTTCACAGCGCCAGGGTCCTGGCTTCGTATCCTGGCTTGGGTCACTGTCTGTGTGGAGTTTGCACATTCTCCCCATGTCTGCGTGCGTTTCCTCCGGGTGCTCCGGTTTCCTCCCACATTCTGAAAGACGTGCTGGTTAGGGTGCATTGACCTGAACAGGCAATGGACTGTGGCGACTAGGTGAGTCTCACAGTAATTTCATTGCAATGTTAATGTTAACCTTATTTGTGACTAATAAATCAACTTTAAACTTTTTAAAATTATAAACTTTAAAAAGATTGCCAGAACCACTCCTTTTCCAAATGGGCCACTCTTACTGACTGATGCATGACATCAATCATTGAAACAAGATTTGCTTAACCCTTTCCATATCCTCCTATCCAGGAGGACAAAGTACAAGTAAAAAACAACAATTAAAAGATTTTAAACCGATAGAACATAGAGGATATAGATTTCTGTTTTCTTATGAAGTTTTGAGAATTTTCTTTCTGTGAATGTTGGCATTATTGTTTGCACACGGTAGAGATGAAATTTTAAGAAGGTGTCCTACTATCATCCTTTCTTATTTTTCATTTCACTTAGAACATAGAACACTACAGCACAAACAGGCCCTTCGGCCCACAAGTTGTGCCGAACACATCAAAAACCTACCCAGCCATAGACCTATCTATAACCCCCAATCCCATTGGATCCCATATACTCATCCAGAGGTCTTTTAAAAGACCCCAGCGAGTTCACCTCGACCACCACCGACGGCAGCCGATTCCATTCACTCACCACCCTCTGAGTGAAAAACTTTCCCCTGGCATCCCCTCTGTACTTGCTTCCCTGCACCTTAAATCTGTGCCCTCTCGTCGCGACCATTTCAGCCCTGGGAAATAGTCTCTGAGAGTCCCCCCTATCTATTCCTCTCAACATCTTGTAAACCTCTATCAGGTCGCCTCTCAACCTTCGTCTCTCCAGGGAGAACAGTCCCAGCTCCCTCAACCTGTCTTCATAAGGCATGCCTCCCAATCCAGGCAACATCCTTGTAAATCTCCTCTGCACCTTTTCAATAGCTTCCACGTCCTTCCTATAGTGAGGCGACCAGAACTGCGCACAGTACTCCAAGTGTGGTCTGACAAGGGTCCTATAAAGCTGCAGCATTACCTCCTGACTCCTGAACTCAATCCCTCGATGAATGAAGGCCAGTACACCGTAAGCTTTCTTAACCACATCCTCCACCTGGGAGGCCGATTTTGAGAGTCTTATGGATCCGGACCCCAAGATCCCTCTGCTCTTTCACACAGCTAAGACTCCTACCTTTGATAGTGTACTCATTCATCCCGTTGGATCTGCCAAAATGGACCACAACACATTTATCCGCGTTGAAGTCATCTGCCACTTCTCCGCCCAGTCTTGCATCCTGTCGATGTCATGCTGCAACTTTTGACATCCCTCCAGACCATCCACAACACCACCAACCTTCGTGTCATCGGCGAACTTACTCACCCATCCCTCCACTTCCTCATCCAGGTCATTTATGAAAATGACAACAGCAAGGGTCCTAGAACAGATCCCTGGGGCACTCCACTGGTGACCGACCTCCATGCAGAAAAAGAGCCATCCACAACCACCCTCTGCCTTCTGCAGGCAAGCCAGTTCTGGACACAAGGCCAAAGCCCCTTGGATCCCATGGCCTCTCACATTCTGAAGAAGTCTTGCATGTGGGACCTTGTCAAATGCCTTGCTGAAGTGCATTAATTAACTTGCAAATTAATGAGGCTTCTTAAGATTCTGGAAGCAATTCCTCAATTGTACTTTCCATCTGCTTTATCTTTGAGTTTAATCTTAGGCTGTTTAGGAAATGTAAGTTAAACTTTAATGTTTCATTTATTATTTACAAGTTGGCTAACATTTTCACCATAATGAAATTACTGTGAAAATCCCCTGATTGCCATACTCTGGTGCACGTTCGGGTATACTAAGGGAGGATTGAGTACAGCTAAACCACTTAACCAGCACCTCTTTCAGACTGTGGGAGGAAACCGGATCACCCGGAGGAAACCCACGCAAACACGGGGAGAACGTGCAAACTCCACATAGGCAGTGAGCCAAGCTGGGAATTGAATCAGCTCCCTGGGTGCTGTGAGGTAGCAGTGCTAATCACTGAGTCATAATTTAATTGGTGAGTTGATACAATGGGGACAGCAAATCGGTCTTTGCCAAAAGTGCGAAATGCCCTCACGGTGAATGCACAGCTTATTCTGAACCATGTTCCATTTCTTTTTCTACCGACAGAGCAGGTTAGCGTGTAAAACATGCATTGTGTGTTCTTGCCCAAGTCCAATTTCATCCTCAATCATTGGAGCCAATTTTATTTTTTATTGAGAGGTTAGGGGTGAAACAATTTGTCGAACCTGGCCATCCTTGTCAAGGAAGGAAGTGAAGCGGATTACACTTCCTCAATCATCGCTCCTGTTTTATTGCTTACTGGCAATTTTCTACCAGCATTGGTCTTTCCACAGCCAGACACGTGCCAAGAAATCCAACATGCTGATACCTAGATTTGAATAACAGCCATCAAGATGTCTTGTAAGCATTGTGACTACCATCTGATAAGAGCATGGTTAATACTTAATGAAGTAAAACATTGTGAGCGAATTGATTTTAGAGGAGCTGAGAGAGACCGGTATACACAATGAGTGCAGAATGATTGGGTGGTGTACTACACTGACAATATCCTTTGATCGCTGAGGCTTGGATTGAAATTTATTCTGAATTGATATGAAATCTTCTCTTTTTCTGCTGGCTGTAAGTGGCTTCAGCGAGATTACATTTGGGCAGTCTCAATCCAATTCTAGTCATTGTAAATTCACAGTATAAAAACTATTTCAGCTGTGAGTTGGCATGCCATGGAACAGGATGCGCTTTTCAGTTACCTAATAAAAATTACACAGACGAATGCTCTCCAAGTTCAATTTGAGGCACATTCTTCGACTAGGGGCACTTTTTCTTTCCATCTAATTTATGTCAAAACTCACCTGGATCCAAAAAAATGGGAAAAAAAAAACTCTAGCAAGCTTCAAATTCTTAGGAACCTAGCAAACTAACCCGCATGAAAGCGTAACTCAGCATGTAATATTTTGCTCTCAGATCAATTGATCTGCTGAATTTTTTTTTTTTGTTGTTGTTCAGACAACCTGTGTTGTAAATGGCCTTTTTAATCCAAGGTTTCCAAGAGTCAAGCAAACCCAGCCAAATCTATCACATTATCACGAGGGTTCATCAAGGACCACTGATATATAACAACAGGCCAGGGTCTGAGGTTGGGACTCCATTGTCTGGAGGACCTTCCCAACTGACACCTGACATTAGGCTGGAAACCAACACATTGAATTAAATAAAACATTTGAGTATTCAGGGGCCACAAGTGGACTTCTCTGGAAGAGCCTGGGTGGGTGTCAATCTACATAAGTTGGGACACAGAGAATGAATGAAAAATCTCTTGTGCCAAGTCCCGACCACCACCTCCCAGGATTGGAGACAGATGTTGGGTCTGTGAAAGTGAGAGGTTGATGAGCACTCAAACTATTGCCTGGATTGATTTGGTGCAGTTGGCAAACCTGCCCCAAAGCAAAAGACGTAGCCAACTACAGATCCTGCATCAACCAGTGGAGTTATCTGTGGACAGATAACTGCTGAGAACACAGCCTGCATTTTGCTGCACATTCAAAAGGAGAATGGTGTATCAGTTAACCTGGGATAGAAGATGAGTCAATTTTTCTAGCCCTAGAAATCGTGATTTTACAAAAACTCGGTATATAAGTCGACACAACCCTCCTCGCCATTTTCAAAATAATAAACTATATTTGCATTAGAAGCCAGCCTCAGTTTTCTTATCATTTCCCTATGGACACTGATAATACTTAGAGATACGAACTACCAATTATTAGCAGGAAGAATGATGCATTAAAATTTACTGGTTTTAAAATTTTTACTTTAACAAATTAGTAAAAACACTATTGACTAAAGATTTCTGACTTTTTGTGGATGATTTATACTTCAAACTACAGAAACCAAAATTCCTCTTACACACAGATCACCCATTACAATCCTTTCAGCAAACAGACCACAGTTTCTCCCAGATTCTAATGGTTCTTGTACCCCTGTTTTGTCAAGTGGTAAATCTGAGTGATTGTCTCCAGGCATTTCCTTCTCTTTTTGGATTTAAGAACCTCATTTAAATCCAACACCAGCGCTAAAGCCTGTTTTGATAATGATTATTCGCCTGATTATAGCAGGATCAATCTCCCTTAATCCTAAAAATACTACAGCATTGCATCCCTTTGACGAGAGATTGCCTTTCTCCATTTTCTGGTCATGTAGCTCACAAAATCAGGTGTCTGTTCTTCCTGCTGACACACAGAAGGTGTGTCTGTGATATTCACTGAATTGAAGGGAAGACTGTAACCTCATCTTAAAAATGAGTTCTCTGCTGCCCCTTTTCTATAGCAATATAAAACACATTGGGATGGATCTTCCGACCTCGCCCACAGCTGGGATTCTCTGGTCCAGCTGCAGAGGGATATTTGGCTGAATGCTAAACTTTGTTATGGCTGGCAGCAGTGGGGATACAGGAATGGCCAGAGAATTCCAGCCATTAACTTAGCATCCAGGGGGAAATGAGAATTCACTACCTCTGATTACATTCACCTTAGGTGGAAATTGTCCATTTCCATCACAGCTGTTTACGTTATCTAACTGCACAGCAGTCCCTCAATACTGCAATGGGAGTTTCATCTTGTAATCCTGAACTCCAAACCTTCTCTTGTCCAGGGAAGAGCGCTGTCAGCTGAGCCACAGCTGATGCCATCCCTGGGAATGGATAGGACTATGTTCCAAACTGGCCAGTCAACATTATAATTTATTTCAAATCAGCCTAGACCCCCATGCCACCAGTATAGTTAAGAAAGCCCATCAATGCCTCTACTTTCTCAGAAGACTAAGGAAATTTAGCATGTCAGCTACGACTCTCACCAACTTTTACAGATGCACCATAGAAAGCATTCTTTCTGGTTGTATCAGAACCTGAAATGGCTCCTGCTCTGCCCGAGACCACAAGAAACTACAAAAAGTAATGGATGTAACCCAATCCATCACACACAGCCTTCCATCCATTGACTCTGTCTCCATCTCCTTTTGCCTTGGAAAAGCAATAATTAAGGAACCCACACACATCTGACATTCACTCTTCCATCTTTTTCCATTACAAAAACAGTACAAAAGTCTGAGGTTGTGTTATCACTTGACTCAAGAACAGCTTCTTCCCTGCTGCCATCAGACTTTTGAATGGACCTACCTTGCATTAAGTTAATCTTTCTCTACACCCTAACTACAGCTGTAACATTACATTCTGCACCCTCTCATTTCCTTCACTGAATGGTATGCTTTGTCTGTATAGCATGCAAGAAGCAATACTTTTCACTGTATTTTAATACATGTGACAATAATAAATCAAAATTAATGTTTGAAGATGGTGTGATAGAAATGGCACTTGACTTTCACAAGATATTAGTATTTTGGTCATGAAAGATAAACCAATATTGGATCACTAGTTTTATTTCCAATGAGGCCAATTGTAGTGAATATTAAGGAAAGTTGTAACAAATAAATAACCTCTTCAAGTGAGAGAAAATTGCTTTTGATGGTTTTGTTTGAAAGAGTTGGCTGTTAAGACCATGTAACCCTGAAATGTTTATTACTTGTCCGTGAAGTTGTCACGTAGTTTTATGTAATTGATATTTAGTCTGTATTTTAGATTGCCCCTTGTCTCCATTAAAGGCAAGATTCTGAGAGGAAATATGTTCCAGGGGTAATGGATTGAAAAATATTGCTGCACTCTGATACTTCAAATTAAATGTTCCATCTGGTTTTTATTCCAAATTTAGTCAGGCAGAAAGAAAGAAGAATCACCCAAAGTCGTTGGGAGCAAAGCAGCACTTTTTCATATTTTCCACTGTAATTTTATTCAGTCCAATTCCCTCTGCACCCACTTACACTGCAGAGGAATTGGGCTTTCTCACCAGCGGACAGTACAATGACCTTGAGTACCACTTGGTTTCTATTTCCATAGAAAACTGCCTTTCCAGTTTAACATTCCTGTGACGACCAGATAATGCAATTTTTTTTTTTTTGGTTATTTGTTTCAAAGGGTAAATATTCAGCAGTGGCTCACACTGCTGCCTCATAGGAACCTGGCTTCAATTCCTGTCTTGGGTCACTGTCTGCGTGGAGTTTGCACCTTCTCCCCATGTTTGTGAGGACTTCCTTCAGATGCTCCAGTTTCCTCCCAAGCTCCAAAAATGTGTAGGTTAAATGGATTGGCCATGGTAAGTTGTCCCTTAGTGTCCCAGGATGTATAGATTACAGGGATTATCAGGGTTATGGGAATAGGACAATAGTGGGCTGAGTCAATGCAGGCTCAGTGAGCCGAATGTCCTCCTTCTGCATTATAGGGAATCTATGATACGATGATTCCAGACTCCAAGGATCATTCCCCGCCTTTTCCTGAAGTCATGCTGAGGAATCTTTTGATGGCCACCAGAGAGCAGACAAAGTCTTGGTGTAATATCTCATCAAACACTACAACATTCCCTCAATACCACACTGAAGTGTCAGCTTATTTTTTTTATATTTAGGGACAGGATTTTGGCCTGACCATAGTGATGAGAGCAGAGACACACGGGAATGGAATTTCCTGACAAATGTGTTTAATACCCTGTCCACTATCCTGATTTCTCTGGTGGGTCACTGAGATAATTAAAAGGCCAATTTAAGGCCATTGATCAAAGGATGAGTGGAATTTTTTGTTTACCAGCAGGCCTTCATCTCCCCTTCTTCCTCTCCGCCTTGTGCCCTCCTCTGCCTTGTCCACCCCCCCTTGTCTTGCCCCCTTTGCCTTGAACCTTTCTGCCATCTGCCATCTCCCTCTCCCTTCCCCCTCACCTTTCCCTCCCATCACCCTTCCCCCCCCCCTCACCTGCACCGTCCTCCCCCATTCCCCCTCTGTCTACACCCCCTCTGCCTGTCCCACCCCACCCCCCCACTTTTCCTCCCTACCCCATCTTCCCTCCTCTCCCCTTACTTCCCAAAACATGGCTGTACTTCCCGCCAAGCTGGTAAATCTCCTTTTGTCTCTCGGCCCTATAGCTGTACCTAATTTGTTGATGAAAATGACTTCAAGGCCATGAATTGGCTAATCCAGCCAAAGGAGATTTGGTTGCTGTAACGAGTTGCTCGCTCAGGATCCATGTTTAATCCTGATCCAAAATAGAAACTCCTGCTCCAAAGACGGAATTTTCTGATTCCACTCACCATGGGAATCGTAGCAGGAAGGACACAGATTGTGCAAAGATTCACCGATCTCGGGTCGGGTTTTCCGGTCTTGGAATGAGAGCAGCTGGAAATTCCCAGCCCACGTCCCAGAAGCGAGCGTTAATCCAGAACTTTCTGAGGCAAGGACTATATATAAAGTGAATAATTATTAAGCTGACAGTTCCAGTGCATCAACAATGATGTCAAATGATATCAGAGCTTGGAACTTGAGGAAAAAAAGCTTCTCGCGCAGTCCTGTTAATTGTCTCTGGAAATAGGTTAAATAATCATGAAGTATTCACTAGTTTACAACAATACGCTTCCAGATTTTTATCAAAACACACAGGCCTCAGTCACGGTCTGAGTACGGAGATGAGAGAGTTACCCATTGAGATGCAAATTAGTCTGTACTCAATGTCCCAAATTCAGTGTCTCTTACTTTAGATCTAATCAATATTATAATTATTACTATTTTTCAACATTGGTCAAACAAACCAATTTGTCTTGGAACGGGGCCAATAATCAAAACCTTTGGAAAAGGAAGGATATTTGCATTCCCAAAAACTGTAACGCTATATCTGGAGATGATCCGCCCGCCTCCTTTCATTAGAAAGGAGGCGGCTAAGAGGAGACCTTATCGAAACCTCTAATCATCTTGTATGTTTAGATAAGGTGGACAGTGATGGCCTTTTTCCTAGGATGGAGAAAGCTAGCACGAGGGGACACAGCTTTAAATTAAGGGGTTATAGTTATAGGACGGATATCAGAGGTAGGTTCTTTACCCAAAGGGTGGTTCGGGAGTGGAATGCCCTGCCTGCGGCAGTTGTAGATGCACCACGTTTGGTGGCGTTTAAGAGGTTAGTTGATAAGTTTATGGAAGAGAAGGGAATGGTTTAGTTTGGAGGGTCATTGCTTTTTTTCATAATTGGTCGGCACAACATCGAAGGCCGAAGGGCCTGTTCTGTGCTGTAGTGTTCTATGTTCTAACTCCAACAAGGAGGCGATGGCCTAGTGGTATTATCACTAGACTATTAGTCCAGAAACTCAGCTAGTCTTCTGGGGATCTGGGTTCGAATCCCACCATGACAGATGGTGGAATTTGAATTCAATAAAAAAATGTCTGGAATATCTTTTGATGGCCATGAAACTATTGTCGACTGTCAGAAAATCTTATCTTGTTCACTAATGTTTTTTGGGGAAGAAAATTGCCGTCCTTATCTAGTCTGGCCTACATGTGACTCCAGAACCACAGCAACTTGATTGATTCTCAATTGCCCTACAGGGTAACTAGGGATGAGCAATAAATTCTGGCCAGTCAGCGACATCCATGTCCCACAAATTAATAAAAGAAAAGGTCCAGCCTTCATAGAACATTACAGCACAGAACAGGCCCTTCAGCCTTTGATGTTGCGCCGACCAATATGAAAAGCAATGCCCCTCCAAACTAAACCATTCCCTTCTCTTCCATATACTTATCAACTAACCTCTTAAACGCCACCAAACTTGGCGCATCTACAACTGCCGCAGGCAGGGCATTCCACTCCCTAACCACCCTCTGGGTAACGAACCTACCTCTGATATCTGTCCTATAACTATCACCCCTTAATTTAAAGCTGTGTCCCCTCGCGCTAGCTTTCTCCATCCTAGGAAAAAGGCTATCACTGTCCACCCTATCTAAACCTCTAATCATCTTATATGTTTCAATAAGGTCCCCTCTTAGCCGCCTCCTTTCTAAGGAAAACAACCTCAAATCCTCAGCCTCTCCTCATAAGACCTGCCCTCCATACCAGGCAACATCCTGGTAAACCTCCTCTGTACCCTCTCCAATGCCTCCACATCTTTCTTATAATGCGGGGACCAGAACTGCACACAATACTCCAAGTGCGCCGCACTAGAGTTTTGTACAGTTGCAACATGACGTTGCGGCTCCGAAATTCAGTCCCCCTACCAATAAAAGCTAAGACTCTGTATGCCTTCTTAACAACCTTATCGACTTGATTGCCAACTTTCAGGGATCTATGCACACATACACCAAGATTCCTCTGTTCATCAACACTATTAAGAGTCCTACCATTAGCCCTATACTCTACACATTTGTTTTTCCTGCCAAAGTGAATTACCTCACACTTTTCCGCATTAAACTCCATTTGCCACCTCTCGGCCCAGCTCTGCAACGTGTCCAAGTCTCTCTGCAAACTATAACACCCCTCTTCACTATCTACCACTCCTCCGACTTTGGTGTCATCCGCAAATTTACTAATCCATCCTTCAATACCTCATCCAGATCATTTATAAAAATTACAAACAGCAGGGGCCCCAAAACAGATCCCTGAGGCACACCACTTGTAACTGAACTCCACGATGAATAACTTCCATCAACCACCACCCTCTGTCTTCTATCAGCTAGCCAATTCCTAATCCAATTAGCTTAATCACCCTCAATCCCATACATCTGCATTTTCTGCAGAAGCCTTCCATGGGCCACCTTATCGAACGCCTTACTAAAGTCCATATATACCACATCAACTGCCTTACCCCCATCCACCTCTTTGGTCGCTTTTTCAAAAAACTCAATAAGGTTAGTAAGGCACGACCTACCCTTCACAAAACCATGCTGACTATCCCCAATCAATTCATTTCTCTCTAAATAACTATAAATCCTATCCCTAATAATTTTCTCCAATACTTTGCCCACAACAGAAGTAAGACTCACTGGCCTATAATTCCATGGAAGGTCTCTCTTCCCCTTCTTGAACAATGGGACCACATTCGCTATCCTCCAGTCCTCCGGAACCACACCCGTAACCAACGACGACCTGAAGATCAGAGCCAGAGGCTCTGCAATCGCCTCTCGTGCCTCCCAGAGAATCCTAGGGTAAATCCCGTCCGGCCCAGGGGACTTATCCAACTTCAAACCCTCGAGAATTTCTAACACATCCTCCCTATCTACTACAATACTCCCCAATTTGCAACCCTGTACCTCAGTGCTCTCCATAGCTACATTTCCAGCACTCTGCGTGAATACCGAAGAGAAACATTTATTCAGTGCCTCACCAATCTCTTCAGGCTCCACGCACAACTTCCCACTGCTGTCTATGACTGGCCCTAATCTTGTCCTAACCAATCTTCTATTCTTAACATATCTAAAGAAAGGATTAAGGAGAATCCTAAAGCTATCAACCAAAGTCTTCTCGTGTCCCCTCTTAGCTCTCCTCAATTCACTCTTTAGCTCCCTCCTCGCTAATCTATAGCTATCCATTGCACTAACTGAACCTTCAAGCCTCATCCTGACATAAGCCTCCTTTTTCCTTTTAACCAGCGAATCAACTTTTTTCATACACCAAGGTTCTCTTACTCGACCATTTCCTCCTTGCCTGACAGGGACGTACTTATCAAGGACTCGCAGCAGCTGCTCCTTGAATAAGCTCCACATTCCAGATGTTCCCAGTCCCTGTAGTTTCCTAGTCCAATCTATGCACCCTAATTCTCTCCTGATGGACTCATAATTACCCTTCCCCTAGCTATAACTACTGCCCCCAGCTTCATGCCTATCCCTATCCATCACTAAGGTGAACGTAACCGAATTGTGGTCACTATTGCCAAAATGTTCACCAACTTCCAAGCCTAACACCTGGTCTGGCTCATTGCCCAGCACCAAATCCAATGTAGCCTCACCTCTAGTTGGCCTATCTACACACTGAGTCAAAAAACCTTCCTGCACACTTTGTATAAAAACTGACCCCTCTAATGAGCTAGAGCTATACCTATTCCAATCAATATTAGTAAAGTTAAAGTCCCCCATAACAATTACCCTATTACTTTCACTCCTGACCAGAATTGACTTTACAATCCTTTCCTCAACCTCTCTAGAACTTTTAGGAGGTCTATAAAAGACTCCCAAGGAGTTGCCAGTTTTCTGGCTCCTTGTCTGGTCAGCAAACTGTCATTGAGAATTGTTTGGTATTCACAGCTCAGTGATGTTATAATGGGGGCTAACAGCTTCTAGACTGGCCCCAGTCTCTTGCTGAGGATAGCTGGCAGAATCAGCATCTGCCAACTAGGCTAATTTACAGCAAAAATGACCATTGTTCACAGTAGCTCTATCCATTGATCTGCAGCCTGCCTCGAGATCCCATTATTCCTCTGTCACCTCTGGCATCAATGCTTCAGATTCTTAACTGAAGCGTTATTGGAATAACTGCACCACAGTCCTCCACGTAGGAAAATGGGCATTAATTCACGGACAACAGACCTTGGGAAGTGCATAGTCATCTTGAAGGAAGTACAGCAGAGATTTGATAAAGTGATCCTGGGCTTCAAAGATTAAGCTATAAAGAAAGCTTTTTAAAAATTATTTATTCATGGGACATGGGCATTGCTGGCTGGCCAGCACTTATTGTCCATCCTTACTTGTCCTTGAGAATGTGATGGTGAGCTGCCTTCTTGTGGTGCTGCAGATAATGTGCTGTGGGTTGACATATAAGCTGCAAAGATATTGCCAAAAATTTCAAAGATTAAGGGGTGATTAACTGATGTTTTCAATGGCTGACTGCTAAGGTACATTGGGGAAAAAAAAAAGAACTGTTTCTAGTAGTTGGGCAATCTGCGTCTATGTCAAACAGTTAGAGAAAGACATTTCGGAACTAAAATTTGGAAGCAGTGTCCATACAGGAAGAGGCAGGTACCATCGGTGCTTCATGGATCAAGTCTTAATGTCAGATTGGTAGATTTTTATTGGCTAAAGATGCTAAGGGATAAGGAGCAGAAAGTAATGAGTTAGTCCATGGATCAACAATAATCTCATTAAATAGCAAAACAGACTTAAGGAGTTAGTGGGTCCTGTGTCCCCTGTTTCAATTGAATGGTAAGGAG
This sequence comes from Sphyrna mokarran, assembly GCA_024679065.1. Classification (NCBI taxonomy): domain Eukaryota; kingdom Metazoa; phylum Chordata; class Chondrichthyes; order Carcharhiniformes; family Carcharhinidae; genus Sphyrna; species Sphyrna mokarran. The sequence continues at coordinate 146,831,398 of JAGIQG010000002.1, forward strand.
AATCTGGGTAGACTGGGACTTTTTTTTTCCCTGGAGAGTTGGAGGCTGAGGGGTGATCTTATGGAGGTCTATAAAATAATAAGAGCGCGGATCAGCTAAACATCTTTTCCCAAACGTAGGGGAGTTTAAAATTAGAGGGCACAAGTTTAAGGTGAGAGGGAAGAGATCTAAAAGTATCTAGGGGGCAATTCTTTTCACACACAAGGTGATGAGTGTCTGGAACAAGCTGTCAGAGATAGTAGTAGCGGTGGATGTAATTTTGTCTTTTTAAAAAACATTTAGACAGTTATGTGGGTAAGATGGATATCGGAGGATATGGGCCAAATGCGGGCAATTGGGATTAACATAGAGGTTTAAAAAAACAGCGGCATGGACAAGTTGGGCTGAAGGGCCTGTTTCTATGCTGTAAGTGTCGAGAACTCTACGATTCCCGAACTACCATCATTCAAATGAGTTGCCTTTTCACTTCTTTACAGTTTAGTTTGTTATTTCTTTTCTGTCAATCTTCTGCCAGTATGGTTCACAGATCCGTGAGCATGCGATTCTGCTCTGCTCTAATGGATGAGTAGTCATCAAGAATTGCTCGTATATTTCATTCGCATGAAGCATATCTCATTATCCCAATTTTATTCTCATTTAACTTCAGTCCAATAATCCTGCCAGTTAAATTATAGATATTAATAGTTCAGAACTATATCTGATTGTAAGCGATACTACATCATACTTTGCATGATCTATTTTGTCGTGCATATTGGGGATAAATGCTCAAAAACAAATTGTAGATGTGTGTAGTACTTGAGTGGAACGTCACTTATGCCATTAGGTTAAATTAATAGATCTGTCAGTTGTCTATATCACGGTAGATTTGAGTATATATAACTTGTATTTATGTAAATTTACAACCACTTATTTTTCAGTTGCACCCAATCAGAATTTAATGCAGCTTTCCTTTGTTTATTGATTAAAGTTGGAAGTCAAATCAGGAGCACGGCCATTCCAGCCTAACTGGACAATGACAAGCATATTCCCATTCTAACTTTGGCATTGCAGTTCATTGAAGCTGACGTTATAGTGCACCCCGAGTCATGTTCCAAACTTATCCCTCGGGGAATGTTGGGGAGATTCCTGGCAAAGACCGTCTCCCATCAATTGGGTTTAAGTGTCACATGGAGTACGATGACATCCAATCATTCACTTTACAGCAAAGGGTTGTCCTCTGGACTGTAAAAAAAAAAAAAAAATTACAGCTGGGCAGCATGAAGAGGAATACTTACCAGCACCCATTCCGCAGCATTTAAAATCTGGAAACCAAGCATGGAATAATCCTTAAATTGAAAGAGGAACTTAGGCCACAGTTGAAATGAACGAGACTAAAACAAAACACTTTCCCACAGTAAACAAGCAATTTGGAACGACACTGATATCTTGGCCTGGTACGTGCCTGGCGACATGCTGTAAACCTGTTGAAGAATATATCTTGCTGTAGCACACACATGATCATAGAGTCATAGAGGTTTACAACATGGAAACAGGCCTTCGGCCCAATTTTTTGTTTAACCACTAAGTTTGTCCCAATTGTCCATATTTGGTCCATATCCCTTTATTCCCACCTTACCCATGTAACTGTTTAAATGCTTTTAAAAGACAAAATTGTATTCACCACTGGCAGCTTGTTCCAGACATTCACCACCCTCTGCCACTCTGGACCCTTTTATATATGTCCCCTTTCACCTGAAGCCTGTGCTCTCTAATTTCAGAGCTCCTATCTTTGGGAAAAGATGTTGACTATCTAGTTGATGTATGCCATCATGTGATTCAATATTCACATCCATGCTTTTTCATCAACTATTTTTCGCTGCAACAAATATCAGCCTTTCCCCACCCAGATTCCTTTCACTGTTATACCAATACGAGGATGATGCTTTCAGTAAATAATGCTGTAGCTGTACAAGGTTCTGGTTAGACCACATCTGTCCAATTGTGGGCAGTGCCCCATTAGGAAGAGTAGATTCCATTGGCCATCGTAGATTCACCAGAATGTTAAAAAAGACCCCAGGGGTTAGATTATGAGCAGAGATTCCATTAACCTGGCCTGTATTTCCTGGAATATAAAAGGGGTGATTTGATTGAAGATTTTTATATTTTGAAAGGAATTGATTAGATGGAAAGATCACTTTATCTCTGCGGGTGCAAGTGTCCAGGACGAGCAGACGTAATCTTTAAATAAAAGAGAGACCAATCAGCAGAGAGGTTTGAAATCACTTATCCATGTATAATGTTGTAGAAGTGTGGAATTCATTCTCACAAAGGTTACTAATAGAATAAATCATTTCTAATTAGGTTTTTTTCATGACCCGCAGGGTATAAAAGGATATAGTGCCATGGAAATTTTACATTGGATACTAGTACAGATAGATGGAGTTAAGAAACCAGCATACAGCCAAATTTAGAGAACACAGCAGATTAACCTTTTAGAATTTTTTTTTTGCAGGTTCCTTTGTGCTTCAGATAACAGCTACAGATGCTGATGATCCGACGTATGGAAACAGTGCCAGGGTGGTGTACAGTATTCTACAGGGACAGCCATACTTTTCCGTGGATCCCAAAACAGGTAAGTGATTTTCCATCTGAATTGTAGAAAGGGGGCATTGGTGAACTGTACTTCATTGACTGTAAAAAGTTTTGAGTAACCCAAGGTCACCAGGGTGTTATAGAAACGCATACTCACTCATTCTTTCACCGTACTTTCCAAAGCGCTAATACGTTAAAGCAGTGAGTGTATAACACAAAGGCCAGAAAATAGGCAGCGATTCCACATCCTCGTTTGCATCCTTTTGTGCAGCTTCTGGTTTCTCAGAAGATGTGAAAGTTCACAAACTTTCTATGATGAGAATTCTTATTGCCCTCAGCATTATCTCACTAATTAATAATTATCACACATTAATACATTATTTGTAGTAGGGCAAGATCCAGCGAGTGTGGACTGTAGTAGGAGAGGAATGTATGGAAAGAGTTAAGCAGACAGCACTATAGTATCCACACGTAATGCAGGCAGACAGAACAAAATACAAATAACTACATCTCAAATGACCCTATAACAGTCACACCCCAGGTGGCATCACTCTAAGGTTACAACAATCATATGAGAATTGATATCACTTATCAAGACTCCAAAAAGAACCATTATGCTTCTGAAAACTTAATTTAATATCCAGTTGATGTGATAATTAACACCCATTCAAAATCAGTTTGACAAGCACAATGCTTGTAGGCAAGAGATGTCCAGAAAATTATTAAATCTAAAGCATACCAGACAATGGAACTGTGTACTGTAGTCAAAAATAAAACTGTAACTAATTCAAAGTAACAATATGATGACTTGATATAAATATAATGTTTGTAATGTAAAGAAAGAGGTATAAAAATCCATAAGATCCAATGCTTAGTAGAGTAGCTCAGGAACAAGTTGCAATTAAGCCACAAGTTCTGTTCCCCTTCATGCATGTTGAATAAAGCTGTTTTTGTTGAAGTTTTACATGGTCTTGGAAGACACAGTTCATTTTTTCTTTCTCTTCCACAGTGGTTTTTTTTTTAACAAACTGTGTTCTGGATAAAACGTTGCTACAACAATACAAAATCTGAAATAAAACAAAATGAGGGAAATTCTGGAAATACTTAGGGCATGCGGTTACTGCAGAGAAAAAGGATAACATTTCAAAATAGTGAGCTTTCATCTGAGCTTTTTTAAATCATTCATGTGTATAGATATCACTGGCTAGACAAGCATTTATTGGGGTGGTGGACAGTATTGAACCTTGTGTTGTAGATACACCCATAGTGCTGTTAGGAAGGGCTTTCCTGTGGCAGAGGCTGCTTGCTATTCACTGCTGACAGGATTTCTGATCCTGCTGAAGTTGATAGTGACTTACATTCCTCACCCCTTCCACCATTGGGATACCGGCAAAAGGGATTCACTTTGGCAGGTGCTGAAGATCCCATCAATGGGAAGGGAAAGGTTGGAGAATTCCACCCTTAGTAGCACTTTTATATAACTGAACAGCAAGCTAGACCATTTAATATTGCTATTGGTCTGAAGTCAAATGTTGGCCAGACCAGGTAAGGACAGCTAAAGGATATTAGTTAACCTGATGTGTTTTTATAACAGTCTACAATGGTTTCATGATCATTACTGATTCCAGCTTTTAAATCCAGTTTTAATATTTGAATATAAATTTCACTTGTGTTTCCAGAGCATTAGCCTTGAGATGTTTTGATTGCTAGCCCAGTGACATTATCACTATAGCATCACCTTATCCTCATGGATGACCAATGAGATCTTTGACTCTCAAAGCCACTTGGTAGTCACATTCCAAACATAATTGTCCTGGATTCATTGATTGATTAATAGTAGTTGTCATGCAGCAAAGGGTAAAACTCATGCTCTATAACCTGTCAATACAAACAAACCACTGGTAAGAAGTCCATCAGTAATTAGTGATATGTTTGGCTAAAGCTGTGATTTATTTATGCACATCATTTTCAAAATTATTGCAACACTTATTTATTTCTTAATTGTAAAGTCAAAGGGAGGGATTTTCCACCCTTTTACACTTCGGAAGAGGTTTTCCAAAACCTGGAAAATTCCACCCGAAGTCAACGAACCTTTGCATTATCTGCCTCCTCCCCCCTCTTTCCACCTGCTATCATTCCCATGATGGGCAGGACAGGAAAATTCTCCTCAAAAGTGTTTTTAAGATGATACGTATAATATATTCCCAGATCCTTAAAATAAGTAAATGGACTAAGCAATCAAGTGAATTTGCAAATTGTAGATTGAAAAGAAATTCTGCCCCATTTGAACAAAAACTCTCGAAAGGTTTCCGTTTTTCTGTGAGGATCACACAATGGACGACAATAACTTCTTTCGGAGTACCTTTAGCACCAATTTCCATCATGGTTTATCAACAGTGTGAAATTTTGTAAAGGTTTGCCTCAATAGATGGCACTTTCTAATCTGAAACAGACTGTTGTAGGTTCTGGTTCAAACTTTTCTTGGAGACGTATTTCCTCGTCTCAATGCCATTTTAACTGATTGGTTTGAAATGAAAATCCCTGGCATTATTTTCCAAGTCAGTGGAAAATAAAAGCTGGCGTAGTGTGCAACAGATTGCAGATTTGCACCAAGCTTGTTTCACACTGGCAAAGACCAATTTCACCCCCAGAATGTTTATACGTCAGCAAGACAACTTGGTTGTGGAAATGTTTATCGCATCACATCCATCCTCTCCTCTGCCACTTCCTGTGCCAAACAATAGGTTCCAATTGGCCACATGACCTCCCCATTTAACAAGGTGGAAAAGTGTTTTACCCGAGAAATCTAACGTTAACTGTGTTTCCCTTCTGAGGATATTTCAAAACGAAAAGTATTGTATTTGCAGTAATTACAATGTCAAAGAGTCATTGAACAAGAAATTGAAACTAGGCTTGTGGCTTATTGATATAATAATATATTTTCAGGGTAATGTTTGAGGTAATTAATGGGCACAATGGGAAATTAGTAAGCCCACAGATAAATATATTATGTAAGAGAGCCCAGTTCACAAGGGATGGTATTTATTACATTTTCCTACTGATCAGGACAGATCCTCTGTTTAGCAGATACTCTTGAGCTGCCTTCAGTTTAGGCTCGGGATTTTATTGAAATAGCTGGCAGGATATTGCCTGCTCATCATCATCTTGCGTTTTCGGTTCTGATGTTGACGAAAGTTCTGTGGGACTGCTTTCAGTCACTGTGGCAAAGGATGATTTCCATGTGTCAGCGTAAGATGATGATCTGTTTATACCGAGCCATTTATTAGTTATTCAAAATAAACTGTTCAATGAAAACTTGGTACTGTATAGAAAGACTTGGCTTAAATATGAGCAAACTTTCTAACCAAGGGAGTAGATTTATATTTCATCTTATGTATAATTTTAAAACAATCCTCCTTGTTTCAGTCCTCTTAGTCTTAAGCATATCCCAATCTCGATCCTCCTCCAGACTTATAACTCGTGTCGATTTCTGTGCTCTCCCTCCCGAGTTCTGCCCCTTTTGCATCTCTGGTTTTTATACTTGAAGCTCCTGGCTCTATTACTGATGGTTGTGCCTTCAGCTGACTTGGTCATAAACTCTAGAGTTTAAATCTCTCTGCTTCTATCTCTCTCTCCATTAATATGTTCTTTTAAACTCATCTCTCTGACTAAGCTGTGTTAATGTAGTTTGGTGTCAGATTTTATTTGATAATTTTCTTGTCAAGTACCTGGGGAGACATTACCAGGTTAAAGATGTTCCATAAGTATAAGCTGTTGTTGGTGTTCCTTCAATGTAACTCCAGTTGAAAACACCAATAAAATAAAGAAAATCTAAAAGCAATATTACAAATGCAGCACTGAAATCACAGCCTCTTTGCAATTTACAAATGGTGACTAATTGTTTATTCCCTGAGTAATGATTTCCTATCATTCACCCAAACATCTGAATAGTTTAGAATTGAATATCCATACTGCGAGGTAGGTGGTATGTTACGCTGAAAGGCTAGTCTGACAGTCCATCCTGTGTTTTATTGATTGTATCATTACTTACAAACTTCACAATAAAGGAAAATGCTTTATTTCTTCACTCTGTTGCATATTTAGGTGTCATCAGGACAGCTTTGTCAAACATGGACAGGGAGGTGAAAGAGGATTACCAAGTCATCATTCAGGCCAAAGACATGGGTGGACAAATGGGAGGTTTAGCAGGGACGACAACAATCAATATCACTCTCACTGATGTCAATGACAACCCGCCAAGGTTTGCCAAAAGTAAGTTCTCCCGTTGTCTTTCATCAGTTCACAAAGAACAATGTTTGACTTATGATTTTCACTTCTGTGACATGGGAAATAGAAGCAGTGGGCAAACAATTACCACTGGAAACTTTCCTAAATTTGTGTAAGTTTTTGGGATAATGTTTCTTTATTTGTGAAGCTTGTTATCAGATTACATAGTTACTGCCATCATTTGTTTGTTTCACTGACCCAGGCTTATTAGCTAGGGTTTGTTGTCCAAGATAAAATTAACACCACTTGTTTTTAATTTGAGTTGCAAAATTATTTCTATTTTGGGAACAAGCTGCCAGAGGCGGTAGTAGAGGTGGGTATAATTTTGTCTTTTAAAAAGCATTTAAATAGTTAAGTGGGTAAGTTGGGTATAGACAGATATGGGCAAATGTGGGCAACTGGGAGTAGCTTCGTGATTAAAAACTGGGTGGCATGGACAAGGTGGGTTGAAGGGCCTGTCTTCATGCTGTAAACCTCCATGACTCTGTTAAGGAGATATTATTACCTTTCACAGGTTGCACTGCTCTGAAAATATTAGAACATAGAACATTACAGCGCAGAACAGGCCCTTCGGCCTTCGATGTTGCGCTGACCAATTATGGAAAAAAAGCAATGACTCTCCAAACTAAACCATTCCCTCCTCTTCCATAAACTTATCAACTAACCTCTTAAATGCCACCAAACTTGGCGCATCTGCAACTGCCGCAGGCAGGGCATTCCACTCCCTAACCACCCTCTGGGTAAAGAACCTACCTCTGATATCCGTCCTATAACTATCACCCCTTAATTTAAAGCTGTGTCCCCTCGTGCTAGCTTCTCCATCCTAGGAAAAAGGCTATCACTGTCCACCCTATCTAAACCTCTAATCATCTTATATGTTTCGATTAGGTCCCCTCTTAGCCGCTCCTTTCTAACGAAAACAATCTCAAATCCCTCAGCCTCTCTTCATAAGACCTGCCCTCCATACCAGGCAACATCCTGGTAAACCTCCTCTGTACCCTCTCCAATGCATCCACATCTTTCTTATAATGTGGGGACCAGAACTGCACACAATACTCCAAGTGCGGCCGCACTAGAGTTTTGTACAGTTGCAACATGACGTTGCGGGTCCGAAATTCAATCCCCATTCCAATAAAAGCTAAGACTCCGTATGCCTTCTTGACAACCTTATCGACTTGACTGCCTACTTTCAGGGATCTATGCACATATACACCAAGATCCCTCTGTTCATCAACACTATTAAGAATCCTACCATTAGCCCTATACTCTACACATTTAGTATTCCTGCCAAAGTGCATTACCTCACACTTTTCCACATTAAACTCCATTTGCCACCTCTCAGCCCAGCTCTGCAACTTGTCCAAGTCTCTCTGCAAACTATAACACCCCTCTTCACTATCTACCACTCCACCGACTTTAGTGTCATCTGCAAATTTACAAATCCATCCCTCAATACCCTCATCCAGATCATTTATAAAAATTACAAACAGCAGGGGCCCCAAAACAGACCCCTGAGGTACACCACTCGTCACCGAACTCCACGATGAATATCTCCATCAACCACCACCCTCTGTCTTCTATCTGCTAGCCAATTCCTAATCCAATTAGCTAAATCACCCTCTATCCAATACATCTGCATTTTCTGCAGAAGTCTTCCATGGGCCACCTTATCAAACGCCTTACTAAAGTCCATATATTACCACATCAACCGCCTTACCCCCATCCACCTCTTTGGTCACTTTTTCAAAAAACTCAATAAGGTTAGTAAGGCACGACCTACCCTTCACAAAACCATGATGACTATCCCCAATCAATTCATTTCTCTCTAAATAACTATAAATCCTATCCATAATAATTCTCTCCAATACCTTGCCCACAACAGAAGTAAGACTCACTGGCCTATAATTCCCTGGAAGGTCTCTCTTCCCCTTCTTAAACAATGGGACCACATGCGCTATCCTCCAGTCCTCCGGAACCACACCCGTAACCAACGAGGACCTGAAGATCAGAGCCAGAGGCTCTGCAATCTCCTCTCTTGCCTCCCAGAGAATCCTAGGGTAAATCCCGTCCGGCCAGGGGACTTATCTAACTTCAAACCCTCAAGAATATCTAGCACATCCTCCTTATCTACTTCAATACTTTACAGTTTGCAACCCTGTATCCCAGTGTTCCCCACAATTACATTTACATCTCCCTGCGTGAATACTGAAGAGAAATATTTGTTCAGTGCCTCTCCAATCTCTTCAGGCTCCACGCACAACTTTCCACTGCTGTCTATGACTGGCCCTAATCTTGCCCTAACCAATCTTCTATTCTTAACATAACTAAAGAAAGCTTTAGGATTCTCCTTAATCCTATCAGCCAAGTCTTCTCATGTCCCCTATTAGAAATATCTGGGCTGTAGTTTGTATGTTTTTGGAATGCACTTGTCATGTGATGACATTTACTGATTACAAAGGTAAAGGGGGTGGTGAGCAGTGAGAAAGGCAAACGTGCATTTAGTAACATAATTGAACTGCTGTGCAAATGATTTTATTAGATTTTAAAAATGCACAACTATTTTAATTCACGCTTTTTGCACTCCTCACTCCTGTTATTCTTAGCTACAGAAGTTTGTGAAAGTAACGTTTTACTTCTAGTCTTGCAGATTAACTGCAGTGGCATTGTGGATACAAAATGGACTTAGACTATGATGGGCGCGGGTGGGGAGTTTCAAACTGGTCTTGGTAAAGCCTGTTTTGGGGTCCCACGAGACCTTTTAAAGTTGTAAATGGTGTGCAAAGTTTGCAAATGCAGCCTTGAAATAAAAAACACCAGATGTCATTTTCATAAAGGCACATGCACTTAACCTCTGTCAGAAATGTGCAGAGGAAGCAAATTATAATGTTAATCAAATACTGAGTTGACACCAGCGCTGCCATTGGGAACTCTGTGCTCCAATCCCTGCCCCCTCTCACTCTCTCACAGCTGAACATGTGTTCAATGCCATAAAGGACCCTCCTTGAATAAAGCAACACCCAAAAAGATCTCCAATCCTTGCAGATTAGTTACTGAATGAATGCTGCTGGCTATTGTTGCAATTCTAAGTATTTGGATGCTTTTCCGTACTTGTTAATAGTTATTTACAGGGAGTTATCTGGCTGCTGCTAAATTTCCATTTTGATGATTTAATGTTCGTGCAGCTGAGTTTCCTTTTTGGCGTTGGAAATCACTGGGAAATGAGCCGAGGTTATGTAGAGCAGGACAGGCTGCTGGGAGAGGAAGGAGGAATTGGGGAGGAGGGCTCACAGCAGGAGACCAACTCAGCAGAAGTTTTTTACAGAGCAGATCAGTTTATGAACTGAAGACAGGAAGGTTGTGATGCCCTGAGAGTCTCTTTGTGTACTGGCATCCATGGACAAGATAAAAAGTGCCCGTGTTTCCATGAAATCAGCAGTTTGAGCTCCTACTGCTGCACTTGGATGTTAGATGGCTGCTGCTTGTGTTGCTATGGAAGCGAAGACATCAGAAATTGCAGCATGGTTCGCTCCACAGGTGGATAAGTTGAGCTGACTATCTATTCTATATGGGAAAGAATGAGCTCCAGTATTTGAGCAAAACCCTGCGCTGAGTAGTGCTGGTCTCCTCCATGTTGTTTTACATTTTTGGTGGGCTTTCCTCTCGATCAATTATTTGGAGGTGTAAAGCTATTCGCCACCTTCTGCAGCCTTCCTCATTAAATCCCTGCCTGAGTCCTTTGCAGCAGAGCCAGAATGCAGTGTCCCCACTTTGGCAAGCCCATCCCCTCACTGATCCTTCCTCAGCCCTGAGCACAGTGTCCTTAGACACACTGTATCCCCGCTGGCAGATTCCCTGCCTCAGCCAAAACCAGCTGCAGTTCTGCTCTCTGCGCTAGTGGAATTGAGTGACATTTCATCTTCATTCTTATTGCCTTCTTGTTCTTGCTCCAGTGCCTGGGAAGGCTGCAGCCCTTAATGAAAAGGGACAAGGATAAAGCTGTTCCAAAAGGAGAGCACTAAGTTAGATGTACATGTTTGCATCGTCTGCAATTTATAAATTAATGGGATTATGGAGATGTGGGATGAGAGAAGGAGGATGGAGTATGTGGAAACTATCATCTTCAATAACATCAAGCCCGCTACGGATCACTGTTTTGACTATAGTTTTTCCAATATCGGCCAACGCCAGCACAGTATCGATATCCACAATATCATCCAGCACAGTCTCCTCTGTGTGCTTTATGTACGTAATTCACAATGCCAAACCTTTTCATCCCCTCCTCCCCACACCCCAACTTCTTAGAATCATAGAAACCATACAGTGCACAAAGAGGCCATTCAGCCCATTGAGTCTGCACTGGCAACAATCCCATTGAGGTTTCATCTTCGTAGCCCTACTTATTTACCTGCTAATCCTCCTGACTCTAAGGTGTAATTCAGCATGGCCAATCCATCTGACCCGCAGTGTGGGAGAAAACTGGACAATCTGAAGGAAACCTCCGCGCAGACATGGGGAGAACGCGCAGACCCTGCACAAACAGTGACCCAAGCTGAGAATCAAACCCAGGTCCCTGGTGCTGTAAGGAAGCAGTGCTGACCACTGTGCCCCCTTGCTGCCATCTTAGTTCCTGTATCCTCTGGCAGTGTGTCACTCTCCCCTCCAAGAGGAAGGAAATATGCCAAAGTGCCAGATAATCTTATGGTGTGAATGGCTGGTAATGTGTGTACGTTGTGAGATGTAAGTTTGAAGTTTGCACCAATAACAAGTGTATGAAGGTCAGGTGAAGCAGCTGAATGTTATGTCTGAATTCTGAATGTTGGTGATTGTCAATAAGTGACTGATGGAATATGGTGCATTGAACAGTGGGTGAAGATAATGGTACAGTTGGTAGAATATGGCAGTTGATGATGCATTCAGTGACCTTAAGCAATCACGTGAGGCTATTGAATCTCTTCCAGTGTTGCAATCGTGTCCTTGTATTATACTCCTGGCATTGGTCATCAGGACTATGTTTCCAGTGCCTTCTCATTGTATCTCTGGAGAATATCCTGCCAGCCCTGAGAGTACAGGACATCTCTGCTCCTTTGCATTTCCTTCATCAAGATCTCTAATGCAGTGTCCAAAAGCCTGAGAGTCTGCTTTCTCCTTCACTGAGTCATTAATTGCTCTTTCCCAAATCTGATTCAGTTGCAGAATAACTCCTAACTCCAACTGCAGCCATAATACACTCCTATTTATGAGGCACAGACAGGCTTCAAGGAATGCAAGTTATTAATGATATTGCCTGTTTTATTTATTCGAATAATTGACCTTGAAACTTTAGATGGGTTTTTAATGCCTGACCTGCCCTTCTCAACTGAAAATAAGAATCTACTCTTTGATAAACGTTGGGTCAGAAGCCAGTTACCCATCAGTCAATCTGACCATCGTGGAATACTGCAGCACTTGGGAAAAGTGTGATAAAAGCTGATCCCAAAAACTCCTCTCTTATCCAAGCGCCTGGTGCCATTATCAAAGTCTAGACTTTCATATTCGGCTGCAGAGAGCAGATCCATCATTAATAAAAACCCTCTTAAAGAATCAAGATAAATTAGCAGAATAAATCATGTAAAGTTTTCACCCAAGGAGCCTCTATGTCTCTAAGTGATGGACAATTTACACACTGGTTATAATCAGTGATTCCCCATGGCTTAGTTAGTTCATGTAGTTTGTTGTCCTTCCCTGATCTTTAGATATTGGGAACATTCCGCATACAATTTCCAGCGGTTATTGGATAGGCACCTGAAGCACACCAGAATTATAGGGAGTTGGACATAGCTCGGCACAACATTGAGGGTCGAAGAATATATGTTCTATGTCCTAATCCATCACTTGTACTGATTGAACTAAAGACATCAGGGAAAGCAGTGAATGTATTACGATGGTGGGGGCAACATCAATCAAGGAATTAGATTGACGAAAATGCATTTGTTCCTTTTTGTTATTGTTGACCCATGATGGAGTGTCACCATTAGAGGCCAGCTTTCATATCCATTCTTGCCTGTGGCTAGCTAAATCATTTCACAGGGCAGTTAAGAGTCTATCATTACTGAGAGTCTGAATTTGCACATAAACCAGGTTGTAGGTGATATGGCAGATTTCCTTTCCTAAATGATATAAGTGACCCACATCGGGCTTTTATGACAACTCGGTTGTCATTAAATTTAGTTAATTTTTTAACTGTTTGCTACCTTTTATTTCTTTATGGTCTTTGTTTTTCTTCCTCTGCTCCCCCCACTCTTTCCTTCTCCTTACTTCATTCCGTTTCCTTTTCTCTCCCCACCCCACCACCTCCCTTTTCTACATTTTACATCTGTCCCATTCCCCTCCACCACCCCCAACATCTTCACCTGTCGAGTTTACAGCTTCTCTGCCGATTGGCCATTCACACCCCTAATTCTCTCTGTGGATTGCTTTTAGCAACCTTTTCTCTTGGTGTTTCTGTGACTATGACTCCTCTTTCATCCCCTCCCCCTGCAGTATAAATATCTCCCACTTTCTTTATTTTTTAGCTTTGACAAAGGGTCATCTGGACTAAAAACATCAGTTCTCTTCTCTCTTTACAGATGCTGTCAGACCTGTTGAGATTTTCCAGCATTTTCCCTTTTGGTTTCAGATTTCAGCACCTGCAGTAATTTTGCTTTTATCCAGCATTCTTTCAGTTGCCAATTACTGATATTAATATTTCATTCGAGGTTTGTTTAATTGATGAATTTAAAATTGAAAACTGCTATGATAGAATTTGAATGCGTCTGTGCTCCATGACACAGGCTTCTTTATTATTAGTCCTGCAACCAAGACAAGGGTGAGGATTTTAAAGACAAGGCGTAGGATTTTCTGCCTGCGTTTGGCCAGAAACCGGAAAACCCTGTCCGAGGTTGACAGGATTGGGACAGATAGATGGATAGGAAAGATGGTTATGGCCAAAAGCAGGTAAATGGGGTTAGCTTAAATGGGCATTTTGGTTGGCATGGACGAGTAAAATCATTTCACTTGGTGAAGAATTCTAGAACCGGGGACATGGATTCAAAATAAGCGGCAGTAGGTGTAGAGGGGACGTGAGGAAGAACTTTTTTACGCAGAAGGTGATCCCTGGAATTCACTGCTTGAGTTGATGGTGGGGATAGAGACCCTAAACTCTTCTGAAAAAGTGCCTGGATCTGCACTTTAAGTGCTGTAAGTACAGGGCCAAGTAGAGGAAGGTGGGATTGGAAAAGGGAGCTCGATGTCCTTGTTAGCATGGACAAGATGGTCTTGAATGATCCCTTCTGTGATATAACCTTTCTATGGTTGTCCAACCTTTTAACTCCCACATTTCTTTCTTTATTTTCTCATTTCCCTCTTTAAAGCATTCACCCGTGCAGTTTCTCAGATTTTGGCCGTGTGGAAAGAAGTGGATTTACTGTTACTGAGTTCATCAATATATGTAATAACTGGGCAGCTAGTGAAAATTGCACTGTATGAAATAATCCAGAAAGTAACAGTGATAATGTCACATATCAGATGTGCTATAATTAAATAAATGTGGGAATCATAGAATCAATAGCAGAAGATAGGACCTTTGGCCCAATCTGCTGCATGCTGACCAAAATGTCTATCGAAGCTAACCCTATTTGCCTGCATTTGGCTCCTATCCCTCTTTCCTATCCATGTATCTGTCCAAATGCCTTTTTAAATGTTGTCAATGTCCTTGTCTCAACCATTCCCCTCGGCAGCTCATTTCACAAACATACCACCCTCTGTAAAAAAAAAAAAAAGTTGCTCCTCAGATTTCCAATTATTCTCTTCCCTCTTAAACCTATGCCCTCTAGTTCTCAATTCCCCCAACTCTGGGAAAAATGTTGAGTGCATTCACCCTATCTATGCATCTCGAGATCCTCTACACCTCTATAAGATCACCTCTCAGTCTCCTATGTGCCATCAAAAAATGTCCTAGCCTTTCCAATCTCCCCCTATATAGCTCAGTCCGTCAAGTCCTGGCAACATCCTTGTAAATCTCTTCTCACTCTCTCCAGTTTAATAACATCTTTCTCATAGCAAGATAACCAAAACTGAACACAATATTCTAGGTGCCACCCTCACCAGTGTCCTGTACAACTGCAACATAGCTTCTCAACTTCGAGTTGAAGTTATGTAATAGGCTTCCTCTGTACTATTTCAAGATTATCTCATATATCAATACTCAAGTCATGTAAATGTTTGCAAAAGGAGCAGCTTTTTCTCCTAACAGAAAATTGTAGCTTCAATTAATACAATACATTTCGTCAACCTAACAATTGAATCACTGATTTATTTGTCATGAATAGACTGGATTTTAATTATTTTTAACCTCTGGATTTTTTTTCAAAATCTAGGAAATGATAAAGGCAAGTGCAGAATGGTTTGCCACACTCCAAATGCTCACCAAGTTAGAATAATGTGAATACAAATATATCTTGTGTCAAAGAACAAGAGCAGATTGATGACGAGCTGCAATAAGATGAGAGGAAATACTTCCAGTTGATTAATAACAGCACAGAGGAATTACTGTGCCAAAGTTTGTCTCAAGTTAGTGATGAGGTTAATGGCCTTGTCATTATTTAAACACACATAGTTCAGTGACTTCTGACCTACTTTAGAACCCATAACATTTATGTGGTTGTTTCAACTGAGTTCCCAGTCAGTGGTGACCCCTAGGATGTGGAGGAACTCAATCACAGAGATGCCAAGAGATTATCAAAGGTTCTCTTTTGTTGGGAATTATCATTGCCTGACCCTGTGAGGCAAGGGCACTTCTTGCTACTTGTTGGCCAATGCCTGAATGTCATCCATACCTTGCTATGTAGATTGCCTCATGTGAATGTAATTGAACATTGTAGAATAATTAAGGAACATCTACACTTCTGATCTTATGCGCGGGTGGAAGGCAGGGGGTCGGGGTGGTTGGTATGGAGTTCCTTGAAGTAGCTGAATATTGTTGGCTGATACACTACCTTATGGAATCCTGCAGCAATATCCTGGGGCTGAGACGATTAGCCTCCAAAAGTTATAGCCACCTTCTTTTGTGCTGGATATTCTATTATCATCATTGTATGCCTTTATTGAGGTTTTTCATGATCTGAACTCTCAGTTCCCACTGGAGGCTAGACTGTTGGTAACTTTTATTGAACATTACACTAACAGTGCACAGTACAGGCTTAGTGCAATATTCTATAATGAACTCTATTTAAGATTGACTTACAGTCGTACTACAGATATCACTTCAAGCAGTCAACTGTTATTGGCACAAACTTGGTTGACGTTGTCTCAAATTGGACCTTTGCTTGGTGGTGGTGCACAATGTTGTTAACAAAAAAGGTGTGAGGAATCACATGAAAAACACAGTCAGAAATCTCACAACACCAAGTTAAAGTCCAACTAGTTTATTTGATAGTAATCCCACAAGCTTTTGGAAACAGTGTTCCTTCATCAGGTGTGTGGAAGGTTGGACTTTAATCTGGTGTTGTGAGACTTTTTACTGTGTTTACCCTAGTCCAACACCGGAATCTCTACGTCATTACATAGAAAACCAGGTGAGCAAGTAACCAGAACAGTTGTAGCATAACACTTATTAAAGGCTACTTATTACAATTAAGGAAAGACACATATACACAAACAGGACTATAATGATCTAATTCGACATGGTGTCACAATGGTTAGGATTGCTGCCCCTCAGCTCCAGGGACCTTGGTTTGAATCCTAGTTTGGGTCACTGTCTGCATGGAGTTTGTACATTCTCCCTGTGTCTGTATGGGTTTCCTCCCACAGTCCAAAGATGTGCAGGTTAGGTTGTTATGCTAAGTTAACCCTTAATGTCCCAGGATGTGTATGTTAAAAGGTTTAGCAGGTAAATACATGGGGTTTCAGGAATAGTGCCTGGGTGGGACTGTTGATGGTGCAGACTTGATGGGCTGAATAGCCTCCTGCTGTGTAGAGTTTATATTATTCTCAGGCAGGTACGTATAGGAAGTACTAAACACACCTACATGTTTTATGTAGAAGTCATTTTTTCTGGATTTTAGGGAGTATTGTGGAACAGAGGGATTTTGAAGTTCAAGTGCACTGTTCTCTAAGGTTGGAGTCAAAGATAAATAAGGCAGTGAAGAAGGATTTTGGCATCCTGGTCTTCACCAGTCAGGGCATTGAGTATAGAAGTTGAGAAATTATGTTGCAGTTAGTGGGGCTGTACCTGGAATACTGTGTTCAGTTTTGGTCGCCTTGCTATAGGAAAGATGTTATTAAACTGGAGAGAATGCAGAAGAGATTTACAAGGACGTTGCTAGGATGCCAGAGTCTGAATCATAGGGATAAATTGGACAGGCTGGGACTTTTTTCTTTGGAGCGTAGGGGACTGAGGGTTGATCTTATAGAGATCTAGAGGATCATGAGAGGTATGGATAGAGTGGATGCACTCTGTCCTTTTCCCAGGGTTGAGGCATTGAAAATTAGAAAGCATAGATTTAAGTTAAGAGGGAAATGAATTAATGGGATCCTGAGGAACAATTTATTGACACAGAGGGTGGTATGTATGTGGAATGAACTGCCGGAGGAAGTGGTTGAAGCAGGGACAATGAAAATATTTAAAAGGCATTTGGACAGATACTTGGATTAGTAAGGTCTAGAGGGATACGGGACAAATGGGATTAGCTTAGATAAGTATTTTGGTTGGCATGGACCAGTTTGGGCCGAGGAGCCTGTCTCCGTGTTGTTGATTCTATATATAAAAAATTTGAACTCTTTCAGGACTTTTGTTCCAAACAACTTCCATTTCAATCGATCTATAAATAAAGGGCATCTTATAGTTATTACATGGTATGTGATTGAGGAGTTATTCTGGAAATATCACTTCTTGGTTCAATGAAGATCAATTTTTAACTGCTTCCACAAAGGTTTTGTACTCTTGCATCTTGACTATGAGCTAGAACTGGATCCCAAGCTGCTAGGTGGAATCTGTTTCCCCGAATGTTGGCAATTATACTATTTTCCCTTTTGATAGTTCTCGGTGTGTATTTACTGCCTGTCCCTCAGTTTCTGTGGCTCCAGAACAAATTAACATGTGTATGCCTCCCTGTGATGGTTCAATCATCTAACCAAGGTGTTCCCTATTAGTATGAAGATGTATTTTTCCGATCGTCTAAAGTCTGCTAATCTCATTACTGGAGGACTGTGAAATATCTTTTCAAATGCTTCTGCCTGTTAGTTTTGTCACATTCTTGGTATTGCTGGTTACTGAATACATTCATGACAGTTTCCTTCCCTTTCTTCCTTTAATGGGGCCCTTTGGTCAAATGCTACTTTGGCATTAAGATTGGCTCACCACTGGAATTCAACTCTATGTTTATGATTGGATCAGGACTGTCATGTGGTGTGGGCCTGAGTGGTCCAGACAGAATCCAACTGGGCATCAATGAGCAAATCATTAGTGAGCAAGTGAAACTTGGCAGCAGTGTAGAATACTCCTCCAATCAGTTTTCCACAATAGTAAACAAAAGACTCCACAATTGCCTGGATTGGGTTTGTGTTGCTTGACGTAGACAGTTACTAAAATGCTATGTTAACAAGAAGATGCCATATTTTAATAATGTATTTATGGCCAATCATTCATTGACATCAATATTGAGAGTATGGATGTTATTTTTATATTTTTGAGTTATTCTCAGGCAATTACGTATAGGAAGTACTAAACACACCTACATGGTTTGCATAGAAATTATTCTTTTTGGACTTTAGGGAGTATCATGGAACAGAAGGATTTTGGGAGTTCAAGTGCACAGTTCTCTAAAGTTGGAGTCAAAAGTAAATAGGGCAGTGAAGAAGGATTTTGACATACTCTCCTTCACCAGTCAAGACATTTGAGTATAGAAGTTGAGAAGTTATGTTGCAGTTGTAAAATACTTTAGTGAGACCGCACCTGGAATACTGTGTTCAGTCTTGGTTACCTTGCTATAGGAAAGATTTTATTAAACTAGAGAGAGTACAGAAGAGACATACAAGGATGTTGCCAAGACTTGTTATTCATAGAAATAGAAATCATAGAAATTCCACAGTGCAAAAGGGGCCATTTGACCCATTGAATCTGCACTACAACAATCCCATCCAGGCGCTATCCCTGCAAATCCACATATTTACTCTGCTAATCTCTGTAACTAATGCATCCCAGAGCACTAAGGGGTAATTTAGCATGGCCAATCAACCTAACCTGCATATCTTTGGACTGTAGGAAAATACTGGAGCACTCAGAAGAAACCCATGCAGACACAGGGAGAATGTGCAAACTCCACACAGTCAGTGACCTAAGCCGGGAATCGAACCCGGGTACCTAGAGCTGTGACGCAGCAGTGCTAATCATTGTGCCACTGTGCTGGAATGACAGTTGTGTATCTGTAAATGAACTATTAAACTGGAGAAAATCACTAAAGACATGTTGTATGGGAGTTTTAAGATACAAAAGGATAGAGGTATTATATTTGTGTATTTTTAATGAGATGTTATGGTGGGTTTGAGGTGCAAATAAATGGGTCGGATCTAACATTTGCATGTTTAGATCAATTGAAAGTTTGTTTGAGTATCATAGGTCAGAAGTGGCAAAGAACGTTTTGCATCAGACAGGAATTCTATGGGTAAAACAAAAGAGTGTAATGAATTTTATTGACCCTCCAAAGTAGAGACAAATTAGGAATATGAAAGATTTTATATTTGGAAGGATTTGAGTTTGAGGTGTGAGAAAAATGGGACCCAATGAAAGGCAGGGAAAAGGATATTTTAGAAATACTGTGGAAAGTTTGGGGATTGGCTGTTTGAGGAAGATCTCTGAGAAATAGCTCCTCCAGGCTGATAGAAGGGGAAGATTGAATCAGCCATTTAGCCAATCCAGAAAACTCTTGGGGCTGCCAAAAAATGGTAGTGTTTTTGAAAGTTTCTTGGATTTCCAAAACAGAGTGGAAGGGAATCTTGTTGTCTACCTTTACTGAAGTAACAGCAGCTTTACCTTGGTTAATATTAATGGATTATTACAGTTAAAAATTATATAAGCTAATGTTGCCCGAAAGGTGTTTAGTTGTGGATTTGACCAAGTAGGGAATCTTTTGGGGGAAATGTCTTGTAAGATATTTTTAACAGTGTAACTGTAATTTTGTGTGCTTAAGTTTTGTTTTCTTCTTGTTCACAAACCTTTCATTTTTAATTCTTAAAATCCGAAAAGTGTTGCTAGACTTCTTTGTGCTGAGATCAGTATATTTTCTTCTAGTTTTCAGAATATGGAAAAAAAAGGGAATTGCCTGTAAGCTAAGTTTTCTTCTGAGAATTGATTTGCTCAAAAATTAATATCCTGGTCAGAACAATATCAAGCAGGTAACATTGTGAAGAAATCTCTCCAGCTTTGTTTAAAATATCATTCCGAATAATGAACATTTCTGATATAGGACATCCGCTGTTTGCTTCCGCGCAAAGTTTTGGTTTAATTTAGGTCCACATTTTTAACTTTTATTTAGTATATGTGCTGCAACTTATTAAAAAGATGGCGTTATCTTCCCGCAGTAAAACCAATCACTGAAATTACTTTTGCTGTTGAATCTTCCAAATGTCATGTTGATTAATTCATGACAACGCCTCTGTTCACTGGTAGTTTGATTGTGCTGATTGCAGGTTGATCGGGAAGAGCGCTCTATTAGAAATCTCCAGCTGTGTAGCATAAACTTTCTTCCACCGATATATTTGTTGCATTGCAGACATCAAGCTATTAGCATCCAACTGTTTTCTAAAAAAAAAACACGGTTCTCTTGGTAACCATATGCATTGGTCACAGAAAGGAACTTCAATCACAAATGTGCTTTCTTGGATAGAGTGTCAGATTTGCTCAAGAACTAATGCAATTCAGGCAAAGTACTTAGTTTGATGCATTGAACTTCTTGCTACGATCAATTCTAAATTGGAGAAGTCGTGTTTTAATTAATTCTCAGTAAATGATTGAATTGATTTATTAATTGATTCATTTTAGATCACCTGATTTTGATCCTTCCACTGAATAAGGCTGGCGAGTTGATGGCTCATTTTTCTCATTGGTGGACAATTTGGGATTTAATGCATTTTTTCTTTGTATTTTTGTTCAGCCTGTTAGATATCTGTGATCTATTGCAAGGTTGTGTGCTGTTTGATTGTGAATACTGCCGTGGTGCTTTGTACCTATAACATCCTCTTTAATGTCTTCATCTTATGCCCTTGACTTGTTACTGTTACTTGAGAAGATAAATTTTGAATAATTTAATTAGGATTCTGGCTTCTCGAGATAAGTGCCAAGGTAACTTTGGACTTCAGGCATTGGATTGCACATCACATATCTTGAACTGCAATGTTACAAATCCAGATTAGAGGTTTACAGGGTAGCTTTTCTATTTATGATTAAACTAATTGGAAATGAATAGTTGCCGGATTAAGTCGAGCCAAAGTGCAGTGGACTCACTCCATACGTTTCTTTGGACATGGCTCATTTGCATAATTATTCATAACTCCTTGTGTAATTCCATTCTTGTGAGAGAGTTCACTTTAATGGAGGGAGGGAAATTTGTATTTTAGGTGAAGCTTGAAGGGAGGGAGCCCTTTATAGGACTCATTGGTAAGTAGTTACAGAAGAGGATAAAAATCTTCAAAACCTGTGACTAATAGGGAAAGAGGGAAAATATGCCAAGCAAAAATTGAAATGCAAGGAAGCAAAATATGGAAAAATGTATGGAATCTATAAGCATTTAATCTAATTATAGTGCTGGATGGGATACAGGGTTAAAACTCAAAATCATGGAAGGTAGCAAGATTGGGAATGCCCTAACTCAGCTTGAAGGAGTGGTTGGGTAGGGAATAGAGATTAGGCAAGAATTGTAAGTTAATTGTTAGCAGAAATTCTAACATCCACTGCACTGTCATTGTTGCACCAACTAAAGGCAGGTCCTATTCGTAACTTCAAAAACAGACCCTGTACTCGTACAGGTGATTCTGAAACTCTTACTTGAAATGGGCTGTGGGTGTCTGGGTGGTGGGGAGGCGGGGCGTGGGGGGGGAACCTCTAGCAATGGATATATCAGGGTAACAATGATCTCTATAACTCCACGTGTCATTGTTTTGGGGTTTTACCCCAAAACACAAGCCCCATCTTCCTGTCTCCAATTTAGAAGCTGAAAACGAGTGCTGGGCAGAGATGATAAATCGTGAGTAAGTGTGAAAAAAGATTGATTATCTACAGTGCATAGTGCTGGCTTTCAGCTGATCCATCCCATTTGGGCAACACCAGTATTGGTCATGTGATCAATAGATACCAAAAGAGACAACAACATTGAGAGGCTGCATCATCTTTACCTTTAAACACCTGGATGCTGTATATCTAAAAAGAGTTTCCCAACCTGATCCCAAAATTCTAAATTCATCTGTAAAGATCACCTGGTAAGAAAAACGTGCCAAATATTGTGACCTGCAGAATATTCATCTCTTTGAGGGGATCCTGCAATTATTTGATATGAATGATTTCTATTTCTTTCAATATCATCTTCCTATTATAGTCCAAAGATGTGGCGATTAGGTGGATTGGCCATGCTAAATTACCCCTTGGTGTCCCAACCTAGGTAGATTAGAAGGAAAAATATATGGGGATAGACTCTGGGTGGGATACTCTGTCAGAGGGTTAGTGCAGACTCAATGGGCCAAATAGTCTCTTTCTGCTTTATAGGAATTCTATGATTATATTATGCAATTTTCCTTCCAGTTTGTAGTTACTGGGGTTATTCATTTTTCTTATTTGAGGTGTAACAGTTGGCATCTTCCAAACCACTAATACAATGTATTACCTCTCCTCAATTTCAATCTTAATCTTGTTCAGTATTCTCGATTATAATTGCCCATGTTTCATGGGTGACAGGTCACATTGTCCTTTTAATACTTGGCGAAGCTGACATTTTTGCGAAGCAGTAAAGAGGATATTGCTCAGGCAACAGCGAGTGGAAACCATTCTCTCTTTCTCATCACATCTCATATTAACTAATGGGCAAGAAATAATTCTTCAGAACAGCATGAGTTACCACTGTTCTTAGGCTTGCCATTTTAATCCTGTGATTGATGCTAATCTGCAATCCCTTGTGATACATTATGATAAGACCAATTCAGGAGACACAGGCTGCTTCAAATGCTCTATAACATAACCTTTCAAATGGTTTTAATACTAACTTCTCGTACAGTATTTCTGCATTCCATACCTGTTCACAACAACTCTCTCAATAAAATCCATGTCATCAGTCAGAGGGAAGAAAGTCTGACATACATTGTACAATATAAAAATGAAATTAGAGTACTAAATGGTGGCACACAGCAGAACTTAAATCTACCCTGATCATTTTAAGGTGATCTATTATTTTTTCGAGTGAAGTTATGATAAAAATTCAATAATATCAGCTTTTGGACATTGAGAAAATAGCCTTGTTGTCAGGTGAAAAATATGTAGCCTCAGAAGTCAGGGAGCCCTTCTAAACAACAGAATCACTATTTTAAAATAGTAGTTTTTCAAAAACAAACTTATTTATATCTAAAGCTAAAATGTTCCAGTTGTGCGTGGCCACCAAATGAACACAAATGTATAGCTATGATCCTTTCTAAGTGCATTCTGATGATACTGTGCCTTTTAGAAATGTATATGTAACATATTTCTGATGAGGGATTTGTTTAAAATACAGCCCTGTTTTACATGGTGCTGATTTGTCTGCGCCAGGCGGCTCAAATCCTGAGAACGCAGACTAATGATTGATTTTAGCTAAGGATGAGTTTGTTTTAATCTGAGTTAATGCATTTTTGTTTAGTTGAGTTTTCCTTGGAGTTTCTGAGTAGGTCATGTTAATTGATAAAAATCATGTGCTTAAGGGGAGGAGTTAATATTACAGGGGGGAAAAAAGCAAGCAGTTACTGCTGCATTCTGAAAGAGGTAAGAAGTCTGTATGCTGCTAACAGATTTTGAAGAGGACTCTAAGCCTATAAGAGGAATATTGCTTGAAGTTGAACAAATAGAGATAAGTTAGCCGTTAAGAATTGTATCTTGTCATGTTTAAGTATTGTTCAGTAAAAATTAAGCAAATTTCTGTTTATATAATTTATATATATTATATATATATATAGAATTTATATAAGACATTACTTAGACCTCAGCTGGAATATTATGTACGATTTCTCAGTGCCACATTATTGGAAAGGTGTGAATACTTTGGAGTAAGTGCAAAAGAGGTTTACACAAATGGTTCAATAGATGAGAAACTTCAGTCACAAGGACAGATTGGAGAAGGTAGGACTGTTCTCTTTGGAGAGGGAAAGGTAAAGAGCAGATTTGGTAGATACTCTAAATCATGAGGAGGCCGGACACACTACATGGGGAGAAACTGTTCCTGCTTGTACAAGGATCAAGAATGAGAGAGCACAAATATAAAGTGGCTTGCAAAAGAAGCAGATGTGATTTGAGAAAAGAGTTCTTCACACAGCGAGTGGTTTGAGGCTGGAATGCACTGTCTGGAAGTATGGTGGAGGCAGGTTCAACTGAAGCATTCAAGACCACATTAGATGATTATTTAAATATAAATGATGTACAGGGAAAAAGCAGGAGAATGGCACTAAAGTCATGATGCTCATCTGGAGGTCCAATGCAGACACGATGAGCTGATGGCCTCCTTCTGCACTGTGACAATTCTGTGAATAAGGTATAATTATTCTTTTCATTTTAAATTAGAATAGTGTTTGTTTTAAATTATGGTTTTATTTTATTATAGATTCCAAAATAAGTGTTAAATGCTTGGATTTCAAAATCCAAAACATGTTGGTAGCACTGTGGTATCTATAATTATTCACATGTCAACATAGATGACCCCAGATTTATAAAGGAGGCACAAAGAATACTCTGAGGTCTGACAATTTTCTATGTAGCAAGAACAATGGGATTGACATTCTACTTATTCAACTCAAGGTAATGAGAGCAGCACCAACTCAAATCTATTGCCCAGGAGTGGCCATTTGCTTCATCACGTTCTCTGCTGACTCTTTGAACATTTGGCTCTGTTTAATCCCATACCCTTGCTTTGCATCCATAACCCGGCAAGTTCCTCATTCTCAGCATTTTTCTAGTTCCCTTTCAAAATGCATAATGGAATCAGCTGCCAGCACCTTTTCGGATCGAGTATTCCTGACCCAACAACTTTGGGTGATTAAAATGTTCAACTTATCTTCTCTCCAGATCCTTATCCAATGATTTTGAATCTACAGTCACTCCTCATTGATCCACTGAAAATCTCTCCTCACTGGAAACCTTGTCTGGGTCGACCCGACCCTTTCCTGTCCCAGGAAAATTTCCAGTCTGAACTTTTTCAACCTCCCTTCATAACTGAAGTTCTTCATCCCTGGGGACATCCTGGTAAACCACCTCTACTCCCTTTGCACAGCCTTTCCAGAATTCTTCACAAGATTCTGGGTCAGGTCTAGCCTGTGATTTATGAAGTTTCAGCAAGGTCTCGTTTGATTTTATCTTTGTCTCTATGGAATAAAGTAACCCACAGGCTTTTGTATCACTTGGTCAACTTGCAACTTTTAAAGATCTGTGTACATGGCCACCAGAGTATTCCTCAACCTCCTCGATTATCTCATTTCTGGTACACTGCTGTTGCATCCTCCCTTGGTGCATTGCTTTGACATTTCTCTGCATTAAACTTCATCTGCCAAGTTTCTCTCTTGCTCAGTCTATTACCATTCACAGTGCAGCTAGTTTCGTTCTGAAAGGGGATTAGCTCTGAATCTCCAAAGTGGTTTTCTAGCATTGCAGCCCTTTTATTATCCAATCAGCACCTTATAAAATCAGTAGAACCCTTGGACTGTGGAGCAAAACGCAAGACAGTAACTCTTCTCTGGAGCAAAAATAATTTGAGTTATCGTTGGCTTGGACCACAACCTCTTCCACTTTCCTGATCACTTTTCTAGCTTCCATTAACACCACCATTAAACATCACACATCCCCATCACACTTCATCCCCCACACACCAGCACCCACTCCTCACCTCTGCAATTCCCTCCACAACTGAGAGATTGGCCTGATGTAGCTCACTCTCAATCAAGTACATTGTACTGGAATGCCCACTTATAGCTAGTTATTGACCTGCTATTAATGAACACTATTAATAGGGGTGGGGGTGTATCTTGGGTGGCTTTGTGTATGAACAACTGATCAGGCAGCCAAAGTTCAAAATCATCCCACTTTCCCCAAATTATTGATCTGCAACTTGCAGTGACAGGGAAATTTGACAGACACCATTTTGTTTCTTGTTCTGTCATATCTTTGATTTCTCTTTCACTTGTTTTCTTTATGTCTGCATCTGTTTAATTGTCTTCCAAGCCAGAAATCTTCTGGCTACTTTGAGGGTGAGTTTGAAGGTTTTGTTGGAGGGAATTTACCAGTTACAGATGAGATATAGAATAGACATCCCACTAAAGTGAGCTGGACATGTTACTAATGTGGTTAAGGCATCACCCAACAGTGGTTTTCTTGGAGGGTTGCAAGTTTTCTGATATTGAGTGGGTCCATGCTGTTGCACCAAGGGCTTTGCCACCTAAAAGAAATGGCTTTACAACAAGAGGTCCAAACTCTAAATTTTTTGAGGCAGGCACAATGACACAGTGGTTACTGCCTTATACCTCCAGGAACCCGGGTTTAATTCTAGTCTCAGGTCACCGTGCGGAATTTGCACATTCTCCCCGTGTCTGCATAGGTTTCTTCGGGTGCTGTACTTTCCTCTCACATCCCAAAAAGATACAGATTAGATGAATTCTAATGTCACCCGGAAGAGAGGCTGTGTTTCCTGGGTTACTGAATCATAGAATCACAACAATGCAGAAGGAAGACATTCGAGCCATCAAGCGTGCACTGACTCTCTCTGACAGAGTACTGGCCCTTTCTGCCACCCTATTCCATGACCCCACATATTTAGCATGGCCAATCCAATTAACTTACACGTTTTTGGAGTGTGGGAGAAAATAGGAGCACCTGGGGGAACCTCCTGCAGACATGGGGAGAACATGCAAACTTTACACACTCGGTCTAGCCCCAACCTTCTGGATGATTTTCAGGTTTTCTGCACTGCTGGGGTGTGGATTTGCACAGATTATTGAAATATCCTGGTCAGCGGCAGTGGGAGCACTGGACAGTATTCACAAGACATTTTGTGTGAGGGTGACTCGCACTGCAGTGCAGGCAAAATCATTTGATAAGGACAGCTCAGGGAATGCTTGCCCAGATTGGGAGTTCCCTGTGCTTCTATTGCTTGATATGGTGGACTGAGTTGTGACTTCTGCACCATGATGTGCTTATTCCTCTGAGAATGGTTCTTTGTTAGTCATAAAGCTAAGGAATTCTAACAAGAGTGAGATCCTTGTCAATATGAAGATCGTCTTTGACTTAAAGGAAGTCAGAAAGTGAGTAATCCACTACAGCCACCATGATTCCATTTTGGATGAGTCGGGATTTTAAGTTGCCATATTTACATCTTCTGTCATGCGGTTATCATCATTGACGAAGGAATTGACAGGTTCCCCAGTTGTTGGACTCATTGTTAAATTTGTCACTTCCTAGGATTTCATTGGATCCCAGGCTGAAGAAAGTTCAAAAGACTTTAAGATATACTCACAGTCAATAAATGACACACAAAGTAGTGTGCTAACTCATTCTGCCTCTGAAACTTTCTTTAATCTGGTAGCAATGTTGTACATCAAAAATCATTTCCTCCAATAAGTTCAACTCTGGGATTGATAGGACCATAGATAAAGACCATTGGAGGAGGGAGTGAAGAATTATGATCCACCTCTAAAATTATTTAAAGTATAAATATAATTTTAAGAGCAAGGAGTATTTCAAGATGAAGTCATTGATTATCGATGAAGAAGGGATTTCACTATCTCCCAGATTCAGTGGAAATTTCAAAATGGCGGCAACTCTCTGAGGAAGAAGGAGAACCAAAAATGGCTGCAGTGCCAAAGGGCTTGATACCCGATGGCTGCAGGTCAGGGATAGATCAACAGGACGGAATTCTCATTGGCTCGAGTCTCTTGTCTTTTTTTTCATTCCATCCTGAATTGAGGTTTCAGATAGTGACTGAAGTTAACAGCAGTATATCTGCTGTGATGAAAGAGAATATTCACAAGACTGGAAACGCTCTCGCCCTGTGGGCAGCTTGCTCAGTTTGGTTGAAGCTGAATTTTGACATCATGCATGGAGACTTCTGCCCGAATTTAACCTTCTACCTTTTCCCTGCTTCCAGGCTTGTGTGTCTCAGGAGCTCCTATGATGATTTTTCTCAGCGTTTTAGCCTCTGGAGCAAGATTGCTTCAAAATAGAGAGTGCTGAAGGTGCCCTTTTCTTTAATTCTTCAGCACTGAAGTGAGGATATGGATTTTTTTTTATCATTTACTGCTATAATTATGGATTCTGCTGCTTGCTCCATGATATATTCTGTTGTTGTTATGCTTGAAGGATCTTGCTGGACGTCATGAAGTAGTCTTTAAATGTTACAAGAAACTCTTTTATTAAAAAAAAACCTGAACTATATACATGCTTGCAGTAGAAGTGGAGAGGGCTCAATATAACATTCTTACATCTTGTCACTCATCTCTAGACTGGCCTAGCTATAGGTCATGTGCCTTCTGACATCGCTGCGTGGGGGATACTGCACTTAATCTCATGTTAACCCTTTAGATGCCTGATCATTCTACATCACTGCTGACTGTAAGAGCTGCTGGCTTCTGATTGGCCAGCAGGGATTTGTCTTTTGGGATCCTCAGTCTGGAGGAAGTCCTATCACTCTCCACATAATTGCCTGATGGGCAGAAGGTAGCACCGACATTTCCCCTCAGAATCAGCTTGGGTGAGACATTGACTGAGAATGGAAGAACTTGGTCTCAGTCTTACGCTCTCTCTCTTTCTCTCTCTCTATCTCAGAAGTGAAACACTTAGAATCATAGAGGTTTACAGCATGGAAACAGGCCCTTTGGCCCAAATTGTCCTTGCCTTTTTTTTTAAAACCCCTAAGCTAATTATAATTGCCCACATTTGGCCCATATCCAATTAGTTAACTGGACTATTATTCAAATGGTGAAAAATTACAACATGCTACTATGCAGAGGGACTTGGGGGACCTTGTGCATGAATTGGAAAAACACAGTTTGCAGGTGCAGCAGGTGATCAAGAAGGCAAATGGAATGGTGGCCTTTATCGTGAGGGAGATGGAGTATAAAAGTAGACAGGTCTTGCTGCAATCGTACAAGGTACTGGTGAGGCCGCAACTGGAGTACTGTGTAATTTTGGTCCCTTTATTTGCAAAAGAATATATTGGCCTTGGAGGGAATACAGAGGAGGATCACCAGGTTGAGGAGGTTAGCTTATGAGGCGAGATTGAATAGATTGGGCCTGTACTCGCTGGAGTTTAGAAGGCTGAAGGGAGATCTTATAAAGACATTTGAGATAATGAGGGCTAGACAGGGTGGAGGCAGAAAGATTCTTTCCACTTAGAAAGGAAACAAGAACTAGAGGACACATCCTCAAAATAAGGAGGAGTCAGTTTAGAATGAATTTGAGGGAAAACTTCTTTTCTCAGAGGATAGTGAATTTTTGGAATTCTCTGCCCATTGAAGCGGTGGAAACTATCTCGTAAAATATGTTTAAGTCACAGATTTCTGATCAATAAGGGAATTAAGGGTTATGGGGAACAGGCGAGTAAGTGGAACCAAACCACTGTCAGATTAGCCATGATTTTATTGAATGGGGGGGCAGGCTCGAGGGGCTGGATGGCCTACTCCTGCTCCTATTTCTTATATTCTTATGTTCTTATCCTTCTATACCCATCGTACCTATATAACTATCTAAATGCTTTTTAAAAGATAAAATTGTACCCACGTCTTTTACTATCTCTGGCAGCTTGTTCCAGGTACTCACCACACTTGGTGTGAAAAAATTGCCCCTCTGGACACTTTTGTACCTCTCCCCTCTCACCTTAAATCTATGCCCTCTAGTTTTACAATCCCCTCCCTTTGGGAAAAGGTATTGGCTATCCACCTTGACTATGCTCCTCATTATTTTATGGATTTCTATAAGGTCATCCCTCAGCCTCCTACATTCCAGAGGAAAATGTCCCAATCTATTCAGTCTCTCCTTTATAACTCAATCCATGAAGTCCTGGTAGCAACCAAGTAAATCTTTTCTCCATTCTTTCTGGTTTAATAATATCTTTCTTATAATAGAGTGATCAGAACAGTACACAGTATTCCTAATGTTGATTGGTTTCCTCCCATCCTATTGTTTAGCAATGTTGAATCTCTCCGTTGCACAGCTAACACTGTACAGGCTGGGAACTCTGGACCTTCTGGTCTCCACTATTTACAATCCTGGTACCTTACCAGGAGGTACCTTTACCCAGTGAGCTCACAAAACTGTGCACAGTTCTTTTTCTCATTAGTTAAATTAATTATCCATAAATGTCTCACAGACAAGTGGGAGTACAACATGAGATTTTCACTGATATATTAAAAGCCAACAGTTGTACTTGTTGGTGTATGACATCATTAGCTCTTATTTCTGCTGCTCCCAAATACTCAATAAAATTTGGGATCAGATTCAGCATTGGCACTCTGACAGCAATGTGGATCAATAATAGCTGGCTAGGGAAGGATGTACTCAGTGTAACTATAACTTTAGGGAAGAAAGAAGGAGATTTGTGAAGGGAAAGGATAGGGAAGGTGACAATGGTTAGGGAAACAAAGGGATTTATGGTTGTATTGGCAAATATCTAAAATACAAGTTTAATTATATTTTTAAGTAAGTTTAATTTAATGTTTCTGTGTCTGGTCAAGCTGGATAAAGGTGTTTTTTTTTTAACGTGGAGGTTCAGTTCAATTGATGTTACTGTTGTACGTGGAGAGGATTACGGCCCTAAGAGGCAAATTTGTGGGTGCTATTTAATGACTGGAGATTCTTTTTAAAAGGAAAAAAAATGCTTTTTAAGTTTTAGTTTCAGCTGGATATATTGCAGTTGGAGACAGGACACTGGGGAGTGGACCTCTCTCAACTCTGCCAAGACAGACAAGAGAGTTGCAAAGATGCAAGCTTCCTAAGAAACGAAATACAATCCAGATAACCAGAGAATTGGAACGGAAAGAATGTTGTAGGGCAAGAACAGAGGTTAAGGTATTTTTCAAGGAAGAGTAAACAATGTGTTGAGTTGAAGACAATTGCAGCAACCAGATTTAAAGTGGGCCAGCAGGCTTCAGAAATACTTGAAATGTTTGCTACCATTTTAATGCAGTCTGGGAATCGCAAGTTAAAGCCATTGTGAATAATTTATACAACAGTCAAAGACAAAAAAATCCTAAACGGGCTGATGTAAAGCCTGGACTGGAATCAATGTTAACAATAGAGTGGCAGTTTTGTTTTTAAAAAAAAGCCTCTTAGAAAATCTGGTGTGGATTTCAGAACACATTATTAAACTATGACGATTTTGAAGCATGTTTATTTGAGTGGAAATTCTCATGTGACAATCATCGGGGGTGGATTATGAGGAGAAATTCAGACACTTGCTTGAGTTCAGAGTGGACAGTGTATTTGACATAGCTCCCTTGTGTGCTTACTGAGAACATTGTAGTTGACAAAATACTCTGTAATCCACCTTAATCTTAAAATGTGTGTGTGTTCAGTACATATCGGGGGAGTGGGGGAGGGGGGGTGGTGGTGGAGGAGAAGTAAAAGAGTACTGTCTAATAATCCAATTTTCCATATTTAATAATTTTTTTATCTTGTTAATTATCAGTCCTGTGACTCCACATTTTTGTGACAAAAGAGAAAGTTACTGCTTTGTTGTGGCTGTTATGATATCGTCAAGAGACTTCAGACATAGATAGGGACCAAAGGTGTTTATTAATAAGAGAGACAAGGTACAAGGACTGGCAGTTCTTGGCTGTCCTGGAGCAGCAGCTCCAATTTTTACATATTTAAGACATGGCTGCTCGATGATTCTACCTGAGAGAGGACTCCACTTTCTGGGGTAATCACTCGTTCTCAGATCCCAGTGATTCTTCAAGTCAGGTGACTTACTTCTGCTGTGCTGTCTTAAAGCACATTCACAACAGTTAAGATCTTTTGAGCCAGAGTTCTATTTTAGGATCTTTCCGTTCAGTAATTTCAACAACTGGGATTGTAACACAATTAAAAGACAAAAACTTTGCTTTAGCCACATCTGAGGAAAAAGCAAAGGTTGTGTGGGCTCAAGGCAAGTTTAAAAAGAGCAACAAAAATAAGTAAAAATGACTTAGTACTTATTGATTAGATGATAAACTGATCCGTTGCCAGATAGCCATGGAAGATCCTAAGACATGACAGCCAGAGGATTTATTTTCCTGGTGGCTGGATTAATATTTATCTCTCAGCTACAATTATCAAACCAGGTGATCAGGTTGTTGTCACATTGCTGGTGGGAGCTTGCTGTGCACACATTGGCTGCTCCATTTTCTATATTACAACAGAATTAATTAATTGGCTGTCGCTCACTTTAAACATCCTGAGGTCATAAAAGTCACTACTTTAATGTAGCACATTCTGTTCTAAAAGAAAAACTAGACATAAAGTATGTAACATTATGCAAGAATGTTTAATAAGAGGAATGTGAGTGAGAGAGAGAGAGGGAGGGCAAAGAAAACCAAAGCAATTTAGAATCAGATCCAAAATCAAAGTTGTTGTAAAAGAATAGTGAGAAAAGGAAGGTTAGCATTTAGTCATGGATAGAGATGAATGAATGGATACAAGATATTCCTAGCAAGAACTGGTGTTCTCAGGAAACAGAGTGCAGGAAATCACAGATACACAGCCTGTAATTTTTCTCCCATTAATGTTAATGGGCAGCAGATTGTGACTGTGTGACCAGGACTCCTTGAGATGTGTTTATTGCAAAACTACTCACTTGTGTGGATGTCAGTTTGTGCCTCACGCCACAAGGAAAGACACAAGCTGCAGCAAGAGAGCGTGATGATGATAATTATTTTGTACCAGTCGTCTAAATTTTCATTGCCCAATGAAGGTATTTGGCATCAAAATGTGGGGATAATATGCTTGGATCAGGATTACAGCGTATGGTGTTCACTCTGAAATTCTTGTGGCTTGCTACCAACTGTCAGAGTGTCAGAAGTTGATCACTCGATCATAATGATGCCAGGGTGGCTGAGTAGATCAGACTGTTCCCCATCTCTCAGAGCTTCATTTCTCACTCCTGACACTTGAGCATAAAACCTGACACTTCTGGGAAATACAGAGAATGCTGCATTGTCAAAGGGTTTTTTTCTTTGGGATGGGATGTTAGAGCAGTGTCCTTTCTACACTCACAGGTAGAACTGAAAGACCTTGTCACTTTCTGACTATTTGGAAAGGTTTTATTTGAAACCCATCTCCTTGATATCCTGGACATTCCTGATTTTAATCAATCCCGTATTGGTGACCGGAAATTTCCTCCCTAAACCTGTCCATTTCTCTCTCTCTCCTTTCCCTAAAATCCATCTCTTTGGCTAAACATTGAGTCACCTCTCCTAATATCCCCTTGTGAGGCTCATTGTCATTGTTTGTTAATGCTTCTCTGAAGTGCTTGGGACATTCTAAAGGCGTTAGATAAATGCCAGCAGTTGTTGTAAAGGACTGCAGTTTGTGTTTACAGCTTTTTGGCTCTGACTCCTGTAGACAAGACAAAGGATTTTAACGGAAGGACTGGCACATAAAACTCCTCTGACAATGAATGACATCATGCCAGGGATCTCCTGAAGTCAGGATCCAGTGACCACCAATCAACCAGGCACTGATCTCATGATTCCTACAAATGCAGTAGAGAGGGAGCTGTAAAACCTTTTCCCAAGCACCCAAAAGCAAGGAAATGGTGCATGGTGATGCCTATTTACAGGGCTGACTGTTTGATCCGCCTGAGAAGTGATATCAGTCAAAACTGAAGTGGCAATGCTGGAATTGGAATGAATTTACCACATTCTCCAATGATAGCGTAGAAACCCTACAGTGCAGAAGGAGGCCATTCAGCCCATTGAGTCTGCACCGACAACAATCCCACCCAGGCGCTATCCCTGTAACCCCATGTATTTATCCTGTGAATCCCTCTGACACTAGGGGGCAATTTACCATGGTAAATGCACCTAAACTGCATATCTTTGGTCTGTGGAATAAGTCACAGAACCTTACAGTATAGGGAGAATGTACAGATTCCAGACAGACTGTGATCCGAGGCTGGAATTGAACCTGGATCCCTGGTGCTATGAGGCAGTAGTACTAACCACTGTATCACCCACGTATAGTGGGGAAAATAGCATTTGTGACACACTGGTGTTTCTCACAAATCATTTAAAGAAATCTCCACATCGAATCACAGGAGGTCTTTTCGCCAATTGAGCTGGTGTTGCTTCTTTGAAAGAACAATTGTGCTTAGTCCTGCATGAGCAGATTTTGTCTAAACCCCTACAAAATGTCTTGTCTCTAAGCACTTACCATTATTCACAGCATCAGTTTTGACCATTTTCCATGAGTGGTGTTTCACATCTCATTTCAGATCTGTAACCTCTGGTTATTGGCCAATTATTCAGCGTACGCACATGCTCTCACACACACCCTACTTCAAATCGTGGCTGTGAAGGCAACCCACGCAGAAATGTTTTTCACTTCCATCAGCCTGAGCTGATCTTGGCATCAATTTGAACTATAATCATATTACTGAGTTACTCCTCAAACACAACTTTGAGATGTTTGAACAGTGTGTGCCATCATTTAAATGATTTTATTAACATATTTAAATGAACTCTGTGAGAAATTAGCAGAGTGAAAAGATCCAAAATATCATCAGTTGCTTGAATTTTGGGAGTAAGGAAACAGGTTGAAGTGGCTTTCTGTCCCAATTGTGAGCCTAAAAGCTTCAGGACTGCAATATTTTACCAACAGAATGGAAAAAAAAAGCAATAACTGAAAACCCGTCGACAAAAGTGATAGGATCTTTGAACCATTTATAATCCCCTCATTCCCAGTATTTCTCATCATAAGATAGCACATGTTCACTAATAGATGCTTTTCCATTTGGCGCCATTTAAAACTGAACAATGGCAGGCTTTTAAAAATCAAATTTCCCCCAATCATTATGCTTCTGTTTTGTTGATTCTTGCAATGATCATGAGACCAGATCCAGAGACAATGAGGAGCACGATTTTGGTGAGTTGGGAAAACACCTATGGGCGTGTATCAAATAGGTTAAGTATGTGTGCTGTGTTGGCCTGAGCTCTGGGTTACCTTTGTTCCCAGAAAAGATAAGATGCTTCCCAGTCTGTTATACTGACTCTGTGTAAGGAGCTGGCATGAAATGTTCCTAATCTTCTGGGTCCAACCCTGATGCTGCTTTTGACTCCAAGGCAAGCTTCATTTTAACCAGAGGTTAATGAGTTCTATGAGATGTAGGAGTAGAATTAGGCCATTTGGCCCATCAAATCTGCCCCACCATTCAATAGCTGGTATGTTTTTTAACCCATTTTCACCCTTTTCCCCATAACCTTTGATCTCCTTACCAATCAAGAACATGGCGATCTCTATTTTAATTACACTCAATGACCTATTCTCCACAGCTTTCTGTGGCAATGAATTTCAGACTTACCAACTTCCCTCCAGTCTCTGTCTCCCCATCTCCTCAGCCAAACAACCCTCCCACTCCTCTCTCCAGCCTGACAGACTCCCCACCGCCTCTCCCCAGCCCCTCTGTCTTTAGCTTCCTCCTTCAACGTGAGCCAGTACGTTAATGCCTCATCAAGGTGTTCCTCCGACTGGCGGACTCTGAGCCATTTAAATTGCCATCTACTTTGGCAGGAGTGTAATATCCTGTTGGGATAAGAGGGGCCAGGAGATTCTTCATTCATCAGCGTTAGATTAGATTCCAATTGAAACTTAAACTGCATAAATATCTGTGTATGCATTCCTTTCTGTGAACATTGCTCCCATCCCTTGTCCCTCCTCAGTGTTAGTTGCCTTATCAATCTGTGTTGTAGATTTTTGGGAATTCTCTACAGAAGAAGTCCATGGAAACTCAGTCATTGAGTATGTTTGAAACAGAGGTTGACTAATTTCTAAATACCAATGGCATATAGAAATATCAAGATAATTTGGAGGAAAAGTCATTGGAGTGAACAATCAGATACAATGATATTGAATAGAGGAGCAGGGTTAATGGACTAAATGGCCCACACTATTTCCATGTTTTTATGTTCTCTGGAGAGATGGAATATACCAAAATGGCTATTAACTTTGAGTGTCAGTGATCCTCAGAAATCTAAGAGGTTGGATGATCCTACGGCAAATCATAAACATTCTCAAAATCTTTTGAAGGAAAAAAAATCAAGTGAAGAAGTGGAATGTCTGTAAAGAACAGAAACTTTGCTCAGACAAATGGCCAAAGTCCAGAGATTACAATCAAGTTGCAAACTTTTGATGAAGTTAATGGTGACTCGAAAGTATATTAAGTACTCTCGTGTAAAGACTAATGGGCCAGCCAACAATATGCCTGTCTCCTCGTATTCAATGAGAATATCACATTATGGTGCTCTAATCGATATTTTATTCAAGAATGAAATGCAAAATTAAAGGCTGTGAAACAATCTGATTGGCAAAGCATTTTAGGATGCTGGTACACCAAGGCAGAAATATAGTTATTGGGGAAAATCTGATTTTTAAAATCTTAACCCTTCAGATGCCAAATGGAAGTGCACCTATTCTTGGTATTAGTCCATTTATGGTATCTTACAATGAACAGTTATAGGGATGATGTGATGGTGGATGGTCCCTCTGACTAGCTGTAATGAAAAATGAAACTGGGTGGAATTTTACTGTCCTGCCCACTGCGGGAATTGTAGTGGGTGGGACACAGACCATAAGGTCAGTTGACCTCGTGAGGGATTTTCTAGCCTTGGGCAAGTGCCGCAGGAAAATCCTACAGATTAGTCTTTAAAGGGGGAATATGTTTGAAGGCACGCCGCTTGCTACAATCCAATCCTGAAACTCCCAACTGCAGCACTCTCGAAAACATTAAACAGCTTCTTGATCTGAAAAAGCTTATAAAAGTGTCTCAATTGGCCAGATCACTTAAAATAACAATGATTAAAAGCAATAGCAGAGTGAACCAGTGAATCTGATGCCACTTAACAATGCCTTCAAGCATAATCACTTGGCGCTGATGGTATTGAAAGGGGAAAGGTTAATTAAGGCCCATTTTCAGGCAGAATGATCACGATGCGCGATTACTCCAGTGATAATCCCAGTGAGGCAGGCAGCTTGTAAACTTTGTGATGTCTCCTCACCAACATAATTTCAGTATGCAACTAGCTGAACATTCAACAAGGATTCCAGCAGTTTGCATGACTAATACAATCATAGCTGGCCTGGATCTACTCGAGCTGGATTGTCTCCCT
The DNA here is from genome assembly GCA_024679065.1 of Sphyrna mokarran. Classification (NCBI taxonomy): domain Eukaryota; kingdom Metazoa; phylum Chordata; class Chondrichthyes; order Carcharhiniformes; family Carcharhinidae; genus Sphyrna; species Sphyrna mokarran. Next base: position 146,868,838 of record JAGIQG010000002.1, read on the forward strand.
TGAAAGGGAATGACACTGGTTGTACAAAGTGGTTGCAAGTCAGTGCAGTGGAGAAGTACAGCACATCATGTAGTAGACAGTGATAGGGCTCTTGTTTCTGGAACTATTAACCCAAAAGCAAGTAAAACCATGATCAGGCAGTGGACAAGGCTAGCTCCTTGCACTATGTTGTGGTGGGGGGGGGGGGAGAGAGAGAGAGAGAGAGAGAGAGAGAGAGAGATGCTGATTTTAGATTTAAAATTCTGAAAGTGCCCAAAAAAATGCAGGTTAGTCAACCCTGCTCCATCGATCAAATCATGTCTAAACTTTCACCTCAACTCCATCTTTCAACATTCTCCTCATTTCCCTAACTTTTTATAGTATTCAAGTATCCATTCACTTCAGTCTTGAATATACTCAATGCCTGCATATCCTCATTCCCTTCAAATCACAAGATTTCCATGGCATTAAATGAAGAAATTTTGCCTCACCTCAGTCCTAAACGGTTGATTCTTTGCCCTGAGACTATGACACTGTGACCTCGATTTTCATCCTCACGTCCCCTCCCCAGACTCATGAGACTGCCGGCTCTCTGAACCTGACTTCAAAGAATGTCTGACTCAACCTCAGGAATGACTACCATTGCCAATGCAATCTACCTGAGGTGTGTGTCAGGTTTGTGATGCTGGAACAAGCAGGGCGGGTACCTGGTGCTGAGAGTGTCTTAGAAGAAGGACTACCTCAGTACTCCAGCACTGTGTAGAAATTTAATTTTAAAAACACAGAACAGCAGCCTTCCTGCACTCCCCAGCTCCCTTCAGCCACTACCCCTCCAACCACCTCCCACACACACACAGTTGTTACAGACTTGATGGGCCAAATGACTTCTCCTACACTGTAGACGTTCTATGATTCTATTCTATGATATCCATCCAAAGGTCGGGAATACAAAACTGTACACAGTGTTTGAGGTATAGTCTCATTAATAATCTACATATATTTAGTAAAATTGATTTGACCTTCAATCTCAGAAAACAAGGATGTTGTCATGCAAAAATGTGAAGGTCCATATTGTAATTATAACTGAAACTCACTCTGGTTCCTGTATCATGAAATGAAATAGGATTAGGCAAATTGTGATGGAAGTGCTGTCACGTTAAACTTGGAAGTTTTGTTCACTTTATCTTTTAAAGACATCAAGGAGAATTCTTTATTCCTCTCTTTAATAATTATTCCTGTAAAAAAAAAAATGTATTTCATTGTCTGCACTCATCAATCTTAAGTGAATTCAGTGGCACTCCATAAAATAGTCCCCGATTTAAAAACACCACTACATCAATTAACAAATTAAACATAGATTACGCAGCCACTGGTTACAAACATTAACCATACGGCTGGAACGTGGTGGGGTTAATTTGGAACCACAGATAAATGAACTGTTCAGCTAGCAAAAAAAAAGTATAAACTTTAATTCCAAGGATGGTGCCAGGTCTGTGAAATTATAGTTATCAGAAGAAGTCTGAGGTACTGAAATTATTTCTCCTGGGACACAAAAGGCTGTCTATCGTGCTTTTTTTAATGATGATAGTGAATAAGGAATGATAATTTCTTCTGGTTGAGTCATTTATGAGCTGGAATCCTGGCTAAAAGAATGAGGAGATAAATCAAGAGTAAATTAAAGTTTTCAACATTGAAGCTTTGGTAAAGAGAGCAGTGATTGTTCATTGTTTTTCAAGTACTATCTGATTCTCTTGGATTTTGACCTGCTGGTAAGACCATTAACTTTCCAAAGAGGTGGTGTAGGAGGAGTGGGTGGTGTCTAGGTATAGGTAGAGGTACAATGTGAATGTTGATCCATTGTCATCCACGCAGAATTGGTTAAAACCATCTCTGTTGCCATTAGATTTATGACTCACTGTTCAACCCCACCTACTGCCTGCCATACATGTTGGCATCCAATATGGAGAACATCATTGAGAAAATCTCTCGGCAGACATTTTCTGGATCAAGGAATGGAAAACATAGAAAGCCATTAACAAGTTCCTTGTGACAAATCCCATCTGTCAAATGGCAGGCTTTGAATCACTGTGGTGGGAGTGATCCTGCTCTTTGCATTGTAGCTGTTTTCTTACGAAATAAGATAAGGCTGAATTGAGAGATCTTGACGTGATCTGCAGTTTTTAATGCTAGCACTGAGTGTTCAAAAAAATTCAAATATCCCTCACCTTGTTAAACTAAAAAGATTCCCCAAATTTGTTTCTGATTCAATGATGTGGGCCCAAATCTTCCAGAAATTTATGAAATGCTTAAGTGTTTCAACTTTGAAAACTGTGCAACCAACCTCCATTTGTGGGACCTCAGCACACAACTCCTTCTGCATGTGTGAAAAAACGCAAACAATGCTGCGTGCTCTCGAGAAGAGTCCCCTCTGCAGACTAACTGGTGGATTAATCACAAAGTCAGAAAACAAGGAGGCTGTCAATTATCTTCAGCACTCTCCAAGTGAATAAAATTCCTGTTCTCAGAGGAAATAGTGGAGAGCAGTTTGAAATAAAGGACGAACAAGCAACAGGTAAAAAAGATGTTTGGTTCCAGATTGCTCCAACAAACAACTGGATCAAACACAATCAGCAATGATGTAATCATTGCTATTTGACAAGTGTACATCTCTATGGTTCTGTTGTCCATTAATACAATTCTCGATATCCTCTCACATAAATTATCAATTTTTAAGAATAAGGCTTAGAAATAATTTCCCAGTTTTTCTCATGGTAACACATGGGGATGCTGCTGAGGACTTTTTTTTAAGATGAAATGGGCGCAAAGTGTGTATCTGTCCTTTCTGTCTGTAAAGAACAGGACTCTGCGTACTAGTATATGTACCTTCCAGGACACACAAATGCAAGTACACTGTGAGCCCCAATCAACAATTTTAAATTGGTTATCAATTCATTGTAGAAGTTTGCCTATAACCAATAGATATGGTCAAACCAATGGAACATAGAATCCCTACAGTGCAGAAGGAGGCTAATCGGCCCATTGAGTCTTCACTGACCATAATCCAACCAGGCTCTATCTCCATAACTCCATGCATTTCCCCTAGCTTGTCCCTCTGACAGTAAGAGGCAATTTATCATGGACAATCCACCTAAACCACACATCTTTGTACTGCGGGAGGAAATCAAAGCACCAGAAGAAAACCCACGCAGACACGGGGAGAACGTGCAAACACTGCACAGACAGTGACCCAAGCTGGGAATCGAACCAGGGTCCCTGGTGCTGTGAAGCAGCAGTGCTAACCATTCTGTCACCGTGCTGCCCCATGGAACCAACAAACACAGATGTTTGAATGAGACAATGAAAATTTGCAGATTATAAAAAGTCTATGAAAAAGTTTTGTGATACAGGAATTATAGTTAATGATGATCATGGTTATTAATTAGATTGTGGGAATATATTGTTTTGAAAGTCTACTACTTCAATCAGCAACCGACTTCTAGAAAAGCATTAATTTTTGCATTGTACCCAGAGGGTTTAATATTCCCACATGCATTTTTTGTAAATGTAAGTTGAGTCAGCAATAGCACCATCTGCTTCCAATTTAAATACCAAGCAAACTCTAAACAACTTAATAACATTACTAACAATTATGGATCTTTGTCAAACAAAGGCTGTATTGAGGGTAGATTTTACCTCCTGCCTGCCACTCTCCAACTAATGGATGGAAGGCTTGTGGTGACTTTCCCACTGAGGCCAGTTGAGACCCTAAATGTGCATTTAAAGCCTCATTCTATTGCTGCAACTATTCAACCAGCAGTGGATGAGGGACCTGCCACAGAGGAACAGCCCAGCAAGTGCAGTCAGGTTTGCTTGCAGCCTAATGTTCGCGGTGCAGGGAGAAGGTGTGGTGGGTAAGCAATACTCTTGTTCAAAGACATGCCTTGGTTGATCAAAGGACTCACATCATGATGAGGGATGCCTGATAATGGGCAGCATGTGCTCTTTCCTCTGTTCCCATTGCTTCCCTCACCAGCAATACCTTCCACAATGCACCCCCCCCCCCCCAACCCACTATCACATTTGCCCAAGAATCCCTGGAAAAATTAGCAGCCAGTACTCTGGGGAGCCCTAGTGACAGCGTTCCACAATGGGGCTGAATTCCCTTGAATTCTTAAGATCAATTCAGCAGGGATGCTTTCAGTTATGGTGATGACTCTTGGCCTCCTGTTACTTCTATTAAATTCTACCTGAAGTCTTGGGGGAATCCTGAAGTTTTGAAATTCAGCATTGTAATAGTTACGAGCTCATTGATCTATTGCAGGGACTACCTTTTGGGAAAGGACAGGGGCAGTGATGGAATAAAATCAATTTGCAAATTATGAAGAACGTTTTCATTCTGGGCAATTGAGGCACAATTCATATCATTGGCCAATTGCCTATCTGAATGATGCAAAGGCCAAGAGATGGAGTTATTTCAACAGCTAACAATCTAACTAACCATCAGGATTGCTCTGCACTTGGCAACGACTGCTTCTAGAGGGATTTATGTTTGACACTATTCAGCAGGGATTTAGTCTTAGGTTAAGGGTTTGAATATTTATGACAGAGCTAAACAGAAATATTTTCACTTAAATTGTTGTGGATCTTTGGCATTCTCTAACCTGTGAGTGTTAAATTGTTGAGAATACTTAAGGTTGAGACCAATAGTTTTCCGGACTTGTAGAGAATCAAATCAAATGGAGACCAGGCGTGAAGGTGGAATCGAGGTTGAAGATCAATCATAACCATTTTGAATAATGTAGCAGATGCTTGGGGGGTTGAATAGTCATCCCTGCTTCAATTTTTTTTTTAATGTTCTTTTGTCATAAGTTTGATAAGGAATTAAAATAAATGAGGGAGGGAGGAAACTGGCCAAATATCAATGGCCAGAATTGTCCGGTCTCTCTCACCCCACTGCTGCTGCTAGTCAGAACAGAGAATTTGGCATCCCACCAAATTTCCATTCATAGCAGCTGGCCCAGATAATCCCAGCTGGGGTGAGGTTAGAGAATTCTAGACAAAGTTCCATGGATAATAAAACATTGAAATATTATTGCCCTGCATTCTGACAGTCACTTACTGAACTCATCTGCTTTCTTATAATTCTTTCTGTCTTCAAAGCTTCTTCAAAAGTTGACTTTTGTGCTTTGTCTTTGGTTATTTCTGCTGTTTCTCTTCTCTCCACTTCTGCGTAGCTATTTCCTGCTCCATTTTAGCAAGATGGCTCAGTACATGGTGGGATGTCAAAGATCTACAAATGAAGGTTGTGTTGTTTTATAGTCAGTATCTGAGTGATATTAATGACTTTGGGAGAACCTGCTAGCACTGAGGAGGTGCCTCCTTCATTTGAAGCCTACTCAGCTATTTTGTCTCATGCACACAGCTCCTTTCAAAAGAAAACAATTCAGCATTGATTTATATGCTTGATAGGTTGGCTGTGCAAAACCTGACTAAGATGGTTTGTCAGTTTGAGGACCATGTTTGTTTTATCAATCAAGTTCTCTGGGATGTTATCTGATGTCTGCTAAATTCATGAATATTGATTAAAGACTAAGCATAGTTTTTTCACTGTTTCTCAGGTAAATTTCAGAAGTGCAGTCCCATCCGCAAAGAAAATATATTCAACAAAAGAATCCTCCTAATGAGACTCCTGTAGATCCATTTGACTGTGGGTCTGTATCATTGTCAATTTCTATCACACACCCTGTTTGTGAGAAAATCTTTACAAATGTGTAGCTATACTCAACTTTTCAGTTTTCCCCTTTCTGTTGTGTTATTGACAAGAGATCAGTATCTTTGTAGAGACTAAGGGAATCAAGGAACATGTGAATTGTGTGGGAAGATGGAGTTGAGAGAGATGATTAGGATTGATCCTAATAATTGACAGTTTCCTCGGAGGAACACATAGCTTTAATTTCTTCACTTCTTACTTTCTTCACACATTTACTCACTCTTCTTTGACTACCTGGATGTTTGTGTAGTGATTGTTGGTTTTCCTGCATTGCTATTCTTGTGAATTGTATACCGATGATGAAAAGTGCTGACAAAATGTCTCCTCTTCTCAGCGTTACTCAAGTTCTGTGCTATCAAACAATTACGTAATTTGCTGTGGATAATTTTAATGGAGTGATTTTATTTACTTGGCTGCTGCTTAGTGGTCTCTTCCATTCTGGTCATCCCATCTCTCTCTGTTTCACTTTGGTAACAGGATCATCAGAGCCATTCTTGAAACTCCTCTGGAAACCAGCCCACCTCATTTCATCCCTTTCCACCTTCAAAAGCCTCCCCGCGAACACCTGTAAAAGAGTGCGAGAGGCCGGGGTGCTGAGTGATTTGATTTGATTCATTATTATCACATGTATTGGGATACAGTGAAAATTACTGTTTCTTGCATGCCCTACAGACAAAGCACACTGTACATAGAGTACATAGGGGAGAAGGAAAGGAGAGGATGCAGAATCTAGTGTTGTACTCATAGCTAGAGGAAGATCAACTCAGTATAAGGTAGGTCCATTCCAAAGTTTTTTGGCAGCAGGGAAGAAACTGGTCTTTGTACATGATCTCAAACTTTTGTATCTTTTCCCAATCAAAGAAGGTGGATGGTGCATCGTGTCCTTGATTATGCTGGCTGTTTTTCCGAGTAAAGTTTTACAACACCAATTTTAAATCCAACCAATTTATTTGATAGTAAATCCGCGAGCTTTCGACTTTACAGCCTTCGTCAGGCAAATGCAGTGTTCTGATCTGCAGAGGCACTCATATCCACACAGACAGTTACAGATTGCTAATTAGAATGCAAATCCTTACATCTAACCTGCTATTCAAGTGTTAAAGTGGCTAACAATGTGTGTGAAGGGAATCCTGAGCATTGGTTAGAAAATTGTGTATTTTCTCCAGACAGCACAGTAAGTGAGGTTTTTTGCTAATCCAGGCAAGTTACGGGGGTTGCAGGTAGTGTGACATGAAGCCAAGATCCCTGTTAAGACCGTCCTCATGTGTGCGGAACTTGGCTATCAGTCTCTGCTCAGCAACTCTGCGCTGTCGTGTGTCACGAAGGCCCCCTTGAAGAACATTTACCCGCAGGTAAATGTTCTCCTCCGGAAGGCCACTGTCCCCGACTGGACATATATGCCCAAGCCATCAGGAGGTGCGTGAACACCAGATTCATCAACCGCACTTACAAGACAGTCCCGAACGTCACCCAAGCACAAAGCAAGGCCATCCGTGTTCTTAAGACCAACTGCAACATTGTCATCAAACCAGCAGACAAAGGAAGCGCCACCGTCACACTGAACAGAACGGACTACTGTGAAGAAGTGTACTGACAACTAAACAATGTGAAACACTACAGACAGTTACCAGCGGATTTGACCAAAGAACACACTCGTCAACTCAACACTCTGATCAAAACCTTTGATCCGGACCTTCAGAACACCCTCTGGACTCTCATTCCACGTATTCCCCGCATTGGAGATCTCTACTGCCTCCCAAAGATACACAAGGCAAACGTACCTGGCCGTCCCATCGTATCGGGCAATGGGACCCTGTGTGAGAACCTCTCCGGCTATATCGAGGGCATCCTGAAACCCATCGTACAAAGAACCCCCAGCTTTTGTCTTGACACTACGGACTTCCTACAGAAACTCAGCACACATGGAGCAGTAGAACCAGGGACACTCCTTGTCACAATGGATGTCTCTGCGCTCTACACCAACATCCCCCACGACGATGGTATTGCTGTAACTGCCTCAGTACTCAATGCCAACAACTGTCAGTTTCCGGATGCAATTTTACAACTCATCCGCTTCATCTTGGACCACAATGTCTTCACCTTCAACAATCAGCTTTTCATCCAGACACATGGAACAGCCATGGGGACCAAATTTGCACCTCAGTATGCCAACATCTTCATGCACAGGTTCGAACAAGACTTCTTCACTACACGAGATCTTCAACCAAGGTTATATACTAGATACGTTGATGACATCTTTTTCCTTTGGACTCATGGTGAACAATCATTGAAACAACTGTATAATGATATCAACAAGTTCCATCCCACCATCAGACTCACCATGGACTATTCTCCAGAATCAGTTGCATTCTTGGACACACGCATCTCCATCAAGGGGATGGTCACCTCAGCACCTCACTGTACCGAAAACCGACAGACAACCTCACAATGCTCCACTTCTCCAGCTTCCACCCTAGACACGTTAAAGAAGCCATTCCCTATGGACAAGCCCTCCGTATACACAGAATTTGCTCAGATGAGGAGGATCGTGACAGACACCTCCAGACGCTGAAGGATGCCCTCGTGAGAACAGGATATGGCACTCGACTCATCAATCGACAGTTCCAACGTGCCACAGCGATAAACCGCACTGACCTCCTCAGAAGACGAACACGGGACACGGTGGACAGAGTACCCTTTGTTGTCCAGTACTTCCCCTGAGCGGAGAAGCTACGACATCTTCTCCGGAGTCTTCAACATATCATTGATGACGATGAACATCTCGCTAGGGCCATCCCACCCCCCCACTTCTTGCTTTCAGACAACCGCACAACCTTAAACAGATCATTGCTCGCAGCAAACTACCCAACCTTCAGGAGAACAGTGACCACAATACCACACAACCCTGCCACAGCAACCTCTGCAAGACATGCCGGATCATAGACATGGACGACATCATCAAACCTGAGGATACCATTCACCAGGTACACGGTACATACTCTTGCAACTCGGCCAACGTTGTCTACCTAATACGTTGCAAGAAAGGATGTCCGAAGCATGGTACATTGGGGAGACCATGCAGACACTACGACAGCGGATGAATGAGCATCGCTCAACAATCACCAGGCAAAACAGTTCCCTTCCTGTGGGCGAACACTTCAGCAGTCATGGGCATTCGGCCTCCGACCTGCGGGTAAATGTTCTTCAAGGGGGCCTTCGTGACACACGACAGCGCAGGGTTGCTGAGCAGAGACTGATAGCCAAGTTCCGCACACATGAGGACGGTCTTAACAGGGATCTTGGCTTCATGACACACTATCTGTAACCCCCGTAACTTGCCTGGGTTAGCAAAAACCTCACTTACTGTGCTGTCTGGAGAAAATACACAATTCTCTAACCAACGCTCAGGATTCCCTTCACACACATTGTTAGCCACTTTAACACTTGAATAGCAGGTTAGATGTAAGGATTCGCATTCTAATCAGCAATCTGTAACTGTCTGAATGGATATGAGTGCCTCTGCAGATCAGAACACTGCATTTGCCTGACGAAGGCACATAGTGTCGAAAGCTTGCGGATTTACTATCAAATAAATTGGTTGGATTTAAAATTGGTGTCGTAAAACTTTACTGAGTTTACTCCAGTCCAACGCCGGCATCTCTACATGTTTTTCCGAGGCAGTGGAAGTGTAAACTGAGTCAATGGATGGAAGACTGGTTTGTGTGATTGGGCTTCGTCCATGACTCTTTGTACTTTCTTGTGGTCTTGGGCAGATTAAGAGCCGTACCAAGCTATGAAACAACTAGAAAGAATGCTTTCTATGGTGCATCTGTGGAAATTGGTGAAAGTCGCATCAGACATGCCAAGTTTCCTTCATCTTCTGAGAAAGTAGAGCCACAAGGTGGTGAGAGATTTGTATCTGAAGTAGGGATAGGACTTCAGGGATTGATTAAAAAATGACAGTACAGCTTTAAGAAACTGTGGCTCTTAAACACGTTTAATCAGCTCTCAGCCTGTCAGAGGGAAAGGCAAAGTGGTTCAGTTTTGTGAGTGGGTGAATCAAACATGGCCTTGTTTATTGTGTTGAGTAATGGTACGTGATAACTAAATACAGCTCTACTCTTTCTAAGATCCAGCCTGCATTGATTTCTTACACCATTTTGTTCCATCATGCCTCTTAACTTCTATCAGAGATTCGTTCTTCAATTTCAAGTTGCTGGTCATTTTTGCCACTGCTCCAGACACAGGCATTTCCCTTTTGCAGGCAAGGCCACAATTTGACATCTATCATTTCTTAATTGGCTGATTCACCATTACATCAGAAATGAATTTTACTGATCTGAAACACCATGGTTGACTCAAACTATTAATCTCAAGTTGAAAATAAAGTTGTCGCTGGTGAATGCTGTTTGTGTGAAGGTTCTGTCTGACTGTTGGCCATGTAAGGCCCTTCAATCGTAAAAGTTCCAATGATCCTGATTCATATTCCAAAGAGCTTCAGTTGTCCGCAAGTTATAAAGATTGCTCAGGCGGTTAGAATTCAGATAGGTCGGTGTCACCAGATGCTATAGTGAGATTTATCAGGTAGTTTGATAACAATAGAGTTGATGTCCTTCAGTTGATTCATGCTGTGATGTGTCTTTTTCAGGGGTATTAATGTGGAAGAGTGGTTTGCAGCTTGTCCTGCACATTTGAAGTAGGAAAATCATCTCTCTTCATACAGGGGAGTCAATGGTCTAGTGGTATTATCGTTAGAGTATTAATCCTGAAACTTTACTAATGTTCTGGCGACCCAGGATGGAAACCCACCATGGCAGGTGGTGGAATTTGAATTCAACGAAACATTTCTGGAATTAAGAATCTACTGATGACCATGAAGCCATTGTTGATCATCAGAAAAGAAACCATCTGGTTCAATAATATCCTTCAGAGAAGGAAATCTGCCATCCTTACCTGGTCTGGCCTCCAGAGCTACAGCTATGTGGTTGATTCTCGACTGTCCTTGGGCAACTAGAGATGGACAACAAATGCTGGCCAGCCAATGATGCTCATGTCCCACAAATGATCTTTTAACAAAACATCATTTTAGCTGAACATTCATATTATAAATTATGAGAGAAAAAAAGGACTTGCATTTTCATAATGCCTTTTATGGTCTCAGCACATAGCACAGAATCATATAATTCTTACAGAGCAGCAAAAGGCCCTTTGGCCCAACATATCTGCACTGGTTTTCCAATTGAGAAACACACCTGGTTCTATTCCCGCAGTTACTTCTTATACCACAGTGGTTAGCACTGCTGTCTCACAATGCCAGAGATCCAAGCTCAGTTCTGACCTTGGGTAACTGTATGTGTAAAGTCTGCAAGTTCTTCCTGTGTCGGCATGGGTTTCCACCAGGTGCTCCGGTTTCCTCCCACAGTCTGAAAAACGTGCTGGTTAGGGTGCATTGACCATACTAAATTCTCTTTTGGTGTACCCGAGCAGACGCCAGAGTGTGGTTGACTAGGGCATTTTCACTGTAACTGCATTGCAGTATTAATGTAAACCTACCTGTGATACTAATAAATACATTTTTCTCTTTTCAGATAACAATCTAATTCCTTTTGAACGCTTCAGTTGAACCTGCCTCCATCATACTCTGTCAGTGAACTCCGAACCCGAATTACTTGCTGTGAACAAATATTCTCCTCATTATTACTTTTGCTTCTTTTAACAATTATTTTCAGCCTGTGCCCATTTTTTTAATGTTCCTTTCACGAGTGGGAACAGTTTCTCCCTACTCTGCCTTCTCATGATTTTGAATATCTCTTTCACATCTTCTCTCAACCTTCTTTTCTCAAAGGAAAACAGTGCTGACTTCTCCAATCTATCTTCATAACTGAAGTTCCTCATCCCTGGAACCATTCTTGTGATTTTTTTTTTCCTGCACTCTCCCCAGTGCCTTCACATCATTTCCAAAGTTGGCACCTAGAACTGAATGCAACACTGCAGCTGTGGCTGAACTAATACCTTATCCAAATACAATATAACTTTCTTGATATTTTATTCGATTTCCCTCGTCATAAAGCCCAGGATACCGTGTGCTTTATTTACTGCTTTCTCAATCTTTCCTGCCACCTTCAATCATTTAAAACCAACACACCTAGGTTCCTCTGCTCCTGCATCCATTTTATTTTATACTGTCACTCCCTGTCCTTCCTACCAAATTGAATCACTTCACATTTCTCTGCATTGAACTTCATCTGCCACCTGTCTGCCCACCCCACCTATTTGTCTGCATCCTTTGAAGTTCTACAATATCCTCTTTACAGATCACAATGTTTTAAATTCAATATGATCTGCAAAGTTTGATATTGTGCCCTGCATATTAAGGTCTAGGTCATCAACATACTACAGAAAAAGCATAAATCCCACAACAAACCTGCCCGCAGCACAAAAAAAAGATTTAGTCACAAGTAAGGATTATATTAACACTATAACGAAATTGCTATGAAATTAGCCTAGTCACCACAGTGTGGTGCCTGTTCAGGTCAACGCACATAATCAGCACATCTTTCAGAATGTGGAAGGAAAGCGGAGGACTCAGGAAATCGACACAGACACAAGGAGACGGTGCAAACTCCAGGCACGCAGTGACCCAAGCCGAGAATCAAACCCAGGTCCCTGGTACTGTAAAGCAGCAGTGCTAACCACTGTGCCCCTGTGCTGCCCTGAGTATCTATGAGCCATTATCCTGCTTCCTGTCACTCAGCCAATTCCATGTCAATGTCGATTTGTCACTTATAATCCATCAGCTGTGAACTTTCTCACAAGTCTGTTGTGTGGCGGTATTTTTGGCACCTTTGGAAGTGAATGCACACCACATTAACATAATTTCTCTCACCATTGCTCTTTGTGTTACCTCTTCATAAGATGATAGAGTGGACATGCAAGACTATTTCCTCAGGTAGATGTAGTTGTTACTAGAGGGCATAACTACAAGGTTCATGGTGGGAGATAAAGGAGGGATGTCTGAGGTAGATTCTTCACTCAGAGTGGTTGGGATGTGGAATACACCACCTGCTGTGATAGTGGAGGTGGACACTTTAGGAACTTTCAAGCAGTTATTGGATAGGCACATGGTGCACACCAGAATGATAGGGAGTGGGATAGCTTGACCTTGGGTTTGAACGTAGCTCTACACAACATTGAGGACTAAAAGACCTGTACTGTGCTGGACTGTTCTATGTTTCAAAAATCTCCAACAGCACCGTCTGAGAGGGTTAGTGTACATGCATGGGTGAGTATGTGTAGATCCTACTTTTATCTTGACCCAAAAATATTATCCATAAGAGTAACATGAAATATCTATATATTCTGAGAAAAGAAACTTCCAAAATGAGGTAACATAATTGATATTAAAGATGAAAGGCAAAAACATACTTAAAGATCTATTGGAGGCTGTAAGATGGCTGTGATCATGAGACCCTGAAGAGTATTTGTATTGAAACAGACCTGTGAAGAAAGCCCCTGGTAGCCACCTATAGGAAAGACCAGTATTTTGTCTGCAAGATCTGCATGCAAGCTTTGTTTTTTTCAGAGGAGAAGTCTGTAAAATATTTCCCTGTGGAACAATGGATGCTTGTGGGAATCAAATCTTTTATTTTGGATTTTTATTGAGAAAATTGATGAACAATGTTGCCTAAAAGGAATATTTTTTTCTGAGGCTAACTGAAGAGGAATCTTTTGGGAAATAATTGTAGAAATGCTGTTAAATGTGTAAAATTTATTTATTTTTTCCCATTTCTTTTTCAATAAATGTTTACATTTAATATTTAAAGTCCCTGGATATGGTTTAAACTTTGTGTCCTTGACCTTGATGCAGTTATCTTCTCTCAATAAAGTACAAGTTGAAAAAGGTTGTGATAACTTGCCCAAGTTTCCCTTTGGGATTTGAGCAGTCTGGCAATTACTCCTGCCAGATGATAATAACATTGCTTGATGATGTCCTTGACCCTGGCACCTCCTAGTGACTGGTTGCAGTCCAGCAGTTCACACTAATGTGTTCTTGGCAGTGCTGTGTCAACTGGAGTTGCCAGCCAATCAGATTGGCCTGAAAGCCCAAAACTGGGCTATCTCCCAAGTGATGGGCAGAATTCTCCCAGGCATGCTCTTTAGCTCAACTGTATGGCTGCTGGATGGTCTAGCACAGAATGAGTTAGCTCTATATCGGGGTGAACTGTCCATTCCTCCATAATGTATAGCTCATTATTTTGCACCTAGTGAATGAGTCACCAATTTGCCAGATCCATATACATTCCATGGAGTATAATATAATGTGAAATGTTATACAAACTAGAACAATAATTGAAGGCTATTGTAAAGCTCTTGTTCTAAAATTAATAGTGCCATTTAAGCACACCCTGTAGCTTCCATCTGCTCAGAAAATTTTGATGATTTGATTTATTATTGTCACATGTATTTGCACCCTATACAGACAAAAAGTGCCATTCATAGAGAAGGAAACAAGAGAGGCCGGAATGTTGTATTACAGTCATAGCTAGGCTGTAGAGAAAGATCAACTTGATGTAAGGCAAGTCCATTCAAAAGTCTGATAGCAACAGGAAAGAAATTGTTCTTGAGTCAGTTGATGCGTGACTTTAGACTTTTGCATGATTTTCCCAATGGAAGAAGGTGGAAGAGAAAATGTCCAGGATGCATTGGACCCTTAATTAAACTGGCTGCTTTGCTGAGGCAGCGGGAAGTTAAAGAGAGTCAATGGATGGGAGGCTGGCTTGTGATGGATTGGGCTACATTCATGATCTTTTGTAGTTCCTGCAGTCTTGGGCAGAGCAGGAGCCACACTAAGCTGTGATACAACCAAAAAGAATGCTTTCTATAGTGCATCTGTAAAAGTTGGTGAGAGTTGTAGCTAACATGTCAAATTTCCTCAGTCCTCAGAGAAAGTAGAGACGTTGGTGGGATTTTCTTAACAATAGTGCTGGCAAGGGGGACCGGGACAAGTTGTTGGTGATCTGGACACCTAAGAATTTGAAGTTCTCAATGTTTTGTATTCATCCCTATTGATGGAGACTGGAGCATGTTCTCTTTTACATTTCCTGAAGTCGATGACAACCTCCATCATTTTGTTGACATTGAGGGAGAGATTTATTGTTGCTGTACCAGTTCACCAGTTTCTCTATCTCATTTCTGTACTCTGTCTCGTCATTGTTTGAGATCTGATCCACTACGATGATGTTGTTAACAAACTTGAAAATCAGATTGGAGGGGAACAGTCATAGGTGCATAAGGAGTCTAGTAGGGGGCTGAGAACATAGCCATGTGGGGCACCAGTGTTGAGGATGATCAAGATGATAAGATTGATATCCCTTTAAAAAATCCCCCAAATAGTTTATCCCATTTTACTGTGCTTATTGAGGGTGACAGAACTTAATTTCAGATTCAAATGCCATTTTGCGGAGGGGTCCGCTGCCACTTTGTGTGTGACTGTTGGAGAGGGAAGGGGAAGGGGTCAGAGGGCCATGATCAGTCTGGGGTCTGGGTAGCAGAGGTGGGGGGGGGGCGGCGGCGATAAGGGGATCAGTAATGTGGCATGGGGCAATGTCTGTGGGGGTCGGGGGGGAGGTATTTTCTGGCCCGGGAGTGATGTGGCAAGAGGGTGTTTTTTTTTCTACGCGTGTGCAGTTGGAGGCACCGATCGGAGCTGCAGGGTTTCACGTATATTAAGTCCCTGAACACAGGCTTGTGCAGTGTGATTGGGAATTGCTGATATATTTTCGGGCAGAGTGCATGTGGAGGTCTAAAGAAATCAGTCTAAAAGTTGGATCTGAAACTTCCAGTT
The DNA here is from genome assembly GCA_024679065.1 of Sphyrna mokarran. Lineage (NCBI taxonomy): Eukaryota > Metazoa > Chordata > Chondrichthyes > Carcharhiniformes > Carcharhinidae > Sphyrna > Sphyrna mokarran. Next base: position 146,884,431 of record JAGIQG010000002.1, read on the forward strand.
TCAAATACGCTCAGCAAGTAGAATTAAAATGATAAATAGGACCCATACTCTGTGATCCATGTCAACCTTAAAATCTGTGTGTATTCAACAACATAAGTGGGGGGAGTAAAAAAAATTGTCATGATCCAATATTTTTTAATAAATGTTTTTCCGTGTTGTGAAAATTAATTTGCGATTCTGTGTTTCTTCATGTTCGATCAAAAGTGTAAATTATGGACTTTTAAGCCAGGGTTCCATTTATATCCTTATTATGAAAGCATGTACCTGTGTCCCATCAGAGAATAGGACACAAGGTGAAGCCTTACTCTTCATAATCTTGCATAAGCACCTTGCCTCAACAACAACTTGCATTTAGGATATGCCTTTAAAGAGCTGAAATTTCTCAATGTACTTCACAAGAACACTAATCAATACCATTCACACAAGGAGGTATTTCAGGCAAGTGACAAAACCAAAGCAAAAGGGCCAATTTTACAGTGTCTAAAAGGCTGGAAGACATTCAGGGAGGAAATCTGAGGTTTTGGACCCAAGCAGATACATGCAAATCTGCCAGTGATTGAGGCATTAAAATCAGGGAAAGGGCCGGAATTGGGACACAAGGGTTTCCCTGAAGGCTGAAGGGCTGGCAGAAGGAGGGGGGAGGCCTTGGAGGAGTTTAAAAACAAGAAATATCAAATTATTGCTGGAGTGTGAGCAAGTTGAGTAAATGCTGAAGTATTGTATGAATGAGACCTGGTTAAAAAACGGATCTGTGCTTTAGTAAGTTGTTTTTCTTAGTTTTTATTTCATTCCTTTAAAGTGCTCCAGGATTTCAATGTCTTTTTATGGTATGTTATGTTATTTTCATGTGAATCATCAACTTGATCCATGTTTTACTGAAATTCCAGGTTAGTCAAGCTCAAGACATTTAGCCTTGTGGAATAAGTGAGAAAGATGGAGAGTTGGGTTACTCCAGAGACAGTGGGAATGGAGAAAAATAGCATATATATATATCTCACTTCATGTTCAAGAGAAAAACTAATAGCTTATCCATGATTAACTCAATCTACTCGTTGATGTATTCCATTTCTACAATCAGCATAGAAATGGTTTTGTTCAGAATAAAATTGTTCAATTAATTTGTTATTTAGAATGAATAAGGTTTATTACATATGTTGACAGTTTATAGATATTACCCCGTCTGCAATTTGAGTTGTTCATTGCAGTCAATGCAAACAAATGACCCATTCACACAGTGATAGTAATGTTATATGTCTTCATTAAATATTTATGGAAATAGCAAAGAAAATAGTTTTACTCCAAGTTTACAAAATAGGAGATGCAAATGTTGTTGGAAAGAGCCTGGTCTTCTTTTTGAAAGCTTCTACTGGAGAACAGTTAAATGGAGGTAAGAATTCCATCAGACATTCAGGGTTCCAACTATTGGCATTCCCAGCATGCGATGAACTTTCCATTTGATTTAGTCTCTAAGAATGAAATTTATTAAGCAGCATTGAGTTGATTGGCCGTGGTAAATTGCATTTATTGTCAGGGGTTTAGCAAGATAAAGAAGTGGGGTTAGGCAGATAGAAGGTGAGTGAGATTGTGGTTGTTGCAGACTTGATGGGCCAAATGGCCTCTTTCTGGGGATACTATGAATAAAAAACATCAGCTGATGTGGGCTTCCCAGAATCCCATGTTGTACTCCATCCTGGCAGCCCTCCAATGCTGTTAGCATATCTGGAAATTTGCAAAGAGAAAAACACACTTTCACCATTTAAGAGTATATTTTGACCACATTTTGTCTGATTCTGAATCCCTCTTTCAGACGTCTTTCACCTGAAGGTTCCAGAATCAACTCCTGTCGCTTCTCTGATTGGCAGAATAAAAGCCAATGATGCTGACGTTGGGAAGAATGCAGACATTGATTACAGCATCGTTCCTGGAGATGGGCTAAATGTATTTGGCATTACCTCTGATAAGACCACACAAGAAGGAATTATCAATCTGAAAAAGGTCAGCATTGCAATCATGCCTTAAACAATGTGAAAGAAAGGTTGAGCAAATTGTTTCTGTTCATTTTGCCCAAATTGCAGTTTATACCACGATAATTATCCTCTGAAAGTTCCTTTCAGAAACTGTGAAAACATTTTCCCTGTTAAATATTAAAATCACCTTCTTCAGCCCATGTTTCTATCATCATTCCTTTCATTTTATTCTTTCTTGAACAATTGCTGTTTATTTCACAAATCTGTCCTTCGTCACATGCCTATTCCGCATTGTGCTGGTTCACCTGACTATCTTTCTCTCCATCAAGATGATGCTCTCTTCTCTATCTGAGTTTCCCTTCACCAAAAACTCAGGATTAACTGAAGCTCAGTGTGAAGTACAAGATGAGCATTTTTTTTTTAACTGCTATTAGTCCCCGGTTCTTTTGCTTATTACAATTGTGTTTAAAATCTGTAAAACATACAGACAAAAATACCTTTATCATTAATGTGTGATGAATTAATTCATTTGTGTGCCATAATTAAATTGTAACATCATACTCCTGCCTCCATGTAATCCACTTAAGAACATAAGAACATAAGAAATACGAGCAGGGGTCGGCCATCTAGACCTTTGAGCCTGCCCCACCGTTCAATAAGATCATGGCTGATCTGAAGTGGATCAGTTCCACTTTCCTGCTTTCCCCCCATAACCCTTAATTCCCTTGTCTATCAGAAACCTATCTACCCGTGACTTAAATATATTCAATGAGGTAGCCTCCACCAGTTCAATGGGCAGAGAATTCCAGAGACTCATCACCCTTTGAGTGAAGAAGTTCCTCCTCAACCCACCTCCCCCCCACCCCCCCCACCCCCCCCACACACTTACTGCCATGGGATAAAATCAAACATGAGGTGAGGAGAAATTTCTTCACCCAGAGGGTGGTGAATGTGTGGATTTCACTCCCACAGAAAGTAGTTGAGGCTAAAATGTTGTCTGATTTCAACAGGAAATTAGATATCGCTCTTGTGGCTGAAGGGATCAAGGATACGCAGGGAAGGGGAGGGGGAATCGGGATATTGAATTTGATGATCAGTCATAATCATAATGAATGGTAGAGCAGGCTTGAATGGCCTAGTCCTGCTTCTGGTTTCTATGTTTTGAAACCTTTAGCTAATAAAAATGAACAGTATCAATGCTGTGAATCTGAAATGAAGGCAGAAAATGCTGGAAATTCTCAGTAGGGCAGGCAGCATCTGTGGATAGAAGCAGAGTCAATGTTTCAGGCTGATGATGACTCAGAGTGAAACTGTTCCAATGATGGAAGGGCCGAGAGCCAGACGTGACTTATGGTGATTGGCAAAAGATGTGACACAAAGAAAACCTCTTCCTATGCAGCAAGTCATTAAAATGTAGAACACTGCCAGAGAACACTGATGGACAGATTTGTGAGGAAGAGGTCAAGTATGTTTTTCTCTCTTGTTGGTTCCTTCACCACCTGGTGCAGACCCAGTCAAGCAGTTATGTTTTTCAGGGTTCAGCCGGCTCCGTCTGTGGTGGTGCTATTGAATCACTCTTGGTGAGAGTCAGTTTCAGCCTTAGCATTCAAAAGGAGAATTTGATAATTATTTGAAAAGAAGATGGCAATAGGGAAAAGATGGTGAAGTGGTTGCTCTTACAGAGAACTTGCACAAACATGATGATTTGAACGGTCTCCTTTGATACTGTAACCATTCTATAATTCTCTGGGGAATCTAGGACAAAGAGGTATGCTCCCAGATTAAGGACTGATTATTTAGGATGGAGGAGAGGTGAAATATTTTCATTCAAAATGGTTGTGAATCTTTGAAATTTTCCATCATCAGGAGCTTTGGAATGCTCCATCAGTCAGTATATTAAATTTGGGATAGATAGATTTTTGGCTGTCAAAGAATCAAGGGGGAATAGCGATTGTGTGGGAAAGAAGTCTTGCGGTAAAGTTCAGCCATGGTTGTATTGAATCCACCATCACCATCCCTGTGTAAGTTGTGTCCCACCAGCAGGACAGGACAGCAGAGTGGTGGCACAGTGGTATACAATCAGGAAGGGTTGTCCTGAAAGTTCTCAACATCAGGTCTGAATCCTAGCAAGTCTCTTTGTGTCAAATGAAAGATGGGCAAGGAAAACCCTTTACTACATACAACTCCTTCCCAAGTGGGAAGAAGGTGGGGAAGGGGTTAGACGTTGTGGGATGAGGATGGTAAGGACACAAAATGCACTCTAAGGTGGGTGATGATGGGGAGCGGGAGGGGATGGGAGGTGCTTTAATGTCCATCACCAAGAGTGATTCGATAGCACCACCACAGACGGAGCCGGCTGAGCCCTGAAAAACATAACTGCTTGACTGGGTCTGCACCAGGTGATGAAGGAACCAACAAGAGGGAAAAACATACTTGACCTCTTCCTACAAACCTGTCCATCGCAGATGCATCTGTCCATGACAGTATTGGTCAGAGTGACAGTGAAGTCCTGATTTCAGATTGAGGATACCTTCCATTGTTGTGTGGTATTACCACAATGCTAAACGGGATGGACCTCAAACAGATTGAGCAACTCCAGACTGGGCATCAGTGAGGTGTTCTGGGCCACCAGCAGCAGCAGAATTGTACTCAACCATAATCTGTAACCTTACCGCCCAGCATATCCCCCAGTCTACCATTACCAACAAGCCATTGCAGGAGGGCATGCCGGGATTAATATCAGGAATTCCTAAAAATGATCCATTTCAACAATCTCCAGAAATCCCCAGCATCACAGATGCCAATCTTCAGCAACAACACTCGAGAAATCTGACACCATCCAGGACAAAGCAGCTTCCCTGATTCCTAGAGGTGGCTAAGAGGAGACCTTATTGAAACATATAAGATGATTAGGGGTTTAGATAGGGTGGACAGTGATAGCCTTTTTCCTCGGATGGAGAAAGCTAGCACGAGGGGACATAGCTTTAAATTAAGGGGTGGTAGTTATAGGACGGATGTCAGAGGTGGGCTTTTTACCCAGAGGGTGGTAAGGGTATGGAATGCCCTGCCTGCTGCAGTTGTAGATGCGCCATGTTTGGTGGCGTTTAAGAGGTTAGTAGATAAGTTTATGGATGAAAAGGGAATGGTTTAGGTCAGAGGGTCATTGCTTTTTCTTAATTGGTCGGCTCAACATCGAAGGCCGAAGGGCCTGTTCTGCGCTGTTATGTTCTATGTGCCATTCTATCCCTGCACTGATCGCAGAAGTAGTCGTGTGTACCATCTACAAGATGCATTGAAAGAACTCACAAAAGCTGCTTAAAAACAGCACCTTCCAAACCTATGACTAATGTCACTTAGAAGGACAAGGGCACTAACATATGGGAACGTCACGAATTGGACTTTCCCTTCCAAGCCACTCGTCGTGCTGACTTGGAAACATTTTGCTATTCCTTCACTGTCAATGGGTCAAAATCCTAACATTCCCTCCGTAACCTCTCATTCCGACACCTCATGGACTGCAGCAGTTCAAGAAATCAGCTCACCACCATTAATGGCAACTGGGGATGGGCAATCAATGCTGGCCTAGCCAACAACGCCCAGACCCCTTCAATGATAAAAAAGAGATTGGAGCAGGCTCAACGGTCTTCTCTTGCTCTTAAATATTGATGTTCTTTCTTTTTATAGAAATTTTAAAAATAAAACTTTTTAATTATTTGAAAAACAGTAAACCGTATTCTGAACATTGATTGTTTTTTAAGTCAGTTTTAGTTTATGTATCGTATTTAATGCTTTCTCACTGTGGTTTACATAACATTGTGTGTTTTCTTTCCCAAAGCCGTTGGACTATGAAAATAAAAAATCATACGTCTTTAAAGTGGACGCAGTGGATCCACATCCTGATGAACGTTTTCTCTCAATGGGTCCTTTCAAAGACACAGCGACTGTGAAGATCACCATCCTGGATGTAGATGAGCCTCCAGTATTCAGCAGAGCTTTTTATGTAATGGATGTTTATGAAGACACTAATGTGGGCAGTATTATAGGCGCAGTGACAGCACAGGATTCTGATGTTAGCAACAGCCCTGTCAGGTAGGCCAAAAACATTTCATTAAATTTTGAAAGGAAGAAAGATTTGCAGTGAAGTGCTTTTGAAGTGTGGTCACTGTTGTAATGTAAGAACGTTTTGGGGAAAAAAAAAACCTGATTTGAGTTCCCACTGTGCACATTGATAACTCTGCCTACACAACATTTTAGGAATCATTTGAAATGCCAGCTGAGTCATTAATGATATATTGGAGTTGCAGTGACAGAATAATTAATTATTAATTGACAATAGTGGGATTGCTTCGGGGCTGATTATCCACTGTCCATAGGCTTACTGTGCGACCATATGGAAGATGGATGTTTGACAAATTTCTTAAGCAGTTCTGTAGGAGCTTCACTGAGATTTAAAAACATTTTCAGGTTCACTTCAGGGCCAGTTGCATGATCATAAAACACGCAAATCATAGTTTGGTCACAGGCTGGTCTCAACATCAAAGTTCTCAAACGTTCGGGACAGGATTTTCCAGCCGTATTGTCCCAAAACAGAAAATCCCACCTGAAGTCAACAGACCTTTCATTGGTCCACCTGTCCACCCTCTACGATTCCCGTGTCAGGCAGGACAGAAACATTTCAGTGCCTGTCACAGTCCGCTTGGCTTGAACGGGGCTTCTAAAATTCTAGGAGTTCCAATTAAAATAGTGTGCATTCCCATCAGAGGTAAAAACAGTTTGAAGGTATGATTTGGGAAATAACACAGAAGAATCTCAGCAAGTTGGATTGGGTGCAAACATGAGGTCAGTTGAACAGATGGATGTTATTTCCCCGAGTCACTTTTTCAAGTGGTTCAAAATGAAGAAATTAACTGGAAATCTTAAAAAGAAAGAGGAAATGCTGGTCTCATAGGTCATGCAGCAGCTGTGGAGAGAGAAACAAAGTTCTCAGTTCAACTTGATGCGATATGATTAGAAATTGAATGAATTAATTTATTAGGTTAGGTTTTTAACTTTATTCAGCAGTCTGTATTCCCTGTAAAGCCCATCATAGATCCAATAACTAGCACATGCTATGGCTTTTGGAAAAGTCAAATGGTTCCAAACATGGACAGAACTAGGATTGATTATTAGATGCAACATTACTGAAATCATGTTTCATATCAAATGCAGATATTATTGACCATTATTTGGATTCCTTTGGACATATATGACTTTCAGATAACATGTTAAACACAAGGTCCCATCTATTGCTTCTTCAGATGGTTAGATATGATCCAATGGTAATATTGGAAGAAGGGCCAGGATTTTATCCGTGGTCTTGGCCAACATTCTCCCAGAATTAACACCATCAATAGCAACATCTGGGATTTTCCAGCCCCACCAGCTGCAGGGATCTTCCAGTCCCGCATCTCCTGTCAGATCCCAGCCAAGACGATGGAAATGTTTGTTGGCTGTTTCTAGGACATTGCTAAGCGTGACTTTGCTGTCACTTTGATTTACGTGGCAAGAGTTACTACACTTCAGAAGTAGTTCAATGGTTGTGAAGTACTGTAGACTGTCTTAATCTATGGCATGAGCTCCAACTTGTCGGTTTCTTTTCTGTAGCAGAAGCAATAGAAAATTATCAAAAGGATTTTACTCAATATGCAAATGTCAGGCAAATTACTTTTAAGAAGTCCAAACAATCTCAATGGACAAGTACACATCTTGAATAATCATAAGACGTGTGTACTGTTTACATACTGAAAAATAAATAAGGACTTTTTGATTGAGATGTGAATTGTGGAATTATGTTCCATCAATTAACCACTGTCCTTAGAGGAAAGTGGAGAAATGCTATGAAAAACCAAGTTTAATTCCACCCCAAAAGTTTGAGATGAAATATCTTTGTTCTTGTATGATGTAGTGACTATTTCATTTGGCAGAATCAGCAGTTGATCATCATTGGATGCAGATGCAGTGACTGTGCTTCAATTGTTAATTTTTGACATTAGTGAATATTTTAGTGAAACTTCACTGTTGCTGATGTACCTTGTGGACAGCACACACTTCTCATTGGCCAGTTTCAACCAATTCTATTTACTGGTTTAAAGTACCCATCATCATGGCAACTTCTAGAAGGAAATAGTTCACTTTTTATGTATTTCTCTATATATAAAATTCTCAAAATGTCCCAAGATGTTCCACAGCAAATGAATTACATTTTTAAAGTTTTGTCACAGGTGTTATGCAGCGGCATATTACTGTTAGGAAAAGCATTCTCTAAGGCAGCCTTCACAACACACCACAGTGTAGAGTTGCTGAGCTGAAACTGATAGCCAAGTTCTGCACACATGAGGACAGCCTCAATCGGGATCTTGAGTTCATGTCACACTGTAATCATCACGACGTGCCTGGGCTTGCAAAAATCTCACCAAAAGCCCTGGCTAGAGACAATACATACCTCTTTAACCTGTGCTTAACCCTCTCTCCACTCACATTGTCTGTACCTTTAAGACTTGATTATCTGTAAAGACTTGCATTCCAACCATTATTTTGTAAATTGAGTTTTTGTCCTTATTTGCCCCGTTTATGAATAGAACTCCTACTTCCCTAATGAAGGGGGAGTGCTCTGAAAGCTAGTGGCTTTCGATACCAAATAAACCTGTTGGACTTTAACCTGGTGTGGTGAGACTTCTTACTGTGTTTACCCCAGTCCAGCTCCAGCATCTTCACATCATGTTACTGTTCGCTCAGGGAATCCAAGTTGCTATGGTAACAGCACTTCTACTGACAAGTAATCAGGAGCAATGGATTGTGATGGTTGAGGCAGCAACTTTCTTTCTATCACACAGTGGGTCAGGAATCTTTCCTGTGCTTACAGCCTGCCATTGGCACTTGTTGAAAGACCTGGAGCCTCAAGCTGCTTGTTTGAGTAATGAATGCATTTTCCTTGGACATCATGCTCTGAGCAAGAGCTCGAGAGACAGGGAGATGCTACCCACTACCCCACAACAGTTCTGATTCTATGTCAGCAAATCAAAATCTCATAGCCAGATTCTGAGAGTAAGCTCCCATAAGTGCAAGTGTAATAAAATACAATAAACCTCTACATAAGTACACCTATCACCTGTGCGGCACTGTGGCATATTGGTTAGCACTGCTGCCTCATAGCATCAGGGACACAGGGATTCCACCCTTGAGTGACTGTCTGTGAGCATGCCCCCCACACATCCCTGGTGTCTGTGTGGGTTTTCTCTGAGTGCACAGGTTTCCTCCCACATGCCAAGGTTGTGCAGGTTAAGTAGATTGGCCATGCTAAAATACTAATTAATGTCAGGGGATTAGACATGAATATGTGGGGTTACTGGAATAACGCCTGGGTTGGATTGTTGTCAGTGCAGGTGGGTAGAATGGTTTCCCCCTGTACTATAGGGATTCAATGACTCATACAATAACAGTGAGGAATCAAAGTGTATTAAAATCCATAACAGTAAACTTATTTTGAGTTTTGGTCAAGGTGTAATCCAAGAGCAATTTAGTCCAATTTGGGTTAAGGGCATCACAAAACATTTGATTTGATTTATCATTTTCACACGTATTAGTATACAGTGAAAACTATTGCCTCTTACACAGTATACAGACAAAACATACCGCTCATAGAGAAGAAAAGGAGAGAGTGCAGAATGTAGTGTTACAGTCATAAGTTGTAGAGAAAGATTAATTTAATGCAAATGTACATCCATTCAAAAGTCTAATGGCAGCAGGGAAGAAGCTGTTCTTGAGTCATTTGGTATGTGACCACAGATCTTTGATTCTTTGTCCAGACGAAGGAGGTGGAGGAGAGAATGTCTGTGGTGCATGGGGTCCTTAATTATGTTGCTTTTCCCAAGCAAGTGAAGACAGAATCAATGGATGGGAGGCTGGTTTGCATGATGTATTTGGCTGCACTCACGATCTTTTGCAGTTCCTTGAGGTCTTGGGCAGAGGAGGAACCCACACCAAACTGTGATACAACCAGAAAGAACACTTTTTCTAAGGTGCATCTATAAAAGTTGGTGAGAGTTATAGCTGACATGTCAAATTTCCTTCATCTCCTGAAAACTAGAGGCATTGGTGGGCTTTCTGAACTATAGACTATCAAAGGGAAATGATCAGTTGATTAAATATTCTGCTCCCTGAACTGCCTAGGAGCAATCTTTTTGGCCAAGTTACTCACCTGAAAGATGTTTTTGCATTAATCTTCCCTGATTTCCAAGATTATCAACTTAATCTCTGGAATGCTTATGTAACTGTCTGCAAGAGCACAATATACCTCTACTTTAATATTCTCCACTATCAGTATTCCCCTCCACACTACATCCAATTAGTGCAAATATTGCTGAATGAATCTATTATGACCATTTTGGGATTGTGGTGATAGACTAAGTACAATGATCTATATTTTTCATTGCTTTTTAAAGCAACACTAATCATGGTTTGACTTGAGATTTTTCCCTGTTGATTTAATGTTCTCTGCAGGAAAACCATATTTCACATTCCATTTCTATTCTTCCCAACATTTTTGAAAGAAGTGGGCAGTCACCACTTGCATTATTATTGGTCACACCAGAAATGACTCCAACTAGTCATACTGATCTGTTGAAGTTGCATCATGAAAGTCTTCCCCACCCAGGGAGTTAGGAAGAGTCCAGTTACCTACATGTGAAGTACAAAGCAATTGTTTTAAATTAAATTTAAATCATGCACGGACAGCAAAATAGCAATTAGGAAAGAAAGATAAGATTAAGAGAAATTGTAATTCTAATTTCATTTTGAAAAAGTGAGACTCCAAACTTGTAAAATTAACTCTTCTGGGCTAGAGGGGTTGATTGGCAATAATTATTAACTGACCTCACTGTTGTAAACTCACTTCCACCTGATGCACTAGATAGAGTTTTCTGTCATGTTTAGTGGGTAAGAAATGAGTAAGTACAGGAAAGTTCACACAAATACATGGATTTCAGTGCTGACCATTTCAGCCAGATACAGATCAGCTTGAATTGAAACAGGGTAACCCACACTGTACAATCTGTATTTAATTGCACATGCATGTGGTGCAGAACTTGCTGTTTAATTTATTCCATAAAACTGCTGGGTTTTATGGAATTGTTAATGTATCATTAACCCCAAGGCAAAATCATCCAATGCCCTGATTTAAAACATGCATTTTCAGAAGTCAGACCTCAATCCAATATAATTTCAAATTAATAAACGATTAGTTTTATTCAGAGTTTACTGATGGTCAAAGTGTTCCATTATTTCAAATACTTCAACTATTTATAGAAAAGTGTATTCATGAGTATGTACAAAATTTAGTAAAAGTTATATGTTCTTTCATGGATGTGACAAGGGTAGCATTTATTTCCTGTCCTTAATTATGCTTGAGAGCGCACAGGTAAGCCCCCTTCTTGAATTGATGCAGCCGTCCTAATATAAAAACACTTAAAAAGTGCTGTTAAAGAGAGAATTTCAGAATTTTGACCCAGTGACAGTAAAGGAATGGCTGATATATTTCCAAGTTGCCTCGGTAAGAAACTTGCTACAGAATTTCAAGATGATGGTTCCCTGTCCATCTATTGCCATAATGGTCTCCTATAGATGGTTCACCCTGTTGCCTGTTTATCAGAAGTGGATGCTTTAGATTGCTTTGTGAAGAAATGATTAGTTGGGAAATAGTTGATACATTTCCTTGTAGTACCATGAAATTTTGAAAGACTAGAGGTTTATCAGAGAATCCCAAGGGTGCAGAAGAGGGCCATTCAGCCCATTGAAAATGCACTCACCCACTTTTTTTAACCTTATCTAGGCCCTGCCCCATAACCACACATATTTACCCTGCTAATCCCCTAATATATACATCTTGGGTCACTGAGGGGCAATTTAGCATGCCAATCCACCCAAATTGCACATCTTTGTGCTGCAGTTGGAAACCAGAGCACTTGGGCAAAACCCATGCAGACACAGAGAGAAAGTGCAAACTCCATACAGACAGTGACCCAAGCCGGTGATTGAAACCAAGTCCCTGCTACTGTGAGGCAGCTGTGCTAACCACTATGCCACGGTGCTGCCTCAAATTCAGTGAATGAGTTATTGACTTGTTTGTCAATAGTTCCACACCTTGAGAGTGATAGAAAGTAATTTTATCACTCCACATTGTCTTGCCTTCTCATCTACCAATCAGAAATCCAGGATATCCACGATTGTATACATTAGTATATGGAAAGTCCTGGATAGCCTGCTGTCAGTGCTAAATCTCAGCACCACCAATATGAACACAAAAAAAGTAATCAATAAATATTAATTCTCCTTTAATATGAAGTGCTACAGGAATTGGAGATATGATCAATGAGCTAGCAATTGATTTGTTTGTTTGCACGCTTTGGCTGGCAGAATTCAAGTAATGCTCACTAATTCCCACTTTGAGTGCAATGCACATTCACTATTCTGGGATTGCAGAGTTGAATCTCACCTTATAGAGAACTGATTAACAGTCAGCATATCACAGTGGCATAAATATAGAACACAGTAGCCACCTGGCTCAGGGTTGGATTATACAATTGGATTTGGGTATCTTATTCACTTATACACCACTATGTGTTATGTTGTTCTGGAAGTTGATTACATTCTGAGACAAATTGATGGTTTGAGATTATAAGAAATAATTAACATCATTTACGTAATGATTTGATAACATACAAATGCAATAATTATATGGATCCTTTAATTTGTTTGTTCAGAGCTAATCTAGGCAACAGCTTTGCCAATTAGTGCTTATTGGTGTTGACTGAACAAATCTGCATTGTTATTTGCTTCAGTTGTTGCCATTTTTGAATTTGCCTTGGAACTGCTTTACAATGTAGGCATTTTCCTAAATCTACTTTCAAAATAGCATTTTGGAATATTGCTCGGATCTTCCATTCTCTGGATTGTTCTACCCCCGAGATAATGCAGAAGATGCACTGGCTGACCCCTTCTCATGCACTCATGGGAATTACACAGGAAGTTTCAACTGCTGTTGAGCAATTTCCCTGTATCTGGAAGCCTCTAACACTCTGATTTGAAGTCAGAGAATTTGGATGATTCCAAATCATTAGCAAACTGGGTACCAAGGGAAAACGGGAAGGATTAAATATTACATAAAACCCCAACTGGCCACCCAATCCCCTAACTACCATTACTGCCACAACCATCCAACAGCCCTTTACACTCCTACCTTTTCTCTGTGTGTTGCTAATGTGACTGAAACATGTGAACTTACTGCTATATGGCCACTAGTGCTTTAAAAACTCAGCATGACCCTGTTTCCGCCAATGTTCTTACATTACACTGAGGGATGCTAGGTGTAGTTACATACCACATCTCTCCACTGGCCCAGATTGGTTCTAAGGTAGAAAATAGGAGGCATTCCAATGGTAACTCGCACTCCAGTTCACACCAATCTTGAGTTTGTCACTTCAAGTTAGTTCCGTAATTCCTAATGTTATAAAGTGGAGGTTGATTCCCCCACTGAAAACTGACACCAAAACCCCCAAAGAAGACCACCTCATCTCATAATCTATAAACAGTATGTAAGAAGTGGTGTGACCTGCAATTCAGCAACTCCTAGTGGGTAAATAAAAAATAAATCCCTGACAGTCTCTCCAAAATCAACACGTAACAATTTATTTAAATAACAGTTAACAACTTTACTAAACAATTTACAAACTAAATGAAACAAGCTTCTAATCAAACGCTGTTCCAATAAATACAATTCCAACTCATCAATAAAAAAAAATTACATCAGGCTTTGTACCTGGAATATTCTCTGTTGATTCTTTCTTCTTTGGTATCTTTGCTACAAGATGGGACTTTAAGCTAAGGGTTATGAGCTGTGGCAATTGTTCTTCCTTTTGTCCCACTGCTCCCCTTCTTTTATACCTGTGATGGTATGTCAATACTTCCCTCAATAGGATTGGTCCTGTGTTGTCAAAGGCATTAGATTTAAATTTAATAGATTCTTGGTGTCTTAGTGCCTGATTCAAATTGATTGGCTGAATTCAAAAAATTCAAAAGCCTAAAAGCCTTGTTGCCTTGGTAACCCTGATGCTTGGCTTTCCAATACAAATGTTTCAGTTTGGGCACTCTGTATGTTCTTGAATTTTTTTAACTCTTAGCAGAGAAAGCACCACTTCTAAATGGACCACACAATGCTTTCTCCCAAAGCATTTTACAATTATATTCTACAATTACTCTATTGAACCTCACAGCACTAATGATAAACTATTTAACAATGTGCAAATAATATGGAACTACATTGTAGCACACCAGATAGATTCTTCATTACATTTCATCCTTTAATACCTTCTAAGCATCTGTTTGAATTTGCTATAAAAACAGGTCCCTGAAGTGGGCGGCATGGTGGCACAGTAGTTAAAAAAAACCTGGGTTACTGTCTGTGCAGAGTTTGCACATTCTCCACATGCCTGTGTGGATTTCCTCCAGGAGCTCCAGTTTCCTCCAACATTGCAAAGATGTGCAGGTTAGGTTGATTGGTCATGTTAAATTACCCCTTAGTGTCAGAGGAGCTAGCGAGGTTAAATGGATGGCATTATGGGGATAAAGCTTGTGTGGGATTGTGGTTGATGCAGGTTTGATGGGCCGAATGGCTTTCTTCTGCACTGTCAGATTGTACGAAGTGCCTTTCTGTTATATCAGTTACTCTTTTCCCAGTCCAGTTTCCATATTTCTATTTATTATTGGTTCTCTTTTGGCCACTTTTGTTCTGTGTTGGATTCTCAGCTCAAGCATATCCAGAAGTGAAATCATCCTGTGTGAGGTAATCAGAAAGCTTCTGGAATTTGAAGTCCTTCAAGGTGTTGTCCTCTTCTGCTTGAGAAGAATAAGTATAATTACCCATCTGTTCTTACCAATTAAAGCAACCATGGGGAATATTCAGACTTATCAGTGAGATGTTGATAAATGTGAATAATCAATATTAATTCCAGGATTCTGACTGCTTCCTCTGTCAGTCTTGGAATCAATATGTCTAAGTTTAAAGTTTATTTTATAGTGTTACAGGTAGCCTTGCATTAACATCGCAATGAAGTTACTGTGAAAATCCCTGAGTCACCATACTCCAGTGCCTGTTCGGAAACGTGAGGGAGAATTTAGCACGGCTAACATAATTAACCAGCATGTCTTTCGGACAGTGAGAGGAAACTGGAGCACCTGAAGGAAACCCACACAGACATGGGGAGAACGTGCAATCTCCACACCGAGAATGACCCAGCTGGGAATCGAACCCGGGATCCTGGCATTGTGAGGCAATAGTTCTAACCACTGTGCTACTGTACCATTGCTGTGTGCTTCTGAATAATCCTCACTCCCTCTGCATTGTATTTTTAGAAACTCATGTTTTTTAAACCGGATGTTTGTTGGTGGCTTGGTGTTATGTTGGTTCAATCCAGCACTTAAAACGTCAGCAATTTTGAGTTAGACGCAAAGCTTAAGCGCAGGAATCAAAAAATGTTGCTTGGACATCAGCAAATTATCTCTGCAGGTCTACGTTTTGGAAGAAATAATCTGAGTGTTGACAACACATCAAAAGTCAGGATCAATGTTGGACAAGGGGATCATGATCTTTTATGAGGAGGAATCCTCTTAAGGGACAACTCAGATGAAGATGGATCAGAGAAAGTGTGCGGGGATTATCCTTTCACTTTTTGTAATACTTTAATAGGATCTGCAGAAGGGAGATGTTCGCCCAGTCAGGCATCGTTAACGGCACTTGTGAATATTAAACAATATGGGGTCCATTATACATGGATGGACTTGGGTACATTTATCCTACAATATCACAGGGCTCTGTCATAGCAAAATATCATAATTCTCATCAGTGAATTATCTGCAATGGCTTCTCTTCCTATGCCATTACTTCCAGTGTTCTCAAGGATCCATCCCTAACCCCTGCTAGTTGTCATTTACTGACTACTTCTTGATGGTACCATCTGAAAACACAACTGTTTTTATGTACAGTAATTCTGGACTTGAATATCCCAGCACCTTCCTGTCTGACTTCCCAAATCCTACACTCGGTAAACTTGAGATGTTCAAAAACACTTCACTCACGCTGGGTCTCACCACCCCTTATTGACCTGCATTATCTCAGATAAGCAATGCCTCAATTTTAAACTACATGTTCTTGTTTTCAGATTTATCTACAGCCTGGCCCCTCCCTGTCTCTGAAATCTCCCTCAGCTCTATAATCCTCTGAAATCTCTATGGTCTTAAATTGTGGCCTCTTGAGCATCATCAATTTTCAATGTTCTGTCACTAGCAGATGTGCCTTCAGCTGTAAAAGCCTAAAATTCTGAAAATCCCTCCCTATGTCTCAGTCTCATTTTTCTTTCAGACACATTAGACCACAGCTTGCATATTGTGTGCAGTTCTGGTCACCTCATTACAGAAAGGAGGTAATTGCATTCTAGAGGGTTATAGAGGAGATATACAAGAAAGTTACCCGGAATTGGAAAATTACAGCTATCAGGAACGATTGGACGGGATGGGGTTGTTATTCTGGGAACAGTGCAGCTGAGGGGAGGTTTGATTGTAATGTGGCCCTGGATAGAGTGGATGAGAGTGACCTACTATCTTAGGCAGAAAACTCAGTGACAAGGGGCCACAGAATTAAAGTGATTGATGGAAAGATTAAAGAGGAGATGAGAAAAAACGTCTCATTTTGGGGTGTTGTGGGGGATCTGGGACTCACTACTTGAAAGGGTAATAGAGGCAGGAACTCTCAAATCATTTCACAGATATCTGGGTATAAATCTCAAATGCTGTAATCTCCAAGAAAATGGAACAAGTGCAGAAAAGCGAGACTAAACTGAGAGGCTGTTCAGTTTTCAGCTGGTTTGAACACAATGGGCCAAAGGGCCTCTTTGCATGTTGTAAACGTTCTATGATTCTATTCTGAAAACTATCACTTTGACCAAGATTTTGGCCATCTTCCTTTGGAGCTTATTACAATGGTAGAGCATCAAATGTTGTTTCTCAATAATCCTGAGAAACATCCTGTAGGGTTTATCTATGATAAAGGTGCTATATAAATGTTGTTGTCATGGGTGCAGCGTTCCTCAAATCACTTCTTCACCTTAACTTGTTCACAAAGCTACCTTTAGGATCGGATAAGGATATCGTTCAGTGACATTCCAATTGGATTGTGTTCCATCTGAAAGGCAATGGGCCTGATATTGCCATTGCGTTGTGCCTGTTTTCAGGCGTAAAAACTTGGTAAAATCGGGCACAAAGCAAGTAGCATGATCTGTGCCCACCTCCACGATGATTCCGCCTTTACCAAGGCCTGAAAACAGCTGCAGTTGGGACTGCATCCAAAATGGGTGCAGCAGCTATTTAGATGCATTTGAATTGACTTAATGTGCTGCACACCTAACCTTATCAGCACTTCTCCCTTTACCACTGTGTTTACCCATGTGGAATCAGCACAAAATAGATATGCTCCATATAAATCCGATTGGGGCACTCCATCAGTGAGAGTTAACAAGGAGATCTGACAACTCTCTGCTTGAGAATGGTGTGTGAGGAGTGGGGAAGGTGGGCGTGCTACCTCCTTGCCTGAGATCAGTAGGAGAAAAGGCACGCCATCGGTGTGTGTGACAGAGAGAGAGAGGGAGCTAAGAGGGTCAATAATGTTGGGGGGGGGGGGGGGCAGGCAATGTTGTGGGGGCGAGGGGAAGGTATTATCTTGTCCAGAAGCAATGTGGCAGGGGAGCCACATTCTATTATGTTTTTTTTCTGTGCATGCGCTATTGGAGCTGCAGGATTTCAGGATCGTTAAGCTCTGCTCAGAAGCTTTTATAGCACTGATACTTTTTTTCAGGCAGATTGCACATCGGAGTGCCTGGGAACGGGTCTAAAAGCCAGACCTGAAACACTCCCAGTTTCAAGTCTGTTCCAATAGTTAGAATCAAAATAATGAAATTAGGGCCCTATGTATCAGTTCAGTAAGGATTCAGCATGATCACAGATAGATTTGAATATAGAAAACTATTCAGTATATTTTTATCATTAATTTCAATATATAAGGCTTGGATTGTGTTCTTTCAAGCAGAAAAGACCAGGGAGGGACACAGGGTTGAGGGGCACAGGATTATGAGGTGTATGGGCAAGGCGAATTGGAAGCAGCTGTGCTTCTTGGTTGAGAGGTCAATCAAAAAGGGGCAGAGTTTTAGGATGAGGGGCAGAAGATTTGGAGGGGATTTGAGAAAAAAATAATTTCACTCAGAAATGGTGGGGATCTGAAAAATGCTGCCTGGGAAGGTTCTGAGGTCAGAAACATTACAATCTTTAAAACATGTTTTAAAATATCATAATATTCAAAGATATGGGATAAGTGCATGAAAGTGGGATTAGCGCATCTTGAGTGGGAGATATTATTAGTGCAGACTTGATGGGTCACTGCACTGAATGTCTTTATGATTCTAAAAAATTCTGGATTTTGTCAATATTGGCAGCAAAATGTATTAACAATCTGGCTGCCTCAAGCTAATTGGCCCCTGCCTATCCTTATTTCAGACTGTAATTATTTATATCTCACCCTGGAGTCTCCCTATTCCTACTCTGGCTCTGGAGAGTTGGTTAACTCAGTTGGCTAGTTAGTTAGTGATGCAGAGGAACACCAACAGCATGGGTTCAATTCTGGTGCTCGCTGAGGTTAATCAGGAAGGGCCATCTTCACTTTGCTGCTCGCCTGAGGTGCGGTGGTACTCAGGTTAAATCGGCACCAGTCACCTCTCTCCCTCAAAGGAGAAACCAGCCTATGGTTGTCTGGGATTATGGCAATTTTACCTTTACTCTGGTTCTGAAGGTCAAAGGTGAATTATGTTGTGGGCATGCTTACATCATTGCATGCATGGGCAGGATGAATATACCAAAGGAAGAGTGGTAATATGATTTTTGATGATGCTGGTGATTGTTCTGTGTACACACCAAATTTTTATGCGTGCAGATCACACTTGGGAGCATTATCAAGTGTTACAGTTACAAATATAGGTTCTTCAGCTGAACCAGTTCAAGGTAGAGTCTGTCCTTCACCTCAGGAGTAACCTATTCCCAGATGTACAGTCCATTCTCATAACTCTTCAATCTCCTACTTTAAATCACAACGTATCATTGCCTGTGCTTTAGTCATTAATTCCTGTAATGCATTCCAAAGTCTGTATAAAAAAAAAAACAGCTGTCTGTCCTAAATCTCTGGCATTTCAATGTATCTCATAGAATCATAGAATCACTGCAGTGCAGGAGGAGGTCATTTGGCCTTTTGAGTCTGAACTGATTCTCCAACAGAGGATTTTACTCAGCTCATACCTGCCCTGTCCCTGTAACCATATGCATTTACCCCACTAATCACCTTAAACTGCACATCTTGGGATGCTAACGAGTAATTTAACCATGTTAATGAGTAATTCCTTAATCACTGGAAATGCTTGCTTCCCATCTCACCTTATCAGTCAGTTCATATCATTCATTTTCCTAATGAAAAACTCTCCCAGTTTTTCCAGATTTTTTTTAATATTTATTTTAACATAGAAGGCAACAACTTACTGATTCAAAATTGCACACTTTCTGTTGCCAGAATATTATGTTTATAATATTGCACACAGTAGACCAGCAGTTTAAGGTTTTATATTGATTTACTGTTGTATCATTGTCTTCCATTCACGATTCCTGCAATAAAAACCAGTATTAAGTTCATTTTGTTTCTGGTCTATTTCAGTTTGGGTGCTGAGTAAGTGTCTTATGAAACTGAACCTTCTGCTTTTTCACCAACACTCGGGCTTTCTCTATTCTAAAAATAATAAATCGTGTCACTTTAAAAAAAATAAAATGTACTCACTTGACTGACATTAAGTTCCTTCTTCCCCTTTACTAACTCTTCCACCATCTCATCAATACTCTTTAGTGCATCCTTTGGTCTTCAGAATTACTTACTATGTCTCTTATTTAGGAATATTTGTAAATTTCAGCACCATTTTCTCTAGCCCGAGAGCCAAATAGTTGATGGTTTCAATCTCAGGTAGAAACACCCACTTTAACCATCTGAGAAATGTTCCTTGACTCATACATCCCCTCACTCAGCCAAATTTTAAACCAACGTTCGTGATACAATGGTAGATAGGAGAGAATCTCTACCTTAACCTTACGAGATTCATTCCACAGACACATTTGACATTATAGTTAAGACATCACTGATATTGGGAATGTTCTGAAAAAGGGCCATACACTACGATGATGAGAAGCAGACCACATAAATAAGAGGTCCATGGTAATGTGATGAGTGGGATTGGGACCATGGTGTCTGATGGGATTGACAGTAACACAGCTCACCATAAAAAGGAGGCATAAACCAGAGGAGATATATAATGGGGTGATTCGATATACATTAGTAAACATTATACACATGTTGTCAATACCCATGTCTTGTTGTGCTGCTAAATCTGTCAAACTTTCCTAACCTACTGCTCTGTCTTGGTGCTTCCCCAACATCCACAGTGGAGGTGGCGCAGCCTGCTGACTGCTACACCCTGTTGTCTGTGATGACCTGGGCGGGTGTCCTCTGGGGAAGCGAGACCTGGAGGCTCCGGCCTGCTTTGTGTGTCCTGCAGTGGGTTAGGTGCTCCCTCCTTAGTCTGTGGAGCTGGAAATAATGGGATCGCAGGGACAGGGGATGGGATCAGCCGGACACTCCCAAGGTCACCTGGGCAGATGGCCTCAGTGAGTCATAAAATTATAGAGGTTTACAGCATGGAAACAGGCCCTTCAGCCCAACTTGTCCATGCTGCCCTTTTTTCTAAAACCCCTAAACTAATCCCAAATTTCCTGCATTTGGCCAATATTCCTCTATACCCATCGTATCCATATAACTGTCTAAATGCTTTTTAAAAGATAAAATGGAGATGATGTTCTGGATCAAGGACGCCCTCAGGAGATTTCCATACAGGCTTCTGAAAGAAAGGAGAGATAATTAATGCATAGCCATTGACTCTAAACTTGGACAAAG
The DNA here is from genome assembly GCA_024679065.1 of Sphyrna mokarran. Classification (NCBI taxonomy): domain Eukaryota; kingdom Metazoa; phylum Chordata; class Chondrichthyes; order Carcharhiniformes; family Carcharhinidae; genus Sphyrna; species Sphyrna mokarran. Next base: position 146,905,515 of record JAGIQG010000002.1, read on the forward strand.
CGCTCACAGTGTGGCTGTCTGAGGGAGGATGCAGCTCACTGTTGATATCGACAGGGCTGGTATCCTCTTTGGTGAACTCAATGGTTTTATTCTTGTACTTTGAGGACCTTGATATTGGCCACTCCACTCTGGGACCTCTCCCTTCGGGGTGTGTGTGTGTGTCTCCTGTATAAAGACATACGGACAGTGTGAGTAGGGCATGTGCTAGGACAGGTGATCAGGATGCCTGCATGTGTGGATGGTGAGTGCAGCCATGGACAGGATGAAATTGCAAACTACCGAGGAGATGAGGCCAGATGGGGATGTGAGGGTGTGTGAGACGGTGAGTGGTGATGTCCCGTGAGTTGGCAGTGTGTGAGATCAATGAGAGCATGTGCTGAGTGTTGTGTGTTTGTGTTAGCTTACTGAAGCTCTTGTATTAATACATTCACTGTAAGTGACATCAGACATCCCTAGCATAGGCAAACAAGAGAAAAGAAGTGGTTGTGTCAGGGAATACACACCTCTAAATAAAATTCTGTTGCTTTAAAACCTCCATGTTCCCTTGCATCATTCTCCAGTATACAGCAATGGGCGGGTGAGTGAGTTGAGAGCGATGAGATGATTGACTTACCCTGGTGGCAGTAATGAGATCGTTCACCCTCTTCTGCACTGATTGCTGACCTCCTTTGCACAGCATTAGCACTGACTTGGAAGATCTACTTGGATGCTACCAGGACTTGGTTTAAGTTATAAGGAGGGGCTGGATAGACTGGGACTTCCTTTTCTGGACGCAGAAAGTTGAGGCCTGGTGTTATAGAGGTCTATAAAATAATGAGGGGCACAGCTCAGCTAGATAGTCAATATCTTTTCCCAAAGGTAGAGGAGTCTAAAACTAGAGGTCAGACTTTAAGGTGAGAGGGGAGAGGTACAAAAGTGTCCAGAGGGGCACTTTTTTCACACAGAGGATAATGAGTGCCTGGAACAAGCTGCCAGAGGTAATCATAGAGGCGAGTGCAATTTTATCTTTTAAAAAGCATTTAGACAGTTACATGGATAAGACAGGGTATAGAGGGATATGGGCCAGACACGGGCAATTGGGTCTAGCTTAGGGATTTAAAAAAGAGATAGCGTGGACAAGTTGGGCCGAAGGGCCTGTTTCCATGCTGTAAACCTCTGACTCTATGATTTACAATGTCACCGTCTGCCAGGCCAAAGTGGTGAGATTAACGAACCTCTTACATCTTGGCAGGGCTGGAGGATATGGCAACAGACCTCGACTTCACATCCAGCAGGTGCTCCAGTGAGGTGTGACTGAATTTGGGGGCTGCCATCTTCATGGAGTTTGGTGCCTTCGGAGCAGTTCTGGGCTGCTAAGGACCATGCATGACTACACTTTAAAAATGGTGCCTAGAGGGGAAATAGTCAGCTGATGGCGGGACAGCCGAATTGGATGCACCCCTGCAAGTGATCCAGCATGTTCCCCAAGCGTGCACAATTAATATGATGAGATGGTGCAAAACACCATTTTTCATGCCTGCTGCCACACAGCGCAATAGTGATAGAGTCCCACGCTCTGTCAATAGTGCGTCAGTAACAGCTAGTGTCTCAATATCACCTTTCTTTTTAGAATTCACTCAGTTGTAAAGCATGCAACTTTTTAAAAATAATCCCAGTGAATCATTTTTAATATTAGAATACTTAATTGTTCAGAAAACATGGCCTAGTTGCCTGAGATTTGAACCACCTCACTTCCCCATTTCCAGATTTGATTTTCTTCCTTCAGTTTTTAAGTGGCAGTACTTTTATTTTAATGATTTTCACATGTCATAAGGTGAGAATAAGAGTCATTCTTATGCTGTGAATGCTTTTTTTTTAAGTGGTTACTCAAGACTTTGCTGTTTTTGTGGTTTGGGGTTTTTAGTTACTGATATATTTGCACTTTGTAAATTAGTACAGCAGTCATTTCTGCTGCTGTCAGTCAGTGCATCAAATTAATGACTGTTCATTTTTCAATGATCATTTCTTGACAAGTGTTGAAGCTGTTAGCTTGATGGATACTCAGGAGTCTATTTTTTCACATCTTTTAACTCAGATGGTTGATTCACATTAGTATTTATGCACAGAGCTAAAAATAATGCCAAGCATTCTGTGATTCTTCAAGAAAAACTAACGATATAAAGTTTCAAGTTTATTTATTAGTCACAAGTAAGGCTTATATTAACACTGCAATGAAGTTACTGTGAAATTCTCCTAGTTGCCACACTCTGGTGCCTGCCCGGGTCAATGCATCTAACCAGCACATCTTTCAGATTTTGGAAGGAAACCAGAGGTCGCAGAGGAAACCCACACAGACATGGGGAGAACATGCAAACTCCACACAGGCAGTGACCCAAGATGGGAATTGAACCTAAGTCCCTGGTGCTGTGAGACAGCAGTGCTTACCACTGACCACCATGCTGCCCTAACATAAGAAATGACAGCTGGAGGAGGCCATTCAGTTCCTCTAATGTATTCTACCATTGAGTAAGATTGTAGTTGATCTATCAATCTCAGACTCAAGTCTGAATGTACTCAACAACTAACTATACACAGCGATAGAATAATTTTCTCCTGTTTATTCATTTGAATAAAATCATTAGATCCACCTGGGAAAAGATTATCCTAAATTAGTTTGTCTAAATTATAATTAACATCATGGTGGACACAAAATCATTTATACAAAACCTCTTTCTTCTTTTGACAACACAGGTATTCCATTGACGAGAGCACTAATGAGGAGAAATACTTCACTATCAATGAGGTTGATGGAACCATTGCTACCAATGATGTATTGGACAGGGAGGATGTTTCCCAATACAACATCTCTGTCCTAGCAAGGAAAATCAGTAAGTACCATGCACGGTCAGACATGTGGGTAAGCAAACTTCCAACAAGTTTCATGAGGAATGAGGACTCTACAGAAATAAGTATATTACCCACTCAACATCCAGTTTCAGAATAAATGAACGTTTCTTAAGATAACTGGAACCAGTGAATTACATTTGGATATATAATCATGGACTGAGTTGGGCTATTGAACAGAAATTGCACTCAAAATTGCATTATTATTTCAGAATTGAATTTCTTATTTAAGTTACTGATTTGCATGTTGGCACCCTAAAAATCCTACTTGAACAATTGCAGGTGGACAGCAATTTAGAAAATAACTTAAAACATTTTCAATTTTTATTGGATGTGATGAAATATTGACTGCAGAATATTAGTCTGTGATTAGCATGGTACCCTGTGACAATAGCAAAGGTTTATAAATACAGCTACTGTTTGAAATAAGAGTCTCAATAAATGCTCTTTGTGCTTTTGTTGGAGTAAGTGATTTGGGCACCATTTTTTCTTGTGAAGTTAGTTTTAAACTAAATTAACACATGGCTGGATCACATTGCCATCATTTGGATCCCATGTAGACAAACTTGAACATGACCAGTTAGCAAAGCCTTGTTTTTTTTTTGGATAATTTCCAATAAAAGAGCATTGAAGAATATTCTACAAAACAATGTGAAGGGGTGGGGAAGCAATTGATTCTGAAGGTGAATTTGAAGAAAGAGATATTTTTGGTGACTTTTGAAAGCTGGAAGAACAATAAGAAAGACTTCTATTTATATGTATAAGGCTCTGGCACATATAGGGTTAATGGGGGACTCAGTACATACCACCCACACAATGATGTAAGACAGCATGTGGTCCACACTCAGGGGTTAGTGTGGTGTTAAGAGGGATGTCTAGAGATATAAGTATGGAGATAGCTCCATTCTGTAACCATTACTGTACGTGTGAACAGTTCTAGTATGTGAGAAAGTCGTAAAATTAACCTGCTGAGCTCTACGAAGACATCTTTAAGAAACACCATTCTATAACTAACACCCTTCTGATATTCTGAGCCCATGTATGTCTGAAAATGCAATACAGTTAATGAATTACTTCTGAAGCATAGCCATTGTTGTCATGTAGGAAACACGATGGCCAATTTATACACAGCAAGATCCCACATACAGAGACATGTTATCAACCAGGCATCATGTTGTGATGTTGATTGAGAGATAAGTATTTGCCAGGGTACCAGAGATAACTTCCTGTTCTTTTTCAAATTTTACAAATTAGATTTATTGGATTTTTGATGTTGAGTTGACAGGTCAAATGAGGTCTTATCTAAAAGCTCTAATACATCCAACGATGCAGCACCCTGCATCCCTCAGTGTCTGCTTTGATTTCTGTGTTCCATTCATGGAATTGGTCCTGCTGCCTGTATTTTTAAAGAAGAATTTCAAGTAGAGGGAAATAATTTATGGACATTTGATAAGTGGGAATGGGTTGAGAAACAAGTCTGAACCCACAGCGGGGAAATCGATGATGCAGACCAGGGTACAAAACTGGAGAACATCTGTCAAACCGGGCAGAGTGAATCCACATGGAAGCACTGAAACAGGATAAGTATTGGCATCTCTACCTCTCAATAGCAAAAAGAGGAAGGCAGATTACCGTTAAATGACTATAAATTAGCAGAAGGAAAGGTGCAAGGAGAGCTGGATGTCCTTGTACACCAGTCATGCAGGTGTGGCAGGCAGTAAAAAAGGCAAATGAAACATTGGCTTTCATAGCGAAAGGATTTGAGTACAGGAGCAAGGATGTCTTAATACAATTATGCAGGGTTTTGGTGAGAACATACCAGGAATATTGTGTGCAATATTTTGGTCTTTTGGTCCAAAATTTTGGTCTTTGGGTTTTGGTCTTCTTATCTAAGGAAGGATGTTCTTGCTATAGAGAGAAAGTTTACCAGATTGATTGCTGAGCTGGCAGGACTGATGTATGAGGAGAGCTTGGGTTGGCTACGATTGTATTTGTATTCACTGGAATTCAGAAGAATGAGGGGGGAATCTTACAGAAACTGATAAAATTCGAACAGGGCTAGACAAGGTACTTGCAGGAAAGATGGTACCAGACTTGTGCAGACTCGATGGGCTGAATGGCCTCCTTCTGCATTGTAGGCATTTTCTGATCCTATGATGGGAAATTTCAGAATCAGGGATCACAGTCTGAGAACACAGGAAAAACTGTTTAGGACAGAGATGAGCAGAAATTTCTTCACCCATAGAGTGATTATCGTGTGGAATTCACTACCATAGAAAGTAGTTGAGGCTAAAATATTGAATGTTTTCAAGAAGCAGTTAGCTAAAGCACTACAGGTGAAGGGGATCAAAGGACATGGGGGAAAGGCAGGATCAAATTGAATGATCAGCCATGATCATAATGAATGGTGCAGCAGGCTGGAAGGGCCAAATGGCCTCTTCCTGCTCCTTTTTTCGATATTTCAATGTTTCTATTGCACGTTTCACCAAATAATCTGAAAGAAGGAAGTACTCACATTTCTCAGGGTGCTCCAACAAGATTCACCATAATGAACATAGTTGATGTGTTTCGTGGAAAAGTATATAATCTACATTTGTGCTGGAGTACTGAAGTAAAATGGAAGAATGAGGAAGACATTCTTCCCTTAGATCACAGTGATTGAAATATGTTTGGATGGTACACAGGACAGAATCATGTGGGGGTGATGGTGGTCTTAGTCACCAGTTGGAGAGCCGGCCAAATTTGGACCCTACCGTTTTGCTCTTGGTGCCACTGGTTCTGGGAGTCTCTCCGGAGACCTACAGCTTCATAAATGTTGATTGGACTATTTCCAGTGTGGCTCACAACACCCATCCTGATTGTAAAGGCATCAGTGAAAATACAGAATCTCTCCTTGTAATTTCCAGGTGTCTATCTCTGTTTCCCAGAAACTGGGAACTCTCTCCCTGGCCTGCTGATACATTTCAATTGCTTCTCCTTCCATTAACAACCTAACTGAGAATTTCACAGCAGCTGGTGTGAGCTACATTAAGAGGTTCAGATTGCCTTGCAACTCATGCTAGACACACAGGCACCAGGATCTCCTGCTCAGTATAGGATTGGTCCGCCACATATATATTAAGCTATGTAGTGAGATCACATTGATGAGATGGTGCTTTGATGTTGTCTGTCCCAGTTGGACTGAGCCTGGGACAATTGTGCATCACCCTGTAATGGGTTGAATCACATTTATCCCTCTCTCGGTTGTACTGACAGCCTCAGTGGTTGTGTTGACAGATTCAATGGTCAGGCTGCTGAAGAACCAAAGAAGTGAGTGCTGCTTTCCTGACACATGGACTGTTCAATACTGCCAGATATCACAAAGTGCTCGTTAAAGAGGAAATCGGTCTTTCATTAACATGAATGAGAGTCTTAATGCTCTTTTGCAGCAGTATCTGGAAATGTTGAAATATAAGCCATCCCAATGCTTGATTTGATTAACTTTATCATTGTCACATGTATTACCTAATATGAAAAGTAATGTTTCTTGCCCGCTATACAGACAAAGCATACCATTCATAGAGAAGGAAAGGAGAGAGTGCAGAATGTAATGTTACAGTAATAGCTAGGTGTAGAGAAAAATCAAGTTAATGCAAGGCAAATCCCTTCAAAGATCTGACAGCAGCAGGGAACAAGCTGTTCTTAAGTCAGTTGGTACGCAACCTCAGACTTTTGTATCTTTTTCTCAAGGAAAAAGGTGGAAGATAGAATGTCCAGGATGCGTGAGGTCCTTAATTATGCTGGCTGCTTTTCCCAAGGCAGCAGGAAGTGTTGACAGCGTCAATGGTTGGGAGGCTGGTTTGCATCATGGTTTGGGCTACATTCACAACCTTTTGTAGTTTCTGGCAGTCTTGGGCAGAGCAGGAGCCATATCAAGCTATGACACAATCAGAAAGAATACTTTCTATGGTGCATCTAAAAAAAGTTGGTGAGAATCGTAGCTGACATGCCAAATTTCTTTAATTTTCTGAGAAAGTAAAGACATTGGTGGGCTTTCTTATCTATAGTATCAGTGTATAGTATAACATTGGACGTATCTCTGGCTTTTTGAGATTGGTGTTTTTTGCCTGAGCTTTTTTAGCTGAGAAATTTGACCTAATGGGGTTGAACTTCACCACCCAGAATCTCTCTGACATCTTTGCAAATTGGATAATGTGGCTTCTCAAAAATATCTATAGGGTTCATTAATTTGAGTTTGAGTCTTGCAGAAATCCTGCAATATTTCTTCAGTAAATAGATTTGCAGAAGGTTGTTTGGAGAATTGATGTATTACTTCTTTGATATTTAAATGAGGATTTTGGAAAACGAGGCGCTGCCAGACATTTGGGTCACTTAATTTTGATTAATTATATCCTCGAAGCATTAGTCACAGCATTTGTTGTGCTAACCAAATAGCATTTTTATTTAATCAGAGCACTAGGCAATAAAAAGAATGACATAACTCAACTAAATTAAATAAAATTGCTAATTCAATCAAAAATGAAATAAGTTATGCATATGTTTGCTTAATTTATATACATTTTTAACCAACCACTTATGAGTAATTGCAAAAAGTATTCTATTTGTATCTATCTGGGGGATGTGAAATTAGACGCAAGGAGAGAAATGTGGGTTTTCAGAAGAACTCACGAGCTGATCCAGAGTGGCCTGCTCCAATCATTGCTTTCCAATTTATTCAAAACCACTTCAAAAATTGTGCATTAATTATTGTCTGCTGACAACACCTAGCTTTATCTCAGTACTACTCAATGTTTCAATGGCTTGCCTGAGATTCAGGGCTGGCTGAGCAGAAATTTCCTTTAATTCAATATTGGGAAGACCTTTGGTCCTTCAGTGAAACTCAATTTTCCAACTCCCAACTCTAAATCTTCCCATGGCAGTGTGTGCTTTAACCAGGTCACTGACTTTGCTGTAATATCTGATTGCTTAATCATGCCATCACTAAGACAGCATATTTCCAGCTGGAAAACTGTAGGCTTATACAGTGCAGAAAGAGGCCATCCAGCCCATCACGTCTTCACTGACTCACCTAAAGAGGATCCTACGCAGGCGCTGCTCTCTGTCCTATCCCAATAATCCCACACATTTACCACGGCCAATCTATCTAATCTGCACATCTTTGGACTATGGGTTGGAGGAAACCAGAGCACCTAGAGGAAACCCACACAGGCATGGGGAGAACTTGCCAATTCTACACTGAAGGTCACCTAAGGCTGGAATTGAACCCAGATCCCTGGTGCTATGAGACAGCAGTACAAATCACTGTGCCACTATCCTGCCCAATTCTGCCCTGTCTCGGTTTATCCGCTGCTGAAATCTTCATCCAATACATTTACAGCTTCCAGACTTGATTATTCCATAACACTCCCACATTCCCTCCACAAACTGGCGATTTGCAAAACCTCTACCACCTCTGTCCTAACTCACATCAAATCCTATTCTCCTCTCATCTTGCCCTGTTGTTCTACATTGAACCAGTGCTTAGTGATGCATCCATTTTAAAATTCCACCAGGATTTCATTTCTCCCCAACTTTATAATCCTCTGTTGCCTTACAATCCTCCCAAATATCAATCGCTCCACCATTAGAACATAGAACATTACAGCGCAGAACCGGCCCTTCGGCCTTCAATGTTGCGTCAACCAATTAGGAAAAAGCAATGACCCTCTAACCTAAACCATTCCCTTTTCGTCTATAAACTTATCTACTAACCTCTTAAACGCCACCAAACTTGGTGCATCTACAACTGACGCAGGCAGGGCGTTCCATACCCTTACCACCCTCTGGGTAAAGAACCTACCTCTGACATCCGTCCTATAACTACCACCCCTTAATTTAAAGCTATGTCCCCTCGTGCTAGCTTTCTCCATCCTAGGAAAAAGGCTATCACTGTCCACCCTATCTAAACCTCTAATCATCTTATATGTTTCAATAAGGTAAATCTAAGGGCCGTGTTTTTGGCTGTTGGGACACTGAGCTCATGAATTTGTCCTAAAACCATTCTGCCCTTCAGTCTCTCTGAGACACCCCTCTGTGACATGTTTGACCAAGTTTTTGAACTTTTGCCCTAATTTTCCTTGTCTGCTTTTGTTAATTCTGCCTCTGAAAGTATGTTGAGATGTTTTATTAAATTGTAGGTATGATAATCGAGCAAGTTGTTTTCACCCAGTGTAGTGGACACTGGAACCAGTTGTTTGTAGGGTTATTTGCTTTGCAAGGCTGAGGAATTAGGAATAGTATAATGTGATTTTGAAGACATTGCCTTCTGACTGTGGGGTGCTAACAGTCTGCTCACTTCCCAGAGAGAGGTACACCACTAAGAAAGAGATTACATTGCATAGAAAGTTATTGTTCTTACAGTTGAAACACTCAGAGTCAAATTAATTTCCTGGTTGTTTTCTAGATTTCCCCCCTCCCACTGCAGGTGTCCCCAATTTAAAGTGTGTTCAAAAAGAGTGTTTTTGTCTTGGAATGGCTGATACATTGGAGAAGTTTCCTAAAAGCTCTTTCAGTTTGGGCAGCCTTTTTAAAAAAACTAATTCTCACTTGCCATCTCCCTCCCTGACCAGCTTAAAAGGCAACTACTAATGCTTGCTGGCCCTCCCACCCTGTTCTCGCTCCTGATGCATTTCACATTCCTTCCCTCCCATTGCCCTTCTCCTGAGCTTTCACTCAGCCACAGTTCAGGGAAGGGAATAGCTGAGCAGAATTGGTGAGACAGGAGAGGCAGCAAGCAGAAACCAGTGAGCAAGAGAGTCGAGGAGGGAGCACTGAGTATGGAGCCAGGATCATGGAGGGAGAGGCAAATGAGAATGAGGGTCAGAAGGAAATCTGGTGGGGGAAGCATTGAGCAGGAAGCACGTTGAAAGAGTCAGTATTGTAGGTTACAAAAGTCAGTGAAAAGATTTTTGGGCCAATTACATTCAAGGAGGTCAATAGCTTATAGGTATAAAACCCATGCTGAAGGTCAGAGTGCAACAAGCATCTAGAAGGGGAGGGACCAAATCTACATGGGGAATTGGAACACCAACATCAAAAGGGGGTTATGAAGTAGGACACGAAGAACAAGGACTGGGATCAAAAAGTAGAGGGGAATGACGGAGAGCAATTTTAGGAAGGGAAACCCAAACATGATTCTCATCCAGCAGAATGGGAGGGATTTCTGTAGTCACAAGGAGAACGGTCAAAACTGGTCTGGGCATCGAACCTCAGTGCCATAGATAGCGTGTGGCCAGGGGGAGGGGAAGAGGGGTAGAGATGGCTGTAGCAGCACAATAGAAGGTAAACAGTAGGAGGTTTCTTTGCCCATGTTTGACTTGATGCTGTGAGACTTCATGGGATTCAGAATTAACACTGAGGAATCGACATTGAGATATTGAGGTGAGTTTGACAATGTTAGGCCATTACAAAGCAATCTGTGGAACAGCTTTCCCAGAGATTAGTATGGAAGGTTTTAAAAGAATCAACAGGGCTGGGTTTACCATTGTCATTCTTAGTGCCCAGGACCAACACCTGGTGATCCCATCAGTTTCATTCCTTTTCTTTGGCACAGTTTGTTACAACTGAGTGAGTTGATGGGCCATTTCATAGTCAAGCACATTGCTGTGGCTTTGGTATCACGTGTAGGCCAGATTGGGTAAGTATGGCAGATTTCCTTCCCAAAAGGACATTAATGAACCAGGTGGGTTTTTCCAACAATTAACAATGTTTTCAAAGTCATGATTAAGCTAGTTTTTAATTCCAGACGTGTTCATTCAATTTAAATTCCACTAGCTGCTTTGGTGATATTTGAACCCATGTCTGGAGTATGAGAGGCTGGGTCTCTGAATTATTATTTCAGTGAGATTGCCACTTGAGCCTCCTCAGTCATCACCTGGAATTGTCTCTTCCTCTTGTTAATAGAGGGAATGAATTTGAAAACACAATCTAGAGTAGAAAACGCTTTTGGAACTCTGAACGGGCCTACAAAGGAAACACTGTCCAACAGTGAAAACCCAATGAATATAGAGAAACTTCCAAAAATCATTATTTAAATGAAAGGTAATTTGTGGCTCATTTTAAATTGTGACTGAATAAAATGAGCATATCATTAAATCCTTGACTTACCAGGTCTTCAAAAGATCTCAGATTAAGAAGTGACAGGAGTTTAACATTAATCAGTATTTCTGCCAACATATCTAAACCAGCCCGTAAGTGAAGGTCAGTTTCTTTAATAGTAGCTCCTGGCTCCTCAATCTCTCTCAACTGTGAAGGACAAAAGCTACAAATATGAGAGTATCATCCCTTCCAGTCACACAGCATCCAAAATGTGAGCAATGACTACCATTGCTTAATCTTCATTGCAGATATTGTAGAATCCCTACAGTACAAAAGGAGGCCATTTGAACCATTGAGTCTGCACCGACAAGAATCTTACCCAGCCCTATCCCTGTTACCTCAGGATATTTATCCTGTTAACCCCCCCTGTCACTAAGGGGCATTTTAGCATGTCAAATCAACTTAACTACACATCTTTGGACTGTAGGAGGAAACCAGAACACCCAGAAGAAACCCACACAGACATGGCGAGAATGTGCAAACTTTACACAGACAGTGACTTGAGGCCAGAGACAAATGTGGGTCCCTGAAGCTATTAGGAAGCATTGTGAACAACTGTGCCACCATGCTGCCCTAGATCAAAACTCAGGATTCTTCTCCCCAGTGTGGGATCTCAGATGAAGTAATTCAAGAAGGAATTCACTAATACCTTTTCACAGTTGTTAGGGAGAAGCAATCAATGCAATGTCATGCACATCTGGAGATCACATTAAAAGTTGCCATTAAAGATTCAATATCATTAATAATGCCTCACATTCCAATTGCAATCAAGCAACATTCTTGAATAATAACTGAGATCGATCTGTCAAAAAACAAGCTACACTGATCAGCCAAGGGAGGAAGAGGCTGTACAAAGTGTGTTTGCTTATCCATTTCTTCAAAATGCCTGTTTGACGCAGACTTGGAATATCCTTCAGAATTTTTCTTAGATACATCCCTGCAACGCTGCTAGAGTTCTACGTTGCCAAGGTTCCATCTCCAGGTGAGAGACTAAAACCCTGTTGAGATGAATGTAAGAGGTTTCACAGCAATTCCAAAGAAGAACATTGTGTTCTCCTGTTTCCTTGTCCAATATATATATTTTAACCAGTAGCATTGAGGTAAATTAACCAGCTATTTTCCTCATTTAATTTTAGTGAAAATTTACTGTTGGCCGACATAACCACTGTAATTATATTTCAAAAAGTACTCTTTTTGTGGAATATTTTGGGGATATCCTCCAGAACTCTACCACCTCGCCCATGAAGGAATCAGTGTGGACGAGGGTCTAACAGCAGAAATCTCTCTTCATCTTGGGAGGGAATATCTGGTTTTGCCCAAGTGAAGCCGTAAAATTCCATCTCCTGTGTCTGCGAAAAAATTAACACAAAGAAAACTTTTCTCTTTGATCGAACACAAGAGCAGAATTCAAAGCAGTTCACCTGCAGAAAGAAAGATCAAGTAAAATGGTTTTAAAATTACTCAATGAGCTGGAATTACAAAATCTGTCACTCATTTTATTGGAGCATATCAGATGCAGTTTTCGGTAATGTTAGGTACAGTGTTTGATTTTCTTTCAACTTTTGACCCCATTCTTAAAGTTACAAAGCCAATACAAAGAAAAGTACAGCACAGGAACAGGCCCTTTGGCCCACCATGTGCAGAGTGAATAGGGCAAGTCCAAATTCATTTTCTTGCTTACTTAAACCAAATTCAAATTGAATCCAATTCCTGTTTCTGGCAAGAGAAACAAAGAACATCCAAGCTGACAAGAATAAAACATTGCACTCCATTTTGGGTGCTTGATCTTAGTCAAAAAGATAAAATGCTCGATGTTTCTAACCTACCCAATAACAGCCAATACGCTTACAGCATATCAACAATGCAGTAGTTTCATTTTGCAATCAAATCCTTTTCAAATTAAGCTTCCCATCAGGTGGCTGAAGTGTTTGAGGTTATATTTTTAGCTGGTGCAAAAAGAAAAATGGTGTTTGATTTCTCTGAATGGCCCTGATCTTGTATTCATCAGAGCTCAACCTCTGGACTTCACGAATGCTTTTCCATTGGAACTACGGCTGGAACAGCCATTTGCATACAAATAGTGATCAGAAATATCATCTCTCTTTGTCAGGTTCAGCACACTGTTAACACAGCATTGGTGAAGTTTTTGTGAATAACATTTCAGAACTCAGCAGTGGTGAAGCTTTTGGAGAAGATGTTGAGGGACTGAATTTATGCACATTTGGAGGAAAATGGACTAATTAGTGACAAGCAGCATTGGTTTGTACAAGGGAGGTCATGTCTTACCACATTTTGAAGAGGTGCCAAAGATAATTGATGAAAGAAAAGCTGTGGATATAATTTATACGGACTTCAATAAGGCATTTGAAAAGATCCCACATAGCAGTCTGGAATAAGAAATAAACATTCAGTGGAATTCAGTGTGGGCAGGCTAGATAGATTACAAAACTGGCTTGGTTGTAGATGACAGAGAGTAATGATGGAAGGGTGCTTTTCAGAATGGAGATCTGTAGCTACTAGTATTCCGCAGAGATCGGTGCTGGCAACTCTGTTGTTTGTAGTATATATAAATGATCTGGAGGAAAATGTAGGGAATCTGATTAGTAAGATTGCGGATAACACAAAAGTTGGTGGAGTTGCTGGGGTGTCTGGGATTGTCAAAAGATACAACAGGATATAGATAGATTGGAGACTTGGGCACAGAAATGGCAGGTGGAGTTTAATCCAGACAAATGCAAGGTGATGCATTTTGGAGGATCAAATGTAGGTGTGAATTATACTGTAAATGGCAGAACCCTTAGGAACATTAACATACAGATAGATCTGGGCATGCAGGTCCACAGTTCTCTAAAAGTGGCAACACAGATGGCCAAGGTAATTAAGGGACCATATGGTTTGCTTGTCTTTAGCACCAGGCATTGTGTACAGGAGTTGGGAAATCACATTGCAGTTATATAAAATGTTGATTAGGCTTCATTTGGAATATTGTGCACAGTTCTGGCCACCACACTACCAGGAGAACATGGTAATGAAGTGAAGGTTCACCCGCATGTTGCTTGTCTCTAGGGCATTGTTATGAGGTGAGGTTGAATAAACTTAGATTCATTTCACTGGGAAGACCGAGGCTGAGGGGAAACCTGTTAGAGGCCGACAAATTTTGAGAGTCACAAACAGGGTGGATGATCAGAGGCTTTTTTCTAGAGTGAAAGTGCCAATGACATGGGGGCACGGGTCAAGGTGAGAGGGGGAAAGGTGTGGGGGAAGTTTTTCATAGAAAGTGGTGGGTGCTTGGAATGTGCTGCCAGAGGAAGTGGGGGAAACAGGCACAATAGCAACATTCAAGAGATATCTGGATAGGTACATGAATAGTGGAGGGGGGGGAGAGAGTAGATATAGAGGGATACGGACCGAGTAAGGGCTGATTTTTTTTTTAGTTTATTTAGGGCATTATAATCAGCACGTGCTTGGAGGGCTGAAGGGCCTATTCCTGTGATGTAAAAAAGACTGTTAAAGTGAATTTAACTCAGTCAAACTCAGAGTCACGATGAACCTTTGAAGTAATGACTTCATTGCTGTGTTTCTGGATCAAATATCAGATGTGTGATGTATTTTTTGAGTATTTAAGCTGTACGTGCCGTGACTCTCAATGTCACAGCAGCAGGACGTATATATTTATTTATAACTTTGATCGTTGACTATTTCAATCACCTTGAAAAGTTTCTGGAATATTGGCCAATCAACTATGTCCATCTGCTTTGAAAAGGTGACAGGCATGTAATTCCAGACCATCCCGGGAAAGAGGGAGGTCAGTTAGAAACACAGCACAAACTCAGTTTCCATTTCCATCTTCACAAAATCTCAGGTACGATCACCTCCATTCGAGAGAAGAAATGCAGGTGTTGTAGGTTAAACAATTCCATTCATCCTTCTTCAGGTATACGATCCACTACAAAGGATTTTATGTGGACAATCCAAGGGATTGACTTGTGAATCACTTCTCCTCGGCCTCTCTACTCAGCTGTGATGATTGACAGTGAAGCTCGTTCATGAAAGATTGGACTTTATCTTGAAATTATGACTCATGCCCTCAATACAAAATCCACAGATAGTCACTGAGAATTGGCACAAACTAACCAACAATACAACATGTTTGCAAACATTCATAAAATAAGCGATTCTAGCCCTCAGTCAGGATTTTACTGCTTTGATTACTTATCCAGGGGAATGGAGAGGGACTTTACAATATGAGGTGGTAAAATAAATGGAATTACTATATAACCTCATCAATCTAAAAGTATTATTGAAGAATGAATATCCTTTTGCTGTAAATGACAAAAATACTCCCAGCAGCAGCAGCAGAAGATTGGACTGCATTTTTTGAAAAATCCAACTCCCCCTCTTCCTCTCGACTCATTTCAATTAAAGTAATCTACCGTGTCCAGATTAAAAAGATCTATCCGCCTAGTGTGAGGAACAAGATAGGAATCTAAACTGCAGCCATGAAAAAAATACCAGCAATGAGCCAGCTTGCTTTTCTGATAATGTTACACCAAATTAAATCACATTCTCAACTCAGCTTTCTTCAGTATCTGCTCAGGAGTATTTGTGACAAAGCAATTATGTTATTTGCTATCTGACCTTAGCTTTGGAATATCATCTTAAATCCATCTTTCTCTCTTTCTCTCTGTGTGTGTCTCTCTCTCTCTCTCTCTAAGACCCTCTCTGTCACTCTCTCTCTCTTTCTCTCCTCTCTCTCTTTCCTTCCTCCTCTCTCCCCCTATTCTATTCTACTCTTCCCACTTTCGCTCTCTCTCTCTCACACTCTTTCTCACTCTGTCTCACTCTCTCACGCTCTTTCACTCTCTCACTCTTACTCTCTCTTCTCTCAACTCTGTCTCTCTCTCCCACTCTCCCCATCTCTCTTTCACTCTACCTCTCTCTCACTGTCTCTCTCACTGTCTCTCACTCTCCCTTGTGTCCCCCTTCTCTCTTTCTACCTCGCTCTCTCTCACTCACACACTTTCTCTCTCTCTGCACCTCTTTCTTTATTGATCTAAAGCTGTCCGTTTAGTTGAGCCTTTACCCACCTGTCTGACTATCTCCCTGTGGCTCAGTGTCATTTCTTGTTTGGCGCCTCATTGTCTGACAATGTTTGTTGTTATTTATTGTAACATTTCATTGTCAAGATTCTTCTGCATTTATCCAGAGGTCAGACATCACTGATTCAAACTGGTTCAAAGACTGCTCCAAAAAACAGAACCTTCAATAGTGCAGCACTCCGTCTGGCCTTGAGATTGCAGCTTCCTGTGCAAAGTTGGCATGAGTGTCCTACTCTGAGCTGCCATTTTGGTTTCTGGGGCAGTATGTTGCTGGTGTTTATGTTGGTGAGATCTGATGGAGCCACTGTCCATGCACCCTCGCTGTGAGTTTCCCAGCAATGAGATCGCATCCAATGGAAAATCCCATTGACAACCACAGGACCAAAACACACCAGCAGCAGCAGCAGCGAGCTTCTCACTGCCTTCTGCCGCTGCAGAACAGGGAAATCCCAACCACCGAGCATGTGCATTTGTACATTCTTCTTGAAGTTCAGCTTGAAGCACGAAAGGACATTCCTCTCAATGTGAGCATTTACCAATTTTAGTTGATTTTTCTCCAAAATAATTTGAAGCCAAAACAGAAATGGATTTCCCAGAGAAGTATTCAAAATGGTTCATATTTAAAACGTTAGAACAAAGACAAGTATAGCACAGAAACAGGCCTTTCAAGCCTATGCTCTTCATGATGTCCTAATTAAACTAAAAAACACTTTCTGCCCTTATTCAATCCATATTCCCCCCTATTCCCTCCCTACTCATTTACCATCCAGATACCTTTAAATGTTGCTAATGTGCCTACTTCCATTATCTCCTGTGTTCCAGACCCCCCCCCCCACTTTCTGTGTGAAAAACATATCCCACACATCTCCCTTAAACTTTCCCCTTCTCACCTTGAACTTGTGCCCCCTTGTAATTGATACTTCCATCTAGGAAAAAGCCTCTGACTATCCACATTGTCTCTGTCTCTCATAATTTTGTAGACATCTAATAAGTATCTTATCCCTGAAAGTAGGCAGTCAAGTGGATAAAGTTGTTAAGAAGGCATATGGAGTCTTAGCTTTTATTGGTAGGGGGATTGAATTTAGGAGCCGCAGCATCATGTTGCAACTGTACAAAACTCTAGTGCGGCCGCACTTGGAGTATTGTGTGCAGTTCTGGTCCCCACATTATAAGAAAGATGTGGAGGCATTGGAGAGGGTACAGAGGAGGTTTACCAGGATGTTGCCTGGTATGGAGGGCAGGTCCTATGAAGAGAGGTTGAAGGATTTGAGGTTGTTTTCGTTAGAAAGGAGGCGGCTAAGAGGGGATCTTATTGAAGCATATAAGATGATTAGAGGTTTAGATAGGGTGGACAGTGATAGCCTTTTTCCTAGGATGGAGAAAGCTAGCACGAGGGGACACAGCTTTAAATTAAGGGGTATGAGTTATAGGACGGATATCAGAGGTAGGTTCTTTACTCAAAGAGTGATTAGGGAGTGGAATGCCCTGCCTGCAGCTGTTGTAGATGCGCCAAGTTTGGTGGCGTTTAAGAGGTTAATTGATAAGTATATGGAAGAGAAGGGAATGGTTTAGTTTGGAGGGGCATTGCTTTTTATTTTGGTCGGCACAACATCGAAGGCCGAAGGGCTTGTTCTGTGCTGTAATGTTCTATGTTCTATGTTCTAAGTCTCCCCTCAGCCTTTGTCTTTCCAGTAAAATCAATCCTAGTTTATTCAACCTCTCCTCTAGACCAGGCAACATCCTGGTGAATCTTCTTTGCACTCTCGTCAAAGCTTTTACGTCTTTCTGATGATGTGGTGACCAGAACTACACATAATACTCCAGTTGTGGCCGAACCAAGGTTTTATATAGCTATTATTCTGTACCTTTTTCTTAAATTCATTTGTGGGACATGAGTTTCATTAACTGGCCAGCATTTATTGCCCGAGGGCAGTTATGACTAGATGATTGTATTGACAGAGAGTCAACACATTGCTGTGAGTCTGAGTCACATGTAGGCCAGACCGGATAAGGCTGGCAGATTTCTTTCCCTAAAGGATCTTAGTGAACCAGGTGTTTTTTTCTGACAATCGGCAATAGTCTCATGGTCATCAGTAGATGCTTTATTCCAGCTATTTTTTATTGATTCCAAATTCCACCATCTGCCATGGGCGGATTCGAACCTGGGTCCTCAGAGGATTAGCTGAGTTTCTGGATTAATAACCTACTGTTTGCCATGGTAACCTCAAGGATCTGTTTTAGGGCCACTGCTGTTTGTCATTTTTATAAATGACCTAGATGAGGGTGTAGAGGGTTGGATTAGTAAATTTGCTGACGATACCAAAGTGGGGGGAGTTGTAGACAGCGAGGATGGATATTACAGTTTGCAGAGGGACATAGATTCTTTACTCAAAGAGTGATTAGGGAGTGGAATGCCCTGCCTGCAGCTGTTGTAGATGCGCCAAGTTTGGTGGCGTTTAAGAGGTTAGTTGATAAGTATATGGATGAGAAGGGAAGGGTTTAGTTAGGAGGGGCATTGTTTTTTATTTTGGTCGGCACAACATCGAAGGCCGAAGGGCCTGTTCTGTGCTGTATTGTTCTATGTTCTATGTTCTATAGATAGGTTGCAGAGCTGGGCCGTGAGGTGGCAAATGGAATTCAATACGGATAAGTGTGAGGTGATTCACTTTGGTAGGAATAACAGGCATATGAAATATAGAGCTAATGGAAGGACCCTTAATAGTGTTGTCGAGCAGAGGAATCTTGGGGTACAAGTACATAACTCTTTGAAAGTTGGCACCCAGGTTGATAAAGTTGTTAAGAAGGCGTACGGTGTGTTAGCTTTTATTGGTAAAGGGATTGAATTTAGGAGCCGTGAGGTTATGTTACAACTGTACAAAACTCTGGTGCGGCCGCACTTGGAGTATTGTGTACAGTTCTGGTCGCCGCATTATAAGAAAGATGTGAAGCATTGGAAAGGGTGCAGAGGAGGTTTACCAGGATGTTGCCTGGTATGGTGGGAAGGCCTTATGAGGAAGGGCTGAGGGACCTGAGGTTATTTTCATTAGAGAGAAGAAGGTTACGCGGTGACCTAATTGAGGCGTATAAGATGATCAAGGGATTGGATAGGGTGGATAGTGAGAGCCTTTTTTCTCGGATGGTGATGACCAACACGAGGGGACATAACTTTAAATTAAGAGGTGGTAGTTATAGGACGGATGTCAGAGGCAGGTTCTTTACACAGAGGGTGGTGAGGGCGTGGAATGCCCTGCCTGCAGCAGTTGTGGACTCGCCTACTTTGGGGACATTCAGATGTTTGGTGGATAGGCATATGGATGATATTGGAATAGTTTAGGTTAGAGGGTCCACTGGCCGGCACAACATCGAGGGCCGAAGGGCCTGTACTGCGCTGTAATGTTCTATGTTCTATGGTTCTGTTGGTAGCACCCTTGGCCCTGAGTCAAAAGTTTGTGGGTTTGATGGGCCAAATGGCATAATTCTGCTTCTATATTTTATGGTCTAAACCCCAGTCTAGTGATTGATGCATTAAATCCAGCTGCCACTTGAGTGCAGTACTGAGGGAGTGCTGCACTGTTGAAGGTGTGGTGTCAATTCAAGCCAACTTTCAATGTGGTGTCAATTCAAGCCTACTTTCTCAACTGAATGTTAGCAATCCTGTGGCGTAATTGCAAAGAAGAACAGCTGAGTCATCCCTGATTTTGTGGTCAAAATTTATCCATCAATACAATCATCCAGTCATTATCACATTGATGAGTGGGAGCGTGTTGCACATAAATTGACAACTGTTTCCTCTTTTAGTCATGACGATGCTTTAAAGTACTTCATTGTGTGTAAAGTGCTTTGGAAGGTTGTGAAATGTTCTAGAGAGATGTAAGTTCTTGTTTTCTATCAGAAATTGCTCAAAGACAGTCAGTCCTTGTGATTAACAAGATTACTGGTCGGACACTCAGAAAACAAAACACTTTGAGATTCATCTAGAAACTTTAGATGATTTAGAGAATCTCTAAAGTCCAGAAGGAGGCTATTTGGCCCATCGAGCCTGCCAGCTTACTATCCCACACCAGTCGTATCTGCGTAACCCTGAGCATTTAATCCCTCTGACATTAAGGGGCAATTTAGCACGGGCCAATCCAATGAACCTACACGACTTTGGACTGTGGAGGAAACAGGACCGTCCGGAAGAAACCCACACACACATGGAGAGAATGTGCAAAATCCACACAGGCAGTGACCGAAGGCCAGAATGGAACCAGGGTCTCTGGAGCTGTGAGGCAGTAGTGCCAATGACTGTGCCACCGTACTGCCCTTCCAGATTAGAGGAATTCTGGAGAAAATGTATTTGCATTCACCACTTACAAATTCAGAATCAAGGACATAGCCAGGGGCATCTCCTCGCTTCACCTCAAGTATCTCATTGGCTGAAAGTGCTGTTGGACATGTCCTAAGGGCGTGCCAGTCACTGTGTAGTGTAAACTTATTTATTTATTCAATCCTGCTACTCTTGTTCTTTTGGGAAATCAAATGCGTCTCAGTGAAGGTCAGGGAGACAAATAAGATGAGGCTTTTTACGTGATTATTTTTAAAAATAAAAATGTACGTTTGTTAAAGGCCTGAATGTTGGTAACCCCGCTTAGAATGTGCTTCACAGAATTTAAATTGAGACAGGAAATCATTGATACGAATTCAAGAGAATTTAGTTGTTTTTCATCCGTGACTTTTATTTTTAACAATTGGCTGATCACAAACAGACAAAAACACATTAACCTCTCGCTCTCAATCTTGTACAAAATCTTTGAGTTCGGGGAAAGCATTTTTGGAACAGAAAGGTACATTCTTCTTTGTGAAAATGAGGAAGTGGCTGAGGACGAATAAAGTAATAATAATAGAAAGGAGCAATAGATTTATTGGAAGAAAGCTGACGGCCACTAAAATGATGATGCAAGTTGCTGGTAAAAGCTGTAAGATCCTCAAACTTTCACTCCAACAATCAAAGCTCGTGTGTGGCTGTTGAAGCCCATTTACCAGTGTTGGTGGCCATATAATTTCCAGGAATTTACTTCCCACCAATTCGTGCAATCATAGAATCCCTACAGTGCAGAAGGAGACCATTTGGCCCATCGAGACTGCACCGACCACAATCCCATCCAGGCCTTATTCCCATAACCATTCATATTTACTTTGCTAATTCCCTCTGACATCAAGAGACAATTTAGTCTGGCCAGTCCACCTAACCCATACATGTTTAGAGTGTGGGAAGAAACCGGAGCACCCAGAGGAAACCCATGCAGGTACAGGGAGGACATGCAAA
Source organism: Sphyrna mokarran (assembly GCA_024679065.1). NCBI lineage: Eukaryota > Metazoa > Chordata > Chondrichthyes > Carcharhiniformes > Carcharhinidae > Sphyrna > Sphyrna mokarran. The sequence goes on from JAGIQG010000002.1 coordinate 146,926,941, forward strand.
CTCCACACAGACAATGACCCGAGGCCGAAAATGAACTCAGGTCCCTGGTACCGTAGGACAGCAGTGCGAACTACTGTGCCAACACAATTCTCCCACAGCCATTTCATTGATCCAGTTCCAAAACTCCCATGAGTTGTCGCGTTAACTCACTTCTCCATTATTTCTTAAAGCCCTTTGATGTGATTTTCTCTGGTCTTGTCCTCCCTCACCTTAGTCTTGGGGACCTCCTTGAGTCTGCTGACACATCAGTCACCCTAAATCCAATGACTTGCTCTGTTGGCAGTTCTCAAAGGCCTGTGTCTCCTCCTCATATTTCATCACACTCTGAAGCTAGTGTTCCATTCTAATGCTTCCAGAGCCTGGGGATGATCGCAATGCCAGACAAATCTGTGTCTCCAATCATACTAAAGTGAAATACTGCAGCTGTTAGTAATCTGATAGAAACTGCTGGTAAATCTTAGCAGGTCAGATAGCAGCCATGGAGAGAGAAGCACTTTCAATGTTTCAAGTTGATGATCTTTCATGAGACATGGAAAAGGTTAGAGGTGCAACCGTGTTTGTGCAGAGAAACCAGGCATGGATAGACAACAGGGAAGATCTGTGACACAGTGGAAGACAGGACAGATTAAATGCAAAAAAAAGGATAATGGTACAAAGAGGATGGGGATGGCATTGGGATGATTAAAAAAGTAAAATATGGCTCTGGAGGAACTGACATTGGCAATAACATCCCTTAGGATGTGAGGACATTAGAGAGAAGAAAGAGGAGATTCACAGGAGTGATTCAAGGAATAAATAATTGTGGCTATGAGGATAGGTTGAAAAGGTTGGGACTATTTTCCTTGGTTAAAAAAAGATTGAAAGTAAACTTGAGAGATTATCCAAGGTCCTCAGGGGTGTGGATGGGGTAAATAGTGAGAAACTGTTCCACTCAAGACAGCATCAAGAATTAGAGGGCACAGATTCAAAATAATGGGAAGTAGGAATGATGTGAGGAAAGTTTTCACTCCGAAAGTGGTTGGAATCTGGAATGAGTTTCCTGAAAGGATGGATGAGGCAGTTTGAGGTGTTAAAAGGGAATTAGATTGTAATCAGGAAAGAGAGAATGTGCAGAGTTTATAGAGGTAAGGCAGGGACCGAGCAGAATGCTGTTTCACTGAACCAGTGCCAAAGAGCGAATGGCCTCCTTCTTCATTGGAAAGATAAAGTAAGGCTTATGTTAACATTGCAATGAAGTTAGTCACAGTGAAGTTAGTCACCACAGTCCAGTGCCTGTTCAGGTCAATGCACCTAATCAGCACATCTTTCAGAATGTGGGAGGAAACCGGAGCATCCGGAGGAAACGCACAGGGAGAACGTGCAAACTCCACACAGACAGTTAACCATTTGCTACCATGCTACCTTTGATTCTGGGATTCTGGATCATACTACTTGGAATAGGTATCTTGTCTTTAAAAATCCATTTCTAAAAACTCATCATGAATAACATCACAAATTACTAATTAAATGGGCAGAACCTTGTGCAGTTGTTTCTGTTAAGTGATGCCAGACGCATACAATTCATTGTGTTTTGTTGGGAATGTGAGTTTGCCAGGTTAAGTTATTAACTGCCCTCAATTCTTGGCACATGAACAGCATTGATTCTCACATGAGTAAAACAGAAAGCTGCCAGAATGCTGTTTGCGTACGAGGGGAAAAGTTTAGCATCTACCTTGTTCCCAAATGTGTTGTGTGCCATTATTGGATATAATTAGGAGAAACTGGAAGAGGCCACTTAAGGCAGGCTGCTGAACATTTCAGTCTCTGATGTTCCATCCCAATATTATGATTATGAGTTTAGAAACGCCTCTTTATCAGGAGATTTCCTGACAGACAATTCCACTTGCCGTGCTGGTGAGCTGACACGGCTGCTAAAATGGTCTCACTCTTCCTTAGCCTGGATTCTGTGATTGAGTCTGATTTTACAACTGGGAACATTTGCTATTACTGTTGGACAATTTGCTCTCCCTGTGCCCGTGTTCTGTGTCTGCGAGATATCCGTGGTTTACAATGTCACTTACTTCTCATTTTACAGCAGATGGTGAGACACGACAGTTGTTTTTCTGAATTCAGACAATTTTATCTGTGTATTCTGTCATTCAAAGAGCCATGCATTGCCGGATAGAGCAGATGGAATGTTAATCAATCTTTCTTTCGTCCAGTTAGTTATGTGTTCTTTTGTGTGTTTAATTAATTCAGAGCCTACCTGGAGACAATTCATAACAAGTTGGTCTTCTTATAAGAACCCTTCACAAACTATCCCATTCGCCTACACTTGACTGACTTACATTCATCCTGTCGTTGCCAAGTCAGGACGGTATGGTGGCACAGTGGTTAGCAATGCTGCTTCACAGGGACTGGATTCAATACCAGCCTTGGGTGACTGTCTATAGTGAGTTTGCACATTCTCCCCATGTCTGCCTGGGTTTCCTCCAGATTCTCCAGATTTCTCCCAAATCCCAAAAATTTGCAGCTGAGGTGGACTGGCTAAATTATGCCTTAGTGTTCCAAGATATTTGATTTAATTAGATCTATTATTGTCACAATAATAGTATACAGTGAAAAGTATTGTTTCTTGCGTGCTATCCATACAAAGCATGCCATTCAGAGAGAAGGAAAGGAGAGTGGAGAATGTAGTGTTACAGCCATAGCTAGAGTGTAGTGAAAGATCAACTTAAGGCAAGGTAGGTCCATTCAAAGGTCTGATAGCAGAAGGGAAAAAGCTGTTCTTGGGTCAGTTGGTATGTGACCTCAGACTTTTGCATCTTTTCCTGACAGAAGAAGGTGGAAGAGAGAACGTCTGGGGCATGACGGTTCCTTAATTATGCTGGCTGCTTTGCCGAGGCAGCAGAATGTGTAGACAGAGTCAATGGATGGGAGGCTGGTTTGTGTGATGGATTGGGCTACATTTATGATCTTTTGTATTTTGTTGCAGTCTTATACAGAGCAGGAGCCAAACCAAGCTGTAATACAACCAGAAAGAATGTTTTCTATGATGCATCCGTAAAGTTTGGAGAGAGTCATAGGTGACATGCCAAATTTCCTTGGTCTTCTGAGAAATTGGAGACGTTGGTGAGATTTCTTAACTCTAGTGTTGACATGGGGGGACCAGGACAGGTTGTTGGTGTTCTGGATATTTAAAAATTTGAATGGTTTGTCTAGGTGAGGAGAATTGGCAGAGTAAACATGTGCCATTACAGAGATAAGGTATGGATAGAATTCTGTGTCAGTGAGTCAGTGCAGACTCAAGGGCTGAATGTCCCCTTTCTGCCCTGTCGTGAGTCTGTGTTTGAAAAGTCAACTTCAAAACAACATTAGTCACCATTTTCCAGAGTAATTAGTTTCAAATTATTTTCTTGCCCTACGTTCCTCAGCTGTTGTTGGATAGAATGCATCTTTGCAATTCTGCTCAATTGAAAACACCGTTTATTTCCAAGTTCATTGAGCTGGATCGTGTAAAGTAACGGCACGCTCCACTGACTCTGAGGAAAGATGCTGACAATGATATGCCGATCTCTGTAGAAGTCTACTCTGTGACAGAAGTTTGGACTTGATGCCAAACGGAGAAGATCTCTAGGTGTCCAACAACGGTATGCAAGGTAAGCAGGCAATCAGACTGAAGCAAAGCACTGATCCCTTTAGCTTTAATTCAAAATTTTCAGTGAATGAAATGAATATGAGCTAAGTCAGAAAAGAAAACATTACAAACAAACTTCTATTTTGTAAATGTACAGATTCTTTATTGTATGAGTGAAATTTGATATAGATAAACACACACTATATACTTTTAGAACCAGTAGTAATTCTGAAGTGAGTTTGCTGTTAAAAACAGTTACGTGTCAGTGAAAAGCATGTAACTTCTTCAAAGATGAAATTAACAGTATCGGAATGGAAGTTCTTGTTAACTCAGTGATTTCACCGTGAGCTCTGGAGGATGCCTCAGGAACAACCCTTCCAGGGAATCATCAAATTACTGTCAGCCACTTCTGGATTTCTACATTATTCTGCACATTTACAGACTCCAGAAGCTGCAGTCAGTTCTGGCAAACTCCCAGAGCGGGATTTTCCAGCCATGCTCGCCCCAAAATCAGAAAGTCCCACCCGTGGTCTACAGACATTTGCATAGTTTGCTTGCAGCCTGCTGTGATTCCTGTGGTGGGGGTCAGGAATATTCCTCCTCTGGGCTCAAAACATGGCAAAGGGAGGTGCAGAAAACCTAACTGATCACAATCTGTGTGGACACTGTGTGGCAATGGCTTTAACTACAAATCACTTGTATAATCAATGGAGATAGTAATCATGTGGTCACACGATCAAAACTGACTTCAGATAATAAATCTCATTACTCCAAGAACTGGGGGAAACAAGTCTGTCTGAAAATGAACTGAACAGTGTATCCCAATTGGACACTCCCGCTTCCCTTGTCATCACTTCATTTTTGAAAGCTTGATCCCTGTCTGCTGTCAACATCCTTGGGGTCACCATTGATCAGAAACTCAACTGGACTTGCCACATTAACACAGCAGGTCAGAGGCTAGGAATATTGAGGCGAGTAACTCATCTTCTGACTTCCTAAAGTCTGCCCACCAAATACAAGCGCAAATCAGGAGTGTGCTGGAATACTCTCGGCTTACCTGGATGGGTGGAGCTCCAATAACACTCAAGAAGCGTGATACCATCCAGCCCATTTGATTGGTACCACACCCACAAACATCCACTCCCTCAACCACCGATGTTCAGTGGCAGCAGTGAGTGCTATCTACAACGTGCACTGCAACAATTTACCAAAGATGCTTAGCCAATACCTTCCAAACCCTTCTCCATTCTCGACCATTCTCGATATAGAAGAACAAGGGAAACAGATATCTGGGAATATAACCACCTGCAAGTTCCCCTCCAAGCGACTCCTGACCTGGAAATATATCACCTTTTCTTCATGGTCTCTGGGTCAAAATCCTTAAATTCCCTCCCTTACGTCAACACACAACACATTGACTGCAGCCATTCAAGAAGATAACTCACCATCACCTTCTCAAGGACAACCAGGATGGGCAATAAATACTGGCCAGCTACAGATACCCATGTCCCAAGGATGAATAAAAAAAATCTATTCATGCATCGCAGGCCGAGATTTTTTAACTCTGGCTGCTATCCCTGGAATGAAAGATAAATAGATCACCAATATCTTTAAACTGCATCAACATTGCTACCACTGAGCTTAGCCTAGACCCACCCAGTCAACAACGTGTGAAAGATGGATAACTTTAATTCCTATTAAACTCTAAAACATCACTTTATCTTTGTAACCTGTTTTGTCCATGTGATCCCAGGTACAGGTGTGTGTGAAAGTCAGAGCTTTTTTTTATTATTTTTCTATCCCTGGAATAACTACAATCAACATTATTCTCCCTTTTAGAGAAAAAAAACCTGAAGGAAACCTGTCTGTTTGTGTCTTGTACAGTCACAGCACATAAACAGTTAAACATTCACTGAAGTGGAAAAATATCCTTCTTGAAAAATTAGTTATGGTTGAATGAGGAGTGGGAGAAGAGGAGAGTCATTGTCCCCCTCCTCCCCCAATGGTGACAATACTCTGATAATGGCAGCCATTTATCTTTCAACTGCAGTCGGACACCTCATTGAAAAATCAATGGCATCTTCCACAGTGGAATCAAGGAACAGAGTGGGCAAAGAAGAGAAAAAAAAGAATAACAGGTTATTGATTCCAGAAACAAAGCGTTTAATTTTATTTTTAAAATAACTTTTTGCTGTTAATGCCTGTAGTCGTTTGGAGAACTACTGTTAAATGTTCCCTTTCTCAGTAAGAAACATTCCATCTTAGAAAGGCTTCCTTCTTCATTTTCAAAGACAAAGGATGCAACAATGCATGCAGAAGTCATTTGGATTCTTTTAATCAGTCTCACCGAAGCCCCACAGTGACTGAAAGGCAGCAGTATTTTATCTTTATCACCAAAAGGTGTCTGGTCGAATTCCGGGATTGTGGAAAGGTTTCAGGAGTGTGTTTCGTGGTTAAGTAGCCTGATTAAAATCTTCAATGCTCATTCACTCAGCAGATTTTCAATTTAATGATTTAGTGCAAGTTAATAGGAAGGAAAGGGGAAAAGTTGAGCAGAGGCTTTATAAACACAGTCACTGATTGATGTTTTTCTTTGAAATTCTGAAATTCAATGTAATAAAGGCAGAATTTCACACATTCAATCACCATGAATCAACAGTCCCTGATCAATACTCTTTCAGGAACTATGCTGTCAACACCTTCAGTCTTTCCACTCAAGTTCTACATAACTTGTTATCCAAGTGTATGTACAATGAAAGTCTGTTTTGTGAAGGTGAGTGATATATTTTTTAAGGCCTAGAATCTTGCAGAGAGTACAAAACATTTGCACAATGTCCATTTGTTGCTGCAATATGTTTTTATGGGAGGTTCAGGGAGATGGGGAGGAACAAGGGTCTGATTTGGTTTGGAAAATGGAACAGTTGGGACCTCTGCTGTTGGTACAAGAGCTTTGCAGCCAATGTACGCTTTATAAACTCCACCAATGTTCAGGAACAAGAAGATCAATATTGGTGTTGAATCTCATTTTATAACTTGTGCTGATTCATATTTTAAATGAATCTGCAGACATATGGTGGCACAGTGACTAGCAGTGCTGCCTCACAGCACCAGGTTTGATTCCCGGCTTGGGTCACTGTTTGTGTGGATCCTGCATGCTCTCCTCATGTCTACACGGGTTTCCTCTGGGTGCTCCGGTTTCCCATCTCAGTCCGAAAAATATGCTGGTTAGATGGATTGGCTTTACTAAATTCTCCCTCAGTTTACCTGAACAGGCATCGGAATGTGGTGACTAGGCGATTTTCACAGTAACTTCATTGCACTGTTGGTGTAAGCCTACTTGTGACAATAACAAATAAAGTTTAGGCAGATTGGTGGCACAGTCGTTAGCACTGCTGTCTTACAGTGCCAGGGTTAATTCCGGCTTCGGGTTACTGCCTGTGTGGAGTTTACACGTTCTCCCCATATCTGCTTGGGTTTCCTCTGGGTGCTCCGGTTTCCTCTCTCAGTCCAAAGTTGATTGACCATGCTAAATTGACGCTAGTGTCAGGGGGATTGACAGGGTAAATGTGTGGTTTGTGGTTAGTACATATCAATGGCCTCCTTGTACTGTAGCGATCCCATGATTGGGTGAGAATTGACCTTTGGTTGGATGAAAGTCTGGTTGTGAGAGTCATTGAATAAGACAGTATGGGAGGAGGCCATTCCAGCCAATTGTCCAGTTTTTTTGAAGGAATTATCAATCAGCGTCAATCTCAGGAACCGTCTATTTCCCCATATTCCTGCTAATGTTTCTCCTTTAATAATAACCTTGCAAAGGAAATTGATATTTAAATGCTCCTGACTTTTGGCTGCCAGAAAGTGGCCTTTTCCAGCTGAAACTGTGCTGATTGCACACTGGGGTTTATGGTAATTCCCCAAAATAACTGATTAAGGAAATGTTGACATCACTGCAGGAAAGACCTACACTCTCCCTGGAACTGCTGGAGATGGAAGAAAACTAACCCCATCCATTTGCAATTAGATAACACTTCCACCCAGTACTAAATATCAATCGGAGAAATGATAGATAATGATAATCTAGGTGTTTATGATCAGGTGCTGTTAATCCAGATGTTTGTAATCCAGATGTTTTTCATCCAGGTGTTTATGACTGGGGAATTATTAATTCAAATTTTTCTAATCCAGTTGCTATTAATACAGATGTTTTACTCCAGGTGTTATTAATCCAGGTGCTATTATTGCAGATGTTGTTGATCCAGATGCTGTTGTTGCAGATTTTGTCAATCCAGGTCTCTATTAGAACATAGAACAAAGAACATTACAGCGCAGTACAGGCCCTTTGGCCCTCGATGTTGTGCCGTCTTTTGAAACCAATCTAAAGCCCATCTAACTTACACCATTCCAATATCATTCATTTGTCTATCCAATGACCATTTAAATACCCTTAACGTTGGTGAGTCCACTACTGTTGCAGGCCGGGTATTCCATGTCCCCTTACTACTCTCTGATATTGTTTATCTAGGTGTCAATAATGGGTGGGTTTTTAATCCAAGTGCTGTTACTGCCGATGTTGTAGATCCAGGTGCAGTTGATCTTTGCATGAAATACAAATTGGGTGTGTTTGTAATGGGATAAGCATTGTTAGTACTTCAAATGTTAAACCTGCTTGTGATGAGTGTTTGAAATTTGATGTCTGCTTTTATTTTGGGGAAAAAGCAAATGGCCTTACAGGGAAAGCAGGAGCAATGATGTTCCAGAATTCCGAGAAAGCTGCTGGTGCTTTGAATTCACAGATTTGCTTGATGCTTCCTTTCAACTGAAGAATTGTCTTTAGGATGTTTTATGATGTTAAAGATTGTATCAATATAAAGCAAGCTGATGTTGTAATAGAATCATACAGGATAGAAGTGAGCCATTTAGCCCATTGTGCTTATGCTGGTTATGAGTGTTCAATTCTCCCCATAACTTGCTGGAAGATGGGGTGAAGAGGAAAGGCACAAAGGAACTACTGTAATGCCTCCTCCATCATTGCTACTCCCATGACCCTCCCTCTACCCTCGATGTTTAGCATGTGTGAACAAAGAACAACACAGCACGGGAAACAGTCCCTTCGGCCCAACGAGCCCGCGCCACCGTCCTAACGTCTTAATGACATATAGAGACCAATATAGGGACAATTTGTTACCCAATCAGCTGAAGAGCACATTTTTGGGATGTGGGAGGAAACTGGAGCACCCGGAGAAAACCCACGCAACCACGGGGAGAACGCGCAAACTCCCGCAGACACAGGCCCAAATCCATGTGTCTGCACAGCAACAGCGATAGTCTCTGAGCTGTCATGTTGCCCATCTGATGATCCAGTTTAAGCATACACTAACGACGTGAAGCACTAGGCCACTCCTGAAGTAACATCCAGGAGCAGCCCTCGCACGACCTGCCGAATGCATGCACCTTGTTGGTCAACAAGGTGGACCGAACAGCCTGTGGAAACAATTAAAGGATTTAAACAGTTGTCCTATATCCCTCTATCTGCAGACCGCTCATGTGGCTGTCCAAGAGACCCTTAAACAACCCTAACGTGCCTGCTCCCACCACCTTACTCGGTAGTGCATTCCACACCCCCACTACCCTTTGTGTGAAAAAATGCCCTCTAATATTAGTCTTATACATAGCCCCCCTCACCCTAAGGCCGTGACCCCTCGTTCTATCCGATTCTAATGGTGGAAAAAGCTTACCACCATTTACTCTATCTATACCCCTCATAATCTTATATACCTCTAATAGATCCCCTCTCAGCCGACGTCTTTCAAGGGAAAACAACCCCAGTGCGTTCAACCTTTCCTCGTAAGACAGCCCTTCCATACCAGGCAGCATCCTGGTAAATCTCCTCTGCACTCTCTCCAGGGACTCCACATCCTTCCGGTAGTACGGCGACCAGAACTGGACGCAGTACTCCAAGTGAGGCCTAACCAACGTTCTATACACTTGCAACATCAAACTCCTACTCTTGTATTCTATACCCCTTCCTATGAAGGCTAACATACCATACGCTTTCTTTATCACTTTTTCCACCTGTACTGACACCTTCAGAGACTTGTGAACCTGCACCCCCAGGTCTCTCTGCGTCTCTATTCTCCGGATAGTTTTACCTTTTATCCTATAACTCCCCTCTACATTATTCCGGCCAAAATGCATCACCTCGCATTTATCCGGATTAAGTTCCATTTGCCTTTCCTTCCACAGGAGACAGAATGTGCTTGTAACTTTAGCCTCCTTTGGTACCTGACAGATGCTGCAAGTTGTTTGTGCCCTTTCCTGTAAGAATGGAGGGAATATGTTGCTTACTTGTGAGGAATCCAGTGATTCCTGGAGTCAAATAGCTGCCAAAAACATCATGACCATAAGAAATAGGCCATTTGGCTCCTCGAGCTTGCTCCGCTGTTCGATAGGATCATGACTGATCCAACATTCCTCATGTCCACTTTCCTGTCCATTCCCCATAACTCTTGATTCTCTTTCTGATCAAAAATCTATCTACCTCAGCCTTAAATATACACAAGGACACTGCCCCCACAACTCTGTGTGGCAAGGAGTCGTGATGTAGAGATGCCAGCATTGGACTGGGGTAAACACAGTAAGAAGTCTGACAACATCAGGTTTAAATCCAACTGATTTATTTCATAGTAAACTCACAAGCTTTTGACCCTATGGTCTTCATCAGGTGAATGAAGTGTTCTGGTCTCCAATAGCACACATTCCAGCACGGACTGTTCACAGATTACTGATTAGTGCGACAGCAAAGTCTCTCAGCGTAGTCTGTGTTATAGGTTGACCTGAGTGGGTTCGTGATCTGTAGTCCCTTTAGTATCCTGTCTGCTTTCTTGCATCACTGTAGAAACTTGATGTCTGTGTTGATATGTGCAATCTTTTTGGAGATTCTCTCCACTTGGATCCGGCAGTATGCGGTGTCGATAGTAATCATGATGTAGTGATGCCAGCGTTGGACTGGGGTAAACACAGTAAGAAGTCTGACAACACCAGGTTTAAATCCAACCGATTTATTGATAGTAAACTCACAAGCTTTCAACCTGTGGTCTTCGTCAGGTGAATGAGGTGTTCTGGTCAAAGACTCACAACCCTCTGAGCGAAGAAATTCCCCCTCATCTCGATCTTGAATTGGCACTCCTTTATTCTCAGACTATACACTCTGATCCTAGATCTCCATGAGGTGAAATGTTCTCTCAGCATTTATCCTTCAAACCCCTGCAGAATATGATATGCTTCAATCAGATCATCTCTCATTCTTCTAACTTCTAGTGAATAGAGCCCAATTTGCTAAACTTTCCTGACAAGACAATCACTTCACATGTTGAAATGTGTAAGAGGTGAACTATTGAGAAATGAGTGTTATGATAATACTGGGTGAGAATGGGGCTGGAGGAAGTGTTGAGATAAGTTATGCAGTGATTGGAGAGGAGAGAGAGGGAAGTGTTGTCAACAAAGGCTGGAAGTTGCAGAGTTGTGGACAACGAATAGGAAAACAACTCTCTCACCTGGACAACTCTGGTAAGGTCACTGAATTTCTGTTCCAACCATGCTTTGGGAACTGAGCAAAAGATAAAAGCAAATTACTGCAGATGCTGGAATCTGAAACCAAAAGAGAAAATTTCAGCAGGTCTGGCAGCGTTTGTGCCATTTGGCCGTCCACGCCTTCTACTCTCTCCATGGACAGTCATTAGCAGCCTTTCCCCTTATTTTTGTGGCTATGACTCATCTTTCGCTCCCTCATCCTGCAGTATAAATATCTAGCATTTTCTGTGCCTTTTAGCTTTGATAAGGGTCATCTGGACTCAAAACGTCAGCTCTTTTCTCTCCTTACGGAAGCTGCCAGACCTGCTCAGATTTTCCAGCATTTTCTTTTTTGGTCTCCTCAGTTCCTGGTACTGGTTGCCCATGACCCCTGTTTGATGGAGATGATGCCCTGATGACTTACTGCCCACTGTCTCCCAGCTGTCTAACAACCCCGACATATTGGGGCAAATTTTCCTGTTCCACCCACAACAGGATTCAGTGTGGGGGGGACAGACAGACCATGCCTCGGGTGGGATTTTTCAGTTTTGGGGCCAGCATCTCAGAACCCACCTGCTTTTTCTGACACCGTCTGTTTACTTTATTCAATTTCTGAAATGCTCCTCTTGTCTGTCACCAGAATCTACATTTCCTTTAAGAGGAGCTGGTTGTCTTTAAGTGGTGCCTGAGGAGCCCATTCTCCCAAATCAATCCTCTCCCCACGCAAATAGATGTGTCACCAGCAATCAGCACAGGTAGCTGCATTACTGAATCACTGTAACAAAGCCTCAGCATTGATATCTAACCTGGGACTTGGCAAACAGATATCCATCTCACTCCTTCTACATCCTTTTATTTGGCACAATCTAATTTCTAGGTTAAGATTTGTAATGAGATAAATATTTCAGCATAAATATTGGGGGTGGCACGGTAGCTCAGTGGATTAGCATTACTGCCTCACAGCTCAAGACCTGAGTTCGATTCTCAACTTGGGTCACTGTCTGTGTGGAATTTGCACATTTTTCCCGTATCTGTGTGGGTTTTCTCCAGGTGCTCTAGTTTCCTCCCACAGTCCACAGGCCATGCAAAATCTTAGTAGCCTAACATGTGTAGATTAGAGGGATAAGTGGGGTAAATGTGTAGAGTAGCAGCTGAGTTGGATTGTTGTTGGTGCAGATTGATGGGCTGAATGGCCTCCTTCTGCACTGTAGGTTTCTATGATTCTATATCACATCTTCCTTTCAGAAGAGAATCACCCTTTTAGGAGAACAGGAAAGATTTTATGAAAATATTTTGAAGGAGAAGAAGTGATTTCTTCCTGATATGTTGGCCAACAATTACTCCTAAATCATCACTACCAAATCCATTTATCTAATGCTTTTTGTTTTGCTGCTTGTGAGAACTTGCTGTGTGTAATTGGCCCCCATTTTACTTAGAACATAACAGCGATTCTAGCTCAGAATCACCTTATCAGCTGTAAAATGTATTGTGTCAACCCAGTGTCATGAAAGGTGCTATAGAAATGCAAGTTCTTACTTTTTTTCTCTTTTATTGATATCTCATGATGTACAAATATCAGTGTTGGACTGAGGTAAGAAGTTTCACCTGGTGTTTAAATTAGTGTTGTGAGATTTCTTATTTATATATAAGACAAGGTAATGAGAAGATTTGATTTGATTTATTATTGCATATGTATTAACATACAGTGAAAAGTATTGTTTCTTATGTGCTCTGCACACAAAGCATACCGTTCATAGAGGACATAGAACATAGAACGTAGAACATTACAGCGCAGTACAGGCCCTTCGGCCCTCGATGTTGCGCCGGCCAGTGGACCCTCTAACCTAAACTATTCCAATATCATCCATATGCCTATCCACCAACCATTTGAATGCCCCCAAAGTAGGCGAGTCCACAACTGCTGCAGGCAGGGCATTCCACGCCCTCACCACCCTCTGTGTAAAGAACCTGCCTCTGACATCCGTCCTATAACTACCACCTCTTAATTTAAAGTTATGTCCCCTCGTGTTGGTCATCACCATCCGAGGAAAAAGGCTCTCACTATCCACCCTATCCAATCCCTTGATCATCTTATACGCCTCAATTAGGTCACCGCGTAACCTTCTTCTCTCTAATGAAAATAACCTCAGGTCCCTCAGCCTTTCCTCATAAGGCCTTCCCACCATACCAGGCAACATCCTGGTAAACCTCCTCTGCACCCTTTCCAATGCTTCCACATCTTTCTTATAATGCGGCGACCAGAACTGTACGCAATACTCCAAGTGCGGCCGCACCAGAGTTTTGTACAGTTGTAACATAACCTCACGGCTCCTAAATTCAATCCCTCTACCAATAAAAGCTAACACACCGTACGCCTTCTTAACAACTTTATCAACCTGGGTGCCAACTTTCAAAGAGCTATGTACTTGTACCCCAAGATCCCTCTGCTCGACAACACTATTAAGGGTCCTTCCATTAGCCCTATATTTCATATGCCTGTTATTCCTACCAAAGTGAATCACCTCACACTTATCCGTATTGAATTCCATTTGCCACCTCACGGCCCAGCTCTGCAACCTATCTATGTCCCTCTGCAAGCTGTAACATCCATCCTCGCTGTCTACAACTCCCCCCACTTTGGTATCGTCAGCAAATTTACTAATCCAACCCTCTACACCCTCATCTAGGTCAATTATAAAAATGACAAACAGCAGTGGCCCTAAAACAGATCCTTGAGGTACACCACTTGTAACTGCACTCCAGGTTGAATATTTCCCATCAACCACCACCCTCTGTCTTCTATCAGCTAGCCAATTCCTAATCCAAACTGCTAAATCACCTTCAATCCCATGCATCTGCACTTTCTGCAGTAGCCTACCATGGGGAACCTTATCAAACGCTTTGCTAAAATCCATATACACTACATCAACTGCCTTACCCTTATCTACCTCTTTGGTCACCTCCTCAAAAAACTCAATAAGGTTTGTGAGGCACGACCTACCCTTCACAAAACCGTGCTGACTATCCCTAATCAATTTATTTCTCTCTAGATGCTTATAAATCCTATCCCTTATAATTCTTTCCAAGACCTTGCCCACAACAGAAGTCAGGCTCACCGGTCTATAATTTCCAGGATGGTCCCTACTCCCCTTTTTGAACAAAGGGACAACATTTGCCATCCTCCAGTCTTCCGGCACTATACCTGTAGCTAACGACGACATGAAGATCAAAGCCAAAGGCTCTGCAATCTCCTCTCTAGCCTCCCAGAGAATCCTAGGGTAAATCCCATCTGGCCCAGGGGACTTATCAATTTTCATACCCTCAAGATTCGCTAACACCTCCTCCTTATGAACCTCAATCCTACCCAGTCTACAACCTGGTATCACAGTATTCTCCCCGACAACACTGTCTTTCTCCTGCATGAATACTGACGAAAAATACTCATTCAGTGTCTCTCCTATCTCCTCAGGCTCCACGCACAACTTCCCACTGCTATCTCTGACTGGCCCTAATCTTGCCCTAACCAATCTTTTATTATTTATATACCTGTAAAAAGCTTTAGAATTCTCCTTAATCCTATCCGCCAAAGTCTTCTCGTGTCCTCTTCTAGCTCTTCTCAACTCCCTCTTTAGCTCCTTCCTGGCTAATTTATAGCTCTCCAGTGCCCTAACTGAGCCTTCACGTCTCATCATTGTATAAGCCTCCTTCTTCCTCTTCACCAGAGATTCAACTTCCCTAGTACACCATGGTTCCCTCACTCGACCACTTCCTCCCTGCCTGGCAGGTACATATTCATTAAGGACATGCAGAAGCTGTTCCTTAAATATGCTCCACATTTCAGATGTCCCCAGCCCCTGCAATTTCCTGCTCCACCCTATGCATCCTAAATCTCTCCTAATAGCCTCATAATTACCTTTCCCCCAGCTATAACTACTGTTATTCGGTACGTGCCCATCCCTTTCCATCACTAAGGTAAACGTAACCGAATTGTGGTCACTATCACCAAAGTGCTCACCCACCTCCAAGTCTAACACCTGGTCTGGTTCATTACCCAGTACCAAATCCAATATAGCCTCACCTGGCTTATCTACATACTGACAGGAGAGAATGAAGAATGTAGAGTTACAGTCATAGCTAGGGTAGAAAGAGAGATCAACTCAATGCGAGATAGGTTCATTCAAAAGTCTGATGGCAGCAAGGAAGAAGCTGTGCTTGAGAGATTGCAAGAACTGGCCCATAGAGGACAATGTTGAGCAAATGCAAAAATATTTTTCCCAACATAACATCCTGTCAGCACAACAATTTCTCAACCTTTCCTTTTTCAGATCCTTAACATAATGATATCTATAAAATGTGGAACAAATGTTTGCCGTTGTTTGTTTTTAATCCGGTCAGAAGCATTTATTGTCAAGAGCGAGGAGGTGTGGATGAACAAGGCTATTTGTCAATTCCTTGTGAGTTCAAAGCATGTTGGTTTATCCCTTGGTTGCAGATAACGATATAAAATATTCTCAATTCATCAGCATGAGGCAATGTTCTGGGAATCGTAAAGCTTATAATTTCACCAGAGATAATCTGCTCACATAAACTTTATTGTCCCTGAGCTGTTGTGTTACTGTCAGTGTGGAGCTGAATTCACTGTTATGAATCTGGCTTGTCAGGAGTAGGGAGATGGAGTGTCCTGTGCAGTTGCTTAGCCATAACCACATGATGTTAATCTATCTTTGTTATGCAAAATAGTCTGCAACGTGAAATACATCATTTACAGTTATTCCAAACTCAAACTATTTCAAAGGGAAACAACATTTGATAGATTTTCCTACATAGCCCCCATCTTAAATTTGCTATCTAGCATCATAGAATCCCTACAATGCAGAAGGAGGCCATTCGGCCTTCCATAGACAACAATCCCACCCAGGCCCTATCCTCTATAACCCCATGTATTTACCCTGCTAACCCCCTGAAACTAAGGGGCAATTTTATCAACCCTAACCTGTACATCTTTGGGCAGTGGGAGAAAACCCACACAGGCACAGGGAGAACGCGTAAGCATTGCATGCACATCACACTTGCTGTGAACAGGGTGATAATTATTGTCGATCATTGCATGTTTGTCAGGCAAATGATAGAGGAAGCCCTTCTCTTATCAACATGAGAGATCATAGTGAGTGTGAGGAAATGCTGAGCTGAGCTGTTATTCCCTCAGGGAGCTAGAGACCATCATAATGAAGAGGATGGATTAACCAGGAGAAAAGATTATCTCCTCTCGCTTTCTATACCTTGCTCTCGTGCGCCCTTCGACAAATCAACATCAAATGCTGTTTACAAGTTGTCCTTTCATCCTCAAAGATCACTGACTACTGTTGGAAAGCATTGACTGAGTGCCCAGTGCAGAGATGGGGGCGGGGGAGGGGTATCCATGATTACCCAGTATGGTGGGGGGAGGGTTCACTGAATACCCAGTGCAGTGGGGTCACTGACTGCAGGGAACGTGGCCAGATCCAGAGGAATATGTACGAGTGCAGGGAGGGTTCATTGACTGAGTGCAGGGTTCACTGATCGCTATTGGCAGATCAACAAGAGCTTTAGTGTGCATTGCAGTGCAGGAAGCTGCCACAAACCATTTCATCTGAGACAATTCTCATCACCTCCCCTTCCCCCAAACAATCGACCAGCGAGGAATGTGATTGGGTGGCTGTCGGGTTTCGGGGGGGGGGGGGGGGGGGGGGGGGGGGGGGGGGGGTGAAGGGGGTTGCTGCAGGATAAGATTTGAAGAAAGATATCTCTGTGTGCTTTCACCAGAGGAGCACAAAGCCAAGCTTTCATGCAGGATTGCTGAGCAAAGCACAGGAACGCTGGGAGTGAGACTCCGGTGTGACAGAGAGTTTTGCTGTTCCTTACATTGTGTCCCCCCGAGTCGCTGGCATTATCGCAGTGTGCTGTCTGCCCTCTCTCTGCAGACAGAGCTGCATTGTCGCAGTGTGCTGTCTACCCTCTCTCTGCAGAGAGAGCTGCATTGTCGCAGTGTGCTGTCTGCCCTCTCTCTGCAGACAGAGCTGCATTGTCGCAGTGTGCTGTCTACCCTCTCTCTAGAGAGAGAGCTTCATTGTTGCAGTGTGCTGTCTGCCCCCTCTCTGCAGAGAGAGCTGCATTGTCGCAGTGTGCTGTCTGCCCTCTCTCTGCAGAGAGAGCTGCATTGTCGCAGTTTGCTGTCTACCCTCTCTCTGCAGAGAGAACTGCATTGTCGCAGTGTGCTGTCTGCCCCCTCTCTGCAGAGAGAGCTGCATTGTCGCAGTGTGCTGTCTGCCCCCTCTCTGCAGACAGAGCTGCATTGTCGCAGTGTGCTGTCTACCCTCTCTCTGCAGAGAGAGCTGCATTGTCGCAGTGTGCTGTCTACCCTTTCTCTGCAGAGAGAACTGCATTGTCGCAGTGTGCTGTCTGCCTTCTCTCTGCAGACAGAGCTGCATTGTCGCAGTGTGCTGTCTACCCTTTCTCTGCAGAGAGAACTGCATTGTCACAGTGTGCTGTCTGCCTTCTCTCTCCACAGAGAGCTGCATTATTGCAGTGTGCTGTCTGCCTTCTCTCCACAGAGAGCTGCATTGTCGCAGTGTGCTGTCTGCCTTCTCTCTGCAGAGAGAGCTGCATTTGAAGGAGGCAGTGAAGAGAAATAATAGCAAAAGAGAGGAAGCAGCAGAAAGAGGGTCAAATCAGCACCTGGTTGCCAAGAGTGTGGGGGTGAAACTAATTGCTTATTGATTTTACTGAGCTATTTGCACCCCTACACACAGATCTCTGCTTAACAGCCCTCTGTGCAGTTTTCAGTGCCTCCTTCGGCCTACATTAAAGAACATTTAAAATATTCAGCTGACTTTTATACCAATGAGTCAGAAGCGGCTATTAAACCACACTGTCAACCAAAGTGTCAAATGAGCTAATTAAATGGCAAACATGGGTGAGAAACTAATGGAACATGTTTGCCAGTTAATGAGCTCATCTGACACTTTGGCTGACAGTGATCGGTCCAAGTGCTTTTTGTTGAAGAAGATTCACTGAGTTCAGTACTCCGATATGGTACAGTCTCTAGTGGTCACATGAAAACTAGTGAAGCTTCTGCTTTCCTATAATGTAGAAGGAGGTCATTCGGTCCATCAAGCTGCATTGCCAACAATCCCACTCAGGCCCTGCCCCGTAACTCTACATATTTGTCCTAGTTGGTGCCCCTGACACTAAGGGACAATTTAGCATGGCTAGTGCACCAAAATCTGGATGGAAACTCAAACAGCTGCTCAGTGAGGAAATTTGTAGATCCAAATGGTAAGTAGGGCTCTGCCAATACTCACAATAGAGCCTGAGTGATAACCAAGCCTTCCCACCGTGAAACATCAAGGAAATAAGGATGAGGGTGAGTAGAAAGGTCTTTAGACTGAGAGAAGAAACTGGAGCACTCGGAGGAAACCCGCGCAGACACGGGGAGAACATGCAATTTCCACACAGACAGTCACCCGAGGTTGCAATTGAATCTGGGTTTCTGACGGTGGGAGGTAGCAGTGCTAACCACTATGCCACCATGCCACCCAATCATTGCGGAGACTTCTATTCAACAAGGTGGGTACTGGCTTTAAGATTACGATGGCTGGAGAATCTACAACAGAGGATAATCTCAGGATAAGGGGTCAACCATTTCGGAGACCAGGAAGAACTTCCTCACTTTTTTGAGATTTTCTATTCAGTTGAGCCATGGAAACTCAGTTCAGTATATTCAAAACAGAAATCAGTAGGGTTTTGGACATAAATGATATAGGGATTGTGTGGGATATGTGAGATTGGAGTTCAGCCATGATGTTTGAAAGTAAATGTTCCAAGACGCTATATGGATTACTGTGGGAGAAGAGAACTGAGTTCAGCAAGGGGTCAGCCAGGAGGTCAGGAAAATTAACATCACCCTCACTGTTGCCTGGCAATCTCTGCATATACACAAAATAGACAGCATAGATAAAATGTGCATATTTTAGTATACCTATCAACAGGACATAGCTGAATGTCCTTGCTAACAGCACTGAAACTATAAACGGTCATGATTAAGTGACCATTGTCTGAACAGAGATTCCATCCGTCCACTGCTAAAAATTGTGACATTGCCGATGGAATGTGATTAAACAAATATTGTCTTGGACCTACTTCTTTACATCATATGTAAATAATTTACCAGTGTGTGTGTGACTAGAAACAGTTATCTTTAAGAGAAGTTGTGCCTATAAAAAAAAAGCTGACTGTGCACAACTGAGCAGAGCAGACTGAAGAAACCTTAGGAAATGTTCAGTTCTCCTCTTATCGATAAGCAGGCAATAAAGGATCCATCACTCACTGTGTCTGAATATCATTTTAGCTCTGACACTACTATTCCCCCATTCTTTATTGTCTTGGTGTTTAAGGGTGGGAAGGGTTGGTTATCACACAGGCTCTATGATGAGTATTGGCAGGGCCCTGCTTCCCACCCAGGTCTACAAATCTCCTCATTGAGCAGCTGTTTGAGCTTCCATCCAAACTAAATCCTGGCTCAACATCTCCAGATTGGTGCAGTGGTGATGCTGTGCGAAGTAACCAAACTCCTGAGCTGGGAGTAGGTCCCCCCAGGGAGAGTGCTGGTACTCCATTGGAAGACCTTCCAGTGACCCGTATAACTGCATGAATAAAGCTAACAGCTTTCTGCTCATGGTTGGTCCTCTGAAATCCTCAGCTCTGTTACTCAGAAGAAATGAAGGTGGGGAAGGGATTTGAAATAACTCCTCAGAAACCGGTCACCATTCCCCTCCATTTACAAGGTTATTTCCACTCCTAAGAGATCTTTGGAATAAAATCAGAATCCAGAATGCCAGTCATCCCCTCACTCCCATCATTATACACAGGTGAGGCTCCCTGATTGGGCAAGCAATTATGACCTCAATCAATGAGCCCATACTCAAAGAAGCCAATTCATGGATCTTGTTGAAATTATTACAGGAGGTGAAGTGGCTTGGCTTTCTTGGAGAACTTTTCTTCAGTTCATCACTAAGCCACCAGTATGTGCTGTTGCTCCTTGTACTGGATTTTCCACTGCTCACATACCCCTTTCATTCACTATGTACCATAAACAATCTGACCTGATATTTGGGCAGGGGGAGAGTGGAATGCAATGGGTGGTATTGTATCTTCAGGAATGTTTTCCTGTTATGCTACACCATTTTTGTGAGTGTGGTTATGTTTCCTGCGTACATAACCAGAGGGAAAAGATATAATTCGGACAAAGTCACAATTCTGAGGAAGCTGTCAAATCGACGTGTGCACAAGTTCTCCAATTTGTAATACTGCTGTTAACTTTTCAAACCTTTAATAGGTGACCATTTTTTTTGCATTAACCAATCACTCATATGTGGTTAGTGCCTTGATGTTTATCCATAAAGTAAGCATAAGAATAAGAAAAATATAGGAAAACATGAGACAACACAGTGACACAGTGGTTAGCACTGCTGCCTCTCAGTGCCAAGGTTCAATTCCTAGCATGGGTCACTGTCTGTGTGGAGTTTGCATGTTCTCCCTGCGTCTGCATGGGTTTCCTCTGGGTGCTCCGGTTTCCTCCCACAGCCTAAATGACGTGCAGGTTAGGTGCACTGACCCAAACAGGAGCTGAAATGTAGCAACTAGGAGATTTTCACAGTAACTTCATTGCAGTATTAATGAAACCCTACTTGTGACTAATAAATAAACTTTACTTTAAAACTTCAAAGGTGTCTCTTATGCAGGAGTCCCCTGTTGCGAAGAAAGACCTTAAGGACCAACAAATTATCAGATTAAAAAACAGGTGACAGTGCTTCTTAAGAAATAAAAGAAATAAATTCAAGTTTTAAAGGTTGCAGAATCCCTGCTTAAAGCAGGCCTCTACAATGAAGTTGGAAGCTGCATAGAACATGAGTTGGTTGCCTGATTTCTAATGTGATCATGAAGGTAGCCCATCAATCACATTAAAGTGAGGCTCAGGAATTAGAACGATCTTGGGCCTTATGCCAAAAAGGTCACGTATTGCTTGCTGCATACAGCCCGTTCTCCGCCTCCTCATCTCTGTGTCTGGTTTCAAATCAATGCTGCCGGCAGCACACAAGTTTGAAAGCTGAGTACCAGGGCTGGAATTTTCCAGCTATTTCCTGTGTTTCTCTGCTCTTATCACAGTTGGGGATGTGAGGCTTCAGTAGACACAAGAGACCATCTGAGAGTACGATAAGTGTAGACACTGCACGCACTTGGAACAGAAATGAAGCTGTGATATTCATGTTCTGGCTGCATTTAATAAGCTGACAAGTTACGTGTGAGATTTAGGGATTAGGGTTTGACAAAGGCCTTGAATATAATTAGCCTTGGCAAGTTATCGAGCATTGCTGAAAAATATAGTAAAATAAGAAATATCTTATTCTGTTATTAAATATCTGGACAAAAATTCTTGACAACTATTTATTTTGGTACAGCAATATTAATGACACAAACAAATGAATATTTGAAGGTATTTATATATTCAACTTTAAAATTTTATGGTGAAATTTAGAGTAAGTGTTTTAATCAGCATAATGAAAAGTTATAACCTGAATCAGTCGCGCTTTTAAAAATAAAATCAATGTGTTACAGCCTATTAAAATTCCTAATATTATCTCTGGAAAGAAATGTACATATTTAAAAACCAACAACATCTGCTTAGCTTCCTTTTAAACACACACTATTAAATTGGGGAAAACAGTCAGTAAAATTGGGATGAATTATGTTTGAAAAAATTATATTTCCAACTCTCATTGGTCCCTCTGCCAACAGAAATGACGATGAATAATTTATTTCTCATCTTGCGAGATCCATAGCAGCTCCACGGCTGACAACAAATTGAACAAACTGGCTGAATATTGATGGAGCTTTAAACTGAACTGTGTTACAGAATAACCAGAGTTGAAGATGAGGGACTGGAATAAGAGCAATCAGAAAACAAAGAGTTTGGTCCAAATAAGGTGGAGTTTGAAAAATGTTGTGGCAGAATCAGAGGGATATGGAAATTCATTTGTTGGTGAATTTAATACCTCGATGAGTGCGAATTGTTGGGAGTGTGTAACCCAGTTCTCTGAACTCTGAAATCCAACGCTGGTTCTTGGGATTGAATTTAATGTGGCTCTTTGGAGTGGGTTGGGGGCTGGAGAATTCAGAGGGAAAACTAGGCTTTGAATTTTGAAATGGAATTAGCCTGATGTCACAGCAGGTTTGCCATCATCATGGGATTATGGCATGAGGCTGTCTTTCTGGAGGTAGGCACCTTAAGGCAGAGCAGTAAAGCATTACAGTGATAAAGCTCTGAAGAGGCAGGGCTGTCTTTATACTTGAAACAGTCATCTTCTCAACTATTTTGAAGCCTCTTCCCATCACCGCTTAAAGTCTACCAGCTGGAGAGGGGCACCCCACCAGTTGTGAACACTGCCCAGTAAAAGGTGGGGCCTCCCTGTCAACCCAGTGAAGGTGGGGGGAGGGAGGGGTGGGGAATGGTACCCTCTTAATCAGACACTGTGGAAGGTGTCTTATAGGCTCAAAATCTGGTCATGGCACCTGGATATGGCTGAGATGCTGCTACCCCTGCTTTCTGCCCACCATTGGGAGAATCACTGCCCCCTTGGCAAAGTTGAACCCTGGACTAGTTTGAGTGGTGATAGTTTTCTTTGCTAATACAGCTTGGTATGGTTCCTGCTCTGCACAAGACCACAAGAAACTACAAAAGCTCGCAAATGTATCAAGCAAACCAGCCGCCTATCCATTGACTCTGTCTCAGCAAAGTTGTTGGCACAATTAAGGACCCCACGCATCCCAGACATTCTTTCTTCCAACTTCTTCCATTGGGAAAAAGGATACAAAAGTCTGAAGTCACATATTACCTGACTCAAGAACAGCCTCTTCTCTGCTGCTTTTGTAGTTTCTTGTGGTCTTGTGCAGAGCAGGAACCATACCAAGCTATATTAGCAAAGAAAACTATCACCATTCAAACTAATCCAGGGTTCAACTTTGCCAAGGGGGCAGTGATTCTCCCAATGGTGGGCAGAAAGCAGGGGTAGCAGCATCTCAGCCATATCCAGGTGCCATGACCAGATTTTGAGCCTATCAGACACCTTCCACAGTGTCTGATTAAGAGGGTACCATTCCCCACCCCTCCAGACTTTTGAATGGATTTAACTTGCATTAAGTTAATCTTTCTCCACACCCTAGCTATGACTGTAACACTACGTTCTGTACTCTCTCATTTCCTTCTCTATTTCCTTCTCTAAAGGAAAAATACCTTTCACTGTATGCTAATGCATGTGACAGTAAATCAAATCAATTATAAGGCTCTTGCCTGAAAATAATTTTAGGTAGTTCCAAGAACAAGATGGAATAAAAGCAGATTGGGCCATCAGGCTTCTCTATCCTGCCTCACCATTCAATGTGATCATGGCTGATTTATGCCGACCTCAAACTCCTTTTCTGTGCCATTTTCTTGTAGCCGTCTATTCCTTGATCCGAACCAGGTCCCATTGGATATAAACAAAAACAATAACAACATTAATACCTGCAATACTGCAGCAAATATAGTATAAAGAAATGCCCAAGGCAAAAACGTAAACTTTTTCAAATGAATCACAAAGTGAAGCGAGAACTTTGGGAAATGTGACCAAAAACTCGATCAAAGAGATGAATTTTTTTTTTGGGAGGAACTTTAACAAGGAGAGGAAATGGAGAAAATAAAATTACCCATTAAATGACATTAATCTGGGGATCTTGCAAGAACGGGCAAAAAAAGAAAGCTAACGTAGGAAATAGAAACATCATACAGCGAAAAGAAGACATTATAAATACGTCGAACCTGGCCACCAATATGAAAGATAAAGCAAGGATGGGGATTCTCAATCAGAGTTCCCACCCCCTAAATCTACACAAAGATTCACTGATTGATGACTCTTTGGCACTTCTTGAGAATTTCCAGGGTGGGGAGAAGGTTCTATTCCTAAATGATGATAAACTTTTAGTTATATTTCTGCAATATATAGTTGGGCACTTTTTTTCACAGCCCCTGTCTCTATTCTACAATCTCTGCCTTATAAGACAATAGACAGATTGTTCATCTTTCTCTTTGATTATTGCATATGGTGCCTTGGTAATATATCCCTTGTCAGGATATGAACATTATCTAAAACCCTGAGCTGAAATTTGCAGGCTGTTCACCACACCACCACACCCCCCCCACCCCCACCGCCCGCCCCGACCATTATTGCAAGCAAGGATGGTGAATTTGGCACTCAGCTAAATCTTCATTCCTGGCAGAGAATTCCACACTTGATATTTATCATTGGGTCCAAGCTGCCAGTTATTCATGTGTAAAGATATAAGCACAGAAATGAAGGTTTTCCTTCATCACCAACAACCACCTTCCTCTTCCTCAGCCACCCTCCTGAAACCCCACTCCAGTCTCTGACCCCATTATGGTTCCAGCGTTAAAATATTAAAATTGCTCAGGAGAGATAGAGGGATACCTGGTTATTTGGTTCACTGTCATTGAATAGTTCACTTCCTGGGATATTATCAGCTCCAAGGATTTATTAGCTACACTGCAGAGAAAATACACATTACATTTTTTTTCAAATGCATTAGATGATTTTTATTGAGAGATTGATAAACATTGGAAACTGAAGGGAAACTTTAAAATGGATGACACTTGTAAACTTGAGTGAAGAACGTTACTGGGTAGATAAGTAGATGAAAACCTTTTGAAGTGACGTAGCTATTATCATGGTTATCAAAGGACATATGGAGGGTGAGATAAGTAAAGAATAATAGCTGAGAAGTTGAAAGACCTTAAAAGTAGGGGATGGGCAAACATACTTCCAGAGATACCATGAGGGCATGAATGAGACACAGATTAGCCATGAATAGTGGGTGGAACTGGCTAAATAGTAGAAATGAGCTGATCTTTTGCACTTCTGAGTAAATCGGTTAATTGGTTAAAATCTCTAAACTCCTCAAAAGTACTTTCTCCCTATGACAAGATGTCAGTATGTCACCTGTGTCTCGGTTGGTATACCATCTGTGGGGTGAAAAGTGTATTCAAATTTAACTCCAGCTGAATAATGAAGGTAAGTAATACAATGAAGTGGTGAGAGAATGCTGCACTGATAGAGGTGCAGTCCTCTGGAGCAGATGTTAAACTGAGGCTCCCATTCACCCTCCGAGGTCGACAGAAGTGATGCCGTGAAATTGATTTGAAGAAGCGTGGGGAGTTATCCCTGGTATTCTGCTCAACAATTATCGTTAAATCAACATCACTGAAAAAACAGATTAGACCATTGTCACATTGCTGTTTGTGGGAGCTGGCTGTGAGCAAATTGGTTGCCATTTTTCTCATATTACAACAGTGATGACAGGTTGGATTTTCATCCCAGTGGGAGTTGGGAAATTTCCCGACTTAGCACTCCAGGTTCACAAGAAAGTGCCTGCAAAGGAAGACTGATATAGACTCATAGAATTTATCTCTAAGCTAGTTCCAATTGCCCTCGTTGGCCCATATCCCTCTGTACCTTTCATACACATATAACTGTTTAAATGCTTTTTAAAAGAGAAAATTGTATCTGCCTCTACTACTATCTTTGGCAATTTACCACTTTGTGAAAAAATTGCTCCTCTGGACTTTTTTGTATCTCTCCCCTGTCACCTTAAACCAATGCCATCTAGTTTTAGACTCCCCTACCTTTGGGAAAAAGATATTGAGTATCCAGCTGATTTATGCCCCTCATTATTTTATAGACTTCTATGAGATCATCCCTCAGCCTCCTACGTTCCAAACGGCCAGGTTTGGAATGCAAAGTGTGGGCTTATGACCTGCACCAGCCTTCCCCTTCTCCTGCACTGGTGAAAATTGAGGGTGCCCGAAATCCTGGGATTGGGTCCTGGCTGACACTGCTGAAGTTTTGTGGAATTCCCAGACTCCATGGAAGTCCAAGCTGACATTTCAGGAAGTATTTGATTTGTTGTAAAGCACTTGGGGACATCCAATGGTCATAAATGGCACTTCATAACTGCAAGTCTCTCTTTCATTTTGAAGACTGTGGGGTGAGGCGCCTGATATTTCAGAATATTTACCCCCATAATTTTGAATCTACACCTAACAAGTGGATTTAATTTTCTTTATAGATGATAGTGAAGGTTTTATTTAAGACTCATGTCAAGTTGCTTGACATACTTTTTTGGTGACACTGATTCAGAGGTGTTTAATTACAATCGATAAATCTGATTGTATAGTTTAGGCTGTTAGCTTGACCCAGACTAAATAGAAGCACTGCTTGTCAAAAACAAGAGAATTGTGTTCTTGAGTTGTCTCCTTTAGTTCATTGTTATTCTTTGAAAAGTAATGTGATCCTGTTATTTTATGGCACAAAGGTGCCAGTGATAGACGGCAAAGCATCTCTCAGTATCCCTGAAATAAATACGTTGCAATCATTAATCCCCAGGTCAGTGTTACCAGTGCAATGGCAATCAGAGCACAATGCCACTTCCTAATAATACAACTAAACTCAGAAAACAAAATTGTCAAAACCTCATGGAGTGAAAAAGCCTCTCTCTGCGGTGGCACAGAATACCCAAATAAATCTGAAGGAGTTGTGCACTGATGGCAATCTCTGAAATATCAATAGAAACAAAAGGTTAAGTATAGGTAGGAGTTGTCTTCAAGGTCAGACAGCACTTTCTGACAGGATATGCTGCAGATTTATCATTCCCAGGTCATTATGACAATGCTTTTCTTAATCTGGGCCCTTTAGTAATCATTTAACATTACTGCGATCAAAGCAAAATACTATGGATGCTGGAAGCTGAAACAAAAACAGAAAATGCAGGAAAATTTTAGCAGGTCTGACAGCATCCGTAGAGAAAGAATATTGGATCATCCAGACTCGAAATGTTGGCTCTATCCTCTCTCCACAAGATGCTGCCAGACCTACTGAGATTTTCCAGTATCTTCTGTTTATATTGAATACAACCGACTGATTTTATTGGAATGTGAATTCTGTTAATCATTAAAACCAACATTTCCCTCAATCCATTCAGCCTGTTAGCTGGCAAGATGGGTTAAAATTATCTCCACTGGACAGATGGAAATTCAGTGTTACACCTGATCCCAGGACTAAACTGTCTGGTGAGTTTGATGAAAATTCCTCCCCATGTGTCAACCCTAGCTTAGAATTTCACATAAAGGATGTAGATTTTTCCCCTTTATTCAAAGTCAAAGAGTAAATTAAGTTTAATAATTCAAAAATAAAGTAATAACCTCATTTCCCACTCTGTTGTGTTATTTACATTCACATTTCACCTTAAAGTACAATTTAATTTTTAAATCAATTTATCTGTAGACTTTTCAGCATGCATCACACTAGTATGGAAGATAACAGTGAATATGAGTTGGGAGTTATGTTACGAATGAATCACACTTATTGTAAAGGTGATATTTTATACAAAGTTAAAAGCAAATCATTGGCTGCACATTTATTCCAGTAGCTTACATGCAATCACAGATTACCAGCTCACATACACGTTAAGAATAAATTCTTCCTTTAAATGTCCTCCCCTCAGTCTGTAATTTGTGAAGAAATGATCTCAGTACACTGATGTTAATGATATTTAAAATTGTGCTGAAATTGCAGAAAATGAAGATTGAGAGGCTCTGCAAAATCATAATCACAGAAGATTACATCATAATAAGGGAATCACAGAGGAGTTTATCAAAGGAATTGACTGTTTGCAGAATTAAAAGGGAAAGAAGAGTGTACTGTCTTTGGGGAAGAGATTGAGAGAAAGCGAGGGTGTGAATATGAATGTTACCAGGCTGGAACACGTAAATGGCTTGATTGAATTTGCAAGTCAGCTGAATACTGAAATTGTGATATTGCTGTGTAACACTATCCTCATTGTTGCTTAAATGATGGCACAAAAATCCCTGGGTATGCCTCATACTTGGACTTTTGCCTGGGTGGGACGGCATGGTGACATGGTGGCACAGTGGTTAGCACTGCTGCTTTACAGCACCCAGGACCAGGATTCAATTCTGGCTTTGGATCACTGTCTGTGTGGAGTTTGCATGTTCTCCTTGTGTCTGCATGGGTTTCGTCTGGGTGCTCCAATTTCCTCCCACAGTCCAAGATATGCAGCTTAGGTGAATTGGCCATGCTAAATTGTCCCTATTTTGCAGGTTGGGTGGATCAGTTACAATGGATGTGCTGGGTTGTAGGAATGAGGCAGGAGGTGGGCCTGAATGGAATGCCGTTCAAAGGATTGGTACAGACTCAATGGACTGAATAGCCTCTGCATTGTAGGGATTCAATGATTCTATATGCCCTCTAGTAACCTCTGCCATTTAATCTGCCACAGTTTTCAATAAACATGGGCAACAGAGATACCTATCTCTGGGCAAAGACAGCACTGCTACTATTCCACACTCAATAAAAAAAGACTAGGCTCTGAGTGACTCCTTTCACATTCAAGAAGAAAATAATTTCTCCATATGTAACCTGTCATGATTCCAATCCCAGGTTTCAAGTGAACTCCACTTATACCATTAAAGAATCAAAGATTAATCTTTTTCCTTGCCTTACTGGCCTTGGAGAAACTATTAGGCCCTAGTAAGTCCAGGTTTGGGGTCTTCCAGCCTTGAGCTCTGCAAGTGGAAGTATAGTGGTTAAATTCTTTGGCCAGTAACTTAGAGGCGAGAACTAATGATCCAGAGATATGAGTTCAAATCCTGCCTTGGCAGCTGGGATATTTAAAATTAAAACTATTAAATAAACTTGGAATTAAAAAAGCTTGCCTCAGTAATGATGACCATGAAACTATGGGATTGGCATGAGCAAAAAAAAGTCCCCATCTGGTTTAGTAATGTTCTTTTGGGAAGAAAATCCTACCTCTGGCCAATATATAACTCCAGTCCATAGGCGTATCATTGACTCAGATCTAGCCTAGCAAGTCATTCCATGTGTCCATCCCCTTCCCAAAGGCAATTATGGATAGACAATGAATGTTGTCCTTATCAGTGGCATCCACAGCTCGTAAACACATTTTTAAGAAACAAGGTAGTCAGGTAAATCCCAGTCAGATTGTGAATCAGTTTATCCCTGTCCTGACAAATTTCTGATTCCTTCAGCTGAATTCTTGGCAGAGGAGCCGAGGAATTCAGCTTCAAGCTTGTCTTGTCTGATTTGTACGTGAGACCTTAAAATGATTAGCTGACAGTCTTGATTTTCATTTTTGACACTGTGATGTTCCACGTGGAGACATTGTGACATTTTTGTGAAGCGTTATAGTCATCATTTTCTGTTGAACTAACTGTGGGATGAGTAGTGTTCACTCCAGCTTGTATGTAAACGCCATAGTAATGTCAGGTAAGGACCAGCCAGGTGTGTGGAAAAATGCAGACATAAAAAGAAAAAATGCTGTTTCAGTTGCAATAATGCATTGTTGCTTTCACAAAAACATCATCTTGCTGTCTGGTTCACTGCTGAAATATATTGAATGACATAAAGTTGTTGTATCTGTAAAGCAGATGAAAACTCTGCCTGTTATGGAAAATAAGATCTTGTCCATTTCATTCTAATACCCTTTCAATGACTGATAATTGTTACTCATTGCCAGTCAACCTCTCCAACAATACAAATTGAATGGCAGAGTCTCATTACTTCAGGATTTCTCTCTTAACCTACAATTTTTACTTTTATTTTTCTTTCTGTACTTGATTTGACATTGAATTCTCCTGGTATGTACCCTCTTCAATCCTTGCACAGTTCATTCCATTCTCTTTAAATCTGAATGATGAGGAAGATACCAAGTTGTTTGAACTGCCAGGGTGCCCTGTAGCATGTGGTACACTGTTTCATATATTGCCAACATTAAGTACAGAAAAGAAAAGTCTAACTGGTAGCAAGTACCATTTGTTGAAAAGTTCCAATAAGTTCTGGGACAGTCTATTTCAACATGAATTGCATTGTTCAGCAAATCTGCGGCAAGTCAAACATTTTCCTACAAACCTGATGCGTCAGTAACACAAATTATCTTTCAGTGTCTGCTATTTGTGGCCGTTATGTTGGTACAATATGAGGGAACGGCATTGAGAATTCTTGTACAATGTGATTATTTATCTGATGTCAGTGATCAGCCTTTAAGGTTGCTTCTTACAGGAGAAAGTGGCTTGGGATGATGAAGTTGAAAGGCAAAGCTAATGATTGCATTGGTTTGATGGATATTTCCTTCTAGTATTTAAAACAAAAAAATGCCCATCCATCCAGAAAGACCTTTAATCTTTCCTGCTCACAGATGCAATTCTGCTGACTGCAGCATTTTCTGATTCTGTTTAATGAACATATTTTGATACCAATGTACAATAAGTCCTTGATTAAAGTTATAGTTGCATTCCTGGAAAATCATGACCTTAAGTGAAACAACTTTTAGTGGAATTTTTGTTCCCATAAGAATCAATGTTAAAACAATAATTAGGTCTATAGTACCTTCCCTAAGAGAGAAAAATAAATTACCCACTAAGTTGAAATATTTTACGTTGCTAAATTCTTATATATTTTAGAAAGATGAAATGATAATTAAAGGGATATGTCTAAAAGTATAAAAGAAAAATGTAACAACTTTCTATTTATCGTATTAGTATCACCATGGTTCCTGCCTCCCAAATCTTCCACTACATGACCTTTCCTCTAGCTCCCCCTTGTCTGCTTATGTCTCTGTCCCTTCCTGACCCACTTTCTAATTAGTAAGTTTGCAGACGACACAAAGGTTGGCAGATTTGCGGATAATGATGAGGATATAGATCAGTTTGAGAAAGATAGAGATCAGCTGGAGACTTGGGCGGAGAGATGGCAGATGGAGTTTAATCCGGACAAATGTGAGGTAATGTATAAAACGCTGGTTAAACCTCATTTGGAATACTGTGTCCAGTTCTAGTCGCCTTACTACCGGAAGGACGTGGAGACTCTGGAAAGAGCGCAGAGGAGGTTTACCAGGAAGCTGCCTGGTATGGAAGGTCTGAGTTACGAGGAGAGATTAGGCAAATTGGGACTGTTTTCCTTAGAAAGACGTAGAATTAGAGGAGATCTGATAGAGGTGTACAAGATTTTGAAGGGGATAGATAGAGTAAACAGGGCTAAGCTTTTTCCTAGGACGGACTCAAATAGCACGAGGGGTCACAGGCTTAGGGTGACGGGGATAAGGTATAATTTGGATGCTACAAGGAGTTTTTTCACACAGAGGGTGGTGGGGGCATGGAATGCGCTACCAAGTAAAGTGGTGGAGGCAGGTACTCTGGAGATATTTAAGAAATACTTAGATGGGCACATGAACAGAATGGGAATGGAGGGGTATAGAAAACTGATTTAATATAGGGATCATGAGCCTTGGGAGTCCCTGGGAAGTGTGTAAATAGATGATGATATTGATGTACTTGTTTTTATCCTACAGGTGCTTTGGTCCACCTTGTTGTCTAACGAGGGGCATACACGCAATGGATCGTGAGAGGACTGCTCTTGGACCTTTTTCGAGAATATCCTACTGCTTCACATCGTTAGTGTATGCTTGATCTGGACCATCTGATGGGCAACACGACAGCGCAGTGACTATAGCTGTGCTGTGCAGATACATGGATTTGGGCCTGTGTCTGTGGGAGTTTGCGCATTCTCCCCGTGCTTGCGAGGGTTTTCTCCGGGAGCTCCGGTTTCCTCCCACATCCCAAAGATGTGCTGTTAGGCTAATTGGCAAAACAAATTCTCCCTAAATTGTCTCAAATTTGGTTTTTAATTCATAGATCTATAAACATGGACAGGGATCGCGGGTAGAGGTGGGAACATTGAGGTGGCGGCGCGGGCTCGTTGGGCCGAAGGGCCTGTTTCCCATGCTGTTTTGTTCTTTGTTCTTTGTTCTAATGCATTTTGGAACATCTAATAGAGATAGGAAATATATAGTAAGTGGCTGAACCCTTAAGAGTATTGATAGGCAAAGGGATCTGGGTATACAGATACACAGGTCACTGAAAATGCAGGTGGTCAAAAAGGCATATGGCATGCTTGTCTTTATCAGTCAGGACACTGAGTTTAAAAATTGGCAAGTCATGTTGCCGCTTTATATAACCTTAATTAGGCCGCACTTGGGATATAGTGTTCAATTCTGGTTGCCACACTATCAGGAGGATGTGGAGCCTTTGGAGAGGGTACAGAAAAGATTTACCAGGATGTTGTCTGGTACGGAGGGTATTAGCTTTGAGGAGAGGTTGGAGAAACTTGGTTTGTTCTCACAGGAACAATGGAGGTTGAGGGGCGACCTGATAGAAATCTACAAGATTATGAGAGGCATGGACAGAGTAGATGGTCAGAAGTTTTTTTTCCCCCAGGGTGGAAAAGTCAATTATAAGTTGGAATAGATTGAAACAATCACAGCTTTTCAGATAGTAAAATGGGCCATCATTATTCCCCTGCTCTCTCAGTTAATCAGCTTTCTGGGAATATTTCCTTTGGAAGCCCTGGTAAAGTTCAGCAGATCCGCATAATTTTGAACCTGAACTGAAAGCATATTCCTCAGCACCTCGAAGTTACAACAACCTTCTGCTTTTATTTTTATCCCTGCCCCCTTGTTGGTGTCACACTGTGTACTGCTGTATGTATTGAAACTTTACCAGTTAAGGTTGAAAGCTTGTTCACAGTGAGGTCTCTCCAAGGGTGGCAATGCAGACAAAAGCAAGAGATGGTGCAGCTCATCAGGGCACATACATTAACATCCATGATTCATCATTTCAGTACTGTTCCTTTGTCTTCCTAACAGATTCTACAAGGCTGCCACTGCTTCAGGTTTTAAAACATAAATTTCATAAGGTCACAGAGACAGAGAAAATTGTACAAACCTGTTTAGAGAGACGGAGAAAAGCTTTGTCATTTTTTCAATTAAATGAAAAACATGCCATTTTCATCATAGTCTTTGCTTTTGATCGCATCAACTTATTTAAAACCTTTTTATTAATGAAATAATTCAAGTTGAAACACTTCTGTCGTATATTGCTCTGAGAAATCTACCGTCTTTATAAAAACAGAAGAACCATGAGCAGGAGTCAGCCATCTGGCCCCTCGAGTCTGCTCCACCATTCAATAAGATCATGGCTGATCTTTTTATGGACTCAGGTCCACTTACCCCCCTGCTCACCTTAATTCCTTTACTGTTCAAAAATGTATCTATCCTTGCCTTAAAAAAGCATTCAATGAGGGAGCCTCAACTGAGTCACTGGGCAGGGAATTCCACAGATTCACAACCCTTTGTGTGAAGAAGTTCTTCCTCAACTCAGTCCTAAATCTGCTCCCCCTTATTTTGAGGCCATGCTCCATAGTTCTAGTTTCTAGAAACCCAGTACTTTATATTGGGAAACATATGCCTCATCATCGTGAAGTGCCCAAGGTTCAATAATCTGCATGGCTGTTGGGAAGTTGCAAATTATTATTTTTTGCCAGAAGTCTTGTAAATGACCACAGCAAGGTGTGAACAGGATGGCATTGTAAAAATGGACATAACACAAATTACTCTAAACAAAAATGCTCATTTGAATTGATTTATTATCATCACATATTTTGAGGTACGGTAAAAAGTATTGTTTCTTGCGCACTATGCAATCAAAGCATACTGTTCGTAGAGTATAAAAGGGAGAAGGAAAGGGCCTTTGCAGAATGTAGTGTTACAGTGTTCGCTAGGGTGTAGAGAAAGACTAGCTTAGTGTATGGGTAGATCTGTTCAAAATTCTGACAGCAGCAGAGAAGAAGCTGTTCTTGAGTCAGCTGGTACATGACCTCAGACTTTTGTATTTTTTTTGCAACAGAAGAAGATGGAAGAGAGAATGTCCGGGGTTTTGTTGGGGGGGGGGCTCCTTAATTCTACTGACTGCTTTTCCGAGGCAGCAGGAAGTGTAGACAGCGTCAATGGATGGGAAGCTGGTCTGTGTGATGGATTGGGCTACATTCAGAATCCTTTGCAGTTCCTTGTGCCCTTGTTGAGAACAACAGCCATACCAAGCTGAGATACATCTGGAGAGGATACTTTGTGTGGTGCATCTGTAAAAGTTAGTGAGAGTCTATTAGAGTCACCATCTCCTTTAACAAACTCAAAAAACAATTTGAACATCCACATGCCACAGATGATAAAGACAATTCAAATGAAGTGAATCCACTCTTATTTGTGATTTATATTAATGATTTGGATGATAATTGAGGAGGCATGGTTGGTAAGTTTGCAGATGACACCATGATTGGCATAGTGGACAGTGATGAAAGTTACCTTAGGATTGCAAAGGGATTTTGATCACTTAGGCCAGTGGTGAATGACAGATGGAGCTTAATTTAGATAAATAGGAGATGATGTATTTTGGTCAATCGAACCAGGGGAGGACCTAATCATTTAATGACAAGGCACTGGGGAGAGTTATAGAACAAAGAGATTGAGGGGTACAGGTTCATAGCTCCTTGAAAGTGGAGTCATAAATGGACAGAATGGTGAAGAAGGTATTCAGCATGTTTGGTTTCATTGGTCAGAACATTGAATACTTGGGACGTCTTGTTGAAGTTGTACAAGACATTAGTAAGGCTACACTTGGAATACTGTGTGCAATTCTGGTCCCCTTATTATAGAGAGGATGTTATTAAACTAGAAAGATTGCAGAAAAGATTTACTTGGATGCTACCGACACTTGATCATTTAAATTGTAAGAAGAAGCTGGATAGATTGGGACTTTTTTCTGTGAAACATAGGAGGCTGAGGGGTGACCTTATAAAAGTCTATAAAATAATGAGGGACATAAATCAGCTAGATAGTTAATATCTTTTCCAAAGTTTGTGGAGTCTAAAATTAGAGGGCATAGGCTTAAGCTGAGAGGGACGAGATACAAAAAGGTCCAGAAGGGTAATTTTTTCACATAGAGGATGACGAGTGTCTGGAACAATCTGCCAGACATAGTAATAGAGGTGGGTACAATTTTTTCTTTTAAAAATTTAGACAGTTATATGGGGTAAGCTAGGTATAAAGAGATATTGGCCAAATGTGGACAACTGGGACAAGCCGAGTGATTAAAAACAAGGGGGTGATTTGGACAAGTTGGGCCAAAGGGCTTGTTTCCATGCTGTAAACCTTTATAATTTCTATGGGTCAGAAAACATTTATTTGGGGATGCGAAATTGGTTTTATTTTTTTTAAAATGTTGCAGGTTTTATAGAGAAAGTGAGATTGCAGGAGAGAAGGATCTTTAAGGTTCTGTAAAAGAATGGAAAAATAAAACAAAGGTTTTGGTTTCAGTGCTTACATAGAGGGAATACGTAATCAAGGAATTGAATATAGAGTCAAGGAACGAGAGGAAACATTTCTGAGGAGGAGTCTTCACATTGTTCTTCAATAATATTGAAAAAGGCAAAGAAAAGGTTTGATAAGAGGAGATGGAATCTAACAGGGAAAAAGGGATCCAATAGATTTATTATTTTCAGGAATTTAAGAACATCCCTAAAAAAGTAGTGTTCTCTATAGTGTTGTAGAGCAGAAGGATCTTGGGGTCCGGGTCCATAGGACTCTTAAATCGGCCTCGCAGGTGGAGGAAGTGGTCAAGAAGGCGTACGGTGTACTGGCCTTCATTAATCGAGGAATAGAGTTTAGGAGTCAGGAGGTAATGATGCAGCTCTATAAGACTCTTGTCAGACCCCAGTTGGAGTATTGTGCGCAGTTCTGGTCCCTCATTATAGGAAGGATGTAGAGGCTATTGAGAGAGTTCAGAGGAGATTTACAAGGATGCTGCCTGGATTGGGAGGCAGGCCTTATGAAGATAGGTTGAGGGAGCTGGGACTCTTCTCACTGGAGAGACGTAGGTTGACAGGCGACCTGATAGAGGTTTATAAAATGTTGAGAGGAATAGATAGGGTGGACTCTCAGAGACTATTTCCCCGAGCGGAAATGGTCACTACGAGAGGACACAGATTTAAGGTGCAGGGAAGCAAATACAAAGGAGATGTCAGGGGTAGGGATTTTCACTCAGAGGGTGGTGAGTGAATGGAACCGACTGCCATCGGAGGTTGTTGAGGCAAACTCACTGGGGTCTTTTAAAAGACTTCTGGATGAGTATATGGGAAAGAATAGGATAGGGGGTTATAGATAGGTCTGTGGATTGGTAGAGGTGATCAGCGCAACTCGTGGGCCGAACGGCCTGTTTGTGCTGTATTGTTCTATGTTCTATGTTCTTGCATTAAACAGAATTTTGACTAACTAAAGAGTTAAGAGTTGATGATGGAATATAACAGAAATAAAAGAACCAAAACCGTGTGTGTGTGTGTGTGTGTGTGTGTGTGTGTGTGTGTGTGTGTGTGTGTGTGTGTGTGGGGTGTGTGTGTGTGTGTGTGGGGAGTGGGGGGGGGGGGGGGGGGGGGGAGAGGAGGAGGGAGGTGGTGTTGCATGGAGGAGCGTTCCGTGGGGTGGGGGCATTTCCATTGTGAAGAAACAGAAATGTTTCTTCCCTTTTGCCAACTTTATTGAAGATAAAGTCCAGACCAATCTAGTCTTGACATGCCTCCTTCTCTTCAACCTGATTGATTGAAAGCCCTGGAGCTCATTTGCTGATGTGAATTGATTTATTATTATCACATGTATTGAGATTAGGACACAGTGAAAAGTATTGTTTCTTGCCTGCTATACGGACAAAGCATACCATAAATACAGAAGGAAAGAAAAGGGTGCAGAACTTAGGGTTACAGCCATAGCGAGGATGATCAGCTAAATAAATGATAGGCCCATTCAAAAGCCTGATGGCAGCAGGGAAGAAGCTATTCATAAGTTGACTGGTATTTGATCTCAGACTTTTCTATTTGCAACTGTGTGGAGCCAGTCATGTAGGTTTTTTTTTTCTTGAGGTGCTTCTTGGTGAGGTATTTCGGTTACTTCTTTGTGACTGTGATCTTACTGTTGTTCCTACCATATTACCCAGGTTCCCATTTTATCATTCACTTTGATGTGTTCCTGTAGGAACTGCTCAAATTGCAGGTGTCCTTGATGCCATCTTCTCCTGATTGTGTGAAGTCCCAAGGTGAACGTTAACACCTCAGCACCTTCTTCTTGCATCTCCTAAGAAGCAGCTTCACTAGGACTGTATCAGTATAAGATACAAGAGATGGGGTGGAGTTGGGGGATGGGGGGGTAGATGTGAGAGTAAGGAGGATGTTGGTGCCACTATTGTGCAACACATCCTTAATGCTAAATCTGAACTGAGGAATTAACTATGCAGTAAAATAAGCATTCTGATATATTGAATCCTGAACAACAACTCATTCACAGCAGTTTCATTAACTCAGAATTTTCTCTTCTTTGCATTATGGATGTGCAATTGCTGTTATTGATGTCACTGTCTTTCTATGAATATATATATCCCTGTTTTCTTCCCCCAGGTAACCCTGACCTAGTTAGCAAAGTTCCTGTGACCATTCAGATTTTAGATGTTAATGAATATGCACCAGAATTCTCTGTGCCTTACGAGACCATGATGTGTGAAAATGCCCAGTCTGGCCAGGTACAGTATCCAGTGTGCTAAAAATAAAAACCAGTCACTGATCCTGTGATTTTGCTTCAATGTAATAATTATGAATGAGACACGGTTGGGAGTTTCCTGTGAGTTGCTGTCACTCAGTCATCAGAATATCAGGCACTTGGCCGAAATACTGGTTACTTATCATTTCTGGTGATGTTCTGATGACTGATCATCTAACCACTCCAAGGAAACTCCTGGTTAAGATGTTAGTAAGTAATATCAAGTAAGGATGAATTGCTACACAACCTTATAAAGGACTGTCTTCTGCATTTACAGGATGGGAAGGAGGGGGGAGGGGTTGGGGGCAGACAGATGGGGTGGGTGTGGGAAGATGGGGAAGAGGAAGGGGTGAGTTATTGGCAGAAGGGGAAATGAAGGGCATTAAAAGCCATATTCCCCTGGCTATTTCTCCTCTTGTCCTATATGCAGCCTTCAGACACGTGTATCTCATCTTCCCATCACACCATGTCATATCTCCCATGTAAAAGACATAGAAACTAGAAGAGGAGTGAGCCATTCAGCCCTTCGAGCCTGCTCCAACATTCATTTTGATCATGGCTGATCATCAAATTCAATGTCCTGATTCTCCCTTACCTCCATATCCCTTGATCCGTTTAGTCCCAAGAGCTATATCTAATTTCTTCTTGAAATCACACAATATTTTGGCCTCAACTACTTTCTGTGGCAGTGAATTCCACATATTCACCACCCTCTGGGTGAAGAAATTTCTCCTGACCTCAATCCAAGAAGGTTTATCCCATATCATCAAACTATGACTCTACAAAAGCTGGTTCCCCACCATTGGGAACATTCTTTCTGAATCTACCCTGCCTAATCCTGTTAGAATTTTATAAGTTTCTTTGAGATCCCTCTCACTGTTCTAAATGTCAGTGAATATAATCCTAACTAACTTAGTCTCTCCTCATATAACAGACCTGCCATCCCAGGCATCAGCCTAGTAAACCTTCACTGTACTTCCCTCAAGACAGAAGTCACCTGTCGAAAATACACACAGTGTTGAGCACTATTATCTCACAGCACCAGAGACATGAGTTCAATTCTGGTTTTGGGTGATGACTCCATGGAATTTACATGTTCTCCCTGTGTCTGCTTGGGTTTCCTCCAGGTGCTGTTGTTTCCTCCCACAGTCTGAAAGGCGTGCTGGTTAGGGTGCATTGGCTGTGCTAAATTCTCCCTCAGTGTACCTGAGCAGGCACCAGCATGTGGCAACTAAGTAATTTAATGTGTTAATTTAGGTCTACTTGTAACACTAATAAGTAAATAAAGCTAATATACTAAAATGTTCTGAAGGTCATATATATTTTAGTAAGTTTTCACTTTAGGCTTTGAAGGGATGCTGGCCACAATAACACATTGCAGTATTCCCAAATATCAATTAAAGTCCGGATCTATCAAACTCTGAGCTTGTACTGTGTGAAAATGCTGTGGATGTGGTGCGCTCAATGTCTCTAGAGTTCATTGGACTGATATTTGAAAAATATATCACTCCATAATTGAAAACAATTGGTTAATATCTTCATATACAAATATTAGACAGCTCAATTTCACTTTAAAGCTCTTAGGTGCAATCTGATTTAGGTAACTTTGATATTTCTTCATATAAATAATTAATATTAGAGCTGGCCAACAATAACATAAGTTCTGGTACATGCTTGCAACACCAATAGATCATATCTGGTGCCTGTGTCTCGCCAATATCCTATAGTCTGCATGGACAATCTCCACAGCTACTATCTAATGATTGAATTCTAATTCCTGGCCATATTATTTTCCACATTGTGAGATGTATCTCACTATTACTGACAAAAGTAAATAGTTTCTATGTAACGAGTGACAACAAGGATGGAGTTTATACTACATGGGTCGGTTTGTTCTGACTGGCTGAATAGGAAAGTGAAGTGGAAATCAGGGGTAGGATTCTCCAGCCACTCTCAGCAGCAGGGTTCTGGGATCCCACTGGTATAAGATTTGACAGAGCACCGAATTCTGTGTCCTCCGGTGGCAGGGTGTGAACGGCGAGAGAATCTCAACCGCGATTTTTCACTCTGCCTGACAGAACAATTTGGATCCATCTTCCAAGCTTCGTATTAATGGGATTGGGTGTAATATTGGTTTACGCTCATTCAGCTTTACCCCCAGTTAAAGACAATAAGTAACATAACAGAACGGTTATGGTGGAGAAAGAGGCCATTTAGCCCCTCATATCTGCTCTCCAAATAAGCAGTTCAGCCAGTGCCAATCTCCTGCCTTCTCCCTGTAATCCTGCACATTCTCCCATTTCAGATCCTGATCTAATTTCCTTCTGAATGGCTCAATGAATTCTGCCTCCAGCATTCTCTCAGGTGCTGCATCCCATGCACTAACCACTCCCTGCGTGAAAACATCTTCCGTGCTGCTGGCTGTAAAATCAGCTTCCAATCTTCACTGCGTCCCCAAACTGAATCCCTGTGGCTTTCCCATCTGTGCTGAGTTAGCTTAAACCTGCCCCCACTGTCAGTGATAGAACATGATGAATGGCTGTGGAAAATTAATGGAAATTGTGTTTAAAATTATACTTCCAATTTTGAAAAACTGACCAAAAACTACGATCAAAGTTATATTATGAGTGAGAATCAGAAGATTTATAAACACATTGTAAATTCTAACACTAGATGGTGCTCCAGGCTGTGGATTTTGGATTGTCTAGCCTTACACCAGGGCACTATTCTCTTGAGCATCTGAAATTGTGCAATGACCAATTTCTGAGGCAAGGGATAATCAATCGTGCATTCACTGAACTAAATCAGGTCTAAAACCCAGGAAATGTGCAGCAAATCTAAATTGTCATTTTTAGTATACAATCTCAATGGTAAGTCCATGCTATGTCTGAGATTTGCCATCATTTTCAATGTGAGCACATTATCTATCTGTTAAAACACGTGATTAACGTAGCTCAACTCATTTTTACGACCTTCACCAATAAGCTACAATCCTGTCCTTGATGTAGGAAAATCTAATGATGGGTTTCTTCAAATTTCTCTCAAGTTCTTGTTGCCGATTTCACACAAAGCTTGAAGTTTTAGCTTCCCTTTAATCCGCAGGCAAAGGATAGAATTGGTTTCAGAAAATCCATGATAAAGAGTAAGCACTGCTGGACATTCAGAGAAAATCTTACAAAATAATCAATAAAAGGATTAGAATGGTGTGAATGTTCCTGGCTCACAGTCACAGTCACTAGTGAATCACATGGCCTATTCTTGGTTAGAGAAACCCCACAGGAATCAGGGATTGATTGGAATATCCAGACACCGCTGAGTGGTTCCAATTGTAAACATTCTCCCAAAATTCTCTCAATAACTTGGAATGAGTATGATGTAGATTTTTCAGGTACCAAATCAGCTCATTCTTTCAATGGAAGATATTAACAGGAGGAGCTTGACTTACTTAGTTCTCCATTATAAATTTTGCTCAGGTCAGTTTTAGTTAATGAACAGTAGTTAGCTGTAAGAATCCATTCATTCAGTCAATTACACAAATGAAGAATCTATAGGCCCATCAATCTATAGGCTCATGAAGGAGCCTGTAAATGTTAGAACAATATAACTGGCATTTTTGGGAGAGGGAGGTTAACCTATGATGATTAACACAAGGAAGATCTAAAACAAATTGGGATAATAAAGAAACTAAGGGGCCATTTTTCCGTTCCGCCCACCGTGGGAATCGGAGTAGGCGAGGGGTAGACCATGGAAAGGTTTTTTTGACCTCGGATGTGATTTTCCGTTTTCGGGGTGAGCGTGGCTGGAAAATCCTGTGAGATTTTCACTGAATAAAGTTTCATGAACTTAGTTCAATACCGTAGTTAATGTTGTCATCTACATTTGGGAAAGTTATCTGGCTATTTCAAAGTTGGGTGCACTGTCAGGGACATTCTAAGTGATATGGACAGCTAAAAGAAGGTTGCAGTTTTGACTTACACCACATTTATTAATGGATTGATATGTTATGATGAGGACAGGAGGGGTTGCTTGCTTTTTTAAAATTAGATATGCTTGCGAATTCAGTGTTTAACAATAAAAGCATGGATAGGTTTTCTTGAGCTTTAAGAAAAGAACATTATTTATTGTACTTAACCCATTCTGGGTAAAATAATAAAAACTTTCTCTTGCACATATGCACACACATCAGCGTGAAAGTGGTTTGAAGATGTAGCCAGATGATTGATCTATTCTTCTGAAGATTGCAGCAGTGAGGTTGACCTCTTTTTAAAGTCTCTGCAGTACATGGAGCTTGATTTCAAAACTTGCAAATAAGAGGAGAGAGAGGGAGAGAGAGAGAGAGAGGCCCACATGAGGATCTCACTTTCTCAGTGTCTCTTGTGATTGTGCTGGTTTTAAAGAAAACAGATGATTAAACTCACAAAGGATTGGCTGGCTTGTCACATGACCTTTTATTATCATCTGTCCAGTTATCTTAAATATGGCCATGGTTAGTGGATTCCAGTGCCTGACTTAAGGGATTAGAACAAAGAACAAAGAACAAAACAGCACGGGAAACAGGCCCTTCAGCCCAACGAGTCTGCGCCACCACCCTGATGTTCCCATCTCTACCCGCGATCCCCGTCCATGTTTATAGATCTATGGATTAAAAACCAAATCTGAGACAATTTAGGGAGAATTTGTTTTGCCAATTAGCCTAAGAGCACATCTTTGGGATGTGGGAGGAAACCGGAGCTCCTGGAGAAAACCCACGCAAGCACGGGGAGAATGCGCAAACTCCCACAGACACAGGCCCAAATTCATGTATCTGCATAGCACAGCGATAGTCATTGAGCTGATATTTGGACAAGTTCCTTTCATTGTCAGAGATTCATAGTCCAAGTGGCTTGTCAAGTAGTTTGTCTCCACCTAGATGAGCACCCAGGTGATTGCCTGAGTGTTTTGCTAATAGGATAGGAGGTGGTGTCTGTTCATCCACTTTCACGGCATTGTTCCTGTGAGATCTCACAGATAGATTGTCCCAACTTCAATGGCTTTGGAATGTGGAAGACACAGAATATGACTGAAAGATTACAGAGATGGAACTCTGATTTGAAAAAGACTTCTCTTAAAGTGACTCTCATTTAAAAACATGGCCTATAGATTTGGTGGGGACTTCCCAGATCTTTCTTTGCAACTAGAAATGAGACACGCAAAAATCCCGGAGAAACCCAACATTCATGATAATTGATCTTAATGTGGAGCCGGGAGGGCAGAGTGACCAGTTGATTTTCAGACAATTGACATGTGGCAAGTGAACCCTGACTATCAGTTAATCTGGAGTACTTCAGGCAAGAACAGTCTGGAATCCAGCACCATTCAGTGTGAGATTTACCAGGGGATTGTCACCTTCACCACAATATTGATGGAAAACCTATCACTCAGTAGTGGTTTAATCAATTGGGAGTACATTGTCTCATGATTGTTTGCTTCCTGCAGCCTATTGAACTATGAATATTTGACTGGACTCTCTCATTACAATACTGCCAGCCAAATAGCTA
The DNA here is from genome assembly GCA_024679065.1 of Sphyrna mokarran. Taxonomy (NCBI): domain Eukaryota; kingdom Metazoa; phylum Chordata; class Chondrichthyes; order Carcharhiniformes; family Carcharhinidae; genus Sphyrna; species Sphyrna mokarran. Next base: position 146,970,315 of record JAGIQG010000002.1, read on the forward strand.
TTATCCCTGTTTCATTGGCATTTGCTTTTATCATTCTGAACATTCCTGACTAGGGCAGCTTTTGTTTAGCCAGCTCAACATGCTCAATGTTCCTGGGATCGATGCCACATAACTGATACTCAGTAACATCATGGCTGATGTTTTATCTCTTCCTGACATTTGTGGCCACCTCTGTATCCCCTGACTCTGTGAGAGCCCAAAAGCACATTACTCCTAAATCTAAAGATGCTCATTGACTAAATAGGCACATCCCTGGAGTACAGAATTCCAAAGGTTTACAACTCTCTAAATTAGCAAATTTCTCCTCAACTCAGTCCTCAATGGCTGCCCTTCATCTTGAGACCATGATCTATGTTGCTCCCTTTCTCTCTCTCTCTCTTTCTAAGTGCAATCTCACCAGGATAGGAAAATAGCCCAATTTAGTTAGCAACCTCTGGTGTTCGCAGGCACTAATTAAATTGGCAATTGGAACAGCTGCTAATCTATCTCCAAAGTCTCTCTGAAGCAAAACATGGCCATGTAATATATACTGAGGGTATTCACAGTGTGATGACTTACTGCCATATAGGCTGCACCAGAGACTTTCTCTAAAAAGCACAATTGTCTGACAAAAGTAGTGCAAAAGCAATCTTAGAAGTGTGTTACAAACAAATCTGAATATTTATTGGATTTAGAAAGAGAGGAAAATCAAAATGTAATAAGATGGGACCCCCCCCCCCTCCCCGAACAATCTTAAAATAAATTGCAGCAAGCTTAGCTTATGTTTGTTAACAGCTGGAACCAGTCAACACAACAAGGTGAAAACAGATTCTGGATTAACATTCCACTCTGATGAAATAAGATTAGCTCAAATCTCACAAAATGTAGTGCAACAAGCAGCCAGTTTGTTTAAATAAATATTCACTTGCTTTTTTAGTTTACTGTATGAATGCATTTTTATATTCAGGTGGCTTTTTGCTTGAGCTTTTTTAGTGCTGAAACTCTTTGGGTTTCAAGTTTCTGGTAGGTGAACACCCAAAGCCTTAACAATGTTCCTGAGTGTCGTGATTAATCATGGAATCCCTACACTGCAGAAAGAGGTCATTCAATCCATTGCATCACCAACAATCCCACCCAAGCCTTATCCCTGTAACCTCACATATTTACCCTGCTAATCCCCTGACACAAAGGAGCAATTTAGCAGAGCCAATCCATCTAACCCACACATCTTTGATCAGTAAAAGGTAGTTTGGCATGGCCAATCCATCTCACTACACATCTTTGGACTTTAAGGGTAGTTTAGCTTGGCCAATCCACCTAGCTACACATCTTTGATCACTAAGGGATAGTTTAGCATGGCCAATCCACCTAACTACACATTGTTGGAGCGTTGGAAGAAACCAGAGCACCCAAAGCAAATCCACACAGATACAGGGAAAATGTGCAAACTCCACACTGTTGCTGGAATTAAGCCTGAGTCTCTGGTGCTATGAGGCAACAGTGCTAATCACTGTGCCACCGTGCCACCCATGAGTCTGTGACTGTGTGCAGGAGGGCACACCTTTAGTTTGCTGTTTAAAATTGAATAATGTTTGACTTTTGAAAAATAATAAATGCTTGAACTGAGTGCACGGAGACTCATTTCCCCATGCTGTGATTTTTTTTGATCTTTTCAGATTATTATGACGATCAGTGCTGAGGATAAAGACATGCCACCCACTGCTCCACAGTTTCACTTCAGACTGTCATCTGAAGCTGCCACCAACCCAAACTTTGCAATCCATGACAATGGAAGTAAGAATTGCTACTGCTTTTATATTTTCAAGAATGACAGGGTATTTCTCACAGAATTCGCTTCAAACTAATTACGTTCTTTTAATACACATCCAATCCTTGTTGTAAATGATTTTTTAAAGCCATTGCATGTCATGTGACTGACTGGTGGAAATAATCACACTTTTATAATGATGACAACCTTAATTTGAAAAATGAGCTTCACAGCAACTTGCTCCCAGTGTTGTAATCCTCTGAAATTCTTATTCAGACAAAAGCTTTCCAATCACAAGTTACCTTCATTTTAGGACTGCCATCTCTGAAGATAATATTGTCTGCCTGTCATCTTCATTTCACTTAAAGCATTACATTCACATGTTTGAAGCATTTTGGGCCTCTCTTTTCCATGATTATGTACTATGTTTATTACTCAGAAACTGATCCTGTAAAGCTACCTTTTGAAAGCTGAGAATACATTCCTGATTTATTTTCTTATTCCAAGAAGATAATAAGAGAGATTTTGTCCTGTTATGCTTTATGGTGAAACCATGATGGGAGGCTGGGGCTGTTTTTAAAAAGCCTATAGGGCGCCAATGCGAGTATGGTTGAACCAGCCTGCACCAATGCCAAGTTGAGATGCTACAGCCTTGATCCAGTCCCCTTTCCAGCCTCATTTCACCCATCTCAAATAGAGGCAAAGCCTCTTGTGGCTGCAGAGATGATTGGACTGTCAATAAAAGCTGCAGAACAGATAAATGACCATATGAAACGTCAACAAGAAGGTGAAATGACCACCTCAAACACCGACAAGAGAGCAAAATGAACACTTTGAAGACAGACAGGGGAAGGGGTGTCACCACAGGGAAATTGTATTGGTTGTTGTAAATTACAGAATTTAATGCAATTATTAATACCCAGAGTTTGACATTTGTTAGTTAGATAAGGAGGTATGTTGGCGACTGGGTTGAAGGAAGTAGTATGGTTGGAATGGATTTTAGAAAGAGATGGGGGTTGGTGTGAAAAGAAATGGTTTTTGTTGTATTCATAACATTGATCCATTTTGATTAAGTCAGGGTGTTGAAGGACACAGAGTGGAGTTGGAATGCAGAAAAGCCACACCTGAGGAACACAACACCAGGAACAGGACATTCAGCCCCTGTTCCAACATTCAGCTCGAATGTTGGTTTAACCACACAACCTTTCAAGTGGTTGTTAGTTCTGGCAGCCAATCCTCTCTCCCAAAATAAAAGATAAAAAGTCGGAACAACAACTGAAATAAATTAATTAGTGTTTTAGCTGAAAACAGCTGATGATCTTGTTAAATATCTGGAAAAAATGTCCTGCAGTCTGTCAGGATGAAATGGAAATTGGGTCCATAAATGAGCAAATCAGCTTAGATGGGCAGTTGAAGAAAATGAACTTGTGGGGTGACAGGGATCGAGCTGGGGATTGGGACTGATTGGGTTGTTCTGCGTTGCTGTACATTATTCTGTACTCCGAGTGTTTGGCTCCGTGTGAGGAAATTTTCCAAACGCTGCAAACCCGGGACAAGTGAAACTGCCACACTTGGATTTTCACTCCCTGAGGATAGATTTCAAAGACCACTGACCATGATGGCATAATCCTTCCCCAGCTCATTCTGCAAAACACAAATTTAATGATGTAGATGCACAGATCCAAGTCAACATTCTGTGCCCATAATAATGCTTTAATTTTAATACTTCTCAAGGAGTTAAGGTGTTGTCCAACTTGAAAAATGGATGACTAACTTGATAACTGAAATGGGCCGTGTGTAGAAGTGACACCTAATGGCTTTGTGAGAATGTTTTCTTGGAAAGAAAATCCAATTTCTCATATAGGACTGTGGCATTCCATTTTAAAGAGCACAGCTCCACAGACTGAAAGATGCTGGCTGTCAATCACCAAAAGCTCAGTGGACTTGTGAATGCACTGGTTCTGAGTGTCTAATGACTTCAAATCAACAACATTGATGGTCCTTAATGTAATAGCTGTCAACCATTCACTCAATAGATATCATCTCTGGATCAGAAAGTGGTGCATTCCAGTCTCACTCCAGACACTTCAGCCTATAATCATGTTTGACATTACAGTGCAGCACCGAGGGAATGCTGTACTGCTGGTGATGACACCTTTCACAGGTTTAACAAGGCATCAACTGTATTCTCAAATGGATTTAAAACATAACACGGTAATATTTGAAAAAGAAGAGAAGGAGGTGTCCTGGCCAACATTTATCCAATATCTAAACTCAAAATTCATTATCACAATGCTGTTTTTGGATCTTGCTGTGTGTGATTTGGTTGTTTTCCTACATTACATTAACAGTGTTTCAAGTAAGTACTTAATTGGCTATAAAATTGCAGAGTATTCAATTCAACTCACCACCCATCTAGAGTCCATTTCAAAGCCAATTTTCATCCTGAGAACAAAGAGAATAAGAAAAATTCACAAAACATTGATTCTCTGTCAAAGGAGTTAATGCGGGGAATGTTGCCGTTCACTCCAGAAAGATTTTTCCATCTCGCGGCACTGAACAGAGATTTGGCTAGGTGCCAAATTCCCCAAACTTGCTGGCTTTGGGAGCATGAAGTGAACAGCCAGTAAGATCACACCTAACGACTCAATGAAGAGAGGAGGAGGGCATTCCGGGAACAGAACCAGACAGACTGATAAATCAGGTGTCAACACGATGAGACAACAGGGCTACATGTGAGCCAAACAGCATGAGCAGCAAGCAATAGACAAAGATATGTGTGCGATTCCACAACCATCAGATCAGAAGTAAGCTCTATAATCTTGCCACATCCAGTTAGGAATGGTGGTGGACAAGTAAAAGACTTACTGGAAGAAGAGGAGGCTCTATTACTATCACCATCCTCAATGATGGAGGGCAAGAGCACACAAGATGAGTGCAAAAAGCAAAGCTGAAGCACTTGCAACAACCTTTAGCTGGAAGTGCCAAGTGGGTGATTCATCTTGGCCTTCGCTGTAAGTCCCAGTATTAGAGATACCAATGTTCAAATAATTCTATTTACTCCAAATGTTATCAAGAAACAGCTGAATGTTGAAACTGCAAAGACTGCTGTCAACATTCCAGCAGTCCCACTGAAGATATAGGCTTTTGAATTGGAGGTGCTCCTAGCCAAACTGTTCAAGTACTTCTACAACACTGGCATTGACACTTGGCACAAACACAGACCAAAGTGCTGAACTCGAGGTGAGCTGTGTGTGGCTGCCCACAACATTGAGGCAGAATTTTATTAAGTACGGCATCAAAGAATCTGAGCAAAGCTCAGGGGAAATTTCTGCATTGGTTGGAGTCATACCTGGCACAGAGGAAGATAATTGTGGTTTCTGGAGATCAATCATTCAGCCCCAGGACATCACTGCAGGAGCTCCATAGGGAATAGTGTCCTAGGCCCAACCATATTCAGCTGCTCCATCAATGACCCTCCTTCCATCATAAAGTCTGAAGTGGGGGATGTTCACTGATGATTGCACAATGTTCAATACCATTGCTAACTCCTCAGATTCTGAGGCAGTCCATATCCAAATGCAGCAAAACCTAGAAGATATTCAGGCTTGGGCTGACAAACGGCAAGTGACATTTGTGCCACAGAAATGTCAGACAATGACCAGCGCCAACAAGAGAGAATCTAACCACCACCCCTTGACATTCAATGGCATAACCATTGCTGGATCCCCCACCATCAACATCCTGGACTAGGCATATAAACACTGGCTAAAAGAACAGTTCAGAAGCTGAGAATCTTGTGGGGAGTAACTCACTTCCTGACTCCCCAAAGCTTGTCCACCATCTACAAGGCACAAGTTAGAAGTGTGATGGAATCCTCCCCACTTGCCTGGATGAATGCAGCTCCAACAACACTTAAGAAACTTGACACATTCCAGGACAAAGCAACCCATTTGGTTGTCACCTCATTCACTCCCTCCACAACCTATTGCACAGTGGCAGCCATGTGTACCATCTGCAAGTTGCATTACAAGGAGTCACCAAGGCTCCTTAGACAGCATCTTCCAAATGCAAAACTACTACTACATAGAACAGCAAGAGCAGCAGGTGCATTGGAACAACAGGAAGTTCCCCACCAAGTCATTCACCATCTTGACTTGGAAATATCACGCAGTTCACAGAGATATAATGTTGAAATTCCATCCCCGTGGGTGTACCTGCACCTCAGGAACTGCAGCGATTTGAAAGTCGTTGCGAATGGGCAATAAATGCTAGTTTAGTCAGCATCACCAAATCCAATAAAAAAACAAAACCTTTAACAAAGGGCAGTGGATTTTCTCTGGATGGTGATGGGAAACCTTTATTGTCTTGCTTAGAAGCCAACTATTAACATCAACAAAACATTGTATTCATGTCCTACTTTTAGAGTTGTTAAAGCACCCTCCTCTGCCTGAGTATCACACACAGTTTAACATTGGACTAGATAAGCAGCTATTAGGGAAGGTGACCAAAGTTTGCTCCAATAAGGTTTTTGGGTATATTTTAAGGGGGGAACAATAGAGATAGAAAGGTTTATATTAGGAATGCAGAGTTTAAACCACAGGCAGCTAAAGACCCAGGTAACAATGGTGGAAATATTGAAATCAGGAATGTCCAAGAAACCAAAATTGGGGGAGCATAAGGATCTCAGAGTGTTATGAGACTGGAGGAAATACAGAGATAAGGAGGACAAGGCCAGGAGAGATTAGAGATCAAGGATGAGATCTTTAATTAGGTACAAGACTAAGGGCCCATGTGGTGCAGTAAGTACAATGGGTTATGGAGGTGGACCTTGGTGTGCATTGCAATACAAGCAGCTTTGAAGGAATTGAGATTGATGGAGTGTGGAAGATGGGAGGCTGACCAGGAGAGTATTAGGACAGTCATGGGCAGTGGTAACACACCTTATTACACAAGATGCTTCACCTATTTTGAAATGACATTGACAAATCCCTCACTATCCATGTGAACATGGAGTTTGCAGATCCATACACTCCGCACCCTCTGAACACTACTCCTGAAATGGAACCTCAGACTGTGGAATCAGCCCATTCATTTTCCCCTTGTTCTCCACTGTGTGTTGACTGTGAATGGAATCTGAGATACTGAAGGTTTGTTCTATTTCTTATAACTTGAAGAGGCTGCATGTCAAAAGACAATGTTCCACTGAGTAGATTTTAGATAAATATATATTGATCATTTTTACATTATTGCTTGCGTTCCAATTATTAAAATTCTGTTAACATGCTTGTGTGCTGAAACTGTATTGTGCAACACTTGCAGTTTTGAGGAGGCCATTGACTTCATAAAATAGCTGAAAGAAGAATTTTATGAATGAATTAGCAAGTTTGTTACATCAAAGAGTATGATTTGAACTCTTTAAAGGAGAACTGCACAGATATATTTAAAGCTAAGGAGACATTTATGAGTTGAGGACCAATGAGGTTTTTTTTAGAACTGTGGTTACTGTTGTACAATAGGCAAACTGCATTGGCAAATTTGTACACGGCAAGATCCCACAGGCACCAACATGCGATAATGGCTGAGAAATTATATTGGCACAGGATACAGGTACTAAATGGTTGTTGTGTGATGACAGACAAGTCTTGGTGGGCAGTCAGCATAAGCTTGCAAAATACAGAGGCCCACAAAGCAACTTAGGATGCAGGTGCTCAGGAACCTTGGCCAGATCTGAGGCAGAGCAGGCGTACAGGGAATTCTTGTATCAGGAAGGGTCAGGTGAGCCGGAGGGATTGGAGGAAGATGTAAGCTGGAGGTGAGGGCGAAGAGTCAAGGAAGAGTGAGTCAGATGAGGAAAGGCTGAGGGACTTGAAGTTGTTTTTGTTAGAAAAAAGAAGGTTGAGAGGTGAACTAATTGGGGCATACAAGATGATCAGAGGGTTAGATACGATGGATAGTGAGAGCCTTTTTCCTCGGATGGTGAGGGCTAACACGAGGGGACATAGCTTTAAATTAAGGGGTGATAATTATAGAACAGATGTCAGAGGTAAGTTCTTTACTCAGAGGGTAGTAAGGGCATGGAATGCCCTGCCTGCAGCAGTTGTGGACTCGCCAAGTTTAAGGGCATTCAAATGGTCAGTGGATAGGGATATAAATAACATTGGAATAGTTTAGGTTAGAGGTCATTAGATTGGTTCCATTGGTCGGCGCAACATGGAGGGCCAAAGGGCCTGTACTGCGCTGTAATGTTCTATGATGAGAGATATGGCAATGTCGTGAAGTGAAGACCAATCCTGTTGTTTGTAACTTCATAGTAAAAGTAGAATGGAACTGATTATTTCATCATCAGCCTCTGGCTGTCCCATTAAAGGCTGCTGGTTAGATTTAACACGTGTTGACCAGTTTATGCTAAATTTGGCTAGAGTCTTTCATCACAACTAACCAAGGCTTAGCACTCATTTAAGGCTAATGAACATCCAGAACAGTTCAAGCTGGAGAGATCCTGGTCAAAAGTCACACACTGAATTGTTTTTCCAACTTCAACAATATCTTCCTGAAAACCATTCAGTGATGTTGTTTGAAGGTTAAATATTGACAGCACTTCATCATATAGCTTCTTATAACAATGCATGGATTTCTGATGATCTGCTGAGTACAAGGTAACAAGCTTCAACAACAAGTTTCTTTTCATAAATTTTGTTTTTCCAAAATATATACTTTATTCATAAAATTTATAAAAGTACATGAAGTAACAATTCAAAGTTGACACTATGTAAATGTATTGGGGGTAGCGTGGGTGGCACGGTTGTTAGCACTGCTGCCTCACAGTGTCAGGGACCTGGGTTCCGATTCCTGTCTGTGCGGAGTTTGCACATTCTCCCCATGTCTGCATGAATTTCCTTTGGGTGCTCCGGTTTCCTCCCACAGGTTAAAGATGTTCAGGTTAGGTAGATTAGTCATGCTAAATTGCCCCTTAATATCCCAAGACGCATAGGTTAGATGAGTTTGCCAAAGGAAATGTATGGGGTTACAGGGATAAGGTCTCGGTAGGATACTGTATCAGAGAGTCAGTGCAGACTCAATGGGCTGAATGGTCTCCTTCTGCTCTGTTGGAATACTAAAGTGCAAAATAAGTAAGTTTTATGTGTCCCTCAGCACATAGTCCTATCCTTTGGAATATACCAGTCTGTAACACAATATCAATACTTCTTTGCACAGGAAGAGCAGCACAATTTGGAAATGTAGAAAGGACCTTAATTTAAACTCATATCTGAAAGATGGGAATATAACATTTCTTCAGTACTGCACAGAACTGTCAGCCTTTCTCAGGCTTTGGCAAACTTTTTGACTTGAAGAGCTTTTTAAAAACAAGAATCGCCTGGAATGAAAACTATTAAGAGCCGTCAAGCAAAATATTTGATGTTTCTAAACCAATTATTTGGCAAATTGTCAAGTGTCTCTGGTAGAATGTATAAATTACTATAAATAAAATACAATTATTGAGTCTATGTAGCAGTAGGGAAAAAATTAAATAGACGTAACTGTGAATTATCAGTTCTTTAAAGCTTTTTAAGCTATAATTTTGTTACTAAACTCATAGAACATAGAACAATACAGCACAAACAGGCCCTTCAGCCCACGAGTTGCGCCGATCACATCTACCAATCTACAGACCTATCTATAACCCCCTATCCTATTCTTTCCCATATACTCATCCAGAAGTCTCTTAAAAGACCCCAGTGAGTTTGCCTCAACAACCTCCGACGGCAGTCGGTTCCATTCACTCACTACCCTCTGATTGAAAAACCTACACCTGACATCTCCTTTGTATTTGCTTCCCTGCACCTTAAATCTGTGTCCTCTCGTAGTGACCATTTCAGCTCGGGGAAATAGTCTCTGAGAGTCCACCCTATCTATTCCTCTCAACATTTTATAAACCTCTATCAGGTCGCCTCTCAACCTACGTCGCTCCAGTGAGAAGAGTCCCAGCTCCCTCAACCTATCTTCATAAGGCCTGCCTCCCAATCCAGCCAGCATCCTTGTAAATTTCCTCTGAACCCTCTTAATAGCCTCTACATCCTTCCTATAATGAGGCGACCAGAACTGCACACAATACTCCAACTGGGGTCTGACAAGAGTCTTATAGAGCTGCATCATTACCCCCTGACTCCTAAACTCTATTCCTCGATTAATGAAGGCCAGTACACCGTACGCCTTCTTGACCACTTCCTCCACCTGTGAGGCTGATTTAAGAGTCCTATGGACCCGGACCCCGAGATCCTTCTGCTCTACAACACAGCTAAGACTCCTACCCCTTATATTGTACTTCTTCATCCCATTATTCCTGCCAAAATGGACCACTACACATTTATCTGCGTTGAAGTCCATCTGTCTGCCTTAATACAAAGAAAAAAGAACAAAGAAAAATACAGCACAGCAACAGGCCCTTCAGCCCTACAAGCCTGAGCTGATCATGGTGCCCTAACTAAACTAAAAATCTTCTATCCTTATTCGATCCATATCTCTCTATTTCCTCCCTATTCATGTACCTTCAGATGCCTCTTAAATGTTGCTAATGTGCCTCCTTCCACCACATCCTCTGGCAGTGCGTTCCAGGCACCCGCCGTTCTCTGCATGATAAACTTGTCCACACATCTCCCTTAAACTTTCCCACTCTCGCCTTGAACCTGTGCCTCCTTATAATTGAAAATTGTAATATGCATAGAACTGGGAACTTTTTTTAGCTAGTGGTCCTCAACATAAAAAAAAGCTTTTAATTACACATTCAGAATAATTTATCAACTCAGCTTTATTAGAAGTAGTAATAGTTACAAACATGAATTGTTCTGTAATCCTAAGACATTATCTGTAATGTAGCTATACCACACAATCATGTTTATTTGGCGTACAATTATGCTTTTCACTCAAATAATTACTCAAAACTACAAAGTACAGTATAAGGATTAGTCTCACCCCCACAATAAAAATACAATTTTTACACTTCATGACTTGCCTTTGAAGTCTGTTCCATGTTAATATGATCCAACTGGAAAAGTTTGGAAGTCACAGATGTTGGTGAAGCTCATGTGGCACTGCAGTCTGGAATTGCAGATTCCTGATCCAGGATATAATTGTTATGACTCTGGAGTAGCTTTACAGTCCATGAATTGTGACTTAGAAATGAGGGAGGTTCCACTGAGTCAAGATTAACTTTGATAAGAACACCTAAAAGGGACAGATTATCTGTCACTATGGGCCCAAGGTGGAAGAATTTGCTAGCCAGTTTCAGTGTGGTGTCATTTTGTGTGATTGGGGCAGAAGTACCCCAGAAGGGTAGGTCGTGCCTTACTAACCTCATTGAGTTTTTTGAAAAAGTGACTAAAGAGGTGGATGGGGGTAAGGCGGTTGATGTGGTATATATGGACTTTAGTAAGGCGTTTGACAAGGTGGCCCATGGAAGACTTCTGCAGAAAATGCAGATGAATGGGATAGAGGGTGATTTAGCTAATTGGGTTAGGAATTGGCTAGCAGATAGAAGACAGAGGGTGGTGGTTGATGGGAGGTATTCATCTTGGAGTTCGGTGACAAGTGGTGTACCTCAGGGGTCTGTTTTGGGCCCCTGCTGTTTGTAATTTTTATAAATGATCTGGATGAGGGTATTGAAGGATGGATTAGTAAATTTGCAGATGACACTAAAGTCGTGGAGTGGTAGATAGTGAAGAGGGGTGTTATAGTTTGCAGAGAGACTTGGACAAGTTGCAGAGCTGGGCCGAGAGTGGCAAATGGAGTTTAATGCGGAAAAGTGTGAGGTAATTCACTTTGGCAGGAATAACAAATGTGTAGAATATAGGGCTAATGGTAGAACTCTTAATAGTGTTGATGAACAGAGGATCTTGGTGTATATGTGCATAGATCCCTGAAAGTTGGCAATCAAGTCGATAAGGTTGTTAAGAAGGCATACGGAGTCTTAGCTTTTATTGGTAGGGGGATTGAATTTCGAGCCGCAACGTCATGTTGCAACTGTACAAAACTCTAGTGCGGCCGCACTTGGAGTATTTTGTGCAGTTCTGGTCCCCGCATTATAAGAAAGATGTGGAGGCTTTGGAGAGGGTACAGAGGAGGTTTACCAGGATGTTGCCTGGTATGGATGGCAGGTCTTATGAAGAGAGGCTGAGGGATTTGAGGTTGTTTTCGTTAGAAAGGAGGCGGCTAAGAGGGGACCTAATCGAAACATATAGATGATTAGAGGTTTAGATAGGGTGGACAGTGATAGCCTTTTTCCTAGGATGGAGAAAGCTAGCACGAGGGGACACAGCTTTAAATTAAGGGTGATAGTTATAGGACGGATATCAGAGGTAGGTTCTTTACCCAAAGGGTGGTTCGGGAGTGGAATGCCCTGCCTGCAGCAGTTGTAGATGTGCCAAGTTTGGTGGCGTTTAAGAGGTTAGTTGATAAGTATATGGAAGAGAAGGGAATGGTTTAGTTTGGAGGGCATTGCTTTTTATATTGGTCGGCGCAACATCGAAGGCCGAAGGGCCTGTTCTGTGCTGTAATGTTCTATGTTCTATGTTCTATGTACCACAATTTGTTCATTACCATTGCTTTTTTTAAATTCTTATAGTTTGGGAGTGCGTGTTGTGGGTGTTGCAGGAGATACAGTCCATCATTTTGCTGTGGGTTATTTGCTGTGCCCAAATAACTTGAGCATTATTATTTGGAAGAGTTTTCTGATTAGGACAATGCAGTTTTGCTTTCACTTTCAGCCTTGACAGATTGTGGAGCTTTCCAAATGACTTAACTCTTTACCTTAAGGAAGGCAAAGGTCAGGAGCATGGAGAGGGTACCAAACAGCGTGAGGACTGGGACATGGTCCTGTTTCACTCCACTCTTCACTCTGAAACTATCAGAAGTGGAACCATCCATCTGGACAGTGCAGAATATGTTGCCATTGAAAGACTGCAGGAGGCTGAGGAATATATATTGCAAAGCTCTATTCTGCCAACAGTGTTAAATACCTTAGTGAGATGTACAAAAGTAAGGTAAAGAGGTAAATCTGTTCCCTATCCTTCTCCTGTAGCTGGCATATGGAGAAGATCATGTACACAGCTGATCTGCTGGCTTGGAAAGTGCACTGTGATTCCGAGTACTCTTGCTCTGCAAGTAGAGAGTGTTTTTTTAAAGATGATTCTGGCAGGCTGATTTTGGAGAAGGCGGGACTAATGTATGAGGAGAGATTGACAAGCTTAGGATTGTTTTTGCTGTAGTTCAGATAAATGAGGGAGGATCTCACAGAGACCCATAACATTCTAACAGGACTAGACAGGATAGATGCAGAGTGGATATTCTTGATAGTGGAGGAGTCCAGAAGCAGGGGTCACGGTCTGAGGATTCACGGTAGAACATTTTGGAAGGAGGGTGAAGTGACATTTCTTCATGGAGAGTGATGAGGAATTTTGTGGACGGACTATTTTTCCAAGTATATTGTAAAGCTCTGTTCTGCTAACAGTGATGAGCCTGTGGAATTCATTACCACAGGAAGTAGTTGATGCCAAAACATTGAATGTATTCAAGAGGTGGCTGGATATAGCACTCGGCGCGAATGGGATCAAAGGTTATGGGGAAAAAGAAGGATTAAGGTGTTAAGTTGGATATTCATCCATGATTGTAATTAATGGTGGAGCAGGCTCAAAGGGCCAAATGGCCTACCCTTGCACCTATCTTCTATGTCTATATCTAATACCTTTCTTGTGATGCTAAAGAAGCAGACAATTCTGTCACTTTTTAAAAGTGAATTTGGAATATGAGGCCTGAACATATACAGTAGGAACATGACCATCACTTTTGGCTATTTAGATAACATACTTGGGATCACACCAAACTGATCCTTTGCCCAAACTGATGGATTTTATTGCACCTTGAACTATGGCTGTGGAAGATGTCTGTCTTCCACATTGTCAGCTGTTAGGAAAACACGCTCAGTAATTTCCATCCGCACTGCCTGTGGGATATTGCAGGTATCCTGGCAAGACAGAATCAGGAATGAAACTGTCCTCTCAAAGGTGAAGCTTCCAAATAGAGGTGGCTTCAGTGGATCAGGCAAACCCACAGGATGGAAGATGCTGCATAGTCAAGGGCCTCCTACATGGTGGAATAGCCAGTCAGCCAACCAATTTGGCTCTAAATTTTGAAAAAAATCCATCTGGTTCACTAATCTCCTTGAGGGAAGGAAATCTCCTGACCTTACCAGGTTTGGCCTACATATGATTCCAGAGCCTCAGCAACGTGATTGACTCTCAACTGCCCTCAGGTAGCACAGAATGGGCAATAAATTCTGGTCAGTCAGCAATGCCCATGACTCACGAATGAATAAAGAAAACCCAAGGCTCTGCTTCAATTATTCTTGCACTGTGGAACATGAAGGCACTAAAATAGGCAGGAGTCACCTGCTGGCAGAAGAGAGAAATTGTAACTCCTTTGGGCTGGAGGTCATGGCCAGACTGACAGCAGCAGCTCAGTTACAGACACGAATATCGAAACAACAACCCACAACATCACACGACAGTATCGTAAGCTTGTGGCAGGACCTGTCTGCAAAGATCAATCTTCCCCGATCATCAGCAACGAGGCACCAAGTGAAGGCAGTGCATCTCATGGATTGTTTTTGATAAGTCCATCGTCTCTGATGAATAAAGCAATACCATAAATATACAGTAAGTTGCAGAACCCTTAAGAGTATTGATAGACAGAGGGATCTGGGTGTACAGGTACATAGGTCACTGAAAGTGGCAATGCAGGTGGAGAAGATAGTCAAGAAGGCATACAGCATACTTACCTTCATTAGCCAGGGCATTGAGTTTAAAAATTAGCAAGTCATGTTGCAGTTTTATAGGACCTTAGTTAGGCCACACTTGGAATATCGTGTTCAATTCTGTTCACCACACTACCAGAGGGATGTGGAGGCTTTGGAGAGGGTACTGAAAAGATTTACCAGGATGTTGTCTGGTATGGAACGCATTAGCTATGAGGAGCAGTTGGAGAAATTTGGTTTGTTCTCACTGAAACAATAGAGGTTGAGGGGTGACCTGATAGAAGTCTACAAGATTATGAGGAACACGAACAGAGTAGATAGTCAGAAGCTTCTTCCCAGGATGGGAGAGTCAATTACTAGGGGACACAGGTTTAAGGTGTGCGAGACAAGGTTTAACGGAGATGAATGAGGCAGTTTTTTTACAGATGGTGGTGTTTGCCTGGATACCGCTGCTGGGGGAGATAATGTAAGCAAATTTTTAAGGAGCATCTTGACAAATACATGAACAGGATGGGAATAGAGGGATATGATCCCCGGAAGGGTAGGGGGTTTTAGTTCAGTTGGGCAGCATGGTCGATGCAGGCTTGGAGGGCCTAAGGGCCTGTTCCCGTGTTGTAATTTTCTTTGTTTTTCATAATACCTAAAAATAATAACAGCATGATTTTAAGTGGCCCCCTTTTGACTATCAGTTTATGGATCAACAGTAGCAAGTTATTAATATATTTATCAAATGTCATCTGTTTCAGAACCAGTTCAGTTGTATTCAAAGAGTTTGTATTTGATGGAACATGAAAGCAGTGAGATAAAAGTCTAAAGGGATACAGATTATGGCCTTGTATTTTATAACCGAAAATCAAGCAATTTCCTCTCTGAGAAAAGTCACAGTGGAATGAATAATTACTCGAATTTTTCCTGACCTTTCACTGCTGAATCTCTTCATCAGAATTAATTTATTAAAGAAATTGCGATGGCAAATATATTCAGAGGCAAAATCATAGAAGGAAAAATATTTAAAGCTGCAAGTGTATCTCTTTTGCATGTGTTATGCAAATAAATTTTGCTGCAATTGAAATAAGATCTTATTCTACCCAAATATGTTTGGACACTTTTCCCTGTTCTTTGTATCATGGAGGAAAGGCACATTTTGCTTGTGCAGTGCCTGCATATGAATTATGACCAATACATTGATAATAACATCTTAATCTAGCTTCTCCTACAGCCACAATATTAGCCTGTACCCCAGGAGTGGAGGATACAATACAAATAAAATTCAAACATTTATCTTAAACTCGAAGGAATGATTTTCTTGCATCATAAGTTGCTAGTTTCTTTCAGCCATCTGTAAAAACTAGAAATTGAGTTTAAATTGATGAACTAGCATTTACTGAACAATGCAAATTAACACTTGGGATGACACAGTAATACAGTGGTTAGCACTGCTGCCTCATAGCACCAGAGAACCAGGTTCGATTCCCCGCTTGGGTCACTGGGTGGAGTTTGCATATTTTCTCCATGTCTGCGTGGGTCTCCGCCGAGTGCTCTGGTTTCCTCCCGCAGTCCAAAGGTGAGCGGGTTAAGTGGATTGGCCATGCTAAACTGTCCCTTACTGTCGGGGGACTAAATAGGGTAAACGCATGGGGTTATGGGGATAGAGCAAGTGTGGGATTGTAGTTGGTGCTGACTAGCTAAGTCGAATGGCTCACTTCTGCACTGAAGGATTTTATGAACACTTATTGTCTCTAATTTAAAACAAACTTGTTGTGGGCAAAAGTGCACTTTAGAGTAAAGATGCAATAAAGTGTAATTGCTCCTTTCTCAGAGCTAGTCTGAACGAGCGAAAGGATTAATGTATCAAAATAAACTTAGCTAAAGTTGTCTCACTGTAATCGTCAGAAATAAATGGTCACATTTAACTGCATTCATGCTTTGCTAATCTTTTGCAGCTCTACAGAGTGAATGTTTCAAACCATTACATTTAAAGCAATAGGAGATGATAATAAAGGGAGATTCCTTGCGAAGACTTACATGTAATAGTGTATTTAAAAACCATGTAATGCCTTATCTGTGACTACATGCCATTTCTCATTTCACTACTCAGCAGCTATCTTGAGCTTGTATAAAAATACCTTGTACAGACCATTGCAAATGCCTAATGCTCAGTATTACAAGAAGCACATAATGGTGCAATAGGTTTGTCGTACTTATGCTGGAAAAATGCATAAATTGTACTGTGGAGATTACCCAAATGGTTCAAGGAGACATCTGTCTGCCACCTTCTGAGGGACAGCTGAGGGCAGGCTGTAAATGATGGGCTTGTCAGCAATGCTCTCATCCCATAAATGAATGTGTTGCTACGTCAAAAGTGTTCTTCTCAATAGTTTTTCACCATTTTTATTATTTGGTTCATATTTTTTAACATTACTTTTTTTTTGATGTATCACAGACAACACAGCTGGAATTTTACCCAAGAAAAATGGTTACAGTCGCAGGCAGCTGGAGCTCTATTTCCTTCCTGTTGTGATCTCCGACAGTGGTTACCCCATCCAAAGCAGCACAAACACATTGACTATTCGAGTCTGCGGGTGTGATGTGGATGGCACGATCTTGTCCTGTAATGTTGAAGCAATCTTTCTGCCGGTGGGCTTGAGCACAGAGGCATTGATAGCAATCCTGCTTTGCATCGTTATTCTCCTCGGTGAGTCTAACCCTGTTCCATGTTACTATAGCGATGCTCAGTCACCAATGACATTTAATAAATTAAAATTAAAATGCCAGTTGACATTAGAGTCCTTTGGTATAGTTAGCTATATATCGATAAGAATCCTATCTGCAGCTTAGTCATGCGTTTCCACAGAAACCAAAGGAGAAATGGAAACATTTTTAATTATGCAGTTAACATAGATTTTTATTAAATCAATCTTGAGCCTTACAGTTCAAGAGGTTTGCTTGGCTTTGACATCTCAGACTGAAGGTATGCTGAATTAACTGTTTTACCATTCTGCCTATCTCTGCAATCCTCTCCAACCTCACAAGCTTCTAGATTTCTGCATTCTTCTAATTCTGCCCCCAGATCATCCTTGTTTTTAATGACTCCGCCATTCATGGTCATGCCTTCAGCTCCCTGAGCCCTAGGCTTAAGAATCCCCTTCCAAAGTCTCCCTACCACTTCGCCAGTTAAAGTTTATTTATTAGTCACAAGCAGGCTTACATTCACACTGCAATGAAGTTACTGTGAAATTCCACTCGTCACCACACTCTAGTGCCTGTTTGGATTTACTGAAGGAGAATTTAGCATGGTCAATCCACCTAACCATCTTTGGACGGTGGAAGGGAACTGGAGCACCTGGAGAAAACTTATGTAGACATGGAGAGAATGTGCAAACTCCACACAGGCAGTGACCCAAACTGGGATTCGAGCCCAGGTCCCAGGGCTATGAAGCAGCAGTGTTGCGATATTTCCTCCTTTAAGATGCTTCTAAAGCTCTACCTCTCTGATCAAGATCTTGATTATCTATCCAGAAATATTCAGATGTCAAATTTTGATTCGTAACACTCCCTTGAAGCACACTGGGATATTTTATGATGTTAAAGATATATTAACGACCCAGATCTTGGTGTGCTGGGAGACTGTTCCAAAGTTTGTGGATAACACTAAACAGGGAAATATTGGGTGGCATGGTGGCCCATTGGTTAGCACTGCTACCCCATAGCTCCGAGGATCTGAGTTTGATTCCTGGCTCGCGTCACTGTTTGTGTGGAGTCTGCATATTCTCCTGTGTCTACATGGGTTTCTTCCAAGTGCTCCGGTTTCCTCCCACAGTCCAAAGCTGTACGGGTGAGGTGGATTGGCTGTGCTAAATTGCTTCTTTGTGTTACCCGATGTGTAGATTAGAGGGATGAATCTATGGGCTTATGGGGAGAGAGCCTGGGTGGGATTGTTGTCTGTACAAATTTGATGGACTGAATGGCCTCTTTCTGTACTGCAGGGATTCTATGATTGTAAACTATAAGGAGGACAGAGTTGAACTCCAAAAGGAATCAAAAAAACCATAGCTCTGAGCAATGTTTGAATATTTTGAATATGGATAACAGGTCAGCTGTATCCTGATTGAAACTAGGGAAGTTTGTGGACAATATCCCTTGGACCTTCCTCCTCGCTTTATTGAATTTATTGTTCAGCTATTCCTGAAGCCACGTAATATAACTATAACTTTTTTGGTCTGATTTTTCTGAGATTGTTTGACTCCCCATTGAGCATTGCTGCTCTGGCCCACACTCTGATCACTCGCCATTCCCACTAAGCTAGTGCTGTCCATTCGCTGAATTGACAGGCTGTGTGCTATAATCTGACCAGCAGGGATCTGCCCTCAGCTTAATGTTTGAGCATTTTCTTGGCTCTGTGTCTTCGCAGTTTCACAGTCACCATGCTGTAATTCCAACATCCCCTAACAGTGTGAACTTATTGAATGATCCAATGTTGTTCACCAGATTATACCTGTAAACCATCGCTGAACACCATGTTATGTTTTCATAATAATACGAAGGCACCATAAGAGATTGGTGAACATGTTGTATGTTCATTTATTTAATCTAGGAATATCGGAGCAGATACACATGGATATAAAGCACGAGGACAACAGAGCTGTGCTCGCAGACAAAAGTGACATTGAGAGTAGATGATAGGACATACCTTTTAGTGATGACATGCTGCTATTGCTTAAAATCATATTATATCAGAGACCAGCATTTCTCTGTTCCTATCCAATTTCACAGTTCCCCCATGGTTTCTGATTAACTTGCAGTGGTGAAATGCGATAAGCCTTGAAGCAGTGCACTCCCAATATTTTATTGATAAGTGCATTGATAAGGATATCTGGCAAGTTCTCCAGTATTTTATTTCTAAGTGCAGAGGGAGGCCTTTCAGCCCATCAAGTCTCTGACAGATCATCTTTACCCATGTGTACCTCCCACCTTAACCAGTAACCCCACACATTTACCCCAATAATCGTCCTGCACATCTTAGGACACTAAGGGGCAATTTAGCATGGCCAATCCACCTAATCTGCACATCTTTGGACTAAGAGAGGAAACAGGAGGACCCAGAGGTAACCCACACAGACAATGGGAGAACCTGCAAACTCCACACAGTTACCCAAAATTGGAATTGAATCCAGGTCCCTGGCGCTGTGAGGCAGCAGCACTTTAACCACTGCTCCACCATGCCTAGGCAGTATTTAACAACTTCAGTTGTTTTGTGTTTCATTCCCAATCAAAGCCCATTAACTTTTTAACCCAGGCTCTTTCCATATTTTATATGGAAAAAATATAAAATTTTTTATAATTGTACTGTGTAATTGTACTGTGTAAATTGTTAATTTCTGCTGATGGTTACCCCATCTTGGGGGAGATAGTAGAAACATTATTGGATTCATAAACCAGAAACCCAGGCTAATGCTCTGTGAATATAGGTTCAAAACCCACCACAACAGAATTTAAATTCAATTAATAATCTGGAATTGAAAACTAGCCATTAGTAGTGGTAACTGTGAAATGATTGTCATAAAAAAAACTGGTTCATTAATTTCCTTTAGAGAAAGAAATCTGCTATCCTTATCTGACCTGGCCGACATCTGATTCCAATTTAGTTGACTTGATGATTGGACAGCACAGTGGTTAGCACTGCTGCCTCACAGTGCCAGCGATCTGGATTTGATTCTAGCCTTGGGTCACTGTCTGTGTGGACTTTGCATGTTCTCCCCATGTCTGCTCCGGGTTTCCTTCGGGTTCCCCAGTTTCCTCCCACAGTTCAGAGATGTGTGAGGTAAGTTGGTTGGCCATGCTACACTGACTCTTAGTGTTGGAGGGATTAACAGGGTAAATATGTGGGGTTATATAGGGATAGGCTCTGGGTGGGATTGTTGTTGATGTAGGCTTGATGGGCCAAATGGCCTCCTTCTGCACTGTAGGTTTCTATGACTCTATGCCTCCTAACTGGCCCCTGAAATGTTGTGCCAAGACTCTTAATTCAAGGGCAATTAGTGATGGACCAACAAATGCCAGCGATGCCCACATCCCATGATAGATTATAAAGAAAATCATGTAGGCATAGTAGTCACAAACTTTGGCCCTCCTTGTAATGAAAGCAATTTATTTTTATGTTTATTGTGAAGTTGCAATTCATTTTTAAACTTGCTCCAATTTTTGCAGTAATTGTGGTGCTGTTTGTGGCATTAAGAAGACAAAGAAAGAAGGAAATCTGTATGACCTCCAAAGAAGATATCAGAGACAACGTAATCAGTTATGACGATGAAGGAGGTGGTGAGGAGGATACTCAGGCCTTTGACATTAGTACGCTGAGAAAGCCTGACTTGATAGAAGACATGCAGTTACGCAGAGATGTCAAACCAGAGACCCATCAGCCACAGCGACAGACCATAATAATACGCAACAATACCAATATCAGAGACTTCATTGACCAGAGATTGCAGGAGAACGATACAGATCCCAGTGCACCTCCTTATGACTCGCTGGTGACATATGCTTATGAAGGAAATTGTTCCAGAGCTGAATCCCTCAGCTCTTTGGAATCAGTTACCGCGGACACAGATCTGGATTACGATTACCTCACTAACTGGGGACCTCACTTCAAAAAACTCGCAGACCTTTATTCACAAGAGAAAACTAACAGCCAACAAAATATTACCGAATGACAGTAAATCTGCGGTCTGGTAAACTTGAGGACAAAGATGAGTCTTGTCTTTTTTTTAATGGCTGCCATTGTTACTTGCTATGTCAACTATTGTTTTACTGTGAGATAGTTTTATTAGGTACCACAAAGATTTGACTTGTAAGATTGTTGTGAAATTGGAGAGAGGCAGGCTCGAGCAGTGTTTTTGAAATGTGTTGGCCATACCATTGTAAGTGATAAGGAAAAAAAAAGCTGCAGGTTTTTCTGTAACCTTAACTGAAGTGCCTCAAAGAACTTTGAACACTGCAGATGTTTATGCTCTCCAGTAAGAGTGTCAGTTTTTATTATACAACTAAAAGGTGTTCTTAACTTGAATTAAATGACATTTACTTCAATAAAAGAAGCAATGATATAGATATAGGTGTTTTGTGTTATATCGATTGCTGATTTGGACTCAAGGTCTGCAACTAAGAAATGCATTGATGACTAATAAGTGTACAATTACTCCCCTGTCACTCTCCCCTCCAGTTCCCTAATACATTTCTGATTGTCAATCATACTCTTTCAATTGGAAGTATATGACAGTTAACATAACAGATTTTGCCACAACTCCTGCCATTCTGCTATGATTAACTGGCAAGGAATGTGTTATAATGGAATGGAATTGGATCTGACAGTTTCTTTCTCTGTCAAGCTGTGTATCTGAGAGCAAACTAAACTCACAATAAAAAGTCATGTCAGTCAAAAGTTTATAAATAAGCTCAAAAGCCAGAACTTCAATGAGCTGTCCAAAGCACTATTGCTAAAACCATTCTTCAGCCGACAAAGATGTCAACAAAATATTGCTGTGAGTTATTTCTCAATTATTTTATATATTTGCAAAACTTTTTTATTACACCTCGATATCAACCTCAACATCTCCTGCAGTCCTGGGTATATTAATACTGAGGGCCAAATGTGATATTGCAACATGCTAATCGGGCCACCGAGAATTGGGTGCAGATACAGTTGTGACAGTGGGAGGGAGAGAGAGAGAAAGGAGGCAATGTAAAGTTCAGTGATCTGGGGAGGTGGAGGATCAAGCTGTGAGAATGGATTTTGTTAGAATTTGGGAAGAGTTGTCAGAATGAGGAAGATTGTTTTTCT
This sequence comes from Sphyrna mokarran, assembly GCA_024679065.1. Lineage (NCBI taxonomy): Eukaryota > Metazoa > Chordata > Chondrichthyes > Carcharhiniformes > Carcharhinidae > Sphyrna > Sphyrna mokarran. The sequence continues at coordinate 146,992,704 of JAGIQG010000002.1, forward strand.
TTCACCATCGTTTTTCAGGTTCTGATGGAGACAACATTGGGTCCTTGGAACCCATTACTGTAGGTCATGCTCTCCAAATTGCAACAATAAAAGAACACACATGTCATGGGGACTCCTAACTGATTTGCAGGCTGTCCTGCCAGAGTCTTTGCTTTACACTCGATACTGCTGCCTTGTAACAGGAGGAACCAATTACTCACGGGGTCATGACCTATAATTTGGAAATCCCTTGCTTTGGATGTCAGTCCATCACCATAATATAGTACGGAAAAGAGAGACATAAGAAGGACAGCAGGAAAGACAAGTGTGGTGCAAGTAATTCATGGATTGTGTGGTGAACATCAATGCTGTAGATAGCCAATCCATGTATTGGAAGTCAATTATGAAACCAATCCATAAATGAATAATTTGAAGATAGTGTATGATAATGAAGTTGGCTGGGGATGAATACTGGTGATGTAGAGATGCCGGCGTTGGACTGGGGTAAACTCAGTAAAGTACACTGGTTGCAGTAAAGAATACTGTAAAGAATACTGGTTGCAGGACACTGGGGAGGACTCTTCAGTTCGACTTCAAATGGAGATAGTGGATCCAAAAGTCTTGGCGAGGAAGGCCACATTCAGATTTCAACACTTCAGGCGGAGAAATCCCTCAACCTTTTGACGCAGGGATGAGAGTTCTGCATCACTGAGGTCGGACTGACAGGTGGGAAGTGTTCATTTTGTGAATATCTCATTAGGTGAGTGACCACTAGATTATTAAACGTGTGAATGTCATGAATAAGTGATCTTTGCCAATTATTGAGAATTTCAAAATGAAAGATTATTATGAGTTTCTACTTATAGCTAATGGAGCCACAGAGGTTTCTGCTCCAATGCTTTGATTGACAGGTACAGTAGTTTGAGTGCTCATTTATGGGATGGGGAGATAATTTAAACAGTGGGTGACAGGGTAAAGTACATAATATTGGCTTGATAACCCATTAAATCCCTTTCCCAATGGTACAGACAGTAGGAGAGGAATTTAATGAGTAGTTGCACCGATAGAAAGCATATTTATTATTTATTTCATTATTTCAGATTTTAGTTAAAAGACTGCAATATGGTAAACACTTCTGTTGTGCAACTTGCAAAATATTAATATATTTGTAATACTGATTTTATTTATTCCATTTATTGTCTATCTCTGGTTGCTTTGTGCAACTGAATGCTTCTTAAGTCCCCTCAAAGGATAAAGAGTCAACCACATTATCCCCAAATTGGAGTCACGTACAGGTCAGACAATACAAGCAGGTTCCTGTCCCAACAAAGGTTAGTTTTAATAGTAACCTGATAGCAGCAATATCACTTCTGCTAATACCAACTTGTTATAAACATATCTTTCCAAAAAAAACTTAACTCAAAATCAGATCTTAAAAATTTCACCGTAAAACGTTTGACTTTCATAGCCTGCATTACTGGCCCAGCAACATAACACTATCCCATCCAACTGGGGCAACAAAGTGGCATAGTGGTTAACACTGTTATCTTATAGTGCCAGGATCTGGATTTGATTCCCAGCTTGGATCATTGCCTATGTGGAGTCAGCACAGTCTCCCCATGTCTGCATGGGTTTCCTCCAGGTGCTCTGGTTTCCTCCCACAGTCTGAAAGACGTGCTGGTTAGGTGCATTGCCCGTACTAAATTCTCTCTCAGTATACCTTAACAGGTGCTGGAATGTGGCGACAGGAGAATTTTCACATTAACTTCATTGCAGTGTTAATGTATGTCTACTTGTGACAATAATAACTAAATCTTTTTAAAAAAGTCATTCTGAACCAATTAGGATATTACTTGCTCATATGTCCAATGTCACATGCCCGATCACTCTGTCAGTGAGTGCAGAATCATGTTGTTTTGTAGTCATGTTATTTCTGGTGTTTCCTCATGGGGAGCTTTGCAGTGGAACCAGGGATCTTTAAGAGACCAACCAAGTGACATCACTGATGATGTCATTAGCCATTTGGTGGGCAAATGGGCAGCTTATCTTGGCAGCGTGCAGTGTTAACGTCCTTTTAATAAGACTCTTTGTCCGTTTGAAACTTCAAAGCCTGCAATCTACCTTCTAATACCATCATTTAGAAAACAGAAATAAAGGGGAAAAAGGTTTGACCACGTTGTAGACAGAAGAATAAGTTATTGAAATCATCGCTACACACAAGCCGACAACAGAGGGTGCCAAACAGCTATCTCAGTCATTGGAGGAACTGAAAAATAATCAAAGATTCTGGAGAAAACAACTTTGGAAACAAGCTTGCTACGTGCTCTGCTCAAAGAGATCTGTAATTGTACTGGGAGCATTGTGAATAGCAAGTACCCTGCAACAAGAGTGGGGTGCAGTAAAACGTGAAAGGAAATGGGCTGAGATCAGGTTTATCTTGTATTGGGAGTGAGGAAGCAAGGTGGTGCCAAACATTATGCAACACATCACGCCCAGGTAGAGCCTTTCCATTGGCAGAGTGGCAGGAGATTTTGTCATCGTGTGACCTTTCAATGAGAATACAGAGTGAGGGAGCTCGTACAGAAAAGTTCAAGTATTTTAGCCAGCTGAAAAATATAGCGACAGATAGAATAGTCCAAATTTCCTGAGCGTAATGCAGAGGAAGCATTTAACTTCCTCAGAAGTCTGGATCAACCAGAAAAGCATGGCACAGGAACCTACAGTGAAATAGTGGAAATATTTCAGGGCCACTATTCACCAAAACCTTTCATCATCACTAAAAGGTTTAGGTACCATAAGTAGAGCCAACAAGAAGGTAATTCAATCACATCATTTGTAGCTAGGTTGAAGGGATTGGCTGAACACTGTGAATTCAGGGATATCTTGAATGACACCATCAGAGATAGATTACTCTGTGACTTAAGGAGCAACACTATTCAAAAACGATTGTTAACAGAAAGCATCCTATCCCTCAAGAAAGCATCAAGATTTGCTGTATCCATGGAATTAGCAGCCAAAAATGCTCAACAGTTGAGTTTGAGCACAAGAATTTGTACATGAATTTATGGAACTCGTGACCCCAAAGCGCAATGGATGCAGGGATAGTGAATAAACGTAGGGAGGTGTTAGACATTTTTAATTGGTAATGGGTTGAAAGGTTATGGGGAGAAGGCAGGAAAATGGGGATAAGGAGCATATCAGTCATGTTCGAACGGCGGAGCAAACTCAATGGGCTGAATAGTCTAATTCTGCTGCTATATCTTATGAAGTTATGGCAATTGTGAGTCTGTGACTGTGTTTGATTTACGGCTGACATCTTCATAAGTGTGCAAAAACTGGGCACTCAGAAGAAGATTGTCGGTTCCATAACATCAGCTGCAGGAAATATGGCAAAAAGAGCCACATTGAATGCAGCTGTTGGAAAAAGATTAGGCTTTTGCTTTCTGTTTCTATCAAATAGAAAACTAAGTAAGGGAAAAAAGTATCAATATTGTGCAAAACGGGCACAAAAGTGAACTTGAGTCCAGTCTGAAGATGATCTGCCATTAAACATGCTGACAATTGCTGGTGCAACAAAACATTGCTATTGTTATTGGACACACAGCCAGTAAAATGGAGATGGACATTGGAGCTGCAGTTTCATTGGAACCAGAAACTGTTTGCCAAGAAAAGCTTTGACATATTGCATTGAAACCCTCAAAAATAGTGTTCAAACCTAGACTGCCAAAGTGGTTCCGTTAAGAGCCTGTGTTGATGGAACCAGGCAGTTGAATCCGAGGACACTGTTAAAGGAAACTATCCAGCGTTAACGAGAGGAATCTGGCTGGAAAAGATCAAATTAAACTAGGGCCAAAGTGAACCTCATGACCGATTATGTAGAAGGTCTACTGAAAATCTTGAAGAAACACATTATTGTCTTCAGTGGAGAGCTGGGAAGCATGAAGGAGATCTCAGTTAATTTAAGGATTAAGGAAGAAAGTCAGGTAAAATTAAAGGCTGGATCAGGGCCATGTGCAAGAAGACCTAAGGTAGCGGCAGAATTCACTAGGCTGGTCAAAATGGGAGTTTTTGAACTCATTAATGTGAGTTCGTACTCACATTATTTGATTGTACTCGTGATAAAGAAAGATGGATCAAAGAACAAAAAGAGAGAGAGTGAATCTCAAAGAAATCACTCAACGTTCAGAGTTGATCCTCATATCAAATGATTTATTTTCACCCGCAGGAAGATGGCTTCCATTAAACCCCGTGCCCCTCTCCCTGACAAACAAAAGAAAAACATCCATTCTTATACATTTTTCAAACATCTACAAGCCCATCTACGCTGGACCTTATCCAATAATATTGATTACACATTACATACATTAGTCACATATCCAATGAAAAAGGCTTGTGGTGGTCAGCTCATGGACACGATTCTCATGGTACCTTATTAATGTCATCTTCTCTCATCTTGAGACCTTGAGCGTACAATCCTGTAGGCCTGGGAGTCTGCTCCAGTCTACCTACCTATGAATGAATTTACTGCCTTAAATAGCAAGCATATGATTAAACTTGTTTTCATATTTCCAAAAACATAAGAAAACTAGCTGTCCCTACTGTTGTGCACAAGCGTATGATTTTCCCAGCTAATTGTGTTCAGGAATTGGCTAACCCAGCTAGTATCTATTTTGTGCCTTTTAATATTATTATTATATTATAATAAACTTCTGTTTAACATGGTGGAGCTGACATGCGTGCCTTCTGTGATCGTATAAGTTCATACATATTTATTATATACTATTTATTCCTACCGATATAAATTGCTATACAGGTACCTACGAATATAAATTGTTATACAAGCATCTAAACCAATGATATTATTTCCTCTAACCCTATTCTCTAAATCTCTCTTCAACAAGAACAAAGAATGAAGGAAATTACAGCACAGGAACAGGCCCTAGGTCCTCCAAGCCTGCACCAAACAACTTGCTCAACTGAACCAAAAGCTCCTATTCTTCCGGGGACCATATCCCTCCATTCCCATCCTATTCATGTATTTATCCTGACGCCTCTTAAAACCCACTATTGTATCTGCTTCAACTACCTCCCCTGGCAGCGAGTTCCAAACAATCACCACCTTCTGTGAAAAAACTTGCCTCACACATCTCCTTTAAACCTTGCCCTTTGCACCTTAAACCTGTGCCCCTAGTAATTGACTCTTCCACTCTGTGAAAATGCTTCTGACTATCCACTCTGTCCATGTCCCTCATAATCTTGTAGATTAATCTTTATCAGGTCACACCTCAACCTCTGTCGCTCCAGTGAAAACAAACCAAGTTTCTCCAACCTCTCCTCATAGCTAATGCCCTTCATACTAGGCAACATCCTGGTAAATCTCCAAAGCCTCCACATCCTTCTAGTGGTATGGTGACTAGAATTGAACACTATATTCCAAGTATAACCTAAGTAAGTTCTATAAAGCTGCAACATGACTGAGCAATTTTTAAACTCATTCCAAGGCCAATGAAAGCAAGCATGCCGTATGCCTTCCTGACTACCTTCTCCACCTGTGCTGCCACTTTCAGTGAGCTGTGTACTTGTACATCCAGATCTTTCTGCCTATAAAAACTCTATTTGCTGGATATTTCCTAGACCTTTCAAAATGCATTACCTCATATTTGTCAGAATTAAACTCCATCTGCCATCTCTCCATCCAAGTCTCCAACTGATCTCTGTCCTGTTGTATCCTCTAATGGTTCTTCTCATCGCTATCTGCAATTTACCCACCTTTGTGTTGTCCTCAAATCCATTAATCAAACCAGTTAAATTTTCCTCAAAATCATTAATGTATATTACAAACAGCAAAGGTCCCAGTACTGATCCCTGAGGAATGCCACTTAAGACAGCCTTCCATTCAGAAATGCACCCTTCCACTGCTACTCTCTGTCTTCTGTGACCAAGCCAGTTCTGTATCCACCTTGCCAGCTCATCTCTGATCCCATGCAACTTCACATTCTGTACCAGTCTGCATTGAGGGACTTTGTCCATGGCCTTACTGAAATCCACGTAGACAACGTCCACTGCTGTACCCTCATCAATCATCTTCATCACTTCCTCAAAAAACTCAATCAAGTTAATGAGGCACAACTTCCCCTTTACAAAACCATGTTGCTACTCTCTAATACATTCATTTATTTCCAAGTGTCTCGAAGAATGCACTCCAATAATTTCCTTACCACTAATGTAATTACCTGGATTATTCTTGCTACCTTTCTTTAACAAAGGAACAATATTGGCTATTCTCCAATCTTCTGGGATCTCCCCTGTAGTCAGTGAGGATACAAAGATTTCTCTCAAGGCCCTAGCAATTTCCTTTCTTGCCTCTCTCTCTCTCTCTCTCAGTATTTTGGGCCCTGGGAATTAGATGACCTTAATGTTTCTCAAGAACCCCAAAACCTTCTTTTTGATCTCAACATGATTCAATTGGTATGCATTTCTGGTGATTTTTAAGTCATTATCAATCCTGTACTGTGTGAAGAACAGTAGCCTCTGGATTGGCTGGACACTAACGCTTCAGTAAAATTGATCTCAGTTAATCTTATCTCCAGATGAATGTGGATCCAAATTCACAAAAATACTTGACAAATGTTGCACACAAAGGATTATCTCTATTAAAAAAACAGTGTTTGACAGTATGTCCACCCCGTCATGTTCAGGCGTGTGATGGATCAAATTTTAAGCAGATTAGCAGGAGTCTTATATTACTTAGATGATATCTTAGTTACTGGGAAGAATGAGGAAGAACATCTATCTTCACAGCCTGTAGTTTTAACATCCTTTCAATAAAACGTTTTGTTTGTTTCAGTCTTTGAGGCCTGCATCCTATCTTCTAAAACCATCTCACATTTAGACAACTTTTACAAAATTCACTTGCAGTTCACCTCTCTCCCTTTCTTGTAAATGTTATTGGTGACAGCCGTTTATGGGTTTGGTGTAGGGGAAGAAAAAAATTGAAACTTATTAGTTTGAACTTTGCTGTAAAATTCAAATATCGGAGCCGGGGAATAAACTAAAATGAAGCTTTTTCATGATTTCTGTTCTTGTTGACCTATTCAGGAAACTTTACGCCTTATCTTGGTATTTAATTGGACATTTTTCTTCCAAAAAAATTGCTTAATCTTTTGAATGAGACATTGATATCAGGAGGAACCTACCCACTGATGTCAATGTGAAATCCTATGGCACAATTAAAAGAAAAGCAAAGAATGCTCTCCTTTACTTGGTCAATATCTACCCTTAAGCTCAGAACTGAAAGACATTAAACAGCTCATTTATCTCATGTGGAATCTTATTAAAGCTCCAAACCAACAGTAACTATGGATTGATTGTAATTTATTAATGATAGGCATTTTAGATGTCCTTTGTATGGGAAAGCACTATATAAAGTCAAAGTATTTCTTGCTTTAGTTTTTAGACATGTTTAATTTTAATCTTGTTTTCATTATAGTTTTTCTTTTTGGTGTTACTCTTTCTTGCACACTGATATTCTCCTGTTCACCTCATCGGTCTGTTCCTACTTCTCCTGAAGGTTTTTGGCACTATGATTGTCTAGTGTTCTCCATTTTACTGATCGATCTATGTTCGACCCCTGGTGTTGAGGGTCAACAGACTGACTGCACTGACATTCATGTGTATTTCTAAAGCACTCACATTGACTCGCAGCTCCACTCCAGAACATACACTCACAACATCGGGATGAGATTTTGGTTGATTTGTCCTCCAGAAACTGGGGATCATATTGTTGCACAGCTGGAACTGGTCAGTTCAGTGAGGAAATTTTCAGCTGAAAGCAAATTACTGCAGATGCTGGAATCTGAAACCAAAACACGAAATGCTGGAAAGTCTCAGCGAGTCTGGCAGCATCTGTGGAGAAGAAACAGCTGATGTTTTGAGTTCAGATGACTTTTTATCAAAGGCGTCATCAACTTTGGTAAAGGGTCACCTGGATTAAACAGCTGCTCTTTTCTCTCCTTAGAGATTTTCCAGCATTTCCTCTTTCAGGAAATTATTAACCTATGTAGCTTACTTATCGCTTAAACAAGCGGAGCCATTGGGGAAGTCATGCAATGTTATTTAACATCACAATTAGTGTTTACATTGGAGAAATTACTCTAATTACTCATTAGAGTAATGAAACCATTACTCTACAAGTAAAGGTTTCATATACATAAACCAGGGATTGTTGGCATTTTCACAGATTCACAAAACACTATAATGCAGAAGAGGTCCTTCGGCCCATCGAGTCTGCACTGTCACATTAAATGCTCTGACCTGCCCACCTGATTTCACTTGCCAGCACTTGGCCCATAGCTTTGAATGTTATGGTGTGCAAAGTACTCATTCAGATACTTTTTAACAATGTGAGGCACCTTCACCACCTCCCAAGCATCACATTGCAGACCCTCATCAGCTTCTGAGTAAAAAGGTTTTTGTTCTTTTCCTCCCTAAACCTCCCAGCCTCACTTGTGTCCTCTTCATAACTGACCCTTCAACTAAGGAGTATAGCTGTTCTCTATCCACCCTGTCCCTGCTGCATTGCTATATTGTTATTCTTGATTTCAGTATTTATTATAATCTTTTGCTTTGATAATTATGTGGAAAATATATATTATTGGATATACAAATATATATATATGTACTGCGAATCTGGTCAGATACAATTTAAATACAGTTCAACATTCCATTGAACCCAACCTACAAATATGCTGCAATCTTTAGATGGCCAATGATTCAATGTAGAATTTCAGTCAATATGTAAGCTATACTTTTCCAGGTGTTCTTTGTTAGATTGTCTTTTTTTTTAAGTGATGTAGTTGCCCATTAACTTACAAGAAAATTAACAAAGAGGAAATCATGTATCGATGTTCAGAAAGCAGAAAACATCAAAATGGTAAAATTAAACTTCTTTGTTTCAGCTATGACAGCTTCTTTGTAAAAAGAACAGATGTCTTTCATTGAAATGGAGGAACATTTTCACTCTCAAACTCAAACTATGAAGTCTGTAGAACAACTATTCTTCCAGTGTGTGGCATTATAACAGAGCCGTACAGGAATGAAATAAAAATCTACTGGGATTGTAGCATAACTTAGTCTTTGGCACATCTTCACAATCAACAGCGAACATTACTGGCTCCACAGAATTTATTGTCTATTGATGTCCAACCTGAGGAATTCTTGTCCCAGAATGAGGTTGTGATTTCTGCCATTCCATTACAGTAATTTCTCATTGCGAGTTGTGACTGCATGGCTGAAAAACACGATTTTAAATGAAACAACGTAAAGTGAATTGCTGGTTCTCATAGGAATCAAAGTTAAAGCTGGAGTTAGATTCCTTTAAACATTTCCTGCCCAGACAAAACGATGTACATGTTGAAATTCTGTGCTGTACATGTGCAGCCCTGTGAATTCTCAGCTGAACTAATTCCTGAAATAAAATAAATCACTGAATTTAACAGAAATACTATATACATTGAAATTTGATGACAACATAATAAGCCCTGTGTAGTAAAGGCTTTGTGTCCCATCCACAGCACGTTTGAAACTCGGCTCAAGGTTTTGCTTGTTTTCTTTTCCCAGCTTATCTCTTTCCTTTCTTTCTTACCATGTCTCAATTTCTCTCCTTTTTCACTCTGTCTTGCCCTCTGTCCTTTTGCATGTTGTCTCCCTTTCTCTCTCTTTTCCCACTCTGCTTCTCTCTTTATCTCTCTCCCTTTCTGTCTCTCTCCTTTCCCATTCATTCTCTCTTCTCTTTTTCACCCTGCCTCTCTCTTTCTTTCTTTCTCTTTCACACTCTCCTTTCCTACTCTTTCTCTATCTTCTTTCCCACCCAGTCTCTCTCTTTTTTCTCTCTCTATTTCTCTCTCTCCTTTCCTACCCTTTCTCTCACAATCTTTCCCATCCTTTCTCTCTCCCCTTTTCCACTCTGTCTCTCTCTTTTTCTCTCTGTCCTTCTGCACTCTGTCTCTCTCTCTCTCTCTCCCACCCACCTTGCTTTGGCAATCATTGCTCATAGCGCAGGAAGTAAACAAATAATCATTGAGTACAACAGCAGGTAGATTTATAAAAGATGGAGAAAACAGATGAGTGAGTGCATCAGAGTGTTGTACATACATCGAATGAAGCAAATGAATCAAGATTGACAAAGGTTCAGGAGCTGAAGATTTACCATAGTGTCACAATGAAAAATGATGCCTCACGACATTAGAATTACAGAAAGTGCAATAGTAGCCCTTAGTCTACTGGCTAACCAGAGCTGGCAACTTATCGGTTATAAATGAGTACAAAAACATAATTATTTAGGTAATGTAATTCCCACTGTCGTGAGAACACTGAGTAACAATTCCTCAATTTCACAAATAACTGCATAAAACTAGTTCTCCTCAAATCCACTCAGTAACTATGCTCTCTCCTTCACTCAATGAAAGAGATTTACTCTGTTTCCCAATTGTTAGAAAATTGTAAAAAAAAAATGCTCTTATTACTTGTATTAAAGATTTAGAGATTCATGGCAAATGCTGGAACTGTTACTCAATGAAGCTGTTTTCTATTATTCACATATAAACAATCTTTGATTATTACGTTTTGCCGTCATTGTCTGAATGTTGCTTTGTTGAACTTTATAGCTCTGACACAAATCATGCGGCTCAGAAATGATGCGAGGGAATTGTAATATTGTTGAACACCTGGGTTTGGGAGCAGGTAGGGACTTAGGTCCTGGACAGTTGTAAGTGAGTCAGGAACCAAGTCCAACATTTAACGACAATGAATTCAGCTGAGTGTCAGCAAAACCTAACAAGAATCAGATTATCAATTCTATTCTGGTTAATCGCTCAATTAGAGTGATAGTAATGTCACTTCTGCATTTTAACAATAGGTCCATGGCTTTCCCAGATTGCCTCGGAGTCTCAAGTGAAAATAAGGCAAGAACACTTCAGGACTGAAGGCGTGTGTTGCTGTGTCAATAAGTACTAAAAAAATGCCAATTGCTTACTTGTCTGATTATTTGGAAAGCCTTGTCTGCAATTCTCATACTGAAAGAATACTTTTACAACATTGGAAACTTCGTCTGTACTTGGAGTTCTGTGCATCCTGGCTAGAGTTTGAATTGTGATCTATCAGATCTTCATGGCTGCCGCTAATGCTGAGGAACTTTGGTCCCAGGAGGACCTGAGGTGACCAGCAGGGCACAAGGGGCAGCAACTGTCCACTGCTCTGACACCCTGCAGCTCCATCAGAAAGAGAGGATCAGCAGAACCTGATGGTCATGCTTTGAGAGTGGCTGTCAAAATCAAAGCCATCCTGAATCTCTTTTCCTCTGGATCTCCCAGGGCTCTGCTGAAGATGTTTGCAGGACCTAGCTCCCAGAAGGCCCCGGGTGATTGGTGACATATTTGCCGGCAATTGTGCCAAATTTTCCAATGATGACGCCTGTCAGAATGAGCAGGTACTCAGATTCATGGACCTGGATGGTTTCTCCCAATTTCAGGACATCATTGAAGGCACTTCTGGATCATCTAGGGATATTCATCAATGGCAAAATATTCCATTCCGTCAATGAACCCTTGGTTCAATCACTGCAGGATGTTTGTGTAGATATGCACAAAAATACCAGCCATCTGCCATGGGTCAGTCATTCATGGCAATAGGACATTCCAATCCCACCAACAGCACACCCCCACCCATGGGTTTCCTGGCTGATTGGGGTGACATCAATGGGAAATCCCATTGATAGCAGTGGGATCAGAGAATCTTACCACCAGTGAATGGCACACCATCTTTCACCAGTGAGAAATATGCAGCTGGGAGGCTGAAGAATCTTGCCCACTGTCTTCATTTTGTAGTAGTTTGTTCTTCTCTATCCCTTTGCACTTTATAACAGTGATGTTTGGATCTGCAGGACGAACAAGGTGCAGAACACAGAGTTTCTTCAGATGATTCTGAGGCGGAGGAGGAGAAGGTGGAACAGCTAACGCACAAGAGACAATGCAGTCTGATGCCTAGGATCCACTTATTATTGTGAGGTTCACTTCGAGTCCACCAGACAATTGATCTGACAACCAGTTGCAAATATCATTGACACCCTACACCCTAACTTGTTCCAATTAGATCAATTCAACAAGGCTTTGTAAAAAAGAACATATCCTCTTCACAGACATCCACTATTCTGTATCAATTCAGACCCCATCTTTCAGTATAAGTGAAAAGGTCATTTGCCCTATGGTGAGAATGGAGAATTTGGCGTTCACTAAAAACTCCATTCAGTGCAGTGGCGCCAGAGAATCCCAGCTGGGGGTGAGGTCGGAAGGCCTTAATGATCTGGATTTCATTCTGCCAATTCATCTGGTCCACTTCTAACTTCAAGCTCACTTCAACTTATATGTTTGTCCTGTCCCTTTAAACATTGGAGTTCAAATTGCCTCATACATTCTGTCATCACAGCTGCTCACACCAATCAGTGAGGAAGCTCGAAAATGATACAGAATCCAAAGGTTGGGATGAAAAGCCATTGACACTTGTTTCAGGTTTTCCACAGCACACTCCACCGCTGGCCAGCCCACACATCCAGCTCCCAACAGGTTACAAAGTTCAAATCCAGACCTCGTTCTCCCAATATATCAACTCGGAAATCAGGTAGCCATGGTGGGAAGTTGGATTTCTAAAGTAAGCAAGTTTTTGTTTTCAGTAATTGAACTTGTCAGTTTAATAACTTGAGAGTTGAGCCATTTGTAAAAAGAGTAATTCAATATTGACAGCAGCTTTCTGTGGAAATAATTCCGAATGGTTCTTGCACTTTTCTCATCAGTTTCCACTTAAACCTATTAAAAGCCCACAGGAGACAAATGTTGCACCTTTAGGAGCAATTACTTCAGGTACAATGGTAACATGGGAAACAAAATCATTTTCTGTCAATCATGATAAATGGAATTGAGGCCAAGCAGGAATTATAACAAATCACTCGGAAGATTATTAAATCCAATTGGTTTCATATCAAAGTACCTTGTTGAATTCAAAATTCACTTCATCTATTAGCTGCAAGTCCAGTTTTACAGGCACAGAGGAAAGGTCTTTACTGTCTCAAATTCACAAGATCAACTCCATCTTTGCAACTGGGTGGATTTGATTGCAATGGTGATATTACTACGGACGTCAAAAAAAAGAGAAGCTTTATCGATAAAAGTACCATTTGCGCCCCTTCATTGTCATCCAAAGATAAATGGCAACTTACCCTCTAAGCCTCCTGCTGAATTTCTGTATTAATTTCTCATTAGTCACATCACAGAAAGTTAGGGCTGGTACACAGCTGTGTAAAGACCCATTGAAAGGAGTGCACTCGAGTTCTCTGAAATCAGAAGAACAATTAACACAATAAAGTCTTATTGCCTCAGGTGGAGAGTTATTCTTGAAGATTTTGAAAACTTGGAGAGGGTAAGTTCATTCACATAGTGCCTTGACTTACATTGATTCATTGGAGCAGGCAGCACACATTGGTCACGACCCAGTACTACATTGCCACTCTGTCTCTCTGGACAAATCACACGGTTCCTGTTGGATATCCAGCAATCATCCATATCGGTAAAGCTTAAAGATATTCACTTGGAAATCCTCAGGAATGCCATACTGACAGTCAAAAGGCCATTGGCTGTCTCCAGCGCTGATCTCACCAGAGTGTGTCGGGTCAGAGGTCACGCATCTAATTTGGTTCAAATCAGTAGGTGGAAAGAGAAACCTTTCCACACAACGAGTAATTAGGATCTGGAATATGATGCCTGAGAGTGGGCTGGAGGAAGTTTCTATCCAGGCATTTTAAAGGGAATTGGATTATTATCTAAAAAAGGGAAGAATAAACAATGTTATTGGGAGGAGGCAGAGGAGGGACTCGAGAAAAATAGAGAGGCAGCACAAACACAATGGCTGAATGGTTTCTTTCTGTGTTGTAACTCTTCTAAAATTACGGTAGCAGTGTACATAGAACATAGAAAACTACAGCACAAACAGGCCCTTCGGCCCACAAGTTGCACCGATCATATCAGTAGAATTATCTGTAACTCCCAATCCCATGTACTCATCCAGAAGTCTCTTAAAAGACCCCAGCGAGTTCGCCTCCACCACCACTGACAGCAGCCGATTCCATTCACTCACCACCCTCTGAGTGAAAAACTCACTCCTAAGATCTCCCCTATACTTGCCCCTCATATGACAATAGTTATATGACAGGAAATGCACAATCAGCGATCATCTTTGAGTCTCTTGGCATGTTTCCTTGCCTCGTCAGCCCTCCTATCCTACTGGGGCTTATTTCCATCTCTTTCTGGAAGTCAAAATGTCTTATTTCACTGGGCATAATAATCTATTACTGTCCCTTTTTCTCTTTGTAGTCCATAACCCTCTATTTCCAGTCTATTTGTGTATCTGTCAAGATGCCTCTTAAATGTTGCTATTGTATCTGCTTCGACCACCTCTGGCAGCGCATTCCAAGCACTCCCCCTCCCTCTGTGTAAAAATCTTGCATCTCATATCCCCTTTAAACTTTTCCTCCTTTTACCTTAAATCTTTTTCCCCAAGAATAAGTAAATATGCTTCAATTAAACTGAGCATTAAAAAAAACTTAGAGTAATTGTTTTGCCTTCATTTGGATAGAGTAAATCACACAACTATTGTAAAACAATGTCAAATTTTCATCCCAATGAAATCAATGGGTAAAAATTTAAGCAGGTTTCATAATTGTTAGATTAGACACAGTGGCACAAAGGCTAGTACTGCTACCTCAGTGTCTCACTCACCCCGGTTCAATTCCAGACTAGAACCACTGTCTTGTGTGAAGTTTGCACATTCTCCCCATGTCCACATAAGTTTCCTCTGGGTGCTCCGATTTCCTCCCAGAATTCAGAGATGTGTGGGTTAGGTGGATTGGCCATGCTAAACTATTCCTTAGCGATAGGAACTAAGTTGTGGTAAATGCATGGGGTTATGGGGATAGGGCCTGTGCGGGATTGTGGTCAGTGCAGACTCAATGGGTTGAATGGTCTCTTCTGCAGTGCAGAATTCTATGATTCTATGACACCACCCATGCAACATCAGCAAGAACTACCAGTTCATCCCTTCTTGCTTCTCAGTTGTAAATTCATGTGAAATTAAATTCAAGCAAGATGGATGCACCGAATAATGTTTATCTCCTCTCTTATGCAGATGATCGTGCTCAATAAATGCCTCCTCATTGATCTGCCTCCTCTCCTTTAGTTGGAGCAGCCCACAAATTCATTCCTGCAGAAGGTAACTTGACTGGTTTGTCAAAGAACTCAGTAAGAATTTAGCAACACCAATTATTAATCCAACCGATTTATTTGATAGTAAAAAAGCGAGCTTTCAACACTCGTGTGTCTTCCTGAGGAAGACACACGAGTATTGAAAGCTCACTTTTTTACCATCAAATAAATCAGTTGGATTAATAATTGGTGTTGCTAAATTCTTACTGAGTTCTTTGACAAACCAGTCAAGTTTCCTTCTGCAGGAATGAATTTGTGGGCTGCTCCAACTAAAGGAGAGGAGGCAGATCAACACTGCACTTGTCTGAGGAAGACACGGGAGTGTTGAAAGCTCGCTTTTTTACTATCAAATAAATCGGTTGGATTAATAATTGGTGTTGCTAAATTCTTACTGAGTTCTTACCACCCCAATCCAACGCCGGCATCTTTACATCATGGTTTGTCAAATCCAGTGCTCCAAGCCTGTTAACACTACTCAAGCTGAATAGGTCATGTTGTCTCGAAAAGGTCAACTCTTCTCTCGCTTGTTCGAGTGAGGTATGTAATTAGAAAGACAGAAGGAATATAACTGGCAAAAATATGTTGTGATTTGGCAAAAGAGGTTATGATATATCGATTCTCTCTCTCTGTAGAGCATTCTCAGTTGTTCGGAAGTTATTAATCATGGCCCTCCACAGATCTCGATCTCCAGCTGTATTTCCGTGATGTTATGTGGGACAAGTGGAAGAAACAGATCCCAAAAACTGCCTCTGGGTTGGCGCGAAGAATGAACAAAAAAAAACACAGCACTGGAACAGGCCCCTTGGCCTATCAAACCTGCACCAATTCCTAATCATTATTCAGATCCACTACTAATTGCCATAAGTGGTTTCTATTCCTCTGTTCACCTCCCATTCATTTGTCTACTGAGGTGCACCTTGAATGTTGCTAACATGCCTGCTTCTGGAACTTCCACTGGCAGTGTATTCCAGGCACCCATCACCATCTGTGTGAAAAACTTCCCCGCCTGCCTCCTCTGTACTTCTCCCCCCTCAGCTTGAACCTGAGCC
Source organism: Sphyrna mokarran (assembly GCA_024679065.1). Taxonomy (NCBI): domain Eukaryota; kingdom Metazoa; phylum Chordata; class Chondrichthyes; order Carcharhiniformes; family Carcharhinidae; genus Sphyrna; species Sphyrna mokarran. The sequence goes on from JAGIQG010000002.1 coordinate 147,009,037, forward strand.
CCCAAGAAGTTGACCTTTCCATCCTGGGAAAAAAAACTCTGACTATTCAGCCTGTCTATGCCCTTCGTAATTTTGTAGACCTCTATCAGGTCTCCCCTCAGCCTCCGACTTTCCAGTGAAAACAATCTGAGTTTATCCAGCCTCTCCTGATAACCAAAGCCTTCAAGACCAAGTAACATTCTGGGTGTGGAATCCGAGTGAACCCATACCAGGAGTGTTATTTAACATCACAGTCTGATCAAAGCTAACTGGCATTTTGATATATCGATTCAGACTCAGAGATACAATCATGCTCAGATAATATTCTGCTACCTGCTATTGTGATGTCTGTGTTGCTATTCAATGATCACATATTTTTCCCTGTCCGTAACTGCTTTATTCAGCCTCTTATCATTCACATATAATTCCTTTTATTTGACTGTTGTAGGTGTTGCCTTGTGCTGTGGGAAGGTAGGTGAAATTAATGTCCTTATATAAATTTAATAGTGTTCCGCTATGGCATCTAAATGCACAAAGGAAATAAAGCCCCAGTGTTAAATTTGCTGAAGCTTGTTTGTAATGTATCTCTGAAGCTTGATGCAGCTTGATAAGCTTTAAGGTCAGACTCAAGTTGCAGCTGAGAATGAAGAGAATCCAAAAGGAGGTTGTTATTTAAGCGGTAGACACAACACTTATAACAGGTACAGCAAGCAAAGCCTCCTTCAACAGTTCTTGCATGTAAATTACAGTATATTATCAGAAATTTAATCAAAATTCAGTGTGGCTTGAACAAATCGATTATTATATTTTGAGTGTAGATATAAATAATTCAACACTCTATCTATTCTTTATGTTTGGGATGGAGGCTGTATAAGCAAGGCAATGTGAATAGCTCATTCTTAGTTGTCCTGACAAAAATGAGTGTTAACCACATAATGTGGGGACTAGAGTCACCTGTAATGTTGACAGTGTTTTAGAAACTGTTTCAATTCCCTGAAGGATTGTTGTGACAATTTGTATTCTGTTGTGGGCAATTCTTACCAGCAAGAATCAAATTGGATGAAATGAATTAAAGCCGGATTGTGGACTCAGGAACAGGAATTTTCTATCCTATCACACGATAGGATCTTTGGTCTCGACAAATGTGCATCCCCCACAGCTTTCATGGCATTGGGGGAGGGGGGTTGGGGGGCAGTGGGGTGGAGTGCATTCAACAGGAAATCTCATTGGAGGCCGCAGGACTGGAAAATCCTGCCACATGACAAGCCACCTCCCGTCACCATGGGATGCGGAGGAAGGGGGAGGGTGTAAAATCTCACCCATTAGCTACAGCTTGGATTTTCATCATAAGGGAGAGGCTAGCCAATGTTACAAAAATGGTGAAGGCGGCTGGAAATTCCAGAAGACCCTTCCCCGGAAATGGCACCTACCATTCACATGGGGGCAGCAATTGTGTGGCTGGACTGGGAGATGTCACATTACATTATACATGTTTCACAGGGGCAAAAGCCCATATAAACCCCCGGCTACCTTCGCTAGTGTGATTTTGGTGAGCCAGACATGTGAAATGTGATGTGCAACGTTAAGACCTGAGCTTTGGGGATTTGTTGATAAAGGTGAAGTATCCGATAGGTAAGGTACAGTGATCCGTAAGAATATGGGAAACATGGAAAAATAGGAGCAGGAGGAAACCTAATGGCCCTCTGACCTGTTCCGTTATTATTACAATCATGACTGATCATCCAACTCCACTTTTCCCCCATATCCTCTGATTCACGAGCTCTCTTGATTGTTCTTGAAAATACACAATGTTTTGACCTCAAATACTTCCTGTGATAGAGAATTCTGGCTGACCACTCCCTAGGTGGTTTCTCTTCATCTCTGTTCTAAATGGACTACCCTGTATCCTTAAACTGTGACTCCTGGTTCTGGATACATCCACCATTGGAAACATCCTTCTTACATCTATCTTGTCCAATCCTGTTAGGATTTTATAGATTTCAATGAAATTCTCCCTCATTCTCCTGAATTCCTGCAAATATAATCCAAACCAAATTAATTTTACCTCCCGCCATTCCAAGAATCAGTTTGGTGAACCTTTACTGCACTTCTTCTGTAGCAAGAACATCACTCTTCAGATAAGGAGATCATAACTGCACACAATATTCTAGGTATAATGTCACCAAGGCCCTGTATAATTACAGCAAGACATCCCTGCTTCTGTACTCAAATCCTCTCGCTCTGAAGGCTAACATACATCTGCCTTCGTCATTGCCCGCCACACCTGAATGCTTATTTTAGGTGACTGGTGTTCAAGAACACCCAGATCTCATTGCTTATTCCCCTCTCTCAATCTGTAGTCGTTCAGATAATAATCTGTCTTCCTGTTTTTGCTATCAAAATGGATAACCTCGTATTTATCCAAATTGTACTGCATCTGCCATTACCCATTCATTCAACTTGTCCAAATAGCACTGAAGCATAGAACCATCGAACTGTAGACCTACATCCCCCTCCCACCCAGATTGTGTCATCTATAAATTTGAAGATATTATATTTAGCTCCCCAAACGGTATCATTAATATACACTGTGAATAGCAGGGGTCTGAGCACTGACCCCCGTTGCACTCCATTAGTACCGCCTCCCACTTAAAAAAATGACCTACTTTGTTTCCTATCTACCAAGTAGTTTTCTATTCATCTCAATGCATCGTCCCCAATCTCATACACTTTAATATTACACGCCATTCTCTTTTGTGGGAGTTTGTTAAAAGCCTCCTGAAAGTCCAAATAAACAACATCCACTGGCACCCCCTCATCAATTCTATTAGTTACATCCTTGAAGCACTCCAGTATACTTATCAAGCATGATTTTGCTTTAATACCAACTCTGTCCAATCCTGCTAATGTTTTCCAAGTGTCCATTTGATAATGGATTGTAGCATTTTCCCCAATATAGAAATTAGCCTGATTGGTCCATAAATTGACGTTTTCTTTCTACCTCCCTTTTTTAAGTAGTTGGTTACATTAGCTACCCTCCAATTTATTGGAAATGTTCCAGGATTTATAGATTCAGTCTCAAAATGTTGGCCTGATTCTCTCTCCACAGATGCAGTCAGACCTGCTGAGATTTTCCAGTATTTTCTGTTTTTATAGAGGTTTTTATAGAGATTCCAGCATCTGCAGTATTTTGCTTTTATCTACATTTACACTTCCAATGAGCCAAAGGGAAATCCTGTTTGACAAATGTATTAGAGTTTTTTGATGATGTAGCTTGTTGGGTAAATAAAAGGGAACCTGTGGATGTAGTATGTCTGGATTTCAATAATGTGCTGCACAAACATTTGACAAGCAGTGTGAGGGTTCAGGGAGCTGAGGGTAATATTTTAGTAGAGCAGAAAGTATGGAGCTGGAATAAATGGGCCTTTTTCAGGTTGGCAGGCAAAAAATAGCGCTTCAGGGATTAGTATTGGGGTCTCAGCTTTTTATAATCAATATTAAAAACTTAGCTAAAGAGACAAAATAATATATCAAAGTTTGTTGACGATACCAATCTATGTGAGGAGTTAGGCTTTGGGAGAGCATAAAGAGACTGCAAAAAGACAGAGGCATGTCATGTGTATGCAACAAAATAGCAGATGGAGTATAATTTTGAGAAGTGTGAAGTAATTCACTTTCTTTGTAAGATTGGAAAAGCTAACTATTTTTCAACATGTGAAATTTGTAGGTGTTGACCTGCAAAGAGTGTACTTGTACAACAAGCACAAAATGTTAGCTTGCAAGTGCTGCAATCAAGCAATTGGGTAGCATGATAGCATAGTGGTTAGCACTGGTACCTTAACAAAACCAGGCACCCAAATTCAAATCGGCCTTGAATGACTCTGTAAAGTTTGTACACGTTCCCCATGTTTGCATGGGTTTCCTCTGAGTGCTCCAGTTTCCTCTCATTGTCCAAAAATGTGCAGGTTAGGTGGATTGGCCATGCTAAATTGCCCCTTAGTGTTCCAAAATGTGTAGGTGAGAATAATTCTCCATGGAATATGTGTGGGTTTATGGCAATAGGGCAAGAGAAGATGGCCTGAGTAGGATAGTCTATCAGAGAATTGGTGCAGACTTGATGGGCCATATGGCCCTCCTTTCCACTGTAGGAATTCTATAATTCTGTTTAGGAAGGCAATTGGAATGTTGACTTTTATTGTCAGGAGTTTGGAGCTGAAGAATAAAGAAATCCTTCTCCAATTTTCAGGCTTTTGTTAAAGCCACACTTGAAATATAGTGTACAGTTTTGATTTCCACATTATAAGAATGGATTTCATCACATTGAGGGTGGTACAGCGAAGGTTTACTAAATTGGACCCAAAGTTAATTGGATTTATATTCTCTGCAGTTTAGAGGAATGGAAGATAATTTCATTGAAACATGCAAGATTCTGGAGAGATTTGGAGGATTAGATGCTGAGAGATTCTTTTCATTGATGGAGGAGTTGAAAACATGGTGGGTTGATTGTTTCAGTCTGGGAGGAGGAACTTCACTCAATCATTATGAATTTTTGTAGTTCTCTAAAAGATGGGGCTGTTGATCTTCCACCACATTTAAGGCTGAGAAAGACAGATTTTTAGTATCTCAGGGAATGAAGTGATGTGGGCTATGGGTGAGAAAATCAAGATGAAGCCCAAGATCAGTTTTGATCATGTTCGGTGATAGAGCAGGCTCGATTGGCCATGCTGTCCTGTGATTGTCCTTATGTCTGTGTTGTGAAGATACTGAATGGTATTGGGTGTGTGTGTGTGTGTGTGTGTGTGTGTGTGTGTGTGTGTGTGTGTGTGTGTGTGTGTGTGTGTGTGTATGTGTGTGAGAGGGGATAATGTAAAATCAGTGACAATCTGATTGCATTTGTATCCCTGCTGGCTGTGTAAGATTAAAAATGCATCCCAGATAATTTAGCAAAAACCTAGTGAAGATATGAAAACTTCCTGAACAATACAGCTCAGCGAATCAGCAACCAAATGAAGAGGGGAATATTAAGATCTAAAATGTACTATCCTCAAACACCAGTGATTACTCAGAAGTGCTATTTAGCTTTGGAGTATCTCAATAACCAAGTCCAATCTTTACATGATTATACTAACATTGCTGTGGTAATGTGCCCCTGTAAAAGGCAGGATCTCAGAGGGTCAGTTTACCCGTTTGGCCAATCAGGCTAGAGCGTGTGAACTCTAGAGCTGAGTGTGATTTTGTCTCATCAGTTCTGAGTCTGGAGTCATGGAGTATGGCAATGTTTATGTCACTCTCTGTAAATAGTTACTCACCTTAATAAAATGTTCATTCATTAAATCTCTTTGGTGATTTCCTGTCTTTTGGAAGACACTTCACATTGCCAATTAGGAAATAGAGCAGAAGAGAGAATGGAATTGGGTTTTGCTGTCATACTTATAAAACTGTCAGAATTTCCTGATATTCTGGAGGATAGCTGACAGTGATATAGAACATAGAACATAGAACAATACAGCACAGAACAGGCCCTTCGGCCTTCGATGTTGTGCCGACCAAAATAAAAAGCAATGCCCCTCCTAACTAAACCATTCCCTTCTCATCCATATACTTATCAACTAAAGATACTTATCAACAGAACTAAATATCTGACAAACACAACAGTGAATTTAAATGTGGAAATCCAGAAGTTGCTTCCTGAGACACTCTGTCGCTCCACACAGCACACAGTCAGTCTTTGCTGATAGATTTAACATTGAAGTAAATATAACAATTGAAATAAACCTCAACATGCCATGTACTCATCTGCTATTTCCACTCTAAAAATGATTGTTCTATTTTGGAACAACTGAGATTTTTACAGGGGGTAATAATTGATCATTTCAGCTGAAATACCTCTCTGGTCCTGAAAATAATAATTTCACAAAGCCAGAGACTCAATTCCTCAGAAGTAAATCAAATAGAATCAAAGAGTTTTCCAGCATGGAGACAGGCTCTACAGCCCAACTTGTTCATGCCATACCTTTTTTTAACTGCTAAGCTATTCCCAATTTCCTGCATTTGGCTCATATCCCTCTATGCCCATTTTATCCATATAACTATCTAAATGCTTTTTAAAAGACAAAATTCTACCCGCCTCTACTATACCTCTGGCATCTTGTCCCACACATTCACCCCCTCTATGTGAAAAAATTTCCCTCTGAACCCTTTTGTATCTCTCCCCTCTCACCTTAACCTTATGTTCTCTAGTTTTAGACTCTGCTATCTTTAGAAAAATATATTGACTAGCTGAGCTATGCTCCTCAATATTTTGTAGACCTCCATAAGATCACCCCTCAGTCTTCTACGCTCTAAAGGAAAAATATATATCTCGCCGTTCTCTGTCTCTTTTATCTTTCTTTCTTAATCCTATCTAATTTTATCCAGTCAAACTGGTTGAAGAGTTTGTTACTTGCTTTGCTCACAGATGCTGCTGATCCTTCACAGAGGATACTGTGCTGAAGTGAATGGTAGATGTACAAATCTCCACTGATAAACCACATTATGGACTGGCATCTGTAAGGGAAATGAACCGCTCATACCATTGCTTTGCTGTTGAAAACCCTATCACTCAAAACCATAATGCTTCTCATGGAAGAAGACTGAATGATTAAAATATCTCACTTTCTTTCTCCACTGTTGAACTCACCTGGTGAAGGTCCAGCGCTTTGAAAGCTTGTGATTCCAAATAAACCTGTTGGGCTTTAACCTGGTGAAGTGAGACTTCTCACTTTCTCTCTCCTGTGGTTCATTAGCTGTTTGCCATTGTTGTCTAGTTCTGTGTGTGTGTGTGTGTGTGTGTGTGTGTGTGTGTGTGTGTCGCATTCACTTGCAGTGTTAACAGTTTGTGTATTGTCATGATGATAGTGGGGATAGTTACACATCCCCTTAAACTCTCACATATTATTCATCATAGTCAAGCCTTTCTTTACAAAGTTGTGATAAGAGGGAGAAAACAGCAAAATCTTATGACCCCGTCACAAGGAGAGTGGGCTCCGAAAATTCAGTGAGCCCTTTTAAAGTCGATTGCCTTTGGATAGACTGGAAAATCATGTGAGTAGGAGGGCTGGAAATTCCCTTAATAGTTTTAAATTCAAAAAAATGCACGCAGGCAATGCCATCTTTAAAACATCTGACATCCTTTTTCTTACTTAGTGACACCCAGCATGAATTGCAAACAGTTGATAATTGGATCAACATCTTCTAAACTGCAACAGGTTTCCAAGGATATTTTAAATGCAAGGATTTCATTTTTTTATTCCACAAAGCATCATTTCATTTACAAATTCTTGGAAATCACAAAAGGATCATCGCTTGGTCTGTGTGTTTTTTTTTCACCTAACCTTTGAGAAAGAGAGAAACTTTCCCGCAGTCAATTGCAGTTATTAAGTTCTGCAGACTGAACCTGAAATTGAGCTAAGAACAGGATTACTGATGAACTAGATTGCTCACCAAGCCACATTGATATTTAAATTGCCTCCTGCTACCTCATTCAGCTCAGTAATATGACAGCAGCTACAATCAGAGTTTGAGAAGCAATTAAGAAAAAAGGAAATACTGGTGGATTTGGATGGTAAATCAAACATAAACTGTGTTTTCCAATGCATGTTACCAAACAAGATAAATTGCCATTGTGGTTGTTTGTTTGGAGACACATGTCACAAGCACCATTATAAGTCTCACAAGTAGTTTGGGATGAATCCTAACACATTTCAAGGATGTTTGTCAAGCATTTGTAGCATTTGACCTTTCACATCGATGAAAAGAGAACACTGAAAAAGACCTTTTCAACAAGTTTAAGTTCCTACACGATTGATCCAATGTATTGGTCCAATGATGGATGCTAAAGCTCACAGTGCAACCTCAAATAGGCACCATTACAAAGAAAGGCATATGAGAGGATCATTTAAAATTACAGATCATTAAAACCTCACTGTGATACAGAGCTAGTGTACTGCTCAATTTAATGAGTGTCTCAGACTGAGTTTCACAGAAAGCATTCAGTGTATGGGGAGGAGATGAAGGTAAGGACATTACTCTACCCTGAGAGTCAGAAACAAGCCAGTTGTAAACTGGCAGCTGACTTTTCTTTCTGTTTGATCTCCTTTCCATTGGAGAACTCAGAATGATTGTTCAAACTCTCTTTGGAGGCTGATTTATCAGGATCACTTTCACTTGGTCTAAGTCGATAAACCGTTGGGCATATTTTCTAAGTCAATAGAGAAGAAAAGCTGGTGCAGTGGCACAATAGCTGGTCCTGCTGCCTCATAGCACCCAGGTTAGATTCTGGTTCTTGGTGTGAAGTTTACACATTCTCCCCATGTCCACATGGGTTTCCTCTGGGTGCTCCAGTATACTCCCATAGCCCAATGATGTGCAGGTTAGGTGGATTGGCCATGCTAAATTGCCCCTTAGTATCCCAAAATGTGTACGTTAGAGGAATTGGTAAGGTTAAATGCATGGGGTTATGTGGATAGGATGCAGAGTGAGCCTGGGTAAGATGTTCCATTGGAGAGAATGTGCAAATTTGATGGGCCAAATGGCCTCTTGCTGTGCTGTAAGGATTCTGTGATGCTGCTAATTCACTACTAGCCCATTTTTCACAGCTAGCTAGACTGATTCAACCACTCAGTGTCATTGTCCACCTGTATCTATAGATTAAATCACATCATTCTCTGATCCCTTATCAGTTTCTCTAACTTCAGCATTCCCTAACATTTCCAACATCTGTTTCATAGTGTGACTGAGCAGGATTGGAGACTGCTCCATGCAAGAATGGGAATCCCTGCAGTAATTCAGGACATTTCATGAGAGAAGAGCAATGAGGAAGAAGAGGAAGATGATGGTGTGAATCATCAAAGAGGACACTGTCTGCACAGATTCAGGGGAAGAGACTGGAGTGGAGAAAAAAAGCAAAGGATCAGAATAAGTTGGGAGGAAAAAAGAGAGAGTGATTGAAGAATGGAATCTGATTTGCTGTGGTAACATACACTTCTGCATGCAAGTTCTAGCCTGGACAATAGATAGTGATTCTAGAAGACATCCCATCATACGGCTAGTCAGGAAAATGTTCCCTCTTGCTATCGGCCATTGGCATATTTTGGAAGAATTTAGAAGTTGATACATAGAATGTTTTGTCAATTTATGAACACAATTTCCTTGCTTATTAAGTCCTGGGATGGGAGTTGGTTCTAGAGATTTTGGAACCTAGGGATAGCGACACTACCCATTGCACCAGATACCTTCTAGTAGTTACTGGATTAGTAATGCAGAGTTCTGGGGCAAAGATCAGAGACATGAGTTCAAATCTCATGATGGAGTTGGGGAATTTAAATTCAATGAAATAATAAATCTGGAATAAAACATTGTCTCTTTATTTCTATCATTAATGTAGATTGAGAAAAGCTGCAAGACCCAAGCACTGACCCTTGCAGAATTCCACTATTCATCGTCTGCCAACTTGAAACAATATCACATTTGTCCACACTCTACTTTCTGTCTATTAACCAATCCTCACTCCATACTAAAATATTACCCTCACCTCTGTGAGCCCTCGTCTTGCAAATTAACATTGTGAGGCACCTTATCGAATGCCTTTTGGAAATCCAGATATACCACATTGACAGGTTCCCTTTTATCTAACCTACTAGTTACAAAATCAAAATATTCTAATATATTTGTTAAACAGGATTTCCCTTTGATTAACTGATAGTGTAAATATCGGGTGATCACAGAAACAGGTCCAATTGTGATGCCTTCACATATTGGAATTGCCCGCTGAGTTTATCTGTGGAGACTCCACCATGATGAATTGTGATGGTGAGGCATCAGGAAATTCAGGAATTGTACCCCAGCAATGAATCCATAGGGCAAATGTTCATGTTAACGGACACAGGACAGTCAGTGGAAATACATGCCTACAATATCCTTGGATAGCAGTCCTGAATTATTTTGATGTTGGAATCCTTTGAGGCCAATTACCAATAAGCTGTGAGTTATAGACAGCCTTGCTATAAAGGGGAAGGTAGAGGAACAATGAAGCAGATGCTCTCCAGTGTTGACCGGAACATGTGTAGAAATTTGGTGAGGCCAGATGGTGAGTTCATTGTTCTGAGGCTGGAAGAAGTGTTCAGCTTCCTCATGGGTCCATACCAATCAGTGTGGTCTGTGTTTTCTTTTTATGAATCACTGTTTAATATGACCAATGCCTATTACCAACAGGTAGGAAGATATGCAGTAGCACATCATATATTGACAACTGCAACTGAACCAGAGTTTCAACAAATGTTTGAGTTGTGGGAAAGAGAAGAGTACGAGGAGATAGGGACAATTGCATACATAAAATAGGATGGACAAATGTAGAGACCTGACCTTCCATAAATTGACAATGCAAAGTGCATACTCTTTATATTGTGATAAAATCTAACTTAATCATCATGTTTACCATAAAATGGTGTCAACCCCTCATTCAAAATAACCTAAAGTTTCTTTAATCGTGGGCCCATTTAAAGGGCATGTCAGAAGGGTCATGTGACCTAATTACCCAATGGGAAACAAATGCAGATCTTAGGGAAAAGCACGTGTTTTTACAGCTGGATTGATCCAAGAGCTCAGAGTGACAACATCAATTGTAGCATCCCATATATATAAATGCAATTATTAAGAAGCCTTTTGCATTTGTTAGCTCACTGGTTGTCACCAATTATTGCATTTACTACAGCTTATTTCCTAAGGGTATTGGAATTTTCACACAATTTATATTGCAATCTTCTGCCATTAAAATATCACAACTTATGAGACTCTTACTTTCCATCAAGTTACACCTCAGCATTTTACAGCAGGGGCTGATACTTTGCATTTAAGCATGGAAAAGGAGAAGGAGAAGAGGAAGATCCAGATGGAAAACTGAATTTAGCTGAAGACAGTGAGCGACTTCAAGGAAGGTTTAACTGACAGGACAGGAGGTAGATATGCAAATAGATCTGGGTGGAAAGTTCTAAGCAAAAATAAGAGAGAGACGCTGATGAAATTATAAAGGGAGCTCAAGCCAATGAATGAGAATCAAAATGCTCAGCTCGGAAAGACCAGTGGAATTTAGAGAGATCAAAATGATAGGAATGATTGTTCTGATCAAAGGCCACAACCTGAAATTTTTCCATAGGGACTGTACTGTCCAATACATTGAATACTTGCAAAGTTTTCAATTTTGATTTCATATCTCCAACACCAGATCCACAGTATTTTGCTTAAGTGTTGGGCACAATTGTTAGAAAAACATGCAGATTAATTAATCACAGGCTACAACCCTATCAATCAACTAGAAAAGCTGCAAACTAGAGCCAGAGATTCAGGGGTGCTTTTGTGTTGAGTTCTGTTTTTGTACCTGATGAAACTGTCAAGTTACATCCTCTGGGTTATCATGGAGACATTTTGTCTATGACTCCTCTTAAATCCTGTTTCCTTATAAACCTTTTATCATTTTCTTGAGTTGACAAGAACTTTTAAAAAAATGCAGCAACAATAAAAGAATGTGTTAAAGGGATCGGAGTGCATTCAGGGCAATTGCGGGGGAATATTAAGAAAGAAAAAGTGGCAAAAGAGTAACCCAATATAAGTGCTGCCAAGAAGAAGGTTCATTTTATGACCGGTTCCTCACAACTTTTCTTTTCAATTCAGAGTTTCTCAGACAGTTAATGTCTGGTGCACATTCTCAGGATACTTCAAAGACTCATGAGCAAGTTTATAATGTGTCAAAAAATGGAATAGTTGATGGGCTGAATTATACCTGCTCTTGGCATGTGGGTTGTGGAGGTGTGAGGTGGGGGAAATAGTGTTAATACCACCACTTCCCTGCCCATCCCTAAACTCTCTTCTGGTAATTGCACCTGCCTTATTTAAAATACTACTCAAGGGTCAGTTAAGCTCATTATCAAGCTTATTGACTTTCACAATAATCAGAAGCTTTTTCCCAGGGTGGAAAAGTCAATTACTAGAAGGCATAGGTTTAAAGTGCAAGGGGCAATGTTTAAAGCAGATTTACGAGGCAAGTATTTTACACAGAGGATGATGGGCTATTTTACACAGAGGAGCTTGCTAATGGTGGAGATGGTGAAAGCGGATACGATAGTGACTTTTAAGGAGTGCCTGGACAAATGCATGAATAGAATGGGAATAGAGGGATATGGATGTTAACCTGGTGTTGTGAGATTTCTTATTATACCTACCCCAGTCCAATGCCAGCATCTCCACATCATCCCAATAGTGGCAGGTAATGCAGAAGTTGTTTAAATGGAGGAACTTAAAATAATCACATCAATAGGGAAAAAGTATTGAGCAAACTACTGGATTAAAGGCAGACAAACCTCATGCAGTTCAGAGAAGTTTCACTGGATTGATTCCAGGGATGAAGGACTTGTCTCATGAAGAGAGATTGAGCAGTTTAGAAGATTCGAAGAATGGGAGGAGATCTAGTTCAGGTCTATAAGATGCCAAATGGGGTAGAGGTAGAGAGGGTGTTTCCCCTTGTTGGAGGGGCCATATTTTAGGCTAAGAGGTAGCAAATTAAAACAAAAATGAGGAGGAATGAAAGCATCATGAATCTGTGGCATTCTCTACTCCAATGAAGATGAGCACTAAAACACTAAACAAATCTAAAGAGAAGCTAGATTTTTAACTAGTAGTGGGATGAAGAGTTATGGGGAACAGGCAGAAACACAGAGTTGAAAGCAAGATGAGAGAGGCCAAGATTTTTTTGAATGGTGGAGCAGGCTTGAGGAGATGAATTGCCCACTCCCACTCTTATGTTCATGTGTTCCTATGTATGTTGATTTCAAACTAGACTGTTATAGTAATAAGCACCATGACAAACTTGTGCCAGAGTATCTCTGAGAACAGACCTCACTACTTTGACATTTGTGTTTCTAGATCCAATTTAAACTATGATTTAGAAACAAACAGAAATGAAATAATAATTGATATTCAGAATCACTTTGCATCGATGTGAAGCTTTCAGTTGGGGGAATTGTTAAGTGATTGGTTTCTGCCTCTGTAATTGTCAATAAATAGTCATGGTGATGTTTAAAATGTTCAGTAGAAAAAACTAAGTTTCCATCCTTCTCACAAATTTCTGCAAGAGGATTTTGTTTTCCACAAGTTGTCTATTAACTGTGTTCTCTTGTCCTTGATCTCATCTGAAAAAGCACCAAACCACTATTATATTTAACATTTTAAATGTTTAAGTATTCATAAATTCATGGCAAATTTAATGCCTTCAACAGAGGGATAGTCCTCCATAATTCAGCCGTGATTATGAATAATGCAGTCACTTCTTTTTAAACTCGGGGAATAAGCTTGCGATTTCACTCATTCTCCCAAGAGCATTTATCCATCTCTTCCAATCGTTTTCATTCCACCTCAGGAAGAAATGTATCAAACATAATTAACTTCAGAAGTGAAGCAGTTAACTTTTATGCACAGCACATTTGAATAAAATTCACACAGCCATTTTCCAACTTGCTGTAATCACAGCCTCCAATGCCATTTATCCCAGAAAATGTCAACGTTGTAATGTCACATGTGAAAACCTGGGTAGATTGATGAAGGTAAATATTGTGAATATAAAAATCACCCAATTTTCAGATCTTGAAGGTGGTAAATTATCTCTTAGGTTTCAGCTTTCTGCATCAACATTGTTGATCATCGCTGAACATAACTGATTGAATTTCTGAAGCATGAAGCCTCCCCTCTAATCCAATTAGAAATGCCCAGGTGAAGGTCAGCTCATAAATAGGATCAAGGCTAAGTAGTAACACTTATGTGTGAAGTGTGAAGATTTGATGAGCTTCCCTTCTATTCAATTCCTTACATTGTCTATTGCATGTAGACCCACATTCTTCATTGTCAGTAACAATTGGAATCTATTTTCATTTCCCCATACATGAAATAGTCAGGCCATTTAACAAACTGAGACCAAATTACCATCTTTTAAGAAATTCATAGTTATAAAACTGCTTGAATAGACGATGAGTAATGGCCTTCTTTAATTCAAAACTAGCTGGTAATAAGATCCAAGGTGGGTTTCCCATGTCTATTATTACGAGATACCGTACAAATTAATCTTCATTACGAGGTGGCCAAGTGGCTCCAGAGGTTGTGTCGGCTGCTTTGGTGTTACTCAGAATGCCAAAAAAAATCAACAGAACATCAAGTGCTGCCGAGAGACTAATTCACCAAGCTCTCATTCTTTTTAATCAGGAAACTTATTTACCTGAATGGAAAAAAAATCATGTTCTACTGACCTTAGTGCTGAAGCATGACTCCATATTGGTGCATTAATAGCAGGAATCTTTATTGCAGAAAAAGAACCACAGAATTCTGCAGTTCAGAAAGAGGCCATTCAGCCCATTGAGTCTACACTGATCACAATCCCAACCAGGCCCTATCCCCGTAATCTCATGTATTTACCCTAGCTAGTCCTCTGCCACTAAGAGTCAATTTAGTATGGCTAATCAACAAAATGCACACATGTTTGGATTGTGGGAGAAAACTAGAGCACCCAGAGCAAACCCACGTAGACACAGGGAGAAGATGTAAACTCCACACAGATAGTGACCGAAGCTTGAGATCAAAACCAGATCCCTGGTGCTGTAAGGCAGCAGTGCTAACCACTGTGCTATTGTGCCTTCAAGAGATCACAAGTAAAAGCATGCACCTATTGCAGAACTGAGCTACTGCTATCACTGTTAAAATTAAATGAAGTCACATCAGTGTTATGCATATACTTGAAGGAAAATGAGTCTACAGGAATGAAACAAATTTTGAAATTTTGCAGCATGTAAAATAATGTTGCTGGGTTTTTTTTGCACAAATGATGATTCCATAGCCAATGGCATTTTCAAAGAATTGATATCTTTTGTAATAGTGGATGATTTGTAAAATCTGAATGGTTTGCGTTTAGTTATTGTGATTACTGTGATATTTGGAAGAAGGATTTATATGGGGGTCGGGTGATAGGCTATTAAATTATACAAATAAGACAGTTTCAGTAAGGAATTGAATATCGTAAAAATAGGGCAGGTAGAATGTGCAAAGAAAATTATGAGAAGATGCCTGGGATTGACTTCACTTTGGCATGAATAATAGTGTTGTATGTGACTAATGGGGAAAAGCATTGAGATATATGTGAAAGTAAAGGGCTAATCAATCGCATACTGGTTGGCATACTTATGGAAAGTGGCTCTTTGGTTTTAATTCTTTTGACCAATTTCTCAAAGTAATTGAGGTGGCTCAGTGGTTAGCACTGCTGCCTCACAGCACCAAGGGCCCAGGTTTGACTCCAGTCTTGGATCATTGTCTGTGTGGAGTTTGCACATTCTCCCCATGTCTGCATGGGTTTCCATTGGGAACTTTGGTTTCCTTCCACACTCCAAAGGATGGGTTAGGTTGATTGGCCAATGCTAAATTGCCCCTTAGTGTCAGGAAAACTAGGAGGGTAAATATATGGGGTTAGAGGGATAGGACCTCAGTGGGATTGTTGTTGGTGCAAGCTCGATGGGCCAAATGGCCTCCTTCTCCATTGTAGATTGTATGAATGCACTATAATTATTTGTGTATAACAAATGAAAATGACAAATGTTATAGCCAAATAATGCTGAATGATAATTAGTTGAGAGTAAAGTTTACAAGGCTCGAGCTAATGCATAATGCCATGGGATATATCAAATTAACGAGCTGAATGAAATCTAGAAGAAAGTTTATATTACTTATCTATTGATTAGATGGCAAGAATGCAATTTGTATTTCCAATAACTGAAATAAAAGCAGTTTGGCATGTCCACCATGATTCTCACTATTTTTTATAGATGCGCTATAGAAAGCATTCTTCCCAGATGTATCACAGCTTGGTATGGCTCCTGCTCTGATCAAGACCGTAAAAAACTACAAATGATCATGAACAAAGCCCAGTGTATCACACAAACTAACCTCCCATCTATTGACACTATCTACACTTACTGCTATCTCAGAAAAGCAGCATAATTAAGGACCTCACGCATCCTGGACATTCTCCCTTCCACCTTCTTCCGTTGGGAAAAATACAAAAGCCTGAGGTCACATACCAACCGACTCAAGAAAAGCTTCTTTTCTGCTGCCATCAGTCTTTTGAATGGACCTACATTACATCAACACCTTAGTTATAACTGTAACATTACATGCTGCACCCTCTCCTTTCCTCCTCCTATATATATAGAACATAGAACATAGAACATTACAGCACAGAACAGGCCCTTCGGCCTTCAATGTTGCGCCGACCAATATAAAAAGCAATGCCCCTCCAAACTAAACCATTCCCTTCTCTTCCATATACTTATCAACTAACCTCTTAAACGCCACCAAACTTGGCGCATCTACAACTGCTGCAGGCAGGGCATTCCACTCCCGAACCACCCTTTGGGTAAAGAACCTACCTCTGATATCCGTCCTATAACTATCACCCCTTAATTTAAAGCTGTGTCCCCTCGTGCTAGCTTTCTCCATCTAGGAAAAAGGCTATCACTGTCCACCCTATCTAAACCTCTAATCATCTTATATGTTTCGATAAGGTCCCCTCTTAGCCGCCTCCTTTCTAACGAAAACAACCTCAAATCCCTCAGCCTCTCTTCATAAGACCTGCCCTCCATACCAGGCAACATCCTGGTAAACCTCCTCTGTACCCTCTCCAATGCCTCCACATCTTTCTTATAATGTGGGGACCAGAACTGCACACAATACTCCAAGTGCGCCGCACTAGAGTTTTGTACAGTTGCAACATGACGTTGCGGCTCCGAAATTCAATCCCCCTACCAATAAAAGCTAAGACTCCATATGCCTTCTTAACAACCTTATCGACTTGATTGCCAACTTTCAGGGATCTATGCACATATACACCAAGATCCCTCTGTTCATCAACACTATTAAGAATCCTACCATTAGCCCTATACTCTACACATTTATTATTCCTGCCAAAGTGCATTACCTCACACTTTTCCACATTAAACTCCATTTGCCACCTCTCGGCCCAGCTCTGCAACTTGTCCAAGTCTCTCTGCAAACTATAACACCCCTCTTCACTATCTAACACCCCTCTTCACTATCTACTGTTCATACTCTATGAACAGTATGCTTTGTCTGGACAGCGTGCAAGAAACAATACTTTTCATTGTATCCCAATACATGTGACAATATTAAAATAAATTGGGGCTAGAATTCCTTGACCTTGCCCACTGCTGGGATTTTCCGGTCCCACTACAATGAATAGAAATAAAATTAATTCTAATTCTCTGTCCTCACTGGAAGCAGCAACGGGAATCTCAGCCAAAGTGTTGCATCAAAAGCTAACCTTTTTAATTTTTGAGATTGAAATAAAAATCTGAAAGAGTGTGTGGGGTGTTTGGCTTTCTATTGAGATGGACGTGCATGAGTAAACTGTCAACACTTCCCACTGCCTCAGCAAAGCAGCCAGCATAATTAAGGACCCCATGCACTCCGGACATTATCTTTTCCACTTTCTTCTGTCAAGAAAGAGATGTAAAAGTCTGAGGTCACGTACCAATGACTCAGGAACAGCTTTTTCCCTGCTGCCATCAGACTTTTGAATGGATTAAGTTGATCTTTCTCTATAGCCTAACTATGACTGTAATACTACATTCTGTACTGTCTCCTTTCCTTCTCTGTGAATGGTATGCTTTGTCTGTATAGCCCACAAGAAACAATACTTTTCACTGTATGTTAGTACATGAGATAATAATATATCAAATCAAATCATTTTTTTTTTAATCTTGATGTGTTACTGTGATGGAGCTAGTCACTGTACACAATCTACCTTCACAGTGTGTTTTCATGGGAAATCTTTACTCTAACAGGTCAATGGCCAGATTTTGCAGCAGTAATGGTGACAACAATGTCAGGGTTCCTGATCATTATTCCACTGAAATTCAGAGCAACGTCTGGATTTCTGGGTTCCGCACAGTTAAAGATGGAAATCCAGAATTTGCTGTCAGTATTTTATTCAGAGAATGGACAGGCACCAACCTGCGTCAACAGGCCCCTGTGTCTAGGGATCATCACCTGGCCATAATCCTCTCCCTCAGGGCAATCCCCACAACACATCTGAGTGAACCTATTGCAAATGGTGCTGGCATGACATTATGTCACTGAACTTTGAAGATTCACATTGGGCTCAGTAATATGGCAGTGGGGGAGTATTTAATAATATGTAAATGTTTTGTAATGTATTTAAATTAGGTTCACACATGTTGTGTGCAGGAATCTGATTAAATCATCAGCGAAGTGTGGCAAAAATTGTAAATTGCAATCTCATAGATGAGATTCTGCAGTTTGCCAGATCCTGAGCTCTTGCTGCCATTTCTGAGAACAGTGAATGCAGGCACTAAAGATGAGTTGGGCTGCTCTGTTTCTCTGCAGAGTATTCTATCTTATTTTAGTAATTTCTTCCTGAAATGGCGACAGTTTCACTTAGCGGCACAATCTCCAGATTAGCCAACCCAGATACTGATGCTAGCAGAGAATTCAATCACCCAGAACCTCACACTGAATCTAATTCTCTGTGTCAAATATCCACAAGTGTGTACTTCCAATCAGGGATCAGAGGATAACAATCAGCAAGAGAAGCTTTTTGCTATTTTTTTTCTTTTACTAGACCAGGGACTTGAAGCTAATTGCAACATTTTTGTGTAGTGCCCATGCTGAAACCAGGGCCTTGGCAGTCCCCCTGGATCTCTTTTCCTCTGCTTCACTGCAATATAAATAATCATGTGTAGTAGATTTTTTGTGCAATTGACCATTTGTAGTTTATTTTCATATCATATTCACTGTAATATGCTGACAAGGCAAGGGGTCATTTTGCAATTATTAATAGCCAAAGAAGCCATTTTATGCACTGCACCTTATTAGCACTCATAGAATGGAAAAGGCCATTCGGCCCATCAAGCCTGCACTAGCAACTCCCAGGTTCTATATCGCAATGCCAATATAGGATTAATTAAACATAACCAATCAACCTAACCTGCACATCTTTGGACTGTGGAAGGAAGCCAGAGCATCTGGGAGAAACCCATGCAGACATGGGGGGAATGTGCAAACTCCATACAGCCAGCAGAGGCCAGAATCAAACCCAGGCCCCTGGAGTTGTGAGGCAGCAATGCTAACCACTATGCCACTGTGTCACCCACTCATGTGTATTAATTAAAAATTGTTGTGTAATTAGTAACCAGATAGAAACAGTTTATTGGCAAGTACTGCACCTTAATTAAGTTAAAATTAAAGAATTAGCAATTGATTATAGAGTTCTTCAGGCAGGGCTATATTTTAAAAGGCTGTAAATTCTCGAAAGAAATAAAATGCTGCTGTAATATTCTGGATTTTGGATGAGCATCAAATTAGATATTCTGTGCAAAGCTTAGCTTACTCTACCCTTGACCATCAGAGAGCTGGGACTAGGTAATAAACAACCGTGCAAAGTCAGGTAAGAAGGCACTGTGAAATGTACATTGTTCCTTTGAATAAAAAATATACCCAGGTGGTCAATTAAACCTCACCAATTATGGAATTACACAAACTTGGTCTGAGATGAGGTAATGGTAATTTAGTGATAAAAAAGGGCTGTGAGACACATCTTTGCCAGTGATTGTATATTCGATTCTCCCAAGGCAGAAATTGAAAGAATACTGTCAGCAATGGAGCTTGAGAACCACTTCACAACTTACAGCAGCCCAATCATCTGATTGAAGCTGTAAAGTTTGTTTTGTGTTGTTAAGAACACATTTCCTCTTAAGATATTTTAAATGACTATTTGAGAATCATCCTTCCCTTATATAATTTGTCCGAAATAAAAAGTTTTCATTCCTTAAAGGACTAAGTCCTGGTCTGTTTGTATCACTAGATAGGTCTGCATTTATTGTCCATCTCTAGTTAGCCTTGAGAAGGTAGTGGTCAGCCTCTGCAGCTAATGTATTATAGGTACACCTATAGTGCTGTTAGGGAGAGAGTTTTAGCCCAGTAATAGTGAAGGAGCATTGACATAGATCCAAGTCAGGATGTTGAGTGAATTGAAAGAGAACTTCCAGTTGGTGGGTTCCCAGGTATCTGTTTCTCTTGTTCTTCTAGATGGTAATGATTGTAGGTTTGGAAAGTGGTGTCTAAGCAGGCTCAGTGAGTCTCTGCAGTGCATCTGATTTCACGAGTGAGACTATGACACTGTTGTTTGTCTACTCTATGAAACAAAACCTGCCCCCAACCTCCCACCATTATTGGTACAAGCCCTAGATGTTGGTAAGGGGGAGTTTGAAGGTTTGACAGGGCTGGGTTTACCATTGTTGTTCCTAATGTTGAGGTTAATGCTGGATCGTACAACAACTTTTATTTCTTTGTTTGAGGTTTTCTGTGGTTTGATACAACTGAGTGGCTGCCTGGGCCATTTCAGACAGCAATTAAGAAGCAACCCGATAGCTGTGATTCTGGAATCACATGTCGGCCACACCAGGTAAAGACAGCAGATTTCCCTCCCTGAAGGACAGTAGTGAACCAGATGGCTTCTTACAACAATAGTTTTGCATTGGATATTTAGTTCCAGATGTTTTCATTGCATTCCGATTCCACAAGCTGTCATGGTCTGATTCACATCCCCAAATACACTATCCTGGGTCCCATGATGACTAGCTAGATCAGGCGGTTAAGATGGCAGATGAGATGCTTGCCGTTATTAGTTGGGGTACAGAATATAAGGACAGGAAGATTAAGATGAAGATGTTTAAAATGCTGATTAGGCCACAGCTGGAGTGCTGAGTGCATTTCTGGTCCCCACATTATAAGAAGGATCTGATTACATTAAAGATGGTGCAGAGGACACTCACCAGGATGCTGTCTGGGCTGGAACGTTGTGAAGAGAGGCTGGATAGGTTGGACCAGAAGACAAAATGCTGGAAAATCTCACCAGATCTTGCAGCATCTGTAAGGAGAGAAAAGCGCTTATGGCAACCTTTTGACCAGAGTCATCCGGACTCGAAACCTCAGCTCTTTTCTCATCTTACAGATGCTGCCAGATCTGCTGAAATTTTCCAGCATTTTATCTTTTGGTTTCAGATTCCAGCATCCTCAGTAATTTGCTTTTATCCTGGATAGATTGGGGTTGTTTTTCTTAGAGAAGAAAAAGCTGATGGTGGGGGTGGGGTGAGGGGACAGTGGGGGTATGAGGGGAACCTGATTGAGGTGTCCAAAATTATGTGGGATACAGATATGGAGGATAGGAAGAAAATGTTTCTCTTAGTAGAGGGGCCAGTTACCAAGGGCCATAGAATATTTAGAGGGGATTTGAGGAGAAATATTTTCATCCAGAATCTGGGTGGTAGGAGTCTGGAACTCGCTGTCTGAAAGATTGGTAAAGTTTAACATTTAAAAAACATTTAGATGGGCACTTGAAATGCCAAAGCATATAAGACTACAGATCAAGTGTTAGAAAATGGGGTTAGAATCGAAAGGTTCTTGGTGGCTGATGCAGACATGATGGGCTGAAGGGCCTCTTTCTGTGCTGTAAAATTCAATGACATTCTGAATTGGAAAGAGGCCAATGGACCTGATTTTAACTCTATGGCTGGAATTTCACCACCTCACCCACTCCGGAATTGGGGAGAGCGAGGCTCACAGAACAGAATTCCCCATTTGCTCCGGATAGGAGTTTATGAGCCCGAGTGAAGTTGTAAAATCCCAGTGTTTGTATGTGGATGGATCTGTTACCTATCAGAGTGTACGTATGGTTATTGATGATCAGCTCATGGCAACATTATAAGAAGCACTTCAGAGAGTGCAGCACGTCAATATGGAGAGTGTGAAATAGCTTGGGTAAAGGATCAGCATTGGCAGTGATTTTGTAGGAATGATTGGACACAGCGGGAGGAAATGTTGGGAGGATTCTGACTCTGAGAGACACAATATTCAGGAGGTTGGATTTAAAGAGGAGATCAGAAAGAAAGAAAGACGTCTCTCAGGAAGTTCAGTAATAGGCTGATTGTTCAGTTTGTTATCATTGTCTCAAAGATAACAAACTTTATCATCAGTCCAGAAAATGGATAATCATCAATGTTCATTTAACTTTTTGTACCTTTGGCCCCTCACCCCTCTGAGAGAGGAAAATTAAAGCAACATTTCAGACTTGGCACATTAGATTGAAAATACAAAGTTAAGTCATCGATAGATCTTTCTGCAGACATTTTCCATTTCACTGTGTTGCTCCTTATATTGAAGGGTCACGGTGCCTATGTTTTGATCAAAATCATTTGTTACTGAGGTTCATTTTCACTGGCATGTTGATCAGTATCTGGCATGACACTGAGAAGGAAAACAAACAATAATAGAGAATTAATCAGCCTCAATGAGATACTAGTAAACTCAAAATGGGGCATAGACTTACCTGTCAGACATCTCTCACCTTCCCCCCTCCCTCCCACCACCCCGTTCCCTGCCACCCCTTCTGCTATAAATTTGAAAGGGATCAAGGAAAGCAAAAGTTTCCCCCAAGACCCTGATTTTCCCCCGAGTTATCTGTCCCTGTGGTTTACCCAAATGTCCAGTCTTTTGGTCCTGGCTGGTGATCTAATGCTGACCGACATTTCAACCCCACCGATCAACCCACCACGGTAGCTTATCCCACTCAGAGTGAACACATTGATGTGAGTCACCTGCTAAAAACATGGTTTGCAACCAAGCTCCAGCAGCAAAAGGAATCCTGAGGAAATCCAGAACCAATATCTATTCATTATTGAAAATAAATCATAGATAAATTTCACATAAATTGTACCAATTACCATTCATATAGGGTAAGTGATGAATCAACTTGTAGTAACAGTGTGTCACAGCCAAGGCCAGGGATTTCTGTTATTTCTATCTGCTGTTTTTTTATCTATTTGTGAGACTTGGGCTTATTTTGGCTGTCTAACATTTCTGCCCATTTCCTAGTTGCCCTTGGACGGCATCTGAGGTTCAGCCACATTGTTGTGATTCTGAAGTCACGTGCTGGGAAGACCAGGTAAGGACAGGAGATCTCCTTCCCTAAAGGAAGTTAGTGAACCAGATGTATTTTTCTAACAATGATTTTACGGTCATCAGTAGATTCACAATTCCAGATTTTTTTTTATTGAATTCAAATTCCAACACCTGCTGTAGCAGGATTCGAACTTGGGTCCCCAGAACATTAACTGAGTTTTTGGATTAATTGCCTAGCTTAGGCTTTCTCCTCCCTGCTTGATACTCAGTCTGAGTTAAAATCAGTGCTCTGATGTTTCTGGTCAAATAGAAACTGACCTTGGTCCAAAGATTTGCCCTCATTCCCACTGAACAGAATCAGATGGACATTCCGGGGTGTTTTCCAGCATTCAGGAACAGGCTAGGATTGAATCAGAGCTGAGTTTACACTATCTCTGATCTCCACTCAGCTGCAGGAAACAATCATTCAAATAATTTTTTGGAGACTGGTTTCCCAAGATCTCTGTCAGTTTCACTTGGGTTGGAATTAAATAGCTTTGCAATATTTTCCAAGTCAATGGAAAGTTAAAATAACTTCAGTGTATATCACACTGCTGATTTGCTAAAAACTTGTTCATATTGCTGTCAGCAGCCAATGTTCACCCACTGGTTTCACGTTAGAAGAATAGACCTGGACCAAATAGGAGTGTTGGAATTAAAAACCAAAGATAAATCTTGTTTGAAATCAAGAGAAATTTATTTTTTTTAATGAACCAACTGTCTAATGTCTTTTGGGCTATTCCTCACATATTCTGCTAGAGTTCAATACAAAGACAATTCTCTTAAGCAAGCTTATGTTCCAATTAAAAAGCATGTGCCTTTACCTGGTCATACCTGGCTAACAGTAGCTTACCTGGCCTGACTTGAAGCTGCCTATAGTTAGAGTTCAGGTCACTAGCTAAAATCTATTTCCTCAGGTAGAGGAATGTAGCAGAATAAATATTCTATGAACTGGAGAATACAGTCTGAAATGAAAGCATGGTGGATGCAGTACAATACGGATAAATGTGAAATTATCTACTTTGGTAGTAATAATAGGAAAGATGATTATTATTTGAATGGGTGTAAATTCAGAGAAGTGGATACTCAGCGAGACCTTGGAGTCCTTGTGCATCAGTCGCTGAAAGTAAGCATGCAGGTATAGCAGGCAGTAAAGAAGGGAAATGGTATGTTGATCATCATCGCCAGAAGATTTAAGTATAGAGATGCTTTGCTGCAGTTGTACAGGACGTTGGTGAGACCACAGCTGGAGAATTGTGCACAGTTTTGGTGTCCTTATCTGAGGAAGAATGTTCTTACTATAGAGGGAATACAGCGAAGGTTTGTCAGGTTGATTCCTGGAATGCCAGGTCAGTCATATAAAGAGAGACTAAATTTATTAGTATTATGTTCACTGGAGTTTAAAAGAGTGAGAGGGGATCTCATGGAAACTTATAAAATTCTAACAGAGTTGGTCTAAGTAGGTTCAGAAAGAATGTTCCCAGTAGTGGGACAGTCCAGAACTCGGGGTTATTGTTTGAGGTTAAGGGATAAACCTTTTAAAACTGAGGTGAGGAGAAATTTCTTCACCCAGAGGATGGTGAATGTGTGGAATTCATTATCAACGAATGTAGTTGAGGCCAAAATGTTGTTAGATTTCAAGAAGAAATTAGATGTAGCCCTGTGGGGAGCTAGAGGGATCAAGGCATATGGGAGGAAGCGGGGGATCAGGATATTGAATTTGATGATCAGCCATGATCAAAATGAATAGTGCAGCAGGCTGGAAGGACCTACTCCTGCTTCTAGTTTCTATCTTTCTGAAGCAGCCTTGATTTCAAGACTCCTTTTTTTTACATTGCAGCAAACCAGAACTATCAGCATTTAAAAACAAGTTGCCTTATACAACTACTGATACCCTATTTAGACAGTGATTTGATTAAAAAGCTATCAATTTATGAAGTCCTTGTTTTCTTAAATAACTCTGGAATGAATTGATCTTTAATCTAAATTCTTAGCCTTGACAGAACTTTATATTTTGAAATATGGTAACTGGAAACCATTATGTGGAACAATTTTGACCTTAATCTGGATCAGGTCTTATCACAATGGAGTTTAAACAGTTTTCACTATGATGATAAAAGACCTGAGGGAATTCATACATTAATTTAATTGCTGTATATTAATGTATTGATCAAGATAAAAAGCAGGAAAGAAGAAAAGAACAACCATTTATCACTGGGCTCTATAAACATTCCAAGTAAAGCAAGTTATCAATCCTATCTCTTGTGTTTGAATATCATTAAAGAAGAAGTTGAAAGCTGTAGAATTATATCAGAAAAAAACAACTGCTATAGGAACAACTTGCATCTATATAATGTCTTTCATATAACAAACATTTAAGATGCTTCACAGAAGTATTATAAAAGAAACAATTACGATGTTGAGTTGCTTGCATTGGACTGGGGTAGCCACAGTAAGTAGCCTCACATCACCAGGTTAAAGTCTAGCAGGTTTATTTGGTAGCACAAACTTTCAGAGCATTGTCCCTTCATCAAGTCATAGAGTCATAACGTCCTAGAGGTTTACTGCGTGGAAGCAGACTATTCGGCCCAACTTTTCCATGCTGCCTTTTTTTTTAAACCCCTCAACTAATCCCAATTGCCTGCATCCATCCATACCCTTCATACTCATGTAGCTATCTAAATGCTTTTTAAAAGATAAAATTGTACCCGCTACCACTACCAGCTCTGGCAGCTTAATCCAGACACTCACCATCCTCTGTGTGAAAAAATTGTCCCTTTGGCCACTTTTGTATCTCTCTGCCTCACTTTAGACTGCCCTACCTTAGAGAAAATATATTGACTATCTACCTTGTCTATGCCCTTCATTATTTTATAGACCTCTATAAGGTCACCCCTCAGCCTCCTACACTTCAGAGAAAGAAGTCCCTGCCTATTCAGCCTCTCCTTATAAGTCTCGGTAGCATCCTAGTAAATCTTTTCTGCACTTTTTCTAGTTTAATATTATCCTTTCTATAATAGGGTGACCAGAATTGCACACAGTATTCCAAGTGTGGCCTTACTAATGTCTTGTACAACTTCAACAGGATGTCCCAACTCCTGTATTTAGTTTTCTGACCAACGAAACCAAGCCTGCTGAATGCCTTCTTCACTATTCTGTCTACCTGTGACTCCACTTTCAAGCAGATATGAACCTGTACCCCGAGACTCTTTGTTCTGTAACTCTCCCCAATGCCAGGTGAGTGAAAACAATTGACATAGAACATAGAACAATACAGCACAAACAGGCCCTTCGGCCCACGAGTTGCGCTGATCACATCTACCAATCCACAAACCTATCTATAACTCCCTATCCTATTCTTTTCCATATACTCATCCAGAAGTCTTTTAAAAGACCCCAGTGAATTTGCCTCAACAACTTCCGATGGCAGTCGGTTTCATTCACTCACCACCCTCTGAGTGAAAAACCTACCCCTGACATCTCCTTTGTATTTGCTTCCCTGCACCCTAAATCTGTGTCCTCTCGTAGTGGCCATTTCAGCTCGGGGAAATAGTCTCTGAGAGTCCACCCTATCTATTCCTCTCAACATTTTATAAACCTCTATCAGGTCGCCTCTCAACCTACGTCTCTCCAGTGAGAAGAGTCCAAGCTCCCTCAACCTATCTTCATAAGGCCTGCCTCCCAATCCAGGCAGCATCCTTGTAAATCTCCTCTGAACTCTCTCAATAGCCTCTACATCCTTCCTAAAATGAGGCGACCAGAACTGCGCACAATACTCCAACTGGGGTCTGACAAGAGTCTTATAGAGCTGCATCATTACCTCCTGACTCCTAAACTCTCTTCCTCGATTAATGAAGGCCAGTACACCGTACACCTTCTTGACCACTTCCTCCACCTGTGAGGCCAATTTAAGAGTCCTATGGACCCGGACCCTGAGATCCTTCTGCTCTACAACACAGCTAAGACTCCTACCCCTTATATTGTACTCCTTCATCCCATTATTCCTGCCAAAATGGACCACTACACATTTATCCGCGTCGAAGTCCATCTGCTACTTCTCCGCCCAGTCTTGTATCCTGTCTATGTCCCGCTGCAACTTTTGGCATCCCTCCAGACCATCCACAACACCACCGACCTTTGTATCATCGGCGAACTTATTAACCCATCCTTCCACTTCCTCATCCAGGTCATTTATGAAAATGACAAACAGCAGGGGTCCCAGAACAGATCCCTGGGGCACTCCACTGGTTACCGACCTCCATGCAGAACAAGACCATCCACAACCACTCTCTGCCTTCTGCCGGCAAGCCAGTTCTGGATCCACGAGGCCAAAGCCCCTTGGATCCTATGCCCTCTCACCTTCTCCAGAAGCCTTGCATGTGGGACCTTATCAAACGCCTTACTAAAGTCCATGTACACTACGTCCACCGCCCTTCCTTCGTCAATGTGTTCAGACACATTTTCGAAGAACTCAACTAGGCTCGTAAGGCATGACCTGCCCTTGACAAAACCATGCTGACTATTTCTAATCAGTCCAAACTTCTCCACTTACCACATAAGGAAGCATGAATGGAGGTCTTGTGATTCAGTTGTAGCAGCCTTACTTCTAGTCATGAAGATCCAGTTTTGAGGCTAATGCCAAGACTTCTTGGCTGCAGAAGGAACATTCAATGTGGTTCAATGGACAGAGAATAAGCTCAGGAATCCTTCCACTACTTCTTCCCGTTATTCCCCAGTGTCAAAAAAGAGTGTGGGTGTGAAGAAAAGCAAGTAAATTTAGGAGACATTAGATTAGATGACCAGGAGCTTTTTGTATAGTTTATTTATTGGTGTCATAAGTAGGCTTACATTAACACTGCAGTGAAGTTATTGTAAAAATCTCCTAGGTCCCCTGAGCTTGGTCAGGGAGATATGTTTTGAGGTATGTCTTAAACAAGGAAAGAGGTAGGGAGAGGTTTCATAGAGCAGAATCCCTACAATGCAGAAGGAGGTCTTTCGGTCCATCAAGCCTGTACCAATCATAATCCCATCCAGCCCCTATCCCCATAACCCAACATATTTACTTTGCTAGTCCACCTGATACTAAGTGGCAACTCAGCATGGCGGTGGGCGAGACAGAAAATTTGCAGCCTGTGAATTTCCTTGTGTCCTGTATTGGTAACATTGCATTTATGTTTGTTTTTGCTCTTGTTGTAAGGTTCAAAGTTTATTCACTCCTGTCTCAAGTAGGCTTACATTAACCCTGCAATGAAGTTACCATGAAAATCCCCTAGTTGCCGCACTCTGGTGTCTGTATGGGTACACCAAAGTAGAATTTAGCATAACCAATGCATCTAAACATTAAGACTTTTGGATTATGGGAGGAAACTGGAACACTCAGAGGAAACCTATGCAAACATGGAGAGAACATGCAAACTCCACACAGACAGTGACCCAAGCCAGGAATTCAACCTGGGTTGCCGGCACTGTGAGGCAGCCATGCTAACCACTGTGCCACTGTGCTGGTAAGATCTGGAGAGGGAATTCCAAAGCTCAAAGCCTCCTGAAATCATAGCCATCAGTCATGGAGCACTGACAACTGGGATTGCATAAAAGACCAGAATTGGTGGAACACAGGGATCCTGTGGGAGGCACATAGTTAACAAAATATGGGTCAGAATTCTGCTCTATTATTGCAGCCCAAATCAGGAAAAATTGCAGCAGAGAATTACGAGAGATTCAGGTAGCAAAGCAAATGTTATCTCACTAGTCCTGCAGGGATTTCCCTTCCCAGATCTTCCTATAACTCTGTATAGTAAAAGAATAAGCCAGAAGCTTGTCCTTTATCTTCAGCAGGTTTATTCTCAGAACAGTTCAGCAGTGTACCAGCCTCCCTCTGTCCCTCCACAATCAGCTGTTTCAACTAAGTCCATTTATAGTCATTCATTACCTGTCTTCAACAATGCAATCTGCTTAACAATGTAATTACCCAGGGATGCAACTGCTGATATGTTGACATTCCCTGCCCATTCTACAGTGCTGAGATATCCAGTGTGTTCCTCTTTCATCCACCTTACTTCCCACCATTTTCCAATCTGGAGCTGGTCTTGGAAAGTGACGGTAATGATCTCTACACCCCCATGTACCCGCTACCCACCAACCTCACAAAGGAGTTAAGGCAGCTTATAAATAATCTCTTCCACCTTCCAGCAGTCACACTTCCTCGTGTAGATCTCAGTCTCTGCCGAAGGCTACAATTGATCAATTGTTCTACCTTTGGGGTGATTCTGCTTCTTAAACCACTCAGCTGCTGATTTTGGCCATGTAATTCTCAGTAGTGCTGCCGGGATGTCATGGCTGAGTGGTGCAGGTTTTGCCATAGAGTCTTACAGCATAGAAAGAAGCCCTTTGTTCATCATAAATGCTCCAGCTATTGCCTAACCAGCATTTATGCAGCTTCATCATAATTTGCCTGCTCTGATATTCAATGGCTTGGTTAATAAAGATGTAAAGATGCCGGCGTTGGATTGGAGTGGTAAGAACTCAGTAAGAATTTAGCAACACCAATTATTAATCCAACCGATTTATTTGATAGTAAAATAGCTATTTTACTATCAAATAAATCGGTTGGATTAATAATTGGTGTTGCTAAATTCTTACTTGGTTATTAAAGGCATTGGTTTGAGGAATCTCAGCAGGAACTCAGCATGCATGCTGGACACACCATACTCCAGGGAAACAGCTTATGGTTCAAGCACTGTCAGAGTGTAGGAAAAGCAGCTGTGTTGACAGGTCACTGGTGCACTGAGGACAGTTTAAACCAGAAACATTTACTGCACATTTTAACCTCCTAGTATTTGAATAGAGTTATCCATCTGTTTAAAATTATTAGTAATTTGGAGACCAGAACATCTCATTCGCCTGTCGAAGGCTACAAAGGCTGAAAGCTCGCAGATTTACTATCAAATAAATCGGTTGGATTTAAAATTGGTGTTGCCAGACTATTACTGAGTTTACCCCAGTGCAACGCCGGCATCTCTACATTAAAATTATTAGAGCAATTTAGACTTTGTGGATTAGTGTGAAACAGGAGGTAGTGAATTGGATGCCATCTTTCTCTGTTTTGCTGTTCCATTTGAAATTGTTAGAAATAGGAATTGGGAGAGAGGAAAAAATTGATAGTGATTCACTTTTTGAACATTATCATATGAGAGGCAAATTGCCTTCAATGCTCCAATTCCAATGGAGGAGAGAGGACTTTTGGGATTCTTTGGCTGGAATTCTCCCATCCTGTCTCTCACTGGAATTTTAGCGGGTGGGTTACGGACAATGTGAAACCCCATTGACAGTCGGGTGGGAATTTCCAGCATTTATATCAGCATGGCCAGAGAATTCCACTCTTCATGTTTCTATCCCATGGTGTAATTTCAGGAGCAGAATCACACGCCAAGATTAAACTAAATCTGGTTAAACAATAAAAATGCTATATTTAATGACAAACAGATTAAAGAATACGAGTGCAGCCACCAGCTCACAATCACACTTCCTCGCTGCAAATAGAAAAGAGCAGAATGTGCATTACAAAGTGTCTGAGACGTGACAAAGGTTCAGTGCAGATGGTGTGACTGATAACAGCAGATTCTCTGGGTATTTTCTATCTGGTCTTTGCTGATAACGATCCAGTTTTTGCAATTTCTTGTTTGCCTTTAGAGCATTGAAAATACGATTGCACAGCTAATCATCTGGAACTTGATCGCAGTCTTTGGAAATAAATCAACGTAGGAACTTGTTCTGGACCTTCATCATGCTCTGTGTCTCTCAGCCAAGTTTATACGATGCCTGTTTATCAGCTAATTCCCTCTTCTCTTGAATATTCTGTGGAAAGCCTGTGAAAAGAGACCAAAACCTTTGTCAATCCATTTGTGAGATCCTGGACATCTGTAATAGTGATATCAAAAATACATCAAAATAAATTATCTTTACGTAATTTTTTTATGCTTTTGATTTTCAAAATGTCCACTCTTATTATTTACTGTGAAAACTCTGTGACCACTGACATCCGCGTATTAATGTAGGTCTGCTGCAAAATAACTTGGCCGTGCCAGGGTTACTGGGGGACTGTGAATACTCATTTCTATCGTGGCAAGATAGCATTAGTGGGGGGAAAATGCAAATTGGAACTTGTGTAAATTTAAATGGAAGACTCAAACAGCAAATGGGAGTTATAAGCACAGTAAAGATTGCCATCTGTCACATAGACACAAGTGATGTGTGAGCTTCCTAATACCCTGTTTAACTAGCTAGCAGAATCCATAAAAACCACAAGCAGAATTGTCGGGTTAACATGCATTCTGCTTTCATTCCTTATTGGTCTTCAGGAGTTATTTTTGTACTTTCTCACACACTTTCCGTATTTTACATACAAACTGCTGCACATAGCAATACAGTTAAAAATGTAGACTAATCGATGCATAGGGATGCATAGTAATATATTAAACATTCAATTGTTTTGGGATCAATAATCCAGCAGCACATAACGGCATGGCTAAACAACAAATGCACATAATAAAAGCAATTGATCAATACATATCTCTGGAATGTTTGATCACCATGTTATGACAAGATTTAAATGGTATTTTCTTCTCTGGCTTCCTTTGTTTTATTAATAAATTCAAAGAGTTATTAATGGTCGATAATGCCTGAATCGGATTCTTCAATGTATTTCTGAAACATTAAGCCGCAGAGGTCTGAATTATTGTACAAATGGAAAGCTCTCCATCTATACAAAGGTGTTGATAGATGCCTGGATCCAGAGGTCCCACTACCAAATCTGACCCTCACCTTTTTCACAGCAAATGAATGATGATGGATTCTAATTTACAAATCTATGGTTCATAGAAATAACTGCACATGTCAAAATGTACCTACCTTGGTCAGATTATGGTTTTCACTGGTCATATTTCTGAAATACAATGGCCAGAATTATTCAGCTGTCCATGCCCCATCGCTGCAGCCAGTGAGGAGGGAGAAATTGGCACTCAGCCATTTAAGAGAGTTGCTAAAGAAAAGGTATGTCTCAGCAAAGATATTTGATTCTGAAGATGTGATAGGTTCTCATTATATCTAATGTTTTATACTCCGTTTTAACTAGAATGTTTGAATCATCCCTACCCTTTGTGGAGACACAGAAAAAGTTCTCATTGAGAACCTGTCACATCTTCAGAATCAAATCTCTTTTCTAAGTCATACCTTTTCTTTAGTTACTCTTTTGAGGTTCTTGTACAGTGAGACCAGAGAATCCCATTGGCATGAATGACTGGAGAACCCTGCCCAATATTTATACTTTACATCAGTTCCAGAAGGTCTAAAGTTGTTAGATTTCATTGAAGAGGTAGAGTATCCTTTTGGATATGTCCTAGGACACCTTAGGAAGAGGTCAAAATTTGCCTTTTCAAAATGGGAAGCTGCCCTTTGGGAGAAGTAGGGTGCTTTCTAGATTGTTATAATGAGCCATGAATGTACATAAGAAATGTATAAGCTTATTGGAACACTCAAGCTCATTGGAACTGTCAAGACAGCTGTAAAGAAAATTGTTATAATAGTTGTCATGTTGTCAAAAAAATTAAATTTCTGCCTTTTACATTAACAAAAACAGTTTGCAGTGTTATAGAAATCAAATATTCGTTATTTCACTCTGTTTATTGTCATAAGCATGATGGTTAACATTACAGGATCAATGCTGCATGCCTGATTTTACAACCTTTCATTATCACAGTAGGGGAACTGTCTATTTACAGTTTGATTGGCAGCCCCAGGCAGTTATGAACTATTGGAAATAGGATTGTATTTAAAAATGCTTGTTTTTGTAAGGAATAAAGGAATTTAAATGTAATGAATGGGATTTATCAAAGGCAAGATTTTTTAAAAAATACTGAATTTATCAATAGACATTTCAGAAAATTATTCATTGCAGCATGTGTACATGGTGGATTTAATGGATATAGGGTGAACTGGCATGGCACAACATTCACAAACCTCCAATCCTTTGGAACCTCACCTATATCGAGTGAGAATTACAAAATAATCCTCCAAGCACTGATTATTTCCCCTTTGGCGTCCTTCAACAGCCTGAAATACTATCCATCTGGTGATTCATCCAACTTCAAGGATGCTAGCCCTTCCAACACTTCCTCCCCAAAGATATGTAGGTTTAGTGAATTAACTATGGTAACTCTGTGGGTGCGGATAGGGCAGAGTGGAATGTTTAGGTGGCATTTTCTTTTGGTGAGTCAATGCAGATTCAATGAGCCAGTTGGCTTTTTTCTGCACTGTAGGGATTCTACCATTCTATGAATCTCACAATGCTTATTGTATTTAGTATTTTGCACTCCTCCTCTTTAACTAGAATGCCTGAATCATCCCTCTTCTTAGTGAAGACGCAGACAAGTTCTCATTAAGAACCTGTCACATCTTCAAATATCTTTGAAGAAACATCTTCAAGAATCAAATATCTTTGCTCAGCCACACCTTTTCTTTGGTTACTCTTTTGCTCTTAAAGTACTGGTAAAACATCTTCAAATTTCCTATATGTACCTGTCCATATGTTTTCACATCCTATCTTTGCTCTCCTAATTTCCATATTTATTTCAACCCGTACTTTCTATACTTCTTTACAATCTCTATAGTCTTATGTTTTTTGAGATTGTCACACTCTTTATGTTTCTGCTTTATCTTGACTGATATGTTTCTAGATAGAGGCTAGATTTGACAGAACCACCCTTTTCTTTGTGGGGATGTGTTTACACTGTGCCTGAAGAATTTCACCTTGAATGTCTCCCACTCTTTTGACACAGTTTTTCCTTCTAATATTTGTGTCCAGTCAATTTTTATCAGCTCATCTCTCAGCTTTTAGAATTTGTCTCGCCCCAATTTGTTGATAATATTGTTAAATCTAACTATCTGATTGTCACCATTTCAGAGGGCAATTAAGAATTAACCACGTTGCTATGGGTCTGGAGTCACATGTAGGCTAGGTTAGGTATGAAAGGCAAATTTCCTTCCCTAAAGGATATTAGTGAACCAGATGAGTTTTGACGACAATTAATAAGTTTCATGGTCATTAGTAGATTCTTAATTCCAGATTTTTATTGAATTCAAATTTCACCACCTGCTCTGATGGGATTTGAACCCAGATCCCCAGAGCATTACCCTGATTCTCTGGATTACTAATCCAGTAATGTCAGTGGTCCACCAATAGCTTCTTCATCCACTTGTTCACGTTTATTTCCTAAGACTGAGGGCTGGATTTCCCAAATTCACTGTGGCAGCTTTTCTGGTGTCAGAAATGGCTCACCACTGGCAGCTGGCAGGATTGTCTGCTTCCTGATGTTGGTGGTGTTTCACATGGCTTGCCCATCCCATCATTGCAGGGACACCTTCAGCTGGATAGGAAAATCCCGCTGTTGTGAACAGCTGGTAAATGCCATCTGACTCTAGAATTGAACCATGCTCATTTGGCTTATAACTTGCTATCTAAAAAAAATTTTCTTGAAAGCAGTTGAAGAATGTTGTGCTCTCTGTGCTCTTCACACTGTTTGTATCCCAGTTGATATTAGGGTAGTAGATGTTATAAGATGTCAAGTCCCTGATAGTTATTGCCCTGTTGTTTTTAATCTCTGAAATTGTTATTTATGTTGGGGCATATCCCTTGTGATGATTTCAACCAGCCTAATGCGGTTGGCTTGTTAAAGGATGAACTACCAGATGACCCTTATTTTGCACATGGCAGTTCTATACAACTGTAGGTTTTTCTGGTTCACGGGCTCCCAAGTTTTTCCTTCTGTGATCTTGTGGAGTCTGTGGTCCATGTCTAAGTTTTCTGTCTTAGATTGCACAGCCTTTTCGTTTTCCTGAAAAATGTTTATTAATGTTTTGTTTGTATTTCAGTCCCACGCTCCTGAGCTACAGGCACCTGGTACGGAGAGAGCGGGTCGGGAGGGCCATCTCCTCATGAACCTGTTCCTGGGCCTGGCGAGATGTGCCATCAACAGGTCGCGGCAGTGGATGATTGACGGGGTCATCCATCCTGACTGTCTACCCCTCTATCGCAGCAATATTCACAGCCAGGTGTCCCTGGAGACAGAGCACGCAGTGTCCGCAGGACAGTTGATGTCTTCTCGACTCATTAGGCATCGCAGGGGCTGGGATACGTTATAAACCCCAAAGTAATCACATTATGATTTAACGTTTTAAGTTTCCTTTCGACTTTGTTTGGGTCTTTCTCCCTCCTTTTGGGGAGCTGCCCTTTTTAATTTGGCCCTGTGTTAATTTGAGTTAGTTTATTATGTTGGTACCAGAAAAGAAATAGAAGATGAGTCCTAATTGATGGTTAAATCAAGGAGTCTCGTACTCTCTATTTAAAGCAGGTATGTCAGGCTCCCAGACTGCATTCAGCAGCAAGCAACTGGCTGTGTACAGATACATAGTGTAAATAAAGTAACTTGGTGATGGGACTTTCCATAGAATTATTACAGTCCTATAAGACATGGGACTCAAACTCCTAGGTACAGTTTGCCAAGCCAATCACATGCTGACTGTGCTAGAATACAGTCGTGTTACTAAACAATTCCTGTTAGATTATTATCACTGACATCATCGTCTATTATTAGTCTCAATATCAGGCCTCAGTTGTAATAGAAATCTGTCTACATATTTGCTTTCCTTATGCTATTGTATTAGTTGGGGGCCTATTGTATACTCCTGTACATTCTTTACTTCTGAACTCAATCCACCTGGTTTCATTTGATGCTTCATTTAGTATACCATTCCTCCTGACAGCTGTAATTGATTCTTTAACCAATAATGCTGCACTCCCACCTTTTTTATCCCCCTCCCCATCTTCTTCATCCAGAGCTATTGAGTTACCATTTTTGCCCCTCTTTAAGTTAAGTTTCCATTATAGTGATGATATCATGGGTGATGTTTTAAGACCTCGCTCAACCAAGGCTCGTAAAATCAAAGTAAAGTTTATTTATTAGTCACAAGTATACTGTACTTCACTATGATGAAATTACTGTGAAAATCCCTGAGTTGCCATACTACTGCACCTGTTCGGATACACCAAAGTAAAATTTAGTGTGGCTAATGCATATAGCCAGCACATCTTTGGATTGTGGGAGGAAACTGGAGGAAACCCATGCAGACATGGGGAGAATGTGCAGGTTCCACACAGACAGTGATCCAAGCTGAGAATTGAACCCAGGTCCTAGGAGTTGGGAGGCAGCAGTGCTAATCATTGTGCTACCATGCCTGAGGCCAAAGAAGAATTCTTTTCTGTGAATCTCTCCCGCCCTGATTCTGGGGCAGGCAAGACTGAACAATTCCAGCAAATGTGTCTATTATTGCCACAGATCATCAGCTTTATTTTCAATGCTCAAATGTATAAAATTATCCTTCATTCATATTTAATCTACAGAAATGAAAAGTGGGCACTGGGCCCAGAAAAACCCATGTAAATCCACATTTACAAATACATTTCTGCCACGCAAAAATAATTTTTAAAAAGTGGATACATTTATCCCAAAATATAATGTCCACAGCTTCGAAGTATGTCATTAGAAATCTGTTTAATTACACGGTAATTGAGCATTGAGTCTGGGAAGAGGGTCAGTAATTGTGAAGATGAATGAAGTTGAGCAATTGTAGAGCAGAGGACAAGAAAACAGAAGAGGGAGCAAATGAGAGATGAAGAATTGAAGTTAAAGGTAAGACAACCTCCACTTTTCACATTTACAACCATAAGCGGTGCCACTGACAGTACGAGTTTAAGTAAAGTGGCTGACAGATAGCTAAGATGGTAGAGTCAGGGTAAATGTGGCCATTGATGTATCTCTGGAGACAGGCTGTGTCACGGTTAGTTCCAATAGATTAATTATGTGGCCAAGTCACTTCAGTAAGCCACATATTCCACATGATAGGGAATTATGAAAATGTCTGTTCCCATTAGGTGCTATTAAAACCTTCAAACAGTTATGGTGGAAAGAGATGAAACATTCGAATGTGAAGATGAACAATTATAGTCCACAGAGCATTAAATGTGCATTTGTTACAATTAGGGATCATTTATTCGAAATAGAATTTCTGTAGGTCTCAGGAAAAAGTCATAAAATGTCAGATAGATAAGAACATTCATGGGAATAAAATTAATTGTTTTGTTTTGCTCCATTTTAACACAGAAAGGAATTTATAAATAATTGTATATATTGTCTGTGCATTTGAAAGAATAATGCTTCATACCAATACTTGGATTGTTAGTGTTATAAAACTACTGAAGCTGGTTGAAATGAAATTGCTTATTTTTACATGCTAATTTCACACAAAGTAATAATCCTGCGACTGATTTAGAAGTCAAATGGAATGAGCAGACTGTAATTGTCCATTTGTAGTTTGAGTCCATTTCTACAGTACAATGACAAATTATAAAATCAGTGCATTGTCTGACACTTCAATTAATCTTCAGAGACACACCATGGGTCAGATTATAAATTTGTTGGTAAATATCGGATGACAAGAGTTACATTTAACAATGAGTAGAAAATACCAATTTGAAGCACTATTAATAATGTTTTATTATGAGAATACTGTCAAAAATCAAACTCCGAAACAGTAACTTCCAAAACTTCAGGTCATTCACATGCACTGTGAAGGTGTCAGGCAGGATTTTCCAGCTGAGCTCACCCCAAGGCTGGAAAATCCTGCTTGAGATCAACAGACCTGTGAATGGTCTGCCCCTCACCCACTGCGATTCCCATGGTAGGTGAGATGGGAAAATTCTGTCCGACATCTCTGGAGCTTTGTAAACAAACATGACAGCCGATTTGCTCATAGCAAATTCATGTAGTGGCACAGTGTCACAGTGATTAGCCTCAAAACTCCAGGGACCTGGGTTCGATTCCCAGCTTGGGTCACTGTCTACATGGAATTTGCACATTCTCCCTGTGTCTGTGTGGGTTTCCTCTGGTTCCCTCCCACAATCTGAAAGATGTGTTAATTAGGTGCATTGATCTGAACAGTGTCGGAGTGTGGCAACTAGAGGAATTTCACAGTAACTTTGTTGCAGTGTTAACATAAGTCCTACTTGTGACACTAACAAATAAACTTTAAAAAAATCTTTAACCAGAATTACTGATTGTCCATTTTTGAAGATTCTGACTGAGGAATGAATGGTACTTCAGAAGATTGGAGATCTTCTTCCCCCTGTTTATCTTCCAGTAACACCAAAGGATCTTTTACATACATTGCTGCAGGTAGGCAGGTCTCCCTTCAACATCTCATTCAAAAACCAATGGCTGGGATTTCTCCCCACCGCTTCCCTCCATAGTGGTAGTTTTTCCCATGATGGTGACAGTTTGCCATTGGTTGCAAGTGGGACATTCCAGAACTACTGAAATCAATAGTCATTTGCATTGATCAACGACTGCACTGCTGGGGGAGGTGACACACAGGGGTCGCCTTTGGTGGGACTGGAACCATGCCGCTGGCAGGAAGGGCTTTAAAATCCCAACCAGTGTCTCCAAAAACTGTTGTTGAGTTGAATGGTAATGGTGCTCACTGTTTTAAATGCTATAATATCTCTAGATAATGGACAGGGATGCAGTCAAAGACAAAAATGCATGAGTTGTTGTCTGACCGTTAGCTTCACAAAATTACCACCTGCTTCCCTATGGAAATGCATTGAGCAGCAAGACATTACTGTGTTCGATTCAGCCCGCAGTTCAACACCACAAGTTAATTTTTTTTTCATTTCAGACTAAGTGGACAATCTAATGACATAATGAATGTTATTACTGCAGTAAACCTCTGTGACACTGATATTTAACTATTAATAAATGGGGAGTCTCATTTCTGTAGATGTCTAATGTGTTTTTTTAAATTTCTTGTTTTAATGGTTTTTAACATCTTTGAAAGAGATTTTTATTTTTTCCGTGGATGATCGGCCATGATCGTGATGAATGGTGGAGCAGGCTCAAAGGGCCGAATAGCCTCCTTTTGTTCCTATCTTCTATGTTTCTATAAAATGCAAGTTGCTGCTGTTATTGTGGATTTGATGTCAGCAATAAATTCGGTTTGGGTTACAAATCTGCTGGATGTCGGAGAAAAGCTTCATGATTAAAAGCTGACCAAGTTTGCAATGAGACCGATGCAGTGGAGAAAATTCATGCGGGAGATTTTTGATGAGGATTTCTCTGCAGTAACAATGATCATTGTACAAACCAAACCACAATTAGTCTCAGCATATCAAAGATGGCCACAGAAGCACAGTGGTTGTTCAGTTTGCCCAAACCAGCCTGAGGAGGAGTAGTGATAAAGGATGGTAATAGTTATTGAGAAACAAAGACTTCCACTGAGGAAGACCCAATAGTCTCCAAATGGAACTGAGTGGTCCTGATTCAATTATTTGTTAGGGTTCTGCTTGCGAAGCTTTGAGCTCAGCAGAAAATTCTAATTATTGTGAATAATAGGAAGCACAATTAAAATGCTGTGATTATTTTTTTTAGAAAGCATAAGCTTTTATATGCACACCAAAACTGCAAAGTTCAAAGTGGATGTTGCTAGCATAATTTCCAGCCTTTAGCCAATCACCACCTAAAAGGTCATAGGATCCCTACCATTCACAGGAGGCCATTCAGCCCATTGAGTCTCCAACAATTCTTTGGCAGAGTATCTCACTGAGGCCCAGCCTCCCCCCCACTCTGTTGATATAACTGCATATATTTATCCCTCTAATCCCCCTAACCTGCACATCTTTGGACACTAAGGGGCAATTTAGCACGGCCAAACCACCTAACCTGCACATCTTTAGATTGTGGGTGGAAATCAGACACCTGGAAGAAACCTACACAGACACAGAGAGAATGTGCAAACTCCACGCAAGCAGTCAATCAAGGCCAGAATTGAACCTAGGTCCCTGGCTTTGTAAGGCAGCAGTGTTAACCATTATACCACCAAGTCAAATTATGGTTATAGCAATAAATATCATTATAACAAAGAAACATGAGAACTAAGTCCAGTTATCATTATCAATGCTTCTTGTCACAGGAATTAAGTTACAGCATATAATAAAATCACAGGAGCATTGGTAGCCAGTTTTATGCATCTGTATACTGTCAAACAGTTTTGGGTGGTAAAAGTTAACAAGATTAAGATTACACATACTCCAGAACTCACCATGAATCTCTGATAGGTAAAGGTAAATCTCCAGGACAATGGTACAAGGAGCCATCAGGGTATTAAAACAAAATACTTTCTATTTTAGGTCAACACTTTAGTTAGAAAGGTACTGGGAGATTGCAATAAAGATGAGGTGAAGACAAGAATTATTCATTGTGTGATGAAGAGTTTGTTTCCTTGCTGATTATTGGACATAGGCAATAAGTAAACAATGAGGATGGACATTTTAGACACTCGATGGGGGATGGGTGAGGCTGAGATGGTGTCTAATTGATGAAACGTCCAGCAGACTGTCCAACCAGAGTTGGCAATCCAAGGCAGGAGCAGTTCTTAGTTTAAAGGACTGCAATCTACTGCACTATCTTTGCCAAACTGGAGTGAGTTGCACTGAAAGGAGCAGAAGCAGACAGACTGTTTCTTGCTGCACTAATCAGGAAAAACACATTAAAATATATTTCCATTTCAGGTTTATTTTTATATGTGAAACTTCTCACAATCTTTCATTCTATCCTGGACCAGACAACTCCAGAGACAGAGGTGAGAAACTTGACATAAAAATCCAGGCCAATTTGAGAAGAAAAAATCTCTCACTCCTGTAGCAATCGGAATCATTTCGGAAGATTAGAAGGCAATGTATTACTAGGCAATGCATTACAGGACAATGTATTGTGAAGCAATATATTATGAAGCAATTGCTTTTCCATGTTCACTTTGCTGGCACCACCTGGAATGTTGTCTTCAACCAGCTCCAACTCAGCCAACACAGATTGAAATTTTAGCAATGATTTGAAAGAATTCAGTGGTTGTTCAGAGCTTTCACTTGTGTCATTTGAGTTGGTTTGAAAACCATCCACAATCTGTTCTTTTAAAAGCAGAAACTACAAAACCCTTAATTTGCTGGAGCTGATAATATTCATTTAGATTGTGCCATGCATGTGTTGTTACTTACTATACGCCCCTCCCCCCACCCTCTGCACCCTCCCCACCCCTACAATTTCTAAGATGTCCTAACATCTCCCTGTTCACTCCCTGGCTGGAGACTTTGTTAACTTTTTATATACCTCAGAATTCTGTTTGGCGATATGCATAGACAACCTAAGACAGGGGAAAAGAACCAACTGAAGTCTCTTCAAAAGGACCCAAGAAATAATTAGGCAAGTGTTCTATGTTCTATGTTCTAAGTGTAAAAATGCCTTGTAATTTGGAGAATGAATGAAGAGTTTGGACAAGCTTATAAAGTAGCTGAGCTTCATTCAGGCATTCTGCTGACAAGTCTTCATGGTGCTGAGGGCTGAACACATGCTAATGGGATGAGGTCTTCAGTGACCAGGTCACACTTAGTAAAAGGAGCATTATCTTGAATGCCACTTTGATGTCATCACCTCACTCCATCTCAACAGCTAGAATGGTTAGCTTAGTCTACTGCTTCCATGGAATCATTAACTCATAAAGGTAAATTATGCCTCACAGCTGAGTGTACAAACTGTTATGTTGTTCACCCTAGTCAGATAAAGCAGCTGGAACGTCACCCTGTCATTTCAACATAACTCAGGAAATGACACGTTGCCTCGAATTTTCTGCTGTTCATGCCCTGCTGTAAGTGAGGACAGAGAACTTGGCGCTTGGCCGAATTTCCATTCACAACAGCAGGAGAGAAAATCCTGCTGGAATGATTGACTGGAAAATTCCACCTGCCATCTATACAGAGTTTTCCGAGAGAGAGTCCCACCCACTTTGTAAGCATAAGGAATTATACAGTTCTTCCTCTCAAATTTTGTCTGGTATCACTCAAAGGAAACTCTCAATCTTCCTCTCTCTGCTCTCCTTCACAGCCACAGTCTTTTGTCTCTCTCTCTCTCTCTCTCAGACTCCAGGCTTCCATTCCTATCCAGAAATTTGGAGATCACATGTCTGAGGATACTTAACCCAGCTGCTCTTGCCTTGAGCGCTGAACAGTTTACATCTTGCTCCCTTTAAGTTGCAACCTGGGCTCCCTGTCCCCATGGTAACCAAGTCATACAGGCTGATTTTCAGGCAGAATTTAAAGCAGGTCACGTGGCCCTCTTCATTCATTTGTTTCCTTGAATTAAAGAGATGATCCAAAACATAATCGCCTTATAAAAACGCACATTCATAACCATGGAAGGAGGTTTCAATCACACTGGAGCATTAACAAGTAGATTTTGCTGTAATTTAGAATATAGGTTGCCAAAGAAATAGTATTTATTCAATGTTGGTTTTATTTTAATTGTTACAATAAAAGTCTGAAAACTTAAAATCTTATTGTTTCCTTTAAGAGAATCCAAATTTCTTTATCCAAGCTATCGGTCTCTATGGGGATGATAACAGTGTTCTCTTTCCAAAGCAAAGCTGTTCACAGGTATTCAATCACATTCTCTCATCAGCCAATTCAGTTAGTCATTGCAATCCCCTTTTTTTGGATAAGATCAAGCCTTGGATCGAGATGGAGTGCAATGCCTTAACTTGTCAACTTGGATCAAACCAGCCTTCCATCCATTGACTCTGTCCACACTTCCCACTGCCTCGGTGAAGCAGCCAGCATAAATAAGGATCCCATGCACTCCGGATATTCTCTCTTCTAGCTTCTTCCTTTGGGAAAAAAAATACAGAAGTCTGAGATCATGTGCCAATTGACTCAAGAACAGCTTCTTTCCTGCTGCTGTCAGAATTTTGAATAGACCTGCCTTACATTAAGTTGATCTTTCTCTATACCCTACTATGATTGTAACACTACATTCTGCACTCTCCCCTTTCCTTCTCTATGAACAGTGTACTTTTTCTGTATAGCCCGCAAGAAACAATACTTTTCACTGTATACTAATACATGTGACAATAATAAATCAAATCAAATCAAATCTTGTTTGCTCCCTTTGTGTGGGACCATGAATTAAATTCAATTTTAATTTGAGTTTTGGAGCAAGCAAGAAGATGGATTCGGGTCTGCCTGCTGCAGTCTGGGAGTATTGGCTTTAAAACGTTAACAATGGAGTCAAGGAAATTTAAAAAAAAGTAGTGTTTCCAAAGAAAAGTGGTTTCTGACATCCCCTGGCGCAAGTTAATAGAATCTTGCTTTTATCAGGACCACAGCAGCAATACGAACGGCTAGTGTATGTTGTGTTCAACATGTTCTTCTTCCTTGGATTCTTTTACAGACAACGTACACTTCATTTCTCCTCTGTGCCCATTTGTCCATTGTTGCTTTGACAAATATTTTTACTATTTTGTGCATTTTATGTGGGGACTGTTTAATATCTTTTGCTTTGTAAATTACTCTTTATAAATTACTGTTTGTATACAGCTGCTGAAGTGAATGGGAAAACTACAGCAGTGACTCCGGGCAATGAATTGCACATCAAAAGAAAGTATTCTGTGATTGGAGAGTGAGGCCGTGGCAAATTGAGAATAAACAAGTATCATTGCCTTGTTTGGGTTTACAACATTTCCAAATACGTGCAGACAGAATGGTAAAGCTTAACAAGGGGCAGGATTCTTCCAAAAAATTATTAATGGCAGAATTTTCCTGCTGTGGGTGCCCCAAGACCGGAAATTCTTACCCAAAGTCAAATGGTCTGCCAAATTTTCTGTCCTGCCTGCTACAATTCTTGCGGCAGACAGAACCAGAATATTTACCCTGAACGGCCATTTATAGCGAGAAAACCAATGTGATTCACAGAAACTAGATCATAATTTTCCCATTTTGGGAGAATGTTGAGCTTCACACCGGTTCTGGGAGTGGTAGGGCCTAAGCACACTGGTAACCCTGACTTCACAGAGTTCAGGCGTCATTTCCAAAGGGCATCTCGATCTCAAATTGAAATTGAGGGCTCACCTCCCTTGGATGTCAAGGAAAATCCCCCCTCTCCATCCCTTACAAAGATTGCCAGCCGGGGGAACTAGGCCTTTCCAATCATCCCCTTTCACGATCATCCCACCCTTCCAGCCTCACTTAATACCTCCCGCTAAATTACTCAACTCTTCATGGCCCCTCATGACTCAGTCTCCGAAGGCACAATCCCATTCAGGTTTCACCCCACTTTATGGTGGCACAGTGATCAGCACTGCTGCCTCACAGAGCCAAGGATCCAGATTGGGTCACTATCTGTGTGGAGTCTGCACATTCGCCCCATGCCTGTGTGGGTTTCCTCAAGGTGCTCCGGTTTCCTTCCAGAGTTCAAAGATGTGCAGTTTATGTTGATTGGCTGTGCAAAATTGCCCCTCAGTGTCAGGGAGATTAGCAGGGTAAATATGTGGGGTTATGGGAACAGGGCCTGAATGAGATTGTGGTCAGGACAAATGGCCTCCTCCTGCACTGTAGGGATTCTATGATTTTATGATTCAGTCGTGACTCAATCCCGTTGATATTACTGCTACTGCAACCTGGGAGTCAGTGCGCAACATGGCTGCAAAATTGCCGCCTCGCTATTCACTGATTGTCCTTGAAAGAAGATATAATGTTACGTTAGCAAGTTTTAGCTTGAGCTTCTGACGTTGAAATGAAATCCTAGAAATACACAAGTTACAACAACTACCGAAACACAGAAAGATTATAATTTCAGTTCCACTTAAATTATTGACCAATTATTCGCCAATGGC
Organism: Sphyrna mokarran; assembly: GCA_024679065.1. Lineage (NCBI taxonomy): Eukaryota > Metazoa > Chordata > Chondrichthyes > Carcharhiniformes > Carcharhinidae > Sphyrna > Sphyrna mokarran. The sequence goes on from JAGIQG010000002.1 coordinate 147,053,938, forward strand.
TTCCTTAATGCTTCCAACACTCTCTCACTTTGTTTCCAGTTTTCAGTATTTGCAGCTCATTCTTCTTATTCCTTTGGAATCATTTCAGGGAGTGAGTGAGCATAACGTTTACCATAAAGCTAATGATAGTTTTAATCTCTTGATATCTCGATACTTCTCTCCGTCTCTATCTCCTTTTCCATTAATAACTGATGGATTTGTGACAGTGGTTGGGTTGTCCTCTGTCACTCTCTTGATCAATTACAATTGAAAGCGCTTGGCCAGTTTTGAGGGAAGTGGGAGTATGGGTTCCAATCCAATCATTGCAAACTCTTTATGCTCAACATACTTTTCAACCTCGCCACTATTACCATATTGCAAAATGTCACAAATCAGCGCAATAACAACCACTTGCATTTGTATAGCACATTTGAAGTGGGGAAAGCCTCTAAGCTCTAATAGTCATTTTTGGAACTCTGTTGCTGTTCTTCTCAAACATTCTTTGGTCAAAAGATAACTTGCAGTGCTGCATTCCAGGCTTTTCCTAACCTTGTTGTAAGGATACAGGGATGATCTGAATTCATCACAGAAACTTGGGTCAGTGTATAGACTTTACAGAAAGAGCTTGAAAGCCTGTGTAAAAGAACGAATCATAAGGGACATTTTATGATGTGATAGGACATTTGTGATGATGTCAGAACAGTATAAAGAAATAATCTTGTTCACTGTGGAATGCTCAATGTATAAATTACAGCTGACCCACTGCATCAAACCAAATACAATGACGTTTTTACTCTTGTAACTTGCCCTGTGAGAGTTTTAATCAGGTTTATTGTATTTATTTGTCTTTCACTGGTCCAAGGTCTCTTCACCTCAAACAATTCACCAGTCAGCATTTTACACTCAGCACTCTGCTACTCTCTTGAGAACAATTGATTGCAATTATTTACTAAGGTGCTGGAGTTTTTATATTAGACTGTGGTTTTACTGACTCTTGACCTAATGCTGCACATAATCCTTTCTCAATCAGTGTAGACTTCTGATGAATGATTCCTTCAGCTGTATCTATATGCCTGTCATTCATGTGGAATTATTTTCTGCTGCTCATGGTTAACTTACCGTGCTGTGCGGTTACCTGAATGTGTTTGCTAATTGTGCCTGTTGTACAATAATTTCTTATCTCTTAATGCTGATGTATTTTTCTGATTCCATAGCAACCCAAGCTTTTGTCTTTGATTAAGTAGCAATCTTTGTCTGAGAGATAATTCCTGCTAATATTTCTTTTATTCCTGTTTCGCCCCTTGCATTTAATGATGGCTCACCATCATTTAAATTTATTTTCCTGCGAGGGATGTTTATAACAGTTACCTTTTCAGTAGTTCAAAATGGGCTCTGGATAATTAACAACCTGTTTACAACCCCAAGATTCCTGCCCACTGCCCTTCAAGAGAAAAGAAAATTGGGGATAGCGTAAAATGAACTGTCCCTTTGCTCGGATTCTACTTCGTGCAATGAGTGATGACGACTTTCACCCCAGCCTCCTTTATTTATTTATTATTTCTGGATTGCTGGTTAGGCCAAAATTTATTGCCCATCTCTATGTGCCCTTCAGGAGCTGGTGATGGTGAGCCAATTCCTTGAACCTCTGCAATCTATGAGGTGTAGGTACACCCACGTTGCAGTTAGAGAGAGAGTTCCAGGATTTTGAGCCAGCGACAGTGAAGGAACAATGATATTTACTCAGTCAGGATGGAATGTGGCTTGGAAGGGAATCTGTAGGTGGTGATGTCCCAATACATCTGCTACCCTTGTCCTTCCAAACTCTTGTAGAATACTGCAAATCCTGTTAGGTATTCTTCAACATTGATGGGACAGATGTGCTCACCACCTATGAGTAAGGCTCTTATGCCTCAGCCACCGAAGAAAGAGGCAACCTTGTCCCCAATATGGACATCGGACTGTCTTGTCCAGGGCTGATACTTGAGGTGGTGTCCACTTGCTTGCCCCCCAGGAGTTGACTCCATTCTCCTGCATAAGTGGTCAACATGCTCCTTAACTAGTTGGGCCTGTGCCTCCACAGATTGACTCAGTCTTGCCCACAAGTCTCCATAACACCCAGGCAGGTCTCCCATCACAATTCAATGCCAACGAATGAAACAATCATTCCCCTTTCGGGAATGATGATACTCTTTCTGAGTAACTTGCCCAGCTTCCATCCTCTCCAACAAACATGGGAACACCAAGCCGTGATTGGCATTGCCCCATGAATAACTCTACTGGAGTAACAGCAGTGCTGGCATGGATTTCAATGTTTTAGGACAGCAAAAAACTTGTCAATCTCAATAGAAACAGCCAAAACCTGCTTCTTTGTTAAAGCTTTGAACTACTGCATAGCCAAGTCCACCGGCCTATTTGAGGCAGGATTGTAGGGGGCTGACCTGATATGGCGATTACCATTAGATTTCACAAAAGTTGAAATTCATCAACAGTGAATGTCATTTCATTGTCTGAAACCAACACTTTAGCGTGACAATGGATTGCAATGATCTGACTCAGTTTCTCAATAGTAGATGTGGCTGTGATGGATCCCACCAATGCCTACTCACTTAGAATTGGCATCTACTGGGATTAGAATCATGTGCCTCAAAAAAAGATCCAGGAAAATCTATGGACAACCTGGCTATTCCCAAGAGTGCACATTCACTGGTGGCAGTAAAACTTGCTCAGCCTGACAACTTTCACACAGCCCAGCCATGAAATATCATTCACCATGATAGAAATACTACAGCTGCTCAATATACTATCCCAACTCTCAACCTCAGGCTCAAATGGTTCAATTTTCCAAAACAATGGCATGTTAAGACTGAGCCTTTACCATTTTGCACTTGGACATTGAGTGACACTCACTTTTGCCTCCAACTTTGCACTGTGGGCTTTCAACAATTGATCTAGTTTGTCCTCATCACCAGTGTAAAAACTTGAGGTGACTCAATGTGACAAACAACTAACCTAAGGGTTTATTGACAAGAGGAATTATCTCCACAAAGGATTCAGCAGCACAGCTAATTCAGGACTAACAACACCCTGACTCTAACTGAAAATTTCCAGCCCTGGGACTGCTTGTCCTTCCTCCCAATTGGCTCAGATTCGCATGCTCATGCTCCATTGGTTCTAGTCTTATCACATGACCCACAAAGGATCATCCTTTAAAGGGGCTATGCTACCACATTAACTAAGAATATTCTAGAGAAAAATCTAAATCAATTATTTATACTTTAACTTTTGTCATTTTTTTGATTGCTGGCACCACATAACCAACGTGAATGAGTTTGCTGATTGGTAGCTCTGAAAACTCCTGCTTAATCTTAATCTCATCTCTCTGTAATTTGTTTCAAGGTTGCGGCAAAGACAGATATATTAAAAAAAACATCAAATTATGTTCAACAAGAGCTGGTGAGCTAAGTTACTGAGGGAGGGAGCTTCACACGGTGCCTTTTGCAGCTTTCGTGAAAATGTATGATACATGAGAAAAAGCCATGAACAGATGTTTGTGAATTAATCCTGTTACAGGCTAAATGACACAAATGTTCATAAGTGTAGGAGGAATATCGCTCGTGCAGGCTGCGATTTGCAAAGCAGTCTGTGACAGATCAAGCACTGCACTCCAAGCTGAGCTGCAGCCAATCTATTTCACACATATAGCTGCTGTCAGTGATTGTGGAGATCTCAGCCAATACATTTCACCAAGTGAGGGGTTTTTAAACAAGAATTATATTTTGATTATCAAGAGACCCATCGCCGGTTGAAGACAACCATCTGGGAAGTCTACAGATGGGTCCCAGATGAAGTCAACAGTGGAACTAAAGCAGACGTACATTGGGTTGAAGCTCTCTTATCACCACATTATTATTGCTTAGCCTCCATTTTATGTCAGTAAGACAAACACAACACATATCAATTTCTATTCCAAAGACTTCACACTGAGAAACAGCAGGAACTGGAGAAGACATAATTTTTTTTACAAGCTGAGAGTTTACTCAGAGATTAAGATGTGATTGAGATCATAATACACAACACTACTCCATCAAGAACCAAAAAGCCATTTCATCCTGTCAATGTTCTTGCAGTTCTGTCCCCTCAATCAATCATAGAGTCCTGACAATGCAGAAGAAAGCCATTCGGCCATTGAGCCTGCACCAACACCAACCCCACCCAGGTCCCTGCTTAGCTACCCTGCTAATCCCTCTGACTTATCACATCCCAGACACTAAGAGTTAATGTAGCATATCCAATCTACCATAGCCTCTGCAGCTTTGTAGGAGGAAACTGGAGCACCCAGAGGAAACCCACACAGACACAGGGAGAATGTGCAATCTCCTCACAGACAGTGACCCAAGCCAGAATCAAACCCTAGTCCCTGGTGTGTAAGACAGCAGTACTAACCACTGTGCCACCGCGCTACTGAATGCACAGAATCATAGAAATCCTATAGTACAGAAAGAGGCCATTTACCCCATCAAGTCTGCATCGACCACAATCTTACCAGGCCCTAACCCCATATCCTTACATATTTACCCACTAATCCCTCAAACCTACGAATCCCAGGACACTAAGGGACAATCATAGCATGGCCAATTAACTTACTTTGCACATCTTTGGACTGTGGGAAGAAGCCGGAGCACCCAGAGGGAACCCATAGATTTATGTAGATTATACCCAAAATCCCATTACACTTTCACCGCCAAAACATTCATAAGTCGAACAGATCAATCCAAGTTCCTATCAATGCAAATTACGACAATAGTCAAGAAGGCAAGCAAAGGCTGCAACAAAGAGCAAAATGATAGGTAGAGTGAAATTGAAACCAGCAACAATGCAACACTGACACAGGGGATTTGGCAGCCTAATCAATACACACCCACAACCTTTGCTGCAATAATAAAAAATCACTAAAAAGTGTTGAGGATTGACTGCTTAATATTTGTCCTCACCTCGCTCAATCAAAATCCAACGGGATCCTTAAACCGGGGCATGTCTGTGCACTCAGGAAGTTCCCAAAATTGAGGCAATGGCCTTGTGGTTTTATCGCTAGATTAGTAATCCAGAAACTCAGCTAATGTTCTGGGATCTGGGAAGGAATCCTGCCAAGGCAGATAGTGGAATTTAAATTCAATAAAAACAAAATCTTTGATTAAGAATCTGCTGATAGCCATGAAACCATTATCGATTATTGGTTGGAAAAAACCCATCTGTTCACAAATGTTCTTAAGGGAAGGCCATTCTTACCTGATCTGGCCTACATGTGACTCCAGAGATACAGCAATGTGGTTAACTCTCAACTGCCCTCCATCGACTAAAGATGGGAAGTAGATTCTGGTCAGCCAGTAATACCCATATCCCATGGATTAATAAAGCGACCTCAGCAGTGAAAATCCAACCCTCTGCTTCTTTAACTGAATAAATACTTAGGAATTCTTATATTATCAGCGAACAACCTAACCAAATTCCTCTGCAAGTCTGCAGACTGCAGAAATTGGGAAAATACTGCACTGATTAGCGATTCTTACTCAAGGTTTCAAAAAATCCTTTGTTCCTTTAGAACTAACTCAAGGGAGAGGTTTAAAGTAATCCTGGGCTTGTATGGCTGGAGTTCAATTGAATTTTTTGTGAAATCAAATAGGTGTGAAACAGCCTCATGGGGGTGTTAGATTAGACCTTTTAATCCTCAAATGGCTTCTTGGTTATACAGTCACATTTCCATTCATCATTGAGGAATTGTTCTACCTGTGTAACATTTTAATGCCTCTGATATTTAATTGTCTGATTTCTGATTCTTTCCCTATAGTATTTTATTACCATCTTTTATCTCTCACTTGTAAATAATGTGATTAACCCCTTGATGTCTGATGGCTAATTACTGTTCTTGGTAATGTTTCCTTGTGTCAAAATTCACCGATTTTTCTTCAAGATTGTTCTGACATTTTTAAGTAAGAATATTTACATTAAAATCTGAATTCTACACAAAGAATATGGTCAGCTTTCAGAGTTTATCATTTACTCATTCATGGGATGTGGGTGTTATTGGCCAGGTTAGCATTTATTGACTAATCCTGAGGGCATTTAATAGCTAATCATATTGCTGTGGGTCTGGATTTAGGCTAGAGCATGTTGTTGATCTTACAAACAACACAGTTTTTCTCAGATCTTGTAAAAATACCACAAATGATTGTCAATAAATGTCTTACTAACCTCTCACAGCAGAATGCTATTTGTATGGGTATTATCTTATTACCTGAGGCTCAGTGGGCAGCACAGTCAGCTTTGAGGTGGAAGGTCACATGTTCAAGATCTGCTTCAGAAATGTGAGCACATAAACTCGGGGAAAACACCACTTTCAAATGAGGACAAAACGAAAAATAGACATGTGACAATCAGTGGTATATCAAAGAACAAAATGGAGCAGATATTCAGAAAATGTTAGTTCTGCCCAGGTGTTAGTTCAAATTGTGTAATTTATAGTTCAGACTATTTTTAAAATTGAATTGATGTTACAGGCTCTGAATTTCTTCCTGAACCTCTGAATTCAGATTCTACCATTGCAGAGAGCTCTGTGTTATAGAACATTGAACATAGAACATAGAACATTACAACGCAGTACAGGCCCTTCGGCCCTCGATGTTGCGCCGGCCAGTGGACCCTTTAACCTAAACTATTCCAATATCATCCATATGCCTATCCACCAACCATTTGAATGCCCCCAAAGTAGGTGAGTCCACAACTGCTGCAGGCACGGCATTCCACGCCCTCACCACCCTCTGTGTAAAGAACCTGCCTCTGACATCCGTCCTATAACTACCACCTCTTAATTTAAAGTTATGTCCCCTCGTGTTGGTCATCACCATCCGAGGAAAAAGGCTCTCACTATCCACCCTATCCAGTCCTTTGATCATCTTATACGCCTCAATTAGGTCACCGCGTAACCTTCTTCTCTCTAATGAAAATAACCTCAGGTCCCTCAGCCTTTCCTCATAAGGCCTTCCCACCATACCAGGCAACATCCTGGTAAACCTCCTCTGCACCCTTTCCAATGCTTCCACATCTTTCTTATAATGCGGCGACCAGAACTGTACGCAATACTCCAAGTGCGGCCGCACCAGAGTTTTGTACAGTTGTAACATAACCTCACGGCTCCTAAATTCAATCCCTCTACCAATAAAAGCTAACACACCGTACGCCTTCTTAACAACTTTATCAACCTGGGTGCCAACTTTCAAAGAGCTATGTACTTGTACCCCAAGATCCCTCTGCTCGACAACACTATTAAGGGTCCTTCCATTAGCCCTATATTTCATATGCCTGTTATTCCTACCAAAGTGAATCACCTCACACTTATCCGTATTGAATTCCATTTGCCACCTCACGGCCCAGCTCTGCAACCTATCTATGTCCCTCTGCAAACTGTAACATCCATCCTCGCTGTCTACAACTCCCCCCACTTTGGTATCGTCAGCAAATTTACTAATCCAACCCTCTACACCCTCATCTAGGTCATTTATAAAAATGACAAACAGCAGTGGCCCTAAAACAGATCCTTGAGGTACACCACTTGTAACTGCACTCCAGGTTGAATATTTCCCATCAACCACCACCCTCTGTCTTCTATCAGCTAGCCAATTCCTAATCCAAACTGCTAAATCACCTTCAATCCCATGCATCTGCACTTTCTGCAGTAGCCTACCATGGGGAACCTTATCAAACGCTTTGCTAAAATCCATATACACTACATCAACTGCCTTATCCTTATCTACATCAACTGCCTTACCCTTATCAGTGCTGAATTATAAAATAACACACTTGGGAAATGCTGGTGGGATTTTACACCTGTAACGATATAGATATAAAATCCTGTGAGAGTTAAAGAATGTGAATCTTGCCAGCCAGATCTCATTTCCTGATTTCCACCATCCGTTGGCCATGATGTAACAAGGCACCAGTCCAGGAAGGTCAGAAACCTCATTTCAATACATTTAAATGTCATTTGTGGACTTCACCACTGTATCATTCCTTCCACATCAGAAATTTATTCCTCAGTGATGACATAATGCCGTAAAAGTTCACAACAGGTTTTGTGAAGGCGAACCAAGCAAAGGAAACCCACCAATGACACTTAGATACCCATAACCCTAGGGAGAGAGAGCGACTCGCCAGGTGGTACTCTGGCATTTCCCCTTAGCACCTTGGAAATGCCCCCTGGGGCTGCCCCAGGATAATACCAGCATTCCAGGTGACACTGACAGGGTAATGCCAAGGGGCAGCAGCAAAAGGAAGCTATCTGGGAACTCAATTTCTTGGGGTCTTATCCATGGAAGAAAGGTTCCCCTTGGGCGTGTAGAAGGTGTCTTTATTTACATTGGGGATGGGAATGGAGTTCTTTGTTTTTACTCAGGATTCCTAATGTTGCCAGCATATTTTGCAGTTTGTTTTGCACCAAGTGCTGGATTAAAGAATCTCTGCAGTGCAGGAAAAGGCCATTCAGCCCATCAAGTGTGCTGCAGGCCCTCCCCAGGCCGTCTCCCTACAATTTACCCTACTAATTCCTCTAACCTTCACATCCCAGGACACTATGGACAATTTAGCATGGCCATTGAACCTATTCAGCACATCTTTGGACTCTGCGAGCACACGGAAGAAACTCACGCAGACACAGGCCAAATGTGCTGACACTGCACAGACAATGGCCCAAGCGGGAATTGAACCCAGGTCCCTGGAGCTGGGGGCAGCAGTACTAACCACTGTGCCATTGTGCCAGTCTGGTGAGAAAATCCAGCCATTCAGTTGGCAAGCTGCACACTGATTTTCTCAGCCAGCCTGTGGAGCCAAAATGAAAACAAAATCCCCTGCTGACCTTATTTTATTATTCACCAAAAGATTGTGACATTGGTGCATTTTTCCAATCTCTGGCTGACATTATTGGAGATCAGAACAAACCCTGTAGTGATACCAGGTGCATGTGTCACAGACCAGATGAGAAATTCCAAGATATACTATGAAGGTAGCCTGGACCCCAAATTCTTTTTATTTTGACACTAGTGCGAGGATAAAATGTTTCATTCCAGGTGTGATTCTGTTGACCACTGGGAAGCTTTTATCAAAACAAACTTTATCTTTACAAGCAGTTTAATGATACCAAAAAAAGAATTATCATAATCTTTATTAAATGAAATATTTAAATATGACACTATACAATTCTTAATTGATAATCTATCTTTATTAGAACATAGAACATAGAACATTACAGCGCAGAACAGGCCCTTCGGCCTTTGATGTTGCGCCGACCAATTAGGAAAAAGCAATGACCCTCTAACCTAAACCATTCCCTGTTCGTCCATAAACTTATCTACTAACCTCTTAAACACCACCAAACTTGGCGCATCTACAACTGCAGCAGTCAGGGCATTCCATACCCTTACCACCCTCTGGGTAAAGAACCTACCTCTGACATCTGTCCTAAAACCACCACCCCTTAATTTAAAGCTATGTCCCCTCGTGCTAGTTTTCTCCATCCTAGGAAAAAGGCTATCACTGTCCACCCTATCTAAACCTCTACTCATCTTATATGTTTCGATCAGGTCTCCTCTTAGCCTCCTCCTTTCTAACGAAAACAACCTCAAATCCCTCAGTCTCTCCTCATAAGACCTGCCCTCCATACCAGGCAACATCCTGGTAAACCTCCTCTGTACCCTCTCCAATACCTTCACATCTTTCTTATAATGTGGGGACCAGAACTGTACACAATACTCCAAGTGTGGCTGCACTAGAGTTTTGTACAGTTGCAACATGACGTTGCGATTAGTTCCAATTTAAGCAATATTCATCATAGACTTAAAGTTCCCTTCAAAATAATTTAGCAAACAATGCAAGCTTACATGCTGGTACATGGACCACCATTCCTTAAGCCTCTAGACTACTTCTGGAGAGAGGAAGATCTATTTTCCAGCATATCACAAACAGCAGATTCCAGAGAGAGAAGGAGAGAGGAGGTGAGGAGGTGGGGTAGTGGGTGGGTGGGGAGGGGGGTGCAGGAACAAGAAAGAAACCTCTGCACATTGTGGACCCAAGCAGAAACTGCTGACTTTTCTTTCTAAGTTTTGTTCCACACACTCACATGACTCTGTCTTTTATCAATTAACCTAATTAAACCAAACTCTGAAACCCCAGGGCTAACACTCAAATGCATATAAAGTTCATTAACTTAGCCTAAAAAGGGTGTCTTAGCGGTGCAACGATTAACACTGCTGCCTCACAGCGTCAGGAACCCAGGTTCAATTCCTGTTTGAGTCATTGTTTGTGAGGAATCTACAGGTTCTCTCTATGTCTGCTTGGGTTTCCTCTGCGTGCTCCAATTTATTCCCACAGTCCTAAAGACATGCTGGTTAGATGCATTGTCTGTGCTAAATTCTCCCTCAGTACACCCGAACAGGTGCTGGAGTATAGTGACTAGGGGATTTTCACAGTGACTTCATTGCATTGTTAATGTAAATCTAATTTGAAACTAATAAATAAACTTAAAAAAACTAACACTCCATTATGTCAAAGGAATTATTCTGCTGCACTCTCAAGAGGGTTGCTGGTGCAGACAGATTGGCACATTTAAACAGAGCTGAATTCTAAACATATCCTTCACATGAAGCATGATATTTCGTTAAGGCACATTATCACCACCCATGACCTTCTCCAAACATAAATTGACTTAATATTTCCACAGCTTAAACTTAGCCATAAACTTTTCCTCCCTGTTGTTACTTCTGCATTTCTCAATCTTTTCTTCCTCAATTACCTTTCACTATTTGAGTGATGAAATAATTAAGTTATTCTTTTCTAACTCAGATGATCCTGTTACTCTTTTCGGTGAGTTAACGCACTGCCTTTCAATGTCCCATTCTGTCATTTGACTTCTCTGTAAACAAATAAACCAAGAGCCAAGAAAAACTCCAAAAATCACACCCAAACAAAATGTGTTGTTTCTTTGGCATTAGGTAAGAATCAAGACAAAAGGATTCCCATGCTGCAGTTTTGAAGGACCTAAATGGCACAACTTTTTATTCCCATATGTTTTAATTCACACATTCGTTCTCAATCAAAATAAGCAGCAGCAATTATATAACAAGTACCAGAATTCTGTGTGAGAATAGTCTCAGAGAGAACACAAATTATCCTCTGATTTCCTACCTTCTCCATCGCAGACCAAACATCTTGTATCCATAATAAATGACAAGATTTCAGTGTTCAGAGAATCATGAGTAAAATATTTAATTTAAAGTGTAATATCAATGCACTGAATTGGCATTCAGATATAATTGCCTTGCTGCTTGTGTTTTCTCTGTTTAACCTATGAAACAAAGCATTATTTGAAAGCATTTGCAAGGAAAGGTTTTATCAGACATTGCTTTTGATTTGATTTGAGTTGACTTATTATTGTCCATACACTGGCATATAGTGAGAAGTACTGTTTCTCGTGCACTATACAGACAAAGCATACCATGCGTAGAGAAGGAAAGGAGAGAATGCAGAATCTAGTGTTGCAGTCAGAACTAGAACTAGAATGTAGAGAAAGATCAACTTAATATGAGGTAAGTCCATTCAAAAATCTGATGGCAGCAAAAAAGAAGCTGTTTTTGATTCAATTGGTACATGACCCTAGATTTTTGTTTCTTTTTCTGATGGAAGAAGGTAAAAGAGAATATGTCTGGGGTAAGTGGTGTCCTTGATTATGCTGGCTGCTTTTCCATGGCAGCAGGAAGTGCAGTCAGTGGATGGGAGGTTGGTTTGTGTGATGGACTGGGCCTCGTTCACAATCCTTTGTAGCTTCTTGCAATCTTGGACAGAGCAGGAGCCATACCAAGCCATAATATAACCAAAAGGAATGTTTTCTATGGTGCACTATTAACTGCAATAATTAAAAGGTATGAAGATCATATATCCCTTATCTCTACTACAAGTATGGGGACTAAAAAACGCTATGACATCTGGTTGGTACTCTTTATTAAGGCAATTCAATGAGTGTGCACTCATAATTCTTTACTTGTAGTTGCCATATAATATAAATACTGCAGCTCACATGCCAAGGACTGCTTAGAAGGCTAAAGGCATGAGATACTGACTGCTTACACTCGACTCAGCAAAACTGAGAATTTCTCCAGGACCAAATTGCATCATTTATAAATTTCATTACATTGGATGAAAGTGGGTGTTCTGTACCATCAAATTCTGCTAACCAACATTTGTTCTGTGGTGAAGTTCACTGTTATCATTTGTTGTGTTTGTCTTTGATGTTTTAAGTTGTTTGGCACCTCAAGGCATGCTGCACATGTTTGCTCATTCATTACTCTGGAGCATTTAAAGTCTTATCACTTGCTCATGCACCAGAATGTAACAACCTGCATTTATATTACACCATTAATTATGATGGAACACTTCACAAGAGCATCAACCTGTGGAAGGAGGTATAAGTACATGTGACCAGCAAGGTAGATTTTAAGGAGCATTTAAGGGAAAAGAGGATGAGAGAGGTGGAGAATATTTCCAGAGTTCTGTGCCAACTCAGCTGAAGACAAAGCCACCAATGATAAAAAAAAGATCAAAATTGGGCATATTCAAGGGCTTAATATTGAAAAGTCTCAAAAGCTGTAACTCCCAACTAACATTGGATTGTACCTGTAGTCTCCTTTTCTGACCTGTTGTGTTCCTATTTAAGTAAACTTTATTTATTAGTCACAAGTAAGACTTACATTAACACTGCAATGAAGTTGCTGTAAAATTCCCTTAGTCACCACTGTAAGGCACCCATTCAAGTCAATGCATCTAACCAGCACGTCCTTCTGATTGTGGGAGGAAATCGCAGCACCAGAGGAAACCCACACAGACACAGGGCAAACGTGCAAATTCCACACAGACAGTGATCCAAACCAGGAATTGAACCCAGGTCTCCAGCATGATGAGGCAGCAGTGCTAACCACTGTGTTAGTGCTGCCTGTTCTCTTCTTCTTTCTTGATACCTATGGTTAATGAGGTAATGTATCCTATATTATTGGCTTGACCTTGCATAGTCATCATAACAACAGAATCAATCTCTCATACGTGGATGTATATTTCATATTAACAAATGCTTACTGTGGTCTTTCTACCTGGCCTGTTCCTGCCTCTCAGTGCACACAGTCATATCTGTCATAAGCTTAGATGACAGCTGAGGTTCGAAGCAAATCTGTAAGCGTTTGAGATGAATTGTGCTGACAATCGAGTTTTTGGGGCAAGTGAATCTTGAAACACAAACATTCTTCAATAATTCCCACAAATAATCAAGCAACACATTAGATTTTCAGATTTTAATGGGAGTTTAACTTTATGTCGCTTTCTATTGCTTGGCATGTTATTTAAGGTAGATGTGAGACACCTCTGTCCGCTTTATTCACATTTTAATATCTGCTATGGCAAAGGAAGTGTTCTGAATAATTGATTTCCAAAGTCCTTTTATAACAGTGTCAAATGTTTAGATTTTTATCTTCATGCAACGGTGACAACTTCATATATTATTCATGAGACACAGACCCATAACTCATGATAAAAGAATTGCCTTGCATTACTTGCAAATGCAATTAGCATTTTTCGCACTAATGCGTTTTGAATTAGCTAGTGCTGCCTTTGTTTGCCGAGCTACCATTATGTTATTATAAGTTGCTAATGTGCAGTTAATTGGAGTTCAATATTTTCCACATAAAATTCGATAATGGCATCATTTGATAATCTCAAAGATTTGGGTCTTCATGCTCCTGTGTTAGGATTGCTTGTGGTGATATTTCACTTTATTTCAAGACTAAGTGGGCTTTATATTTACACGTGGCATAAGTAGGATTTATTCCTGGTATAAAACACAAATGGAAAATTGGAAGAAATTAATAACCATAGATTTAAACCCACACTGAAATTGCATTGATTACACGTGGTCACTTCCAAATGGTAATTCTGCAGGAACAGGATATACTTTCAAACTGGAATAACTTCTTGCTCAAGAAAGTGAGATTCACCAGAGTGAGAGTATCAGAAATTTGGCGCTGAAAGGGAATTTTGTGCGGATGGAGAAGTGGCCTCATCTTTGGGAAGGGTGGAAACGTGGACCTACGCAGGAAACCTGAGGGTAAGTGAGAGGTAGAAAGAAATTAAACTGTGACTTTACAGTCAGCAGGTAAATGATTGGCTGATGACTAGGAAGTAGTTTTTATTTTCTTTTTTTCTCTATTTTTTCTTGGGATGTAGTTGTTGCTGGAAATTATCTTAAGGATTAGGTCCTGGCAGGAGATCACAGACATGTGGCATACTCTTCTTGTGCGATTTGGAAATTTAGGGACCTTCTGGTGTCCCTGACTCATTCACATGCAAGAAGTGTGTTCAACTGCAGCTCTGGTTAGACTGCTTGATGGCTCTGGAGCTGCCTGGAGCATCCACGATGCTGAGGAGGTTGTGGATAGATGTTCAGTAAGATGGAAACACTGCAGATAAAAATTACTGAGGGAGATAGGGAATGGGTGACCACCAGACAGAGGAAGAGTGGGAAAGCAGTGCAGGAGTCTCCTGTGGTCATCTCCTTCTCGAATAAATGTACCATTCTGGGAGATGGCTTGCCAGGGGAAGATGGCAGCAGCCAGGTTCACAGCACTACTCCACAGGAGGGCAGAAAAAAAAAGTGGCAGAGTGATAGGGGACTCAATTGTAAGAGGAATAGACAGGCGTTTCTGCGGATGCAAACAAGGCTTCAGGATGGCATGTTGTCTTCCTGTGCAAGGGTCCAGAGCAACTGAGGAGCACTCTGGAGGGGAGAGGGTGAACAGCCAACTGTCGTGGTGCATAGAGGCACCAACGATACAGGTAAAAAATGGGATGAGTTCTTACAAGCTGAACTTAAGGAGATAGAACATAGACATAGAACATAGAACACTACAGCACAAACAGGCCCTTGGGCCCACAAGTTGTGCCGAACACATCAAAACCTACCCAGCCATAGACCTATCTATAACTCCCAATCCCATTGGATCCCATATACTCATCCAGAAGTCTTTTAAAAGACCCCAGCGAGTTCGCCTCGACCACCACCGACGGCAGCCGATTCCATTCACTCACCACCCTCTGAGTGAAAAACTTTCCTCTAGCATCCCCTCTGTACTTGCTTCCCTGCACCTTAAATCTGTGCCCTCTCGTCGCGACCATTTCAGCCCTGGGAAATAGTCTCTGAGAGTCCACCCTATCTATTCCTCTCAACATCTTGTAAACCTCTATCAGGTCGCCTCTCAACCTTCGTCTCTCCAGGGAGAACAGTCCCAGCTCCCTCAACCTGTCTTCATAAGGCATGCCTCCCAATCCAGGCAACATCCTTGTAAATCTCCTCTGCACCCTTTCAATAGCTTCCACGTCCTTCCTATAGTGAGGCGACCAGAACTGCGCACAGTACTCCAAGTGTGGTCTGACAAGGGTCCTATAAAGCTGCAGCATTACCTCCTGACTCCTGAACTCAATCCCTCGATGAATGAAGGCCAGTACACCGTAAGCTTTCTTAACCACATCCTCCACCTGGGAGGCCGATTTGAGAGTCTTATGGACCCGGACCCCAAGATCCCTCTGCTCTTCCACACAGCTAAGACTCCTACCTTTGATAGTGTACTCATTCACCCCGTTGGATCTGCCAAAATGGACCACAACACATTTATCCGCGTTGAAGTCCATCTGCCACTTCTCCGCCCAGTCTTGCATCCTGTCGATGTCATGCTGCAACTTCTGACATCCCTCCAGACCATCCACAACACCACCGACCTTCGTGTCATCGGCGAACTTACTCACCCATCCCTCCACTTCCTCATCCAGGTCATTTATGAAAATGACAAACAGCAAGGGTCCTAGAACAGATCCCTGGGGCACTCCACTGGTGACCGACCTCCATGCAGAAAAAGAGCCATCCACAACCACCCTCTGCCTTCTGCAGGCAAGCCAGTTCTGGATCCACAAGGCCAAAGCCCCTTGGATCCCATGGCCTCTCACCTTCATGAGATGTTAAACTAAGAAGTAGGACCTCAAAGGTAGTAATCTCAGGATTGTTCCCACTGTCACATATGAATCTGAGTAGGAAGGTCAGCATAGCTAAGATGAATACATGTCATAAAGGACGTGCAAGAGGGAGAGATTCAAATTCCTGGGATATTGGAATCGGCACTGGGGGAGGTGGGATCAGTACAAATCTGATGGTCTGCACCTGGGCAGGACGGGAACTCCTAAGCAGAGAGTTTGCTCGTGCTGTTGGGGAGAGTTTAAATGAATGAGGCAGGATGATGGGAACCGATGCAGGAATTCAGATGGAGGTAGAGTGGGGACAGAAACAAAAGGCAGTGAGGGGATAAGTGGAAGGCAGAGAAACCATAAGCAAAAATCATAAAGAGCCAAGTACAGAATATAGAGAATGTAGAGAGCTCAGTGAATGTGTCCAGTAAGGCTAAGAGAAATAAAACATAGGGAGAGTGTACAAAACATAGAATATAGATTAAAGAACATTACAGTGCAGTACAGGCCCTTCGGCCCCCAATGTTGTGCCAACCTGTGAAACCAATCTAAAGCCCATCAAACTTACACTGTTCCAATATCATCGATATGTTTATCCAATGACCATTTAAATGTCCTTAATGTTGGTGAATCCATTACTTTTGCAGGCAGGGCATCCCATGCTCTTACTACCCTCTGAGTAAAGAACTTACCTCTGACATCTGTTCTATATCTACCACCCCTCAATTTAAATCTGTGTCCCTTTGTGCTAGTCATCTCCATCAGAGGAAAAAGGTTCACACTGTCCACCTTATCTAATCCTCCAATCATCTTACATGCATTTAGTCACCTCTTAATCGTCTTCTCTCTAACAAAATCAACCTCAAGTCCCTCAACCTTTCCTCATAAGACCTTCCCACCATACCAGGCAACATCCTGGTAAACCTCCGTTGCACCCTTTCCAATGCTTCCACATCTTTCCTATAATGTGGCGACCAGAACTGCATGCAATATTCCAATTGCAGCCGCACCAGAGTTTTTTACAGCTGCAACATGACCTCATGGCTCCTAAACTCAATCCCTCTACCAATAAAAGCTAACACACCGTACACCTTCTTAACAGCCCTATCAACCTGGGTGCCAGCTTTCAGGGATCCATGCATATGTACACCGAGATCTCTTTGCTCATTCACACTACCAAGCAACTTACCATTAGCCCAGTACTCTGTATTGCTGTTACTCTTTCCAATGTGAATCACTTCACACTTTCCTGCATTAAACTCTATTTGCCACCTCTCAGCACTTAACTGTGTCCCTGTGTAACCTGCAACATCCTTCCGCACTGTCCACAACTCCACCAACTTTAGTGTCATCTACAAATGTACTAACTCTTCCTTCTGCGCCCTCATCCAGGTCATTTATAAAAATGACAAACAGCATTGGCACCAAAACAGATCCTTGCGGTACATCACTAGTAACTGAACTCCAGGATGAATATTTACCATCAAACCACTACCCTCTGTCTTCTCTCAGCTAGCCAATTTCTGATCCAAACCATTAAATCACCCTCAATCTTATTCCTCCATATCTTCTGCAATAGCTTACCACGGGGAATCTTATCAAATGTTTTACTGAAATCCATATTCACCACATCAACTGCTTTACTCTTATCTATCTCTTTGGTCACCTTTCAAAGAACTCAGTAAGGTTTGTGAGGCATGACTTACCCTTCACAAAACCGTTTTGCCTATCTCTAATCAAATTATTCCTTTCTAGATTATTATAAATCTCTTATAATCATTTCCAAAACTTTGCCAACAACAGAAGTAAGGCTGACTTGTCTATAATTATCAGGGTTGTCTCTATTCCCTTCTTGAACAAGGGGACAACATTTGCTATCCTCCAGTCTTCCTGTAAACAATGTAAACTATTCCTGTAAACAATGACGGCCTAAAGATTAAAGTCAAGGGTTCTGCAATCTCCTCCCTAGCCTCTCAGAGAATCCTAGGATAAATCCCATCCTGCCCAGGGGATTATCTATTTTTATACTTTCCTGAATTGCTAACACCTCCTCCTTATGAACGTCAATGTCATCTAGTCTAATAACCTGTACCTCAGTATTCTCCTCTATAACATTGTCTCTTTTCCTGTGTGAACACTGATGAAAAATATTCATTTAGTGCCTCTCCTATCTCTTTGGACTCCACGCACAACTTCCCACTGCTGTCCTTGACTGGCTCTAATCTTACCAGTCATTCTTTTAGTCCTGATATACCTATAGAAAGCTTTAGGGTTTTCTTTGATCCTACCTACCAAAGACTTCTCATGTCCCCTCCTGGCTCTTCTTAACTCTCTCTTTGGGTCCTTCCTGGCTAACTTATAACTCACAAATGACCTAACTGAGCCTTCATGTCTTATCTTGACGTAAGTCTCCTTCTTCCTCTTCAACTTCTTTAATAAACCACAGTCCTCTCGCTTCACCACTTCCTCCCTGTGTGACAGGTACATACTTATCAAGGACACAGAGTAGCTGTTCCTTGAACAAGCTCCACATTTCAATTGTGTACATTCCCTTCATTTTTCTTCCACATCCTACGCATCCTAAATCTCGCCTAATCACATCATAATTTCCTTTCCCCCCAGCTGTAACACTTGTCCTGCATATATATCCATCCCTTTCCATTGTTAATGTAAATGTAACAGAATTGTGGTCACTATCACCAAAGTGCTCACCTACCTCCAAATCTAACACTTGGCCTGGTTCATTACCCAGTACCAAACCCAATGTGGCCTCACGTCTTGTGGCCTATCTACATAAACATGAAAGGACAAATGGTCTGAGGTCTGTTTGCTTTAACGCAAGGAATATGACAAGTAAGGCAGATGAACTTAAAGCTTGGATTATTACATGCAACTATGACGTGGCAATTATGGAGACCTAGAGGAAAGAAGGGCAGTTCTGGCAGCTTAGCATTCCAGGATTTAGATGCTTCAGGTGAGATAGAGTAGGTGACAAAAGAGATGGAGCTGTTGCTTTACTGGTTAGGGAGAATGTCACAGCTCTACAGAGGGAGGACACCTTGGTGGAATCATGCAATGAGACCATATGGATAGAACTCAGTCATGTTATCATGCTGTGCGGGTTGTACTACA
This sequence comes from Sphyrna mokarran, assembly GCA_024679065.1. NCBI lineage: Eukaryota > Metazoa > Chordata > Chondrichthyes > Carcharhiniformes > Carcharhinidae > Sphyrna > Sphyrna mokarran. The sequence continues at coordinate 147,073,147 of JAGIQG010000002.1, forward strand.
GACCCTGTGGAGTGGGGGAACTGATATGTTTGCAGATTGTGGGAAGATTTAACTTCCATAATCTGCAGATTTTAACTTCCCCAACATAAACTGGGATTCCTTTAAACCAGGGGCTTACGGGGTAGTGTTAGTTCCATTTATCCAAGAGTGCTTCATGAGGCAATATGTAGATATTCCAACTCAGGATGGGGATATCTTAGACCTGATTCTGGGAAATGAGCCTGGACAAGTGATTGATGTCTCAGTGGGGGACCGTTTTGGGAACAGTGATCACAATTCAATAAGTTTTGAGAATGGCATCAACCAGGATCTTGGGTTCATGTCACACTATCTGTAACCCCCATGACTTGTCTGGATTTGCAAATCTTACTAACTGTTCTGGCTGTAGACAATACACATCTCTTTAATGTACTTAATGTTCTCTCCACTCACATTGTCTGTACCTTTAAACCTGATTATCTGTAAAGATTTGCATTCCAACCATTATTTTGTCAGTTGAGTTTGTGTCTTTATATGCCCTGCTGGTGAATAGAACTCCCATTCATCTGATGCAGGGGCAGTGCTCTGAAAGCTAGTTATTTTTCCTACCAAATAAACCTGTTGGACTTTAACCTAGTGTTGTAAAACTTCTTACTGTGTTTACCCCAGTCCAATGCTGGCATCTCCATATTGAAGATAACACAACATCATCAAGTAGGAGCTGGACGGGGGGTGGTTATTTGAGGGTAAATCAGTTCCCCATGGCAGGCTGATACAGAAGGTGTAGTTGTATGGGATACTAGGTATGCTAGTAAGATGGATTAAAAACTGGCTTTGTCATAAAAGGAAGAGAATAGCAGTGGAAGGATAATTTTCTAACCGGAGGTCTATGACAAGGTGTGTTCCACAAGGATCAGTGCTGGAGCCTCTGTTGTTTGTAATATACATAAATGAATTAGAGGAAGATGTAGGTGGTCCGATTAATAAATTTGCAGATATTACGAAAACTGGGAGAGAAGCGAATAGTGAGGAAGATTGTCAGAGGATACAACGGGATAGAATTGGCTGGAGATCTGGGACAGAAGATGGTAGATGGAATTTAGCTTGGATAAAGGTGAAGTGATGTGATTTAGAAGGTCTACTGCAGAAAGAAAGAAGACATAAATGGTAGAGCTCTTAGAAATATTAACATGCAGAGGGATCTAGGCGTACAGATTCACAGTTCCCTAAGGGTGACAACTCAAGTGGACAAGGTGGTCAAGAGGGCATATGGCATGCTGGTTTTCATTGGTCGGGGCATTGAATACAGGAATTGGAAAACCATGTTGCAACTGTATAAGACTTCGATTAGTCTGCGTTTAAAGTATTGTGTACAATTCTGGTTGCCACACTATCAGAAGGATATTGGTGCCTTGGAAAGGGTGCTGATGAGATTGCTTAGGATGTTGCCTGTTTGGAAGATATGGACTATGAAGAAAGATTGAACAAGCTTGGAATATTTTGATTGGAACGTCAGAGGATGAGGGGGGACCTGATAGAGGTTTATATGGTCAAGATAGGCTTGGATAGAGTGGATAGTCAGAGTCGTTTTCTCAGGGATGAAGGGTCAATTACTCAGGGGTAGAGGTTAAGAGTGAGAGGGAGAAAGTTTAAAAGAGATGTAAGGGGAAATTTTTCACACAGAAAATGGTGAAAGTTGAAAAGTGTTGCCGGAGGAGGTGGTGGAAGCAGATTATATAACAATGTTCAAGAGGCATCTGGATAGATACAGGCAGGGAATAGACAGATATGAATCTCATAGAGGCAAGAAAATATTAGATTAGAGAGGCATTTGTGTTGGCACAGACTTGGTGGGCTAAAGAGCCTGTTCCTGTGCTGTACTGTTCTTTGTTCTTTGAATTTGAAACTCATCTCAGTTTCTTGACAGCTACAATTTTCTCATCAAGCTCCTATTCTTGGCTTTGTCAAAAAAAAAACAACATAGTCATGGAATTAGGCTGGGACCACCTTGTGAAACATGACACACTCTGAAAATTGCTTTCTTTTGAAATTCTGCATGGTGATAGATTAAAATCGGAGTTCCTGATTGCGCCTAATCAGATGTTACGCTCTGATGGAGCTTCAGTGACTTAAGTTGTATAGAACTTGTGCAGAGTATGTCTGACTTGGTCCCATAGATAGATTCTGTTAAAATTTGGATTTAAATTGATTAATAATTAATAAAATGTAGCTGGTAAAACTTGACAAATCAACCCTTCAACTACAAAGATCTAAATTCCATTCATCTTAAGAGATTAAGACTGTTTAATTACAGATTCCTTGCCCAAAATAATGCTGAATAAACTGGAATGAAAAGTGGGATTTTCTGGCCTTGCGCGTCCCAAGATTGGAAATTCCCACCCAAGCGCAACAGACCTTTAAATGATATGTCAAATTTTCTGTCTCACCCGCGATGATTCCTGCGGCGGGCAAGATAGGAAAATTTCGGCCATTATCTGTGCAGTTAGAGAATTTAATGCTGAATGTTTTTATTGGAGAAGAGAGCATTTGATATGCATGGCTGCCAAGCGGTTACACATTTTGAAAACTTTCTAGGTTAGCTCCTGTACTTTGCTCCACTGGGGAATTGGTGAATGAAGAAATCTTGAAGAACATGGGAGGATATTGTAGGTGGGATTTTACGGCCTTGCTCATCCCAAAACTATAAAATCCTGCCCAAAGTCAACGAGCCTTTCCAATGGTCTGCCCCTCACCCGCTCTGATTCCCGTGGCAGGAGGGATGGTAAAATTCCATCCTATGTCTCCATGTTGATGCAAAGTGAGATCCTCAGGTGTGGCAAAACAGCTCCTTTTAAATGTCGCTAAATTAATGGGCAGAATAATTGATGCAAATACTTAACACATCTGCATGCTGACATTCTGTTCTAGAATCTCACACAGCAGACAGGCACAACCACTCTCAGCATTAAACTGCATGATTTCCAGGAGGGATATCAGAGTTGATGGCAGGTTATGCATCGTCTGTTGCATTTGGAACTTGTTCCACCCAGCTCTGCTCTAAAATCACCCTTTGACATGAATAGCCGTGTATTAATAATTAACGGGATTACAATCATGAGATGCTCATGGAAAACTCAACAGTAAAGATTAGGACACCCCAAAACACTTTCTACCCAATGAATTGTGGTCACTGTTACAATGCAGGAAACATGACACTAATGTCCACACAGCAAACTCCCCCAAACAGCAGTATGATAACGACTGGATATTTTGTTTATTTTGTTTCTTTTGGACATTGGTATATTGTTATATTGGCCAGAATGCCAGTAAGGTTTCCTGGGCTAGCTTGGTGGGACAGTGGTTAGCACTGCTGCCTCACAGCACAAGGGATCTGTGTCTGATTCCAGCCTTGGTCACTGTGTGGAATTTGCACGTTCTCCCTGTGTCTCCGGCATCCTCCCACAATCCAAGGATATGCACGTTAGGTGGATTGGTCATGTCTAATTGCTCCTTAGTGACCAAAGATGTGTAAGTTAAGTGGATTAGCTATGGGAAATGTGCAGGTTTATGTGGATAGATTAGAGTGGAAAACCTGAGTGAAATGCTGTTTCAGAGAGTCAGCGCAGACTCAATGGGCTAGATGGCTTCATTCTGCACTATAAGGATTGTGTTTTATGATTTTATGAACTCCTTATCCTTCCCTGAAATTGTACCATGGGATATTTACCCATGAACCCTCTGAGAGGATAGGTTGGAACTTGGATTAACATTTCATCCAAAAGACAATACCTCAGACAGTGCAGCACTCCCCCAGTGGAGTATTTTGTGCTCAATTTAAGGGTTGAACTTGAACTCACAGTCTTCTTCAGAGGCAAGGTAGAGACCAACTCATCTTCAGACAGCTTTGCACTCCCTTCCACTTGAAAAATCACAAAGGCCTTTGGCAAACATGGCACCTGTCACTTGATTTACGCACCAGTATTTAAATCACTGACTGATTTGACTGGTGCCCCTTCCACTGCCTTGGGAGAATTCTGTGACATTAACAATTAAAGTGATTATGACATTCACAACAAAATCAGTCCATAGGCTGTGTGCTGAAGCAGACATGCAGAAAGCAGGACTCTGTGATAGAGAGCTAGGTTATGTCCAGGTGAGGACATGTGACAAGTCTTCCCTTTCCTCCCCATTCCTCAGCTGATTGTGGCAAAGTTTTTTGAAAGTTATCAGGATGAAGATGCCAGTTCAGTGTATGGACTTAACTGCTTATGTGCTGATAGCAATTAACTCAGTCTAACATCCTTTGCTGAGTTTAAACACAAAAGGGAAGCAGTTATTTTTTGTGGTAAAATCTCATCCAGGTAAAGATATAACATTTTTAAAAAGATAAACACATATCCCAACCAATACAACATACACAAATACACACATATATGCATGTACACTCACAGACACAGACACACAATACACACACACATACATGCACATACACACATGCAACACAGCGACGCACACACACACATGCACACACACACGCACACACACACATACATACATACACGGATGCATGCACACATGGATACATTCACACAGGCACAAACAGGGACACACACACACACGGACACATGCCGTACACATGGATACATATACACATGCACACACATGCATTTTCACAAATACACACACAGATGCAAACACAAACACACACACACATGTGCACGCACACAGATATACACAAACACACACACACACACATACACATACACACACACACATAAAGAGGATGGTCTTGAAATTCCAGTGGGGTTGGCACTGAGATGTGTTCTAATTTCTGGAGATAATCTCCTTTAAGCTACAGTCTGTATTTTTTCAAACTAGAAAACTGTGGGATATTGGGCTGGCCTATGATTGGGAGGTCAGCAGTCCAAGGCCGCTGTACATGCATCAATCTCCACTGTGACAGATCAGAGCATGCACAATGGCCCACTCAGCACTAAGCTGCCAATCTCCCCAGTGGGAATAGGCCTCGCCCCCTGATTTTTCAGGCAGAATCTCACTAGGGCACTCTGTAATGCTCAGAGTTTGGGAGATTCATTCTGAAAATCTAAAGCCAAAAAAAAAACTCAGCAGCATTTACTCCAGTTTTTACGTGAATTGTGGACTTTGAATATTTTCAGGAGAATCTCGGCCAATAGTCTTTTTGGAATTTTGAGTGATCTACTGGAATCTTTGTGACTTTGTCACTTGAAGAGTTTCTCCTATATTTCATAACTGACTTCATTTGAAATAATATGCTTTGAAGAGCTTGAAAATATTGACATATTTTGGATAAGAAGGAGCTTGAAGGCTGCTAGGATTTCCAGCAAATGGACACTAACCTTTTGTTGAACCAACAGTTTATTCAATATTTATTGATCTGATGAAGTGTATGACTTGTTCACAGCATTGCTCAATTCTTGCTATTCATGTGGACTGTAAATTCTGTTTTTAAAAAAATGTGCTCTAATGATTGAGAGGAAGATCAGTTAGAAGCATTAGACAGAGATTTTATTCAGTCTGTGTATACAGGTTATAATCACTGATGCATTTGACCCAGCCACCATCTGCGGTAATATTACGGTCACCTCCCAATGTTTTCTCATTTGAATGTTATTAATGGCTCAATTAATAATGTGCTTTCTACTGAATGTGGAGTTGGGTTAGAGGAGGAGGGAAGGGAGGGTTGGAATGGGGATGCATCCTTACTAAAAAGGTTCAGATTGAGAATGAACCCTGGGAATTTCATGTGATGTAATAGAAACACTTGTAAATAGCCACGGGAAAACAAGTAAAGACAATTAAAAAATCCAACACATTCACTTGGTGGGTAGATACAGAATTGTGCCAAAAACTTCATAAATATTAGGCCCTCATTTTGAATTTTATCATCTGAGCACTCACTGGAGGGGTAACTGAATTTGGGTAATTAAACACAAGTCAGATATCGATGATGCATCATTTCTATTTCATTGACTACAACACAGCAAGGTGGCATACTTCTTAGGACTGTGACTCACAGCGTCAGGGACCTGGTTTGATTCCACCCTTGAGTGACTGTGTAGAGTTTGTATGTTCTCCTCATGGTTTCCTCTGAGTGCTCCCACTTCCTCTCACAATCCAAAGGTGTGCAGGTTAGGTGGATTGGCCATGCTAAATTGTCCATTAGTGTTCCAAGATGTGAGCATTTAAGGGATTAGTGGGGTAAGTATATTGGGTTACTGTGAAAGGTCCTGGGTAGGATGCTCAGTGCACACTCAGTGGACTGAAAGGCCTCCTTCTGCCCTGTAAGGATTCTATAACATAATTCAAAATTGGTAGACATACGTAATTGTTGGATGAATCAATATAAATTACTCATTGCCAAAGTTAAAATTATCTATCTACTGTTATCTTTTTATTTGTTTTTTTTCAAAATATGTATTTTGAAATATGATTTTTGCATAAACTGTTAATTTACCTTATGTGGCAATGATAATGGAGGTCAGGACATGTGACGCAGTGGGTCCCATCCTGCCTCTGAACCAGAAGCTCTTTATTTAAGGCCCAGTCCTTGGCTTGATTTCCAGTTAAAATGTTTGTATCTCAGTCAAACGTTTGATTATCAACACGCAAACCGTGCAGATCGAGAGGGGAGATTCCTGGTCACCTGTGCCATAGAAAGAAAATTGCAGCTTCTAACTTCACCATCCATTGCTTTAGATTGCAATGTACATGAAAAAGTGCCTGTTACCACAGCAACTCAGACCTCCCCAAGTGAACTGTAACCAACCAATATAAATTAGACCACACTTATACAGAGAGGTGTAATGACTTTGTTTGTGAAGGAGTAAGCATTCATCTGTCTAAAAGCTGTTAAATGATTAGACTTATAACTTGATGAAATATGAAAGTTTGTCTTCTGTTACTTAATTAGTTATTTATTTAAAAATCTGCAGGAATCAGTTATTAACAAACAGACTACAAGCAGGTAGTTTCATAGCTGGTCAGTGATAGCAAAATAAACTAATTTAACCAAGTTATCACAATAGCGGTCAGGTGTGGACAAGGTAAATATTGCTCGTTCAAAGAATCTGTGCAGGAGTGATGGGCCAAATGGTCTCCTTCAGTATGATTTGCTGATCAATGACAACAGGATTTGATTGAATGTTTTCAAGAAAATTTGGAAAATGTGAGCTGAAGGAGGGGAAATGCGGCTATAGTGATTTAGTGTGTTTGTGCAGAACGCCAGGTAATGGGCAAAGAAGAAAATGTCCTCCCTGATTTTAGAACTCCTGGCCTTGGGTAGCCAGTAGGTTCAGTTTGTGGTCAGCAATTGGACAAATATTGACAGTGAGTCAAAGAGAAAAATATCCAGGGAGATTAATGTTGCAGTCAGCGACAAAGGAATAACACTTATTGCTGACCTTGAGGAAAGCTTTTTTCAAACATTTAGCAGGTTCCAGAGAGCAGAATTCCACTTAACTGAAGCCAGTGATGTTCAGTAACAGAGCAGGCAGCAGGGAGACTAATCAATCAATCTTATTGAAGAATTCTAACAAAGGGAACCGCAGGAAACTTTACTTACATTTAAATCATTGATGACTGGGGAGGGGATGAGGGGAGAAATTTAAATAACAGAAGACAAACTTTCAAAAACTACATCCATTAAAAAAAGTGAATCATTTTAATTTTCTTCTGAGGGAATGAGAGTCAATTTTTGTACACTTTCTTAGGGTCAGAGATGTTTCCCAGTTAGAACTGTAACTGAGCTTAAAAAAAATCTCAGGTATTCCTGATTAAAAAAAAGACTTGTATTTTTCATTGTTCCTTATTGTGAGAAGACCAGGTTAATTAGTTTAAGTTAATACTTTAACAGAGTCTATTCCATCATGGAGAGAACAACAATACATGTAAAGGAAAAGACTTTTACTGAGTGAAATCATTGGATTTTCTGGCTTAACTACACATGTTGCACACCAGAAAATGTTGCTTATTTTAATAATGGTGAATGCTCTTATCTTGTCATCACAGTTGCAAGGTCAAAAGCAAAGAATCCCTTCCAACAGCACTGTGGATGTACCAACAGTATATGGACTGCAGAGTTTCAAGAATGCAGCCCAGCACCATCTTCTCAGTTAAGACTGGTCATGAACCTCCTGCCTGTGACTAAATAAAAAAAAAAATGTCCAATTTGAACCAATGGGGACAATTAATCTGCAACTTCCATTCTTTGCAGCAACTGCGCTGTGTCATTTGATCTCTTCCATCACATCGAACTATTTGTTCTAAATATTGCTGCTTTCTAATGATATTAGCCTGGGCAGAAATGGGAAGAGATTATTGCTTTGGATTTCCTATAGGTTTCTGCTGCTCTCCTGCTGTAACCTTTCTGGAGAAACAGTTGGAAACTCTGAAAGCGTAATGTTCACAGCTTTCCCTCAACTATTGACAACACTTTTTCAGAGAATTTCATTGATTCCCTGTTGAAATGCTGCTGCAGGAATTTCCTCCTTTAACAATCTTTCTCCTTGTTTAATTGCATTTCCTCCATCTATTTTCCTTTGTCCTTGACCCTTTCTCTCTGCCCTTTTTCTGAATGCCTCTTGCACAAAGTATGAAATGCCATCTCACTGAAACATATCAATATGAATTTCATAGAGTAGATTCTGAAAGAATGCTTTCCCTGCCTGGGTGGAATTCTCCCATTTTCATACTAACCATTGTGGTGGCTGGTTCCGGCTATACCTGTCCCACTGACCCAATGGCAGGACCCTATGCCCCAGGGCTGAAAAAGTCGCTACGAGGGGACACAGGTTTAAAGGTGCTGGGGAAAAGGTACAGAGGAGATGTCAGGGGTAAGTTTTTCACTCAGAGGGTGGTGAGTGAGTGGAATCAGCTTCCAGCAATAGTGGTGGAGGCGGATTCTTTTAAGAGACTTTTGGATAAGTACATGGAACTTAGTAAGATAGAGGCTTATAGGTAAACCTATTAAGAAGGGACATGTTCAGCGCAATTTGTGGGCTGAAGGGCTTGTTTGTGCTGTAGTTTTTCTATGTTTCTATGTTTCACAGTCAGTGCTTGGAACATCATTAAATAAGCACAGGTATGTTCCTCCCTGACTCTCCCCTTGGCCACAAGTTCGCAGGGTCATATTTAAAGACCAGTCCAGCAGCGAATGCAATAGACCAGATTAAAGGTGGTGCATGTGAAGCACTGCTGCACCTGAAAGGGGTATTTATGACCTGGGACGGTGAGCAGGGAGGAGATAAAGATGCCGGTATTACATCTTCTATGATTGCATGGGAAAGTGCTTTGGGAAGGCAGTGAAGGGTTGGTTATGATAGAGAAGTGGTGTTTAGGAGAGAATGCTGGTTTTTAAGAGAGAATGAGGTGCCATGCTGGTTTTGAAAAAAATGACAGAGGATGATGGTTTGAATGTGGAGACTGGTGGGATGAAAAATGAGGACAAGAGGACTCTATCCCGGCCCTGCGATGAAGGGGAGGGGGTGAGAGCACTGGTCTGGGGAATGGATTGGATGCAACGTAAAGCTCTGTCAACCACGATGGGTGGAAAACCACGATTGAGGAAGAATGAGTATCAGCCAAGTTACTTTGGAAAGTTGTCTCATCAGAACAGATGCAGCACAGGCAAAGGAACTGAGAGAATGGGATAGAGCCCTTACAGGATGTGGAGTGTGAAAAGCTGTAATCATGGTAGCTGTGGGAGTTTGTGTCTTTGTAATGGAAACTGGTGATTTGTCATCAGAAATAGAGACATAGAGATCAAGGAAGTATCAGCAATGGACCATGTGAAGGTGCTAGAGAGTGGAAATTGGAAGCAAAATTGATAATTTCTTTTTCCAAACCTAGTTGAAAGCATGAAGTGGCACCAAAATAGTTGTTGATGTATCAATAAAGGAGTTGTGGTAGGGAGCCGGAGTAGGACTAGAACAGGGAAAGCTCCACATAACCCTTTAAATCAATGATAACTTGGACCCGTGCGGATGCCCATAGCTACACCTTTATTTGGAAGAAATGAGATGAGTTAAAGGAGAAATTGTTGATTGAGAGAACCAGTTCAATCAGACAGAGGAGAGTAATGGTGAATAGGGATTGTTCAGCCCTCTGTTTGTGGAAGAAGTGAGGCCATCCTGGTGGGGGATGGAGGTGTAGATGGATTGGACATCCATGGTGAAGAGGAGGCAGTGTGGGCTGCAGAACTGTGGCCATGGTTTGCTGGCCATTCTGGGAACCTCACAATCCTGCCCCTCTGAACACCCCCCCCATAATGCAATCGCAATCCTCAGAACTATTCCAGGGCCAGCATCTCCCCTCCCTCACAGTGATGATTCCCCCAATCCCTGGCAGACCACAATTCTGACAGACCCCTTTCCCTACGGTGTAGACCTTCCCCCGCCACCCCCACTGGCTGACCAGTCCCCCTCCTCCACCCAACCCCCAGCCTATCTCAATCATTGGCCTCCATCCAGTTCCAACTGCTCCCAGGTGTAGAGTGGCAGTGGGACCTCCCTGACTGATCACCCTTAGGTCCCGCCCCAGCAGACCGCGCCCCCTTGGCACTGCCCCATTCCCTGGGGCATGATGCAGCACCAAAGGGATGGGGCCTGAGCCTGGATACCTTGCCAAGGCAATAGGCTGCCCCCCACTTCCCACCATATCCTTCACTCCAGCAGGGGCATGCCACTAGCTCCCCAAAAGTGTGGGAAGCTACACTAAATCCTGTAGGTAAGGAGAATTCTGTACCAGGTCTGCTAATAGAATTTTAAAAGTATATAAAATACGATTTAAATACCATCCCACCTCCCAGGTGACTTTTGGCTGTGTACAGAATTTGCTGACAATCTGGGCCTGGGAGATGTGACTGCAGCATGAACACTTGCAGGAATCCCATGGAGCTGCCCATTGCATTGAATGGAGAATTTGCCCCAACATGTTTCACCACGGGTATGATTCAAATGATCCAACAGGGAGTTTTTATCAAATAAAGTTTCTTTAAGAATATAGTTAACACGTAGAGAAGGAAAATTAGCAAGAACTTTTATTAATTATGAATAAAAGCAAAACAATCATGATAATGTGTAACCCTTAGCAAATATATCTAAAATGTTTCAATCAAACTAAACTTTTTTTAATAAAAAAACCCTTTCCACAGGTTTAACACAGCAAATGTGAAGGTTCATGTGAAACTAGAACTGAGTCTTTGGTTGTCCTGTCCTCTCAGCCTTTAGCTTCCAGCAGATCTCCGAATACCCTCAGGACAATTTGAAGTCAGAACAGTTTCCCAGAACACCAGGGTGAGACCCTGATTGAACTAACTTCAGGTTTTCCACTCCAGGAGGATAAGAAGCCTTGCTTTCAGTTAACCAGCAGAATTTCCAAAACTAGTGAGAGAGGAAAACACTCCTTTTCAGCTTGATGTCACTTCTAAACATAAACTTCATCCAACCAAACAGAAACTGAAACCTTAAATTCCCTTGCGAGGGAATAAGACTGTCTGGAACATATTACCTTCCTCCTATCAATGCAGCATCATAAAATAAGACAGATTAAATGTAACCAAACCCCATTTAAGCTACTTAAGGAGCAATAAAACTACTTCTCCATCCAACCCTCCAACAATGATATAAACTGAGGCTGTGAAAGCAGCAAAGAACATGATTTTTTTTTTAAATCTTTTAAAGATACTCTAACATCACAAGGTCCAATCCTGACCTTCTCATGAATCTGCTGACAAAGTCGGTGCTGTTGTTGTCTGGTATTTGGACTTTTACCTCGCAGCAGCAGAGCACCAACTCTCAGATGCTCCTTCCCACCTCCTTCCCAAAATTCACAAACAGGATTGTCCTGTTAGACCCATCGTGTCAGCATATTCCTTTGCACTGAACTCATTCCTTCTTATCTTGACTCCATTCTTCCTCCTCTTGTCCAGTCCCTTCCCACCTACATACACAATTCCTCTGATCCTTACACCAGTTCTGCAGCCCACACTGCCTCCTCTTCACCATGGATGTCCAATCCATCTACACCTCCATCCCCCACCAGGATGGCCTCACTTCTTCCACAAACAGAGGGCTGAACAATCCCTATTCACCATTACTCTCCTCTGTCTGATTGAACTGGTTCTCTCAATCAACAATTTCTCCTTTAACTCATCTCATTTCTTCCAAATAAAGGTGTAGCTATGGGCATCCGCACGGGTCCAAGTTATCATTGATTTAAAGGGTTATGTGGAGCTTTCCCTGTTCTAGTCCTACTCCGGCTCCCTACCACAACTTCTTTATTGATACATCAACAACTATTTTGGTGCCACTTCATGCTTTCAACTAGGTTTGGAAAAAGAAATTATCAATTTTGCTTCCAATTTCCACTCTCTTGTCCTGTCCTCTCAGCCTTTAGCTTCCAGCAGATCTCCGAAACCTTAAATTCCCTTGCGACTGGACAAGAGGAGGAAGAATGGAGTCAAGATAAGAAGGAATGAGTTCAGTGCAAAGGAATATGCTGACACGATGGGTCTAACAGGACAATCCTGTTTGTGAATTTTGGGAAGGAGGTGGGAAGGAGCATCTGAGAGTTGGTGGCACTGATACTTTGGGGGCACTGTGCATGTGCAGTGTCTCACTGGTTTCATCTCCTGGGCTGAAATAGGCCCTGCCCCCGACATCTAATGATATTCACACTGGTGGCCTCTGCATTGCACAGAGTGAGGGAGATTCTAGTATGAACTCCCCCTGAAAAGCACGGATTACTCCAGTTCTTTGGCTGTCTGGTGTCTAAGGTGTGCTCCAATGCATGGGAATATTACTCCTGTGAAGTTATCTCCTCAGGTTAATGAAAACAGATTCTGTTCCTTGGGATTTCTCTGGGAAAGAATGTTCATGTTAAAGATTACTCAGCATCAGCTTGAAAATCCTTCCTTTATTTTATTGTTAGCTTTAGAGAAAAGCAGCCATATAAGGGGTATAGATAGAGTAAATGGAGGTAAACTTTTTCCACCTTTAGAAATGGATAGGACGAGGGGTCATGGCCATAGGGTGAGGGGGGCTATGTATAGGACGAATATTAGAGGGCAGTTTTTCACACAAAGGGTCGTGGGGGTGTGGAATGCACTGCCGAGTAAGGTGGTGGGAGCAGGCATGCTGGGGCTGTTTAAGGGTCTCTTGGACAGCCACATGAGCGGTATGCAGATAGAGGGATATATTAGGACTGTTTAACTACGGCTTTTTTCCACGGGTAATTCGGTCCATAATTTGAGCACGCATTCGGCAGGTGGTGCGGGTACAGCTCTTGGATGTTGATTCATGGGTTGCCTGTTACCTCATGTCGTATATGAGTGCTTTATGTGGACCACCTGAAGGGCACCATGACAGCTCAGAGACTATCGATGTGGCTGTGCAGACACTTGGAATTGGGCCGGTGTCTGCGGGAGTTTGCGCGTTCTCCCCGTGGTTGCGTGGGTTTTTCTCCGGGCACTCCGGTTTCCTCCCACAACCCAAAAATTCGCTCTTAGGCTGATTGGGAAACAAATTGTCCCTATGGTGAAAATTTTCCATATTAGGAATAATATATATATTATATAGGAATATTAAAATAGGATAATGTATTTGCTACTATATAGTATGACGGCGGCGCGGGCTCGTTGGGCCGAAGGGCCTGTTTCCCATGCTGTGTTGCTTAATAATAAAATTAATAATTAATAATTAATAATAATAATTGCTATGACCTGCAATTCCTCTGACTGAAAGTGATATCTGTAGAGACTCGTACACTGGGATTCTCCCATCGTGAGTCTGCACATTCACTCACTGACAGCTTCTGAATAGTGTTAATGTGAGAATCTTTAATGGGCATTATTGGCTCTGACAAGCTTCCCAGTGTTTCTCAGCAAAATTAATTCACCTCTTTTTCAAGTTACTAATCACAGCTCTGGCATAACTCTCATTTCAGGAGAGAAACCAAGATGGGAGCCAATAAGTGATAAGCATTACTTTGCGAAAGTGTGGCAGGAATCTTATACAATTGATTCATTTTGTATTTCTGATTAAATAACACATCGACAGATCAGCAACAGCGCTGAAGAATTTCTGACCTTGGAGATTGTAACAGTCAAAGCCTGGTGATTTCTAGACTAACTTCAGCATAGTGTTTCAGTTGCACCTTTAACCATTTTATTTTAAGTGTAACTTGGGGTTGTAGTTGTCATTAATATGGCCACTAGCTTTCAGGACCTATGGCTTCAGCCTGGTAATATTATCATGTCACTCTTCTAGAATATTGCCAGAGAAATCAATCTGGTCATTACAAAGGAAAATGTTGCATGTAGATGTTTCTATTCTTTCTCCTTTCCCTGGTACTCAAAGCTCGTGATAGATTTTGGTCTCCATCAGTAAGAAAGAATGGACAATGATGAACATTAACACATTTTACATTCCGCCATTTTTAAATTTTTCCATGAAAGGTGATGGAAAAGTGAATCAGTGATGCCAATATCTGACAACCCATTTCACCCAAGTACTGAAGACCAATTTCACCTCTTTACTATCTCTCAAATTGCAGATATTACCAGTTAACTTCATGCCAAGGTCAAGTGTTGTCCCATTTAATCTTTAAGATACAAATCCCTTAGCTGCATATTTTTGCACTGACTTTGTCCCATTAAAAAATCTAGTTCAATCATGAATGCGAGTATGACATTGAATAGTTAAATGTGAAGTGTGAGTGATAATCGTTAGATTGTTTCTAACATTATATATCTGTGGTGGCATTTGCCACTCCTTTGGTTGACCTGATTCCTGCTCCAACTCTAATTCTGAAAATAATTGACCATTATTAAAATCTCCCATTTACACCGTTTCTGACCATGCAGAAAATTACTTTGCTTCAGAAAACTACGCCATATAATCCAATCAATTCTCTCTTACAGATAAGATTCAAGAAGACTTTTAATTGTAGAGTACAGAATTCCTCTTAAAGCTGCCCCTCTGAAATGTACAGAGGTATTTTCCATCAAGGAGACAATACTGTTTGTCTTCTTCTTTAGTGACAAATAAAAATCTCAAAAATATTTTCAATTTTTCTATCCTCCATCTCAAAATCAGTAAATATATATCCTCAAGGCATCAGACTGTAAGATTATATGAGTAATTTTCTGATTTCATATGCTGACACGATGCAAGAGATAAATATAATAAATGCAACAATGCCTTCACAGCACACTTACATTAATAACTTAACCATTAAGAAATATTGTCACTTCCAAAAATAGCAAAACACTACCAACTGTGAATTGTAGTTTAACATAAACAGACTGTGGGATTGTTTAGCTCTGAAATAAATTATATCAAAAAATAAAGTATTGACAGAGGCCAACTTCTTGTTGAAGTGCAGTATGTCATATACACTGCATCAAAACTACTGTTTTAAAGTGTCACTCTAAACAATGTGAAAATCTACTAACATTGGGAAAAGTTAATTATATTTGCAGTTCGATAATAATTAACTGCTTAGCTTTACGATTCCACATTCAATTTTAACCCCATCCGCGCAACAGAAATGCAGGCAGGTGGAAAATTAAAGTTCATATGCCCTTTGAGGACTTGCTGGGAATTAAGCATCTGTAATTTGAGGCTGCCCCATAAACAGACAGCTGGCCAATGACAGCTGGACTCTTTGTAACTAACGTACGATGGCACCTAACGATGTCACTGGGATTTAATAACTGAAAGAAGTTCTCTGCATGGGGAAACCCAGAGAGAGAGAGAGACTCGTGTCAGCCCAACTCGGCAGAAAAGAACAAGAGGGTTGGAAGAACCTGATGCCATTTTCCTTTAATAATTGTTTAAAATTTAAGCACGCTACCAGTCTATTCATAAATAAGTTGAACAACTTCTTGCCACTGGATCAATGACTTGGAGTGCTGGGGAGAAACAGCCAATTGCATAAAAGCAGCAAGATTTTGTAAATGTGAGAACAACAGTGAGAGCTGGCGATCAATTGTTTTTTTCTGCATGTGCATTGTTGCTGAAATCAGTGCATTTTTAAAGGCTTGTAGGGAATAGCAATGGCCTAGGGGTATTATCACTGGACTATTAATTTAGAATTTCAGCCAATGTTTTTGGGACCTGGGTCAGGTGGTAGAATTTGAATTCAGTAAAACTCCCTGGAGTTAAGAATTCACTGATGATCGTAAAACCATTGCTGATTGTTGGAAGAATCCATCTGAAGTTTATTGTTTTATTTATTAGTCACTTACAATAACACTGTAACGAAGTTGCTGTGAAAATCCCCTATATGCTACATTCCGGGTGATTTGTTCAGGTACACTGAGGGAGAATTTAGTATGACCAATGCACACCTAACCTGGTTCATCTAGTTCACTAAGGTGCTTTAGGAAAGGAAATCTGCTGTCCTTATCTGGTCTGGCCTACACGTGACTCCAGAGTCACAGAACGTAGTTGACTTTCAACTGTCCTTCAAGGGCAACTAGGGACGGGCAAAAAATATAGGCCAGCCAGCAATACCCATGACCCATGAATGAAAAAAGAAAAGTGACGTGGACTGTGGGGTATTTTTGGTTCCTTTGCCACTGCAGTGATTTGTATTTTGGTTGTCAATGATCAGTTATCAGAAGGGAAAGATTGACAATGTTGAGATCATTCTTTATATAAACACAGGGTCCTCCCTAAGGAACCCATTTCATTTAACTAATTTCCTAAAGCTAAACTTAAATCAGCCAGAACAAATTGAAGTTAGGATAGAAACCAAACTGCAACTCTCACACAGTTTATTATGGCAAAATGGAACATTTTTTTTTCGCTTAAGCATGGAGTTGAACAAATAAATTGAAAGGGCAACCATCCATACAAACAGGAATTGAAACTGATGACACCTTGCTCCCAGGCGCCTGACGGAAGAGCTTGACAGTTGGCTAAAGCATTTTTCTTAGAAAAAGAGTTCAGGTGTTGAACCTTCTTCAGTCAAGATATCTCAATTGTATCTTTACTGTGTTTTAAATCATAACACAGAAACAATGAATGATGTCCTCATGATTTAACTGTTGCTGACACTTTTCACACCAACGTAACCTTATCTTCCAATTATAGATTAAGTTGTAGACATGCTATTCTGCTGTCACCCCAGTGTCTCTGTCAAATACACCAAAATCAATATATTTCATTTGTTATCCATGCTAACAGAGATGCTGTAGCTTTTGGCTGGCTAAAGGTGAAGGATGCCATTATAAGGGCTTGAAAACCTTATTTTCTTTGAGTGTTCATCACTAACGCATATTTAGGCCAAGTGTAGACTAAGGCATATTCTTTGCTACTTTGCTATGTCTACCTTGAAGTAATGAGGAACACATTCTCAGATATCATCGCCATGTCCAACAGAAGGAGCCATCTTATTAACCTTGCTGAGTGAGAGTTGTGCTAAGAGAGATTGTGTCATTGGCTTGTATTTGATAGAAACTGTTTTTTGACTCTCCCAAATTAATTTCACCGAGGGCTGTTGACAGAAGGAGAAAAGATTATTACATCAGTTTGAGTGAAAATGGACCTGAGGTTCTAAAGGATAAAGGGCATTACAGAAATTTATTGTACCACCCAGTCTTCCATCACTGTTCTTAAAAATCACTCCAGATTGAATGTGACCTGATCATTTGAAAGGGGTAATCATTTAAACGGCTCCAAAGTGAATGTTGAATCAATCTTTGTTGATGATACTGGGCTTGTGCCTTTTCTATTATACTTATTGTTTTTTGTGATGTGCTAATGGAGGTGAATAACCACAGGTGAGGTGCCTGAAGACTGGAGAGTGGCAAATGTTGAGCCTTTGTTTAAGTAGGGCTGTAGGGAAAAGCCTGGGAACTATAGACTGGTGAGCCTAACGCCAGTAAGGGGTAAGTTGTTAGAAGGTATACTGAGCGACAGGATGGACAGGAATTTAGAAAGGCAAGGACTGATTAGGGGCTGTCAACATGGCTTTGTGAGTGCAAAATTATGTCTCATGAATTTTATTGAGTATTTTGAAGAGTTAGCCAACAAGGGAAATGTGAATAGTACTATTAACGTTGTCTACGTGGACTTTAGCAAGCCCTTTGATAAGGTACCACATAGTTAAGCCTCATGGGATCCAGGGTGAGGTAGCCAAATGGATACAAATTTGAAGACAGAGACAAAGGGTGATTGTAGAGGGTTGTTTTTCAAACTGGAGACCTGTGACAGTGGTATGCCTCAGGGATCAGTGCAGGATCCACTATTATTTGTCACATATATTAATGATTTGGATGAGAATTTAGGAGACATGTTTAATAAGTTTGCAGATGACACCAAAACTGTTGGCATAGTGAACAGTGAACAAGGTTATCAAGGATTGCAAAGGTATCTTGATCAATTGGACCAGTGGGCTGATGAATGGCAGATGGAGTTTAATTTAGATAGATGCGAGGTGATACATTTTGATAGATTAATCCAGGGCAGGATTTACTCAGTTAATGCTAATGAGTTGAGGAGTTTTAAAGAACAAAGAGATTTAGGGGTACAGGTTCATAGCTGCTTAGTGGAGTCAGGGGTGGACAGAGTGGTGAAGAAGGCATTTGGCATGCTTGGTTTCATTGGCCAGAACATTGAATACAGGAGTTGGAACATCTTGTTGAAGTTATACAAGATATTGGTAAGGCCACATTTGGAATACTGTGTACAGTTCTGATTGCCCTTATATAGAAAGAATATTATTAAACTAGAAAGAGTGCAGAAAAGAGATAGTTGGATTCTACCAGGACTTTATTGTTGATGGACTTTTTTCCCTAGAGCATAAGAAGTTTAGGGTTGGTCTTGTAGAAATATATAAAATAATGAGGGGCATTGATAAGATAGAGAATCAACATGTTTCCTGAAAGATAGGGGAGTCTAAAACTAGAGGGCAAAGGTTTAAAGTGAGAGGGGAGAGATTCAAAAGTGTCCAAAGGGACAATTATTTTCACACAGACAGGTGGTGAGTGTCTGGAACAAGCTGCCAGAGGTAGTAGTCAATGCAAGTACAATTTTGTCTTTTAAGAAGCATTTAAATAGTTACATGGGTGAGATGGATCTACAGAGATGTAGGACTAGCTTAATAGTAAAAACTTGGCAGCATGAAAATGTTGTGCTAAGGGCCTGTTTTTAAGTAAACTTCTGTGACAATATGATTGAATTTTAAAAGTGGGTTGATGCCTTTTTGTTCCTCAGGAAGTGCTACATGATTACATAATTGAGTGATTTTTCCACTTATTCTTGCTGAGCTGTTTTGCCCAGTCTCTGCCTCTTAACCTAGACTCACTTTCACTCCAAATATTTGACATTAGTCAGTTTATTAGTCAACACAGGCACTCACTGATGTGCCAACTTCAAGCAAGAGCTGAGATGATTGTTTGATGATTGACTCCACTGCCAACCAGTTTTCAATCCATCTCAATCTATTACATCCAGTCCCATGTGCTTTAATTTTACTCACTAATCTCTGACTTGGGACTTTGTTGAAAGGCTTCCGAAAATCCCGATGAACTCCATCAGTTACATACTCGAAGAATTTCAGAGATTGGTCAAGCATAATTTTCCTTTCATAAACCCATGCTGACTCTGTCCGATTCTGCCACTGTTTTTCAAGTGTTTTGCTATAAAATACTTGATAATGGATTTTAAGAATTTTCACAATACCAACATCAGGCTGACCGGTCTAATTGTTTTCTCTCTCCCTTTCTTTTTACATCAGCTACCTTCCAATCTGTAGGAACTGTTCTGGAGTCTACAGAACCTTGGAAGATGACCACCATTGTGTCCACTCTTTCTCGAGCCACTTAAAGAACTGAGATTATCAGATACTGGGGATTTATCAGATTCCCCAACACTACATCTGTACTAATATTGATCTCCTTCAGTTCCTCTCCCTCAATGAACCCTGTGTTCCCTAACATTTCTGATATATTATTGTGTCCTCCTTTGTGAAGACAGAGCCAAAGTACATATTTCCCTTCTTTGTTATTAATTCATTCTCTTCAGTCTTTCCACTATTTCTCACATTTGTGCTTCGCATACATAACATGGCATGGTTCAGATTTACAGAGTTGGGTCACACTGCAGCCTAATCTCATTGAATGGTGATGAAACAGATGCAAGAGGCTTAATTACCTCCTCCTGTATCCATGTTGTTAGAAATGTACTCTGTGCCGGAGGTGAGTGATTTTCATTTGCTTGTTGATAAAGATCAGTAATAATGGCAGTGGCAGGATTTTGGTGGTTTTATTGAGTCTGCTTGAGTTACAGCTGCTGGCGCAGAATTTCACATTCTACATTCTAAGCAGAATTCATATAAAGATTTTTTTATCAAACCTCCATTCAAATAGTTTCATGATTATATTAAATCTCTGACCCCTTGTTACAGTTTTGCCGGCCAATTAAAAAATAATATATTACAAGTTATCTTGTCATCTTATTGTAACATTAATAGCCTCCCTCAGCACATCCTTTAACCTCTGTGGTTCAAATGACTGACACCCTAATTACTCAAGATTCTTGAGGTAATTGTGGAATGTGTATATTGATATCCAGAGTTGTAGCCTTGCAAATTTCATTGACCTCCTGTGCTGTCTGGGGACTTCTGCTTTGGGAAGACAGATAAAATATTCTGGAAAGTTTCTCAGCAACTTCATATCTGAGTGTAAGTGGGGATAAATCACATGACCTCTTCTGCAGCCATGGCATCATAATATCACATGACCACTTGGTTTACAATTTAATTGGAATGCCTGGGGAAACATAAGCTATGGCCAATAGGAAGCCAAGTACAGATTATTGTACAACATACATCTTTAACAAATTAACAATGTATAACTACTTATATATACGGTATGGCATTAATTAACTTGTTACAACTGGTGCATAGCCCATTATGTCTCCTAGTCTCTCCCACTCTTTAGATCATAGGACATAGAACACTACAGCACAAACAGGCCCTGCGACCGACAAGTTGCGCCGATCATACCCATATCTACTAGGCCACAGAACTATCTGTAACTCCCAGTTCCATTTAATCCCATGTACTCATCCAGAAGTCTTTTAAAAGACCTCAGTGAGTTTGCCTCCACCACCACTGACAGCAGCCGATTCCATTCACTCATCACCCTCTGAGTGAAAAACTTACCCCTAACATCTTCTCTGTACTTGCTGCCCAGCACCTTAAACTTGTGTCCCCTCTTAGCGACCATTTCAGCCCGGGGAAATAGCCTCTGAGAATCCACCCTATCTATTCCTCTCAACATTTTATAAACCTCTATCAGGTCGCCTCTCAACCTTCGTCTCTCCAGGAACAAGAGACCTCGCTCCCTCAACCTTACATTATGCAAAGATGAGATTCAAAAGTCAGTTCAATGTTAAGGGGTAATAAAGTCCTGGGACCATGTGTTTGGTTTGCTCAGGTGCCCTGGGCTTGTGATTATACCGGTTGGCAGT
This sequence comes from Sphyrna mokarran, assembly GCA_024679065.1. Lineage (NCBI taxonomy): Eukaryota > Metazoa > Chordata > Chondrichthyes > Carcharhiniformes > Carcharhinidae > Sphyrna > Sphyrna mokarran. Next base: position 147,094,647 of record JAGIQG010000002.1, read on the forward strand.
GTTATAATATTTTCCTGGCCAAGGTCCCCACTGCGTATTACCCAGGGCATTCCACCAGTGTGCTCGGTAGGCACAGGGGTCACTTCTTTGGCTTCTGGTGTAGTCTGCATGTCCCATTGGCCTGGGGGAGGGGGGTGGGGGGGGGGCACTGTACCATCAGCCAGATGACTGAAAGGCTGTATCATTTGTTAGTGCAGTTCCGATACCCATGAAAGGTAATGGGGGTCGTATACACTGTGGGTACTGTCAGAAGCTACCACATAGCTGTTTAGCTGTGAGGCACGGCTGTGTATCCTCACCAACTGGATCCTGACTATTTGACCAGGTGTTACAGAGCGAGTCCATGCACATTTCAATCATTATGCGTTTTGTTTCCAGTTTGCGGTACATGAGGACATCCTTTATATTGGTTTCCAATTTGGAGCACAGCGGAGCCTCTTAGACAGAATGGTGGTGGTGGTACACCTGGAAAAGAGTCGCTGTGCTGTCGATGACCATCCTATAGAATACAGCCTAGTAATCCATACAATCCCACACACATTTCTACAAGAGCAAAGGATGCTGGAAAACCTCAACAGCTCTGCCAGTGTCTAACTGTCTCGACAGATACTGCCAGATGTGCTGAGCTTTTTCAGCATCTTCTGATCTTGTTTCAGATTCCATTATCTACAGATGTTTGGCTGAATGAACCGTATGTTCTGCCAGGCCTAAGATTGCAAGTGAGTCAGAGGGAAGTCGGGATTGGGGGGGGGGGGTGCGTGTGCGCAGGGGAGCAGTTTGCTCAAAGTTCCGTGTGTGTGTGCAAAGTTCCAAAATTCATTGGAGATGCATTGGTGAGCATTGTCTCTGAGTCTCTGCAAGATCCAATGTGCAGTGAGGTGTCTCTTTGGGATGACAGAAGTTGGCATGTTGTCTAGTTCAGACCACCTGGAATACGAGTCAACCAAGACAAACAGCAGAGTGTCACAGCGCCAGGAACTCAGGTTCAATTCCAGCCTCAAGTTATTGTCTGTGTGGATTTGCACATCCTCCCCATGGGTTTCCTCTGGGTGCTCTGGTTTTTTCCCACAGTCCAAAGATGTATAGGTTAGGTCCTGCTAAATTGACACTGGTGTCAGGAGATTGGCTGCATTAATCTTTAGGGCTGTGGGAATAGACTTGATGGGACAAATAGCCTCCTTCAGTACTAGTGAGATTCTGTGAAGATCAAGCCTTATTTATCATTTGATTTTATCGACTGCTGTGAGTGATCACTGGGAGGTCAGAGACTGCATTCAATGCAGCGGTTCTTTTGCTGATGTAGCGTGAGTGCATTGTATGGTGCGCATCTAAAAATTTCCTTTTCCATGTTGGTGTACGTAAAGGGTTACAGCAGCGATTCCTTGGCACTGGGTTGTTACTGGGTACAGTAGTACCTCTGAAGAGAAGAAGGAATGATGAATCACTGGCCTCACAGTATCAGTCATCCTGTACAAATAGTTCATCTCTGATGGTGAAGAATGTGCAGAGCTCATGGGAAAGGCCCCTTGAGGAGTCTGCCCAGTCCACCATGATGATGTTGGGCAGCTTCCATATGTGATGTCCATCTGTAAGGCATCTTTGAATTCCTGGATTCTACAAGAGGACAGCATCTCTATTATCATGAGATCTGTGCCTGGACTCTCAATAGGCCGTCAGCCAAGTACCATTCCTTACTATATTTATAGACGATGCTGAGATTGTAATGTTGAAGTTTCAGTATCATAAGCTGCAGTGGTGCAGACACAGTGTGAAGAGGCCTTTTTTTAGAATAGTTCTGATTGGCTGGTGATCAGTTTGAACAGTTGCAGGATGACCATGTACAAAGTGGTGACATTTCTGACAGGTGAAGACTAGAGTGAGGAGTTCCTCCTCTGTCTGAGAATAATCAGTCTCAGTTCTGGATACAGATTGCACCAGGTCCACGCTGAGAGTATCTGCTGATTTAAAGGCTGATACTCAAAGCTCAAATATTGTTTGTGCTGCTCTTGCGAGATCCATTCACCATCCTGGCAGAGGAGCTGACAAGAAGATCCAGCAACCTCAGTGTAACAAGGAATGAGTTTGGAAAAATAATTTGTCAAAACAAGAAAATGCTATGAGAGGTGTTTGTCCACAGATATGGTCATCTGTTGGATAGTCATTGTCTTGTCTGGATCTGGCTTTACACCTTTGGCTGTCAGTAAATGGCTCAAGTAAGAAACCAGTTTGACCCTGAGTTTGCATTTCTCAGCATTAAGATACAGTTTTATAAGTTCTGATTTCGTCAAGAATGAGAGAAAGACATGCTTCATTGCATAGTACAACCCCAGATCAGGACATCACCAAAAAAAAATCTCAAGGTTAGCCTATAAAGAGTTGCTGCATGCATTGCTGGACTTCACTGATATTGAAGGCTCTACAGGGTATTCAAAGAAAATGATACCTGTCGACCGGAGATATAAATGTGGTTATTTTTGAGGATTCCTTATCTAGCAGGATCTGCCAGATTTTACATCCAGAATGCTGTAAACTTTAGCATTGGCATAGCAGTCATTACCCATGACACTGTCCTCATAGGATGATGATGCCTGAACAGCACCTTGTTTGATTGGCTCAGTGTTGATTCTGATCTTTATTTACTGTAGCCACCATCGCTGAAACCCATTCCATGACAACTGTGTATGGGAGCTATCACACGCAGTGCTGTCATCCAATGCAGCTCATTGACTACTTTCTGCTTCATGGCTACTGATACTCTTTGCAGATGACAGACTGATGATGGTACTGCATCATCAGGTCTCATGAAGCATGTTACTGGTATCTTGCTAGTTATGTCACAGTTGGAAAGGTCTTTGTATGCTGTCATCTATGGGCTTGTGGAACATGCAACTCTGAACAAGCCCCAATGTGATGCTGTCCCAGAGACTGAGTCGTGACCTTATGTTCTGATCAACAGCATGAAGCTTGAAACTGCCCTGGGTGCAGTGGAGAATGAAGTGGCTACACTCTAAGTGCAGATGGCTTGTCAGCCATAATCCCAGATACACCAGGGTGCTGAGGTCGAGTGCTGCAAATGGGTCTAATTCCTGTAGCAGTCAGCTGCATTATACATTAAACCTTGCTCCAAGATCAATCATCACCTTCAGTCTTCTGATAATGTGAATCATATTGAGGGAGATGAAGACCTTGCCCTTTTCTGTGATAGTGGTGTTGTTGGAGACTCTGTCAGGATGGGCAATAAATTCCAGCCTAGCCAGCGATGCCCATATTGGAACATAAGAACTAGGAGCAGGAGTCGGCCATCTGACCCCTGGAGCCTGCTCTGCCATTCAATAAAATCATGGGCTGATCTTTTTGTGGACTCAGCTCCACTTACCCGCCCGTTATATCAAACCTTTAATTCCTTTACTGTTCAAAAATTTATCTATCCTTGCCTTAAAAACATTCAGTGAGGGAGCCTCAACTGCTTCACTGGGCAGGGAATTCCACAGATTCACAACGCATTGGATGAAAAAGTTCCTCCTCTACTCAGTCCTAAATCTGCTTCCCCTGATTTTGAGGCTATGCCCCCTAGTTCTAATTTTACCTGCCAGTGGAAACAACTTCCCTGCTTCTATCTTGACTATTCACTTCATAATCTATTATGTTTCTACAAGATCCCCTCTCATTCTTCTGAATTCCAATGAGTATAGCCCCAGTCCACTCAATCTCTCCTCAGAAGCCAACCCTCTCAACTTCAGAATCAACCCAGTGAATCTCCTCTGCACCCCCTCCAATGCCAGTATATCCCTTTTTTTCAAGTAAGGAGACCAAAACTGTACAAAGTACTCCAGGTCTGACCTCACCAGCATCTTATACAGTGAAGTTACAGCAGCAAATCAAGAGAAGCTTGAAGGAAATTCACATCTATGTGAGTCACACAATAATTCCACTTTGATCTGATTCTTCTCTTATTTGTTGCGTGAACAGAAAGTTACAGATAAACACCATTCCATTTACTCAGTGTCTCAGCTGGTAACTTTGCAGCAAAAATACAGGGAAAATTGAAATCAGATTCCTCTGACTTTGCCTGCAGTTGAGATTTCCCGACCATGCCCACGGCTGGAATTCTCTGACCACCTCATCCGCAACTGGGATTCTCCAGTCTCGCCTGCGGTTGGGATTGTCCAACCTCGCCCATGACTGGGATTTTCCAAATTCGCCCATGGCTGGGATTCTCTGACCTTGCCCACTGTTGGTATTCTCCAGTCTCGCCCACAGCTGGAATTCTCCGACCTTTGCCGCTTTTGGGATTCTCTGACCTCGAGCTTGGCTGAGATTTTCCAGTCCTGTAGCTGTGAATGGAGATTTGGTTGAGCACCAATTTCTCTGTTCTTACTGTCAGCGGGGCAGATAGAACAAAACCGGAGAATTCTAATCTGAATTTCGACCATGAGGCTCTGACAAAATTATAAGTGAAAATAGTCTGTAAAATTTAACTTGAATAGGAAGGAGAAACACATTTGAAACAATGTTCAATTCTCCAGTGAGAAAATACAACTTTGAAAATGTATTTGCTGAAGTCAGATGTTTATCTGAGCAGAGATCTGCTTGCTTTTCTGTTCCTTGCCACACTGACATTACTGAGAAGGTTGTTGCAGTGAAAATATGAGTGAATTGGAACAGTGACTGTTACTCTGAACTACTCTGGAGGTCTGTTGTAGAAACACTCGCAGCTGACTTTAATATCTTCAATATTTTCTTTCTTTCACCTTTTTCTTTAACTTCCTAGCTTGAGTTCCATTCTTATTGGTTTATATTTTAACTTTGTTTTACAGCACAGCTAAGGGTCATTCAGCACCTTAAGCAATGGGCTTTCTGTCGAATCTGAACAAATGGACATCACAATTGCGTCTGATCTTGTGTTTCTTGGATATGTGTATTTCCCAGCAGGGGTCAGTAGACAGCAATCATCAACAACCCCAATGATTTTCATTCTCTCTCACTCAAGGACACTGGGAATCAATGAAATCACAGTCAACAATGCTTTGACAGATCAGCAAGCTCATCACTGGCCAGGAACATAATAAAAGATGCTTCTTGGTAGCTCAGAGTTTCACCACATGGTGCATTCATGCACTAAATTATCACAAGGAGCTCTTTACACCTTTCAACATCTCCTTATGTTGTTCTCCCGCTTCCTTTGATTAATCCACTGGCATCTTCTTTTAAAAGTCACCTACATTTCCATTGAGATTTCTTCTTGGCATTTATCTTTGTCAATCCTTATTCCTGTTCTTTTGTATCTTGGATTTTCATTCTCGTTTCTCATTCATCCCATGATATTGCAAGATCTCTGACCAATCACCAGATAATCTCGCAGCGAGATTACATCTCTGTGTGAGACTGTTGCTTTCTCAAGTGACGTTTAAAAAAATCTGCAAGAGGAGACAGAGAAGTCACCCCAGGATAAGATGATTTAGTTCCCACATACCGAAGGAAAAACAAAATAATCACAAATCATTCAGAAAAGCAAAATTCAATGGATGCTGGAAGTAATAAATCCAGAAGATGCTGGGAATGCGCAACAGGTTAGGCAGCATCTGTAGAAAAAGAGGTAGACTTTTCAGTGATAATGACAATAAGATGACCAGTACTTACTGCTGTTATAAGATGAATTAGTCAGTGCCTTCTAACATTGGCAAACTTGCAGGTAAACATGGAAATCATAGAACTGTACAATGCAGAAGAGACCTTTCAGCCCATTGAGTCTGTACCGGCACATGAGAAACACCTGATTTCTCACACAATGCCATCTGTCAGCACTTGGCCCATTGCCCTGAATGTTATGGCATGCCAAGTGCTTATTGAGGTACTTTTTAAAGGATGTAAGGCAACCCGCCTTCACGACCCTCCCAGCGAGTGCATTCCAGACTGTCACCACCCTCCGGGTAACAAAGATTTTCCTCACTTGCTCCTCACCTTGAATCTGTGTCTCCTTGAGACTGACCCTCCTAGTAACGGGAACAGCAGCTTCTTATCCACTCTGTCAATGTCCTTACAATCTTGTACTTCTTAATCAGGTCGCCCCCTCAGTCTTTTCTGCCCCAATGAAAACAATCCAATCCTACCCAAACTCTCTTCATAACTTAACTGCTCCTTCCAAGGCAACATCTTGGTGAATATGGGAGATACCAGATAGATACCCTGTTCTTCCAGTGCACTGTTGGAGTTCTTGTCAGTGGAGCAAGAACTAAATGACCCCAACACTGAGAAGTTACTTCATTAGTTTCCACCAGTTCCACAATAAAAGAAACTGAATAAAACTTGGCATTTATGAGGAAGTAATTTTCCAAAGCGTAATAAATGATAATATAATTGGAGAGGTCATGGCCTAGAGAGTGGTATTATCACTAGACTATTAATCCAGAAACTTAGCTAACGTTCTGGGGACCCAGATTTGAATCCTGCCACCACAGTTGACGGGATTTGAATTCAATAAAAAAAATCTGTAATTGAAAATCTGCTGATGATTATGAAACTATTGTCGATTGTTGGAAAAAAATCCATCTGGTTCACTAATGTCTTTTAGGGAAGGAAATCTGCCATTTTACCTGGTCTGGCCTACATGTGACTCCAGAGCCACAGCAATGTAGTTGACTCTCAATTGCCCTCAGGTAACTAGGGATAGGCAATAAATGCTGGCCAGCCAACAACACCTATGATCCACAAATGAATCTTTAAAAAATCTATTTTAAACAGTTCTAATCTCTTTACGTCAGAGAAATATTACTGAGTCTTTGGAAACGTTTGCAGAAAAGTCTTAGAATATTTCTAAGGTAGATGTGGATAGATTCTTGCTTAGCAAAGGGTGATAGATTATTAAGAGAGGTAGGATTCAAATTTAAATGGTGAAGCAGGCTTGAGGGGCTGAATGGCCTTCTGCTGCTCCTTGTTTGTTATTATCTGTATATTGGAAATTCAATAAGTAAAAATGAGATTCTTTTATGAAAGTAAAAGGCTGCAGATCTGAAATAAAAACAGAACAGTGCTTGGGAAAAGCCAGCGGGAGTGTCAGCTTCTGTGGGGAGAGCAACAGGGTAGAATGGCCCATCATTTGACAGAATATGATGGAGAGCAGGAGAAATGTGTATTTTTAGCCACATGAAAGAAAAGTCTCCACGGGTTTCATGCTACCTTGTTGGTGGACAGCCTTTGATTCGCCCATCCTGTCAGGAGCTGAGTGCTTCGGTCCGCAAATGGGCAATATGTTAAAGACCGCCCAGTGCACCCCAGTCACATTTTCATGGCCCACGCAAAGATGGCTCTAAAAAAGTTTAACCCCTGGAGTCTCAGAGGCCACCTTCACCACATGCTTTATACAGTGAATCACACACATGGCATCTTCTTCCCTCACACAGGGAGGAGGAAACCAGCAAGCATCAACACCAACCCAACATGGGCATGCTGTGGCAGTGATGGTCAGTGCCAACTCCCTGAACAGGAGGATAAATCGCCCAGTGCCATAATGATCTCCACCATTCTGCCAGTGTTAGTCACTCCTCCCATCACTCTTAACTCACACAATCAGGAATCCACTCACTGACAGCTCAGGGGACATCTCTATCCATTCTCCCACACACATTTTCATTGTCCCTGTGGAACATGTCCTCATCACCTCATTGTGGCTGTGCACAGGACACAGTGCTCAAACAGACATTCCGTTAGTGAACATTTGCCTATAAAATTTGCAAAAGCAATTGTGTTAAAAGACAAGCAGCAAAAGGTAGCATGTGAAGTTAGGTTGTCAAACAGCCAGGATCCCACTGAACAGCAGAACAGAACCAAGGGGCCAAATGGCCTCTTTCTGTTCCTATGTTTTCTTCTAAACTATTAGGAGGAAGATTACAGTCTGTAGCATATAAATTGCACAATTTTGGTAAAAAAATATAATTTCTGAAAATGTGTGGAAGTATTACACGGTTTAACAGTTAACCTTTCAGGAGAAATTTCTGATTGCTTATTCATGTCCTATAAGGACACGAATCAGTCAGAATACGTCCCTCCAGGGACACTAATTAATTAGGATTTTTACCGTTTCTACATCTTGAGGGGCATGACAGTAATTAACAGCAATATTATGCTCAGTTTTATTCAGCATGCTCTTTTGCACTATCATTTGTGGACAAGTTGCAAATGAAGGCAAGTATTTACACTGATACCAGTAGAAACTACATTTCTATCTGCATTAATAATTTGTAACATTGAAGATTATATTCAAACGTTTTCCTGTACTTATGAATTATGCAGATCGCATGCCGAGAGCCATTTAGGAAATTAAGCTGAAGAAAATTACATGTTTCAAAAAGTAATACAATCTTGTTTATTGTACACGGGTTTTGCATCTGTGTACAGTGTACCAAGAGTACAGCCAGGAATTTACAGCAGTAATAGTGTTGAGGCTGTCTTCACTGACCATTATTGGTGTGTAACATTATCAGCACCTTCTGAGTCCACACACACGTAGGTAAACTCGGAAACTCAGAAGTTACTGGCAACGATAGTTAGCTCTGCATCATGATGTGTTGTGGCAGTCTGCACAGATATAATCAAAACACAATCATTGTTTTACTTCAATAATTTACACATATTTCACTGAATAAAACAATGAAAAGGTAAACCAAAAGAGAAAATCTGGAAGATCTCAGCAGGCCAGGCAGCCTCTGAAAGGTGAGAAAAGAGCTGGTGTTTCAAGTCTAGACGACCAACTTTGACAAAGGTTGACTTTTTTCTCCAGCATCCATAGTAATTTGCTTTTATATTAACGAAAAGGTAAAGTTTTACTCAATCAGGAGTAACTGAGACTCCAATCAGGCAGTAGGTCATAATTACTCTTGAACAAAATCTCCAGCACTGATAAAACTGATTTTACAATTGCAATTTCACAATCCCTCAAATGATCATTCAGAAACTGCAAACCTTTGTAAAAGAAAAATGATGATGCTGAGCTTCTTGAGTGTTATTGGAGCTGTACCTATCCAGACAAGTGGAGAATATTTCACCACACCCTTGACTTGTGTTTGAAGATGGTGGATCAGGTTGTTGGAAATCAGTAAGTGAGTCACTCGCCACAGGATTCCTAGCCTTTGGTCTGCTTGGGTAGCCACAGTATTTATATGGCTGCTTCAGTTCTGCTTCTTATCAATGGTACCTCCCAAGACGTTGACAGTGGGGGAGTCAGTGATAGTAATGCTATTGAATGTCAAGAGACAACGGTTAGATCCTCTCTTGTAGGAAATGGTCATCGACTGGCACTTGTGTGATTTGAATGTTACTTTGCCGCTAATTAGTCTAAGCCGGATATTTCCCAGGTTTTGTTGCATTTGGACATGGACTGCATCAGTATTGGACGAATCACAAAGCGAACATTATATATTCATCAGTGAACATCCCCACTTCTGATTTTATGTTAGATGGAAGGTCATTGGTGAAGCAACAAAGATGGTTGGGCCTTGGGCACTATCCTGAGGGATTTCAGTCGAGATGTCCTGAAGCTAAGATGATTGACCTCCTTTATCTCATATAATAAGATTCTACTGAAGTCTGGTGAATAATTTTGGCTTGTGATAATTCTGTGAGTGTTTCTTACATTGAGGTGCCAAAAAAATGTTATTGTTGCTGTTCTTCATCCCTCTTTTACCCTGGCATGTCTACACATTGATGTATCCTCTCTTTGTGTTATAGGAAGGGATTTATTTTGCATTATGTACATATCAGTAAAGGGTTTTCACTGCTGATCCTGATTTAATTAAGTGGCAGCTAATTGGAGGCTGCTTTCTGATTCCCCACTCTACACACTGACTTTTTTCCAGCTCCAAATCCTTACCAGGGACAATAAATTGTCTTGTTCTACTCTTAAATTTAATCTCAGGATGTTATGATTAACATTCCTCAATTGTTTCCATGCTCACATTTTGGCCCATTTCATTTTTTCATAGTAAATTAGGAAATATTTATTTCTTTATTTGATTAGATGTACAAAGATCTTAGGAAATGTTCCTAATTTTAAAGCCCTAAATGATTTCTATTCGAGTCAATCTATATATATTCAAATTGCTCAATATTAGAACTTGGACAGACCTGTGCATAGAATCTCTTCAATGCAGAAGAAGTCCATTCAGCCCATTGAGTCTGCACCGACTCCCAAGATGTCTTACTCAGGCCCTACTGCCGCCATATCTCCACAACCCCACACAATTCCCAAGGCTAATCCGTCTAACATAAATATCTTAGGACACTAAGGGAGAATTTAGCATGGCCGATCCACCTAACCTGCACACTTTTGGGAGGATATCAGAGCAACTGGGAAACATATGCAACCACAGGGAGAATGTGCAGACTCCACACAGTCACCCAAGGCTAGAATTGAACCCAAGTCCCTGATGCTATGAGGCAGCAGTGTTAACCATTGAGGCACCCTTATGAAGATCTTTGAAAAGCATAAATTGCTTCATCTACCTCACTACCACTATTTGCTAGTTAATAATGTACTCAGAGAATTGTATAATGTCCTTTGTTATTTTTTAGTTCTATGCATATGGGTTTTGATATTGTTCATTCCTTCTATAAAGCATTTTGTTTTCACAACATCGTACTGTCTCTTTCACTTCTGAAAATATTTTATTGATTTTTTTTTGCAACCAAACCTGTTTTTTTGCAACAACTTCATTAACCCTATTCACTCCGTCTCCAATCTTAAACCTAGTCATTCACCATCTTCTCTTCCATATTAGCTCAAATCAGCGCAAATCTCCCACCACTGCTCTATTCACCCTCTCTACATGCACATTGCCTGGTTTTCAACACATCAGTGAAAAATGAGTGAGAATGGTGCAGAATGTAAACTCAAATTGAGTGATTAGTTCAACAACTAATTGTTTTTTTGCAGTCTTAACTGAGAGTTGGTCTGGTGGTTTGACATGATAATAACTCATGATTATTTAATTAGATAATTAAATAAGTATGGTCATCTGTTCTCTGATTAGTATATTTTCTTTCCCTTCTGTAATTATTGGACGAGTGAGTACATCAGCACAATCTTAATGAGGATGGAATACCGAGAGTTTCATCTCGAACAGTGAGGAGTCACATAACGTTTGAGAGAATCGACAAGAATAGAATTAACATTAGAAGACACAATTAGACAGGAATTTTCCTGACCTAAGATTCATATTCGTGAAGTCAATAGGGAGAGATTGATTGCTGAAAGAGCTTGTTGCTTGTTCCAGCAATTGGGCCTGAAAGCAAATCAAAGTCAAGGCCTCGAGTAGAATAGGTGCGGGCTCTCAGTCAGAACTACATTCACTCTTGTTCACACTTAAATTAGTGTTATCTCTTTTTGAGCCCATATTTTATTTATATTTTTAACATTTCATCTTCTCAAGTTTGATGGAATATAGTTTATTAGTATCACAAGTAGGTTTATATTAGCAGTCCAATGAATTTACTGTGGAAACCCCCTGTTGCCACACTCTGGTAACTTTGGCTACGCTGAGGGAGAATTTAGTATGGCCAATGCACCTAACCAGCGCATCTTTTGGAGTGGGAGGAAACCAGAGCACCTGGAGGTAAACCCATGCAGACGTGTGGAACATACAGACTCTGCACCAGACGTTGATCAAACCCGGGTCTCTGGCATTTTGAGACAGCAGTGCTAACCAGTGTGCCTGTCACAGAGAATATTTATACTGTGGTTTGGGGCACGGGATTCAGGTGAAGAAAGCAGGGACTTTACAGGAACAGCAGAGTTTTCATTCAGCAGACACCTGAAGCTGTCAACAACATTCAGCAGTGACTGTAGAAGACAGACACTCAGCAAGACATTTAATGATCCTTTTGTTTCAAAGAGTGACCTCAGCCAGATTTGGATCAATCTGTCCCAGGAGAAATGATTCTTGGCCAGGGTTAAGTGGCTGATATGTCCCCCTATTATACAGTAACACATCGATTAGAGTTGCATCATTTGTGATCAATCCCACACCAACTTTCCTTTCAAATTGTTTTAACCACATCCTGAAACTATACTAATTGAAGCTGCACTAAATTAGGGCTACAGAAAGAATCCACTTTGGCTAATGCTTGAAGTAATTAGCCTTACAATGCTCACTTAGCCTTTATGTTGAAGGCAAATGATCTCCTATGCTGTGATTTCTCCATATTAATCTTCCAGTTCCCAGCTCCATTGGGTAAAGTGGCTCTTGTTGTCATCCCAGTCATAGACTGCCACAGCCCCCCTCCTTACACCCCCCCCCCACCTTTTCACCCCTAGCACCTCCCCTCCTCCACTGCCCCAGCACAGTGATTCCCATAGAATATATTTCTGTACTCAGTGTAAGAATATTAACAGCTTTCCAAATTTTGTTCTCAGAATATATCACAATTTGATCACATGTAGCATCATCTGCCAAACACACACACACACACACACACACACACACACACACACACACACACACACACACACACACACACACACACACACACACAATTATGATCATGAACACACATGCTCATGTGCTGAGTTAAATCCAATGACGGGCTCTCACCTGCATGCTAATAAAGCCAGCTAGTGTCTTGAGCTGCCTCCTTTCAGGAAGGCTTCTCATTTTAAATGCCAGAGAGGCACTGTAGTGAGTAAAGGTGCACTGTTTCCAAGGTCAGGGACCCCTAGGTTGCAACTTCCAAGAGGCTGGGAGCTTTTCCTTCACACAGTGGAACCAAGGGGGGAATGGTAGCTGCCAGCAGTTTACCCATCAGAAGCCCAGGATCAGCGAAGGGACAATGCAAGCCACAGGTGAGTGAGAACTCAATGGTGGGTGCAGAGTGGAGTTCTCAGGTGAGAGAATTCAGAGAGAAGAGCAGGGGATTAGTTCTCAGAGTTCCCTTTGCTGATGAGGGATCCCTCCGTCAGATTGTCCATGTGGAAATTGGCTGGCGTGCAACTGGTTGAATGCCAGGTATGGTGGGATAAGACTCTGGGGATTTTTGCAATGGCAACACAGAGGAGGCACCCACCTCTACTACCTGGGAAGGTAAGGACAGCAGATGTTTGGAACACCACTACCTGCAGGTTCTGCACCAAGTTATACATGCAGCAGATATAGAAATATCTCACAGTTCCCTCACTGAGTCTAAACCCTGGAACTTCCTCCCAACAAAAGCTGTGTATTGTCAGCTAGTCAACTGTCAAGGTGGTTCGAGAAGGTAGCTCACCACCTCCTCGACAAGTGTCATTACAAATGAGCTGTAACCTTTGGCCTTGCCAGTGATCCCACAAATAAACAATGAAAAACAAATGGATTTGTCAGTTATTGTCTCTTTTCAGGTTGCACTGACTGTGACAATATTAATTACATTCGTGTTTTTAATGTGGAGAGTCATGGATTCATCTTTCTGGCTTGTACTTGATGCCAGGAATTCTTTAGATTTGCTTTTCGAAATAATTGGGTTCATCCTTTTTATGCCAAACTCATACACAGAGATGGAGGAAGGACCTGAATAAATTTGATTGTGCATTTTAGAAATATCGTAGAGAATTATTCCATTAGTTACAGGTGACAAAATAACAAAGTTGAATTTGTGGGTCCCACCTCATAAACAACAGATAGGTTTGGGCCTCCAATAAACTTAAAAATCAGGGAAATAATGTTTGACATGATTCATTATGTTCAATTTATGGTCTACGCATTAATCATTTTAGATTGCACACAGAATGTACTGATATTAAACTGGTTAACAACTGCAGACAACATCCTGACTCAGTCAATCTATTACTTATGATTTGTTTTAAATAGATCCTTCAAGCACAAACCGGTCAAGATGATAGGCTTAATCAGCTTTGTGCTACAGAATTAGTGAAGTAATTATGAATGCAATTAGTGTCAAATAACATCTCCAGCTTTGCTGCCATTTATTTGGTTAATGACAAACTCTGCAGAAACAATAATTATGGTTGGGATTGGCTGTCAAGTATCCTTATCAAGAAGTACTTGCTAATTTGGTTATAGATCTTCCAATCACCTTACGGTTGTATATTTATACACTTGCAGTGCTAAGATGTAGCTTATTTTGATCATCCAGTGGTTCATTCTCAAGTGCCCTGTGGGGCATGTCCACTTACTCAAAATCCAATACTGGTATATTGGAGTTAAGATAAGAACATAAGAAATAGGAACAGGAGTAGGCCATCTAATCCCTCGAGCCTGCTCCTCCATTCAATAAGATCATGGCTGATCTGAAGTGGATCAGTTCCACTTACCCACCTGGTCTCCATAACTGTTAACTCCCTTATCAATCAGAAATCTATCTACCCGTGACTTAAACATATTCAACGAGGTAGCCTCCACCACTTCAATGGACAGAGAATTCTAGAGATTTACTATTCTTTGAGAGAAAAAGTTCCTCCTCAACTCTGTTCTAAATGACTCCCCCTTATTTTGAGGCCGTGCCCTCTACTTCAGGTTACCTTTCTAAGTGGAAAGATTCTCTCTGCCTCTACCTCTAAGGTGTTGCAATGCACTGTATTGTAAGTTTGGACCAATCACAGTCAATTCCATGTTTAACTGGTTTCTCTTTCTGGGAAATGAAACTCAGAGTTAGTCATCCTGTACTGGTCTCTTTAAGCAAATCTGCAGCATTTCTCCTTCTACAGCTGTCTCTGTCATGTTAAGTTTAATTGTTCTCCAAATGTTAAATTGTAATTTTATTTTATTTATCACAAACTAAGTCATCCTTTAACATTCTGGCACCATTATTGGACTAGTAATACAGAGGGCTGACTAATACCAGCATGGTAGTACAGTGATTAGCACTGATGCCTCACAGTACCATGGTTCTGGTATTGGTTCAATTCCAGCTGTGGGTGACTATCTGCACGATCTCCCTGTGTCTGTGTGGGTTTCCTCCAGGAGCTCCAGTTTCCTCCCAAAGTCCAAAGGTATGTAGGTTAGATAGATTGACCATGCTAAATTGCTCATAGTTTCCTAAGATGTGTAGATTAGGGGGGATCGGTGAGTAAATACGTAGGGTTATGGAGAATGGGCCTGGGTAAGATGCTCTTTCAGAGAGTCAGTGTAGATTTGAAGGGTCAACTGCCTCTTTCTGCACTGCAAGGATTCTAACAATCTGGAGAAATCTGTTTAAATCCCATGAGGAAATTTAATTATAATTAATTAAACCCATCAGGAATTTGATTGTCATAAAAACCCAGCTTGTTCTCTAGTGTCCTTTAGGGAGGATAATCAGCTATCCTGACTTGGTTTGGGTTTCAGACGCACCTGAGCTCCAGCAGAATTAGCCTGGCAAGCTGGTCAGTTCAACAGAGAGAGACAACAGGACAAATTTCCCTGATGCTCCCGCTGGGTTTTTATTTAATTAATTACAATTAAATTTCCTAGTGAGATGGGAAGAGATAACAAAGAGGTCATTGGAGCGGGAGGAAGTTCATGGAGAGTTATAGACTATCTGGGCTGATTAGTCAGTTTCTGTTAGGTCTTGGTAAATTGAATCCTCCTATGTCAGTCATATCCACATTCAGACATGCCTAAGACCATAAGACATAGGAGCAGAAGGAGCCCATTCGGCCCATCAAGTCTGCTCTGCCATTCAATGAGGTCATGATAGATCTGATGTAATAATTGTCAACTCTACTTTCCTGCCTTATCCCCATAACCCTTGATTTCCTTACTGATTAAAAATCTGTCCATCTCAGCCTTGAACATACTCAACCACACAACCTCTTACAGCAGTCAAGAGTTCCACAGATTCACTCCTCTCTAAGAAAGGAAATTCCTCCTCATCTCTGTAAATTGGGAGGAATGTTGGCTATGAGAGGTTTCACAATGACATCTTCAATCAAGAGGTACATATTTAGAAAGACTATCAACCATTGGATGGTAAAAATCTCATCTCATTGTACAAAATTATGTTTACCACCTCCAGTTAAAGATTAGAAGACGGTTGTTGAAATGCATATGGATGTTTTAAAGGAATTCATGTTGAAGCAGAGGAGACTGAGATGGACTTTGTATTCTGAGACAGTCTGCAAAGCAATGACAGAAAGTGCAATGTACAGCATAAAGTGACAACCCTGCGCCAAAGTTAAAATGAGGGCCAGACGCAGATAATGGGTGAGCCTTATGTTAAGTTATCATCAGCATTCTGATAAAGAATCAGCTCACACAATGAATTACTGGTTCAGAAATTTGTGAAGACGTCTGCCATTGTAATGATGCGTCTACAAAACTATAAACATATCTGACAACTATAGACTGAGGAGATCCATCCCACAGCAGTCTGGAAAACTCAACTAGATCAAATTATGGAGGAATGATGAAGAAACTAATGAAGACCAGCAAAGGCAATCTATCATCATATGATCACAGTGAAGAGGAGATGAAGTAAATTGTGGATGGCAGCAAAAAAAGATTGCTGCTATAGAGAATGTCTCAAATACAAAAGGAACTCTAATAGACTGGACTTTAAAGTATGGAAAACTATCCTTTATGATAAAAACAAGTATCACTAAAACCCCATTTTGCAAAATCAAAATATGATTAGATTTTCAGCATCAGATAGCTGGAGGAAGATGCTGTTTCTGTGTGATCTTTTTTAAAAGCAGGTCTCCTCTGCTTTTCCTCAGGCAATCCCTTGGGATTGAATGTGACTCATTTCCATTCCAGTCAATGGATTCTGAGATGACCAATCAATTTAATGCATGACCTGCAGACTCAGCCACATGCAGAATAGATGACGCTTGAAGGGTTAGGTAGATAGGTTGTGCAGAGGTTTATGCAATCGCACTGACCCCCCTCAGCAACTTCTCCTCTAGACATTCTGTTTGTAACGTCCCTTTAAGGTGTGACAGCATGACTTCACAAGATGGGAACTGCATCATGTGATCCAGTCATGGTTTCACCTTGGCCTGTGAGCAGAACACAGCACAGAGAGCTCTGCTGCCAATTGTGTGCAAGCTTTCTACTTTTGCATGAGTGTTTCTATATGCCTACTTAAAATAAACGAATACACAGTTAATTTACTGAGTGATTGGTGCCTTTATAACATTATGAAAGCATAATGTTCAGCAGTGGTCAACAAGTGTGGCAGCAAGATTAAACACTGTTTCTATTTTGAAACAGAAACAAGAGTCAGCCGTTCAGCCTCTCAAGCTTGCTCTGCCGTTCAATAGGATCATGGCACATTAGCCATTCCTCATGCTCACTTTCCTGCCCTTTCCCCATAACCCTTGATTTCTTTACTGATCCAAAACCTATCCATCTCAATCAAGACTCTGCCCCTACAGTTCTCTGTGGCGAGGAGTTTCAAAGACTCGCAACCCTCTGAGAGACAAAATTCCTCCTCGTATCAGTCTTAAATTGGTGCCATTTTCTTCTGAGACTATGTCCCCTGTTCCTAGACTCTACCACGAAGGGAAACATTCTCTTAGCATTTACCCTATCAAGCCCCTTCAGAATCCTGTATGGTTCAATGGGATCATTCCCCATTCTCTAAATTAGAACATGATACCAGCCTTATGTTGTACTGCACGAGGCAGCCCTAGACATTCTGGTGAGAGCTTAAGTTTATAGTGTCAAAATCACAGCAAGGTTAATGCACAGAAAGGCTTTGAAGACACAGAGCCAGGATAGTGCTAGGTAAAGAGCTGGTAAGCTGATGAATCCCCTCATGGTGAGCTTACTACATTATCAGTTCTTTGAGTGGACACATTATCCAGAGGGTCAGTATTGCATTAGTTCTATCAGGAAAGGATAGTAACCAGGTTATGGGCCAGGCCAATAGTAAGCATGTGAATAAAAAAAAATCAAAACCATCATAAACATCATAATTGCAACACAGTGGCACAGTGGTTAACACTGCTGCCTCAGAGTCACAGGGACCTGGGTTCCATTCCAATCTCGGGTCACTATCTGTGTGGAATCTGCAAGTTCTCGCCTTGTCTGCATGGGCTTCCTCTGGATGCTTTGTTTTCCTCCCACACTCAGAAACTCTGTAGGTTAGGTTAATTGACCACAGTAAATTGCTCTTTGGTGTCAGGTAAATTAGCAGGGTAAACATATGAGGTTATTGAGATAGGACATTGGTGGTTAGTTGCCAGTATAGGCTCTTTCTTCTTTGCAATGATTCTATGAAAAATTATGCTAGAGAATTACAGAATTTTGCTTACAAGATATGGAATAAAACCAGTAGAATTAAGATAAGATCAGCTGCAATGGCAGGACAAACTTAAGGGGTGGAACAGCCTATTCTCGATCCTGTGTTTCAACTGGATATTAATGAATGGAGTTAGTATTTTCCCGGGCTGAGTCTGCTGTCAGGAGCTGCTCATTCCTGAAGGAGCTTGGATACTCATTTCCCATACTCTCATTTCCATCTTGCACTAACAACATTTAAATTTGGATCTTCAGGATGTTAATCTCACTGTGTTCAGTCTGAAATTGTTTGATTACAATTTAACAGCAGGTGGCGACTGATTAATTGAGGTGCATTCGCACATTACAGTCTGATAATGGGAACTAAATGAATTTCATTGATAGCAGAGATTTCTAAGTTCAAGGCAATAGTTTGATGATTTTAAGAATTAAGTATTAGATTGTATTTTTGGAGCTCTATTAATTAGTAAGATATCACTGGAGGAAAACTCTTTATAATAATCTGAGGTGTTGAACATTTCAAAGTCTGATTTCTAATTATAAAGATTTCCTGACTTTTTATAGGTCCATGAATTTGAGTACAGGAGGATGTATTATGTTAGTTTACCAGATATCCCATCTTTCCTTTTTTAATGTAACCGTAGCACATTAATACAGACCTCTGGATTAATATAATCACACATAATATTGACACAGTAACACCAGGATGAAATTGGTGGAAATTTAGCATTTACAGATTCTCCAAAGGGACCTTATTTTATAGATGAAAATGTTGTAAATATTCAAGAGGTCAGGCAGTTTCAGCAGCGAGAGAAACATGAGGCCACATTTTCTAGGTGTTCCTGCCCAGTGGGATCTTCCAGACCCACTGACTGCGTCCTCCTGCTGCGGTTTCCCAATGGTGCAGGGTGTGAGCAATGAGAAATACCGTCGACAGCAATGGGACCAAAGATTCAGCCACTGACTAATAGTGGATTATTGCAAAACACACAGTGAAGGCTAGAAAATTGCCCAATAACAGGATGAATTTTTTTGGTTGAGTTGCCAAGGTTGTAGGGTGTTGGATTCCTTTCAGGAGATCATAATGAAGTTTTAGGTAGGTTAACTGCATGTGATTTTTAACAACAAGTACTATGTATATTATGTGTACTAAAGGGTTTAAGCTGGGAGTTGTTTCCATGCTTGCTTGTACACACAGCTCTATCCAACACTAGACTGACACCTAGGTATTCTCTTATATAATTGAGTGGGTAGTCCTGTACTCAGTCCTATGTTAACCCTTTATGTGTCAGATCTTCATACTACAGTCGACCCAATGTTGGCTATGTTTGCGCCCCAAACCGGACATGTGTGACATGGGATACTATGTTCCCAGAGTAGAGTAATTAAGAAGTTGCCTCTGGCATCATTGTTACATCAGAAACAGTGGGTCACATGAGGGAATGGGAGAGTCAAATTTCCACCGCCTTCACTGAATTCCTGCTAATATCCTTCATAATGATGTCAATTAGTTTCTTATCATAGAATACCCAATAAACAGTTAGTAACCTCCAGTTAAAATATAAACGTAGGTGTAAGAAGGAAGTTCCTGTTGGTGGAGGTGTCCAGAACCAGGAGGTTCACAGTCTGAGGATACAGGGTAGATCATTCAGGACTGAGATAAGGGAACTTTTTTTCACCCAGAGAGTGGTCAGCCTGTGGAATTCACTACCACAGAAAGCTGTCAAGGCAAAATCATTGTATGTTTGGAAGAGGGAGCAGTCATGATCATAATGAATAGCAGAGCAAGCATGAAGGGCCAAATGGCTTCCTTCTGCTTCTGTCTTCTAGTTTTATGTCTGTGGCATTAGTGTAGCTTTACAAGATTTTTTTTTAAAACATGTTCTCTGCAGTTGTCACAGCTTCAGCTGTTACTGTTGCTGGGCTGTCTGTAGAAATCCTTTTTATTGCTTCTTCAATGGCTTAATTGTGGTTGATTATTTTCAATCTGTGACTTTTTATGATCTAGCATTGTTAGGAGGAAGACTGGTTTGCAGGTCATGTGCTTTTAGACTATTTAGTTTCTCTCCCAGAGAATTTAATGTTTCATTTTCTGTTTGACTGGCTGCAGTTTTAGCTTTTAGAAGGGACATCAAGCTGAAAAGAAATGTTTCTCTCTCTCTCTGTGGTTTTGAAAATTCTGTTTCTTAGCTGAAATCAAGACTTGTTTAGCTTCCTAGAGCAGAAATCTGTTGGTAGTAGCTTGACCTGAGAATCTTCCTGTTGTTCTGGGAAGATGTTCTTGGCCTTTATAGCGAGGGGAATAAAATATAAAAGTAGAAAGGTCTTGATGCTGGTGAGGCCACAGCTGGAGTACTGTGTGCAGTTTTGTCGCCTCATTTGCGGAAGGTTATATTGGCCTTGGAGGGAGTGCAGAGAAGGTTCACTAGATTGATATCAGAGATGAGGGGGCTGCCTATGAGGAGAGATTGAGTAGACTAGGTTTGTATCATTGGAGTTTAGAAGGTTGAGAGGGGATCTTACAGAGACATATAAGACAATGAAGGGGATGGATAGACAGAGGTAGAGAGATTCTTCCCTCTTAGAAAGAATAGCAGTACTAGAGGGCACAGCCTCAAAATAAGGGGAGAGGGGGTAGTTTAAATCGAAGCTGAGGAGGAACTTCTCCACTCAAAGCATAGAACATAGAACACAGAACATAGAACAATACAGCACAGAACAGGCCCTTCGGCCTTCGATGTTGTGCCGACCAAAATAAAAAGCAATGCCCCTCCAAACTAAACCATTCCCTTCTCTTCCATCAGCGTGGTGAATCTTTGGAATTCTCTGCCAGTTGAAGTGGTAGAGGCTATCTTGCTGAATATATTTAAGTCATGGGTAGATAGGTTTCTGATAGACAAGGGAATTAAGGATTATGGGGATAAAGCAGGAAAGTGGAACTGATCCACTTCAGATCAGCCATGATCTTATTGAATGGTGGGGCAGGCTCAAAGGGCTAGATGGCCTACTCCTGCTCCTAGTTCTAATGTTCTTATGTTCAAACTGTTCTGGGTGTATACAGAGCGCTACTAGAATCTACAAGGCTGCGAAGTTAATGTTTCAATTCTCTAGCCAAAGGACTCAGTTCCAGTATCATGTGATATTAGTCTTTGGTGTGTTAAACCTGTGGAAAAGGTTTTGCCTATGGCAGGTTTTGTCTATGGCAGGTTTTGTTTGATTGAAAAATCTTTGATATATTTGTTGAGGGTTATATATTATTGTGGTTGTTCTGTTTTTATTTGTAATTGAAATAAATTATTGCTAATTTTCTTTCCATGCATGTCAACTATACATTAAATATTTTTTTTGATAAAAGTTCCCTCGTGGGTCATTTGAATCATTCCTGAAGTGAAATTTATCATGCTTATCCAAGCCAAATTCAAGATGCAAAACTTGTGATCCAGACAGTCTCCTTAAAATACTTTGGAGTTTCTGACCTGAATTATAACATGTCTATGTTTATACGAGATGGAAACATGGCAGGGAGTTGGTCCAATGCATTTTTTTTGCCATTTTCCCAAACACTCTCTTCATTTTCACTGTCAAGATGCTGGAAAAATTCTCCCCAGTGTTTCAAGTCAGTGACAGTTCAATTATTGGGTTTTTTCCAAGTTTAAGTAGTAGAAATCTATAAAACACAACAGGAATGAGAAGAATCATGCTTAATTATTACAATTATAGCCATACCAGCACTCCGTAACAGGTGCAAAACAACCTCAAATATAGAACTGAGTCACCTTTACAATATTGTGCTTGACTTCACTTTATTCATTGTCTAATCACAGTTATAACTCACATTCTAATTAAAATATTTCACAGAATCCTGACTGTGCTGAAAAAGGCCATTTGGCCCATCGAGTTTGCACTGATCACAATTCTACCCAGACCCGATTCACATAATCTCACATACTTAACCTGCTAATCCCCTGACACTCAGGTCAATTTAGCATGGCCAATTAACCTAACCCACATATTTTTGGCTGTGGAGAAAACTCAAGCACTCAAAGGAAGCCTACGCAGACACAGGGAGAATGTGCAACTCCACACAGACAGTGACCCGAGGGAAGAATTGAACCCGGTTCCTGCCGCTGTGAGACAGCAGAGCTAACCACTGTGCCACTGTGCCACCCCATTTGGAACAGATTAATTTCCATTTCTCTATGATGCAATTTTTTTTTATTAATTACTATGTTGGCTGTAAGTTACAAGCATTGCAGCAATAACTTCCTGGTTATAATAATTGTGTAAATAATATTCTTTACTAGAAAGTTTGGCAGCAACTAGCAGAGAAAGAGCTAAAGTTTTATCTGTGGGGGCTTCACTATTTGGTAGATAAAGCAGTGAGTTGTCAAAGAAGTGTATAAAATTCACTAATAGAAAGCCTGGGTGTCAATCCTGAATGTCTTTTGTACCAAATTTGGGAATTCTTGAAGCATCATCTGGGAGCATTGAGATAATGTGGAATGTCTTCAGAATCCGATGAAGTGAATTCTTATGCCTTCATTTGCTTTTGAACAGTCACCTAGAGACTTTATCCTGAGGGCAGTCCAACCCTTTCATCTGGGGAAAACTGGAGAGATTGTAAAAGCTTTAAACATCTGACAATGAGAAGGAGCATTGAATTGCTTGAGGTTTGATCGTGCAAATTAAATATTTCACATGTTGTGATTTAGTTGGCAAAAAGGAAGGCAGTATTCTGGGTGCGTTTTGCAACAAGGAGAATAAAATGATTACAGAAAAGAAAAATAATGGGCTCAGTACGAATTAAATTTGAACAATTCAATGCAGTTGGGGCTGAAAATCTCGACATAAATTGCATTTGCAGCTTGCTGTAGTATAATTAAATTATAGAAATAATTAAAGTGCCAGGCATGATTAAAATTTCTGAATGTGTGAGAAATTAGTTATTCTAATGCTCTTTGGAGAAACATGTTGCACAGAAACAGGGCATTATTTCAGTGATTTGCATGGACAGGAATTGTGAGCCTTTTCAGAATCTATAAACGTTAATAAATGCAGCACTAGCCTGGTAAAACAAGTGTCAGCTTGTTGTGTTGCTCAGGGTAAACCTAGCCCAAAAGTAAGTAATGATTCTGAAAGTGCTTCTCCCTCAGTGGGAAATCTGAAATCTGTTCCTCACTCTAAAAGATCTTGCTGTTCTCTGGTGATATTAGCAAGTCAATTGTGACTTTCTGCAAAGGGAGTGCGTGTGTAAGATTACCTTGTGAAGCTTATTTACAAGAAGAGGATTGACAAGTCTTATTGTGCTGTTTTCTTTGATGAAAAAAGTGGCACAATGTACCTTTGCTATTTTTATGTCAGTTTTTTTCCCCACAGTTTATGCAATTATTTGGGCTCATTGTCACTGGAGTAGAAATGTACAGGACCGGATTCTCCGACCTCACCCACGGCTGGGATTCTCCAATCCCCCTGCAGCGAATAGAGATTTGGCTGAGCACCTAATTCTCCGCCCTTGCTGGCAACAACGGTAGGCTGCGAACAGCTACAGAATTCTGGCCATAGTTTGCATCATCAGTAATGGTAGATCTCATGATAGTGGATCATGGGGAGAGATAGGGGATAAAAGGATCAAGGGATATGGAGGAAAGATGTGAATTTGATGATCAGCCGTGGTAGGGTAGGCTTGAAGGGCCAAAAGGCTACTCCTGCTTTTATTTTCTGCCCCCCCCCAACCAATGGCAGCCCCAACCTTCGCCTCCCCCCCCGATGACGGGGAGGTGCAATCCCAAAAGCACCACCCCCTGCCATAGTCTCAATCTCCCTGGCAGGCCAACCTCCCCCCTCATCCACCTCCTCGGTCACACCCCCGATGGCCAGCTCCAACCATTGGTCTCCCTTCCTTTGCCTACTATCCCCAATGCAGGGCAATAATGGGACATCCCATTCACACTGATCTCCCCTCTAGTGGCTCAGTTCCCTTGACACTGTCCCATATCCCCACAGCATTGACACTTTGCCCCTTGAGCAGTGCCAGGGGCCTGGATGACACTGCCAAGGTAGTAATGGCCAGAGAGCACTCAGCCTTACTCCCAATCTCTTCAGAGGGCCTCTATGGTGTGAGAAAGCTCAGTTTAATACAAAGTAGGTCCATTCAAAAGTCTGACAGCAGCAGTGAAGAAGCTGATCTTGAGTCAGCTGGTACATGGTCTCAGACTTTTGTTTCTTTTTCCCAAAAGAAGAAGGTGTGTGGGGTCATTCATTATGCCAGCTGCTTTACTGAGGCAGTGGGAAATGTAGACAGAGTCAATGGATGGGAAGCTGGTTTGCATGACGAATTCAACTTTATTCACGGCCCCTAGTAATTCCTTGCAAACTGAAAAATTTGGTAAAAGGTATTATATATTATAAATATAATATTTGTAGGCAAGCATGATAGTCAAATTTTATATTATCTAAAATTACTAGAATAAAGCATTAAGGTTATGAACATCTGAACCAGCTAACACAGGGATCTCACATTAACTACATTTCCAATGTAAATGAGGGCCACCCAGAACTGAACTGGAATATGGCAGAGGAATTTCCAAATGCTGTTCTTCCAAAGTCAGGTTTCTTTCCTGTGAAGAACTGTGAAACATCAAAACTCATTGGGGGGAATTCAAAGACTGGTTATTCTTGACACGCCCTTTGGTACAGATCAATCAAATCTGTTGGCACTCCCCAGAGTATCAGAATGTTACCGTGTAGGTCAGCCTGAACAGATTAGGGAATAATGTCGGTCACAGAAGAAGTAACATCCCACTGTGTAAAAAATAAGGGTAAGTCACTCATAGCCTGGTTAATATTGCACTTGAGCCACTACATTGAATATTTTACCATTTTAAAACCAATTTAGTCCAGGGATACAACTACGAATAGAAATTTTCACAATAATACACATGTATCATGATAGAGCCAATAAGATGTGTGAATTGTATTACCAAACTGCAGGTCTGTGGCGGGAGGGATTAAACATGAGGTCTTGGAGAATATGGAACGTTGCAGTTTGCACACAACTTGACCAGCTCAGCTTTTCAGTGAGATTCTCATCAGAATCCACCCGCTGATACAGAAATAAAAACAACTACAAATCCAGTTTACAGAGTGAATATTCTGCTTACGCTTATGGACTCTGATAGTTCAGTCCAGGATGCAGCAGACCCCCAGTGAATATCTGGGAATTATGTAATGTTCAGTTACAGGGAGGAACTACATTTGGTCGACATTTAATACTTGTAATTATTGCATATTACACTGGCCTTGTTCTCTTGAAAGAAAGATACAGTGCATTGCCTGGAATTTTATTCAGTATGGTACACAGGATTTTAACTTCAAACATTTAACATTCTACTGGAGGAGATATTTTATTTTGTGGGCTGGACCGTCTAATTAAAGGTGGAAGCAATCTACATTTATATAGAACCCTTAGGGAGCTCAGGACATTCCAATGTCTTCAAGACAAAAAAAGTAATTTTGAAACGCAGGAAATGTTTGATTTATCCCAGGAAGGTTGCATAAACTGCAATGAGATTAATGGCTAATCAACTGAATTTTGAAACAAAATACTGATATTGCTTCATGAATAAATATTGGCCAGTTCACCAAGAGAACCACCCACTACCCACTCCCCCACCACTATCCGCACCCCACTCCCCCACCACTATCCGCACCCCACTCTCCCACCACTATCTTCACCCAAATTATACTTTGAACACTGCTATTAAGTCTTTTCTGCCCACCTGAGATGGGAGATTCATAAGACCATAAGATACAAGAGCAGAATTAGGCCACTCGGCCCATCGAGTCTGCTCCGCCATTCAACCATGGATGATATTTTTCTCATCCCCATTCTCCTGCCTTTTCCCCATAACCCCTGGTCCCCTTATTAATCAAGAATCTATCTATCTATCTCTGTCTTAAAGACACACAATGACGTGGCCTTCCACAGCCTTCTGCAACATAGAGTACCACAGATTCACCACTCTCGTATCACTCTCTCCAGCCCATCTTTCTTCACTAGGCCCTGTCAGTAACCCAAATGGAAAAGGCTAGAAGCTTCAAGGAAAAATCTGTTTCTCTATTCAGCCACCTTCCCCACTGAGCTCATCATTTGCGAGGTGCCCATGTCCCACTTGCACCTGTACCCACCACCTCTGGAGGTTTTATGCATCTCCTTCTATTAAACAATTTGGTACTCCTTTGACCCCCTTGTTAGTGAACTTTTCTTATAGGCTTGTTGGGGTCCCGCTTCTACCCCCTCCCCCATCATCCTCCTTCTGCATTCCAGTCTTCAATTTCTTCATCCACCCCTTTCTAATTCTGTTTGCCATCATGAGGTTTTGCCCTTGCACCCAGTTTGCAGAGCCCCAACTTTTAAAAGGATAAACTTTGAAAGGATCTTGTTGCTGTTGATTTGATAAAATTCTGGGCATAGTAGATCTGGAAGTCCTTTCAGTTGGATCTTTGGTGAAACATTGTCCTTGATAACTCTCACTTGTCATAACTCAGCAGGTTTTCAAGATACAGATGAATTATACTGAGAAGGTATTTTTCTTATCTCATTCTGAATTGCAGGCAGTCAGATGGGGATTGGAGTGGAGACAGAGAGAGAGAGAAGGAGAGAAAGAAATCCTTTTCCTTCACAATCTGATTCCAAGACACAGCACTCATAGCACCTGAGGTCAAAAGGCCAAGATTCTCCTAAAAAAAAATTGTAAGTCCCTAACTTTTGGGAAAATGGGAGTAAATCCTGCTAGTTTTTTAGCATGATTTCCCAGATGAATCTCTGACACTTAGTACATCACAGGATGCTCTAGTGGGATTCAATCTGAAAATCTTTGGTTTGATTTGATTTGACTTGATTTATTACTGTCACAGGTATCACCATACAGTAAAAATTGTTTCTTGCATGCTATCAGAGCATACTGTTCACAGAGAAGGGAACAAGAGACCGCATTACAGTCATAGCTAGGTGCAGAGAAAAATCAATTTAACGTGAGGTAGGTCCATTCAAAAGTCTGATGGCAGCAAGGAAGAAGCTGTTCTTGAGTCGGTTGGTACATGATCTCAGATTTTTGTATCTTTTTCCCAAAGGAAAATGGTGAAAGAGAGAATATCCAGGGTGCGTGGGGTCCTTAATGATGTTGGCTGCTTTGCTGAGGCGAGGCTTATTCTCGACCGAGAGGCCGGCAGCATAGTGCTATGTGGGCAACTGCGCATGTACCAATCTGTCAGTACTGAGATCGCGCATGCACAATGGCCCTGCATTGTCAGCATCCTGATTACTGACCAGCCTAACCAGCTAGACTCGTAATCCCCAACACTGGCCTTCTGACATCCCCACCAACAACACCTCCTCCTCTTCCAATTTCTAGTCTCTTGGACCTCCCTGTGTAAGATCTGACATACCCACCCATTCCTGGCCAGCCCAATCTCCCAATCCCTTCACTCCCATTAGTCCCAATCCAACCCCCTGTTCGAGGCAGTCCGGGGCCCACCCCCATCACCCGGATGACCAACTCTTCCTGTCCTTTCTCTCTCCTGTCACCAATCCTTGTGCAGAGTAGGTCCTCTCATTCCCAACCATTGTTGCCCCTAATATGTCCTGTCCTATGGGGTCACGCCCCCTTGTCATTGAATGATGCCCAGTGGGGAGTGCCAATGTTCCCCTTGGGCACTGCCAGTTTGCCCTTTGGTAGTTTCAAGATAGCAGGCTGGCACTGCCCAAGGGGCAACCCTTCTTACTCCTCAGGAGGACCAGGGGAATGCACCTCCATGGCCTCCTTTCCCTCCAGCAGAGTCAGACCACCTGTTACCCATCAGTGGGGAGCAGGAGTGAACTCTGCAGGAGTGAACCACTCCTTGTGGGGATGGAGGGGCGATTCTAGTAGGCCCCGCGGCTTCAATCCCGAGCCTGCTAATGACATTGAAATTCTGATTTCCGACGAGGAGTTGATTATTCTGGAAATCTTAACCCTGGAGACACGGGGAGGCTGTGGCCCCCTGCAGGAAGCCCATAAAACATCTCCACTCTTGTCTCCAAGTTTGTTGCTCAAGCAGCACAGTTGGCTGAGAAAATCGCCCCCAAAATATCCAGAAATAATATTTCCCAGATTTTAACTATTCAATACAACAGCATGAGACCACAAACTGAGAATGGCTTCTTTTACTCAAATAAACCCTCTCTCAACAGGAGTCCAGCTGGTCAACTCCCTAGAAAAAAGATAGCTTTTTCACAGACCAAAGTGAACTTGTAGCCATTAAAAACTTAACTCACGAGGGAGAGTACTCAAAGTGAATTACCCTTCCATGTTTTAAAAAACATATACTCCTGACAGAAGTTACATACGAGAAAGGAATCAGATATAAGGGATTTTCACAGAAACTTCATTGCAATGTTAATGTAAGCCTACTTGTGATATTAATAAATAAACTTTACACCAAACTGGGTGAAAATAAAGATTTTCTCCCCCAAAGAAAATTAATGAACTATTTGGATTTTTACAATAATCCAACAAATTGACACCAATGTGTTTTTTTTTTACAGATTTTTCTAAAAGCTGATTACACGTTCTCAAACAGACAGGAGATTCGCAACTCTTCCTGTGCATTACAGTCATACTCCACATTTCTTGGATTACTAGTCCGGGTCTCAGATTACAAATTCAGACATCTTGCATTATCAATTCTGAGAAAGCAACATTATATTACTGTACTCAAAGCTACCTGTCTAGGCCTTGTAAATATAAAAGCATTCAGAATAAGCTAACATTAGCACTGACAATAAGATTGCATGGTTTGAATCGAAGTCTGTCAAGGGTACTTCAGGGCCAAACAGTGAACTGGAAAAGAGTTTTTTCCTCTCATATCCCTTTACGCACAAAAATCATGAGGGTTGACAATGGATGACTCATTCTGAAACAGTAACTGATCAAATAACTGAAGTGATACCGCAAAGTAAAATTGCTGGCACCAGTAATTAAAAATATGAGCCATCTCTCCACTAGACATGAACCAGAGACAACGCAATCAATGTAATCTACCGCAGAGTTTGGTATTTTGAACATCTCATTCACAAGGATTGTCAGAAACTTCCTTCTCAGAGCAGAATGAAAGAACGAAAAAAATGCCTCAAAATTTTTGGCAGCAATAAGAAAATTGCAATTAGAAGCCAATGATGGATAAATTACATTTCGATTATGTCATCCTTGTGCATCAGTCACTGAAGGTAAGCATGCAGGCAGTCCCCCCTCTGCTAGATTATTGTGTTTTATGGAAGATTGGACCTTCCCTAGACAATATGCAGGTGGTAAAGAAGGCAAATGGCATGTTGGCCTTCACAGAGAGATTTTGAGTACAGCAGCAGAGATGTGTTGTTGCAATTATACAGAGCCTTGGTGAGGCCACCCTTAGAGTATTGTGTGCAGTTTTGGTCTCCCTTTCTGAGGGAGGATGTCCTTGCTCTTGAAGGAGTGCAGTGAAGGTTTACCAGGCTGATTCAGGAAATTGCAGGACCTATGTATGAGGAGAGATTGACTAGTTTAGGATTGTTTTCACTGGAATTCAGATGAATGAGGGGAGAATCTCATAGAGACTTATAAAATTCTAACAGGTCTAGGCAGGGAAGATGCATGAAGGATGTTCCCAATGGTGTGGGAAATCCAGTACAGTCACA
The DNA here is from genome assembly GCA_024679065.1 of Sphyrna mokarran. Lineage (NCBI taxonomy): Eukaryota > Metazoa > Chordata > Chondrichthyes > Carcharhiniformes > Carcharhinidae > Sphyrna > Sphyrna mokarran. The sequence continues at coordinate 147,124,566 of JAGIQG010000002.1, forward strand.
GTCTGAGGATAAACCATTTAGGGTGGAAGTGAGGAGACATTTCTTCACCCAAAGAGTGGTGAGCCTGTGAAATTCATTACCACAGGATGTAGTTGATGAGAAAACATTGAATGCATTTAAGAGGCAGCTGGACATAGTACTTGGGGCAAATGGGATCAAAAGGGAAAAACAGGATTGGGCTATTGAGGTGGATAATCAGCCATGATCTTAATGAATGATGGAGCAGACTCGAAGGGCTAAATGGCCTCCTCCTGCACCTGTCTTTTATGTTTCTATGAGAAGAACAAAATCAAATCCTTACCCCTTCAGCTCATACTTATGAGTGGATTCAAACACTGATTGATTATCATCACATCTTCTCCTTCTCATCGCTGTGATGATCTGAAATCAAACTTTCATGTTCTGATTCTCCTCCCAATTTTAGATCATACACCCAGTGACTAACACAGAACAAAGTGATGCCATTCAAACCATCAAGCCCGTGCTAGTTTTTGAAGTTGTAAAGATGCCGGCGTTGGATTGGGGTGGTACGAACTCAGTAAGAATTTAGCAACACCAATTATTAATCCAACCGATTTATTTGATAGTAAAAAAGCGAGCTTTCAACACTCTTGTGTCTTCCTCAGGCAAGTTGCCTGAGGAAGACACAAGAGTGTTGAAAGCTCGCTTTTTTACTATCAAATAAATCGGTTGGATTAATAATTGGTGTTGCTAAATTCTTACTGAGCTAGTTTTTGAAGAGTATTCCAGTTATTCCCACTCTCCTTTTTCTCATTTACTCAGAATTGTTTCTCTTTCAAATATTTCTCCAATTCCTTTTCAAAGGCAATAACTGAACTTGTTTCTGCCACCCTATCAGGAATTGCATTCCAGACACTAAATTATTACATTCACCCAGCAATATGAAGGACAACTGATTGTAGCAATGCATTTTTATTCTTTCCGCTGCCCATGTTTTTTGTTTCAATTGATATATAGACTTCTTAAGATTTATGAATAAAATTGATGCAAAAAAAATTAAAAGTTTTTTCTCAGATTACACCTGGGCCTTTTTCCAATTAACTCTGACCTCTCTAGTTATTGACTGTCCAACCACTGGAAACAGTTTCTCTTCATTTACACCAACTTGCTGTTTTCCACTTGTTCTAAAGTGTGCGAGACTCTTCAAACCACTACTCCAGTGCCCCCCATCCCCAACACCCTCTTCCTTCTACATCCTTAATGCTTCTAAATCTAACCTTGCTGTCACCTACGGAGAGAGATTCATCACTATGTCTGTAAATTCTCCAAATCAGCATGACGGACTTCTAAATTATTGATGTGTGGAAGCTTGCCCTCAAAATGTCCTATCAAATAATAGAAGAAATATAAAATAAATCTTAGCCTAAATGTGGATCTATTTCAAAATAATCCTTCACAATTTCTCATTTCAAACTCTTTAATCAGTATTGAATGTCTGTTTCCATTTAGATATTGATGGATTGTCAGCACAGAGGGGAATTTAAAGGAGTTAATGAGAAACTACATAGACTCATCACAATTATTCATCAAACATGAATATCTCATACATAAATAACAAACACCTGAACATTCATGTGATGCAGAACAGTTGAAAAATTGTACTGCTTCAGCCGCTTGTTATTAATAATGTTAGATTAGTGTAATGGTTTACCATTCGGATCTAAATGGTAAATGTTTTATTCAGTCGTTAAGGCTGCATGTCCTGAAGTGACATTAATCCTATCTGCCCCATGGAGAACAATGGACGTTTAAAATTGTCCAGGGTTTGTATTCCACCCAGGAGTTACGGAGTCCTAAACAATTGCCGTTATCTTCGACAATCCAGGAAATGTGCCCAAAGATGAAAGGCCAGGCCAGATTTTGGTGGTGAAATCGGGTTCTGGCTTGAGTCTATGGCCTGACTTGGGAATCTACAGAGGATGTGCCCTGTTCCTTCTGCCGACCTCCTGTCTAAATGGGGTAAGCAGACAGCCAGCTCCATTTTAATAACGCCTACATGGGGGAGGATGGTGGCCCATTTGTTAGCACTGCTGCCTCACAGCATCCTGGACACAGGTTTGATCCCAGCCTTGGGTGATTGTATGGAGTTTGCACGTTCTTCTTACGTCTGCATGGGTTTCCTCTGAGTGTGGTTTTCTCCCATGCTCCAAAGGTGTGCAGGTTAGGTGGATTAGCCATGCTAAACTGCCCCTTCGTGTTTCAAGATGTGTAGATTAAATAGATTCACCATGGGGTTACTGAGGAAAGTATGGGGGAGAGAGCCTGGGTAAAATACCCTGTAGACCCGATGGGCTGAGTGGCCTCTTCGACACTGTGATGATTCTATGAGAATCATTCTCAGATTTTCAGATCTTAAACCGTCAAACTGGATTTTCTGCTCCAGTACAAGCTTTTAAATAGCCACTTATTCCTGATATAATCTCTGAAGAATCTGCATTTGGAGGACTCAGTCTGAACAACCTCCCAGGACAAGAGAGCAAGTCATCCACGACCCTCATCATGAGATCCACAATCTCACGATGAAATTGTTTAAAACCTATTCTAACTTTTTTTTGCAATATTCTTTAATTCTGGAACATTCTATATCAGCCTTTTTGTGCCTGTCGGATTTCATTCAACCTCTGTGTTGTCATTGGTACACTGAAATATATGGCTGTACTTTGTCTGCAAGATTTATGCCATTCCATTCAGCAAGCTCAGCAGGAAAGCATGACACTGCATCTGCTATTTTGTGTTGTTTGTTTTGGTCATGTTTACCCGGTTCATTATTGAAGTAGATAGGGAGGATGTGCTAGATATTCTTGAGGGTTTGAAGTTAGATAAGTCCCCTGGGCCGGACGGGATTTACCCTAGGATTCTCTGGGAGGCAAGAGAGGCGATTGCAGAGCCTCTGGCTCTGATCTTCAGGTCGTCGTTGGTTACAGGTATAGTGCCGGAAGACTGGAGGATAGCGAATGTGATCCCATTGTTCAAGAAGGGGAATAGAGACTTTCCTGGGAATTATAGACCGGTGAGTCTTACTTCTGTTGTGGGCAAAGTATTGGAAAGAATTATTAGGGATAGGATTTATAGTTATTTAGAGAGAAATGAATTGATTGGGGATAGTCAGAATGGTTTTGTGAAGGGTAGGTCGTGCCTTACTAACCTTATTGAGTTTTTTGAAAAAATGACCAAAGAGGTGGATGGGGGTAAGGCGGTTGATGTGGTATATATGGACTTTAGTAAGGCGTTCGATAAGGTATCCCATGGAAGGCTTCTGCAGAAAATGCAGATGTATGGGATAGAGGGTGATTTAGCTAATTGGATTAGGAATTGGCTAGCCGATAGAAGACAGAGGGTGGTGGTGATGGGAGATATTCATCGTGGAGTTCGGTTACAAGTGGTGTACCTCAGGGGTCTGTTTTGGGGCCCCTGCTGTTTGTAATTTTTATAAATGATCTGGATGAGGGTATTGAGGGATGGATTAGTAAATTTGCAGATGACACTAAAGTCGGTGGAGTGGTAGATAGTGAAGAGGGGTGTTATAGTTTGCAGAGAGAGTTGGACAAGTTGCAGAGCTGGGCCGAGAGGTGGCAAATGGAGTTTAATGTGGAAAAGTGTGAGGTAATGCACTTTGGCAGGAATAATAAATGTGTAGAGTATAGGGCTAATGGTAGGATTCTTAATAGTGTGGATGAACAGAGGGATCTTGGTGTATTTGTGCATAGATCCCTGAAAGTAGGCAGTCAAGTCGATAAGGTTGTTAAGAAGGCATACGGAGTCTTAGCTTTATTGGTAGGGGGATTGAATTTCGGAGCCGCAACGTCATGTTGCAACTGTACAAAACTCTAGTGCGGCCGCACTTGGAGTATTGTGTGCAGTTCTGGTCCCCACATTATAAGAAAGATGTGGAGGCATTGGAGAGGGTACAGAGGAGGTTTACCAGGATGTTGCATGGTATGGAGGGCAGGTCCTATGAAGAGAGGTTGAAGGATTTGAGGTTGTTTTCGTTAGAAAGGAGGCGGCTAAGAGGGGATCTTATTGAAGCATATAAGATGATTAGAGGTTTAGATAGGGTGGACAGTGATAGCCTTTCTCCTAGGATGGAGAAAGCTAGCACGAGGGGACATAGCTTTAAATTAAGGGGTGATAGTTATAGGACAGATATCAGGGGTAGGTTCTTTACCAGAGGGTGGTTAGAGAGTGGAATGCCTTGCCTGCAGCAGTTGTAGATTCGCCAAGTTTGGTGGCGTTTAAGAGGTTAGTTGATAAGTTTATGTAAGAGAAGGGAATGGTTTAGTTTGGAGGGTCATTGTTTTTTTCATAATTGGTCGGCGCAACATCGAAGGCCGAAGGGCCTGTTCTGTGCTGTAATAGAACATAGAACATAGAACACTACAGCACAAACAGGCCCTTTGGCCCACAAGTTGCGCCGAACACATCAAAACCTACCTAGCCATAGACCTATCTATAACCCCCAATCCCATTGGATCCCATATACTCATCCAGAAGTCTTTTAAAAGACCCCAGCGAGTTCGCCTCGACCACCACCGATGGCAGCCGATTCCATTCACTCACCACCTCTGAGTGAAAAACTTTCCCCTAGCATCCCCTCTGTACTTGCTTCCCTGCACCTTAAATCTGTGCCCTCTCGTCGTGACCATTTCAGCCCTGGGAAATAGTCTCTGAGAGGCCACCCTATCTATTCCTCTCAACATCTTGTAAACCTCTATCAGGTCGCCTCTCAACCTTCGTCTCTCCAGGGAGAACAGTCCCAGCTCCCTCAACCTGTCTTCATAAGGCATGCCTCTCAATCCAGGCAACATCCTTGTAAATCTCCTCTGCACCCTTTCAATAGCTTCCACGTCCTTCCTATAGTGAGGCGACCAGAACTGCGCACAGTACTCCAAGTGTGGTCTGACAAGGGTCCTATAAAGCTGCAGCATTACCTCCTGACTCCTGAACTCAATCCCTCGATGAATGAAGGCCAGTACACCGTAAGCTTTCTTAACCACATCCTCCACCTGGGAGGCCGATTTGAGAGTCCGGACCCCAAGATCCCTCTGCTCTTCCACACAGCTAAGACTCCTACCTTTGATAATGTACTCATTCATCCCATTGGATCTGCCAAAATGGACCACAACACATTTATCCGCGTTGAAGTCCATCTGCCACTTCTCCGCCCAGTCTTGCATCCTGTCGATGTCATGCTGCAACTTCTGACATCCCTCCAGACCATCCACAACACCACCGACCTTCGTGTCATCGGCGAACTTACTCACCCATCCCTCCACTTCCTCATCCAGGTCATTTATGAAAATGACAAACAGCAAGGGTCCTAGAACAGATCCCTGGGGCACTCCACTGGTGACCGACCTCCATGCAGAAAAAGAGCCATCCACAACCACCCTCTGCCTTCTGCAGGCAAGCCAGTTCTGGATCCACAAGGCCAAAGCCCCTTGGATCCCATGGCCTCTCACCTTCTCAAGAAGTCTTGCATGTGGGACCTTGTCAAATGCCTTGCTGAAGTCCATGTACACCACGTCCGCTGCTCTTCGTTCGTCAATGTGTTCAGTCACATTTCGAAGAACTCAAATAAGCTCGTAAGGCACGACCTGCCTTTTACAAAACAATGCTGACTATTTCTAATCAACCTAAACTTCTCCAAATGCTCGTAAATCTTGTCCCTCAGAAGCCTCTCCATCAGCTTACCATCAACTGAGGTCAGACTCACCGGTCGGTAATTTCCAGGACTATCCCTGTTCCCTTTCTTGAAAATAGGGACCACATCCGCAATCCTCCAATCCTCCGGGACCTCTCCTGTCTCCATCGACGATGCAAAGATCATCGCCAAGGGTTCTGCAATGACATCCCTCACCTCCCACAATAACCTGGGGTACATCCCATCTGGTCCCGGAGACTTGTCTATCTTGATAGCATTTAAAAGTTCTAACACATCCGCTTCCTTAATATCTACATACTCAATCTTTTCAATCTGCCGCAAACTTGTAGTACAACCTCCCAGAACACTTTCCACCGTGAATACTGAGGCAAAGTACTCATCAAGCACCTCTGCCATTTCTTCCGGTTCCATACAGACTTTTCCCCCTTCACCTTTTGTAGGTCCTATCCCTTCTCTTCTCATCCTTTTACTTTTCACATATTTGTAGAAGGCCTTGGAATTCTCCTTAATCCTACCAGCCAAGGCCTTCTCAAGACCCCTTCTGGCTCTCCTAAGTTCCTTTTTAAGCTCTGTTCTATAAGCCTTATACTTCTCTGGATAATGTTCTGTGTTCTATGTTCTATTAACCTGCTGTTCCTGGGAAATCTGTCTCGTTCCCTCCACCTTTTCCAATTCATCAACATTATAGACATATTCCAGATCTGTGAACAAACAAACAAACAGTGAATTCAGAGAAGGTATATTGTGATGTTAACTCAGACCGCAGCCTTATTTAATTTTGGCATTTTGGTAGATGTAAGATGTTTCGCTCTAGGTATAATTCTATTAGCTCACTTCAATACTTTATTAAAACAAATAATGCTTAAGAACACAGTTAGAATACAACTAAAAGCATGAGCATCGTTTTTATATATAAAATCATAGAATCCCTATTGTGCAGAAGGAGATCACTCAGCCCATTGAATCTGTACTAATCACAACTTCACACAGGCTCTATCCCCGTCACCCCACATTTCTCCTGCTATTCCTCCTGACATTTGAGTCAATTTTAGCATGGCCAATCAACCTAATTTTCACACCTTTGGATGAAACTGGAGCACCCGGAGCAAACTCACGCATTTACGGGAACAGTGCAAATTCCACACACTCAGTGATCCAAGGTTGGAATTGAATCCGTGTCCCTGGTGCTGTGAAGCAGCAGCACTAACTACTGTGCCACCATGCTGCCCAATTAAATTATTTAAACATGCGAAGTGGAATTCTTAACAACTACCTATCTCTATAATTCCAATTTAAGTAATATTTCCAGAGGCAGAAATCCTACTTCAAAACTAATTAATCCACAATCCATTAATCCGCAATCAGTAAGGATAGAAAACAATATCTTCTCTACTATCACCCTGAACACCAGTGCCCTACAAGACTGTGTTCTCAGCCCCTTACTGTACTCCTTATACACCTAAGCCTGTTGGGCCAAATTCCCTTCCAACTCCATTTTCAAGTTTGTTGATGATGCCACCAAGGTGTCAGATCTCAAACAATGATGAGATAGAGTACAAGAATGAGATAGAGAATCTAGTGAACTGTTGCAGCCTATATATATATACAATCTCTCTTTCAATGTCAGTAAAATGAAGGAGATTGTCATCTACTTCAGAAAGCATAATGGAGAACATGCCCTTGTCTACATCAACAAGGATGAAGTAGAAATGGTCAAGAGCTTCAAGTTTCTAGGTGTCCGAGCCACCAACAATTTGTCCTGGTTTCTCCGTATCGACACTATAGTTAAGAAATCCCAGCAATGCCCTTACTTTCTCAGAAGACAAAGAAAATTCAGCATGCCTGCTACAATTCTCACCAACTTTTACAGATACACCATAGAAGGCATCCTTTCTGGATGATGGCAGTTTGTCTCCTGCACTGACCAAGACACAAAAAAACTACAAAGGGTTGTGAAGTTCAGTCCAACACGCAAGTCAGTCTCCCATCCACTGATTCCACCCATACTTCCAGCTGCCTTGGTAAAGCAGCCAGCATAATCAAGGACCCCACATACCCCAGACATCCTCTCATCCACTTTCTTCCGTCAGGATAAAGATACAAAACTCTGAGGTGACATACCAACCAATTCAAGAATAGCCTCTTCCCTGCTGCCATCAGAACTTTGAATGGATTTATCTTATATTAAGTTGATCTTTCTGTGCATCCAACTATGACTGAAACAGTACATTCTGCACTTCTTCCTTCTGCCCTATGTACTCCATAAATGGTCTGCTTTGTCTGTATAGAGCACAAGAAAGGATACTTTTCACTCTTGTTTTTCCGCCCATCTGCCAATCTCCACTCTGACGGATCAGTGTATGCGCATTGACCTGTTCAGCTTTATACTGCTAATATATTCCCTCTCCAGCAGGAATAGGCCCCATGCCTGGATTTTTGATGGTGATTCTCGCTAGTACACTTTGCAGTGTATAGGGTATGGGAAATACATTTTGAAAATCCCACTGAAAAGAACAGAATGATTTACTCCAGATGTTATGCAAATTCAACTGAATTTTTTTTTAATCCCACCCTCGGTTCTGCACCTTCTCCTTCCCTTCTCCCCTACGTACTCCATGAACAGCATGCTTTGTCTGCATAGCATTCAAAAAACAATACTTATCACTATATACTAATGTTTGTGACAATAATAAATCAAATCAAATCAAAGTTTATCGAAGGGCCAGCTGAAACTTTATTATAATGATAGATTGGTTTGTTTAGTTTTATTGAATAACAATAAGTGTGTTTATTTTAACAGAAGTACAGCAATCAAGTTTTCCCATCAGCTACTTTGTGTTTCACAATTTAGTTGAGTATCTTTAATAAACATAATCCAGCAGTCAATGGGGAGAATAGAATATTAAAATAGGGAAGAGTGTTAAGTTTCACCCTCAGCAGAGGAGCATCACATTTAACCAGAAAATATTGAACCACTTTCCTCACAAAATTTGAAATAATACTGAACAAATTAGAGAGAATGTTATGGTGATATGTTGATATATTTATGTGTATGTGTATATGTATGTGCGTGTGTGTATATTTTGTGACTATATATATATATATATATGTTTAGCATTTACTCATTTCTCATCCCACTTGGGTTTATAACATCCATTTAATTATGCTACTCGACAATGCAAATGTAATTTTCCAGTTTTAAACTAAAATTAAATCTTCAAATTAAATGAAGATTTACAATGTGAGTAAAATAGTAGAGAACAAATAAAAATATGCAATTTTCAAATGATGATACTGGAGTCATTTCTTTAATATGACTGAACTCATCTAGTTGATTGTCTGATTTGTTGCATCAAGATATTCCTTTGAGGACTCCAGATGAGTTTCTGTAAAAGTGCAAAATTATCACTTTTACCTTTCTTCTGAAGGTGTGGAATTTGAGCTGATTTTGTTCAATATATTCAACATTATGACTTCTTTTCCAAAAACGGAACTTTCAATTGGAAATACTGGGATAATAGGGTGGCACAGTTGCACAGTGGTTAGCACTGTTGCCTCACAATGTCAGGGACCTGGGTTCGATTTCTAGCTTGGGTCACTATCTGTGTGGAGTTTGCACATTCTCCCTGTGTCTGGGTGGGTTTCCTCTGGGTGCTCTAGTTTCCTCCCACATTCTGAAAGATGTGTTGATTAGGTGTATTGACCTGAACAGGCACTGGACTGTGGCAGTTGGGGAATTTCACAGTAACTTTATTGCAGTGTTAATGTAATCCTTACTTATGACTAATAAATAAACTTTATTTTTAACATTAACCTATCCTACCACTCTACAGATTGGTGAGATTTAGGGTGATGTTGATGGTATGCACACTTGACTTACTCCATGAAAATCAGTGAATGAAATTAGTTGGTATTGAAATCTGTATTTCACCCTATCAGCTGGGCTTTTTCATCTGGAGGGTTCATGTGAAATTGACCCATCCAGTCTTTAGAGTTTTCAGTTAGTCCAAATGGATATTTATGCTCACGTGCCTTGCTCTACCTCACCATAAGTTAGAATTTGTGGAGTTTGCAGAGTTTCCTGGAACAAAATGTTTGTTTTTCAGAATTGATCAAAATTATTTCACTGATGGATTTTACCCTGGCCAATCAAATTGGGTTCTTTACTGTTCCAGTCTCGGGTGATATTTAGGGTTTCTGGAGCTGCTGGCAACTGAAAGAGTTTGGAAATTAGAGAGGGATTTACTCGATCCAGTGTCACATCCCAGGCTGATAAAGGAATGAGTAAACATAGAACTCCAAGTTACTAGAGAGTTTTGTAATGAGCTGATCGATGGAAATATCTCTGAGGCCAAAAAAATCAAAATGGATGGCATGGTGGCACAGTGGTTAGCATCGTTGCTTCACAACGCTAGGGAGCCGGGGTTTCTGGGTTCGATTCCCATTTTGGGAACAGTTGTGTTGATCTTGTCAATGGAACCAGAAGCCATTGAGGCTCTCTTTGAGGGCTGAGGGTATGGGAGGTACAGCTTGGGCAGATTGGGCAGTTCCAGCCTCCAATTCCAATTGGGCAGTGCCAGGTGTGGGACCTAGAGGGGTGGGGCCAGAGATGTGGTCTCGATGGGCAGGATCAGGGGCAGGGAATATGGGAGTGGAGCCTGAAAAGACAGGTCTTATAGAGACAGGACCTGAAGGGATGTCCCGATGAGTGCAAAAAGGGGTCGCTGTGCATTTGGCATCGCGATTGGATGGGGAGGGGGTTGAAGGGGGGGCAATCAGTCTGGGGTTGGTGGAGGCAGGGGAGCTGTGGGGGCTACATGTTTGTGCAATGTGGGGCTCATGATCAGCCGTTGGCCTCTGTGATTCAGTGAGAGTTTATGAAGCTACCGGCAAAAGCTGGTGCCAAACAGTCTGTTTTTTAGACCCAGACTGTGGAAATTGTGCATGTGCAGAATCAGACGTCTGCACATGTGCAATAATTCTCTCTATAGTTGTTAATAGCTCCCTTTGCAGGCTGGCTGCAGAATTAATCCCAGCCTATTGCCTGCAGCAGTTAGAAAACAGCCTAGCACATATTTTAAATATGTAAGATTGGATGTGGAAAAAACAGATCAGGACCTCTTCCATTTTCACACTAGGATACTTAGAATCATTCTCGTAAAATTCCACCCACAATCTAATCCAACCTGCAAACTGTGTCATTGGTGCAACTCTGTCTCTTGGTCCCACATTCATCAATATCTTCACGTGTCTCCCTATTTGTTGCCAGGAAGCCATTGTCATGGTAGCCATGTCACCACCCAGGAAGGTTGATGTGATTAGTGCAGCTGAGACACTGACCAAAAGTCCTCCATCTATTCATCAATGATTCTTTCACAAAGTTGTCCTGTGAATCCCTGTGGACGTGCACAGACTTTGGGAGCAAGACGGGTGCCTCATTCCTGTAATCATGTTCACAGAATGCCTTCCACAGGCTGGAATTTTACATCACACCTCCTCACAGAACAGCATTCTCCATTGGCCTTGGATGGGATCTTACGAGCCTTGAGCGGGTGAGGTAGTAAATTCCAGCAGATGATTGCAGTAAACTTTAAAATTGCATCATACTAGGAGTGAAACCTTATGCTCACCAATGCCAAAATCAAATGCAGAAGTTAGGACCTAGGCTGATTTCACAAAATACCTTAAAGTTTCTGATCTGGTCCTTAGAATCGGGATGGGTGAAGGCAGCAGAATGGCATTCTTCATTGATCTCGGGCACAAAAGCCTTGGACTGGCAAGGTGATAAAATGCCAGCAAATTAGTGCCATAGCCAGTTAATCCCTGTTACTGAGACGTGGGTGTGGGGAGAAGCTGTATGGTCAGAGTCTGTGCCTCAACAGCTTGGTTAATGCTGAGCAGAATCATTACAGCCCGTGTTTTATTGCTTAACCATTATGGTATGTTGTTTCAATGCTTCTGGCCTTACGGTAAAAATGAAAGCTTTCAGTTGTGTATTTTGACACAGAAACAGTGGTAACAATATTCTGTTAAAATTGCATTATGGCAGAAAGTGTTATTTCAAGGATTTTGAAAGTAATCAACCTTATGTTCAGAGGTTGCAATACATTATTGTTATTCAGAGCCTTTATACAATAAGTATGTGCAATAATTCTAATGAACTAGCTTTAACAAAAGTGAACTGCGCTACCACAGTGGTTTGGAAATAATAAATAATACAAGTTAGTGATCTTTTGGGGGCATTATTATTTTTATGGCACTCCTTGCACAGAATGTTCAAGCACACTTTATAAATGGGTAATGAGAAGCCCTGACGACCAAACCCAGGGGTTGATTTGGAGGAGAGAAATTCTGCTTTTACTTCATCAAAATAATAATTCATTTTGGGGACAATATTGAGAGGGGAAACTTGCAAGCTGATGTAATTAATTCGACATACTGCTTCGAATTTAACATTCAGGAGACAAGCACAGTGACTGGTAATTGCTGTGATGTGTGCGAAAAGTGAGTTCTCTTAATGCTGCGGCTTAATTTATAAGTAATTATCAAATTACTACAGGCAGTGATGTGAGGAAGATATGAGTTCAATTGAATAAAAGCCTCAAGGTTTCAACAGTTTTGGCAAACATTCTTTCATAATGCTTTAGGGTATCAGGAATTTAGGATAATTTTTTTGGATGTGACACATACAATGATGAACAAACTTGTCGCTATCTTCCGGCTGCTTTGGTGCTATGCAATAAGCAGAGCAGTTTAATATTTAATATTTTTGTTTTACAATGTGATAACAATTAATTTATTTACCATTTGCTTGCAATTCAAGTAGTTTTAATTGCAGTTACTGTTCCCTGATCATAGGAGGAGGAAACCCAGAGAACAAGCAGGCGTGGCCCCTAAAGCTCATCGCAAGGTGTCCAGGGACACAGCTAAAATGTGCCTTCCTTTCTATGTTGATATTCCACCACTAAAGCAGCTGGCTCTGTTATGACACTTTGACAATGTTTCCATGTCTTTTCCTCCCCCCGCAGGGTCCCTTTAAATAGTGGAGATGAAACAGACAAGTTATCACCATGCTGGTACACTCTAATTGGTCGGGAAAGCGGGAAGCCAGATGCTGATGTAGTGGCTGTGTTTAAAAAAAAGGACAAAGATACAACTAAAGCTTCCAGATTTTCAATGAGTAGTGAATCTCTCCATTTGTGGGTTAAAATTCAGCCCATTGAGCTCAAAATACAAAAAGAATTTCACTCACAGATCTTTAAATATAGCTTAATTGACCAATGAAAATGTGAAGTGAATCATTATTAGTCATCAAAATAGAGGGAATTATAGATGTGCTAATTCCATGACAAGTTCCACACCTGGGTTAGAAGGTTGACATTAATCTGTTTGGAAGAAATTTCAATGCAAGAGCCAAGGTATTTAAATACCGCCTTGTAAAGACTTGTTATTCAGTCTCTAATACATTCTATTAAAAGATGGGACTCGTGTTTGCTCCTTAATCAACAATCCTCTGCTTCCCTGGTTCTGAGGCTGTCACTGTTTCCTCGGTTTCAGAACATTTCATCCAGTCCAAGAGCCAACTTGTCACTGTCACCAGTTGTTGCTAAATTACTGTCATGTGTATCTTCCACAAAGAAATACTTCATGAGGTTCCCCTTCTTCTCTCTCATTGCCATGGCAACTTTATCTCAGAGTGGCACGTCCAGGTTTTATTTTGTCAACATTCCCCAATATAATATTGTTTTAAAAACCCTCTATGATGTCTAATGGAAATAGCTGCAGAAGGTTTCCCTTCTTGTTATTTTCTGTGATATTAGGAAGAGCAGAGGGCAAATGATAAAGTCCCACCAGACCTGTACTCATTAACCCTTGATATAGATTCTAACATCTTTTGGACCCGGGAAGTTATATTATGAAAGGATACTTTAAATGAAGCACTAATTATTATGCAATGTCATGCATCACACTCACTATTACTGCCAGAGTATGGCTGGAAATTAGGAAAAGATGGATACAGAAGTTTAAAAGGAAACACTGTAGATGTTGAAAATCTGGAATAAAAACAGAAACTGCTCACAAATAGGCATGACAGGCATCATGGCTTCTGCATGCATATGGATATGAATTTCCAACAGGGAACTCACGTCTTCAGTAAGTGTCTGCAGACTGAGGAGTTCAGAGTCTTTTTTTTAATCCATTCATGGGACATGGGCATTGCTGGCTGGTCAGAATTTCTTGTCCAGCCCTTGTTGCCCTTGAGAAGGAGGCTGAGCTGCAGACACTGTGACACATCAGCAAGGAAAGTTACCTGGAAGCTTTGTTTCAGGAGGCAGTGGCATCTCTTGAGACAGAGTCTTCTGGCGTGGAAAGTTGTTAGGGACAGGAGGGTGTGACTGCATGTGAGGTAGGTAAAGGAACCGAGAAGACAGGAGTATAGGAGTGTCAGCCTCTGTAATTGTCCAATAGGTTTGAGGTTCTCTCAGTTTGTTTGGAAGAGAGTGATGGCTGCAAGCTGGATAAGTTGACTGACTTTGGCACCATGGTACAGGAAGCCATTCAAGTGGGTGGAGCACATAAGAACTTAGTGGTAAAAAGGGATAGCATAATGAGAGAGATTCTCTGTCACAAAGAGTGAAAGCTCAGATGGCTGTATTGCCTCACCTGACCAATGGGAAAACTCCAAAAACTAGTGGAGTTTAATACCAAATAAATCTGTTGGACTTTGACCTGGTGTTGTGAGACTTCTTATTGTGTTTGCCTGCCTACTGCCAGCATTCAGAACATCTGCTCAGGCCTGGAGAAGAATGAGCAGTGAGAGGATCTGATTGTCGTGTTCCTTGCTGATACCAACATAATATGCAGGATGAGAAAGGAGTTTCCATAGAGTTGGTATTGGAAAACAGGCATCAGATTAAAAGGCAGAACTTCAAAGGTAATAATTTATGGATTATCACCTGGGCCATGTACAAATTATCATTGGGCAAATAATAGAGAAATGAATATGAGGGTCAGAGTTGGATCTTCCTATTTTCAGAAAATTCAAGAGATGTGGGTTGACGTTAGGTTGATTGGTCATGCTGAATTGACCCTAGTGTCAGGGGATTAGCAGAGTAAATATGTGGGTTTGGAGGAACGGACTGAAGAGCCCCCTTTTGCATTGAAGGGATTCTATGGTTCTATGAGTCTCTGATGTAGGTTCTTATACTGTATGTAGAAGACTACAAGAGATGTTATCTACTGGGTGACACAGCGGTTAGCACTGCTGCCTCACAGTGCTGGGTTCAATTCCCAGCTTTTATCATTGTGTGGAGTTTGCACGTTCTCTCTGTGTCTACATGGGTTTCCTCCGGGTGATCCAGTTTTCTCCCATAGTGCAAAGATATGTGGGTTAGGTGGACTGACCATGTTAAATTGCCCCTTTGTGTTAGTGGGACTCTTTAGGGAAAATGCATGGGAATTGGGATGAGCACACAGAATCTTTCAGAAGAATTTTGAGTTTCAAAGCAGCTTGCCAATCTCTGTCTTTAAACCAAACTCAGCAAGATCTAAAAATAGATTTTCTTCGCTACCAACGCAGCTCCATCCCTTAACCACATTATCACATGACCCTGTTAATCAACTTAATCAAAACATCCAGAGGAAATTACATCTATAACCAAAAATCCATTAGATCTGCTGTAACACTATGGGTGGAAATTCTCCCCAAACAATTCCACATGTTGAATTTGAGTAAAACCTGGAGTAAATCCCACAGTTTTTTTCAGGATTTTCAAAATGAATCTGCCACACTCTGTGCTTCACAGAACGCACTCGCGTGAACCATGATGAAAAAGCTGGAGGTCGTTTCTATAGCGCTGAATGGGTCACTGTACATGCCCAGATCAGTGCATTGGCGATAACCTGACTGGATGACTCCAAGTCAGTGGCCAGCCCTGTGACCTCACAGCACTTCCCCTCTGATCCCTTTCCCTCCTAACTGGTGCCCCCCCAGAGGGTTCCAGGTCAGCCTGACAACTCACCCGCCCCACTTCAATCTACCTCTCCGGCATTCCTGATCTCCTGATGCCTCCCTCCACAGCACCCCCGCGTCCCCTCACCCCATTAACTCAGACTCAAACTCCATGGCAGGCCAACCACTCCAACCCCAATGGCCAGTGCTATCAGCCTTTCCCTCCATCTGCTCGCCATCCCAAGTGCAGAGTGGCAGTGGGACTCTCTACCCCCATCGGTCTCCCCTACATGGGCCCTGCCTCAAATAGGCCCTACCCTTCTGACCCCACCCTTTTAGCACTGCCCAATGCCCAGTGAATAGTGTCAGTGTGTCCTGTGGGCATTTATACTGGGCAGTGCCAGGGAACCAGCTGGGATTGCCAGGGGGGAGCACCCCCCTCACCCCCAAACTCCTCTGGGACCTCCATTTCCTCTCTTCACTCCAGCAGAGCTGGGCCATCAGCTCCCCGTTCGTGGGGAACTGTTCTAAACACTGCTGGAGTGAAACTCTCTGCGGAGGGAGAGAGGCTAGCAGGCTCAAAGCCTTCAATCCCAGGCCTGCTAATCAGATTTAAATTCCAATTTAAATATCTTAAACAAGTCCATGCTGATTTTGATGCAGAGCTAACAGTGCCAGAATTCTGGTGACCAGAGATGCGTGGAGGCCATGGTCCCCAATGGGAAGCTCGCTCTGTGGCCTCCGCTGATGTCTCTGGCCTGCTGCACTGCTGGAGCAATGCAGTGCACTGGGAGAATTGCTCCTTACATAGCTAAAATAAGTAATTATCCTGCTCTCCCAGCATCTGACCTGCATTTCTTCCAAACATACCGACTGCCCGTAAAATAAAACTGGTTTTTAAAACCTTTTCATTAAACATAAAATATATCAATAATTCACTGCCATCACAAGGAGTAAGAAGCAACTTAATCAAACCTTTCAGATGCCGAAGGATATTGGCCTGCTTCTAGATGCTATAGTTCAACGACATAGCCTAATGTATTAAGACATATGTTATATCAGAGAACATTAATGAAGATAATGATAAATCCTCCAAATATGTTCTGTTTATTACTGATAGATTGAGATAGTGCAAGGTCTGAAAAGAATGAGATTTCAAAAAATAAACTTACCATCAACTTTTTCAGGATATTTAAGATAGGCAATAATAGTCAATGCACACACTACAAGAATTATTTTATCTGAATTATAACAATTCCTGCTTTTGCTCTTGGACAATAAAAATAACAACAAATATTTATTTTGAGAACTATACCTTCACACATAGCTTCTATCCATTACTTGACTGAACAGTGAGCAAGATGGCTTTGCTGATTTGCTTTCCCTCATCCGTAACCTAGGAGAAACCAATGTTGTCCAGTAATATTCCACCAACATCCCCAGCAGAGACCGGGGATCAACACTAAGGAACTTTCTGGTGCTTTGTGGCCCAGTTTTACAGTGTATGATTCACTAACCCACTAAAGCAACAAGGAGCCCTTGGAACAGAACTAAATTCCAATTAGTGTCATGTTAAGCTCAGAATTTGCTGAGGTGATCACCTCTGGTAGTTTATCATTTGGAAGTAATATAGCTGAACTAACAGGCTCGCAAAACGTGTCATAATGTCCACTAGAAAATTAAGTAATGAATTCACAATTTGGGTATTAAAATCAAAGTGTTCCCTAACTAGATTTATAGCAATCTTGATAGAGTAGCAGTCTCAAAAATTTTCGTCATCTTTTATTCTGACCTATGATAACAAGTGTGTCTTTGAGAGTTCTGGCTGATGTGAAATCAATGCAAGTTACCAATAATTCAGGATATACATAAGCTGGAAAGCATAAAAGACAACCTCAATTTAATAGATCTGCAATTATGATTGGTAATGATAGAAGAATTACAAGATACCTAAATCACTTTATACATAAATATATATAGTTATCCTGATCCTAAAATTAATTTTTGCCTTGATGGAAGATGTAGTTCTATGCAGTTGTTTGTGATTCTTGCTTGAGATTTGGATCAAATTTGGAGAATTGTAACCAAGGTCATCTTGCAAGAGCAAATGGCAGAGAGCCCACAAGAACAAATTGGATTGGAAATATAAAAAATTAATGCTATGCTACACTGGTATTTATTCACGGATCAATGTTGTGACTCTTAGAGAATTGTGCTTTCACTATGCAGTTGATACTTTTGCAAATACAGATTTTTTTTGAAACTGAAGTAACATTGCAACATGGTGAGAACAAAAACTGCTTCACAGCCACTGAGTGAGAAAATGCATTGCATAGTATTAAGGGAAACACACCAGAATGTTCCAAGTTCTGTCACCAATCTGTGCTGCAAACAGTTGGCACAGCATTTAGAATCATAGAATCCCTACAGTGTAGAAAGAGGCCCATCGAGCCTGCACTCCCACCAGGCCCTATCCCCATAATCCTATACATTTATCCTGCTAAACTCACTGATACTCTGGGGCAATTTACCCCACCCAATCAACCTAACACACTCATTTTTTGAGTGTGGGAAGAAATCAGAGCACCTAGAAGAAACTAACACAGACATGGGGAGAACGTGCAAACCCCATACAGACAGTCATCCGAGGCTGGAATTGAACTCAGGTCCCTGGCGCTGTGAGGCAGTAGTGCTAACCTTTGTGCCACTGTGCCATCCCATGTTAGTCTGAGGTCAGTTTTATTAAATCATAAGAACTTGGAATAAAGACAGTGAAAGGCCAGCTATAGATCCCAGTCTCAATAGTACCCATTTGTCTTCACGCCATTATGACAACATAAGCAAATTTACAACCATGCGATATTTACACTGAATAATTTTTGAGAATTATGGAAATAGTTGTTAGAAAACACAAAGGCAGTTTTAAGGGATTTATTTTTGTATCAGTAAACATTAAAAATAAGGTATAGTTTTAAGCAGTATTAATGTAATGTTTTTATGCCTGGAATGGTAAAACGTGTAGTTGGATTCATGCTAGACAAAGGTATTTGTATTTGTGGAGGTTCGGTTCAATTCTAATTGTGATTCCATTGTGCTTGGGCATGGTTACAGCATGAAGATTAAATAAAAAGCATAAGTAATTGAGTATTATTTATCAACTGCAGGCACAGGAAGGCTTTCTGTCCTGAGTTTTAGCTGGATATATTACAGCTCGGAATAGGAAAATGTGAATTTCTCAACTTGCCAGGAAAAGCTGGAAAGATCAAGGGAATTGTCAAGGTGCAAGCTTCAAAAGAAATAAGTTACAATCCAGGTGACCAGGAATTGTGAAACAAAGTTTGTCCTATAGTCAATTGAAATGAAGAGAACAGAGACCAAGGTATTATTCACAATATACAAGGAAGAGTAAACAAAGGTTTATTAGTTTTAGGGACCATTGCAGTAACTAGATTTAAAGTGGACAGCAGACTTCAAAGATAAATCAAATGTTTGTTGTCATTTTATTAAAGTCTGGGAATTGAGAGCTGAAGTAATTGTGAATAGTTTATACAGCAGTCAAGATGAAGAAATCCCAATGTGTTTGGTTCAAATCCTATACTGGTTATGCTGTTAAAAGTTGGACGGAAACTTTGTTTAAGAATGCCATTTGTCAAACCTCGACCGGATTTTGGAATGCAGAGCACTTACAAAAAGTGTTGTTATGAGGGAAGACTTTAACTCATACTTTCGGGAGTGGAGTTTGGAAAATTACGTGACAGTCATTTAGGGAGATTCTGAGGAGAAAGCCATAAACATTAATTTTGGTTGAGAGCTGAGTATTTAACCACGGTTATCTTGTGTGCTTAATAGGGACTTTGTATGTTAATGAGACCATTCTAGCTTAAGATGTATTTTGCAATTCATGTTAATCTTAAAATTTGTGTATAATTGTTAAACTAAGAAGGGAGTAAAGCAGTATATTATATCATAATCCAATGTTTACATGACTAATAAATGCATTTTTCTTGTTGTTAAAGCTAAAAATATCCTTCCACAGTTTATAGAGAAAACGTATCCTTTGAGCAAGCATTCCATTCTGGGATCTTCCTGTCCAGTCATAACACCAGCTGAGATCACAACACAATTCAATCATCAAGCAAATAGTTTCTGTCATCCCCCAACTTACACACCCAGCCTCCTCTTGCCCACACTCACCATCTGTCACCGCTTATGTGTCAAAAGGAATCGTGCCATTTGAATGTATTAGATTTTGTTGTGTTAATTTTGTAAATGAAACTGCTTTAAGATGTCTAACTGCATCTAAACTTTCAATGTGAGATGTGGCTTAAATCTCTGCCCTTTTGGGGAATGGCTGTGATTAGCAATGAATGAAATAGTAGGAGCATTTTACATATTTGAACCTTTACCTTATAAATATTATTGTTGTATAATCTTGCCATGGTAACAGGAAGGCAAAATAAAGTGGCTGAAATGTAGACTTGTTTCTCTTGATTCCAACTGAAGTTCCTCTAGCTTCTTTCACATGCAGGCTAGTGCGATTTAAATGAACGACAGAACGCATTCAAGAGGGTCAATGAGATGGCCTCACAAACTAACAGAAGGTCAGTTTCTCTTGAACATGATGCATATTGTTCTACACTGATAAGAGTGAAAGAAGAATTTGTCCCCACCATTAATTGTCACAAAATCCAGGCTGAAATGTTACTGCAGCGATGAGTGAGACCTGGAGTGCGAGATGTGCCACATTTCAAGGAGTTTGGTTTCAGCTAAGTATAAAAGACCTTCAACCAATATTTCCTATGAAGAGCAGTGGGCCTGGTGTATTGGTCAATATTAAATATATATAAATAATCTTCTCATTATCATTTGACTATTTGTGGGAGCTTGTGTGTGTCAATTGGCGGCTTCAGTCCCTAAATTACAATGAGGGATTAAAACAAGGAAAGTCAAAAGTGTGCAGGTTGATTGGCCAAGCTAAATTGCTTCTAAATATCAGAGGTATTAGCAGGCTATGTAGATAGAGTTACGGGGATAGGGTCTGGGTGGGATTCTTGTCAGCGCAGGCTCGATGAGTCAAATGGCCTCTTTCTTCACTGTGGGGATTCTATGATTATATAATTTGAAGAATAATCCATTTTCTGTCATTGACTTTGGGGCATTGAATAATCTTGAAAAGTGTAGCTTAAATGCAAGTATTTTCTTTCTTTTTCACACTGCCCATTTACTTTCAAGTAGCTACATTTCTTTAGCCATGAGATGAAGCTCTAATGACATTGCACAGGAAGTTCAGGACTTTGCAAACTGACTCTCAATCTCATGAAAAGTGCACAGTAGTCTGATAGATTTGTGGGGAAATAGCAGGAGACTGGTGTCTTGGCATTTATATCCTTATGTATCTAAAACATGCAAAAATTACTGCTGTAAGACAGCTCTAATATCATGCATAGTCATTTGAGTGTTATTAAACTGATATTTGATACAAATACACTAGCATATTTTTAAACTGTTGAAGAGCCTGCATGATTCTGTAAATGACAAGTCTGTCCCTTTACCTCTGGCACACGAACTTGAGTTCAGCTCCAGTTAATGGGATGATGTGCTTGTCTCTAGTGGTCTAACGGCCCTACATAAAACGAGTCAAGTTAATCAACTCAATTTCGAGTGGATGTGAAACTGGAGCAGAAAACTGACCTTAATTCAAGACAGATTGATACAAAGTTGGCAACTTCACTCACAGAGGCCAAAGAGACCAAATCGGCACAGCAGCAAAAATAACTTGAATAACACTGTTCATTTCATGTCCTCAAGATGTTCCAAATCACCTGTCACTCAATGAATTACTTTTTTTTGATGTCTTGTCACTGATGCTTTGGAAGCAAAGATGGTGAATATTTCTTGTATATCAAAATCCCAGAACCAGTAATGAAATGAGTTAATCCTACACTGCTCATTTACTCTCAGATTAACAAGTCTCTCTATCATGTTTTTCATGACCTTAGAGCATCCCAAAATATTTTACAGACCATCAGGTATTTTTGAAATGTAATCACTGTTGTTTGGTTGAATCAGAGCAAATACTTTGTACACAATCCAACCCCAGGAACAGTAACAAAATGAATGGGCACACATCATTTCTTAAGTGAAGGGTTGAGGGATAGATTTTGGCAAGGACACTGGTAAATGCTCCTCTGCCCTTTTTCAAGGTGCACCAGGAGATGTTTTATCTCTATTTGAGTTGGCATCCAGGCAGTTTGACTCAATACTTCATCTGTAAGATGACACCTTTTATAATGCAGTTTTCCTTCGTTACTACGTGGACATGACAGGTCATGCTTATGATTTCAAAGGTCTGGATTGTAACGTATATCCACAACCTTCAAGCTCAGAAATACAAACATATTCACTGAGCTTCTACGGCATGCTGTTTTGATGGAATACAAAAATCTTTCATCTGTATTTGAAAATCTCATCCCTATGTTTAAATCCTTTCAATGCCTTTGCCCTTCTATTTCTCTGTAATATTCTCCATTGTCCAACCCTGCTCTCCATCCTGCTCTGTTCCTTTGTGAACAGCCTCTTGAGGAAGGGGAAAATGGACCGGGAGCCTATTCCTGATTGGTATCCCAAGAGCTCTGCTGGAAAAGTGCCCCCTGAGATCTAATAAAGACATAATTAGACTTCTCTGTTTGGGAATATTTATTGTCGATTCTTACAAAGAATTAATAACAACTTGACAAAATACCAAGGGCCTCCAGCCCGGTGAAGACATAGTCCAGTGAGACTGGATTCTGTTAAACCAACAGGTGAGGAGAAAAATGTAAGATAGTCACTAACTACGTATAATATAGTCACTAGTAGACCCACAAGGAATTCAAGCTTGCTTGGGCATTTCAAAGGGCAGTTGAATTGAAACAACATTGGAGTCACATACAGACCAGGTAAATACAAAAATTTTCCTTCTTCAAAGCACTTGTGTGAGCCAACTGAGTTTTGCAACAATTTGGTAGTTTTATGGTAACCATGAATAATGCTACCTTTTTATTCGAGATTTATTTAATTAACTAAACTATGCAGTGCTAATGATGGGATTTGATCTCACATCAACCATTTTACTAGGCCAGTAACATAACTATAATAGACCAGCACAATGGCACAGAGGTTAGCACTGCTGCTGCACAGCACCAGGAACCCAAGTTCGATTCCAGCCTCGGATGACTGTCTGTGTGGAGCTTGCATGTTGTCCCTGTGTCTGTGTGGATTTCCTCTGGGTGCTCCGGTTTCCTCCCACAGTCCAAAGGTGTGTAAACTAGGTGAGTGGTTATGGTAAATGTGCAGAGTTATGGGGATAAGATTGGGGTATGGGTCCGGGTAAGATGCCATTGGGAGAGTTGGTGCAAAGACAATGGGCTAAAGAATTCTTTCCTGCTACATGGATTCCATGGTGCTAAATGTGGTGATGTTTAAACCATTATGCTACAACCACATTCCATGATAAATACAGAAGGAAAAAGGGAATGTTGATAGAGGGAGATAAATAAAACGATTGGGAGGAGGCTAGCATTTAGCATAAACAATAGATTGGATGGTGGGGCTGAATGGACTTTTTCTGTGTTGTAAATTTCATGTATTTCTAGATAAGCATTGATGAAAACAAAAATATAAAAACATCTTTCCTCACGCTGACACTGCACTTCGTTAAAACACTTCCAGTCAAGCTAGTTAAATAATACCATGTAGTTAAATCTGCAGAAGTAATAAGTAAGCCATGTTTGTTGGGAAATAACATTTGGCTCCACCAGGTTGCTAACTAATTCGCAAATAACTGCTACATGTATTATCATGGATAACTTAAATTGTGTTCATTCAAAGAAATCAGTACGAGGCTTGTTACAGAATCAATGGGGAGATCTGGAAACAGCTAAATATACGCTTTGTCATCATGAAACTCAACAGGTCCTATTATATTTGATAAAAATAAAAGACCCAATGAACCCATCAGTGTTTTGCATTATTCATGATCAGAAAATTACACAGTTCCCTTTTGGCAAAATGTCTACTACGGCCACTGAATAAAGACCAAAGTGATGAAATGTCACCTAAAATATGTCTTTATGTATTAGCAACATGTAATCCTAATCATCTACTTGCATGTTTTGCAAGAGCTGGGGTCACACAGTTATTACAGCTTTACAAAGTAAGATCTGTAAGAGGTCACATTCTTCATCTACATGGACCTTCCTTGATGTACGCCAGGGGCAATGCCTTGGCAGGTGTTATTATACAATTGAACATTAAGTTTAAAAATTGGCAAGTTATGTTGCAACTTTATAGAACCTTATTCAGGCCGTTCTTGGAATATAGTATTCAATTCTGGTTGCCACACTACCAGATGTATGTGGAAGCTTTGGAGAGGGTACAGAAAAGGTATACCAGGGTGTTGCCTGGTATGGAGGGCATTAGCTATGAAGAAAGGTGGGAGAAATTTGATTTGTTCTCATTGGAACGATAAAGGTTGAGAGATAACTTGATAGAAGGCTAAAAGATTATGAGGGGTATGGACAGAGTAGATAGTCAGAAGCTTTTACTCAGAGTGAAAGAGTCAATGACTAGACAGCATAGGTTTAAGATGTGAGGGGCAAGGAATATAGGAGATGTACGAGGCAGGTTTTTTTTACATAAAGGATGTAAAATCCTGTTGCTAGGAGTGGTAGTGGAAGCAAATTTGATAGTAACTTTTAAGAGGCATTTTGACAAATACATGAATGTGATGGGAATAGAGGGATATGTTCCCCAGAAAGATAGGGGTTTTAGTTCAGTCAGGCAGCATGGTCAGTACAGACTTGGAGGGCCAAACGGCCTGTTCCTGTGCTGTAATTTTCTTTGTTCTTTATATTGCTTCAGCAGGAAATCAACCATCTATTCCATTGTGTATGGATTTATAGGAGTGAACTCCTCTGCATGTGCCTCTGTGGCATTTCTCTTGTTTTGTCTTCCAGTCTTCCCTCTCCAAGGTTAATTTTAATTCTCTTTCTGTTGAACGTAATTGTCTAAAGAAAAAATGTCCTAATGCGACCCTGCAGAAATGGATTATTAATTAGCCCACCTTGAAAGAAATTTCACTGGGATGTAAATCGGGCAGGATCAACTCTTCAGAGTCCATCCTGTGGAATTCACTCTACAAGATCCACCCTGCAGCAATCATTGGTCAAGATCCACTTTGTTTCATCTATCCTGTAGATTCTACTTTCTGAATTCATTCGGCAGGATTCACTCTGCAATTCAGGATCACATATAAATGGACAAGGCATGTCTAACTAACAATGAGTGCTGTTGCTAATTGCTCACAGGAAATTTGCACCATTTTTGCAGCTTTCCAAGGAGAAAAATGTCAAAAAGAATAAAAGAGAGCAGAAGAGAAGTTGTTGAGTAGAGCGATTCCCTACTTAAGTCCAAATTTGTGAATGACCTTCAATGATATGAAGCATGAGTTTTGGGGAAAGCTCTGGGCCAAAATTCTCTGGCTGCACTAGTCTAAAATCTGGAAATTCCTGACTGCTTGTCAGTGGGGTTTCACATTGTCCACTACAATTCCAGTGGCGAGCGGGACTGGAGAATTCTGACCCTAGTGTCACCATCTGTCACCTTCTGCCAACCTTTCACCACCATCTTATTCTCCAATGACTTTGTGAGAGAGATCAGGTGCTGAAATTGTTTCAGACCACAACCTGTATGGGCCCATTCCCAGTGATGATAGACTACCTTATCCTCGAATAAAAATAACATAACGCAAATACTGAAAATGCTGGAGCAGATTAAGAGTGGTGTACCTTCAGGGACTGCAACATGTTGCCAGTCACCTTCTTTTTGTAGAGCTGTAGCAGTCTGCACATAGAACATAGAACATAGAACATAGAACATCACAGCACAGAACAGGCCCTTCAGCCTTCGATGTTGTGCCGACCAAAATAAAAAGCAATGCCCCTCCAAACTAAACCATTCCCTTCTCTTCCATATACTTATCAATTAAAAATGTTTCAATTATCAATTGAATATCAAATGTTGAATTATTGAAATATTGAAATATTGAATTATCAAATGTTTCACTTATCAATTAAACATGTTTCTCATCCACATCCCACCTCCCAGTCTCACCATTCAAACAAACCATTCCTTCTTCATATCATGCCAACATTATTCCTAGGAACTTGCACCTACTGTTTAGCATCTTTCAGCATTAAAATAATTCAAATCTGAATAACAATGACTTTCTTGTGTGTCGACTTGTGACAGGAAGGTAATAATTCACATAATAATTACTGTTGGCCTACTTTACAAGATGTTGTCAGGTTTTTACTCACATTTTCTAGCTGTTTAAGAGTGTGGACCATGCAGATGTTCCATATTCCTTGTGATTTATGAGGTGCCTCATGAGGAGCTTGTGGATGCCATAAGAGTACCTGGTAATTTGACAATGCGTGTGTGAGGCATTTTGGAATATGACAGAAATCTCCCTCGGCTTGCACATGGCGGGATGCAGGCCCTTTGCATCTGGGCTACGTGGAAGTTCAGGAGAATATCCAGTTATCTCCCCATTCTCTTATTTCCTTCAGTAAAGCTTGTAGCCCCAAGACTGTAAATCTGACTTTCCTTTTGTGTTGGTGTTGTGCTCTTTAGAAATATTGTCCTCTCATTTGTGTGTTATTGAAATTGATTTCCTTGTTCCAGCTGGTGGGATTACTAATTCTATTATTTCACTGGTTAGCCTGCTATGCTGGTTTGGAAGAATGGTGGCACAGTGGTTAGCACTGCTGCCTCACAACACCAGAGACTCTGGTTCAGTTCCTGCCTCGGGTGACTGTCTGTGTGGACATTGTATCTTCTCCCTGAGTCTGTATGGTTTCCTGCAGGTGCTTCAGTTTCCTCCCGCACTCCAAAGACGTGTGGGTTCGCTGGGTTGGCCACTAAATTGCCCCTTAGTGTCAGGAGGCCTAGCTAGGGTAAATGCATTGCTTTGGGAAAGGGGCTGGGTGGATTGTGGTTGGTGAAGATTTGATGGACCGAAGGGCCTCCTTCTACATTGTTGGGGTTCTATGATTGTATGCTATCTCAGTGTATTTATTAACTGTTCAAAACATTAAACAACATTAAGTCAGCCTTTCAGTAACAACACTGAAATAATCATTGTTTGACTTACTGTAATAATTGTATTATTCAGGATCTTGTCTGTATTTTGGAGTGGTGTCTCATGGTTTTGGTAATCCAACCATAAACTCACAAGAGAATTAATAAGATAATTACAGATGGAGAAGACTCTTCAACTTATCTTACTTCATTTATCATGACACATCTTAATGCCCTTCTTCAATGTAGGCACACATTTTGCTTCTTAAATTATTCCAAGATTGAAGTGTCTCACATTCCATCCAGGATATTGTTGATCACCCTTTGTGTGAAGGAAATTTTCCTGATATCATCACAGAATCCCTACAGTGAGGAAGGAAGCCACTCAGCCCATCTGCACCAACACTCCAACGGAGCATCTTACCCAAACCCCCCCCCTCCAATCTATCCCATGAACCTACTCATTTACCTGTCTCATTCCCAGGCCTAGAAACTACATTCAAATCATTTTTTGCTTGTTTATTTATACCTATTTCTACTTCCTACTCATAAATTCTGTGTCCTGAGAGTCTCTCTTTTTAAGACTCAAATTACTTGATAAAAAATGCTTTTCAACTATGTATCTTAACAGTACAATTAAAACACAAGTAACACAGATCAGATGAAACAGCTTGAGCTCTGAGTTTCAGAATTCTAAAAGCACCTTTCATTGCTACAACGCATCTGTGAAGTTAAGGGATTTGCGAACATTGATCAAAGTGGTTACCTCACAGCTTAAGAGTATGCAGGGAAAGAGAGAATGGGGGACCATTGGGGAATCAAGAAGGATAAGGCAGTTAGTGCAGGAATCACCCAAGTGAATCTCACTCTTCAATGAACACCCAGTTCTGAAAGTGATGGTTCATGTGGAGAGTGTAGCCAAAGCCAGATTCACGGCAGCACAGTTAACTCAGCTATGGGTGGGGATTTGAGCGATGGCTGCCAACAAGACTAGTAAAATAAACACTTAGGCGACTTTGGTTGTGGAAAATAGACAAGGATTTCTGTGACCATGGATGTAAATCCAAGATGTTGTGTGGCCGCATTAGTGCAGGATTCCAGGATGT
Source organism: Sphyrna mokarran (assembly GCA_024679065.1). NCBI lineage: Eukaryota > Metazoa > Chordata > Chondrichthyes > Carcharhiniformes > Carcharhinidae > Sphyrna > Sphyrna mokarran. The sequence continues at coordinate 147,152,428 of JAGIQG010000002.1, forward strand.
CAATGAATGACTGCAGAGTGCCCTGAAGGATAAGGGTGAATAGCTAATGGCTGTGGCCCAATTCACTACCAATGACATAGGCTGAAAGAGGGATGTCTTCCAGTCACTATTTAGAGAAAATGCCAAGTGGGATTTCAAAAGCTGTTTTCTGGAATTCCCCAGCTGTTCATCCTGATCGGATTCTCTGGTCCCACCTGCAGTCCAACCCTGCCCGCAGATTTCCCACCAGCAGGAACTCCCATCGACATTACCCCATGTTGACAGGAAATCCACGGAATTCCTATTAACAGCGACAGGACCAGAGAATCCCACCGTCAGCAAACAACACACCATCTCCCACCAACAGGAAACACACGGTCGGGAGGCTGGAAAATCTCACCCATAATCTCTGAACTATTGCTGAAGCTTTTCATCTTGTACTCATCAGGACAAATACCAGAATGCCAAATTTTAAACAATCACAACAACTGATGCTACAGGACTAAAAAGGGTACTGATTAATAAGCAAGTTGTCTCTAATCGGGTGACACCTCACCACAGAGAAAACAATGGGGCAACAAATGACAAATGGCACAAGGCTTGAATGTTTTTTTCCTGTTTGCAAAGGGCTCAGTAAATAGACACTTGTCACTTCTCTCAATTCTTTGAATGACATTCAATAGTAGATGCAATGAATATAGAAAGTTAGAGGAGAAAGCATATATATTAATGGCAAGAAAGATGATACAGAAAGGATAGCTTTAGATTTCTATACCATGCAAGAGATGGGATTGGGGGCTTTGTACAAATCAATAGGTTTCACCTAAACATATTTGGGACTAATTTCCTTATAGGTGATCTGCTGGTGCTGTTAAAGAGTCAGAGAATTTTACAGCACAACAAAAAAAAACCTTTCAGCCCATTGCATATGTGCTGACCACCAAGCACACCTCTACAGTTTAAATTAACTTGGTAAGGATATGGGAACAAGGAGATAATACTGGAAAAGCATATTGAGTGAGACAGATAGAACCACAACAATGAATTGTAAGCTTAAATATAAGGGGGAAAAGTCTAAATGAGATTTATTGGGCTTTTATGTGAGTATACAATGTGTAGTAAGTAAGATTGATGAGTATCAGGTGTAAATAATCATGTGAATTTGTGGCTGTAACAGAGACCTGACTCCAAAAGAGTCTTAAATATTCCTTGGGACAATGAAAAATAGGAAAAGAAAGAAAGGGGAAGAAATAGCAATATTGATTAAGGGGACATTATAGTACTGGAGAGAGAAGATGTCTCAAAGAGGTCAAGAACAGAATGTATTTGGTTAGAGTGAAGGAAAAACATGTGTAATTACATTGCTCAGTTCAGTCTGTAGGCCACCAAGTAATCAGGTGCATAGCACAACACAAAACCAGAGGGGAAGTGAAAGAGGACATCAGTGAAGCAAAGAGAGACGATGAGAAAAACTAACATAAAAGAGAATCACAAAATCTTCAATAGGCATATAAATAATAAAAGGGCAGTGAGAGGTATGGGGCAGATTAGGGATCAATAACAGGATTCGTGCATTGGTTTGGCTGCCTGTACTTGAAGTTCAGAAGCTGCCAGCACCGGATAAGGTATATCCAAGGATACTGAGTGAAATTCTAGCCGTAATATTTCAGTCTTTCTTAGACTCAGGAGGACAACACAGCAAGATTGGTGAATTATAACTGTTACACACTTCTTATCAAAAGGTGTAAAGATAATCCAAGATATTACAAACCAGTTAGTTTAGCCTCAGTGGTGGAGAAGCTTCTAGAAGCAGTAATTTCAGATGTAATTAAAAGTCACTTGGGGAAATCAGTTAGTATAGGAAATTAGTATAGCACATAATTGTTAAGAGAAAATCATGTGTCATTAACAACCTTAAGTACCTTGATGAGGTAGCAAAATGTTGTGGGGCGGGGGGGAGATAATGCTGCTCATGTGGTCTATATGGGCTTCCAAAAGGCATTTAATATAAGTACCACAAAACAGACTTGTGAGTAAAGTTAGAGCTCATGGAATTATGAGGGATAGGTGCAACATAGATACAAAATCAGCTGAGCAGCAGGAAATAGAATAATGGCTAATGATTGCTCTTCACACTGGAGGAAGGTTTATTCTGTAGCTCCCCAAGGGTCACTGTTAAGATCCCTGCTGTTCCTGATATATATTAATGAGACAATACAATAGAAAAGAGTACAATTCCAAAGGAGGTGCCGCAATAGCAGCAGACCTAGATGCATGTGTGCATAGATCATTGAAGTTGGCAGGACAGGTTGAGAGAATAGATAATAAAGTGTACGATAACGTAGAGTTTATCAATTGGAACATCAAGTCCAAAAGAAAGAGAGTCATGTTACACTTGTCTAAAATACTGGTTTGACCTTAACTGGAGTATTGTGCCCAGTTCTGGTCACCTTGTTTTAGGATGTTTGTGAAGGCTTTAGAAAGAGTGTGGGGAAAAAAAAAAATCATGAGAATGCTTCCAAGGAGCAGGAACTTCAGTTACGTAGTTAGGTTGGAGAAGTTGGGATTGTTTTCCTTAGGGAAAAGAAGGTTGAGTGGAAATTTGATAGTAGACAAAATCACAATGGGGTTGGACAGAGTAGAAAGAGAGAAACTGCTCTCACTTATGAGAGGGTTATGGATTAGGGGTCACATTTCATATAATTGGCAAAAAATAGTGATGAAATGAGGAGAAACATTGATACAAAATGATTGGGTAGAATCTGCAATTCACTGCCTGAGAGTATGATGGAAGTCTGGTTAAAAGAAGCATTCAAGGGGGGATTGGATTATTAGATGACAAAGAAGAATGTGCAAGGCTTCAGGGAACAGGCTGGGAAGCTTCATGAGCTGTATTGCACCTTCAAAGAGCAAGCACAAAAATGATGGGTGGGTTTTCCCAACCTCGCTCACCTCAAAACCAGAAAATCCCACTCGAGGTCAATACACATGGTCTGTGTCTTGCCCACTCTGATTCCTGAGGCAGGCAGAATGGGAAAATTCACCCCGATGGGTCAATGGCTTTCTTCTGTGCTGTAACCACCCCATGATTCTCTGAGATGAATTATCATCATTTCCTCCACTTTCTTCAGACTCTTTTATTATTCATTTCCAGAATTAACCCTCCATCCCTAAAACTGTGACACGGCAGCTTAATGAAGGAAAGTGCTTCGTTTTTTTTTGATCTGGATAACCTCAGGTATTGACCTGCAGTAATTAGAATCCGATTTCACCTTCAACTTGAAAGCAGAATCCCTAAACAGCAATGCTCATTTCTAGCAGAAATGGTTTGTCATTGTCCTGGGGTGTTAGATTCCAAATGTGGGTATATAAATAGAAACTGTCACTCTAAATCAACCTTCTGGCATCTCTGAGTGTTCATAATGTGCCCTGATTGTTAGTTCCTGAAAAAGTAGCATTTGATTTTCACAGAATAATGTATGGAAGTAAATATTTGCAGATGCTTTAATTTCACACATTCTAATTGACAAATTATTAATATCCCAAAAGATCCTTTTGATAGAATTCTGTATCTGTCCATACACAATATTGATTGGTTCTCTTTCTTCATCACCAGATACATGCTCAGTGCTCAAAGAATCTCCTATGCAACATGTAACTTTTCAATTATTTATAGTAAAGCTTCACACACTATTTCTCTCGCCTGTGGAATTCTTGTCCCAAATATTTTTCATTTCTCTCCATAACAGAAACTTTAGAAATCCATGTTGCCTGTTAATTTGCCCAATCTGAGAGTTGACAATGACTTCCTTGGATCACATTAGTTAGGGATAGCTTTCAGGAGCATTTTATTTTTATAATCGCCCAGTATAAAGTTTCTCTTAATAATCACTGATCCTGGATCTCCAAAAGATCATTTTTAAATTGGAAGCAAAGGTGAAATAAACTCCAGTATGTACCTTATTATAAGCATAGACCAGCCACGGATTGTCGATCTGTGTGCTGAATAAAATCATTAAAGTTTTCAGTACAAGCAGCTTCTGGCAGTTTTGCGCCTTCTGTCACTCTCTGCAATACTCTGTGATAAGCTATTAGAGGTCCTGTTGCCTTCTGTTTGACATTTTATTATTTTGTCATCTACTACCTGATAAATGCCTGCACGTAGTGGTGTTGTTACTGGACTAATGACCCAGGTTAATACTGTTCAGATCCAGGTTCGAATCCCACCATAACAGATGGTGAAATTTGAAGTTGATAAAAATCTGGAATTAAAAGACCACTGTTGATGGTTTCAAAAACCATCAGATTCACTATGATCATTGAATCCTACAGTACAGAAGAAGGCCATTTAGCCCATGGAGTCTGCAATGACCACAAGCCCACCCAGGCTCTATCCCCATAACCCCATGCATTTACCCTAGCTAGTTCCCCAACACTAAGGACAATTTAGGATGGCCAATCCGCCTAATCCACACGTCATTGGACTGTGGGAGGAAACCCATACAAACACAGGGAGAACATGCACACTCCACACAGACAGTGACCCAAGCCAAGAATCGAACCCACTTTCCTGTCAGTGTGAGGCAGCAGTGCTAACCACTGTGCTGCCTCTGTTTTTAGGGAAGAAAATGTCCTTTAGAAAAAAAAACCTGCCATCCTTACTAGTGTGGTCTAACAATGTGGCAGTCTGGCAAGTCACTCAGTTCAAAGGCAAATAGCAGTGGGCAATAAACGCTGGTTCACATTCCGCGTAAGATTTCTTAAAAATTGTTTAGTTTTTGATGTTAACATTATTTCATATATATTTTTAACTCTGAGTCATTATATTTGATTTTTTAAAATTTGATTTATTATTGTCACTTCACTAATACACGGTGAAAATTATTGTTTCTTGCTTGCAATACAAACTAAACATACCGTTCACAGAGAAAGAAAGGAAAGGGTGCAGAATGTAGTGTTACAGTCACAGCTAGGGTACAGAGAAAGATCAACCTAATGCGAAAGAGGCCCATTCAAAAGTCTGAAGAAGCTGTTCTTGAGTCGGTTGGTACGTGACCTCAGACTTTTGTATCTTTTTCCCGACGGAAGAAGGTGGAAGAGAGAATGTGTGGGGCCCTGGGTCATGATTCAGTTTCAAGCTCCCAGATCCAATCACAGTAATTATCTTGATGACTTTAGCTGGATGAATATTTTAATTCATAATTACAATAGCCACGCTGTTGGTGGCAGAGAGAAAAGCAAAGTAAAACTGGCTAAGAACTGGAGGCAACAAAACAATGGATATTTTGCCTAGTGTGGCATGTTAAACTTGTGTTTTTATCTCAGTATGTGGCTTTAAATGTGACTTTACAATAACTATGTACACCTTGGTATTAGCCACAACATTAAGACCGATAAATATGCGTAAAGGCCACCCAGTGACACCCATGCCCCAAGAGTGAATTTTTAAAATGTATAAAAGCACATTTGTGTGCATCCCTGATTGTAATTTCTCCAAGATTAGTGATTGTGCCCTCTCTAAACCTCTCAGCCACTCCTTTAATATGCTCCTTAAAACCAACCACCAAGATTTTGGTTACCTGATCTATTATCTCCTTGTGTGGTCAGCATCACATGATGCATCTTGGGATGTTTTATTACATAAAAGTTGCTATATAAATACAAGTTGTTGTTGTTGCTGTTCAGTGCAGACTGTGGGAGAGAGAAGGCAGCTGAGGAGTTCCACGATCGGGTATTTTTTACCCTGCGTTTACTTAGATTTTTTTTGGAGGTATGGATGTCGCATTTTGCAATCCATGTTAGCCTGTGCCCATTTTGCACTGATATTAATCCTCAAATCACAGACATGAAGGAACATCACTGTTTGATTGGCTGACACTCTCAAAGGAGGAAATTCCTGCCAAGAGCGGCTGAGGTCCCTCCTGCTACTAAACAGCGCTCAATCGAGCAGGACAGGGCAGCGATCCTGTTGGAGTGGGTGCAAATGCATTTGAACTCTGCTATCTGAAAGATTCAGGCTGTTACAGTATAGGTTCTATGCTGCTTTCAATCTACTTCACATGGGTACATAGTTTCATTAATTTCGATTTGATGACTATTTGGATCTTCCTCACCTGCCCCACCGCCCAACTCCTATCATCTGATCTACATTTGAAAGAGACGGGAAAAGTTTACCAATAACATTTTAGAATCAAACAACAGATTTAGTCAAGCATACAGCCCCAGAACGATTGGAGGAAGTGGAAGAGGAAAAAGCTCTGTATCTTGGAGGAATGGGATCTATTATTATAGTTTATCATTAGAAAATGAGTCAGTAGTGAAAGAGGTCATTCTGCCCATCAACATATTTGATAACATTATTCAATTATCCCCCACTTTACCCCAATAGCATTGTTCATTATTTTCCATTCAAATATTTAACCAATGCATTTCAAAAAGTTATAATTACAACTGCTTCTATCATCCATCAAACACTGCATTTCAGATCACAATAATTTACTACATAAAAATATATTTCCTCATGTTGCCTTTGGCTTTTTTGTCAATCACCTCAAATTTATTTCCTCAGAATTTCTACAGCAGCTATGAGAAGCTGATGGAAGCCTCTACTCATAAAGACTGAGAGGGATCCATTTCCCATGGTGGGAAATTATTATTGCATCTAATATTCTCTTGTTTCATTCCTGAATATTTAAGTGAAATGATAGTATGGTCCATGGTGCAAATGGTGGTTGGTTTTAGGCATCAATTGACAAGTTGTCAAATGCTACCAGATATACGTATAGATGTGTAACTACATGGTGCAGGCATTATGTGTTCATATTTCTCAGATGGAGCATTAGACCCTTGAATGCTTGGATATAAAAGTAAGCGGTTTTTCAGTTTATTAACATCCTGTGGATTGTACTGAGATCCTAATAAGTATTTCAGGCAGTGATACCTCCACACTCAATGCAATGCCAATTAATAAAACCTATCTTTGGGTCAGCAATGGTTAGCCTACTGCCTCATAGCCATAAGGACCCAGGTTCAATTCTGGCCTTGGATCACTGATTGTGTGGCGTTTGCATGTTTCTGCTGTCCGCGTGGGTTTCCTCCGGGTGCTCTGGTTTCCTCCCACAGTCCAAAGATGTGCTGGTTAGGTGAATTGGTGATGCTAAATTGGTGTCATGGGAACTAGCAGGGGTAATATGTGTGGTTATGGGGAAAGGGCTTGGCTGGATTGTTGTCAGTGCAGGCTCAATGGGCTGAATGGCCACCTTCTGCACTGTAAGGATTTTATAATAGGAAAGGAGAAAGATGATTCCAGTTTGAAAGAGGAGGGCTTCTGTCATGTATTACACCACAGTAACTTCAGTAAAGGGAAAATAAAGGGATTGATTCATTATGTACACTTTGTGTAGCCAAGACTGTCTTTGTCTCTCTTGACGTAGACTTTGGAATCCCCCTCTTGCTCACCAGTTTATGAATCCATTTCTTGTTCTATAGCTTTCTAATTTGTGATATCTATTCAGACAACAGATGCCTTCACTTCCCACTGTGTGATCAACGCCTGAAAATTGCCGTTTGAGTAAACAAATCTTTGGCTGAGTGGTGAGCAGTGTGTTGTTTTGTGCCTGTTTGCATTTGGGCATCATGCCACTGGGTTTGAGTGTTGGAAATGATTCCCTGAGAGCTGTTATCTCATTCCTATAAGACAAACACATGGGGCTGGTGAAGCATGAAGGCGTCACATTGACCTTGCATATTTGACAGTGAGTGGATTGATTATTTTCTGGAAACATCTGCACTCATAAGAAATGGGAATAGTTGATGTGTCTTCCATCAGGCCCATTGACAGATAGCATATGCAGTTCACTCTCAAATAAACATCCTCCAGTCAAAGAAGGTGCCAGTGGTGGGAGATCCGAACATACATCCAGCTGTTTCTCACACAGGGTGAATCTGCCAACTCATTCTATCCTTGGACAGTGATTGACCAAGAAGCTGACAGATTGAGTGCAATATTTGAGGAAATGTGAATTTATCCGTTTTGATAGGCAGAGTAGATTTTTAGAAGCTGTGTTCTCGGTAAATATGGAGAGATATGGATGTCCTTGAATATGAATCATAGCAGCTTTCAGCTACTGCATCTTCAAATGAATTTTGCTGAAACTGTTTTTCTGTCAGAAGTTAACTTTAGATTCTTTCCAGCACCGAATTACCAAGCCTGTATATTTCTGTCAATAAAACTTCCACAATGAATAGCTCTGATCTCCCAACATTCTCCCGTGCCACAGGCTCTCAGGTATGTGTTTTGCAGATCACAGGGCAATCTAGCTTTTCATCCTGACACAATACTGTCATTCCCATACAGGATAAAGCTCCCAGTGTTAATCTGACCAATTTCAGACTGTTTTCCTTTCTCTACGGGCCACACATTTTGTGACATTCCCAGTCTCACGTTTAGGATTAAATGTCTCCATGATTTACACCCTTGATACAGCTGTCTGTTCCTCCAACTACATTGTTACAAACATACAAATATAGGAACTAGGAGCAGGAGAAAGTCACTTGGCCCCTCAAGTCTGAGTCATCGTTTAGTTAGATCATGGTGAATCTGACTTGAACTTCCCACCTACCCTAATAAACTTTCACCTTCTTCTTTATCCAGTATCCTTCAAGCTCTGCCTTGAAAATATTCAAAAAACTGCTTCCACTGCCTCTTGAAAAAGAGAGTCCCAACATTCCCTACTTTCTGAGGGGGAAAAAAATTGTCATCTTTGTCTTCAAGAAGTGATTCCTTATTTTCAAACAGTGACCCTGAGTTCCAGATTCTCCCACAAGAGAAACATCCTCTCCATGTCCATCTTGTTGATGCCATAGAACCTTACATGTTTCAATAAAGTCGCTTCTTACACTTCCAGGCCAAAATTTTACTGTCCCATCTGCTACAGGGCTCTACCGATATTCAGCAGGTTCAAGCCTAGTCTATACAGCCTTTCTCATAAGATAACTTCCACATTTCAGGAATTAGCTGAATAAACCTTGTCTGACCTAAATCTAATTCATTTCCATTCTTCCTTGTATAAGGAGACCAATGCTGGACACAATAGTCCATCGATGTTTTCACCAATGCCCTGTGCAACTAAGGGCAACTTCCCTGATTTTGTACTTACTCTCCTTTCAATAAACAATAACATTTTATTAGCTTACTTAATTACTTTTTGTATCTGCATACTAACTTCTTGTGATTAATGCCCGAGGACTCCCAGATCCTTCTGCACCTCCGAGCTCAACAATCCATTCAGATAATTTGCGTCATTTTCTTTCTTACCAAAATAAGCAATTTCACGTTTTATCACAACATACTAATCCATTTGCCAGAATTTTGCCCATTCACTTCACCTGTCTATACCCCTTTGTAGTCTTTTTATGTCCTTTTCACAACATGCTTTCTTAACTATCTTTATGTTGTTGGTAAATTTAACAACCGCAAATTCAGCCCCTTTATTCAAATAATTTATATAAATTCTAAAATGTTGAGGGTCCGGCACTGATTTTTGCAGCACACCACTTGTCACATGCTGTCAACCAAAAGAAGACCCATTCATCCTAATTCTGTCTCCAGTGAGTTAGCCAATCTTCAATCTGTGCCAATATGCTGCTCCCAATACAACAAGTTTCATTTCCCACATCTTTTATGCAGCACTTTAGCAAATATCTTCTGGAAATCTAGGTACAGAACATCCACTGGTTCCCCTTTATCCACTGCAAAGCTGACTCCTTCAAAGAATGCCAATAAATGTCTTCTTCACTTGTCGCAGCACATATCCACTCTTTTTCCTGCTTCATTGACATTTCAGCTTTTCTAACCCACCCCAAACGTTGTGAAAATGTCTACTATAACAGCCTCCCAGTCTGTCATCCCAAGCTTCAGTGCAACATTCTACAGCTCAGTGCAGCGTGCTACAGCTCAGTGCGGCGTTCTACAGCACAGTGCAGGTTCTACAGCTCAGTGCAGCATTCTACAGCTCACTGCGGCGTTCTACAGCTCAGTGCAACGTTCTACAGCTCAGCGCAGTGTTCTACAGCTCAGTGCAGCGTGCTACAGATTAGCGCAGCGTGCTACAGATTAGCGCAGCGTACTACAGCTCAGTGCAGCGTGCTACAGCTCAGCGCGTTCTAATCCATTATAAAGATAAAATATCAATTCCCGCTCCTTTCTAGCTGCACTTAAATAAGAACATAAGAAATAGGAGCAGGAGTCGGCCATCCAGCCCCTCGAGCCTGCCCCACCATTCAATAAGATCATAGCTGATCTGTAGTGGTTCAGTTCCACTTTCCCATTTTCTCCCCATAACCCTTAATTCCCTTGTCTATCAGAAATTTATCTACCTGTGACTTAAATATATTCAGTGAGGGAGCCTCCACCACTTCAATGGGCAGAGAATTCCCGAGACTCACCACCCTTTGAGTGAAGAAGTTCCTCCTCAACTCCGAACTAAACTGCGCCCCCCCACCCCCTTAATTTGAGGTTGTGCTATCTAGTTCTGCTATCCTTTCTAAGTGGGAAGAATCTCTCAACCTCTATCCTATCTATCCCCTTCATTATCTTATATGTCTTTATAAGATCCCCCCTCAGCCTTCTAAACTCCAATGAGTACAGTCCCAGTCTGTTCAATCTCTCCTCATAGGCTAACGCCCTCATCTCCGATATCAGCCTACTGAACCTTCTCTGTACTCTCTCCAAGTTCAAATATAACCTTCCGCAAATGCGACGACCAAAACTGCACACAGTATTCCAGCTGTGGTCTCACCAGTGCCCTGTACAGTTGCAACTAGACCTCCCTACCTTTATATTCTATCCCCCTCGCTATAAAGACCAACATTCCATTTGCCTTCTTGACCACCTGCTGCACCTGCAGACTGGGTTTTTGCAGTTTGTGCACAAGGACCTCCAGGTCACTCTGCACCGTAGCATGATGCAGCTTTTAAATAATAATCCCTCCTTCTATTATTTCTACCAAAGTGGATAACCTCACATTTGTGAACATATACTCCATCTGCCAGGTCCTCGCCCACTCACTCAGCCTACCCAGATCTCTCTGCAGATGTTCCGCACCTTCCACGAATTTGCTTTTCCACTCATCTTTGTGTCATTAGCAATTTTTGTTACTCTAACTCAGATTATCTATGTAAATGGTAAACAATTGAGGCCCCAGTACCGATCCCTGCATCATTCCACTAGTCACCAACTGCCAACCAGAATAGCACCCATTGATTCCAACCCTCTGCTTCCTGTTAGACAACCAATCCTCTATCCACACTAACACCTCACTCCCAATCCTTGCACCCTAACCTTTTGCAGCAGCCTTTTGTGAAGCAGCTTGTCAAACGCCTTCTAAAAACACCACATCACTGGTTCCTCTCTGTCTATTGCACTAGTCACATCTTCGTAGAAATCCAATAAATTTGTTAACACAACTTCCTCTTAATGAATTTGTGCTGCACCTGCTTGATCAAATCATTCTTTTCTAAGTGCCTCGCTATTTCTTCTTTGATGGCGGATTCTGGTATTTTTCCAACTACAGACGTTAAAATAACCTGCCTATAATTCCCTGCCTTTTGTCTGCTACCTTTTTTAAACAGCAGCGTAACATTAGCTATTTTCCATATTTTCTGGCACTTCCCCAGAGTCCAGCAAATTTTGATAAATAATTACTAAGACATCTGCTGTCACCTCTGCCATTTCTTTCAGAATCCTGGGATGCATTCCATCCGGTCCTGGGGACTTGTCTATCTTCAGTCCCATTAGTCTATCAAGCACTACCTCTGCCATGAATAAAACCAATATTTCCGTGTCAGGTTCCTATATCATTGCTACGTACAACAATGACTTAAGAAAAACAGATGACATAATGTAGACAATTAATTTGATGGCAAATCATCAGGCAAATCTTTGCATTGTTTCAAGAAAAAACATTCAAACATTCCCAACCTTTGCACATCCCAAAATGTTTTACAATCAATGAAATATTTCTGAATTGCAGTTACTGTTGTAATGTGGGAAGTATCCAATTTATGCACAGCAAGCTCCCAAAGATAGTTATGGAGTAAATGACCAAATCATTGCTTGACCATTTCAAGCAAGGGTTGAGAGGTAAACTTTGGCCAAGAAAATCCCAGTTCCAAAAAAGAGCCAGTCATATGTACTGAAACATTAGCTGTTTCTCTCTCCACATATGCTGTCAGACCTGCTGAGCTTTTCCAGCACTTTCTGTTTTTTATTTTAATCTTCATCATTGGTGAAAAAAATTGCCAAACAATCTAACCAATTCCACAAATTGAAATCAGACAGCAGAACTACTCATAATAATTAACCAATAATAATAAAAAAATGTGATTTTCTGGCTCCTTCTTTGTCCCTGATCAGGGCACAAGTGATTGTAATTGGACTGACAAGATGAAACTGAGAAACAGCTGAATAACTGATCAGAATTGGGTAGGAGCGGGAATTTATTTTGAAGGAAATTTTCAGACATGTTATGAAAATGAGTTTTTCCTCCTTATTCAACCTAATCAGCACACTAGCAATTTAAAGACAACATGTCCAACCTAAGAACAATGTGGCAATTACCCCTTTAGAGGTTAGGTAGCAGGGTAAGGGGCAACTGGCCTGAGTAATCAGGTGGAACTCAGCACAGAGAATCACCCCAGAGGGACAGGTTCTCTGAGTGTAAATGCCTTTTGGAATTAATCTCGAGCTTGCAGCTCCTGTAGCTGACTTGCAAATAAATCCCTTTATGTTCTGCTAATGAAGTCTTTGAGAGTGCATCATTACAACCAGTTAAAGAGGTAATTTTCCAATCTCATGCTCATTGACTCCTGGTGGTGTACGTCAGAAACATAATTACATGCTACGCATGATTAATTAAATCATTGGCCTGGATTTTCATCCTTGATGTGTGTAGTGGGAGTCAGGAAAATTTCTGACAGGGTATTCTTTGCTGGAAGATAAGTGAGATCTTCAGTTGGGCTGGCCAATGAGGAATAGAGGTCAGAGCCAGACAGGATATTTAATAGACTCTTCTTAGTGCTGTGGACATTTGTCTCTGATAAAATAAAGACTGAGCGTGCATCCATACTTCACTCTTCACACACCGCCACCCTCTACACACTTCCCATGTCCCATCCACACCTCCTCAACCCACCATTCATCCCCCACAGCCCCTCACTACAACCCAGAGCTGCTCATGTCTCCAATGCCAAGCTGTGGCACTTTTATATCAGTGGCCCATTACACAGTGTTTCAAACAGTGAAATCTGCAATGACAGCAGAATGTGTAAAGAAGAAAGCCTTTAAAGAGTCATTCATTCATTACATTGTATTAGAAATTAAATAAAAACAAATTAATCTTACTGCAGGGCAAAAGAAGTATCTATTACCTTGAAACTTTGAAGTATCAATAACAAAAATGCTAAGTCCTTGAAACAACTTAATTTGTGTAATTAAACACTGTGCAATTGACAGCATAAATCAGACACCCTGAGCTGTTAATCAAGCAGGATTTTCTCTGGGACTCAGGTGCTTAAATACGCTAATGGATTTCTGGGCCCTCATTCAAAAATACTGAGCTATAATTCATTACTCTTGTTGAAACATCTGAGTCCCAGAGAAAACATTGCGTGATGAACCATTCTGGGTCTCTAATCTTTGCTGTTCAATTTCACAATAATCATGTACACAAGTGGTGTACATGATGTGGTTTCGTTTTGGGTTTTTTTTTGATTCTTTAAAAGATCTGGATAGCTGACACTTTTATCCTGCAGTGAACTGGTATTTCTTTTTAATATAGTGGAAAGTAATGAATGAATCACATCCTGCTGTCACCGTAGGGTTCATTGTAGTGTATACTGAGGTTAATGGGCATGAAGAGGCATCTTTGGCAAAAAGGTGGCATGATGGGCCATAAGGAGCTTGAAGAGCCATGATGGATGGTTGGAGACATAATATGGCACAGGGGCATGAGGGCTCTTAAGGATGGGTGGGCTCCTTATCTTGGCAAAGGGGCCTAACAAGGACCATTTGAGTTGTCCTCAATGAGGTCTCCTCATACAGACTATGCTTTATGACTCCTCTGACAGGCTGTGAGCCACAACATTTGAGAACTTGGCCTGACTCCATGAAAGTTGCCAGGACGCTGGGTACGGCTATCAATCCAAACCAGACCACATTCCAGGATTGGGGTTGGGAATCTCAGTATCAGGATCCACCCATCACTTGTAAAGCGCTCCCTCGTCATCCAGACTCAAGGAGTATCCAGCTCATTAATTTAAATATTTATAATATCATACAGTGCTAGCATCCAGCTTTTGGAAATATTGCCCCAATTAACAAGACGATGAAGGTGAATAAATGGTTATTTTATTTGTGTCACTGGGATCAAGTTGTCATACTTTATCCTTGGTCATTACATCATTAGCAAAGACTTGTCTTGGTTTCACACTGATGAAGCCATTGTCTCGGAATTAAATATGTACGAACTCGCTGCTCTGACAGAAACATTCAGCCTGGAATTCATTGGAAAGTTGAGGTATAATTGCAGTTATACTTGAGGAAATCCATGCTAAACTGAGTTACACCTGGTTTTACACTGAAACTAACTTTCCTTGACAACATACATTGATAAATGTGCACCAAATCCTCCACCAATCATATCCATAGCTCCTCCAGCACAGAGAGTGAGGGACGGTTAATGCAATTTCTGCACAATTGCTATGCAGAAATTTCTGGGCCATTTCAATGCAGAAGTTTCATGAGCACCAGTTCCTTTGCCCATCAGCTTATTCATCAAAGAGTTAAGTAATAGAGGAAATAATCTTAAATTAATCTTGTCCCCTTTGCAATGTTCTGAAACACTGCCATCTCTTCAGTATTATTAAGATTGCAGTGGCCGTTTAAACATCAGAAGCATTGAGGCTCATCTGCATACAGAAACAACAACTAAGCCCATCATTAATGTGATGAGTTTGATTAGAAAATAAATGATGGACAGGGCATGAGGTGATTTTGGAAGGCAGGACTTATGTTTTCAATCTATTACACATTGATTTCCAACCACACACACAGAATCTTTCTTCATTGGGGAAGGAGGGAGAAAATCAACAAACAGTTGCCTCAGGCTGTTAGATTCTACAATGCCAGTTTTGCAAATAAAACTGTAGCAAGAGGTGCGATTATCTTCAGAAGGCATTGCCTGACAAGAATTCTGATCTAATTTCCTTGTTAGAAATATATACAGCCAGAAGGTTTTTAAGTTAATATAGTCAAGCTCTTAAATCTAGGGGATAAAAGAATGTATAGATACAGTACACATGGAGATATGTATCTGATTATTGAGTGAAATGCAAAACATGAACAGTTGCAGGAAAATATGCGGTGGAGTTTCATCATTCTGCCCACCATGGGAGCAGCTGAGGGATGGACAATGGGAAGGTCCACTGACCTTGGGTGGGATTTTACAGTTTCGGAACAAGCGAGGGCATAAAAATCCCACAAATTGTATCATCTGGACATCACATATTCAAGTAAATCCCTTGGCAGAATGAAATTACTTTTCACCTTTGTTGTGAGTGTGGAATGGATGTGAAAAATTAACTTCTCATTACGTCCTCTACATGAACCTCTCTGCCCTAGGCTTTCACTGAGAGTAAAAGTGGGTGACGTGTGGACAGTGATTCGCTAATCTGATATTGCTCATTAACATCCTCAGCCAAAACTATCCCCAGCAGCTCCTTACAAACATTCTGACCAATAGTGTCACTGCTATGATCCACCTGTGATGATGGAGTAAAATTGAACAGTGGAATTAGACAATTACTGGTTTGACTGTTCCTCACCCAGCGCTAGTTCGGGACCACTAATGAGTGAGAAATAATTTTTATCCAAACATTGTAAGAACAACAATTTGCATTTATATTGCACATGTAACTCAGTGCTAACAGCTTAACAAGCTTCAGTGGAAAGCTATCAAACTATATTTGACAACAGGCCATGAACAGATATATTAGGTGGAATTTTACAAGGTTTTTTTCTAAGTGTCCAGCTCGTGTAAAAACGGCACAGTTTCTGATCTGTTTTTTGGGTGAGTTTTCACTCCCAATCTTATGCACATAGGCATTGAAAAAATGGGCTAGGCTGTTTCTAGCCACTCGAGGCAGTGGGTGGGGCTTAACTCGCCAGATAGCCAGCAGCTCAGATCGGAGCTATACACATATAGAAAAAAACATTAAATAGCAGAACAATGTGGGGTTAGGGGGATAGGACCTAGGTGGGATCGCTGACGGTGCAGACTCAATGGGCTGAATGATTTCCTTTTTCACTTTGGGGATTTTATATAAATATTCTATATAACAGTGGACTGACTGTGAGGCTTTTGGGAGGAGTTCCAAAGCTTCAGACAGACCAGCTACTGAATGTCTTACATGGTTCCCAGGCCAACACTGCAAGGGTGGCAATCACTGTGGAAAGCAGGAAACCGTCATCATGAGTGATAGGGTCCAAGTGATGGCTGAGTCACAGCACACCATGGTCTGGCAGAGTCCCAGAGAGTGGCTGAGGTCCTCAACAGGCTTCTCAAGATTCTGTGACCCATGGCTGTGAGGTTCAAGAACTTGGAGGGGTCCCAGAAGGACAGCTCTGAGAACAGTGGGCTATGGCAGCAGCCTTTGAAAATGTGGCCCAGAGGGTCATGGATGAGGGGCTGTGGAGTGTGGCACAATCTCAGAGGGCAATTACTGTGGCTACTGACAGTAGGGTTACTGCCAAGAGCTCAGATACCATGGCCAAAACACTGGTGGTCATCCAGGACTGGCAGGGACAGGTGATACTGGAGCTTCTGGAGCTCACTGCAGAATCTCTGCCATCCCATGGAGTGACCCAGGGGCCCACAGAAACCCTGAAGGGCTCGGATCCACGCTGGGGCCTTCCACCCAGGGGACTGTGACTGTGACTGTACTTTTTACTCCCTGCTTCCTTACATTGGGCATCCCAGAGGTAGCAGGATGAACAGAGTATCATTGGAAACATCCCAGACACCTGGAAACTGACCAGGTTACTCAAGGTCCAGGCCTTCCAAAGGACAATCGTCAGGGGCATCACAGGCCAAGGGAGGTGGTAGGCAGCTGGCCACCTCCTCCTCCAATGTACATCCTGAGGAAATACCGAGACATTGTGGTTGGTCACATAAAGTTAAAAAGTTGTAGTGGCACAAAGATGGCATGGGTGAAGGAGAACATGAATTAGATAGAATGTTTCAGCATTAATATTAATGTCTTATGTTTGTGTTTTGGTATTTTGTATTATTTGTATTAGTATTCATTTTGATTTCACTTTTATTGGCACCAATAAATGTTATTTTACCCCGTACCTGTGTCTGACTTGTCTCTGATTTGCTTCCAACAGGAATGCACTTACCCCGACAGTTACCCGAGGGAACCTGCAGGTAGATGTCAGTGGGGGAGGGCCCTCAGCACACTGCTACTGTAAAAATCAAGGAGCTCAAATCATTCACTGGTGACAGTGGGTGGTGTGCATGGCAACAGCTTTTAACATGTGCCATGGCATCCCCAGAAACCATAAGAGATTCCAACCACCCACCCCATCCCACCCCCCCCACCCCATCCCATCAGACCCGAGGCCTTGCACAGGTGTTTCGTATTTCCTTACCCACCACTCAGATATACACCGAGGGGTCAGTGTGTACGTGGAGCTCAGGTAGGAGTCAGATTAGTTTGCAGTGAGACATCATCACAATGGCGCATCACCCTTCTGCCTGCTACAAGAACTCCCTAACACAGTGTACCCAGGAACACCACTCTGGTGTTCCAATATTGTAGGAGATGGTAGGATTGCATGCGGTGGGGGTGCAGTGGAGGTTGGAGGGGGTAGTTGGTGTGTTTGGAACCCACATGTGGTAACACAAGCTCCCTAGTGACCAAAGCACATGGTGATCAGAGTCTCTCTCACTGCCCTTGCATGTCTAACCCTCACTGTCACCAGATCTCAATGCGTGGATGCTGGTGTTCATCGTTGTCCTGCTCCTCCTCCTCCTCTTCCTTTTCCTCCTCCTCCTCCTGCTGGTAAGCCTCCTCCCCAATGACGCCAGGCTAGTCTGTCTCCAGCTTCTCCTCATCCACAAGGTCTCCTCACTGCTGTTACAGATTGTGAAGGGCACAGCACACCATCACAGTACGAGAAGAGATCAGGAGGCAGCGTTGGAGTGATCCAGGCACCTGAATCACATTTTCAGGAGCTGTATGCACCGCTCCACTCCTGAATGGGTGGCAATGTGGGCCTCATTATAGTGGGCCTCCATATCAGTCTCTGTGCAGGAGGCATCATCAGCCACATCCAAAGCGGGTATTCCATGTTTTCCATGAATCAATTCTGCACTCTAGTCTCCTCATGAAAGATCAGCAGGACATCTGAATTCCTCAATACAAAGCTGCCATGTAAGCTGTCGGGGTATCTGTCAAAGGTGTGCACGATGTTCATTTTTTGGTCACAAAAAGATGCTGCACGTTTATTGAATGTAAGCCCTCTCTCATGAATCTACCAGGACTTCTATATGGTCTTGAGGATGACATGTTTGCAGTTTATAGCTCCCTGCACATTTGGCATCCCTGCAATGGCTGTGAATCCTGCAGCCCAAACTTCCTGCTGGGTCTGGCCAAGGCAAGTTTAAGATGCTGCCCAGCACAGGCACACAGGGCACCCATGACCTCCTTGACAGATTTGTGGACAGATGCTTGGGAAATGCCACAAAGGTTTGTAATGGCAGACTGGGAATGAATGTGTCCTCATGCCCTGAGGTGTCAGATCCTTCAACAACTGGCACAGATGTTGCACCATCTCCTTTCGGAGCTGGAACCGTCGGCAGCACACAATGTTTGAGTTACTCAAAGGATTCTCACGTGCAGAACTGCTGGGGCCTCCGCTCGCTGCTTCTCCTGACCCCCGCCTCCCCATGCCCCGGTGCAAAAGGCGGCCATACTCCTGCACATTTGACGTATCCTGTTGGTACCTATACAGTCTAGAAACCTACCTAACTTCCTTCTTAGACGATTCAGTGACTTGGCCTCCACAGACTCCTGTGATTGACAATTCCAAGTGTTCACCTGCCTCTGACTAAAAAGGTTTCTCCTTACCTCAGTCTGAAAATGGTCCAGCCCGTATTATGAGACTCTGACCCCAAGGCAAAGACAATCGATTTACTCTCACCAATGATAAAGGCTGCCAGACTGGTATCTCTTTCAATCAGCTCAAGTATCTGCTCAATAAATGCCCCACTGCCTCCACCAGCCCTCCCCACTTCCCCCTCCTCCCCACTCCCAATACACACTTACCCTTCATTTAAACAATTAACAAAGGGGACAAATTTAAAATGATTGACCAAAGAATGAGAGCAATACAATTTTCTTTTACATGTTGATTTGTTATTATCTGAAATACTCTGCCTGAATATGAGGCGACTTTTTGATTCCAAAAACAAATTGGATAAATACACGGAGGGAAATGGTTGCAAGATCACGAGAAAGGACATAAGAGTGGGCTAATTGGATAGCTGGCATATGCATGATGGGCCAAATGGCCTTTTTTTCTGTGCTATATCATTCTTTGAATATCTGATAAAAGACTTTGGAGACTTTGAACAAGATATAGTCAGCGTCTTGCAATTACTGGGCAGTGCATTCAGCATCATCTTCCCTCCTGGCTCATGATGTTCACTCCATTTTCACAGGCGTTATTTATAATGTTTTGTTTTGCACATAACATTTTGCCTGTCATTTGTATTGATTCACACTTGGGACTATGTGGATTGTGGTATAATACTGAGGCTATAAATCCTTCTCACAACCTTTACTGTTGGACAAGGATCCAGTGCAGATACAGGCCATTCTGTGCCAACACAGTCACTCACCATTAATTAACACTAATAAAAAATGTTAAACTTCATGTTGTTGTCTACAGTTCCATTTTGCTTCACATAAAGCACTGTTGGCTTGTTTCCCTGTGTTCTATACCATCTCTTGGCAGAGAGGGTTGGCACAGAACCTGATTCCAGACTTCTGGCAAATTCACATAAAAATAGGAACAATTAGAATTGTAGAATCGCTACAGTGCAGAAGGAGGCCACTCGGCACATTGAATCTGCACAGTTCTCTGACATAGCATTCTTCTCAGGCCCTACCTCTGTAACTTCATGCATTTAACCCACTAACCTCTCTAACCCACATTTCCTGGAACAACAAGGAGCAATTTAGCATGGCCTAACCTGCACATCTTTATCGCGTGGGACCCTAGTGGATTAGAAGGGTAAATATGTGAGGTGGTGGAAATAGGATAAAAGGTGGGATTATTGCTGGTACAGGCTCGATGGGCCAAATGGCCTTCTTCTGCACTTTGTGGTTCTATGAGATACAAGAATAGAAAAATGCAGCATCTTTCTTCACGCAATTACTCATGCAGATCACATATTTATTTTCTTAGCCAGCTAGTTTGTGTGAATATCATGCCATTGTAAAACAAGCAGTGTAATAAACTATGTGACAAACGGTTTGCAATTTTAATGGAATGTTACTATAATTGCTTCTATTAAAATTTGGTGGGTAGTAAGGCAGAAGAAATGTTTTTGTTGCAAAATTTGAACTTGACATTTTGCATAAGAGAACAGAAAAGAAAAATTATATTCCAAAGCTTGGCAGAATCCCGGGAGATCCTGCTGAAAGCAAATCCTGTAACTGGATTCATTGCAATGCCTGGCTGATTCCTGTGCCATTTTTCAGATCTCTTTTAAACCTTTATGAACATTTTAGATTCCTTTGGATGCCTTTGTCTCCAATTAGTACTGCATGAAGACCCTCACTCTATCACAAAACCAACTGAACCACTGTGGAAGTTCTGGAAAGAATGTGGAGTCATTTATTTACTACACTTGGGAAATACAAGATTTTACATTAAATCAAATAAATACACTGCATCAAATTGGGTATGGAACTTAACCCTGTGAACCAACTGGCTTGTTCACATTGAGTTATTTCAGTTCTGAACCTTTACTTCATTTGGTATCGTTCTAATATTTTCATAGTGAAATAATATCCGAGTCTTAAATTTGATGACTGGAACCCATTAACATACTTTTTTTTAAGATCTGGAATGTCTACAGTGCACAAGGAGGCCATTCGGTCTATCAAGCCTGCACCAACAACAATCCTACCCAGGCCCTGTCGCTATAACCCCATGTATTTATCCTGCTAATCCCCCGACAATAAGAAGCAATTAAACATGGCCAATTAACCTAACCTGCATATCTTTGGATGATGGGAGGAAATCAGAATACCCAAATGAAACCTACGCAGACACAGGGGAATGTGCAAACTCCACATAGTCCCCAAGGCAGGAATGGAATCCAGGTCCCTGGCGCTATGGAGCAGTAGTGCTAACCACTGTGCCAGAGTGCCAATTTGGGTGGAAGTTTGTTGTTTTGATGTAGAATTTCCTGAAAACTTGCATCACAAGAACACAGGAAGAACAGGACAACAAGACAATATGCCCGACATGATTTACATCCGTTTTGCTCGACATTCAAATCACTTTTACTTTCTTCCAAGTCAGTGAAACCTCCACCCTCTGTTATTCATTAACAATCAGTCAATCCCATGTGAGAGTTCCAAAAATGCAATCCTTCTGATTACTTAGCAAGAGTAAATTGGTGCTGACAGTTTAGATGCAGCTGTATACAAAGTTACATATCTGCTGATTTGTGAGACCCATTAAGTGATTTTTATATAAACAATATACTACACAGAGTTAGTGTCATAACACTGCAATGAAGTGACTGTGAAAGTCCCCTAGTCACTACACTTTGATTTCTGTTCAGGTATACTAAGGGAGAATTTAGCATGACCAGTGCACCAAACTAGCACATCTTTCAGACTGTGGGAGGAAACCAGAGCACCTGGAGGAAATCCATGCAGACAGGAGGAGAATGTGCAAACTCTGCACAAGCAGTGACCCAAGGTGGGAATCGAACTCAGGTCTCCAGTGCTGTGAGGCAGCAGTACTAACCAATATGCCTCTACAGTGATCTACACTATTTTCTCTTTACATTTTTGAATTTTTTTTATGGTATCAGACTGAATCATATTGCAACAAGTTGTGAAAGTCTCTGTGACTCTATTTATAAAGCACATTTGGTGAATGTCTGCAGCAGTGGGTCAATCACTTCCAACTTCAGTCATTTTAAATAAAAGCAGAAAATTGGTGCATGCTTCATGTTTTCATCAGTCTCAGATTGTTTACATTGATTTCTGCTGTTTTTACTCTGTTTTTTATATTCTAGCAGTTGTTAATGAGATTCTCAGGACATTTGGTTGTAACTTAATCACAGCAAAATTGACTTTGTTGTCTAATTAAGAAAACACCAAGGGCAGAATCTTCCTGTCCTGTCCGCAGTGGGAATGGTAGACGGCGGAACACAGTCTAAGCAAAAGGCCATTGTCCTTGGGCGGAATTTTCAGTCTTGGGGCAAATCCTGTGGGAAAATCCTACCCCAAATCTTTATCATTCCTTTACTCATTGTGCTAATGTAATCCTGTGACAGAAATGGTAGTCAGGTAAACAGTAACACTTACATATATAACATCCTTCAAAATATCAATTAAGTTCTTTTAAAGGGTAATCACTGTTACAATGCAGGGAATCCAGCAGCTAATTTGCACAAAACCTGTACAATCCCACACTGCAAAGTAATAATCAGTCTGTGTGATGCTGGTCAGGATATTGGGGATAACTCTCTTGCTAACAAAGAACAAAGAAAAGTGTAGCACAGGAACAGGCCATTTGGCCCTCCAAGTCTGTGCCAATTATGATGCCTGACTTAATTAAATGTCTGCACTTACAAAATCTATATCCTTCCATTCCCATCTTATTCATGTGTTTGTCTAGTTGGCTCCTAAATGGCACTATCGTATCTTTTCCCATTACTTCTCCAGACAGTGCATTCCAGATATTCACCACCCTTGCTGGGCACACCTCCTCTATTTGAGGGTTTGAAGTTGGATAAGTCCCCTGGGCCGGACGGGATTTACCCTAGGATTCTCTGGGAGGCAAGAGAGGAGATTGCAGAGCCTCTGGCTCTGATCTTCAGGTCCTCGTTGGTTACGGGTGTGGTTACGGAGGACTGGAGGATAGCGAATGTGGTCCCATTGTTTAAGAAGGGGAAGAGAGACCTTCCTGGGAATTATAGGCCAGTGAGTCTTACTTCTGTTGTGGGCAAGGTATTGGAGAGAATTATTAGGGATAGAATTTATAGTTATTTAGAGAGAAATGAATTGATTGGGGATAGTCAGCATGGTTTCGTGAAGGGTAGGTCATGCCTTACTAACCTCATTGAGGTTTTTGAGAAAGTGACCAGAGAGGTGGATGGGGGTAAGGCGGTTGATGTAGTATATAGGGACTTTAGTAAGGCGTTTGATAAGGTGGCCCATGGAAGACTTCTACAGAAAATGCAGATGTGTGGAATAGAGGGTGATTTAGCTAATTGGATTAGGAATTGGCTGGCAGATAGAAGACAGAGGGTGGTGTTGATGGGAGATATTCATCGTGGAGTTTGGTGACAAGTGGTGTGCCTCAGGGGTCTGTTTTGGGGCCCCTGCTGTTTGTAATTTTTATAAATGATCTGGATGAGGGTATTGAAGGATGGATTAGTAAATTTGCAGATGACACTAAAGTCGGTGGAGTGGTAGATAGTGAAGAGGGGTTGTTATAGTTTGCAGAGAGACTTGGACAAGTTGCAGAGCTGGGCCGAGAGGTGGCAAATGGAGTTTAATGTGGAAAAGTGTAAGGTAATGCACTATGGCAGAAATAATAAATGTGTAGAGTATAGGGCAAATGGTAGGATTCTTAGTAGTCTAGATGAACAGAGGGATCTTGGTGTGTATGTGCGTAGATCCCTGAAAGTAGGCAGTCAAGTCGAGAAGGTTGTTAAGAAGGCATATGGAGTCTTAGCTTTTATTGGTAGGGGGATTGAATTTCGGAGCCGCAACGTCATGTTGCAACTGTACAAAACTCTAGTGCGGCGCACTTGGAGTATTGTGTACAGTTCTGGTCCCCACATTATAAGAAAGATGTGGAGGCATTGGAGAGGGTACAGAGGAGGTTTACCAGGATGTTGCATGGTATGGAGGGCAGGTCTTATGAGGAGAGGCTGAGGGATTTGAGGTTGTTTTCGTTAGAAAGAAGGTGGCTAAGAGGAGAACTTATCGAAACATATAAGATGATTAGAGGTTTAGATAGGGTGGACAGTGATAGCCTTTTTCCTAGGATGGAAAAAGCTAGCGCAAGGGGACACAGCTTTAAATTAAGGGGTGATAGTTATAGGACGGATATCAGAGGCAGGTTCTTTACCCAAAGGGTGGTTCGGGAGTGGAATGCCCTGCCTGCAGTGGTTGTAGATGCGCCAAGTTTGTAGATGCGCCAAGTTTGGTGGTGTTTAAGAGGTTAGTTGATAAGTATATGGAAGAGAAGGGAATGGTTTAGTTTGGAGGGGCATTGCTTTTTATATTGGTCGGCGCAACATCGAAGGCCGAAGGGCCTGTTCTGTGCTGTAATGTTCTATGTTCTATGTTCTATGTTCTATTTCTTCCTCCACCCATCTTCAACCTCTGTATCCTGGGTTTTTCTACCTAGGAAAGAGCCTTTGATTATCCACTCTGTCCATGCCACTCATAATCTTATAGACCTCTATCAGGTCACCCCTCAACATCTGTCATTCCAACAAATCAAGTTTATCCAACCGTGCCTCACAGCTAAATCCCTTTCCCTTCCAAACCATGCCATGGGATTTTTCACCTCCGGCTGTGAGAATAGACTGGGGTCTTGGTTTATCATCTCATTCACAACACGATAACTCCAACCATGCAGCATTCCTTCAGCACTGCACTGAAGTGTCACGCTGGATTTTATTGCTTCAGTCCCAGGAGTGACAGTTGAACCCACAACCTTCTGACATTGATTTCCATTCCTCATATCTCACTGCTTCCAGGCACAAATCTTTCCAGTTCCAACACTGCTTATCATTCCAGTGAATATTTTGGAGAGAGAAAGAATTCTAGAAAACTGACAGAAAGTTAATGAGGAAACACAGCAGAAATCAATATGCTACGATTTCATTTTCAATATGACCTCAAGCAGGGTAAAATAAGACGATTCAAATTACACTAACCTTCCTGCTCACCATTTCTGAATAATACAGATAGTATGCTGTCGAGGGAAGACAGGTTACAACTTGAAACAATTCGTTTTCAAATAACTCTTTAACTCAATGCACTATTTGATTTTTGTAAATACTAGTTAAGGGAACTACACATTCACAAATTGTTCAATGAACAATGATGATGAAATAAAGCAGCCTACATTTAGATAAGTTCCGTAAGTTTATGAGACTCTCATTTTGCAGTCCTCAAGTCCTTAGCTCAGACAACCTGGGCACCCAAAATGCTAGCTGATTATCTCTTGGACAGTATAGAAGTTGTCTCCAATTGCAACAGGACCTTGATCAATTGGACCAGTGGGCTGACAAATGGCAGATGGAGTTTAATTTAGATAAATGTGAGGCGATGCATTTTGGCAGATTGAATCAGGAAAGGACTGACTCAGTTAATGATAGGGCATTGGGGAGAGTTACAGAATAAAGAGATCTAGGGGAACATGTTCATAGCTCCTTGAAAGTGGAGTCACAGGTGGACAGAGTGGTGAAGAAGGTATTCAGCATGCTTGGTTTCATTGGTCAGAACATTGAATACAGGAGTTGGAATGTCTTGCTGAATTTGTACAAGAAATTGGCATGGCCACACTTGGAATCCCGTTTACAGTTCTTGTAATCCTGTTATAGAAAGATATTATTAAACTAGAAAGAGTGCAGAAGAGGTTTACTAGCATGCTACTGAGACTTGAAGGTTTGATTATAAGGAGTGGCTGCATAGACTGGGACTTTTTTCTCTGGAGTGTAGAAGGCTGGAGGGGTGACTTTATAGAGGTCTATAAAATAACGATGGGCATAGATCAGCTAGATTGCCAATATCTTTTCCCAAAGTTATGGGAGTCTAAAACTAGAGGACATAGGTTTAAGATGGGAGGGGAGAAATATAAAAGGGTCTTGAGGGGCAAGTTTTTCACACAGAGAGTGGTGAGTGTCTGGAAGAAGCTGCCAGGTGTAGTAGTAGAGGCAGGTACAACTTTATTTTTTAAAAAGCGTTTAGAAATTTACATGGGTAAGATGGGTAGAGAGAGATATGCGGGCAATTGGAACTAGCTTCTCAGTTTCAAAAAAGGGGCAGCGTGGACAAGTTGGGCCGAATGGCCTATTTCCAAACTATAAACCTCTATGACTCTGTGACTTGTCATAATCTTCTTAAAAACTCTCTTCAACCATTGTTTCTGTCAGTTCTTTTATACCGAAATGGATAATCTTCTGCTCCTTTCATTAATAGACAGGGGGTCAGAGGCCTGCAGGGTAGAACATATGAAGATGAGGGGACCATGTCACAATAAGATTTGCTCTTTCAGCAAAGTGAGATGCTTAACTTGTGCAATGTTTTGAAGGATATCTTTGATATAATTAGATTCAGTAACAAAAGTACTGCTGGAGATATGATTTACAATATTATAGAATAAAAATGTATTTAACAGGAAAGATTGAGTGAACTGGAGCTCTTGATTGATGGATTAGCTGATAGAGGTTTTATTCTGTTCAGTAGATAGTTTAAATATCCAAAAGTCTTTTAAAAAGCTACTGAGAAAAGTGGATGAAGGGTTAGGGTGCATGAGACGGTAGAATGGGTGAAATAAGGTGGTGAAGTCACGGATGGGCATGGAGACAGGATAGAAGCTGGGTAGGGTGACAGGTCCTTAGGGTGGATCCGTTCATAATTTTAAAACCAAATTTGATCAGAAACTAATCTACATCTGGGACCACAAGGCTGACAAGTAAGCAGTTAAGGAGCAGCACAGAGCTTGGATGACCTTATGTTTATGGAAGGTAAGTGTGTCAGAGCACCCAGGAGTCTGCTGAAATAATCATGTATAGAGATAACAATATCATGGATGAGAGTTTCAGCAGCTGATGAGCCAAAACAGGGACAAAGTTGAGCAATGGGGCAATAGGTGATTCTCATAGATAATATCAATATGTCATCACAAGCTCATCTGGGGATCCAATATGCTACAAAAGTTGAGGACAGACTGGTTTATTGTCAGACAGCTGCCAGAGGAAGGATAGAGTCAGTCGCTAAGAGCCATAGATTGGAGGAGAGTATGATAAAAATGGATAGTATTTTGTAGGATGTCATGTTCCTCACCCACAGGCTAAAACATCAGTCAGACATTCCCAGCAAAAAATGGTGGAGGTGCTCGCTGCAGGATTCCCAGTCTCTGACCTGCTCTCGTAGCTATAATATTTATATGGCTGGTTCAGTTCCGTTCAGTTTCTGGTCAATCGTATCCCCCAGGATCTTGATAGTCCCGACCACTTTCTGACCTGTGGACATGCCGTCCAAGATCTATCACTGCCTCAACCTCTCTCAGTACCTTCTTATGAGTGGGGCCTTACTTTGTTTGCCTTCTCCAAAGCATTACCTCATTTTCCTCATTGAATTCCACTTCTCACTTCATGAGTTCAGCTCTTTTGTCCATGTTTGAAACAAGGCTTTAATGCAGTCACAAACTGAAGGACTGCTGGAGCCTAAACGGAGCATCAGTGAGCAAAGTATTGTTAAACAGGTCCCACTTGATTGCACTGTTGATGACCCCTCCCATTGATTTCCTGATACTCAAGATGGGGCAATATTTGTCCAGGTTAATTTGCCCTGTTTCTTGTATATAGGACATTCCTGGGCAATTTTCCATATTGCCATGTAGATGCTAGTGTTGTAGTTGTACTGAAACAGCCTGGCTAGAGGTTTGGCAAGTTCTGCAGTGCGAGTTTTCAGGACTATTGTCAGAATATTCTCAGGGCCCAATGCCTTTGCAGTATCGAACACCTTCAGCCATTTCTTAATATCACGTGGAATGAATCACATTGGTTGAAGAGTGACATCTATAATGGACCATGCACTTGTCACTTCAGGCTGGAGATGGTTGTAAATGCTTCAGCCTTATCTTTTGCACTCATGAATTGGACTTCCCCATCATTGAAGACAGTGATATTTATTGACCCTCCTCCTCCATGAGTTATTTAATTTTCCACCACCATTCGCTGTTGGAGTGACAGGACTGCAGAGCTTGGGCTGATCTGTTGGTTGTGAGATCGCTTCACCCTGTTTATTATTTGATGCTTATGCTGTTTGATACAGAAGTAGTCCTTGTAGCTTGGCCAGATTGATACCTATTTTTAGGAATGCCTGTTGCTGTTCTTGACATGCTGCCCTGCACTCTTCATTGAATTAGGATAGACCTAATATCATGAGGCTTCATAGGGTCCAGAGTCAATACTGACTCTCGTAGGGCAACTCCCTCCTCACTATATACTACCGTGCAGCTACCATCTCTGCCATTCATTTCTTGCTGGTGGGACAGTCTATATCCAGCAGTGTTGATAGTGATGTTTGAAATAATACCTGAAAGCAATGATTTCATGAGTATGATCATATCAAGCTGTTGCTTGATTCATTGCAAGACAACGCTCCCAATTTTGGCACAAGTGTCCTCTTACAAACAGAACAACACTAATTTTATATTCCGAGTCCATTCTTCAGTATCCAAACTATGATTGCCATTTGGACTCCCAAAGGTCCCTTTGGCTTTCCTAATCTTATGAGGACTTTACCCCCCACCCCATTGTCCCCCCTCCCCTTCTAGCCTACATTATATAATGATAGAATCTCTACAGTGCAGAAAGGGGCCATTTGGCCCATCAACCTGGACCATCAACAATCTCACCCAGGTCCTATTCCTGTAACCCCATCTATTTACCCTGGTAATCTCCATGACATTAATGGGAAATTTAGCATGACCAATGAACCTGATCTGCACATCTTTGGGACTGTGGGAGGAATCCAGGGCATCCAGGGGAAATCCACGCAGACGTGGGAAAAAAGAGCAAACTCCACGCTGATAGTTACCCCATGGCCAGATTTGAACCCAGGTCCCTGGCGCTCTGAAAGAGCAGAGTTAACCACTGTGCCACCATACTGTCCCAATGCCTCTGCCAGTGATGGACATCCACTCACAACAAGGTATTTAAAACCAATTTAAATGTGCATGTTAACTTTAGCCACTTCCTGGTGGACTCCCTCTTACACACATAGATACATGATACTCACAGGAGTTGAATATTGTTTTCAATATTCTGCCTGAGAAAAGACATTTTCTTTGTTACATGTGTATGGTTGTGAGGTGCAGGTGGAGATGAAGGGGGCAGATGGATGGGCAGAGAACCATTGGCTTTTGTTCTGGGATGAATAATTTGAAGCTGTGGATGTCTTAATTGGTTTGAGAACCATTCTCTGTAGAGCAGAAACAGATGCTGCATGCATGTTAGCCCGTGACATGAATAAGGCTGTCCAAAATAATTTGATTGGCAGGTAGATAAGCTTATTGCTTTCTGGATGGAATCCACTTGGGAAATGTATCAAATTAGGTCATCTGAACTAAATGCCCTGGAGCAAAATAACTTTCACTTGGCACATAAAACATTCACTTATGCACAATACAGGTATTGATTTTTTTTGTTCCCCATAAGCCATGAAAATAATCATATTATTCACAAATAATGCTATACGATACCATCCTGCATTCTGCTGAGGAGGCAACTTCACTCCACAGGCTGTCAATGCTGTGTTTGACATGTGACCTTCGAGAGCAACGCAGAAACATCATGATTTCCTGTAGCACTTTGAGAAATAGCTTTGTAGTCACAACACCATCACCAGCATATTGGATTTGCTAAAGTAAAGAGAATCATGTCATGATGCAGTCTGTCTGAGAAGTTATAACCTGAGCTCTATCCACTGGGAATCATTTTAGACTCAGCTTATTTTGTTTGCTTCATTGGAATGCATAACTCTGCGCTGTGTTTATTCAATATGTTTTCTTTCTCTTTTGGCTAATTTAATATGATGCGGCTACTTTTTAAAGATGCACATCACAACAGGAGAACGCATATAAACAGCTCATTAAAACTTCGATCCGGAAGGTGACATTAGCCTGTTTCTGTGACAACTTTTAAAATATCCACAGAATACAAAGTATAAACTTGTGAGATTGTGACCAAAGTGTAGTTTATAGACAATCATGACTGATATCTGCTCCAACCATGACAGGAACACTTGATCCACAAATGGAAAATTACCACTTCTCCCATGCGTGAACATCACCCTGAGCAGACCCGGAACATATAGAGTTCAATTCCCCAACAGGAAGACGGTATGACAGTGACACACTTTATGGCCTTGATGTGATTGTCTGGTTCAATTTGAATATAGAACTATAATTGCTGCAAAGCATCTGTATAACAAAATGTTAATTGTGAAGACATTTGGAAATGTCTTCGAGGTTGTTTGTAAGTAATGAAAGGGTTTTAAGTAATGGGGATGGCATGATGACACAGTGGTAGCACTACTGCTTCATAGCACCAGCTACTTGGATTCGATTCCTGGCTTGGGTCACTGTCTGCGTGGAGTTTTCACCTTTTCCCTTTGTCTGCATGGGTTTCCTCTGATGCTCTGGTTTCCTTCCACAGTGCGAACAACATGCTATTTAGATGCATTGGCCATGGCTAAATTGTCGCCTAGTGTACCAGAACAAGCATCAAAGTGTGGCGACTAGGGGATTTTCACAGTAACTTTATTTCGGTAAGCCTACTTGTGACTAATAAATTCACATGTCTTTCAAGAGTTAGTGCTTTGTTTTCTTTTATGACTCCCTCTCCCTCAGGATAAATCTTTTCTTTAGAGGGGAAGGTATTCCAGACAATGACCATCTCCGTAGTTGGGTCAATGTTGCATCCTTGGCTAAATCACAAATTTAATGAGGAAAGACCTGATAGCTGATCTTTGCCCATTCCCAGAACTCCCGCCAGGGAATTCACCCCTGTCTTCAATTCGAGCAGAGAATTCAATTCTGGGAAATAATATCAGCTGAAATTGAAACGTTTGTTCAAGTGTCCGTGGGCTCTATTATTTTTAACGTTCAGCTCCTGCAGAGACATGAGGCAGCCACTGTGAGCTACTTGTTTCTTGTTTTCAGCTCCAACGCGTGATAATTTACCATTGATATCATCTCAACCCTTCAGTCAGAGGGAAATTCAAATTATTTGTGTTTGCTTTTCAATGAATAGAAAAGAATTAGCCGACAATTATTTTGAGTTAGCCATTGGTTTTATGAAGCAATTTGTGTTGTCATAAATCCTGCAAAGCAAGAAAATGTACCTTGAGATTGATCTCATTTAATTGAGTTATGGATCAACGCCAAGCAGGTTTCTGACCGTTCTTTATCTTCTGCAACTTATTTTCCTTTCTTTATTTTATTGCCTTGTCTATACTTACAGCCTCTGTGAAAAAAATGTCATGCTTTTTGGGTTGTTTGGTCCCAGTTGTGCTTTTATTTTTCAGTGTGATCTTCTTGTTGCTAAGCAAAAACTTAGTTTCTTTTTACATCTATAATTGCTTTTATGTCGCAAACCATGAATTTCAATACAGACAGAGGTGAAAATGACACTGAAACCTCCGGAGATGTAGGAACTTTTGTTTAACATGAAGCTAACTAAAGTTTTGACCCTTTCTTAACAATCAAATGCAGAAAAAACAAGTTAAACTGATGTCTCATTTATAATATCCATAAATAAAATATAAATTGTTTAAGCCAGGTCTATTTCCGAACAACTTGCTCTGCCCCTGATTTTCTGTGTTCCATTGCTACCTGAGCCTTCAGTTGCTTTGGCCTAAGCTCTAGAATTCCTGACTTGAATTTTTCCAGTTCTCCACCTCATTCTTCTTTTTAAGGCATTCTTTAAAAGCAGCTGACCAAACCTTTGATTACCTGAGGTGTCCTTATGTGTCACATGAATTTTGTTTGATAATTGCTCAAGTGAAGGACATCAAAACATTGTAATACATTAAAGGTGCTACATTAATGCTCAGATTTAGTATTGTTGAACTGTTTTACATCAATAGTTTAGACAGGTTTTCAGGATGTTATATTGAATTGGGTGCCAGGCACCACAAGGGCTTCTTAAAGCCAAGCTCAGTGTTTGGTTAAACAGAAGGTTAAATAATAAATAGCCTTCACCATTCAGATGTCTTATGCTGAGAAAGATTGTGCAATTGACAGACTCATCCACAGGGAAAGAGCTGCCAAAAATCAATATATTCCCTTGAGTGCAGCTGTAGCAACAAACTAATGGATGGTTAGGCTCACAGACAACATCAA
This sequence comes from Sphyrna mokarran, assembly GCA_024679065.1. Lineage (NCBI taxonomy): Eukaryota > Metazoa > Chordata > Chondrichthyes > Carcharhiniformes > Carcharhinidae > Sphyrna > Sphyrna mokarran. The sequence goes on from JAGIQG010000002.1 coordinate 147,184,877, forward strand.
CATGCAAAATATTTGAGTAGGTAGTTCACTATAGCACACACAGAAACCATCAACAAAAAAACATCTGCCTTTAAGATTTCAGCAAGTTGTAAATTACACTTTGTTTTGATTGGCAACATTTTCCATTGTACAATATTTTCTACAAAATTATCTGTTCCCAAATTAATAAATGGTATATTAATGAGTGAATGACAGTGTATCACTATATGATGACCCAAGGATTTAAAAAATTATGGCTGGAACATAATTCTGGCCTCAAGCTTCACAGCAGCAAGGATTGCTCCCAATAAGAAATCCCATTGCCACTACCTGATCATACAGCACTCCCTTACTGTTGCACTGAGCTGTCAGCCTCAATTTTAATTGGTTCAAATCCCTGGACTGCAACTTGAACCAAGAAAAATCTGTTTCAGAGGTAAGCTCACCTGCTGAGTGCAACTGAGTCACACCTGACAAATAGGTATTGAATCATAGAACCTACAGTGCAGAGGGAGGCCATTCTGCCCATCAAGTCTGCACCAATCACAATTCCACTCCTTCCACCATAACTCCACTTATCTACCCTTCAAGCTGTTCAAAAAAATTAATAAAGAGTCTCATGGTGAAGGAAATGAATTAAAATATAGGAATGTAAGGAATTAACATCCAAACTGGACTATATGTTATGGTGGTATGAGGCAGCCATCATTTGCCAGCGATGGGGTTTTCTGTCCCACTGTAAGGGAGTGGTATATGAGCAGGTAGCAGTGTCTTTTCCATGAAATGTAAAATGGATGACCCCTTGTCACCCGACTGGCTAATCTAACAGAACTGTTAAAGGAAGAGCAGTGAGTTGTCAAGGCCAACACTTTATCCCTCAGCCACCAAGTAAAACAGAAGGGCTAGTCTTCTTTTAATTTGTTTGCAGTATCTTGCTGTGCATTTCTAGTGCTTGAACCTGTGGCTACTTGGCTCATGTCAGGTGCATTGGCCCCATTACTGTAGCTGCTTTGGTCATTGTGAGCCCTGGTGCAGAAGAATGTTCTGAAAACATTCTGCTTGATTCCCTGCCCTTCAACGGTGCTCCCACTCCAGCATTTCAGCAGCTCTGAGGACAACCTGAGTTTGTGAAAGCTACGACAGAAATGTAAAACTTTCTCCTCTTCATAATCCTCTTCAGGGGAATAGGACAACTGGGTTGTCATTGCAGAGACCCAGGATGGACATGATGAGCCAGATTGTCTTCTTTCTCTGCCAATCGATTCCACAATCTATTGCAAATTTGGGGTAATTTTCTTCTATATCATTTGGGTAATAACATGAAAATCAAACAATCTCTTTGACAGGTGAGAAATCCAAGAAAACAGTTATGAAATTTAACCCACTCCCTTTGGTCTTGCCCAGTGAAATTGTTATTTAATCTCTCGTATCCTCCACCTTATTGTTGGTCCTCCCTTTCATCCTTCTTTCCTCCCTCCACCCACTCTCCCCCACGACTACCCTCTCCCCACTTCCATTTGCTCAAAACCATTTACAAATATTGCCAGTCCTAATGAAAGGTCACTGATCTGAAAATGTTTCTTTTTCAAATAGCTTTGTCGAATCTGGTGCGCCCTTCAGCATCATCAGATTTCATATTATAATATTTACATATTGTATAAATCTACGACAGCACGGTAGCACAGTGGTTAGCACTGCTGCTTCACAACTTTAGGGACCTGCGTTCAATTTCTGGCTCAGGTCACTGTCTGTGTGCAGTTTGCACATTCTTTTCGTGTCTGGTGGGTTTACTCTGGGTGCTCTGGTTTCCTCCTATAGTCCAAAGATGTGTGGGTTAGGTTGATTGGCCATGTTAAAAAAAAAATGCCCTTAGTGTCCTGAAATATGTAGGTTCAAGGGATTAGTGGGTAAAATGTGTAGGGATATGGGGGATGGGACCTGGGTGAGATTGTGTTCGGTACAGACTCAATGAACCGAAGGGCCTCTTTCTGCACTGTAGAGTTCTATGAGTCTATGATTAGCATCTGATTTCTATCAAAGTTCAGATGCCATCAATGTTATAGTTGATGTTACTCTCTGGTCGGTGGAGTTTTCTGGTTAGGTTTAAGGATGCTACATCTCAAGCTGCACATTATGTCAGTAACCTCGTTATGTTGAAACATTGAAAAACTGTGTGAAGATGTGAATGTACGTCAGAGAGCAGAGAGAGTTGTAGCCAAGTAGAGAAATATATAAAAGTTCCCCAATTGACTCCATGTCCAATGAATTTTTTTTATATCTTCAAACTCTTGGCATAGATCATCCTAGTTATCAGTGCTAACAGGGACTCCAGGTACTTGCGCATTTGCAGTCTAAATCCAGATAGGGAAATAATGTTGCTACAATGCCAGAAATAAACTCATGAGTCGCAGTTTTTTTTAAAGCAGTGATGAGTTAGCAAATGAAGAAAATATAAGGAAGACTTTTTCAAGTGATGGGGCATTACTACCATCAGGAAACGTGGAGTTTCTGGTGAAGATGATGAAGAGATTCACAAAACCAGAATCTGAGAAGGGATTGGGCAAACTGGAACTTTCAACATTCAGGTAAAGAAGGCATTCAGAATCCAGAAGAGCTTTGATGAGGTAAATATAGAAAAAAAATGTATATTTCCAATGGTCAGGAACTAGAAAGAATAAATTTAGGATTATCACCCAAAGAATGAAGACAAATGTTAGAACATTGATTTCTCTTTAAGCAGAGGGTGGTGGAAAAAAAAATCTACTCTCCATTTGCCTGGATGGGTGCAGCTCCAACAACACTCAAGGAGCTTGATGGCATCCAGGACACAGCAGCTCCACTTGATTGGCACCCCATCCACAAACATCCACTCCCTCCACCACCACGCTCGGCAGCAGCAGTGTGTACTATCTACAAGATGCACTGCAGCAATTCACCAAAAATTCTTAGACAGTACCTTGCAAATCCACGGCCATTATTATCTCAAAGGAGAAGAGCAGCAGAAAAATGGGAACACCACCATCTATAAAATTCCTTCCAAGTCATTCACCACAGGGACTTGGAAATATATCACCGTTCCTTTGCAATCAGCAAAGCTGCTGAGTTTTTCCAACATGTTTAAGTTTCTTTATTAGTGTCACAGATAGGCTTACATTAACAGTGCAATAAAATTACTGTGAAAATCCCTAGTCCCACACTCTTGTCCCTGTTCGGGTACACTGAGGGAGAATATAGCATGGTCAATGCAGCATGTCATTCCGATTGTGGAAAGAAACTGGAGCACCCAAAGGAAACCTGCGCAGACATGGGGGGAGCATGCAGACTCTGCTTAGACAGTGATCCAAGTCCAGAAGTGAACCCGGGTCCCTTGCACTGAGAGCAGCAGGTCTAACCACTGTGCCATTGTGCCGCCATTCTGTTTTTCCTCTAGGGTTATTCCCAAGTGAAAACCTCAGAACGGTGAGTGTAGCAGCCACAACTTCCAATGATGTACCTGGAAATAGGGATGTGCTTAACCAGCAGCTAATTGGGAGTAGGATTTCTGTCTGTTGGGATCTTACTGAAGTAGGAGATAGAAAGCTGGCCAGACAATTCACTGATGGGAGTCCGGTTGCATTGAATGTGGAGGAGAAATATGACATGAAGCTCCAACCTTCTGTGGAATGGAAATTCAAATCAGAACAAATTACAAGTGATTAATATGACCCAATTTAAACTGTCATCGAGAGTCAGAATTATTCCTGTTGCATTTATTAGCGTATGATCACTTATAAAAATCTGAGCACGTTTCATAAATGACAGAATATAGCTTGGAATCATCTATTGAACTCAAGTTATACAAACATACGATGAGGGTATCTATTTAGTAGCTGCAATTTTTTACAGGTTGGGATCAGTCCCATTCATGAGACAATGGGACTGGTAGCAGGGACGGCAAGAGAGATTGGCCAAAGTCTGTATTACGAGGCTGTCTTTCTCTATTGTCATTGCAAACACATCATGATAGAACAATTTAATCAGCTTGACCTGACTTCAAAATCAATGATTGATGATTTGATTGAATTCATCAATTTGATTGAATTGGTGATTTTGATCCTGGGAACTAAGTGATGGAGCACAGCATTAAAACCTCAGAAAACATTATTCAGTGTTCATAATTAATAGACACAACTGTCACATCAAGCCAGTTATTTTCTGAATGTTATTAGTTCATTCAATAAAATTGTTATCTTCTGGAAGGCACTCAACCTTTGCAGCGGCTATTAAGAGAAGAATATTGAGAATTGAACTCAGTTCTGAAAATATGTTTATCTGAAGCTGCATAGATAGAAAGTTCCAGATTCTAACCACTTCTGTTGGATTTTAATGCAATGAACTGTCACAATTCAAAGCATCAGCATTAAAAATATTATTGACACAAGTGTAATTAGGTAGTCGTTATCTTGCCGAAGACTAAACTAAAATAGTTTCTTCAAAAACATGGAAGACTTATAACTCAAGAGCAATAGAGGTACAAGTGAAAGATAATGATGTTCCACAGGAATGGGAAGGATGTGTGGATTGCTGAAATTCACAATTGGATGATAATTCTGTTTGTTCTTTGGCCTTTGGCTTCAGATTGTGTACATTAGTATTGGTTGCTTCACAAGCCACAGAGTGAAATAGATCCAAATTAATGTTACATGAGAGAGATGAGACAAGCATTAAGCTGAGGAACACGATTTCTGTTGAATTGGCTGATCTCGACCAGGGAAATAATTTGCTTCAGATTCTCAAGGCCTGTGTTTGAGAGCAAAACAATAATTAGTGTGAACATTTGCTTCTGATCTCTATCGAGTGACTCCTTATGAAAAGTGCATCTGTATGAATATCTGTAGAGGGCGGAATGAGTCTCAGTGAGAATGCTGGCTGCAAAACCCACACACATTCATAGGCTCAGTGTTTTTCAGATGTTGGCTTGCCGTCAGGGGATTCTTCCCACTAGGAGCAAAGGGAAATATTCCCTATTGTTTAGGTTCACTCAGGAAAAATGGTGACTTTGATTAGATGCTGAAGGGGGTTATTTTGCTGAAAGAGTGGAAATTAGATGCTAAGGGTAGAATTTTTCATTTATGAGACTAAGTGGCTATTCCAGCAGTACCGTATCACAGGAACTCACATCACATTCTGTGCTTGGAAGCTCATTATATTTGCACTGGTGAGTTTTAGACGAATTGTCCTGCGGGACAGGAGTTGCTTTACCCCTCCATTGTCAGCTGCTGGTGTTGAAGGTCCAGGTACCATATTTAAATACCATTCTGACACACACATCTCTCTCCATCCCACCTGTCTGGCATCCAGAAGAACAAGACCTTTTGGCCTTGATCAGAGGATTGAAGGTACACAGGCATCTCCTGGATCTCAGGGATGACTCCGAGAAGAATGCCAACTTCATGTCTCTGGCCAAAGAGTCTATCACAGAGGTCATCAGCGTGCCCAAAGCATTATGCCACGTAGGGAGAGGATGAGTAATCTCACCCACCAGGGTAAGTCTTCCCTCAACACACTCCACTATCAAACTCTCAGCATGGCATCGTATAGTCATATTCTCTTCAGGGATCTCCCCCTCTGATCGCATGCTTTTACTTTTATCTTCATACAGACCAAGCTAATTCTCAATGAAGGGGAAGATTACAGATTGAGGTAACCAATATCATTGGCCTGACTGGAGTTGAGGAGGCTGCTGGAAGGAAAGGGATTGCTCCTTTGGAGAAGAGGAGATTGGTCTTTCCTGACAACCTCATATAGGTCACAACTCCATCACACGCTCAAACCCTGATAATCACGGTGTATCACCTGCAGACTCAGAAAATTCATGCTCAGAAACTGAAACTCGACTTTCTATTTTTGAGCCAGCAGCAGATTGAGACCCACAGACAGAACAGCATCGCCCTGAGCTTCTTGACTGGGTCCAAAGAGGAAGATCGGAAAGCACCATCACAGTGTTCACCCACATCCTCCACCAGTGCCCAGATACATCTCTCAATGGGGCACATTTTTAGATTAGACTCAGGGTCACCTTCTGGGGAGCAGCTCATAGATACATCCCCACAGCTGCCGGAGGCAGTGATCTCTGACACTCAGAGGACTGCTGGAGATCAGCCACCCACTCAGTCTTAGACAGATAATGAAACTCTGGAAGTGGCTACCAGTTCAATGTTGAAGATGCAAAGGGACCTTCAGACTGAGATTTAATATCACTCAGTAAATAAGAGCAAACAATGAAGGAATCTGTCCATGTTTAACTGAATGCTGTGACTCCAACATGCAGTGCCTCGAGACCACAAGGAAAAGGTTGTCAACTACAATTTGGACCTTGGTCCAGCAGATTCCCTCAGATTCCCACTAAGCCCTGCTTTCCATGGCCACAAATCAGGATGCAGGCCGCGTGGGGGTAAAGCACCTTGACCTCTCTCCAAGCTCCATTGCCAGAGCGAGGCATTTGGGCACCCACAGGGAGGATAGGATGGGTCTCATTCAGAGATTCTGGGGCTCCTAACTGGACACTCAATGGGTGTGTGGCTCTTTACTTTCCTTGTTCATGAGGCCCAATCAACTCACACAGTTTAGGCCAGTGAGGGGGATTCTGCCTATGAACAAGCTGGGGCCCTCCAGGGCTTGGGGCCATCAAGGACTCCCATCAAAATCATCACAGACATCAAGATGTAGCAGTCAGCCGGTTACCTTCGCCCTATTGTGGATGTCAGGACTGGAGCAAGGCCTAGTGGTAGAGATAGGAAAGAAAGCCTTTCCTCCGTTAACCCCTATAAATTCCTATAAAGGCACAGTGTCACTCACTGTTTAGTGACATCCAGAGAGAATTTTTAGGTTGACCATTGATAGAGTGTTGACGATGATAGAACGTCCAAGACAATCTCCTGATGTATTTCAAATTTTTTTTATCAAATCTCCAGCAGCAATTGAATGGTAAAAACCTTTATATAACACATTCAACCACCGGCATCTCCCAATCAGCTAATCACCATTAGGAGGAGGCATTAGATTAAACAGTAGCCAATAGAATGCCCTATAGTTTCCTTGTTGAGTATCAGAAAGCAACCGAGAACCAGTCAACTGCTTAAAAATCCCGTGGACAACCATTCCTAATACTAGCTTGATCTCCTTTACCAAGATGGCGTTTTGTGTTAAATGCAGGTGAAACCAACTTTTTATCTATGATCCCACCTTAGTCTCCTTGGAGGTTCTTCAGCATCTAATGGAACCAGAAAATCACCCACAGAATTGCTAGTTATGGAATCATATTTCTGGAAAGAATTGGTACCTCAGCTGAGGCAGGAGGAGAAAATGAGAAAAGACATTTATTATTTGAGAAATAAATTTTAAAGCCAATTTTGTTTGAAGAAGCCAATCTCTAAAAGCTATACTTTACTCAATCATATTTAGAATTTATTATCTGCTTCAGAACTGCAAAGCTTGACTCTTATTGAATTCTGGCATCTCATGGCATAATGTGTCAGTTGGATTTCCAAAATGTGATTTTCCAGCCATGCTCGCCCCAGGGTTGGAAAACAGACCTTTGCCATGATTCTCACAGTGAGCGTGATGGGAAAATGCTGCCTACGTATGTGTTTACGTATTAAAACTATGAATAGTATTGGTGTGAACATAAAATGAGGTACCTGGGACCCAAGTGAAATAATGGGACTGAGACAGCACCTCCTTGAGCTGTAAGACTAAGTGATTGAAAACTAAATAAAGCAATGATGGAGAAGGAGAACCAATTAGAGACCAACAAAGCACCAAAAAAGAAATAGAGGAAAGGATTAGAATAAAAACGTGAAGATGATTCAGGAGGGAAATACAAGGAGAAAGTGAAAACATTAAAAAAAAATGATGTGAAAAACATCAACAACAAATCACAATCTTAAGAAAGGAGAGACATCTATAAGCATTATTCCTGGGTTGGACTATTTACCTGATGGTTATTAACAATGATCATTTTGTTAAAAGAGTGCTTAAATTGTTAATTAGCAGATAGAATTATTAAAATCACAGCAAAGTTTAAGTGCTTTCAGTGAACTTAATATTGAAATGGTACAAATTAGCCAACAACTTTTAGTGATTTATAATTTAGCAAGTATCCTTTCCCTGCCACAAATGCCATTTCAAAATCTGGGCCAATATTTTTTCTTCAAGATATGTCTTCAAATCCCCAACCTAAGTTAGTTAGAGCCTTGTGAGAGAGTTTTCCAAACATGCTGCACAAAACTGGAAGTTTTTAAAATTTGATGATGTAGATTAGGTTGTTCCTGTGATCTCCCTGGTAAATGTATGCAGATTAGCACCTATCAAACTTGATGTGTTGTTGTTACACAGTAAGTAGTCTCACAACACTAGGTTAAAGTCCAATAGGTCTTTTTGGTAGCACGAGCTTTCAGAGCACTGCTCCTTCATCAGGCGAGTGCAGGATTTGTTTCACAAAGAGGGCATATATAGACACAAACTCAATTCAAGATAATGGTTGGAATGTGAGTCTTAACAGGTAATCAAGTTTTTACAGGTGCAAACAATGTGAGTGGAGAGAAGGTTAAGCACAGGTTAAAGAGATGTGAATTGTCTCAAGACAGGACAGTTAGTGAGATTTTGCAAGCCCAGAAAGTCGTGAGGATTACAGAGAGTGTGACATGAACCCAAGATCCCGGTTGAGGCCATTCTCATATGTGTGGAACTTGGCAATCAGATCCTGCTCAGCGATCCTGCATTATCGTGTGTCATGAAGGCCACCTTGGAGAATGATTACCCGAAGATCAGATGCTGAATACTCTTGATTGCTGAAATATTCTCCAACAAGAAGGGAATGCTCCTGTCTGGTGATTATCGAATGGTACCCATTCATCCGTTATCATAGCGTCTGCATGGTCTTGCCAATGTACCATGCCTCAGGACATCCTTTCCTGCAGTGTATATCAGATAGACAATGTTGGCCGAGTTGCAAGAATATGTATCATATACCTGGTTGATGGTGTTCTCATGTGACATGATGGCATCTGTGTCGATGATCTGGCACATCTTGCAGAGGTTGCTGTAGCAGGAATCTATGGTATCATGGTCATTATTCTGCTGAAGGCTGAGTAGTTTGCTATGGACAATGGTCTGTTTGAGGTTGCTTGAGTGTTTGAAGGCAAGTAATGGAGATGTGGGGATGGCCTTGGTGAAATGTTCGTCCTTATCAATGAAGATGTCGTAACTTCTCCATTCTGGGGAAGTACTGGACAGTGCAGGGTACTCTGTCTGCCTTGTCCCTTGTTTGTCTTCTGAGAAGTATGTACGTTTTTTTACTGTGGCATGTCAGAATTGTCGATTGGTGAGTTGAGCGCCATACCCTGTTCTTATGAGGGCATCTTTCAGTGTCTGGAGGTGTCTGTTGTGATCCTCCTCATCTGAGCAGATCCTGTGTATGCGGAGGGCTTGTTCATAGGGGATGGCTTCTTTAATGTGTTTAGGGTGGAAACTGGAAAAGTGGAACATTGTGAGGTTATCCATGGCTTGTGGTACAGTGAACTGCTGAGGTGACCATCCTTGATGGAAATGTATGTGTCCAAGAAGCAATCGATTCTGGCAAGTAGTCCATGGTGAGTCTGATGGTGGGATGGAACTTGTTGATGTCATCATGTCATTGTTTCAATGATTGTTCACCATGAGTCCAAAGGAAGAAAATGTCATCAATACATCTAGTGTATAGCATCAGTTGAAGGTCCTGTGTGGTGAAAAAAAAATCCTTGCAATGTCTCTGTCACTATTGTTAACGTTCAGTCTGGATGCTATCTCACACCAACACCGTGGACACTGAATCAGTGTTATCAGGCAATTGGTAAAAATAGATCCCAAACTGAATGAAACAACCTTGTGAAGGGTAGAACATTTCTATCTCTGTATATCTATCACAACAAAGTCATAAATAGATTCATCAATTTGAAAATATGCACAACAGGTCTTTACAATGGACTTGCAGAGAATGTCACTGAACACATGACTCAAACATATTGTCTCTACTGTTGTTTTGCAATCTCAAAAACAACATTATAGGCCCTGAAGTGTTTTAAAAAACAGAATTTCATTTCTTATCTCTGATTCAAATGACAGCTATAAACTACTTGTGTTTTATTTATATGGTCGATTACATTATCTGAACCTCTTTGAAAGATTGTTGCCTTACAATCACAGCCAATATCCATCACTTCCCCATTAAAAATGCCAGTTAACCCAACCAACCAGCAAGATACTCCTTCCCCTCATTATAAAAATCCTATCACCGAGCTTAGAATTTTTAATTTTGTAATAGAATTTAAATTAACAAGCCAACATGCGCCAATCACAGCTCAGAGATCACTCTCCTTGATGGTCTCACCAATGGGAACAGCTGGGAAAAGCAGATATCTGCTAAGCAGCTGCTCATGACAGCATTTAGTTCGAAAGTTGCCAACTTAGGCATGATAAATTAATTCTAAACCATTGCACGCTGCAGTCAATTGCTCAGTCTCACTGAGTTTTCCTCATATTCCTTTTGGCTTCCCATCTGTTGAATATTGATCCTCGAGGCACCAAACAATAAAGAGATAAGAATTTCAAAAACAGCATTTTGCTGGCAACCACCTAGCAGGGTGGTTGGGGGGATTGAGGGGTGGGGAACGTTGATAGTGGTGTAGGTGGGGGGGGGGGGGGGGGGGGTGGCGAGGTACAGGGGTAACCTGACTCATACACACATCTTTTCATGTTTATTATAAAGTACAATTATCTCGCTGGCCTTTTCTTTCCATGCTTATGAGGTGATACAGTCTTCTTATCTCAACTATAAAAGTTACTAATATCTGAGTGAACCTTCACCATTGTTACAATCCCAGCTGATGTTATGAGTGGACGGTAAGGTCATAGAATAGAACCTTGGATTGATAGACCATATTTTTGTTTTGTTTGGAGATGGGATGAACAGAGCTACTGGACTTCCAATTAGCTTTTAACATATATTAAACATGAAAAAAAACTGTAATATAATGCTCCTTCACCACACTTATCACTTCACAGATGTATACAGAAATGTAAGGATAGTACAAACTATCTTATGCTACACTGCTTTCAGTAAGTATACAATCCATGTAAACCAACAGGCCAGCTGTTGTCAGACACACGATGTTCTGGAACCAAGTGACTGATGCCACTCAATCCTTCTTGGGATTTCTCATCAAATCCCCAGACGTCTGTCATCTTGTGAGCTGGATGTGACTTCCACACAACTCCACTCTCAGAAACACATCTTAGAATCTTATTTCAAACAAGTCTCACTTGGCTGCCTTCACGAAGGATCCACTTCCAGAATTTCAACCTATCCTTTCAATATTCTCTGTCTTGGATTGCCATGTGCATTCAAGCTTCCACACAATCTCTCAGGTCCTCAGCAATACCAATGGAACACCATTGTTTCACACGCTGAATGAAGGTAGAATCCCTACAGGACAGAAGGAGGCCATTCAGTCTGAAAGAACATCTGACCTTGCCCACTCCATCCCCGTAAGCCTACACATTTACTATGGTTAATCCACTTAGCCAATACATTTTTGGACAACTCATCATTAGATACTAAGGGACAATTTAACCTAAGCTGTACATCCTTGGACTAAGAGTGAAAACTGGAGTATCGAGAAGAAACCCACACAGACACAGGGAGGACATGCAAACTGTATACAGATAATCACCCAATCAAATCATCAGAATCAAAACCAGGCCTCTGGCACTGTGATGAAGCAGTGTTAACCACAGTGCCACTGTGCTACCCCTGTCACCTATCTTAAGATTAAGTTAGATATCAGGTCTCTTGCTAGCTGATCTCGTCAGGTCTGCACCTTTCAGCTGTCTTTAACTGTGAACCTTTCTCTGCCCTGTTGTTTAACTTCAGTGAACTGTATCTTGATCAGATTCCAGTTCTTTGTCTTCAGTCTTCGTGGGACCTCCCAGGATTCGGCATGATTTAGACAGGCTGAGATGCAATGTACTGTTGATAAATGTGAGGTGTTCCTTAATAGCAAAAACAGGAAGGCAGATTATTATTTGAATGGGTACAAATTGAGAGCAGTGGATGCTCAGCAAGATCTTGACGTCCTCATGTATCAATCGGTAAAGGTAAGTGTGCAGATACAGCAAGCAGTAAAGAAGGCAAATGGTATGCTGACCATCATACAGAGAGATTTAAATATAGGAATAGGAATATTTTACAACAATTGCATGGGGAATTGGTGACGCCATATGTGGAGAACAGTGTGCAGTTTTGGTATTCTTACCTGAGGAAGAATGTCCTTGCTATAGAAGGAGTACAGCAAAAGTTTACTATGCTGATTCCTGGGATGATAGTTCTGTCATTCAAGGAGAGACTAAGCCAGTTTGGATTTTATTCACTGGAGCTCACTGGGGATTTCACAGAAACTTACAAAATACCAACAGGGTGAGACAGAGTGGATTCAGAAAGAATGTTCCCAATCATGCAGGAATCTAGAATTAGGGATCACAGTTTGATATTAAGCATTAAACCTTTTAGGACAGACGTGAGGAGAAATTTCTTTGCCCAGAGGGTGGTGAATGTGTGGAATTCACTAGCTGAGACCAAAACATTGAGCGATTTCAAGAAGTTTCTACAAACATACTGCCCAACAGCAACAGGACTGTGATGTATTATGTTTTGACGCCATAGAGACTCCATTGAACTGTTGAAATAGCTGAGCCCTGCAGGGAATTCATTGCTTGATTGTCAACTTTGTTTCTCTGCATTATGCTGTCAATTCCAGGCTGTATATTTAAACAAGATCAAGAAATCTCAAGTGCTTGTAATTTCTGCTATTGATGCTTGAAGTGTCTTGCTGATTGACAATTTTATAGATTTATAGTAAAAGTTGCATTTATTGTTTAAAAAGTGTAAAGTTATTAATGAATGATCAAACTTTGAAGTTTCTTTTATGTATCCAATGGTGTGTAGTATATAAGCAGGCATGGACATGGCATAGTTTAGCATGGGGCTATGATGGTCCATGGATATTATTTGCAAGTTGAGGCAAGAGCTTATCTTGGCACGGGAAACATGATAGGCCAGGTTAAATCGTTGGGAGCTTGAGGTGGGCAAGGCGGGTGGGTGAGTCTGAACAGGTAAGGTGGTGAGTGTTGGAGGGCTTTTCTACTTTTATTTTAACTACACAGCACTAGGCAGGCCTCTTGTCCAGCTCACCTCACATCTGGCAGTCCACCTACTGTCTCTAAACGTTTCCCAGATTGGTTGGCACAACACCAGCTCAAGCCAACACTGTCAACCTTCCCACTAGCTCCCCCACCCCCCCACCCCACCCCCCCCCCCCACCCCCCACAACAAAGTGAAAACCATGTCCTTGGGAGTACTTTCTCCAAGACTGACCTTGATATGAAAATTCAGCCCATTTACTGTGTTTCCTTCTCCCTAGATGGTTCCTGGCCTACTAGGTATTTCCAGAATTTTCTGCTGTTATTCCCCGATGTGTTCAATGCCATTGTATTTCTCATGAGGTCTGAATAAAGTTTTTCCAAGTTATATATAGAAGATATTCTGATGTGAAAGAAGTAATGTGTAAAACAAGTAATAACATGAAAGCCTGCAAAGCCTATCAGTTCAAATGTGACACACCTTTCCATTGTTTAGGCACAAGATGTTCATTAATATTGGACAAAGATTGAACCCTGTCCCGTTGATAATTTACTCATTGGGGCAGGGATTGTGTGTGGGTGCTGGATAATAAAAAACACGCAAATACAATATTCATAATTGAGTAACATTGTCTTCTTTGTGAGGTCATTTGAAATTTCATTTTTATGTAAATATTTAACTTGATCTTGATTTAATTTTTAATCCAGCAGTTAATTAAATCCCCAGGTTCAAAAGCTTACTGTTGTGCAATTTGTGAATATAATTTTTGAAAGATGTTCTGCCGGTTGATGAAAATAAAATTCCACACCAAGTCCACCACCTCACAGCAGAACAATCGAGCATCAGCAAAGTGCTGATACAGTCCAGCCTCACTTTACAATGGAAAAGGAGCCCATATCACTTGCCATACCTGAGCCTTCTCTTTACCAATACAGTCCAAAACTAAATCACAACCCATTCTGTTTCATGCACTGACCTCTGTGTCAAATCTTTATCTAATTTCCCTTCAAAAGAATCATTGGTCTCTGCCTGATTTATTCTCCATGGGAAATTATTCCACGTGACAATGATCATCAGTGTGAAGATTTTTCTCCTAAACTATCAACCCATTTTCCTGGGTTAACTGTGTCCTGGCCATTGACCCCTCATTGGAGACATTATGCTTTCCTTGCGGACTCACAAAAACTAGCATTCACTTTGTAGAAACCAAGTTGAACATTTCTGAAAAAAGAAACATGTTGTTGAAGCTTTCCATCTTGTACTCATCAGGACAAGCACAAGAATAACAAATTTCAAATGGAGCAACAGTTTGTATAACTTGAGAAAAAGGTGCTCAATTATTGGGAATATCCAACCTTTGCACCTTTTTTGAATTAAACAAACACATGGGTGAAATAACTCCCTGTTGCATTCTCTCTGTCAACTCCTCCACCAATCACAGCCAATTTCTAACCCAATCCATAGCCTTTCCTTCCGCAGTATGAATTGTTGCTCCCTTTAGAATGTCATCTGTTCTGATCAATGCAAGCTAAGAAGCTTAATGGCATCACTCTTTTTCCAGCAATACTCAAGAAAAAAATGCACCACCTCTTAACTCTCCGTGGAAATTGCCTTGATGTTTCCAAGATCTCCTCAGAGTTAGAGTTTCCCATTCGCAATGCTATCTTGTTCAAGCTTTGCCATCTGCTTTCTGAGACTGCGTGTTTTATTTATACTGTATCACACAAATCCATGTGTAATATTCTGATTGCTCACCTCATTCTTTGTGCGTTAGCTTCTTTACCCTTATAAAATAAGATTTAATGATCTCGATCCAGTGAGGCTTGTAAAATCTTGCCTGAGGCCAACAGAGAATTTCATTCTGCAAACTGGGGCGTGTGTGCAGCTAAAATTCCGCTGGTAGTCTTTGCTCAGTTGGCCTTTTTTTTGAAGATTTTCTTCTTGTATGCTCAACATTGTTTTGTTTGAATCAGTCACTTTCTCTGGACAAACCCACCTTCCCCCCATCTGCATTCCTTGGTTTCCTCAAATGTTTGGCTTCATACATCCACTCATTAATATTAAACAATGAAAACCAATACTTCTGTTCATAGAAAAGAATGCATGGTATTAATATTTGTGTTGTCCTGTCATTCCTTTCAATTGTCTTCTTTTTATTTGTTTAAGCTAAGTTTACCTATTCTCTAAATCTATTTTTTAGACACATTTCATTTATTCAATAGGTCAAACAGTATTTCAATAAATTATTTGCTTTCGATACTCTTCCTCCAGTTTCTCTCCAGCTGTTTTGGATAGATAGGAAATGGAAGAAAGGTGAAGATAAAGAAGTAGCATTGTCCCTTTGCAGGCGATATTCTCAAATAAAAAATTTAAATCATGATGAGGGAAGAGTTGCCAATCTCCTGATGTCATCCTAAAGATTTGAAGAAAATCAGACTCCTGGCTAATAAATATACTCATCGAAGATTCAAAATGACAGAGGTAAAGTATTAATGTGCATGGGGATTGGGGGTGCAGTGGTGGTTGAGCTTTAACTGTTAGGTTTGGGATTTAAAAGAAATCATGTAAAGTAAACAAACTTTTTTTTCCTGTGTTTTCAGGAGTAGATTCTGTCATCTCAGTTTTTAATATGAAGTTCCTTAAATGGACAATATTCTGCAGAGAGCATTTGTAACTCCAGCATGTCACCTGCAAACTCCAGTCACAGCCACAGTGTTATCCTGTACTCTGTAGATTGATTGGGATTTCTGCAGTCGCAATCCAGGGAGGTGCCATGTGTGAATCAGGGGACCTTGTCCAGTCTGTGCTCTAATGGGGATTGTCCACATGTTTCGGGGAAGATTCTAGCCTGATTGTTGAGATGTTGTCCTGGAACCTACAGGACATGGTGATGTTAAAGTAGCTGCAACACCTTCAGTGCTAATGTCCCACCTCATAGTGGTGTGTGACATGACCATGAACTCTAACCCTGAAACCATCTGATTCCCTGATGCGAGTGAGTGCAGAGTGTGTCAAAGCTTCATTGCCCTGAAGGAGAGGAGCAGATCATTACTGTGTTTGCAGAACAGCAGGGCAACCTTTTCCTGAATGCCACAGATAGTAAGCTCTGTGGTGAGCTCCTCTCAAGCTGGCATGACCTGGTAGGAGGGGCCTTTGCTCCCATCCTGAGGAAAGAAGACCTCCCACCTTCCCTCAGGATGGCCTAGAAGAGAATCTCCAAAGAAGCCTCACTGAAGCATGGGACAGAGGGTTTGCTTTATTTTTGGGACATATCCTTCTTCTGCACAGCAACCATTAGCCTGCAGTGAGTGAATTTGTGTGTGGGGGGTATCGTCTAAATATGATGCCAGGATCTTTAATTGGTGGATGAATCACTGCCAGCCTTATCACAAGATCAATATTTGAATGAGGCCTAGGAACAATTTAAAATTCACCTTTTGCCCCAGTCAAAATCAGGCCTTATATTGCCATTTATAAATATAAAGGTGACATCACAAAACTATGATTAAGGTGATAATGAACGGAATTATTCACTTAACATGCAAGGATCAAAGTATTGTCTCTCAATATGTCTCTAATGAGTTAATTAAGACCAATAATGCATGATTTAGCAAGTTTGTCCCCCTTCCTGTTACATCTGTACAAACTGCCATGGCTTTTACACTGATAAAAACCTCTTACAAGTTTCAGAGCATTGATGTAATGGCAATATTTAATTGCACCTTTTAAGTTGTTTGATTTGAAACAGAATTCTGTAATTGCTGTAATTATCAATTTAAATCATTTTTTCTCCTCCTGTTTCAACAGCAATTTAATAAATCTGGAGAAGTCAAGAACAATTTGCTAATCATCAAATTTTGGTCTGATGTCAGTGGGTTTGAATGACTGATTATCTGAGTACATTCCGAGAGTTTTGAAAGGCATTTAAATGCAAAACTTACAATTATAATTTGCAAGGCGCAATGTACATTTTCATAAGTAAGTTGGCATCACAAGTTGTCGAATAAAGCAGTGCTTTTAAAAATAGATTAAATTTTCCATCATTAAGAAAGAGATGTTTGGGATTTATCTCTTTAAAAAAAAAGTTGGACAACATTGTAAAATTAACAATTCTTATAATGAAATTATGATGCTTTCAATAGGCTTCAACCTTGTAACATAGTGTTAATGACTATTGAGTGAGGAATAAATGTTATACACCGAATAATCACCCAAGGGATATAGAGAATACTGCTCGAGCATCATAAACACTGATCGAAAACAAAAGCATAAACTAATGCATTCCGTCTGTAGCTCAATGAGTAGCCTGAATGCTTCTGAATGTGAAGGTTCAAGAATGACTCAAGAAATTTGCAGTATGTATCACAACATGACTCATTAGTGCTGAAGTGTTGGAGCTGCCAATACCCAGGTAAGATGTTAAACTAAACCCCCAGGTATCTCTTAAGTGGATGTCAAAGGTCACATGACATTATTTTTAAAAAAAGAGCAAGGGAGTTTGTGCCCATTTCATGTCTCACTAAATACAAATTATCTGTTTATTATAACAAATATTTTTTTTCTGGGAGGTTGTTCTGTGCAAATCAGCTTCTACGTTTCCTATATTAGAACAGTGATTACACATCAGAAGTACTTGACTAATTGTATGGTCATGAAAGAGGCCATATAAATACCAATACTCGCAGCAAGAATGGGTCTTGAATTCACACATGCATATTCAGACCGAGATGTCTGCTTCAGTCTGGAAGCCCTGTGAATGTTCTCAGTGTGGGAGCTGGGAGTCCACTATAGAAACAAGACGACATGAGAGAAGAATTGATGCTTTTGTCATTATCCAATAATGCAAATCCTGAGGAGGAGGACGTATCGAGTTATCTCCTCCTCGCAATGTTAGTCCCACATTGAGACACAATCACTGAGGAAGGAGGATGCCTGAACCTCAATGTAAAAATTCACAGGGCCTTCAGTTAACCAAAACATTCACATAACCATCAAATGTACTCGCAAAAATGCAATTTCTTTGCTGAAAATGCAGACAGAATACAAACAGACTCCTCTATTGTTCACTGCAGCCTGCTGATTGGGATCCGCTGCTTGATGTTCTGTTGCTTATTGCAGCATCTCCATCTTTGACCTGACAGCTGCTTCCAGAGGCTCATCAGCTGACTGGGAGTGAACGTGTGGCTGGTCTCCAGCAGCAACCCCTCCTCCCCCGGCCTGTCTCCAGTGCCTGAGACCTGAGTTGTCTTTGCTTTCCACTTCCACAGGAGGTGTCTGTGAGGTGTCCTCCAGAAAGTGAGCCTGAGGCTTGGGAGTCCTTGTCCAAGATTAATTTGAGGTTAACGTGCAGGTTCAGCCAGCAGTTAGGAAGGCAAATGTAACGTTAACATTCATGTCAAGAGGGCTAGAATATAAGGGCTTCTGAGGTTGTATAAAGCTCTGGTCAGACCACATTTGGAGTATTGTGAGCAGTTTTGGGCCCCATATCTAAGGAAGGATGTTCTGGCCTTGGAAAGGGTCCAGAAGATGTTCACAAGAATGATCCCTGAAATAAAGAGCTTGTCGTATGAGGAACAGATGAGAACTCTGGGTGTGTACTCATTAGAGTTAGAAGGATGAGGAGGGGATCTTATTGAAACTTACAGGATACCGCAAGGCCAGGATAGAGTGGACATGGAGAGGATGCAGGAAAAACTAGAACCAGAGGGAACAACTTCAGGCTAAAGGGACAATCCTTTAAAACAAAGATGAGGGGGAATTTCTTAGCCAGAGAGTAGTGAATCTATGTAATTCTTTACTGCAGTAGGCTGTGGAGGCCAGATCATTGAGTGCCTTTAAGTCAGAGATAGATAGGTTCTTGATTAATAAGGAGATCAGCTGTTATGGGGAACAGGCAGGAGAATGGAGATGAGGAAAATATCAGCCATGGTTGAATGGCAGAGCAGACTCGATGGGCCGAGCGGCCTAACTCTGCTCCTATGGCCTTATGGTGTTATGAAGGCTGACCTAGGCTGTGGCCCATTGAAGTGTGTGCCTCAGTGCTGGTGGAGGGCAGGAGTGAGTACAGTGACAGTTAGGAACATGGGAATAGGAATAGACCATTCAACCCCTTGAGCCCGTCAGTTTGTGATCTTTCATTTTGTTGTGAACCAGCTTGGTCTGTATGAAGATAAAAAAAAAGCAGGTAATGAAAGGGGATGGGTGAAACGTATGTTCCTTATGTGGTGAAAGCTCCTCAGGAGAGCCAGAGGATGGAGTATGAGCAATGTGACACTTAGGATGTTGGTGTTGCAAAACTCTGTGGATGAAGGAGGACTTCTGCATGTCCCTCATTAATGGATGTGTGAAATCCTGGAAACAATTAATTATCTGTGTGCATAATATTATGCTGAAAGTTTGATAACGAAGAGAACTGAAGGAATACATACCCTGATGGAGCAGGTAAGATCGTTCATCCTCTTCCTGCACTGGATGGTGCTTTGGGCACAGTTGCCAGCCTCATTGACTACTCTACAACCAACTCCCAGGTCAGAGCGGTGAGTTGGGGGTCATCCTTGGCGTACCTGACATGCCTGTGCCAACACTCCTCAGATCAAGGCCTCGGGGGCTTGTTGGGTGATGCAGGTGCTGCCTTCATCTTGAGGCAGTGAGCCTCATCCTTCTGGATGTCAGACACCTGTGATGGTCTCCTGAAGAGAGGTGAGTTGCAGAGACTGAGATGTATGTTTTGGCCTGACATTTAAATAACGTGCCTGGATTTTCAGCTCCCGAAATGCCCAATACTCTGTTCAAGAGTAATGAGTTCCAGATGTTGAACAGTGTGGGAATTTCCACCAATCCAACCAGTGAGGTAGACATCAACAACACCCCCCCCCCGCCCCGTCTCTGCACTCAGTCTCATTCTAGGTGAATCCTGCTCAAAATATTGTAATTTATACTGAAATGTTAATATTTCTGAGTTGTTTCTAACGTTTTTTTCTCCAGAGTAGCGAATTTTTGCTGATATATAATTCTATTAAAATAACTTCACCCCTCCAGCATCTCAACCAAGAGATTATGTCACTGTGTGATTGGAGCAGTTTGTACTAAATTCTGATAATCTATAAGCTCAACGCCAACAACCTGCAGCAGGAAATACTGAAAATCTGAAAACCAGCTCTAATTCCTGCCGCTTCCGTGGCTGAGATGAATTTGCCTTAGCGCAGACTTGACTGAAAACCCTTTAGGTCTAAACAGTCTCTATAATCAAATTCCCACAGGTGCTGATGAGGGTTCCTGGGTGTTTAGAGTACAGGGTTCACAGCAGGACTTATTATACTGCAACCATTCCCAATGTGACCTAATGCCTGAAACAAAGGCCTGAGAACCAATGGAAATTTGTCTTTGTGCCTTAACAATACATGGCCTGAACTGTTTTCTGGGTTACAAGTCCACATTTAGTATGGGACACGTAAATAAAATCCTTTTGAATGGAGTAGTGTAGCAAGTGCCCGGACTGGGCACAAGATATCTCATTGACGAGATATTGCATAGTTGCATAATGTTAAATCTCCCAGGATTCAGAATGAGGTATTTAAATGGATACAGAATTGGCTTCTCGACAGAAGCCAGAGGATGATTGTAGAGAGTTGTTTTTCAAACTGGAGGCCTGTGACCAGCAGTCTGCCTCAGGGATCAGTGCTGAGTCCACTGTTATTTATCATTTTCATTAATGACTTGGATGAGAATATAGGAGGTATGGTTAGTAAGTTTGCAAATGACACTAAGATTGGTGGCATAGTGGACAGTGAAGAAAATTATCTCCAATTGCAACGGGATCTTGATCAATTGGGCCAGTGGGCTGACGAATGGCAGATGGAGTTTAATTTAGGCAAATGCGAGGGTGATGCATATTGGTGGATTGAACCAGGGCAGGACTTACTCAGTTAATGGTAAGGCACTGGGGAGAGTTACAGAACAAAGAGATCTAGGGGTACAGATTCATAGCTCCTTGAAAGTAGAGTCACACGTGGAGAGAGTGATGAAGAAGGCATTCAGTATGCTTGGTTTCATCAATCAGAACATTGAATACAAGAGTTGGAATGTCTTGTTGAAGTTGTACAAGACATTGTTAAGGCCACACTTGGAATACTGTGTACAGTTTTGGTCACCCTATTATAGAAAGAATATTATTAAACTAGAAAGAGTGCAGAAAAGATTTACTAGGATGCTGGGACTTGATGGATTGTGTTATAAGGAGAGGCTGGATAGACTGGACTTCTTCCTTTGAAATGTGACCTTATAGAGGTTTATAAAATAATAAGAGGCATAGATCAGCTAGAAAGTCAATATATTTTCCCAAAAGTAGGGGAGTCTAAAGCTAGAGGGCACAGATTTAAGGTGACAGATGAAAGATACAGAAGTGTCCAGAAGGGCAACATTTTTCACACAGAGGATGGTGATTATCCAGAACAAGCTGTCAGAAGTAGTAGTAGAAGTGGGTACAATTTTGTCTTTTAAAAAACATTTAGATATCTACATGGATAATATGGGTACAGAGGGATATAGGCCAAATGTGGGCAATTGGGATTAGCTTAGGGGTTTTAAAAAAGAAAGGGTAGCATGGACAAGTTTTGAACAAAGGGTCTGTTTCCATCCTGTAAACCTCTATGGCTTTATAACTCTATGACTCATTGCTAAATTTAATGACTTTGCTCTCCAGAAACAGTCCTAACAGTTTCTACCCCATGGCACTTGTAACAAAGTAGCTTGCTCACCAGCGGATATCTGAACCTCTAAGGGCAAAGCTAAAGCTGATGAAATCTAATTATGCGTACACAGCTACGCAAGATGTGGCACTGTGCCCAAATTAGCCCCACTGTTAGGCTATTTAATAAAAGCCATTCAACAGTTTGCAGAGCTCCTGTATTTCTGTATTCTGTGAGGAACAATTTGCAGGTAACCCTGTAGCCAAGTTGTTTCAGCATTGGCTTCCTTCCAAGTAATCAGACATTCAAATCCCTAAGCTGTCAATCACTCACTTTTTTCTCTGGCAGAGTTGAATGCATTTTGTCAGCTCATGGCAAGAACACTAAATGGAATGCCTCATGAAAGCAAATTCTTCCAACTTAGAGATGGATAAGGAGAGAGTATAGGTCAATAACACAATCTGATCAGTAACAGTGGCTTTTTAGCTCTCCATCATTTTAACATCATACTTTAAAAAATATATAAAAACAAGAATATTCTCCATTGTGTGTCACGTCTGTACCTTCTGGACAACTCTCAGTGAACTGAACATAGTTACAGTGTAGGAAACAGAGGCAGTGTTACTTGCTCTGATTGCAGATAGCTGATGTACTGATGACTGATCTGTGTTGACTGTGCTGTGCTCATGGGCAATCGCAGAATCTGCGGAGATCTCATAAGCAGCAGACCTCAAAGGTCCACTGCAGGGGGCTTAGCCCAACATCCTGTACGTACAACCTGATTTCTGAAATGCATCTCTGAAAGGCATTTACTGAAGGCAAAAATGAAGAACTTGACACATTATCGATGATTGCAGTGGTCAGCGTTTTTGAAGGACGTGCAGCTTGCTGAAGGATTGACAATGAGCACAACCAATTGGGAAGATGTTCAGATAATACAAATTGCTTTGCAAGAGATGTCCATTTCCTGTTTAATTTGTTTGTTGATTTCTATGTGTTTGATCAATGGCATTAAGCTAAAACCATCTTCCAGCATTCTGACAGCAAGTTAGGATGCTGCATGATTGCAAATTGATTACTGCAAAGATCATTGTCACTGAACATCATGAAAGCCTATCCTTGTCATTCCTACTTCATGGAGTTCTCAGGTGCAAAGATCTCAGAAAAATTCAATAACTCATAAAATGTTTTGAAAAAGCCCTTCAGACACAATTGCTTAGTTTCTCCTGATAGAAAGCCCAGCATTGAAAATCATTTAGTCTACTTAATGAAAGACTCCCTAAGTATTGTTCAATGTTACAGGCTCTGGTCAAATGTATCAGTGACTGTTCATGTTGCAGTGAATTTGCATTCAAGCATCAACAATCATCTTCCAGCTGCTATAAACTGATGTAATATCAATTTTCATGTTATTTGCAATAAGTTGCGAAGTTGGGTCATTTCATAGCAACAGCAATTAATAGCTTTATCTGTCCTATCAGCTATTGGGTCAGAGCCATAGGGACACATAAGGCAAATAAGGGTTTGAATAGGGCAGCAGCACAAAGGGATCTTGAAAGTGTAGATGCACAAATCATTAAAAAGCAATGGTGGTGTACTGAAAATTGCATTGTGCATATTATCCATCTAAGGTTAGCGTACACACATATACCAGCAGAGGAAGTCTAAAATCAGAATAAAGGCATTTCTGTTGTATCAGCGAGTGTGATTTTAATTTCTTCTTACTGAATTTCACTTTTTTCCTAAGAATTTCACAATTTGGATGAAGGGAATAAAATAGGAATCTTTGCTTTCATGTTTGAATTTTGGAAGGTACTTGTCTACTTTCTTCATTTTATGTTGGAGATTTAAAGAACACATTGAGGCACCCCAGCTCGGGGCGAGAAAGAGGAGTATGGGTACGGTGTACAAACTGAACAACAGCCATCTAATCAAGAAAAAAGGAAATCTTGTATCATTACAGAGAAGTTTATCTTTTGCAAGGAACAAGATCATGGACCTTTGATCACGCACTGTTGCAGGTTCGCTGATCTAGATGGCATTGTCTGTTACGTTCTGGTGTGCATTCAGAAATATTACTTGCATTCCCACATTGGCAAAAGTAGCTTTAATGTTCAAAGTTGCAGATGCAACAGGTGACAAAAAGGGAAATGATAGCCTTGTGGTATTATCACTAGATTAGTAAACTAGAAAATCAGTCAATGTTCTGGGTACTAGGGTTTGAATCCCATTACAGCAGATGGTGGAATTTGAATTCAATAAAAAAAAAATCTGGAATTAAGAATCTACTAATGATAATGAAACCATGTTAATTGTCAGAAAAACCCATGTGGTTCATTAATGTCCTTTAGGGAAGGAAATTTGCTGTCTTAATCCAATCTGGCCTACATGTGACTCCAAAACCACAGCAATGTAGTTGACTTTCAACTGCCCTCCAAGGGGAACAAGGGCAATAAATGTTGGCCAGTCAACAACACCCATGTCCCACAAAATGAATAAAGAAAAAGGATGGAGGGGAAGAACTGGAAGATATTTGTGATGCACTTATATCTGAGAAACAACCATTATTCAGCAAAAAAAACATGAGCAACCAAAGTCTTTCCCAAAATAAAAATATATGGAACAATTGTCTTCTGGAGCAAAAACAAGATGCAAATGAGAAAATTGGTCTATAAAGTCTGTGATTGAGGGAATTAGCAAATCAAGTTTGAACTTGGTGATGTTAAACATCTTGAAAGGATATCAAAATGAATGACCAATGATTGTCTCTCTGGTCAACAATTTGAGAAAGACGCAAAGCCGTTGGAGTTAGCAAAATTTCTATTGCTGCCGTGCCCAAAGTTACTGAACTAGAGGCTGCTGTCACACTCCAATTTAAATCCAGCGAACATTGTTTATTGCTCAGGGACCTGGAAGCCCCCACAAGAGACCACTGTAGTCTCACAAGTAGGGCTGCTCATTTTGCAGTCCATCCCTAATGACCCTTTCTCAGCTATTTCAGAGGACAGAGAGTTAGCCACATTACTGTGGGTCACAGATAGAACAGACTGGGGTAAGGATGGCAAATTTCCTTCCTAAAAGGCATTTGTTATTGAGTCAAAGAGTTTTAAACACAAAAAAAGTCCACTGGTTGATTGTGTCTGCATCAGCCATCAAGCACCTATCTATTCTAATCCAATTTTCCAGCGCGTGGTTCGTAGCCTTATACACTACACATTTCAGTGCTCTAACTACATTTCAGGAGTGAGTTCCAGATTCCCACTACTCTCTGGGTGAAAAGAATTTTCCTCAAATTTCCCCTAAATCTCCTGCTCCTTATTGATGTCCCCTGGTTAGTGATCCACTACCAGGGGAGAAAAGTTTTTTCCTATCTAATCTATGTTCTTCATAATTTTGTGCATCTCTCGGCCTTCTCTGCTGCAAGGAAATCAACCCCAGCCTATCCAGTCTGTCTTCATAGCTGATACACTGCAGCCCAGGAAACATCAAGAGCTTCAACTTTTTAGGTGTCCAGATCACCAACAACCTGTCCTGGTACCCCCCATGCTGACATTATAGATAAGAAAACCCACCAACTCCTCTACTTCTCAGAAGAGTAAGAAAATTTGGCATGTCAGCTACACCTCTCATCAACTTTTACAGATGCACCAAAGAAAGCATTCTTTCTGGTTCTATCACAGCTTGGTATGTCTCCTGCTCTGCCCAAGTCTGCAAAGAACTGCAAAAGATTGTGAATGTAGCCCAATCCATCACGCAAACCAGCCTCCCATTCATTGACTCTGTCTACATTTCCTGCTGCCCTGGCAAAGCGGTCAGCATAATTAAGAACCCCCATGTATACCGAACATTCTCTCTTCCACCTTCTTCTTTCAGGATAAAGATACAAAAGTCTGAGGTCATGTACCAATTGATTGAAGAACAGCTTCTTCCCTGCTGCTGTCAGAATGTTGAATGGACCTACCTTGCATTAAGTAGATATTTCACTACACCCTAGCTATGACTGTAACACTACATTCTGCACTCTCTCCTTTCCTTCTCTATCAACAGTATGCTTTGTCTGTATAGTGCCAGAAACAATACTTTTCACTGCACGTTAATTCATGTGACAATAAAAAATCAAATCAAATCCAATCTAATGCATATAAAGGAATCATCTTCCAATATCCAGCTCGTTAACTCTTCTCTTGTCATAGTTTCACTTGTACTTGCCAGAGGAAAAAACATCTGACAAATATGACCTCAAAATGAAGCCAGGAAAAGAAAATGTCAAAGCCAATTAAACAATGAAGGTTACCAAGAAATTAAGAATTCTTTACTAGGGACAGAAGATAAACCGCTGAGGACACACGTCTGAATATTGCATGTTAAGAGAGAGAGAAATAAACTCAAACTGATCAGAGTTTCTGGACATTCTAGGTAGCAGGGTTACAATAGTGGATTTAGATGATAAAAATCTTGATTGCAGCATAGGGTCAGCATGGAATGGGTGGGCCGAACGTCCTGTTTCTCTGTCTGTTATGACCAGGTGAGAAAGGGTGAGCTGGCTCCCTTCTATGCATTCTCCTTAGTTAGTCAAGCAAAGATTTGCTTTTCTTTTCACAATGACCTGCCTTTTTCAAATATGTTTAACTATTTAAACTATGAGCAACTATGAGCAATAGTTTAAACTATTTAAACTATGGGTATCAATCAAACAAGGCCTCCTTGGCGCAAAGAAAAAGCAGATTTGTTAACCATCAAGCCTGTGTCACTAACAGAATTGAAGAGACTTCTTGAAAATTAACAATCTGTATAATTGTGTTTTAATCGTTAAAGCTCAAAGTCCAAATTCCGCTCCGAAACTGAGATCCTTTGTATTTAGTGAGAGCATATTCAAGACAGCAGTGAATAGATTTTTGGATACAAAGGGATTAAGCGATAATAAGATAGCTTGGGAAGGTGTGATTGACATCAAAAGGTCAGTCATGATCTTGTTGAATGACAAAGCAGGTTTGAAGGGTCAAAGATCTGCCCTGTTCTTTCTTCATTAGTTCTTACATTCTCAAAGCTGCTCCTCTCTTACGAGTGGTCCCCATGGTAGAGTTTTTGTCTAGAATGTGTGGTCAGAAAGTGGATTTCCAACAAATGAAAAAGCTTATAGATTTTTTTCAAGGATTTTATGGCTATCCCTGCCCAATAAAGATGTGTCCTATGAATATCTGTGTTCCCTGAGTCCAAGAAAGATGAGATTTAAATAAGCCTAGTCAGATGCAGTTATTAATATGGCAGGCGAATTTAGGCTCAGTCAAAGGCTCCAAAGGCATTGCAGCAGTTCCATAGACAGATGTTCACCTTCCAACCACTGGAAGCTGAGGCAAAGAGTTCATGATTGTCAGCTGCTGATGAAGGGGTTGTTTTAGATTGGCTGCAGAGAAGGAATATTAAACCCACAACAAACAGGTTTGGACTGGCGAAGGTTAAAACATTAAACATCTGAACCCTGACTCCACACTGGCCCATTTCCAATTGTAAAGAAGGCAGGATGAGATACAGGCAACCAATCTTCATCCATGGTGGGAATTTAAATTTAACTGTATATGCAGTTCATTTTTATCCACCATTTTAAATTGAAATCTGGTGAGTCTGATTTCCCAACCCTGGTATCTAACCATCCCCAGGCCAGGACTCAGATTGTCTGGTCCTATGGCTCAATCTTCAGTCCTCTGGATAACTGGATAACTTGGTAACCTTCGGATGCACACACACACCGTGATGTTAAAACTCCACGGTGAATGAGGAAACTCAACATCTGGGTTTCCCACGCTTATCTGAACTTCATTCTTCCCAGCAAGTCAAACAATTAAAAGACCCCCAATTGCTTAATCCAAATGTGTAGGTTTTAAGTATATCTAATAACCTCTCGATGAGATGCTGCTCGCAAGTCAAGTATCTGGGGAGTGGAATTTTAAATTAATCTGAACAATGCATATCAATCTCAAACACTAATCCGAGCTGTAATCAGCAAGCTGTTAATGCTTAATTATTGTGGTATAATTAAACTTCCCTTCAAAGCTCTGTTATTTATCCTCACTGATTATTTGCAAACTCAGTGCTTAAGTTTAATGCTTCCCAGGTTGGTAAATAATACTTAATTTGTGAATTTGTTGTTTGATATTTTTGTTAATTAGTAAAGCCGATATCCTTCAGTCCCACAACAACAACACAGCACAACAACAGAACACAACAACACAGCACAACAACAAAATACAACAACAGAACACAACAACACAGCACAATAAATCAGCACAACAACAACAACACACCATAACCGTAACAAGAAGAACAAAAAACCTCAACTATTATAATGTAGTTTTACTGGTTAAAACAAGATGAATTGATTTTGCTTTAAGTGTTAATGATCCCTTACATAATTGTAACGTGATATTTTCAAATATGATACTTGAATTGTGAGGGATTTTCACCAAACAGAAGACTTTTCATTAACAAGAACCTGGTTACATGTTCGTTAACTGGTTTCAGCTGTATGAGTCGATAGGTTATCAGTGAATGAAGCATTAGGCAGACGGAAATACAATGAAACAGCAATGTTCGGAGAGGAACACAGCTCTTGAGTATCATGCATTTTCTGATGTGACATTGCTGGAGTTTGAAATACTAGGTGGAATTTCCCAGTTGCATCCGTCCCAAGAACAAAGACTCCTGTTTGGGGTCAACAGATCTGTAAGTGGATCTCCAAATTTTCTATTTGGCCCGCTATGATTCCTGCAGCAGATGGGATGGGAAAATTTACACCACTGTGTTAAAGTTAATGTGTTTACATTGGGTAGTAAAATAATTAAAAGTTGAGATTGGGTGTTCTAGAAACATCTTTGCCACCTTGAAGACCTCAAAAGCTCAGATAGACAGTGAGCAGTTCAGAATAACACCTAAGATGTGTATTCCATTCTCATTCTAACTCAGGTAGACCTGGTCCTTGCAATCCCACCTTGTCGCTGAGAGTGGGAGGCAATGAGAATCAACCGCTTAGAAAAACTGCTCAGTAAACAGCTCAGAATGAAGCAACAGCAATGAGCCAAGGAGCTGCTTTTGAGCAAAGCTGGCAGGAATGAGTAAGTTTCACAATGTGACATCCCTCTCAATATGAAATAGAGACCAAAGGGAAGATTGAACAGAGCAATCTAGAGAGTAACAAAAAAAAATCATTTTACCACTTTGTAGTTGGCTTCTCTGCAAATGGCATTTAATGCTCCACTAGCTTTGTTTCTGAACTAATGTGTCCATTAAATCACAAACAAAGGAATGTTATCCAAAATTGTCAAACTTTTCTGTGATATTACATGTTCTGATCTCTCTCATATTTTTACCTTTAAGAATCCATTTCTTTCTCTCATTTCTGCAACCTCAGGATTGTCCCTCGTCACTGACAACATCAAGAGAACGCAGGGTTGAATTTTTCAATCTTGCCCGCAGCTGGGATTCTGCAGTCTTGTTGCCGTGGTTGGAGATTTGGCTGAGTGCCAAATTCTCCATTCTCGCTGGCAGCGGTAACAGAGCGTGCAAGATTGGAGAATTCTGGCCATTGTTTTGCCAATAGATAAAAGAAATGAGAACAAAGAAACTCAAAGCACTGAGGATATTTATCCTTGGAGGGAATGTGGCATAGATTCACAAGTACTGAGTTCTGCAACAACAACAGAAGATGCTGGAAATACATAACACTCTAATCATATCTGTAAATAAAGACGGGTTTATTGTTCATAAAAAATCATAAGAACAAAGAGGAACAAAGAAAAATTCAGCACAGGAACCAGGCCCTTCAGCTGTCCAAGCCTGCGTCTTCTATGCTACCTGACTTAACTAATACCCACTATCCTTTCATGGACCATACCCCTCTATTCCCATTGTATTCATGTATTTGTCAAGATGCCCCTTAAAAGTCACTACCGTATCCATTTCCACAACACCCACGGCAGTGAGTTCCAGATACCCTACCACCTTCTGTGTAAAAAGTCTACCTCATACATTTTCTTTAAACCTTGCCCTTCGCACCATAAACATGTGACCCCTTGTAATTGAATCTTCCACTGTAAATAAGCAATAATTAATATTCTACAGCTAATTCAATGAGGCTATTTCTCCAGCATAAAGCAGGCAGTAAACAGTTTAATATGGTGCAAGGTATTTGCATGCACATTTTGAGCTTCATAAGAGGCATCCGGAGCCCACACCTGACATAAGGGTTTATGGCATTTCACAAACCAACAACAACATACATGTTAGAAGCATGTGATGCAAACAGAGCTTCCTGTGCTCAGAAAACATGTCCTGTGTGCAGCCTGCCAACAAGCCCCTTTACCACTGTACTGGTGGCTGCTTCATTGGACATTGGTTTTTGTTTCTCTTACATACGGTATCACAAAGCTTGTTCAAGAAGGGGAAGAGAGACTTTCCAGGGAATTATAGGCCGGTGAGTCTTACTTCTGTTGTGGGCAAAGTATTGGAGAGAATTATTAGGGATAGGATTTATAGTTATTTAGAGAGAAATGAATTGATTGGGTATAGTCAGCATGGTTTTGTGAAGGGTAGGTCGTGCCTTACTAACCTCATTGAGTTTTTTGAAAAAGTGACTAAAGAGGTGGATGGGGGTAAGGCGGTTGATGTGGTATATATGGACTTTAGTAAGGCGTTCGATAAAGTGGCCCATGGAAGGCTTCTGCAGAAAATGCAGATGTATGGGATTGAGGGTGATTCAGCTAATCGGATTAGGAATTGGCTAGCTGATAGAAGACAGAGGGTGGTGGTTGATGGGAGATATTCATCGTGGAGTTTGGTTACAAGTGGTGTACCTCAGGGATCTGTTTTGGGGTGCCTGCTGTTTGTAATTTTTATAAATGATCTGGATGAGGGTATTGAAGGATGGATTAGTAAATTTGCAGATGACACTAAAGTCGGTGGAGTGGTAGATAGTGAAGAGGGGTGTTATAGTTTGCAGAAAGACTTGGACAAGTTGCAGAGCTGGGCCGAGAGGTGGCAAATGGAGTTTAATGCGAAAAAGTGTGAGGTAATTCACTTTGGCAGGAATAACAAATGTGTAGAGTATAGGGCTAATGGTAGGACTCTTAATAGTGTTGAAGAACAGAGGGATCTCGGTGTATATGTGCATAGATCCCTGAAAGTTGGCAATCAAGTCGATAAGGTGGTTAAGAAGGCATATGGAGTCTTAGCTTTTATTGGTAGGGGGATTGAATTTCGGAGCCGCAACGTCATGTTGCAACTGTACAAAACTCTAGTGCGGCCGCACTTGGAGTATTGTGTGCAGTTCTGGTCCCCGCATTATAAGAAAGATGTGGAGGCGTTGGAGAGGGTATAGAGGAGGTTTACCAGGATGTTGCCTGGTATGGAAAGCAGGTCTTATGAAGAGAGGCTGAGGGATTTGAGGTTGTTTTCATTCGAAGGAAGGCGGCTAAGAGGAGACCTTATTGAAACATATAAGATGATTAGAGGTTTAGATAGGGTGGACAGTGATAGCCTTTTTTCTAGGATGGAGAAAGCTAACACGAGGGGACATAGCTTTAAATTAAGGGGTGGTAGTTATAGGATGGATATCAGAGGTAGGTTCTTTACCCAGAGGGTGGTTAGGGTATAGAATGCCCTGCCTACGGCAGTTGTAGATGCGCCAAGTTTGGTGGCGTTTAAGAGGTTAGTGGATAAGTTTATGGACGAAAAGGGAATGTTTTAGGTTGTAGGGTCATTGCTTTTTCCAAAATGGTCAGCGCAACATCGAAGGCCGAAAGGCCTGTTCTGCGCTGTAATGTTCTATGTTCTATGTTCTATGAAAGACCCATTTTTATTCCGACTCCAGATTAGATCGGCTGGCTGCCTCTTGCTATGTCCTCCCAACCTCCAGATATCCTCCCCTTCCCCCTGCACCTCCTGCCTGGATCTGACCTCGTTCCTGGCCCAATTCAATTTCTAGACTGAAACGCCTTTCAGCTGCAACATGCTGATGAGATTTTCCAGTGCGATACTGTTCAGCATCACCTGAGGAATGACATTTAATTACATCGTTAAAACCAACCCGACATTTTTATATCAGTAATGTATACATTTGAATATATAATTCCAGACAGTAACAAAGAATCCTTTCTTTTTAATTCATGGTATATTAAAAAATAAAGCACAAAACACTTGCAGCATCATCAGTTTCCCTGTTTTTCTGAGTATTCTGTATCTCTAGATACAGTAAGAAGTTTCACAACATCATGTTAAAGTCCAACAGGTTTATTTGGTAGCTTTTGGAGTGCTGTTCCTTCCTCAGGTGAAGATGGAGCAACATTCCAAAAGCTTGTGATAACAAATAAACCTGCGCTTACCCCAGTCCAACTCTGGCGTATCTCTAGCTAAGCAAAGAGCCATGGGGCAAGCTTCAATTTAATATTCTCTCCACAATTTCAAGGGCATTGCTGATTATTCAAGCAATAATTCTAATTATTGTACATTTGAGGCTGAACTAGTGAAACAGTAAAGCTACTACTGAACTGGTCTGCATATTTAGACTGTGATATAAGGGAATAGAAGACATACTTTTGTTTTATAAATCCTTAGTTAGCACCACACCTGTGGAAGGATATTTATCATGGAAATATGGCATGGATTACCATGATGATTTCTGAACTTCAAGGGCTAAATTACAAGTAGACATAAACTTGCAATCAAAAGAGAAAACGCTGAAAAATCTCAGCAGGTTTGGCAGCATCTCTAAGGAGAGAAAAGAGCAGATGTTTCAAATCTTATGCAAATGGAGACTGATTTTAGATTGGAATTTACAGAGAACCCACCATCTTCTTGAAAGGTAGACAAGGTTGAAAGGATAAACAGTTTTCACTGTCAGCTCTGTGAAAGAAATAGAAGCAGAGCTGAATAATTCATGTTAATGAGGATTTATATCTGTTTTTAATATGATTCGTGGGCCTGGAGCTGAAATCTCCGGCCTGCCATCCTCTCACCGCGTCCCCTCCCCCCGCCAGAAGTGGTTCACTCCAGCAGGGTCTACAGTAGCTCCCTGCTTATGGGGATCTGGTGGCCCTACCCTGTTGGAGTGAAGGGGGGGCAATTGAGACCCCCCCCAGGAGTCGGGGCTATAGAGATATACCCCCTCGACATTGTAGCATGTAATTGCCAGCCTTACCCCCTGACACTGCCCAAGGGGGCATTTTGGCACTGCACACCAGGTGCCAGCAGTGTAAAGCGGGCAGGACCGAATGAGGAAAGTGCCTGATGAGGGCATGGCCTCTGAGGGGCAGTGAGGGATCCTGCCACCACTTTGCATTTGGGCTGAGAGGGAGAGGTCGACAATCGAGGCTGGTCTTCGGGGTGGGGAAGGGGGCATCAGCCTGCTGGGACATTGGGGCTGCGGGGGCGGGGGGGGGTGGAATCAGGAGGTCAGGGCTGGGTGCAATGGGAATCGGTTGAGGCTGGCCCGGAATGTTTGAGGGGTCAGTGATCAGGCAGTGGGGTGGTGGGTGGGAGGAACTATGCTGGGGTGTTGTGGGGCTGTCAGCTATAGGAAGGTCTCAAGTTCGGGACAACTGATCTCAATGCTGACAGACTGGCACATGCGCAATGGCTCACTCAGCGTTATGCTGCCGGCTTCTCCAGCTGGAATGAGCCCTGCTCACTGATTTTTTTTTTAGACTGATTCAAGGTCTGCAGTGCACACAGTGTGGGAGATTCAGTTTGAAAATCCCACTGAAAAATAAAACAAGCAGATTTACTCCAGTTTTTACATGAATTTGACATTTATA
This sequence comes from Sphyrna mokarran, assembly GCA_024679065.1. Classification (NCBI taxonomy): domain Eukaryota; kingdom Metazoa; phylum Chordata; class Chondrichthyes; order Carcharhiniformes; family Carcharhinidae; genus Sphyrna; species Sphyrna mokarran. The sequence continues at coordinate 147,218,563 of JAGIQG010000002.1, forward strand.
ATTTTTTTGGGAGGATCACCCCCAACATTTGCGTGACAAAAAAATCTACAGCAAGTTTGGATGAACAGCAAGCTGAATACATGAGTAAAAACTACACCTATTTTAGAAACAGTCATTTGAAGACGAACCAAATTAATTTTCCCAAGTCAATCTTTTATCCTCTGTGACTGAATAATTGTTTCCAATGAGCAATTTCTGTTTGTGTACACGTCATGCAAATATACAGGGGAACCCACTCATACACAACTGTTCCAATTTGCCAAATAAACCTCAGGCTAAATATCAAGAAAGAAATAATCAACATTTTTTCACTTTTCTCACTAATGTTTAATGACATTAGGTACAAATGACATTCAATGAGGAGGAAGAGAAGCAAGATTTATTTTTAACATATTGCTGTAATTTTAATCATAAATGAAAAACACAGCCTGGAAATGTTCTTGCATAATTAATAAAGGAATATATTTTGATAAGCAATGGTAAGTTCCCAGTTAAAGAAAACCACTGAAAAACATGGTTGTAAAACAGCCAAACAAAACATAAATTCAACACAAGATCATTGTTGTAACATTTGTATTTAATGACAAGACTGACAAAATCAACATTTATTTTTATGTACAGGAGGGGTTGCTCTGATAGCCATGCATAGAGAAATTGTAAACACATTTCTTTTGAATAGGCTTACAACAGCACGCGACATAGTGACTGGAGTAATTCATCCCTGATCATTATTTATGAGCATTTACTTTATCAAAATTTGCTTCAGCAAAACTTCTGAAATGGAAAATGTGTAATGAAAATATGTGATGAATGAACATCGTTGCAAGTTAAGCTCATCCAGGGACAAAAACACATAACATTAGCATTGGAAATTAATTACTGCATCACTGACTTTTCTAATTGTTACATGTGACACCCTTGAATGTTTCCTTTAGGTCTGTTGAAAGATTATCGTGTGCACACTGCAGTTAAATACTGATAGTGATGATACAGAAGGATAAAGCACAAAAAACACAAGAAGGACATGCCTGCTGATATCACAGTTTACTCCCTTTGTGGACCACATGTTTTCTTTATGATCTCCAATCATTTGCACTTTACTGCAATCAAATTAGCCTCATGGAATAGATAGGTAAAATCTACTAAAATCTCAAATGTAAAATGTTCATGGAATCCCTACAGTGCAGAAGGAGGCCATTTGGCCCATCGAGCCTGCACCAAAACAATCCGAACAGACCCTATTCCCGCAACCCCACATATTAGGATGGCACAGTGATTAGCATTGCTGCTCACAATGCCAGGATTAGGTTCAATTCCCGGCTTGCTTCACTGTCTGCGTGGAGTTAGCATGTTCTCCTTTCGTATGAATTTCCTCCAGGTGCTCTGGTTTCCTCTCACAGTCCAAAGATGGGCGGGTTAGGTTAATGGGCAGTAGTCTGTAAACTGTATGTGTCTTTATATGCCTTTCTCTGACCAGAAACTTCCACACACCTGACAAAAGAACAGTGTTTCCGAAAGCTTTTAGATTTACTATCAAGTAAACTGTTTGGGCTTTAACCTGGTGCTGTGAGACATTTTATTGTGTTTACCCCGGTCCAACGCCGGCATCTCTACATCATGACCTCATTTTAAACAGGTTAATCCGTTTGTTGAAATGAAGGAATCACTAGAGGAAAATTGCATGGAAGTGTGTTCTGTACGCTTTTACTAAAATGACCTTTAGTTATTTTAAGTCATGACATTAACATTTTGTTTTGGAAATGTTCGTGCCTTTTCTCTGTCAGACAGGATTTTATGATCTTAACCGGGTGAGATTGTAAAATCCCTCCTGAAGCCAATGGAGATTTCCATTCTGGGGATCTCGGCCACCCCGGGATTGGTAGATTTTCAGCCTTGTTATCAGAATCTGACAAATAGATACAGCAAACAGTTCATAATCTTCGAGACTGAGAGAATTGGACAATATGATTTTAGTATATTGTTTGTAACAGCAACTCCACTCCACCAAGTATTATCTGCATCTGTGCAACACTTAGGGTCTGATTTTACCATCAAGTTGTGCCGATTCTGCACACGGTGCAGGAACTTGGTGAAGTCGGGCGTGAGCGGAATAGCGTGATCCACATCGGTTCCCCCTTTACCAAAGGCCTAAAATAGCTACCACTGGGACGCGCCCAAAACAGGTGCGGCAGCCATGTAAATGTATTAAATTACACTTAAACTGACTGAATGGGTTGGACCCAACCTTACCGGCATTTCCCTCTTTACCATCGTGTTCGCCCATACAGATTCGGTGCGAAACAGACATGCTCGGCGAAGGTTTGGGCGCTCCAGCTTTTGAGAAGGTAAGATCCGAACTCTCTGACTCAGATTGGAGGTGGGGACAGGGGGGAGGTGGGTCAGATGACTCTCTGCTGAGAGGGTTTGGGGGTGGTCCGTTACCACTCTGAGTTTGATCGGGGTGGGGGTGGGGGGGGGGGGTCCACTGCCACTCTGCGTGCAATAGGTGGAGAGGAAGAGGGGCAGGGGGCTGCAATCCGTCTGGGTAGCCAGGAAATTTGGTGGGGGGGTAAGGGGGTCAGTAATGTTGTGGGGGCAGGCAATGTCTGTGGGGGCTGGGGGGGGAGGGGGGAGGCATTAACCGATGGGCAACAATGAGGCAGGAGAGCAATTTTCTATTTTTTTTAACTGCACAGTTGAAGGTTCCGATCGAAGCAGCACTGTTTCGGTTCCTGGAATTGTGATTTCATTCGAATTTCAAGATGTTGAGGTAAAGGGAAACCTTTTCTTCTGCTGGTGAAATCTATGACTCAGGGACACAGGTAAAAAATTGGAGCCAGCTTGTTCAGATGTTAAATGAGGAAACACTTTTACCCGTACTGATGCCAAATCAATTGTTGATATTAAATCTGAATCTGGTCATATGTTTTTGAATCAAAAGCATGAAGGGATTTGACGCAAAGTCTGCAAACTGGAGTTAGTTTGTAGGTTAACCACAATCTCTTGAGTCATGGAACAGACTCCAGGGGCTAAAAGGGTTGCTCCTGCTCCAAAGTGTTTTCATGTCTCTTTATGTGGCCTGATGCCAAATTATAGGTGCTACATAAATACAAGTTATTGTTGAACAAAGTAACTTTTTCATTGAATTAACGTCATACATATCAACTTAACAACATAGAAATATAGCCATATAGGGAACATAACAACATGGTACACTGCAAAGTAGGAACATCAGAATTAGGAGCTGAAGTCAGTAAATTCAGCCCTTTGAGTCTACTCTGCCATTCAATCAGATCATGGCTGATCTCTCCCTGGTGTCAAATCCTCCTCCTCTCCTGTTTTCCATATCCCTTTACCCCTTTTTTATTAGAAATTAGAAACTACTGTTTATAAGGAAAAGGTATCCCTTTGAAAATATTAACTGGACAGGTCAGGATAGCAGAGCTCTGGCGAATGAGGGAGAGGCCCTTGGGTCTTGCAATTGTCACAAGAAATCTAAATTCTAATCAGATAGTGAGAAAAGGATAAACTATAACTGTCGCGCGATTAACCTGGGAAATTGTGATTCCTTACCTGACATTTCATTTCTTTAGAAAAATAAAAATGAATGCTCACTCTTTCCGTCTACAGCCACATTGTCAATTAGCCCTCCCCATGCCTTAAGCCTTAAGCCATGCTGTCACCATTAACCAGAGTCAACTAGAAACCTGGAAATCACCTATTTTAACCTTGACCGGTAGACAGAAAATCACAGCAGAACCAATTCTTCCTACGGCCATTTAACCTATTTTAATTAAATTATAGCTTAACTGTTTAATATAGTTCAATAATCTCTAATTCAATGAGCTCTCAATTATTTCAGATCAATGACAAGAAACGTTGCAGTGATGATTTTTAACCGGATGTGGGAATGTTAATCACCGGAGCCGTTAAATTCCTGTAAATTAAAATAAATGGACAATAATTAAGGTACAGCAAAAAAGGAAGCGAGTTCTGGCTGCTAAGAATGAGGGTCAATCTGCAAAATGCTTTGCTTTCAATCTTTATAGTTTCCAACAGATTGCCTGTGGGAAGAAGAAAGGACTAAATTTTTTTTTAGCACTTTTGTCTTTTTACCGGAGGCATAACTAATTTGTGTATCATTAGACGTGAACACTAAGCAGGAGGGAAATGAGTTGGTGTGCAGCAGATCAGGCAAGACTTCAAATTAAGTCTTTGAGATAAATGGTAGCAAGTCCCAGAAGACCCAAGCTTCTGTACACTGAATTGAATTGTGACAACCGAGGTAAAAGGAAAAGTTCGTTCATCAATTTTTTAATGAGAATTCAAAGTGACAATTTAACTATTCCTGCAACTGTTCATGGTAACTTTGCTCCATTTTCCTTCTCTTATCTTGAATGAATGCAGGAGGTGTCTGGAAGTTGGCAGCAAGTTAGGAACATGTGTCGCTTTTCCATGTCTTGTCTCAATACTTGATGTTTACTGAATGTAATTCCCCAGAGTTATTGGCACTTTTCTCACAGTTTGTGTGTGTAAAGGCTTTCAGTTATAATCAGAATTAACTGTACCTCATTATGTTTGTCTGAGCATTGCTTTTCATCAGCAATTCTCCTTTGTGAGGTTTCACCAGTTTAGCTGTGGCTCAGTGAAAGTGTCCTTGCCTCTCGATCAGAAGATCATGGGTTCACATCTACCTCTTCAGACCTGCGCACAAAAATCCAGGCTGATTCTCCACCGTAAAGCTGAGAGAATGCTGCAGTGTCAAAGGTATCATTTTTAGGACATAATGCAAAACAGAGGTTAAATCCGCCCTCATAAGACCAGATGTGGCAGGTGCATGTATTACCCTTTCTTTCCCAGTCTTCCACTGATTTGAACAGGTTTTTGTAATTTATAAGGATGAAGGTGTCAATTAGGTTTATGTACTTAAACATTTATGTGCTAATCATAAAGAGTCCTGTCTGACAGACATTCTAAAATTTAAACACAAAGGGATTAGATTTTATTGAATTTAAAAAAAATCAAGGTAAAGAAATAACAAATATTTTAAAAAGTGAAGTGAAAACACCCCATCCTTCACAACACACACACACACACCACACACGCACACACACATACACACAGACACAGATATACACACGTGCACACCACACAAATAGACACAATCATGATACATGCACACACATATGCACACACGTGTATACACACATGCACACTTATACACACTCAGCATATGTACACACATATATACACACACAGATTAGCATGAAAAATTACAAATTGCACAGTGATGAAGCTTAGCTTCAGGCCAAATTAAAATTCAATGATAAAAGGAAAAAATGGGGGGAGGAGGGAGTGTCCTGAACACACCCAGCTGCATTGAGATCGGGTGTCATCTTGAATAATACCCCCACCCCTCAGCAAGCTCGTCACAGAGGACTCAGGGATTCTCCTCTCCAACCCTATTGGTGTTGCCACTTCTCCCTCCCCCAATATCAACCCCTGTCATTATGTGGCATAATGTCACATCCACACAACATTAGTAGAAGGCAGGGGCTAAATATCTGCTGACTGGACAGCTTAATGCTATGGAAATATATCGAAATTCATATAAAACAGGTTCACAGCTGTTCAGAGGAGAAGAAGTTGATGATGTCACCGATGAGAGGAGAGAAAGTCCCGAGGTCATGATCTTGCTGTGAGATCTGCAGTTTTGAGATGTCCAGTTTCAGTTGCATTTGCATGGACAGCGATCATGGGCTCTAGACCACCCTCAGTGAGTTCACCATCTATGATTCCTTCGCTTTGTTTGTGGCTGAGGTAATTTTTGGGTTAATGGCGTTCTGAGGGTTTTCCTTGGAAACATTGCTTCAGATTTCTGAAATTTGCTCTGGGATTTCTCTCTCTGGAGGCCCCAAAAACAGAGAGAATTCCTTTAATTCTCCATTCTGATATGATTCTATTCCGAACTGAGATAGGGCTCTGACCTTGAGACAGCAGAGAGAGAGGGAGGGAGAGAAATGGTGTCACTGGCCAATTTCCGGACTTGTTTAGAATCTGATTTTAACAGTTTGTGCTCTCTTTCCCTGCACTTGGCAATAAAAATGGCTGCTGCCACATAACTGGCTTTCAATCTGTGCAATCACTGAACCCTCTGGTGAAAGGATTCTCTCTCAAGAAGCTCGATAAAGGTAGAGTGACCTCCAATAGGTCAGGCGATTAATTGCCTGGTTCCTGTTTGCCATTGTAATAAAGTTTCAGCTATTGGCTCCTCAATTAGTCCATTTATCCCTTGATAATATGGACGCAAGGCTTTTACACCCCCAGTGACAATGTTATTGTCTATTTGAGGATTGACTCCATCACAGGGAATGTGCCATTCAAAAGTATAAATTCACTTTAACTTCACTTGCAAACATCCTGTTGAAGAAGTTTGATAGAAATTTGACTAGTCGAACAATTACAATTATCATTTCGCATCACCATGATAACTGTGAAACATTAAAATCCTCCTCAACATTTAACTAATATTTGCAATGATTTGTCTACTTTTTGATGGAATAGGACTATGTTTGTGGTTCTGTTTTAGTACCTTATATTTGATGTGCCTCATGCCTCATAGATGAACCATCAAGTGTTATATCTTCAAACTGTATCCTCAAAGTGATGTTTGCATTCACAAAATTTTCCATCAATCTTCAAAAGGTGATGATAAAATATCACTTCATTGAAATACCACCACTGACACTGAAACCATGATTAACCACAAACATCAAATAGTCAAATAATCGAGGGGATCACAAGTGATGATATTTATAAAATGCCTTGTTTGGGGCTATGTCAGTGCAGAGAAAAATGACAACAGATTAAAAAGTTCCATTGATAAACTTTTAAAATAAAAAAAAGGTAAATGAAATTTCGCACCAACAAGTGTGAGATAGTGCAGTTTTATTATTATCACAAGTAGGCTTACATTAATGCTACAATGAAGTTACTTTGAAAAGTCCTTAAGTCCGGCGTCTGTTTAGCTATATTGAGGGAGAATTTAGCAAGGCCAAATCACCTAACCAGCACATCTTTTGGACTGTGAAAGGAAACCAGAGCACTCACAGAAAATCCATGTAGACACAGGGAGTTTGGACTATCAGGCAAACTCCACACAGACAGCGACCCAAGTCAGCAATCAAATCTGAGTCCTGGCGCTTTGAGGCAGCAGTGCTCAACACTGTGCCACCCATTTCTATTTAGAGAAATAAGAACATCACATTACTTGGAAGATACAATGCAGATGGAATAGAAGAAGAAAAAGATCTCAGAGTAGAAATACATCCACCCTTAACTGTATTGTGGAGACATTATCCAGTCAGTATTTAATCTGGGCTATGTTAAGTCTGAGACCACTGGGGAGGTAGTCCCAAAGAAATTATAACAA